>JAPDNY010000009.1:128971600-130332100 GCA_029375565.1 Gekko gecko
GTTCCCTACAGAGGCCTGCTTGGCCTATCTGGATCCTAGGTACCTGAGGATATTTGCTGATGCAAATGAGGGTCTTGGATGGTACACATCAGCTGCTACCAGACAACATTGGCTGCTGATGGCAAAACTGACAGGCACCACAGCTAATATGTGTGTCTGCCTACCTGACGTTTTTCCTGCCCAATGGCTACCATGAAGGTAGAAGTTACTATTTGTGCCAAGTCAGGTCCCAGGCACCCAAAACCACCCCAGGGCTCACAGAGCTAGAAACATCCACTTCTCATTAGGTGGACACTGGGGCCTCCACTGTCACGGGATTGATCATTCATGTGGATGTGCAGTCCCTTCCATGAACCCCCCCACACACACACTATGCCTGCAGAAATTACATTTCAGCCTCCAGCCTGGGGTGTGAATGATGTATGGCATTATCATCTCACCTGGCAGAAATTCCTAGCTCTGTAGTCACTTTCTTCCCTTTCCCTGTTCAGGAGACCAGAACAATGTGAAAAACAGATTGGGTGACAAGAGGGGGCTTTCCATGGCCACAGCCCTGGGGGACCTTGGGCACAGTGCAGAGTGGAAGTGTTCCCACAGTGTCAGCACTCCCTTCAGAGGCCAGAGTCTTTGAAGGCTGCTCCATATGGGCCATGAAAATGCAACCATAGTCCTGGGTAAGCCCTGAACCTGGACACTTGTCATCAGGGGATGCAGCTGCTTGTGCCACCGAGGAGGGGAGGACTCCAGCCATTTGCCAGATCCCCAGGCATGGAGTGCCCATCCAGCACAGCCCATCCTGCCCACCCCATTCTTCAAAGTGGATCTGGTCAGTTTATGAGGGCAGAGCCTCATGAGAGCCAGTGCATCTCAGCCAGCCTGACAATAATTTGGGGTGCAAATGAGGTACACAAATGGCAAACAGCAGTGGGAAAGGCCATACAGGGCTGGAGGCTCACTGAAGTCCCAAGGTGGGATTCAGCTGTCATGGGCTGGCCACTAGCTGATCTGTCAATCCCCATCCAGGCAGAGGGGAGGAGAGGCCCCCCAACTGTCACTATGGTGTCTGAGCCCCCCTGGCACCCCCACCCGTCCTGCGGAGCCTCCAGTGTGAGTGGCCCGCAAGTTGGTATGGGGACACCCTCGGTGCCATGGGCGGATGACAAGTGAGTGGGGTGCACCCAGACATTCACGTTCTTGTCCATCGTCAGCCTCGGGTGCCCTGTCACTTTGTATGCAGAGCACCACCGTGCGGTGCCAGTGGGGCTGACAGGTGATGCCCCTCCATACTGACAGGTGGCTGGGGCTTGTGAGAGGAGCTTGTCTTTTTAACAGGGGTGTCTGGCAGAGGAGGAGCATTGGTCCTGTGGCCCACTGCCCCCTGCCAGTGATGGACATTTGGCTCTGCCTCCTTGACTCATGGTTCTCGTTGGTCCTGCCTGCCCTGTCTATCTTGTAAGCTGCCCTGAGCCTGCCTTGGTGGGGAGAGTGGGGTAAAAATCAAATAATAATAATAATAAGAGGAGATTGGATTTATACCCCGCCCTTCACTACCCAAGGGAGTCTCAGAGCAGCTTACAAACGCCTGTCCCTTTCCCTCCCCACAACAGACACCCTGTGAGGTAGGTGGGGCTGAGAGAGCTCTGAGAGAAACTGCTCTTTTTCAAAAACAGATGTGCCAGCACTATGGCTTGCCAAAGGCCATCCAGCAGGTGCAGCTGGAGGAGTGGGGAATCAAACCCGGTTCTCCCAGGTTAGAGTCTGCGCACTTAACCACTAAAAACTTAACCACCAAACTGGGTCTCTCTCTTGCCGCCCCCACCTTGCAACAACAGCAGAACGGAATCGCCACGGACACTGCCACAGCCGTAGATGGCAACACTGTTGGGATACCTTTTTCCCCCTTCAACCACCACATTACTATCTCCTTAGGGTGGTGACTGGTGGTGCCACAGCTGTGTGGCAGCCAGTTGCAGCTCAGGATTGCTCTTTTAATTTAAGGCATTTTGATGTCCTTGGCATTATTTCCAGTGAGTCTCCAGGTTCAGAGCTAATATACCCTTGGGAGATTCAGTTATCCTCCTCTATCATTGCCTTGTTCCAGGGGGTGAAGCCTTTTCTGCTTTGTTTGGTGCTCCCTTACTGACTCTCTTTTTGTTTTGTTACAGTTGTTTTTAATTGTGTGTGTGTGTGTGTTAAAAAAATGGATGGAAGCACAGCATTAAAATGTTTTAAATAAAATAATTAAAAATTGGTATTCTGTGTGGGAAGGTGGGAAGGGTGGTTGCCTTTATGCTCTGGATGCAGGCTTCCCCAAAGCAGCTGCCTGACCACTATGGCAAACAGAGTGCCAAAGTGAATCTAAATGAGCTCATCCCATTCTTTATTTTTGAGGAGTGATATCTAATGAAATACGAAAATTAAGTCTAAAGTCGTAAAAATTAATACTGTTCATATATTTTAATGTCTAGGTTGAGGTTCCTTGATCTCAGAAAGGACCTCATACTTACTTATATTATATGGCAAGTTTTAAAAACAGGTATTAAGCCATGGTTTTTACACTGCTACCATTAGTCATTACATTTTCCAAGATGCTTCCACGTGTGAACTTGGTTATAAAACTGGTATCTACCTTCTCACAAAAGTAGATCTTTGCTCACATTGCAGGATTTTTAAAAATCATCTAGTACCCCATCTGTTACAATTTTCATATTTTTTCTGCATGTGATGAAAAATTTCTGCTTGTGATGGAGGAGAAAATGCTCATCATGGCTTTTCAACAGAACTGATGTGGATGTAACAAGAAATTGGATATTTTCATTTGCTTTCAATCATTAAGGAGTTAGAACTTTGCTGCATGCATATTTTATAAATATTTCTTTTCTTTTGACAGTTCTGCTAGAAGAAGAAATTGCTGACATCTGGACCAGTATGAAAAGAGGATTTTATAATTAGCTTTAAGAACTAGGTCAAGCATCTAGTTTCCTGCAAAAGGCTTTTCTCCCCAGTTCTTTTAAGCAGATATCTTTAAAGTTAGATTTTGTTTTTGATGCTGCCATCTCTGTAGTGAATAGTCAGCAGAGCCAGGATGCTTGATTGTATGGTGTAATTTCAAAGAAAAGTTTTTTTTCATTTTTATAAGCAAGTCTACATTAAACTTTTATCAATGACATTTGGGTAACTGCTTTTTTTTAACTCTGTGAACGAGTTTTATGTCTTTGCACTCAGCATATCTTGCTGAAATATAATGGTGTTCACAATAGCAT
The DNA here is from genome assembly GCA_029375565.1 of Gekko gecko. Taxonomy (NCBI): domain Eukaryota; kingdom Metazoa; phylum Chordata; class Lepidosauria; order Squamata; family Gekkonidae; genus Gekko; species Gekko gecko. Next base: position 128,974,864 of record JAPDNY010000009.1, read on the forward strand.
ACTTCTATTGAACCATTTTGGTGTGTTAGGGCAAATAGTTTCACTTTATACTATGTATAATGTAATACTTAAATGACAGTTGGAATATCTAAATGCCAATTGGCGTGGGTGGCCGGGTTGTATAAATTATTTCTGCATTGGCCCTTGAATGCTAATAATGAAACTGATATTTTGTAACACAAATGTCCTATCTCAAGACCTTACAAATTTTATGTAACTTGCATTGATTTGTCCAATTTATTGTGCAGCTCTAAAGCATGTGTGCTGTTTTCTAGTCCTTACTTCTGAAGAAATTCCTACATGGTTAGTTTGACCTTACAGCTTTGTTTCCTTTATATGCTTGATGCCTTCATTACTTTAGGACTTTGTCAATGAACAAAGATGCTCAGTGGCACACTGCCTAGAGATTTAAAACCAATCTTTTCCATTTATATAGGTATTGGTTCCTGTGAACTGTTAATGACTATCAGTTTTACATGTAGATCACTGATTGCCAGACCCACAAGATCAGAAATAAAGTTATAGTAATTCACCATCTGTTTTGGTGAAGTTTTGTTAGAATGTTTCTCAAACCCTGCCTTTAAAACAAAAATTTCTTTTTTAAAAGGCCTTTAACAATGATGTATATTTTTTTGCGACAAACTATAAGATCATATGTGTTTAGATAAGAATTTGTTATGAGAGTAAGGTTTCTGAGAGCCACATATAGGGATTTTAAAGCCTTTATTAGAATGTTGGCCTTCAAAAGGCCTAAATTGGAATAGATAGGGATTTTCTTGTCTGTCTCAGCAAAATATTGAAGTTCAACTGCTGGGTTCCATTTGTGTACTCTTTAGTGTTGCCATGTCAAACCCACAATAAGACCTTTAGAAGCACCTAAGGGAATTTCTTAGTAGATAATGTTGCTAATTTGTATAAGCCAACCTAAAATTCTCAGATACCAGATATCATTTCCTGTCCGGTTTTTAAGAATATATTTAGTGCAATCCTATGGAGACTTTCCCAGCCTAAGCCAATTGACTAAAGTAGGCCTAGGATTGCACTGTTAAATGGTACAAGAAGCACTGACTGCCGAACTTTTCAGTTTTACATTGTTGATCAACAATTTTGAACTTAAACACAGTAATAACTAAAAACTATTTACGTTTCACACTAAATTGAGATGAGCATTCTAAGTTGCCATAGATAATTCTGATTTTACTTTTGAAACTGATATCTCATCCAGTGACTTTGTCAAATTATATGTCAAGAATGTCTTTAAAGGCCAGGAGACACCTACAAAGATGGATATCCTTGAGGATATAGGGTTTTTTTAATGACAGAAGACATACATTTAGCCCCATCTTGAAAAATCCTTTGTGGAGTGGCACTTTCCAGCTCTCCCATTGGCTGTGCAATGCTCTCCCTCAGCCATTGGCCCATCAGCTGCCACTCAAGTACTCGTATGCCATTGGCCGGGTGCTGGGTCTGGTCCTCTTTCCCGCCCACTCCCCCTTCAGCCACTGAGCCCTTTCAGAATTACTGGTAAATGGCTTTCTCTCTTGATGAAGATGCTTCTCCTGCTTGCCTCCTATGTGAGACTAACTTTCCCCTCAGTGGCTGTTGTGAGGAACTCATTGGGGCCAGTCCTGACTAGGGTTGCCAGCTCCAGGTTGAGAAATTCCTGGCTATTCTGTATCTAAGGAAGCCAGAGTTTGGGGAGGGGAGAGGAGAGGCCTCAGATGAATAGAATGCCCTAGCAGCCACCATCCAAAGCAGTTATTTTCTCCAGGAGGGGAAGAGAGATCTGTTGTCTGGAGTTCAGTTGTGATACCCAGTGATCTTCAGGCTCCACCTGGAGGTTGGCTACCCTAGGCATAACAGTTAGCACTTCAGAGCAGGGTCTGCCAGACCCAGGTTCTTGCAGTGGATTTCGGACCACTCACAGACTGGCAGTTACCTGTGTTTGTAAGATGGCTGCCATCTGTGGTTGTTTGTTTAAAATGTTCCCCCATAAGGTTTAATTGAGCTGTAGTTCCAGAGAGAGGCCTGAAGGGGTATCACTCACTGGGTTGAATGGGCCTTCCTCATCTGCTGGTCTACAGTTCCCAGCTACCCCAAGGCCAAAAAGTGTGGGAAAACAGGGCCTGTCCCAAGGGGCGGGGTGGCATCAATATAGACTCCAGCCCATCCGGGGGGAGACAGCCCTACAGGAGGTTAGGAAAGGCTCCTGCTGCCTGTGCTGACCAGCCTGTCCAGGCCACATGCCAGAGACATGGGGGAACCCTGAGAGGCAGCAGAAATTCAGCCACTCCACAGTCAGCTGGACTGGGGAATGAATGGAAGTTTTCCTGCTCTCTTGGGCAAGAGGGAGAGAGGCTGAAGCAGAGCCAGAGGATTGTAGGGAAAGAGGATTGTGTTTAACCCCTGTTGATTTCTTCCCTGTTGGTTCATAGTGTGTGCTTACTCCTACAGTTGTGCCTTATTTATTTAGTGTGTGTGTGCTCCATAATTGTGTAAATAGTTAAATAAATTATTTTATTTGGGCTGATAATCTGCTTTGTGCTCTGACCACATAGTCTCTCCCGCTCTGCACAATACCAAAGGGAGGGGGTAGCCCAGGGAAGCAAGGAAAGGCCAGACCTTTGGATTGCCAACTTTCCAGGGATTCCCCCAAAGATTGGGGATTTCATCTCCAAATAGGGAAATTTGGCCAGAGGGGTCTCACTGTCCCTCTAAAAAGACAGTGACAATTCAGTGAGTAGTGGCAGCAAACTTAAGGAGTGAGATACGCCCATGGGATGAGGGTGGGAGGCAAACAGCTGAGTTGTAAACTGGAGCCCGTTTCGCCACAGTGGGCAACCAAGCTTGGTTCAGACAAAGGAAGGAAATCCTTCGCAGGCCTTTGTGAGGAACTCATTGGGGCCAGTCCTTACTAGGGTTGCCAGCTCCAGATAGTGAGTCTATGGAAACCAGGTTTTGGGGAGGGAAAAGGCCTCAGCTGAACAGAATGCCATGAAGCCCACCTTCTAAAGCAGTTATTTTCTCGGGGGGGGGATCTGTTGTCTGGAGTTCAGTTGTGATACCAGGTGATCTTCAGGCTCCCCCTGGAGGTTGGCTGCCCTAGGTGTAGCAGTCAGTGCTTCAGAGCAGGGTCTGCTAGATCCAAGTTCTTGCTGTAGAAGCTGAGTGGATGATTTTGGACCAATCACAGATTTTCAGCCTAACATGCCTCACAGGGTTGTTATGCAAGTCAAAAGGGGGAGAGGAGAATGATGTCAGCTGCTTTGGTCCCCATTGCAGAGAAAGACTACTTTTCCTCCTGGTTAACCATTGTTGCCAAACTCCAGGTGAGGGCTGGAGATCACTCAGAATTACAACTGCTCTCCAGGTGGCAGAGATCAGTTCGCCTGGAGAAAATGGTGGACTCTGTGTCCTTATACCCTGCTGAGATGCCTCCCCCATGACAGCCACTGTGACATGGCAGTCAGGGCTTCAGAGCATGGAAGAGGCTGCAGGTGGGTAGGGAGATCAAATGCTGAAGAGTGAGGGGGAAATAAAGGTAATTGATAATTGCCTGGGAAGGAGATAGGGTTGCTAACTCCAGGTGGGAAATTCCTGGAGATTTGAGGGATGGAACCTGGAGAGGGTGAGGTTTGAGAAGGGGTGGGACCTCAGACAGGTACGATACCATAGACTCCACCCTCCCAACCAGCCATTCCCTCCTGGGGAACCACTGTTGCCAATATCTAGGTGAGGGGTAGAGATCACTCAGAATTACAACTGATCTCCAAGAGGGAGGGGGGAGAATATGGAAAGCTGAAATCAGAGGGGCAGATAATGGCAGGTTGATGCTTGGCTGGGAAGGAGATAGGGTTGCCAACTCCAGGTTGGAAAATTCCTGGAAATTTGAGGGGTGGAGCCTGGAGAGGGTGAGGTTTGAGGAGGGGTGGGACCTCAGACAGGTACAATGCCATAGACTCCACCCTCCAAACCAGGCATTTCTTCCTGGGTATCAATTGTTGCCAATCTCCAGGGGAGGGCTGGAGATCACTCAAAATTACAACTGCTCTTCAGGTAGCAGAGATCATTTCCTCTGGAGAAAATGGTGGACTGTGTGTCATTATATCCTGCTGAGGTCGCCACAGCAAATTGACGCTGAGTGCCCAAGGCCTTGGCAGTCTCCCAGAACCTCTTTCTAGAGATCATCGTTTTTATTTCCACAACAGGCCTTATTCCTAGTTACTTTTATAAAGCACATTCAGATTTTTAAAAACATTTCTTCCTTTTTCCATTCTATCCTCATTTTCTCCACCCTCTCCTCTCAAATCCTAATCACATTTTAGAATGTACTAAAGTATACTGATTTGAATGTAAATGTACTTAATTATAGCTATTTTCCCCATCTATTTTAGAAGAAAAAACTTAGTTTAATGTGTAAAGCTCCTGCATATATGCATGTAAAATATGCAGTCTTAGATGTATTATTATTATTATTTAATTTTGATTTATATCCAGTCTTGCCTGCACAGGCAACAACAACAGTTTTTGTTTCACTAACTGATAGCTGGAGAGAGGTAAATACTACTTGCAAAATAAACACACTAATGGAGGATAGGCCTGTTACAACTATTGGCCATAAAAGGCCCAACATCTGATCCTCTTTTTCATGCCTTGCCTTGTCAGAGGGCTTGTCTGGCTGTACTTAACATAGGATTCTTAAATAGATGCCCATTTAGTCTGATCCACCATGGAAATCCATGTTGTCACACCAGCCATGTGCACTGTTGCTTATGTTGTGTGCATACAGCTTTCATAGACTGCAGCCTTTCTGATATAAATACTAAATAACTGTGGACAGCAGTGCAAATCTCCAAGTATTTATAAAATATAATAGGCAACTGACAAACTATTTGCATTAATTCATAAAGGCCATTTCTGTAAGTGAGGTTTTGTTTTGTGAGAGGTTCCACAGGTCTCTAAATTGTTATGTATCTTCCCAAATTAAGTATTCTGCTTATTACATTTTTATTCTTCTCTTCCTCAGAAGAGTTCAAATGTGACATATATGGCTGGCCTAAGGCCTTCTTCTATAATCACCCAATAAGTTTTGTAGCTGAGCAGGCATTTGAATCTCTTTCTCCCTAGACCAAGTCCAAAACTCATTTTGAGCCAAGAGACTGCCAAAACTGAATAGGAGCCCTTTGAAGTTTGATCTGCAAACATCCAAGGAAGTAGTAAAAGTCTATGTGGAGAAATTTACTTCTATTTTTTAGTACATTGCAACATGGAAAGTTTGGGGGCTACAAAAAACCCCCACATTCATTCCAAGAAGTTTCTCTGTTGGTACCAGGACATGAAACGAGAGTGATTAATTGCTCTCAAGCACCCCTTTCTGTTGAAGGCTCTCTGAATGATCCTGTATTTAAGGCTTGATTGTGCAAACATTTCTAGCCATCAGAGAACAATCAAAGGGCCGTTTCACTTTGTGTCAGGAATATGACATCTGGGTGATGACAGAGACTGAGGAGATGCCAAATGCTAGAACGGGTGTCAAACGTAAGGCCCAGGGACTGGAACTGGCCCGTCCAGGGCTCTTATGTGGCCCACGAGCAACTAGTGCAACGGAGGAAACAGGAGACTGCTCAGGGGAAGTAGACAGTGCCACTCTGATTGTAGCTTCAGCACGGTGGAACAACCTTGTCTGCAACAGTCAAGCAGCGTGGGAGCATCTGCTGAGTCCTGCACTGCTGGCTCTTCAATTCGCCTATACAGGTTTTCCTTTGCAGCTCCCTCCCAGCCCCTGGGGCCTTTCAGTGAGGATACAACAACTCTGAGATTACCAGCTGCTGTGATTAACACATGGAATTCACTGCTACAGGAGATGGTGGCAGCTACAAGCATGGACAGCTTCAAGAGGGAACTGGATAAACATATGGAGCAGAGGTCCATCGGTGGCTATTAGCTCTAGGTCTGAGGCAAGTGATGCTCTGCATTCTTGGAGCTGGGGGGCAACAGAGGGAAGGCTTCTAGTTTCCTGGCCCCACTGCTGGACCTCCTGATGGCACCTGGTATTTTTGGCCACTGTGTGACAGAGTGTTGGAATAGATAGGCCATTGGGCTGATCCAACATTGGTTTCTCTCATGTTTTTACGTCCTTCATACAGTTTATATTTCCAGTACCTGGCATTACATTTTATGGCACACATGGCCCAGCCCGACAAAGTGACATTTATGTCAGATCCAGCCCTCATAACAGATGAGTTTGACATATCTATTCTAGATTGTATCTCTTTCTGGAAAGTACAGGAAGAAAAGGATTGACTCACAAGGTGATGAGCAGACAGAAGTTAAATTCCCTGGACATGAAGGGAACAAGACCATTTTTAATTAGTCTATTCTGGGGATAACTTGGAATAAGGAGCTCTCGTACCTGGGCTCCATCTTAATGGTTGCCATTACCATGGGAACATAGGGCAGGCATGATGGACAAAAGCTCAAGGTAATGGATGACTGACAGTATGCTGCAATTTTAAGGAGTCTGCTCTATAATAACAACAGAGTATGTTAAGAGTAGGGACAGGACTACATGTATGTGACTTTGCTATTAACCATGCTTGATCCGTTTATAGAAATTTCTTATTTCTGTAAATGCTGAAAGTCTGTTCTCCATAATGACAATAAGCCCCACTCTAACATGTTACTAAACGGGCATCAAGGGAAAGGAGGTGATTGGTGAATACATAGCTAGGTCTACAGGAGTGCACAAGTGCCGTAAACCATCCTGTGAAGGCTAGTTGGAGTGGAATCTGGAGATGTGAGCACTAGGCAGAGCCTGTGAACTGCCATATGGATGGAGTGCTAGGAGTGGTGGCCGCCACAGTAGGAAATGCTCTATTCAACCAGCAGGTGACAGAAGAGAGAAAAAACCCTCTGGAGATGGATGGGCTTGAGAGAGTGGTGTGCTGCCAGGCAGGGATCCAGAACATCCATTTAGTGTCTCCTCAGAAGGCCCCAAACAGAACAGTGCTTGTGGGGCATTCTGTGGGATTAAGGAGATGTTTTTCCATAAGTAGGGACAGGTGTTTTGCTGTTCCTGAGGGCCTGCTGACTACTAAAATTTCAGGAAGTTCAGTGGGATGCACAGATCCAGAGGAGTTAGCCATGTTAGTCTGTTGCTGCAAAATAGTAAAAAGCCCAGTAGCACCTTTAAAACTAACAAACTTGATTGTAGCATAAGCTTTCGAGAAACACAGCTCTCTTTGTCAGATACAGGTATCAGTGGGATGCAGTGGCAGGAAGAAATCAGTGGAAATGATCACCCCTGCTTCAGTGCCTTTGAAGGAGTCTGGTTGGATGCAGGAATGTATAACTTAATTAAAACAATGAACTGAAATTTTTAAGTGCCAGGGCAGAAATCTAGACAATCCGAAATGCTTATACTTCTTGATTTGTATCTATTTACTTCATTTATACACCACTTTTTCCACAGTGGAGACCCAAAGCACCTTACATCATTCTTCTCACCACCATTTTAACATCACAGCAGTCCTGTGAGGTAGGTTAGGCTGAAAGTGTGTGACTGCCCCAAGATCAATCAACAAGCTTCCATGGCAGTTTCAAGTCTGGGTCTCCCAGACCTCAGTCCAGCACTCCACTATACTGGCTCTGTTGCAGAGTGCTGTTGCAGTAAGAACTTGATCAAGAAACACGTATTAGCATATGAGTAGTCATTGACATCTTTAGGACACCCCAGGCACTAATCAGAAAGAAACGATGAATAAAACCTGAAAATATTATTCTAAATTCCCTTTTACTGCTTTTGATACTAATGCTTTAGTGATATTTTAATGCATTCTGAAGCTCTCATTGCTGTGTTAAGGGGGATGTTAGCTGTATTGTGACATCTGCAAATGAAATCTTAGATTAAAAGGCATCGAATGCAAACACCTCAGGTTAGAATCCATTTACCCTCTTAGTTGGAAGTGACCATACAATTTTAATATAGCTTAATGGAGAAAATACATGGACAGTATGAATGCTGTGTGGAATCTATTGATATACAAAGGGCAGGCCTCTAATGTATAATGTCAGGGAAATAGAATGTTTGCATGTTGCTAATGGGTGCCCTGCTGATTGATAAATGCCAGGCCTGAAGCAGCAGTGGCTTATATCCCCCTAAACCCTGGGAGACGTTGATTCTATTAGTTTGACTTACTGTGAATGGTAAATGTGAATGTGCCTGCACAATGCAGAGGAAAAAATACATTAGCAACATGTTAAAATGCTGCGGTGGCTCAAGTGGTTAAGACGCTGAACTGCAGGCTGTCGATGGTCAGTAGTTCAGCAGTTCGAGACCCGGGTGCCGCATGACGGAGTGAGCTCCCGTCTCTAGTTCCAGCTCCTGCCAACCTAGCAGTTCGAAAGCAAGAAATTGCAAGTAGAAAAATAGGTACCACTTCGGTGGGAAGGTAACAGCATTCCGTGCGCCTTGGTGTTTAGTCATGCTGGCCACATGACCGCGGAAATGTCTTCAGACAGCGCTGGCTCTTCGGCTTTGAAACGGAGATGAGCACCGCAACCCTAGAGTCAGATTCGACTGGCTTTCGAGCAAGGGAACCTTTGCCTTTACTTTTTTAAAATGCTCAGCAGTTTTTCTGTTCTGTTCTTCACTGGAAGGCTGTTTCCCTTAGCTTGCAATTAGTTGCTTGTCCCAAATGGATACTGAAGACCCATCTAAAAGACAATGCAACTCATCAGTGGGCTGATGTCTGCTCTCTGTAATTAATGCATTCAACTTGGCAATCTTGATTGTTAACCTCATAGCACTGATGTGAAACTGCATTTCCCCATCATATAGCTGTGAAACTGAGACTGAGAATTGCTTCTTAAAATTACATAGTGAGTCCGTGACTCAGAATAGACTCAAACACCAGTTCACTCACGTGTTTACATTGAATGCTGAATATCCTGCTTCATGCTGTATTCTTAGTTGTAATCCATGTGAACTGAATTTGGTCTATGACCTAATATTTACATGCTCCCAGCATGTCGGAAGAAAGGAAGAGTTAAGCAATACCATCCCCCCCATTCTATGTTGCTAAATAACTCTCTGAAAATGTATTCCAAAAGAAATTTGATCTGACCTGGTAAACTACTATGAAAAATAAAAACAAACATCTCACAGAGCATATGCAATCTCTAGGTCCTGTTTAAATGATCTCTTTGGGCTGGCAGTAGTGTTGATTTAAAGAACCATAACCATAACTGAAATGTTTAAAATGCTTGCTAAGCTACCAATAAGCAAAATTTAAACTTTTTTCTAGCTTAACGGTCAAGTGCTCTGACACAATATTACTGATTTTTGTAAAGTCTCCATGTTTTGTGGATTTTTTTGCTTTATTAGGTGTGTCAGTTCCATTTAAACAGCATGTATCTTCCACAGTATGAACAGGTTCATCAAAACAAGAAAGTAAAGAAATTGAATTCGTGTTTTCCTTCACACTCTTGGAATCCACACACCCTTTGAATTTTGACCCAAATAATTATTTTAGTGTGATATCTGACTATGTGCATGCTACTAAATATAGTCACAGAATGTAGACAAAACCAGTAACTGAATTTTCATAAAGATTTTTCATCACGCTGAAATGAAAAACAGGAAATAAGGAAGTTCAAACATGGTTTGGCATTCTTTTAATAGTGTGTAATACTGAATGCTGAATTGTTCTTTAAAGCTTTTGATTTAATTACACTTGATGTATTTATACTTGTAGAGTAACAAAAAAAAAGGATTTTGACAGGCACTGAGTCTTCCTTATTGGGTACGGAAACTTTGAATTGTTCTGATCTATCTGGCATGATGATTGTGACCTACTTAAATATTTTGCATTGTGAAGTAAATGCTTTCTTTTACTTCCCACCTTATTATTAACATTTTCTATATACTGAATTCCTTAAGCATGTTTGGTTCTTTTTTAGCATTAGGGTTTCCTCTCTGCTTGGATAACTACTTGGAGTTGGTGCTAGTTACGCCAGTGGTGATAACATATAATCTCCATTGAAGATCAATAGTAAATGAGACTTACTCTGTGCTTAATCAACTTGGGCGTTACGGGTTTTTTGAAGGAACAATTGAACACAAGTACTTTTTAATCTAAAGTTTTCTGTCATTCATTATTTCCCAAACCAGTTGAAAACCTTAGCTGTGCCACCTAGAATTATTACATTCCACAGGGTAAGTGATTATTCAGTGTTCATAGTTACTCCATCTACAGCTACTCGCCTACTGCTCATTTTCTAAACTATTCCAGTGACATAGTAGCAAAGTTGTGAGAGATGAACTCTAACTTGCCTCAGATTGCAGACACTGAACAGTATGCCTCTAATCTTTCTTGTTGGGTTCAAGTGGATATATAACTGGCATCATTTAAAGAGGAAGATGATGGGAACTTCAGTCACAGGTGACGTTGCTGACAATATACACTTGGTTCCAGGTCTTCTCCCTTGCCACTGCGTGATGACACAGCTCATTATTTTTGTAATGGGTTATCATGGAAAAAAAGAAAAGAAAACATCTCTGGCTTGATGCATTGAATAATCAACTAAATTAGTGTGTATATGTATTATCTCCCAGTGGGGAGGAGTCTTGGTTAATGTTTTTTGTTCTGTACTGCCCACATGGGAATATTAATAATAAGGTAGAAGAGAAAAGCAACTTGTAGATAGCAGCCTGCAATTATTTTAGACCTTCTGATTGTTCCTTACAACTTGAGACACTTTGTTCTAAAGAGCTATTGAAATGGCTATTTATTTTAGAAACAGCTTCATTTGAGACAAGATCTGGTACATGCAGATTTTATCTGGAACTTGTGAAGAAGAGTGTCTTTAAAAATGTATCAAGCACATTGCCCTAATCTCTGTACCTATTTCTCAACAGTCCCCTCTGCCTGTGGAAATTTATTTCCACAGATAGGCGGTACACTCCCCCCACCAGGTTTTTCTACAGACTCAGGAATCTGTGAGTCTGCAGAAAACTCCAAAAAAGTTTTTAAAAAAACTTGGGGAGGGTTGAATTCCCCTCCCCCAATACCTTTTGAAATGGCTGCTGCAGGTATCTACTCCAGGCTCCACCGCATCAATAGTGAGATGTAAGACTGGATGATAGCCAGAGAGACAGAGAGAGGAAGAAGCAAAAGCAGAAGTGGAGCTCAAATTGGAAAGCATTCCTCCTGCAGTATGAATGGCTAAATTGCAGAGGGGGTTGGAGCCAGGCCTGGGACCAGGACTGCCCACTCCAGGTTGGGAAATTCTTGGAGATTTCTGTGGTGAAGTCCGAGGAGTGCAGAGTTTGTAGAGGGGAGAGGCCTCAGCTGGATATAATCTCACAGAGTCCACCTGTTTTCTCCAGGGGAACAGATCTCCGTTGCCTGGAGTTCAGTTGTAATCCCGGGGGATCTCCAGGTCCCACCTGCAGGCTGGCAAACCTAGGCCTAGCTGCACCCTCTGGGTGACTTGAGACTACCTGACTTGTATGATTCAACTAGATCTGGCTGCTTGCTACTGTTCAACAGCAGCCACCCTATGAAAATCAATGTAGTATAATGGTCAGAGCTTCAGAGTAGGGTTTGCAAGATCCAGGTATATTTATATATTTATTTATTATTTGTATTTATATCCCGCCCATCCTGCAGACAGGTTCAGAGCGGGTAACATCATTATAATAAGTACAATTGCAGTTTAAAACACAATATAAACATTAAAAACAATGTGTACAACTTAAAACAGAAGTCAGCTGGCTATAAAAATTCTGGCCCTGAAATAGAAGCCAGTTGTCAGTCGGTGGGCAGGTGACAGCAACTTCAGGGAGGCCATATATAGGCACCCTTGCCTCAACCAAAGACCTGGCAGAACAGCTCCATCTTGCAAGCCCTGCAGAATTGAAAAAGATCCCGCAAAGCCCTGATCTCAATAGGGAACATGTTCCACCAGTCTGGGGCCAGGACAGAAAAAGCCCTGGCACTGGTCGAGGCAAGCTGGACGTCCCTCAGGCCAGGGACCACCAGGAAATGTTGGTCTTTAGAGTGTAACACTATTTGAGATGTATATGGGAAGAGGCAATCCCTTAGATATGTTGGTCCGAGACTGTATAAGACTTTAAAGGTTATAACCAGCACCTTGAAGTGAATCTGGTACTCAACTGGCAGCTAATGCAATTGGCGGAGCACATACCTAATGTGAGCCCACACAGGTGTCAACATCAGCAGGCGCACTGCCACATTCTGTACCAGTTGTAATTTCCGGGTCATTCTCAAGGGTAAGCCTGTGTAGAGCAAGTTGCAGTAATCGAGTCTGGAAATGACCATTGCATGGGTCACCATAGCTAAGTCTTGTGGGGAAAGATAGGGCTTCATTAACCTGATCTGCCTGAGATGGAAAAATGCAGATCTGGCGACTGCAGTGACCTGGGCCACCATGTAAAGAGAGGCATCCAGTGTCACTCCCAGAGTCCTCACTGTCTGAGCCAGCACCAAAGGTGCCCCTTCCAGTGTGGAGAGCCTGGGGCTCACATCCACCCCCTCCCGACTCAGGTGCAGGACCTCCGTCTTCGGTGGATTTAACTTCAACTGACTCTGCCGCAACCATCCAGCCACAGCATCCACAGCCTTAGCTAAGTTTTCAGACACGGAGGATGGATGGCCCTCCATTAACAGATAGAGCTGGGTATTATGAACATACTGATGACAACCCAGCCCATAGCTCCAGACTAACTGGTCAAGGGGGCACATACAGATGTTAAATAACATTGACGAGAGGATCGCCCCCTGCTGCACTCCACATTCCAATGGGTATTGCAGGGAGACCCTCTCACCAAGCGCCACCCTCTGTCCCTGGCCATGGAGGAAAGAGGAAAACTATTTCAATGCAATCCTCTGAACTCCTATGTTAGCGAGGTGGTGGGTCAGTAGATCATAGTTGACTGTATCAAACACTGCTGTTAGTTATAATCCCCATCTTACTGTGGAAGCTCACTGAGTGACTTTAGGCCAGTCACATACTTTCAACCTAACCTACCCCACAGGGTTGTTGTGTGGATCAGAAGGAGGAAAGAATAATGTAAACTGCTTTAGTCTCCACTGTGGAGAAAGACCATTGTTTTCTTCAGTAGAAGCTGCAGAGGGAAAGGAGATGGAAAGCTAAAGACAGAGGGGCAGTTAAAGGTAGGTTGGCTGTTGGGTGGGAAGGAGATAGGCCAACTCCAGTTTGGGATATCCCTGGATATTTGGGGGGTAGAGCCTGGAGATGGTGAGGCTTGAGGCTTGAACAGACTTCAGACAGCTATAATGCCATAGACTCCACCCTCCAAGCAGTCATTTCCTCCAGGGGAACTAAAGTGGCCAACCTCCAGGTGAGGGCTGGAATCTCCAGGAATTACAACTGATTTCCAGATTACAGAGATCAGTTCTCCCAGAGAAAATGGCTGCTTTAAATGGTGGAGTTTATGGTATTCTACCCTGCTGAGGTCACTTCCAAGGTCAAACCTCATCCTCCCAAGTCTTCACACCCAAATCTCCAAGAATTTCCCAACATGGAGCTGGCAACCCTAAGAGGAACTCTGTATTTGGGCAATCCATTGTGATTCCTGGAGAGGTGGGGAGTAGGTGGAAGGCCAGGAGAGTGGTAGGAGCAGAAAGAGTGATGAGGTGGGGGCAGAAAGGAAGTGACAGGTATGGAGGGGTAAGAGAGAGAAAGAAAAGGGGTGTCACGAAGGAGAAAGTGTGTGAGAGAAGTAGGGGGAGAGGGGAAGAAGCAGAGGTGGGAGAATGGGATAGCCACTTCTGCAAGTTTCTTGCGGGTCCCCAGGCTAAGATTTCCAAATCAGTGTGTCTACTTTCCAAGCAGTCTTGACCTCTGTGACCTCTTCAGAATTTATCTTCTGCTTAGAAAGGAATAATGGTTTATCTGTTCAGTTGTGGATAAAAACTGTCCCGTTAAGGGTCTTTGCAGTGATCTGTATCTAACCATGCAGTTCCAATTTTCTTTTTAGGCAAGTGCACTTCAGAAACAGCAAGGTGGTGGTCTACGGTGGGAGGGCTGAATTGTTGGAAACTGCCACCCCTCCTAAGAAAGCAGGTCTTTGGAATATGTGATTGGGTACAGACCAATGCAAATATATTTTCTGAGTCAGAGTGTAAGTTTAGGAAATTTACCATTTGCTGGTAAAACATACTTAATGTCCTTAGCCTAGCTGTACTGAGAGAGAGAAATTTTATTTCCTCTCTTAATTTGGTTAAAATGATGCTATTCAAATCTTCATATACAGAATAATGGTAACCTGAGCACCAGCCCTGAATGATACTTGCAGGTAAGGTTGAATAATACAAAGAAGCTGATGAGAAGGAGGGGGGTGCCTTATTAAAGGCATAGAATTTCCAACGCCTTTCCTTTATCAAAGTAAGTTTGTTTATTTGTCTAGAAATATTAACGATGCAATTTCAAAATGCATCCTAGTAATAAAACAACACTTTATAGGCAGTATTATTCCAACCAGTGCCTTTCATCTGTTTATTTGAAAAATTGTTTACATTGCCTTGCTGACCTTTAACATTCAGCTCATGTCCAAGTAAGTGTGTGATTCACTCTGTGTTGAAGGCAAAGTCCCATTGACTGGAATCACTAAGGCTCAGTCTCTAAAGTTGGTTATGAATGCTGGAAGTGAAGAGACAGGTTACAGTTTAAGGGAAACAAGTCCACGACCCCATTGAACATGCTGCACTTACATACATTTGCTGTGATATCTGCCCAATTATTTTCTGATGGCTTGAATGCAGACGTAGTGTAACACAGTTAAAGGTGAATCTGTGCACCAGCGTTAGCCTGATCCCAGCTGTTCTGTGTCCTCACAGTTGATGTACAACATGTGGTTTGAATGCTGAGTGATGAGACAGCTCCCATTATCCCTGTTTTCTTTGTGATTAGTTTTAACTGATCTTAAAACAGTCCTTAAGTATGTTTTTTAAGCATGTGTGATTCTTTTGTGCTCCATATTCTCTGCCACCACATCTCACGTCCTAGACAAACAGGAAGTTGCAAATAGCTAGTAGCTCTGGAGACTTCCGTATTTAGAACACATTTGACAATTTGCCTGAGTTATTTTCAAATAATGAACTCATCAATTCTAAATTCTGTGATTGGGAATGATAGTCCAAAGTATCATTTGTGTCCATGTGTGTGTAAAATACATTAATTCCTATGCTTCAGCAGACTTCTCAGAGACTGACTGAACTAAGTCCTTATAAACAGCAGAGTTCATAAACCGCGGGTAGGAGTCTCTGAGCATTAAAGTGTAAATCTGGAGTTGAGCATCATCAAAAGTATGTTGTGATGGTTCCAGCATATTCCGGTTGATAACTTCTCTTACTCTAGAGTCCAGGCTGACCTGTGAATAAAGAAAATGTTTGTGAGTGTACAATAACATCCCTTTCTATCCTACTGTAAAAGTGGGGGTTGGGGGGTTGGTAGAACTGAATACATGTACACTTCGTTATTTTGACTCATTTCAGTTGTTTGTTTATTATTTATTTATTTGGTTCAATTTTTACCTTGCCCTCCCCACAAGTGGACTCAGGCCGAGTTCCATCATAAAATTCACAATATAACAAATTGACAAATATATCTAAAAATCTATCTAAAAACAACATCAGTATAAAAACCCAATGCCTCAACAGATCTTAGCAAGAAGCAATTGGTTCTCAGATGGCCATTTGGATCTGAAGTCACTGGTTATATACAGATCTTCTACCACTGAAACATAGGAGACATTGTGATCGTGTTTTTGACCTATATATTTTTTCACAGTAGGAAGGAAAAGCTCTCCTTTAGTGGTTATGTGGCCAAATAGTTTTCAATCAGACTGATATAGATTGTGACCAATCAAGCCAGGTGCAGGCCACCAGCTCCTTATGGCAGGTGAATGGAAACTAGATATACCTTCTGTCTGAGAGCCAGAGAAGCAGTTGCAAAGTAGTGCACACATGCACAAGAAGACTGCTGATTTTCTTCTAGCAATAGCCAGTCTCACCTTATGGGATGCTGTTTTGAAGAATATTCTGCCCTTCACATGGGCTTTTTGGGGAGCACAGGAGCTGCTTCTAAAAGGAAGCAGTCCTCTCCCCCCTCATGGGCAGAATTCAGATTTCAGGCTCCTGTTTTTATTGGCTGCTTGTGTCTCAAAAAACAGGAGGCTGCCTTGTGCTTAGCAAATTACAGTACAGGAGATGGGGATCTGTGTCAGACTTGGTGGACTTCAAGTTTGTAAAGAAACTATATTTCAAGTAGAGGAACATAGATGCTGTTTATGAAACTATTACATGAAGGAGGTCCTTTAGGAGAAAAATGGAGATGCTACAAACACCGTTTTAACAGGATTCTGAGACGTCCTGTTTCTTTAACTGTGACAAGATAAAAATCACTACATGTCGGTTTGTTTATTATGTGGCAGGACTTTGATAGCCACAAGATCTGTGGCTATCAAGATAAGGGATCTGTCCTGGGACCTGTTTTGTTCAACATCTTTATAAATGATTTGGATGAAGGAAGAGAGGGAATGCTTATTAAATTTGTAGATGACACAAAATTCAGAGGGGTCGCAAATGGGGTAGAAGACAGAGTCAGGATACAGGATGATCCTAACAGGCTAGAAAACTGGGCTAAAACAATAATAATAATAATTTCAGTGGGGATAAATATAAAGTTCTGCATTTAGATAGGAAAAATCAAATGCATAATTATAGGATGGGGGAAACTTGTCATGGCAGTAGTATGTGAGAAAAGGATTTAGGGGGTCATAGTAGACCATACACTGAACATGAGTCAGCAGTGTGATGTGGTAGTTAAAAAGGCAAATGCCATTTTGGACTGCATCAACAGAAGTATAGTATCCAGATCATGTGAAGTGATGGTATCACTTTGCTCTGGTTAGACCTCACCTAGAGTATTGTGTTCAGTTAGGGGCACTACAATTTAGGAAGGATACAGACAAGCTGGACTGTGTCCAGAGGAGGGCAATGAAGATGGTGAGGGGTCTGGAGACCAAGTCCAATGAGGAAAGGTTGAGGGAGCTGGGTATGTTTAGCCTGGAGAGGAGACAACTGAGATGTGATATAATAACCATCTTCAAGTTCTTGAAGGGCTATCATATAGAGGATGGTGTGGAGTTGTTTTCTGTTGCCCCAGAAGGTCGGACCAAAACCAACAGTTAAAATTAAACCAAAAGCGTTTTTGGCTAAGCATTAGGAAGAACTTCCTGACAGAGCGGTTCCTCAGTGGAACACGCGTCCTCAGGAGGTGGTAGGTTCTCCTTCTTTGGAGGTTTTCAAACAGAGGCTAGATGGCCATCTGACAGCAATGCTGATTCTGTGAACTTAGGCAGATCATGAGAGGGAGGGTAGGAAGGGTTGCATCAGTGCATAGTTCTTGTGGCCCTTTCTTACAAGACCAGGGAAATGCTGATTGCCACTTTGGGGTCAGGAAGCAATTGTTCTCCAGGCCAGCTTGGCCAGGGATCCCGGAGGGGTGTTTGTTTGTTTTTTGCCCTCTTCTGGGCATGGAGCAGGGATCACGGGGGGGGGGGAGTATTTGTGGATTTCTTGCATTGTGCAAGTAGTTGGACTAGATGACCCTGGAGGTCCCTTCCAGCTCTATGATTATATAATTATATTTTTCTAACATGAGAATGCAAGAATTCTATTCAACTCCCACCCCACAAAACATTTTAACCTGTCTTGGGCTTGATCTGTACAGAGTTAGGTGATAAAATAGGCTGTGTCGCTTCTAGGCTATATGGCTTTAGAGAGGGCAGTCACATTTTTAATATTTTCCATTGTGGAAACTCAGTGCAATAAATTGTCTCATCTGGGAGAACTAGCAATCTTTGACATTCTTTCCACTTACAGGAGATCAGTCATTAATTTTGGAGAGCTTTGAAATGTATACTCCCACACCAACAGCAGCCTGAAATGATCCTGTCCATTTGCCCACCTCAGCACTGTCCTTCCTCAATCTGTACCAGTCAGACCCTTGACTGCAACACTCAAGCATCAAGTACATTTGTTCTCCAATGATATTTTGCCTTTTCTATCTGTATTCCCCAGAAGAAGTCCTCGGAGCTATTGCACGAGGGCGAAAAACTTTAAAGCACATTACTCTATGTGTCCTCTTCATAGGTTAAATGATTTTTTCCATGTTTCTGTTAATTATATAATATTTAATATTTTATTTCAGTCACTTTGTTTCAGTCAGTTTTGAGGAGGGTTACAAACCTCTTTTGGAGAAAGGATAGAAATATAGTCTTCATATATTAGCCTTGCTTTCTCTTCAATTTGTTTTTTGTTGGATTCTCGCTTTAGTTCCTCACAGGCCATCCAGAAAAGCATATTTTCTTCACTGAATTCTGTTCGGAGGAACTCCCTGAAAGCATTTCTTCCTGCTGGTGTCCTCATTAATTTGTCAAATGACTGAGCCCAGGCGTTAACATCTTCCAGAGTAGGAGTTGAGCTTGAGCAGGAGGAAGAAGCAGACAGCATTATGAAGTTAGAATTTGAGAGAATCTTGAGGGAATACCAAGGTGAATCCTGCCACACCATCTATATATGCTCAGAAATTTCCAGCCAGTGAGTAAAAATTCTTATCACTTGGCAGAGTTAGTTACAGGTCAAGTGACTGGATCTAGATGAACACATGCACAGAAAGACATGCAGCTTGGGAAGCTGCAGTGAGAAGAGAGAATCACTTTAATCTTCTACCAGTGGTGCTTCTGTTGCAGAAAGAGCAAGGTAGGAATGATTTCACCTCGCTTCTCCATCTTACTGCAGCCCCTCAAGGCAGCATGACTTTTTACCCACATAGGAGACACAGCTGCTTGCATAAGCTTTTCAGAGGTACTGGGGATGTTGCTATGGGAAAGGGTGAGGCAGGAAAGAACTGCCAGGAAATGTTTTCTGCAGGTGCTTTGTTAGAGATAACACAATATATCAAACTTTATTATTATTACTTTTTTAAAAAACCCTTCTATATTGCTTTGTTACCTTTCTTCGCAATCTGGAATGGCGTCTGTTCTGTGTTCATGTGATGTTGCTCTTGTTCTCTCATCTTGATTCCTTACAGTAAGACTGCAAGGTAACAAACCAAGTATGATCATACTGAAATAAATATATTTAATCTCAATGTGGCCAGATCTATGGATACTTAACTCTAGAGATTGGAGTCAGAACAGACACATCAGATCTTTCTACAAGCCTGAACAAAAAGCTTGGTTTGCAAAAAAAAATCCGAAATCTAAAAAAAAAATGCATTGGTGGGGGTTAAACCTCCCTAAACAATAGGGTTGCCAAACTCCAGGTGGCAAGAACACAACAAGAGGAGCACGGTGTAAATGGTAGGAATTAATAGCACTAAAGCACCGTGTAGTGAACGAACAATAACAACAATGTAATCTTATATCAACTTCTAAACTTTGTTTTTTCTGTTCCAATATATTGGTATTTTTAATGCTAATTTATTATATCACAATCAGAATAATTACTATGTAAATTAAATATAAAACATCCTATGTTACAATGTTTGTCCCACAGGGTTATAAGTTGACATGGAAGTCTAGATGAAAATGAAGATGCAAGGAAATTATAAGACTATGAGAACCATTGTTGACTCATTTCTGCTGCCTTCCTCAGGTCTTACAGAATACAAGAAATGTATAATTCTAATGTTTTCAATCTGTTGATATATAATATAATGTAAGCTTCAGTATATTCAACAAATACTGCTCTTAGAACAGAGGGAGTTGCCAATCAAATTCTCAAGGATGTGGCACTTAGCCTAACAGAATTCAGAGCTGGCAAAATTCTTCAAGAGGCAACAGAGATCATTTCACATAGAGAAAAAGGCTGCTTTGGAAGGTGGACTCTATGGCATTATATTCCATTGAAGTCCCTCCCCTCCCCAAGCCTTGCCCTCCTCAAGCTCCACCCCCAAAATCTCCAGGTATTTCCCAGCCTGAAGCTGGCAACTACTAAACAAATAGAAGCAATGCCTATAGCTTTAAGAAACTAAGGCCTCAGTGGCCATTGCTAGGCAACCACAACAGTATTGCAGGCCTTCAATGCTTGGTTTCTGTCAGAAAAAGGCAGGAGGAGGGAGGGCAGGGCCCTTTCAAGGCATGTTTTGGCCTTTGAAGATAGCAACTGCCAGGCAACTTGCTACCACCTGAGTTGCATGCCTTACTGAAGCCTGCCTGCTTGCTACTATTCAACACCCCCTCCCCCTACATGAAAGCCAGTATGGCATAGTAGTTAGACTTTCAGACTAGGTTCTGGGAAGCCCAGATGCTAACTGCACTCTCTCAGACTAACATACATCACAGGGGTTTTGTGAGAATAAAATGGAGGACAGGAGAACAATGTAAACTTCTTTGGGTCTCCAATATGGAGAAAGGTCAAGTATAAATTAAGTAAATAAATAATAAATATAGCTGATAGTGGGGGCAGTTAAAAGGTAGGTTGGTTGGTGTGCAGGGAAGACAGAAGGAAGCAGGGAAAAATAAGGATATGGGAGTTGCCAGGAGGAGAGAAAGAGATAATAGTGTGGGGAGGTAGATAAAGAGGCAAGTGAGGTGCCTCCCACAAGTCCTTGAAGGTTTTCCACTGCACAGCTGAGCCCAGCTCAGGGGTTGGCACCATGCATTGTTGTCACAGAGAGAAAGCTGAAGTGGGGGGGAGAAGCTGTAGGGGCTTTCAGGGAAGGGAAAGAGAAAATAATGGGAGAGGGAAAATGAGAAGCCCCCCACAAGTCCTTGCAGGTCCCCACTTGTAATTAATTGTTAGGTGATATCTTAAATTTGTTCCTCTTTTCCCACTGAATATGGTTCATAGTGGCCCTTGACCAAAAAAAGAGAACTTACTACATGAGAAAGCATATGGAGAGTTTCCAAAGTCTAGTGTCTGCTCTGATGTGTACATGAAGCCCTGTATCTATATGAATGTGCTTGTGCATATGCTTCTGGGGACAAGGTAGCTCTCCATAAGTATGCTACCTGCCAAAATAGGCATTACGGCAGCCACAGGTCCAACCAAAGGTCCAACATATTTTTAGAGCTGAACTTGGCCATTTAAAAATGCTGCAAGGTGGCCTGCAGCACAGTGGAATTAGGCATTCTTGTCCCCCTCTGGTGCTTTTTCAAGTGCTGAAACAGCTGTGGTGGGGGATGTTTTGGCACTTGAAAAGGCACATGGTGCCCTGACCTGGACAGCCCAGGCAAGCTTGATCTCATCAGATCTTGGAAGCTAAGCAGGGTCACCTCTGGGGAGTACTTGGATGGGAGATGCCCTTGAAATACGTGGGAGGCAGGGGCAGGCTTTATTCAGCCACCTCTCTGAGTATCCTCCAGGCCCCCAGTAGGGGTCAGTCGCCAGAGGTTGTCATGATTTCCAGGTGCGCATGCACATACACACATTTTTTAAAAAAGAAAAGGCACACATTGAGGGGGGGAAGATCACCTGGTTCCACTATGCCCTTGCAGAATTTTTAAATGGCTACGTTCAGCTCTAAAATACCAGCATATGCCATAATGTCTAGTTCGAGCCACCACCATTGAAATAGGCAGGGAAGCCCTTGCAATGAAGAGAAAACTATGGTGGCACTAGGGTTCTTTCCCCTTACAGGAGATTGCAGGGTCAGCGTGATTGTGTGAAACCACTGGGAGCTCAACAATACTTACCTGTGTACTTTGCTTCTGCAATCCCAGTGAACGTTTAGAGACTATCTTCCTATATTATCTCACCCTGACCTGGATAGACCAATCTAGTCCTATCTCATCAGATCCCTGCTGCTAATCAGGGTCACCCCTAGTCAGTATTTGGATGGGAGGCCACCAAGGAATTCCAGAGCTACTACACAGAGTCAGGTAATGGCAAACCACCTCTGAATGCCACTTGCCTTGAAAACTATACGGGGTCTATACAACTTGACAGCAAAATTAAATAAATCTTTGTATTCTTATTTCTGTATTTTCCCTGCTCTTCATTTGGGAAGCTCAGACTATTGTTCTAACATCTCCTGTAGAGAGAGGCTAGGCTGTGAACTAATGAATTGTCCAAGGCCATCCGATGAACTGCATAACTGAGCAGGGATTTGCCCCTGGATTTCTCATGCTAAGCCCCTCTGCTGTGTCACATTGGCCCTCTTAGAAAACTATATGAATGGTGTATCCATTTTGACTATGGATAGAAACCCCTGCCTTTTTACAGAAAAGTAGAACTGTTCAGCAAAAACATTGTATTACAAAATTGATACTGTCTGGACTAAGCAAAATTCCATACAAAATAACACAAGGCATCCGTTCCTTTTCCTTTTTAAAAATGTATGTTTGGCATATTCTGCAAATGGCAGCTGTGCCCATGTAATTTTGAAGTCACGCAAGAAAGGCCATTCATTATAACTGCAAAGCAAAAAGCATCATCCAACCTAAAATGCAGATGGGAAGGATAGGGCAGAAGTTGTGGCTTGAACCAACAAAAGCCCAGCTGGAGACTTCCCTCTTCCCTAAAATGGTTAATTTTTCAAAGAGCTTTGAATGCCAGAAATTCTATAGTCACAATTTGTATTTTTATTTTTTTTTGCAATTCATGCAGGTTATTTCAGGAAATACTTTCTACAAATAGGGATTATAAATAGAGCAGTTTGTTTCACATTTCTTGCTACTAGAAGAATTATTCGGAGGAAGTAAATTATTTTAGAGGTAAGAAATGGCTGTTCTGCTCAAAGCCTGGGCCCAGGCTATTAAATGGAAGCGGTAGTTTTGAGCATCATGCCTATCGAGTAATTTTAGCATCCAATTAAGCAATTGTTTTTCTTGTCTCATGATACTTGTGAATCTAAAAAATAAGGATTAAAGGGAAAATGGGATAAAAATAGCTTGTGAAATTCATACTGGATCTAAAGACTTTGAAAATTAAGTATCCATTTGTGAAAATGCATTATGTGTTTTTCTTTCCATTTTGCCCAAGGAGAGGTAAACAGACATGAGGAACCAGCTGCAACTTAAAACCTGTGCTTCATTAAGAGTATTTAAAAACTGTTAGTACTAGAATAGTGATTCTTGCACACTGAAATGGTTATCTTGGCTATATCAGGAGCTCACTGGAAAATAACTTCCTCCCTGACTCATATACAGGGGCCTTAAGTCCAGCCACTTCAGGATGCATCTGGTCGACATGCTGGAGAGAAGTTGTAACCTCTGCATGCTTTGAACATGTGTGTGTGTGTGTGTGCGATAGGCATGTTCACAGCCATGGAAAGGCAGTAATTTTCCAGTCATCTGGGGCAACAGACGGATCTTTCTAGTTTGAGGCATGCTCAGTAGTATGGAGCTATTTGGGAAGTGGGGTGTTGCCTCAGCCTTGTGCCTATTGAATGTAGATCTGCCTTCAGAAAATCATGAAGGCAGAGAAGAGTTTAGGCTGCAATGGATGATTAATTTATTAGGGACAAATTAGATGAGTTGAATAGCTATCCCAAGCTATCTTAAAAGGGAAATAGAACCTGCACATGCTCCTGATTTGGATCAAAGGGAGGGGGGTGCTTAACTCTTCCCTGTGCATGGTTTTGTTGATTGAAACCACCACTGGCAGCCGCTGTTAGCCCTGGAAGGGCTGGTTTTACTTGTTTTATTCTTTTATCTTGGCATAATTGCCCTTGTGAGCCGCCCTGAGCCCATTCTGGGGGAGGGCTGCCTATAAATTTAAATAAAATAAATTTAAATAATAAAAAAGAAGAAGGCAGGCTTCTCCTGTCAGTCTCAGACTTGGATCATATGCTCTTAGAATCATTGCAAGATGGGCCCTTTTGCATTGTCCAACCAGTCATAAGTAGATGGAAATCAAGTGAATTGGGTAGTCAGTGTTCTCTCCTGTACCAGCATAGGCAGCCATTACTGGTGCAGTGTGTTACTGACCTGTAGTTGCAACAGTGGCTTTATTAATCCCACCCAGTGTGGACTGGCTCTCTAATTTACCAGGGAAAGTCCCTGGTGGGCCAGTGCCTGGCTGCCAGGAGCAAGCTGTGCCAAGCAGTCCCTGTGGTGGTATAAGAACTGTTTGGCTTGGCTTGCTCCTGGAACATCTTAATGTCCCAGTCTGTCCCTGAATCAAACCTTGGAGTTCAGTAACACTTGATCCTGTCCATATCCAGGACACAGTGATAAGAAGATACAGGGCTGTATGGACTAGTTCAGCCATGCTGGGGAAATGAATTCTGTTCCATGCTGAAATCTGTCAAAAATAGACCCAAATATGTCTCTGTACACATCTTGTCCTGATAGAGGAATAGTGCTGAGAGGCTTTCCTTTAAAGATGATTTCAAAATGTGAGCCAAATATACATGTATATAGCTAGCATCTCTCTGTGCTGCCCTAAATTCTTTGGTCGTGGTAAACAATACATATGCAAGACTTCTGAATTAGCTTTTGCTTCCCTCCTCACAATCTACCTTTGGAAGAACTCATCTTCTCTATTGAAACAAAGCCTAAGCACCTAGAACTAAGCTGAAGATCACATTTCCCCTTGTTTATTTCTACTTCCCGTCATCCTTTTGGTTCCCTATA
This sequence comes from Gekko gecko, assembly GCA_029375565.1. Taxonomy (NCBI): domain Eukaryota; kingdom Metazoa; phylum Chordata; class Lepidosauria; order Squamata; family Gekkonidae; genus Gekko; species Gekko gecko. Next base: position 128,999,498 of record JAPDNY010000009.1, read on the forward strand.
TCAGATTTTAAATCGGAAGCCACTTGGGCTTGCATCTGTCTCATATCGTGTAAAGTGTGGTGCATCTTGATGGTGCTATATAAATAAGTAATTAAAAACAAAGTCACAGTCCTTCTTCTACCCCTTCCTTTGAGTGACACAATATTTTAGAATTTTTTCAGGCTTTTGTTTCCAACCACCCCACCACAGATGTATTTGGTCAGCTAAAGTTATGTAAGCCTTCCTCCTTTTCATTTGAAGAAGGTTCTGACTGGGTGGTGATATACAGTAGTTGAGAGAAACAAACCTAGCCCATGTGCCAGTCCATTTCTGTAATTAAATGCAATTATCAATCGTGCAGTTACTACCACCACGATCAAACCAATGAAGGAAGCTGGCAAAACAACTGGTTCTGCATGACAGAGCAACACTTCAGTTTTTGTATTTGCTTGGCTGGTTGGTTAACCTTTGTAATCTGAATTGTAGTGTGGATAGAGCGCCATGTGAACTGGCATTTATAGCTGGTGCTCTCCATGGATGAAGCAACTACAGTGTGAGATCACAAACTATCTTGATCCCTTGGACCTCCCAAAGTTTACTTCAAATGCTGAAATATTTGCTGAATGGGTATACTTTACATATAATCAAAACTTTGAGCTACTTTCTACTGAGTCAAAACTCTTGAGCCATCTAAGCCAGTATTCTGTATTTTCTCAGGTGCAGAAGCTTTTCAAGTCCTTAAGATCCATCCAGATTCTTTTTAGTTCCCATGATTTTCATGAAGGTGCTAGGGACTGAATCTGGATTTTGTATGCAGAACACCTGCTCTGCTACTAAAGTATACTCTCTAAATGAGTAGACGAAAAAGGCACTTAAATTATATGGCTAACCTGTTAGAGTGTATTGTAACACATAGTGCCTGAATGCTCATTTTTCAATTTTTTTAAAACCTTGATTCTGTTTAAATCTTGTTTCATATATTTTTTATTCTTTTTCACCTTGAGACCTACAAATGAAAGCTATGCAAAAGCTGCATTTTCTTCCCACCGTAACTGCCTTGTCGAGTTACCCAAAGGGGTACAAGTTTATGTTCCCATGGTGACTAGCTATGGTGTTCCCCTGCGGCTTTGAATATGACAGGCAGGTTTACCAAGAGCAGCTGCAACAGCAGCACCAACAGAAGCAGCAGGCGTTGGAACCTCGATTTCCTTCATCAGGCTGTGCCTGTGTGGAGCTGGGTGTCTCCTGGGCCGCAGATGTCTGCCGCTTCCGCATTTCCGTCCGTTCTGATCCCATGGGCTGCAAGAGGAAAATTAGGAAGGAAGTGAGTCTGTGGGAAAAAGCAAGATGTGCTGAGTTCCATTCACAATTTTATCATTTAATGGCTTTTCTAGATGGGATTAATTCTGAGCAAGCAAAATGCTGGTCACTTAATTGGCATTCCTAATTGGAGGAGGAAGGCTAGAGACCCAGTGTCCACTTGATTATGTCATTGATTTGAACTTATAAAATGCTTCATAAAGCTCTGCAACAGACCTCTTGACATAAGGGAAACATGAAATATGTCCACATAATATCTTAACACCAGTGTTCCCTCTAAGCTGAGTTAGTGTGAGCTAGCTCACAGTTTTTTAGCCTCCAGCTCACACATTTTTGTCTTAGCTCAGGAAGGACAGCTCCAGAACAAACTAACTTATGCAGTAGCCAAATTGCTTGCTCACGACTTTAATGCCAGTAGCTCACAAAGTAGAATTTTTGCTCACAAGACTCCACAGCTTAGAGGGAACATTGCACATCTCTGAAGGCTTCTCCTTCCCAAGCAATTAAACTGAGCAAGATAGCAAAGGACCAGGCAGCAAAAACTTCCTGCATGCTAGAGGGTTTTCTGAGCGCTGTAGCCAGAAGCATGCTGCTGTGAGCATTCTCCTTCCCATGCAGAGGTTGAAGCAGGAAGAGAGCGGGAAGCTGATGGCAGGAGGCAGAACAGTCTGTCAGCTAGTTCAACAAAAAGGAATGGCTTTTCTGGAATGCGACAGCCTCGTAGGATTTATCTGTGACTCGAGAGACATACGCAACAAAAGTCCCTGCATTATGTAACTGCAGAAATATCTTCCCTCCCATTCAGTTCTGGGGTAATGCACCAAATAGGACATTTTTAAAAGGGGATAAAGCAGTTATTTGCAGACACTTTTTGTAGCTCCTGCATTTCAGACTAGTGGGAGGTGGGATGATCCTTGGCAAATGTGAAGTGTGAAGGTAGATATGTACTGAAAGCTCAGCTGTCCCTTGAAAAGCATGTGGCTCCAAGCCCTTTGTGTAGATTGATTGATATGACATTTTCTCTCAAACAGTTCTCCATTTTATAGGAATGTTGCCGAAATCCCTGAACTGGTTACTGGAGCACCGGAATCTGGGAGACCCATAGCTGACAGGAGACCCTGTCATGGAAGCTTGCTGGTTAACTAGGGTTGCCAACCTCCAGGTGGGGTCTGGATATCTCCCACTTTTACAACTGATCTCCAGGCGACAGAGATCGGTTCCCATGGAGAGAATGGCTGCTTTGGAAGGTGGACTCTGTGGCATTCTACCCTGCTGAGGTGCCTCCCCCCCACTCCCCAAACCTGGCCCTCTCCTGGATCCATCCCCAAAATCTCCAAGTATTTCCCAACCCAGAGCTGGCAATCCTGTGGTTATCCTTGGGCCAGTTATTCTCTCTCAGCATAACCTACCTCACAGGGTAGATATGAGGATAAAACGGAGAAGGGGAGAACAATATTGTAAGCTGTTTCAGGTCCCTGTTGGGGAGAAAACAGGGATGCCAGCCTCCAAGTGGGACCTGGGGATCCCTTGGGATTACAGTGCATCTCCAGACTACAGAGATCAGTCCCACTGGAGAAAACAGAAGCTTTGGAGGGTGGATTCTATGGCAATGTACCCCACTGAGGTCCCTGTCTTCCCCAGACCCAATGCCCAATTTTCATCTGGGTCTGGCAACCCTAACCTCCTCATCTCCTGCTGGTGGCCAAGGGTGACCTGGCAACCCTAGGAGAAAGGCAAGGTATAAATGAAGTAAACTAGAACTAAAATTGAGAGTTTAAAACTACTGCTGTACTTGGAGTGAATGCAGATTTTAAGTGCTTCTTCCTGCCTGAGCCTTCCTGTTGAGTACCTGGGTGGAGGGGCTATCTAGGCGCCCCGTGTTCAGCCATGACACTCACTGGGTGCCTGGCAGTAAGCCAATCACTCACTCTCACCCTATAACCCTACCTCACAGGACTCTTGTGAAAATTAAATGGGGAAGGACCGTGTCTATTCTCCTAAGCTCTAAGGAAGGAGGAGAGGGTAAAATATTTTTAGGGAATTTAAAGTGTAATAATAGAAAATGGGTCCTCCTGAAGGTCCTGAGGATTATTTAAGATGTCACTAGCCCCCCCCCCCCCCAAGTCTATAATTCCCCAGATTCTCCCAGGAGATGGAATGACTATATGATCAGTTTTAGTTTGTGCTGTATGCTCGTCCTTAGCTTAGGCTGCATTTGCATGGTCACTGATAAGTGATTCTGATTTTTCAAAAAGCTTCTTTCTTTAAAAATCAGTGTTAAGAATTGCAGTTCAGAATGTCTCTGTTGGCTTTCTCCTTGTTGCAAATGCTCCCCTACGCTGGGAGAGCCATCTCTGAGTGGTGTGTGCACCAGGCCTGCCGCAGCTGAAAAGGGCTGACAAGATGATTGGGCCGAGTCTGTCTGTCTAATGGCTGCTTTGGCTCTTGCACGGAGTGAGTGCTATAATAAAGCAGATGGCATATTGTTGCCTTGTGCATTATTCCGACTTACTTTTTGTTCTGAAATTAAACAGATTTGATCTTGGGGGGCCAGGCCAGGGATAAAACACTGGGAGAGAGAGAAAAGAGGAGGAAGTGCTGGCTTTAATTACGCTGCCCGCGTTTTTGTCATGGGGAATCACAATTCACATTCTGCCTAGCTATTGTGGTTGGTATGAAGTTTTCTTTTTTGTTTTTAACAAAGGTTCTGTACTTTTGACAGCTGCAGAGTGAGAAGAAATTCAATGTTTCTCCCTAGCATGGACAAGCTGTCTTGAATGAAATTGCCAACCTCCAGATACTAAACCAAAAAGAGAGATCACGGGATGGGCAGTGCAAATAAGCAGAACAACCGTGAAGTCTTATGCCAAAGAAAAATATCCAAAGACTACTTAGTTTTTACCCAATATCCAGTTTCCTCGTAGCAGATCAATCTCTCAGACATCATTCACAATGACACCATTTGATGAAAGTTACAATGAGAAATGGCCATATTGCTTATTAAATGAATTAACTGTAAGTATATAACAGCCAGTTGAACAGCCTTGCATGATTTTTTGCTAATGATAATTTTTATCTTTGTAATTAGATATAGACATTTAGATGCTACACACTCTGACAAAGTTTGTGAATGAAACGAGACTTGATATGCATAGTCCGTTAGTGTCGATGGCGTCATTGTGAATGATTTTTGAGAGACTGATCTGCTCCAAGTAAACTGGATACTGGATAAGATAGTCTCTGGATATTTTTCTTTGGCATAATACGTCACAGTTGTTCTGCTTTTTTCAACCTACAGATAGTGGCTGGAGAGCTCCCAGAATTACAACTGACCTCCAGGCTCCAGAGTCCAATTCCCCTGGAGAAAATCGTAGGGATGCCAGTCTCCAGGTGGTACCTGAGGGTCCTCTGGAATAACAGCTAATCTCCAGGCTACAGAGATCAGTTCCCCTGGAGAAAATAGATGCTTTGGAGGGTGAACTTTATGGCATCGTACCTCACTGAGGTCCCTGTCCTCCCCAGGCTCCATTCTCAAATCTCCAGGAGCTTCTTCCAACCTGGATCTGGCAACCCTGCCCCTCCATCCCTCCCTGATGGCCAAGGGAGACATGGCAACCCTCAGAAAATGGCTGCTTTGGCAGGTGGACTCTTATGGCACTATGCCCTGCTGGGGTCCCTCCACTCCCCAAACCCCTCCCTCCCCAGGCTCCACCCACAACATCTCCAGGGATTTCCCAGCCCAGAGCTGGCAACCCGAGTTCTGCTTTTTTGAAATGGCACAATGGAGCACACAATGTCCCTCTGAGCAATCCAGCTCACTAGTCGACTCACCATTCTGCAACCCTTTTAATTCCAAGTAAGTGCCCCCACCTGCTGAATTATACAGGCAAGAATGGTTTAGGCCAAAATGAATCTGTCGGTATTCAGTGTTGCTCTTGAATTTGTCCTCCATGTTTCTCTTGCATCTCAGTGCCCCTGTGCTTATCTCTGTATGAAAGTTGTGCACATGCAACTATGCACAAAAAACATACAGATGGAGCAATGTAGAGATGAAGAAACTCTATGTGAGCTACCCTGAGCCTGTCTCGGCAGGAGGACAGGATATAAATCGAATAAAACAAACAAACATAAATAAATAAATAAAACCAGAATTAATAATGTAGCAGAACAGCTTTAGTGTGATGCAGAGTACTAGTATGTTTGCCAGTCATCTCCCTCCCCCACTCATTTTCAAACTGTGGGCCCACATACTGTCAAATTGCCTCTAGAACCAGAAGATCCTGGTTCTTGCATCACTCTGTAATCAATGTTTAAGCCAGCAACCTAAATCACTTCTGAACAACACTGGTGATTCCTGAAGTGAACTCTTAAGAAATGAAAATGGCTTAAATGCAAGTCTTCTGCCCATATATGCCCATGTTATTAATACAGGAGGCTAGAAAGGCGAACTGAATTAAATAAGAATGGTGGCATTTTTCCTCTGGATGTTAAAGGATTTTAGTTTTGTCAGCAGACAGATTTTTAGTTTTGTGAACAGACAATGCTGGCAGCATTTACTAAAAACTCCTGCACTTTCTGGAAATGGCAGCCCTTTTTGCTTGTTCATTCCACATGTACGTAATCTGTGTTTGCTGTACATGTCTAGACATGAGTATAGGTCACTCTCACAACTGTACAGCTGTTGTCATACAAAACAATATGCAGAATTTGGATTTTTGGTTGTTCAAGGTACTGATCCAGGAAGTGCTTTCAGGCATTCACATCAACACCACTTCCTATATATTGTGTGAATGTGTATGCAAACAACACAACAACTAAGATCCAGTGATCTTTCAGCAGAAGGCACTGATGAATGTGGATCTTCCTCTCATTCTCCTACCTGCAGCAGTCATTTCCAACCTAGGAAAAGTTGTGGGACCTGGATGGACTCAGAGCCATGTGGGTTGGGAGGCTGCAGTAGGGAAGGGAAAGGGTCAGCTCTGCTGGTAGAAGAAGAAGGGAGAAAGTCCCACAACCCCTGGTGCCAACAGATCTCAGGATCCAACCCAAAGTGTGTAAATCTCTGGTCTGAGTTTTTTTCATTTGGGCTGATCTCTGATGGTTAAGGTTTAAGCTGATAATTTTAGGATTGTACACCTTAGCTAAGGGATTCTCTCTATCAGAGTTCAGGCAGGTAGGAAAGTGTGTTTTCATTTTATAGAGAATTAAGATTTCTCATTTGCAATGCAGATAGGCAGACAGAATACATAAGAGGAGGATATTTAAATGTGAACCACCCGGCTCATGTCTAAACAGGTGGCAGGAAGTATATTCTTAAACAAAAACAGAGAATAGGGCAATGGAAGTGAAGTTTTCTCCATGTATGCTCTGGTAGTGTTCTGATGTCTAAAGCATTTTGATCTAGCCCAGCATGGACTGCAAGGGAGGCTGGCTGGGAGAGAGATGCCAAAAGGAGTGGAATACAGCAAAATAAAGTGTGAGCAGAGTTAGATACTGTTGCTCATGCACTATTTTGTTTAACAGTACCCCCACCTTGCCCACTGCTTTCCTAAATTATGACTGGGAGTCTTCTTTCTCAAGGAGAAGATGGGAAAAGATTTATACCTCCCCCTACACACACGCATACACACAAACAATCAATTGTCCTTCCTGCAGCTACTTTTAAGGAACACCAAATGAGAAGGGAGCTCTCACTGGAGAAGACACTGATGCTGGGAAAGACTGAAGGTAAAAGAAGAAGGGGACGGCAAAGAATGAGATGGTTAGAGAGTGTTAACGATGCAATGAACATGAAGTTGAGCAAACTCTGGAGGACAACAGAAGACAGGAGGGCCTGGCATGATGAGGTCCATGGGATCACGAAGAGTCGGACTCAACTGTGCAACTGAACAACAACAACAATAAAGATGTCAAGAGACATCTACTCCAGTCTTATTGTTGATCTTCTTCTGTTTTTTTCCTCCTGGCCTACTGGTATCTGTTTTGTCCCCCTAACTACAATGCACACACTTTCAAAAGTTCAGGCAGACGCTGCCTGGCAGGGGCATTTGCCTGCAGACACACCTGCAGGTCTATATACTTGTATGTTCAAGCAAAACATTTGCCTATTGTGCAAGGCACCAGAGAGTACAGGATTTTGTTTGCTTTAACATATTGCATATTTAACATATTTATACCACAGTGAACTGAAGGCAGTTGCCAGCAAGCAAACAAACAGGAACTACTCTGCTTATACAGAATCCAATGTATCTTTCTTCCCATGTCAGAAAAGCAGCAACGTGAGTGCATGATTAACACTTTGGAATGGTAGACCTGTCAGTGCAATCTTGGATGGCAAGATCTATTGGTGTAACTCTGATAACTGGTGAATGTTCCTGCAAGCTTGTCACCTGTAGAATTATTCTTTCTGACTTTTTTGCATTCTAAGCCAGATAGCCAAGTGCCAAATAGCACTGACATCTGAATGTTTCTGAATAGACCTGAATCCTTTACAGTATTGCCAGCTGTTGTTAATTTTCAGTCAGGATTATTTAGGACGATAGCATAGAATGGGGATTTTGCAGTTCCCATGGTTGGTTGATAATATCCAGAGGCTTATCCCTACAAATTGGAAAGAAAAAAGTGACATTACATCGCCAGTGTTTGAAACTATGTCATGATTAAAATGAAGGAAGGATGTGCTTAATGGTTTTGCTGGATTAGGATCTGAGCATGTAGCTCTTGTTCATTTAATCATAAGATTGGAATGGATTTAGAAGGTGATCCAGTTTGACCTCTTAATATGGTAGACTTAAATCATCTTACATGAAGGCCCGTTCTATCCTCTTCTTTGTTTATTCAGCTGATCCCTGATTTTCAGACATTCATTCTGAACATGCTGCTTTGTGCCTTGGTAGTAAAAAGCCTAACTAAAACATCCATCCTCTTTGTTATACATGGCTGAATTCTTTAAATACATCTAGGACTCAGGACTGGGGAAGAATGAACTGATTAAATATGGAACAGCCAGCTCTAAGGCACCCTTCAGCTTCTGCTCCTAGCAGAAAACAGGGTACCTGAAAGATGAGTGAATGATATTCCCCCCAAAAAAAAACTATGCACAGCCCCCCACCCCCGGATGAAGGATGGATCTTCATGCTACTGGGCGCCCAATCCATCAGTGCCAGTTAAGCTATTTCTCAGTGGGCCCATGTGAAAAAGTCTAAAATGCACTTATGTAAGGTTCTGGATCAATTGACAACTATGCATGAAGACTGGTTTACTATCTGACAAACTTTATGTGGGATTTTAGTAAAAGTAGCACATCAGCCAAGCAATTTGAAAATATAGAGAGGAAGTCCTCCGACTGATGGACAATTTAAAAACTAATAAATCACCAGGCCCGGATGGCATTCATCCGAGAGTTCTGAAAGAACTCAAATGTGAACTTGTGGATCTCCTGACAAAAATATGTAATCTTTCTTTAAAATCTGCCTCCATTCCTGAGGACTGGAAGGTAGCTAATATCACTCCCATCTTTAAAAAGGGCTCCAGGGGAGATCCGGGAAATTACAGGCCAGTCAGTCTGACATCGATACCGGGTAAGTTGGTGGAAACTGTTATTAAGGAAAGAATTAGTAGGCACATTGATGAACAAAAACTATTGAGGCAGACTCAGCATGGGTTCTGTAAAGGAAGATCTTGTCTCACTAACCTGTTAGTGTTTTTTGAGGGAGTGAACAAACATGTGGACAAGGGGGACCCAATAGATATTATTTACCTTGACTTCCGGAAAGCTTTTGATACAGTTCCTCATCAAAGGCTCCTAAGTAAGCTCAATAGTCATGGGATAAAAGGACAAGTCCTCTTGTGGATCAAAAACTGGCTTATAAATAGGAAACAGAGAGTGAGTATAAATGGGAAACTTTCTCAGTGGAGGGTGGTAAGCAGTGGGGTATCACAGGGATCAGTACTCGGTCCGATGCTTTTTAACTTGTTTATTAATGATTTGGAATTGGGAGTAAGCAGTGATGTGGCTAAATTTGCAGATGACACAAAGTTGTTCAGGGTGGTGAAAACCAGGGAGGATTGTGAGGCACTCCAAAGGGATCTGTTGAGGATGGGTGAGTGGGCGTCAACATGGCAAATGGGGTTCAATGTGGCCAAGTGCAAAGTGATGCACATTGGAGCCAAAAATCCTAAATATAAATACACGTTGATGGGGTCTGATCTGGCAGAGACGGACCAAGAGAGAGATCTTGGAGTCGTAGTGGATAACTCGCTGAAAATGTCTACACAATGTGTAGCTGCAATAAAGAAGGCCAACGCTATGCTGGGGATTATTAGGAAGGGAATTGATAACAAATCAGCCAGTATCATCATGCCCCTGTATAAATCATTGGTGCGACCTCATTTGGAATACTGTGTACAGTTCTGGTCACCACATCTCAAAAAGGATATTATAGCTTTGGAAAAAGTGCAGAGAAGGGCAACTAGAATGATAAAAGGGTTGGAACACCTTCCCTATGAAGAAAGGTTAAAATGCTTGGGGCTCTTTAGTTTGGAGAAACGACGGCTGAGGGGTGACATGATCGAGGTTTATAAGATTATGAATGGGATTGAGCAGGTTGAGAAAGAAGTACTTTTCTCCCTTTCTCACAATACAAGAACTCGTGGGCACTCTATGAAATTGCTGAGCAGTCAGGTTAAAACAGATAAAAGGAAATACTTCTTCACCCATAGAGTGATTAAGATATGGAATTCACTGCCACAGGAGGTCGTGGCAGCTGCAAGCATGGACAGTTTCAAGAGGAAATTAGATAAACATATGGAGCAGAAGTCCACCAGTGGCTATTAGCCACAGGGTATGGATGGGAACTCTCAGTCTGGGGCAGGTGATGCACTCTATTCTTGGTGCTGGAGGGGGCAGCAGTGGGAGGGCTTCTGGTGCCCTGGCCCCACTGCTGGACCTCCGGATGGCACCTGGTATATTTTGGCCGCTGTGTGACAGAGTGTTGGACTAGATGGGCCATTGGCCTGATTCAACATTGGCTTCTCTTATGTTCTTATGTTCTTATAGTTTGTAGTGGTAAAGCCATCTTCTGCATGTGGCACTCAGTACAAATATTGAGATCTTACTCTTTAAAAGTTAGTGATGATTAAAAACTAGGCTGTCTACCCAGTATATGTTTCCCCCCTCCTTGAGAAGAATAGCAGCTCTAAAGAGCTCCATTTCTCCATACACATGAAAGCAATGCTTTACATTTCAAAAGCCATTCTTAGAACTGAAACACACACCCACACAGTGACAGAGAGCAGCACATAGCCTTTCTCACTAATAATCTAAAACCTGCATGTATACCAAAGCAATCTGACAGTGCAAGAGAGCTTTACATGGGGACAATTATTTGTTCCAAGTGTGCTGCTTTGTGAGGCTGTCTAATGCAGACATTGTGACCCTGCAAGTTCTAAATGTCCCCTGGACTATGCATATTTTAATGTTTTCAAGGTCATGGTGTAAAACTAAAAAGCAGTGAGTTAAAAACAATGCAAGGACATCCTTTGCTTGTCAGTCAAATTGGCCTCTGTGCTGTTAATTGACTTGGAACAAAACTTTCTCCTCCAACTGGCTTTGCATATTTTTAAAGTAGACTGGGGGGTGGGTTGAGACAAATTTTGGATAGGTTAATACATTTGCCTTGCATTTTTACAACACAAGTAGACAGTGGCATCCAGCAGGCAGCTGTGGAAGTCTCTTCTGAGTCCCATAAAAGTTGACTCTAGTGTGCTTCCTATGACCTCCAGCTTTAGTATGAATGGGTTCCCTAAAAGTCAGAGTGAATGCAGTATGCAGTGATTCGCATCACCAAGAAGTTCTGACAGCTCATACTGGGTGCTGGAATCATGTGGCGCTGGATAAGGCAGTGACTCATATGGTATTGTATTGTCTTAAGAGTTGAGATCTGACTCAGATAAAACAGTGTTAGAAATCAACTGACATTGTATTGGTTGGGATGCCAATTTGCATCAGGGTGATTCATCATGGAATGTATTAATCACTAATTCATACACCTTTCCCTTTGGGTGTGACTGTTAGGATCCTCACCCTACTATAGAATCTGACAATTGCACTAGAATTCCACAGGTGCATCCATAGCCGTATGGAGGAATGTATAACCTGCTTACTTTCCAAAAAAGCATGCACAAGAGGCAGAGGTGACTCCCTGAAACCCAGTGGAACCACTGATGTAGATTTGCTGAGATATCCACAGCAAGTCTGGCATTAGAAGCAATTCTGCAAAGAGGTTAGTACTGCGAACTGATCTACTCTATGCTAAACTTTGTGTAGATAATGTTAAAGGGTTATTTGTTTTATTCTTCATGTCTGCAATTACCTCTACCCAGAAAGAATTATTTTGCAGAACTCTAGAACTTGAGAGGAAGACTCTCATGACTCGTGCCTTAAGAAACAAACTTCTTCAAAGCACCCAGTTACCCACATTTGAGACATGTAAAATCATTAGTTTCCACATGGAAATGATAGCTACTTAAAATGGAAACAGATAAGCTCATGCTGTTTAGATAGCAGGATAGTGTCAAAGAGTACATCACAGTCAACTGTAGAAATGGGACAATTTATGTAATGTTTTCCAGCTGGGGGTGTAAAACTGATGCAAGTTAGGGATACAATCCATACAATCCATACAAACTTAAATTCTTAAAATCTCAGCAGTTAGGGAACATGCTTCACTCTTTTACTGAAATCAATAGGATTTGAAAGTGCTTAACTTACAATTACCCAGGCTAGTCCAATTTTATCAGATTTTGGAAGTTAAGCAGGGTCAGCCCCGGTTAATAGTTGGATGGGAGACCGCCAAGCAAGTCCAGGGTTGCTACACAGAAGCTAGAAATGGTGAACTACCTCTGAGCTTCTCTTGCCTTGAAAACCCTAAGGAGTCACCATAAGCGAGCCATGACTTGATAGCAAAATAAATAAAAATAAATAAACCTTATGACTATGTTCCAGGCTATTATGCTGTATGTAACAGATTTTATTTATTTAATTTTTTTAAAAAGAATACAGATTCCCTATTGCACACAATCATTAGCTGGCTCATTGTTTCTGGTATCTCTTGTGTCCACTATTGTATTTGACAGAAATATTCCAATCCAGCTGGCAGGACTTCAACCATCTAGCCAGTCTGCCAACCTGACTCCTCCACATCCATTAGGCACCACTCTTTTTGCTATGATTGGCTGTCTCTGCTATCCCAAAATGCATGTCATGAATCATGCAGGAAAAGCAGACTATAAATATGAAAAAATATGAATTAATGAATAAATAAATAAAATAAGAAACAGCCTGATCTCCGAAGTAATGAGGAAGGAACAGAAAAAAAGCAGCAACTTCAAAATATATAATGTTTTATTAGCATTTCTTCAGGTTCTTGGTGATAGAGGTAACCAAGCCAGAATTTGGTGGTTGAGACATGCACCCCAGATTCTACGCATATGAATATATAATTGGAAGTCTTCTGCATATCTCTCCAATCATAATGTATTCACACTTATCTTTTATTCCTTTTCTGAGTTATCTCTTACAAAAGCACAGAGGTAGAGTTTTGTCCTGGCTTGTTTCATGTTAATGATATTATGTATCAGTGTGTGATTTCTCCTGTGAGGATGGACAGTGAAGATATACATGTGAATACACATCTGATCCCAGGAACATGCCTTTTTGACAATGAGCATGCCCTGCCAAGGGAAGTCCAGTGGTTCTATCAGCAGCTGAACACTTTGCTTTAAAAAACTGTGCGGTTGTTTTGTATTGGGCTATAGATGGTTACCACATCTAAATTTAAGCTGGTTGTTACTCTGCTAATGTTTTGATTCTTCCCTTAGCTTTATTGTATTTATTGTGGTTGTGTTTTGTGCTGGTTTATTGTTGTGGGATTGGGGGAGGATACTGTTTTAATTTCTATTGGATGCCACCCAGCCAATTCTGGGTGTGTAGAAATATTTAAAACAAACTGCATCAGGGGACTTTTGTCTGAAGTAGCTGGTAGTTTGCTTGGCTTTGTATATTATATCGATGGTGTTACAATTTAGATGTTTAGATGTAGAATTTAGATGTAAAAAGGACAGATTATATATAAAAAATTACCTCTGGATTAAATTGCTGTCATTTCTACTTGCATATTTAAAGTCACTGAACTCCTGCTTTTAGCAGCTGTCTCTAATTTTCATTCCTTTCAGGGGTCTCTTCCAAATGGAGATGATTCCCTGTGTAGCTTGTTGCTGACATAAGGCAGCCAAGTTGAAGCAATACCTCCATGTGGAAACTACCACCATCTCCTTTATTCATAAAAAACAGATTACACAACCTGGAGCAGGAGCTTTGGAGACTGAAAAGAGGGGAAATGACTGCAGGTAGACTTACTTCCAGTGTTTGTGGATGTCAGACTCTGAAAATCCTTACCCTCTCCAAAATGGTTGCTTGTTGCTTTGCTATTATATGATTTATGCTAAAAGATCATTTATGTCAAAATCAGACTGTTTGGGATGGGGTATGTAAGAGAACAGACTAAAACTGAGAATGGGCTGGAATGTTTTTTCTTATGGAGCTGCCACAAGGAGATGCTATCAAGTAGTGGGGATTTTTGAAAACAATACTAAGCAGGCTTGGAAGATGCATAGTATTATTTGCAAAAATTACTGCTACTGGTAGTATCTCATTCATGCTTTAGCTAGAAAGTTCTAGCTGTTATACTACCTTTTGGTAACATTCAGGCATTAACTGAAATTGAAGTACCTGTGTATAAGTGTGTGAGGAAGGAAAGCCTGTATATTGTAAAGATTGGGAACTGTAACACCTTGCACTTTCCAGTTAGGTTCCCTGTCAGTCAGGGTTGAGCTATGCAGCATCAAGACAGTGGGTGATCTGGTTTTTTTTTTTTTACAGCTGTAACAATATTATATAGTGTTATTTTTCCCATAGGGGTGAATGGCACTCATTTCTTCATGGGTATGTATGAGAGAGTAAAAAGATGTTCTGAGGGCCCACAGTAGGTGTGATACAAACTTCTTTCACAGCCATAGTAACTCATGCTCTTGAGGAACAAGGCTCTCCTATATGCATACCCCTGTGGCATCTACATACCATTTCTTGTTCATGGTGGACGTACGACCTGGTTTATTCTTACATGCTAGATAGTATTATATGTATGTTTACAGGTAAAATCCTCTTTGTACAGTGATAAAGTAATTGTAAGGAGATCCTAGGCTCTCCTAAATTTCAAACGCTGCCCTCTAGCGATAGGTATATAGAGAGGACAGGGCAGGAATGGCCCTTACATGTATATTTGTTGGTCGTTTATCTTTCTTTACTAACTTGGACAAGGAACAGCGAGAGAATGACATGCTCGGCAAAACGAGCGTGTCATTCAGACAAACATGAAACTCAGAGCAGAAAGTAGCGTTCTACGCAACAGGAATCTGCGCGAAACTTGTGCCGAAAACAAGCAGGCCAGCTTGCTAGAGCCGGGGCGCCTCCAAATTGCACGCGGAAACGGGAACAGCTACGGAAAGAAAGCGGGCCGGGACAGAGCAGAGGGCACGGATTCAGGAGCCAAACACAGGCCACCTCCGGCCCAATAAACGCAAATATCGCCCACTTTCTCACGCGACCTTATTCCTAACCGTGAGCGCGTTCTTCTTTCCCGCTCACTCACGAGGATCTCGGCATGCCGCGGGTGGGCAGGAAGACCTCTGAATTCCTGCGCTGACTTCTCCGAGCAGAATTTTTTGCTGGGCTGCCTGGTCTGAGGGATCTCTCCCTATAGATGGACTGGAGGCCAGTACCCACCAGGTGCCTTCTTGGGCTTGATGGGAAATGCCCGGGGAAGCGGCAGAAGTCTCCCCCGCAGCTTGATCCGCCGGCATCCCTGCAGTCGATCCGCCACCTTCCTCCCTGCGGCACCGGAGCTCTCTCCTCCACTCGACTCTTTCCCGAAGCCAACGTCGGTATTGCCCCTCGGCTTCTCCCCTTCACGAGGAAGGCAGAGCACGGGGCGGCGGGAAGCTCTCGTTGACCGGGACCTTCCTGCTCAGCCTCCCCCCACCCCCACCCCCCGCCGCCGCCCGGTGCTTTCCACCCCAACGCCCTGGCCCGGCGGCCCTGAAGGGAGAGGCCCCGGCGGCACGAGATCGAGTCCTAAAAAGCAAAGGCGCGAAAGCCAAGACAGCCCACCCTCCTGTTCCAAGGACGCCGCCAAACTGACATCCCCCCCCCCAGGACCTTCCGAATCAGTACAGTTTGCCCTGGGTTGTTGTCAGCCTTTGACGTCTTTTGATCCCAAAGAGCCCCGAAGACCTGTGGCAGGCGGCAGCTCTGGAGGCTGGAACTCTCCGCCCGCCCGCCTCTGCCCCAAAGCTCGGGGAAGCGATCCCTTCAGGGTAGACGGCAGGAGCTTTCATTACCGCGCTAGGAAAAAAGACCGGGCTGGAGGGTGGGTGGGCACCGACCACACTACATTTACTGCCGCTGCTAGCGATCGCCAACCGAGAGAGACGGAGAGCGTCAAACTAGTCCGGGTGACTTTGAGCAGATCTTCCACCCATGCGCTCGGGCAGAGAGAAAGTCAGAGGCTCGCCCTGGGGTACTTACAGTTTCCCCTTCGATCTCGGGAGCCGGGTGGAAATCTTTGCATTGCTCACATCCGTTAGTAGCACCAGGCTCTTCAGCCGGGGACGGCGGCTCGCCAGCCATGCGCATGCGTCCCGCGCTTGGCTAAGCTAGGCTAGGCGCCTCGGTTTGTTGAAGCTTCCGCGCACGGGCTTGGCCTTCCTCTCTCCCCCTCCCTTCCTTTTCAGTCCCCCAAATGTCCCGCGCCCCCCCCCCCGCAGCGCCTCTGACAACGCGGAGGGCCAGCAAGCGCTCGAGAAGCCGAAACGTGAAGGACCACCGAGGTCACTCTTCGCTCAGAGGAGGCCGCGGCGTCGCCTCTTCGTTCAGGACCCTGGACAGTTCCAAGCAAGCCGCTCAGTTGACCGACCGGGGGGGGAGGGGGGCTGCTGTCTTCCCTCCCCCAACCTGCCCCGCGGAACGCCTCCGCTGGGTGGGCCACACAGCCCGGCACCTGAATGCCAGCCGGCCACTTGACATCTGGAGCAGCAAACATCTGCCACAAACACATTGTGAAAGCAGATGGGAGGGAGGGGAGGGAGAGGATAAGGGGGGGCGGCGGCTCCAGCCTCTATTTCGACCCCCTCCCCTGGGAGGAGAAAGGGAGGCATAAACAAGCGTGTTTATGTTGGAGGGAAATGGGGGAGGCGGGGGGAGGACCGCAGCTCAGGGGCTGCTGTGTGCATTGAGGTCTCCTTCCGAAGTCCTCGTCCACTTTTCTTAGGTCCTCTTTTTCTTATGTTCCGGGTTATTATTCTTATTCTTATTATTAAGTTGTAAAAAAACAACAACACCCACCACAAAAACCGCAGAGTCATTTACCAATCGCTAACTTCATTTTATCTTCCCTCGTCTCTCTTCCATCCCACACCCTGTGGTGGGAAGCACATCTTTGGAGAGCCTTGCCTCAACGCCTGTCAAGCAGTCTGGCTTCCAAATCTGGGGACTCGAGGCAAACAACAGTCTCCTGTGGGGGGAACTCCTGGCTACAGGAAATTCCTGCTAATCCGTTTGCTGGGGGGAGCCAGGTGAACCAGCCTCTTGCCAAAGAGATTATCTAGCTACCAAGTTCCGCTGAAGCTGGCTGCTTTCGGACTAGCAGAGGGGTTTTTTTTAGCCCCCACTTCTGAGAGAGGGAGCTGCGCGATGTTTCCCCTGAAACTGGAATTGATCAGAGACATAAATAACCCTGGCGTCATTTCCTCTGGCTTCGCGGGAGCTGGAATCCGGACTCCCTGGTTACCGAGAAAGGCGGGCGCGTTCACGAACAGCCGGGGGGCTAATGACAGCTCGCTTCCTGTTTTGATTGGCGCAGAAACCCGAGATTCGGAAGAGAAAAACACACCGTCCTCAGTCCCCCTCCCCACCTCGACGCAGATGGCGCGAAGACGATGAAGCCGTTGCTTCCTGCTGCTCCTCTCACACCTACATCTAATAAGTGGCTCTGCCAAGTCGAAGTTTCAAAAGGACAGATCTTTGCCAGTTGCTCCCATTTAGGGATTTGTTAGCACAAGGAAGCTTACGATTCTGGCCATAGGCTCACGTGTCCATTCCTCTTTATGCACTTTCACTCAATGACTGCCAGTTTTTCCCCAGGCTCATTTCTGAAATCTGCCTCCAAATCTTAAAGTGTGAAGTAGCAATAACAAAATAAGTGTTTTGGAGCAGAGACTTTTGCCTGATCACTGAGTATGGCAGCCCATCTAGGTAACTGCATGGCTAGTTTGGTGTAGTGGTTAGGAGCCCGTACTTTAACCTGGGAGAACCAGGTTTGATTCCCCACTTCTCCACATGCAGCTGCTGGTGTGACCTCTGGTCAGTCATAAATTCTCTCAGAGCTGTTCTCACATGGGCAGTTCTCAAGAGAGCTCTCTCAGCCCCACCTACCTCACAGGGTGTCTGTTGTGAGGCGGGGAAGGGAAAGAGATTGTAAGTCCCTCTGAGACTCCTTTGGTTAGTGAATGGCAGGGTATAAATCCAATCTCCTCCTCCTTCCATGGTAAGAGGATACATGGCTGAGCTTGAGCATGGGCTCACCAGTGGTCAGCCCCAGAGCCTGTTCTCAGCGCAAGGGGCCAACCTGTTCAGGTCCCTGCTTCAGTTCAGTCACAGTCACTCCGCCTATCCTATTATATGGCATTGTAAAGATAAAATCAATGATGGGAGGAAAGCTGGAACAAACAAATCTAACAAAAATTTATTTACTTACTTTATCGCTATCCCACCTGTCTCCGCAATGGGGACCTAAAGCAGCTTACATAATTCTCCTCTCCTCCATTTTATCCTCACAAGAACCCTGTGAGGTAGGCTAGGCTGACAGTGTATGACTGGCCCAAGGTCACCCTGCCAGCTTCCATGGCATAAGGGGGATTTGAACCTGACTCTCCCGGATCCTAATCTGACACTTTAACCACTACACCATGCTGGATCTCTGAAAAACACATCTCATACAGGTATAAATATGCAGACCTAAACAGATATACAAATAACTTCCTTCCATACCCACAGGCAGTCTACCTCTGAACTCCAGATGGCTGGCATAGCATATGAAGGGTATCGCCTGCTCGTCTTCTACCGGGATACTCTTGGAAACAGAGTGCTGGGACCTGTGGGTCAGATCCAAAAGGGCTCTTCATACGTTCCTATTCTCCAGTGGGAATGAGTTCCAGACAGACCATCACCTTAGAAATGAGCTGCCAAACACACTGTTCTTGCTGAATGTGGATGACCTGCTGCTATTTCCCCCCAAGAGTAGCCGGTCTGAGGAGTGGTACTCACATCAATGGGTCGTTTAGGGTGGGTCCCAGGTTTCCCAAATGCTGCTCCTTTACATTTAGGGCATCTTAGAGTTTCCAAGGAGATGCAGCTGCGTGAGGCCAGCTCGACCAAGAGGCCACCTAGCAAGGTGTCGAGTGGACCCAGCACTGCTGCTTCCCTCCAGAGCGGAGTTCCCTTGTGGAAGGGCGAGATGAGACAGAAGGCGGCAGCTGGAGAAGATGGAAGAAAGAGAGGGTGGTGGGGCAGAGGCTGAAAGGATGGCCTGGAAAAAAGAGGAAAAGTTGGCAGAAGGGCTGAAAGGAACTGGGGAATCTGGAGAGAAGTATGAAAGAGTGGAAGGAAAGAGAGAGAGACATGAAACAAAGATTACCAAAAGGCTCAGATAGTTTAATCTAAGCAACAAGGCTAGAAATCTGAAGCATCTTGGCCTAATGGCCAGATTAGCAGTCGGTTTAACGATAGTGTACAGCAGGGCTTCAGACAGACTTTGGCCCTGCTTGCTCTAGAGCACACCAAGTGAGTGTGGACCCCACACAGGACTGTAGCTACAGTGGGGCATTTTGGGGCCTGGCCCCCTGAATTCCTGCCGAGGCCCCACAAGTTTCCCTCCAGCCCAAGCCCCCCGACTCTCTGTGCCTCCCTGAGGATTCCCCCTGCTGCCACTGCCCCTTCCCCAAGTGGGGCTTGCTCAAACCAACTTCCCTGCCTGCCAGCAGTCCCACCAGCTCCATCCTGGTCTGGCAGCTGGGGGAGGGGAGGTGATGTGGGTCCCAAGCTGGCGGCTGGCTATGCTCACCTTGGCTGGCTGGCAGCTCTCAGAGCAGGCGAGTGCAACAGCATGCTCCTCCACTGCCTTGCCTTGCCGCCTGCCTTCCTGGGAGGAGGAGAAGGGGCAATTAATTTAATTAGCTTTAATTTTATCAACATGGTGCCCCCTAAGAAATTTAAATGCCCCCTGGAAAAGGAAATCCTGGCTACGGGCCTGGCCTCACATCTGCTAGGCTCCTGTTCTCACTAAAGCAGATTGGCACAGTAATGGGAGAAGTTTAAATGGAAACCAGGAATTGTATGAAAATATGTGGAGCTTCACCTGTTCACTTTTTGGGCATGGTAGAGCTTTCAGTTATGTGCTTTAGCACTGCATTGGAAGTTTGGAAGAAGTACACTGCCCTGACCTAGATAGCACAGGCAAGCCCAAACTTGTCAGATCTTGGAAGCTAAACTGGTTTGGATGGGAAATCACCAAGGAAATCCAGGGTTGCTACTCAAAGGCAGGCAATGGCAAAAAAAACCTAACAGAATCGCATGCTTTCAGTCATGTGCTTCAGCACGGATTCATAAGTTCAGGGGAAGTACACTAGGACTGATTTCACACAAGAGTTGTGCCACCCTCACGCCTCTTTTTGCCCCGATTCTATTGGTCAATTTCCCACTGGAAGCCACGCAGCTGCGTTTTGACCCGCGGCTTCGCCCGATTTCCCCCGCAGTTTCATGATCCTGTTTTTTTTTTTTTTTGAAACAAAATTTTATTGGAGTATACTCAACATTGTTAAACATTGTTACCAATACAATTTAAAGATTACATCCCACCCCCCCACCCCCCCAATAGGCTTCCAACACTGCTAATAACAAAAAAAAGAATTAAAAGGTAATCAAGTTTAGACTTGTAACAATCGACAAACCAGGTAACACAATTCTAAAATGTAAAAACCTGACTCTTTCAAACATAGTTTCCAATAAAGGTACAGTACAATCAAGTGTTCATTTCATTTCTCATTCAGTTTCAATACGAATCAAGATTGTACATTTTCCCTTTCATTCTATATTCAGTTTCCATATACAATTTCAGGTCTTCCCAGTCTTTTAGATATTGTTCTGCCATTTGTCCATTTAGTTTTTTCGTCATTTTGTCCATTTCGGCTAAAAACAGCAGTTTCCTTAACCAGTCTTGTATATCTGGCACCTTCTCCGCTTTCCACTGTTGCGCAAAAGCCATTCTCGCCAATGTGATTATATATCATAGTAATGTCCTCTTTTCTTGTGGATTTTTTTCCATTGTCAAACCTAAGAGAAGAAGCTCCGGAATTTTCCTGATAGGAATTTTTAATATCTTCTGCATCTCACAATGTACATTTGACCAGTATACTTTTGCTTTATCACATGACCACCACATATGATAAAAAGAACCCTCTGGTTTTTTACATTTCCAACACTTATTACTCAAGTTCTTATCCATACTAATATTAGCAATCTTTTTTGGTGTCATATACCACCTGTACATCATCTTATAACAATTTTCTTTTATATTTTATATTTTAAAAGCTTTTTTCCACAGAAATTCCCATGATTCCATAGAAATTTCCTTATTCGTATTTATGGCCCATTTTATCATTTGCTCTTTAACAGTTTCATCCAGAGTATATACAGTCAACAAGGTTTTATACAACTTAGATATCATTTTTCGCTCTTTTTTCAACCAGATAACTTCAAACTCATCATTCTTAGCTCTAAAACCAACCTCTTTACAGTCTTTTTTGTAAATATCCCGTATTTGACAATATTGTAACCATCCATACTCAAATGCTAATTCATTATTTGGTTTTAAAACATATTTTTTCCCTTCCTTTTGAAGCAACTCTTGGTATTTCAACCAATCATTACCTTTATGTTCTGAAAAAGGATGAATAACTGCAGCAGGAACAATCCATAAAGGCCTCTCATCGGGAACTGTATTCTTGTATCTGGTCCATGCATCAAACAACGTTCTCCTTATATAACGATGCTTAAACATTGAGTCTACTTTATTTTTCCCATACCAAAGATAGGCATGCCAGCCAAATCTGCAATCGTGACCCTCAAGGGCCAAAAGTTTTCTATTTTCCAAATTAACCCAGTCAGTTAACCAAGACATACATACAGCTTCATGATACAAATGCAAATTTGGAACTTGGAAGCCACCTCTGTCTTTAACATCATACATTATTTTCATTTTAATTCTCGGCTTCTTTCCTGCCCAGATAAATTTAAAGATTTCTCTTTGCCATTTCACCAACACTTTCACATCTTTCACAACTGGTATTGTCTGAAACAAAAACATTAACCTGGGCAGTACATTCATTTTGACAACGACAATTCTTCCAAGAAGAGATAATCTGAGTTTTTCCCACTTTTCTAAATCACGTCTTATCGAAACCCACAATTTTTCATAATTATTCTTAAAAAATCGATATTTTTCATTGTAATATCAACTCCCAAGTATTTGACCTTTTTAACCACTTCACATTCTGTCATATTTTGTAAAGCTTGTTGCTTTATAACATTCATGTTTTTGCACAATATTTTTGATTTATTTTTATTTACATAGAACCCTGCGAGATCACCAAACTCTTTTACTTTTTCAAATACCAATGGCATATTATTGACAGGATCTTCAACAATAAACATAATATCATCAGCAAACGCTCTTAATTTGTATGAGAAACCTCTAATACTCAAACCTTTTATATTATTATCATCTCTAATCACTTGCAGCAATATTTCCAAAATCCAGATAAATAACAGTGGCGATAAGGGACAGCCCTGTCTAGTTCCTTTTCTGACCCGGAACGCTTCCGTTGATTCTGCATTTACAATCACCGTGGCCTTTTGTTCTTTATAAATTGATTTAATCATTTTTGTAAATTCTATGCCCATCTGCAATTTTTCAATCACTTTGAACATAAATTCCCAATTCAAGTTATCAAATGCCTTCTCCGCATCTAAAAATAAAAAGCCGACCTCTTTTTCCGGGTGCTTATCATAATATTCTATTGCATCCAAAACAACCCTCATGTTGTCTTTTATTTGCCTACCTGGCAAAAACCCAGCCTGATCTTCGGCAATAGTGTCTTTCAAATACTCTTTGAGGCGTTCTGCTAGAATTTTTGCAAAGATTTTGTAATCATTGTTCAAAAGTGAAATTGGTCGATAATTTTTAACATTAGTTAAATCTTGGGTCTCTTTCGGTATCAAGGTGATTGCTGCTTTGTTCTAGGAATCTGGAACCTTCCCACTTTCTCTAATTTCATTTAGAAGAATCTCTAGAACCGGTACCAGGTCTTCTTGAAGTTTCTTATAAAATTTGGCTGAAAATCCATCTGGTCCTGGAACTTTGGAGATTTTTGCTTCTCCTATTGCTTTGCTGATTTCTTCTTTAGTTATCACAGCGTTTAACAATCCTTTTGTTTTTGGACTTGGTTGTGTCAAATTCAGCTTTGATAAGTAATCATGGATTTTTTGTTGATCCACCTGTTTTGCTTGAAAAAGAGTAGCATAGTATTTGTAAAATTCTCTCCGGATCCCTCCTGGGTCTATAATTTCTCTATTCCCATCTTTCAATTTAATTATTGTTTTGTTCTCTCTTCTTTTCTTCAATTGCCATGCCAAATATTTCCCAGTTTTATTCACTCCTTCAAAGGACTTCTGTTGCAATTTTTTCAAGTTCCAATAAACTACTTTATTTAACCTCGCATCATATTGTTCCCTTAGGATCCTCAGTTCTCTCAAAATTTTCTTTTTGCCAGGTCTCTTCTTAAGTTCTGCTTCTTTCTTTTGGATATTTTCCAAAATTTCTTTATCTATTTTGAATTGTTGTTTTCTTTCATTGTTGTTAATTGCAATTAGATGTCCTCTCATCACAACCTTATATGCCTCCCATACCGTTTGCGTCTGTACATCTTTATTTAAGTTTAGTTGAAAATACATTTTGGTTTCCGTCCTTATTTTATCCACAATGTTTTGTTTGTAAATCCTCATTGAGTCTCCATCGAAATTTCTTTCTTTTAGCATAAGTTGACCACTTTATTGGGCTGTGGTCGGAAAGAATTCTAGGTAATATTTCAATTTTACGTGTTTGCAAAATCAAGTTCTCAGTCATCCACATCATATCAATTCTTGAGAAAGACTCATGTCTTGATGAGTAAAAAGAATAGCCTTTGTCTTTAGGGTTTTTAGCTCTCCATGCATCTTCCAGGTGTTCATGTTTCGCCATTTGAAAAAATACTTTCGGAAGCTTACCTATACCTTCATTTCCTTTTTTGGATTTTCTGTCAATATCATTATTAACAGTACCATTAAAGTCACCCATCAATATCATTTGTTCATAGGTTAACTGTTGTAATTGTTCCCACAAATCTTGAAAGAATTTTTCCTTGGCTCCATTTGGGGCATAGAGATTTAAAATTAAGGTCTTTTTATTCTGAAGCATAACTTCCACTACCAAGAATCTTCCTTCTTTGTCTTTAAAAATTTCTTTTGGTTTCAACTCTTTTTTTACATATGTAACGACTCCTTTTTTCTTTTGCGAGGAGAGGGAATAGAATTCCTCTCCTAGTCTACTTTGAATCAGAAATTTAGCATCAGTCTTTTTAATATGTGTTTCTTGTAAACAAACAATATCACATTTTTGTTTTTCCAACCATAGCCTAACATTTTTCCTTTTTTGGGGTGAATTAAGTCCATTAACATTCCATGAAATAATTTGACTCTCCATGTTGGTTTTGTATTTATTTATCAGAGTCTTTAAAATTGTCTTTAATGAACTTGGTCATTTGCTCTACTGACTTGATGATGATTCTCTTCTGTTTAAATGTAAAACTGACACCTTTTGGAATTTCCCATCTGTATCTTCATGATCCTGTTTTTTGAGGATCACAAAACCGTGGGGGAAATCAGGCAAAGCTGCGAGTCAAAATGCAGCCACGTGGCTTCCAGTGGGAAATTGACCAATAGAATCGGGGCAAAGAGAGGCGTGAGGGCAGCGCAGCTCTTGTGTGAAATCGGTCTAGAAAAAGAAGTCTCAACATGACCATATAATATGCACTGGAAGGACTAAATTCACTGAATATGCTGATAATGTGTAATGTATCCAGTCCAGCCTGGGGCTACCACGTGCTCTAGCCGGCACTGACCGGTGGAGCACAGGGCTAGCTAAGGCTGAGCTTCATTCCAGGGGAACAATAGAACAGGGGCTCTGCAAGCCCCACCAATCGGGCCTCGAATATCTTAAGAGTTAAGTGGATCAAGTTTGAATGATCCTATCACAGGTGGAGTAGGAGTTGGGGTGTGGGTTTGCTGGGGGATATAAGCCGGCCTGCGAGCCGGCTAGGTTGTTCTTGTTCTGTAACTAATAAAGTATGTGAGAGCTGAAATCACTCATTGGTCTCAGTACTTTTCATAATGCATGCAAATTACATTCAGAATGCCTTCAAACGCAGTACCAGTTGATGCACAGTGATATATGCACAGAAGGGACAGCTATTGCCCCAGGTTAATCTAATTGCATGTTTGTATGTCCAAAGCTTAATAATGAAATTTGCAGTTGGTGTAACTGTTGCTTCGAAGCTCTCTTTCTCTCTCTGTTCCCAGATTGCCTACTTTTAATGAAAAAAGGAATGATGACATATGGCCGATGCTGCTGTTTTGGAAGGACTAGTGATGAACAGCAGGATTTCTCTAAGTAAGAGACACTTTGCCCATCTGCTGTTGGATAAATTAATTGCAGGCTCTATTGTAAAATAACATGCAGCTGTATCTGGCACTTGATATGCAAGGGAATAATTTCATTTATCTGACTCCCCAATTTTTATTTTATGGATGAAAACTTTGAAAAAACTTTTCCTTTTTCTTGTAATTTAAATAACTGTTCAAAAGTTATCATTTTTGATATTAATATTTTTAATTGTAATTGGTTTATAAGAAAAAATATGTTAAAACTTTGAAAAAGAGGGAAATCCTAAAAATAACAATAAATGAGGTTCATAAGTAAATCAACCTTCAGAATCAACAGATCATGGAATTTCCTCCTATATCTTTTCCCTCAAGGAAGCTAAGATTAATCATTATAATGATATCAGCACCAAAACATATTTTGATCGCAAGCCAATGTCTAGTTTATGTGACTACATGACATGAAGACAGCTGGAAATGTCTCTGGAAGAGGTCTACAACCACTGTGACCATAACATAAAGCTCCTCATGTTCAACTACTCTATCATGTCAAGACAATCCATGACAGCCTGAGGTTCTTGATGAGGTAGGAAGGCATGGTTAATAGCTCTATGTGTTGTAATGGTGGCTGAGTTATTATATGGTTATCATGTGTTTCTAAGCCACTGTATGCATAATTCCATAAGAATGGCTGCCTTGTCTATGGATATAGGTGTAAGTGAACATAGCTTTCCCATATATGACATTGGATAGGTATACAGTGGATTCACTGTTTTTCCGCAGGAGGTCTGGGTATGACCAGGGGAACATGAAGGAGGGAACATTAAAGCAGCTGCATAAGGCTTGTACTAGGCCTTTGTCCCTTCCTTTCTGGAGGTAATTTAAAGCCTGGGGGTGGCCACAGAGCAAATCTTTGGTGCAGTCTGAAGCGCAAGAGCTAAAGGGCTCTTCACCCTTTGGTTCTTAGCCCAAGGCTTGCAGTTGTGGTCCTGTGAGCCAAGCTGGTGGAACCAGCTGCAGCCCAGGACAATCTTCTGGTTTATCATTTGCTTCAAGGGTGCTGTTGGGTTATGGCTTTATTGAACTCACATTTTGGTTTGTATTCTTACATTGTAAGCCATTTCAAGTCTCTGGTAGAAGGAAAATGGAGTTAAAATAGATGAATAAATGTAATTGTAATACCCAAATGTAATTGTCATGCATTCTCCTCCAGAACGAACATTGGTTTTCTTGGGGTTTCTCTAATAAACCACACCTCTGTGTTTAGAACCACTATTAGAATGCATTACTCATGAGCTAACTTGCTTTCCACTATTAATAGGTTTTCCATACCACTGGCAGCTTTGTGATAGGAGGGTGTCCTGTGTTCCCCCTTGGAAAAAATAACTAGTATGTTCTCTTGCAATGTACTCGTTAAAGTACCATCATTACATTTTAGCCTGTGCCTAAGAACCACTGCATGGTTTTCTAATTCCACGTTCATTACTGCATTGTGTCCCAAACTGGCTGAAGGCTATTCTGTTTGAATGAGGTCACTACTCATGGAAAGTGGCCATTTTTTCCTTGATATGAGCTCTTGAACATCTGAATGACAAGGAGAAATCCAAATGATGATGCGTTCTCCACCACTTCATCTCTCTCTTGGGAAAGCTGCAGTTGCTGAACTTCTGAGTGTGAGTCGGACGTTAATTTTTTTTTTTTTTTAACCTCTGTGAGGAAAATAATAGTAGGCATCAAAAATTGGTTGTTCTCTTTTTCTAGCAGATGATAATTAAAATGCACTACTACTGTTCTTTATGGAGAGGGACTCCTGGATGAACTCAGTCCAGTATGATGGAAAGGTGTTTTGTTTCCTCCCTTCCTCACGACAGCCTTGTTAATGCTGTTGGAACCTGAAGGGAAGAGGCTCTTGACTGTGCTGGATCCCGATTCAGTGAATAATAATATTGACTTGACTGTCCAGTCCATTATGTCAACTACCTGACGGGATGTTTTGACAATAAAACAGAAGAGGGAAACATGAACCACCCTGAAGGCAGGGCAAGACCAAAGTGTGATAGACAGATGGGTAATCATATAAGGGAGATACACACACAGAATCACATGACAGTGTTGTTCCTAGTGGTATCCTCTGTTTATGGGGGTTTGATATTTTCTATTTACTTTGATTTGAATACCTTGTAATCTCTGCAGTCCTGAGATCCTAAATAGCCACTGAATTACCCAATATGAAGCGTTCCTTGCACTTCATCAGGGCACATTTCGTAATGCCCATAAAAAGCAAGCAGTGTTCCTGTGGAGTCAAACCACACAGATTTTTCTAGCTTTCTTCTATTCCAGTGATGGTGAACCTTTTAAAGACGGAGTGCCTGAACTGCAATCCAAAGTGCCAACATGGCAATTTAACCTGAATACTGAGGTTTTAGTTTAGAAAAAACAATTCATACATTAACATCTTTTGTCTTAAAAGAAAAGCACAATAACAGAGCTTTCAATGATAAAACAGCTTTTTATTGAAAGGTAAAAGTTTGCATTTGGTATGAAGTTTGCATTTGACGTCATACACACAAACTCCTTCCAGTTAGTACAGGATAAGACCCTTCCTATCTACCTGGTCTGTCTTTCTCAACATGATCTTACACATTTTCACACCTAAAGTGACAGCCCTCTTCCCCCTTCCATGGGAAAGAGACAGAAAAAACAGCACACTCAGTGGAGTCTGCCACTTCTAGATTAATTCGAAGTAAATTCAATTTTGATCCTGCAAATCTTGACCGATGAACAAATAAAGCACTTCAACTTGAGCACTTCAACCAGGTGACCCACCACCAAAGCATATCAAGTCTGCATGGAATGAGAGACCATGGAGTGGAATGACAGCCCCCGGGGTAGAAGGAGTGTTCTGGAGCTGGAATGAGAGGTCCCAGAGTGGAATGACAGCCCCTGGGTGTAGCGGAACACTTCTGCTACCCCCAGTGGCTGTCATTCCACTCCATGGTCTCTCATTCCAGTCACAGAACACTCCTGCTACACTTGGGGCCATCATTCCACTCCGTGGTCTCTCATTCCAGTCCCAGAACACTCCTGCTCACCCTGGGGCTGTCATTCCATTCTGTGGTCTCTCAACCCAGGCCCTGAACATTCCTGCTCCACCCTGGGGCTGTCATTCCACTCTGGGACCTGTCATTCCAGTTCTTGAACACCCTGCTACAGCCTGGGGCTGTCATTCCACTCCGTGGTCTCTCATTCCATTCCCAGAGTAGTGTATTTGGGCCCAGAGACCATAATGGAAAATCCATTTCACATTTTTATTGCAACTCTACTTGTACTATAATGTGTTTCAATGAAGCCCATGCAAGTCAATTGGCATTCCTGTCTCCCATTATTTCCAGTGGGCCTTCAAGTGTTTCCCATTGTTTCCAATGGGCAATCCTGTCCTTCCTTTTAGTAGATCCCATACATCCGCCCTCCTACATGGCTCCTCCAAACGGCATTTTAATTATTCCCGTGAGTGCGAAAAGCCAGAGCAAATTTACAATCTGACTAAAGGCACAATCCTATGCTCTCATACTTGAAAGCAAGTTCGGTTGTCTCAGTGGTACTTAATTTTTAATAAGTCTGCACAAGATCGGGTACTGCTTTTGAAGTGGCTATTCATTTCTGCCTTGTCCCTCCACCCCAGCTCATCGCTGGAGAGTCGGGAGCTCTGAAGTTCAGGGACAGTCTTTCATCACGGGGGGGGGTGTCCTATGTGTGATTCCCTGGAAGCTCTCAGGAAGCTATAATTGGGGGAGGGGTGCTGTGCCTTACCTCCACAGGGTGGGAGCTCTGGCTTGCCTTGAGACACCTCACCACAGCGCTGGGAATGCTCAGCCTCACTCCTCTGGGGCAGAAAGGGCATGGATTGGAGCGCACATTTGCAAAGGAAGGGGAGTTGCCGCGCTTTCCCGGGCTAAGGGGGCAGGGTCAGGCTGTGGGGATTCCTTGCTGAGCAGCTCCTGGGCTTTGAGTAGGCAGGGATTGTGGGTTGGCATCAGGCTGTGAGGAAGGTGGAGCCCATGGGGAAAGCAATTCCCCTCTTCTCCCTCCCCCATGTCAACAAGCGGGGCTCCTGCACCGGGGGTTTGCATGTCTTTTCCTCTCATGTCTGTTATTTGCTTTCCAACCAGGGCCCAGGGTTTGGCCTAGGGCCAGCTGGTGCAGCAGCTGCAGCAGCACAATAAGCAGGCTCAGCCGCCTCCTCACCCGTGCCCACAGAGAGGGCTCCGAGTGCCACCTCTGGCACCCATGCCATAAGTTTGCCACCACTATATCTATTCAATGTACTCTGAGCCAAAACATACCTGCAATGCAACTGGCTGGACACATTTCTCCAAGCAACTTGTTCCTATCTTGAGCCAAAACATATCTGCAATGCAACTGGCTGGACACACTTCTCCAAGCAACTTGTTCCTATCCAGACCATGCCTGTCCTCTTATTACACCTTGATCATGACTTGTTCCAACAGCAGAGCCCAAGGCTTGATGGATAACATCAATTTTATCCACAAGATGCCCAGCAAAGAAGTCAATGTAAATTCTAGTTATCCAAGCCAGGAATCAGACATGGCAACCCTTTACCACTTAGAAAAGCTTCACTGGTTGGTTTTGCACACATGCAACAGTAGTAGAAAACTGATCCCATTTCACTATCACCACCACTATCACCTCTATCACCACCACCACCATCACCAAACAGGCATTCAGAAAGTGGTCCAAAATGATTAGATAGGAAAATGTTCTAAAAAGCCACAGAGAAATCTGTGAGAATCTACATGCATGCAATTCTTAAGTTAGTATATGTCATCTGTCAGGGCAACCAGAGAAATTTTTGTCCCATACCAGGACCAGAAGCCAGACTGAAAGAGATCCAGATAATCTATCTTACTCAGCAAGATTTGGATTTGTGATGCCAACAGTCTCTTAAGCATCTTGCCCCAAAAAGACAAATTGAAAATAGGCTGAAAGTTGTTTTAATCATTCATTTTGACTGGGAGAAACAAGTATCTCACAGAAAGGAGTTTGGGTGATATCGTATGGAGTGGACCAGAGTGGGACCAACATTTAAGATACTGTGTAACTGCACTACAGCTGTTGAAATATTTCTTGGAAATGAAATTAAATATCTCAAGAAAAGCAAGAAGAACATTTCTGGAGAGGTTAGCGTTCAGTCCTGTAGCACCTTGGAGACCAACAAGAGTTTCAGGGTGTAAGCTTTTGAGAGTCACAGCTCCCTTCACCAGACACAGTAGAAAAGAAGAGGAGATCTGAGCCCCTTTATCCTAGTCAGAAAGCAGAAGGGGTGTTGTAAAGAATGCTTGTAAGGGATGTGAAGGTTCAATGTATATTGTAACCAGCTCGATTAGAGCAGAGGGGAAATGCTTTGGGGCATTTCTGGATGGGAAATTGTTATGTCTGGTAAAAGTAAACAGAATTTGTTTCATAAACTGTGGTTAACTAAGACACTATGTGTTGCAATTCTGCATGGAGCCATAGCATCGGATCCACAGTTCTTGCCGCTGTCATGCTGCGCTGCTGTCCACTGCCTAGATTTGACTTGCAGTGCACTTGCCAAAAAGTTGAACACTGATTTAGGGGAACAACTCACACACCAACACAGACAGCTAAATTTCATGCATGTTTTCCAGTGCACTGCACACAATCCCAGCACATTTCAGCAGTGTACATTTGAACAGCTGTGTACATACTTGACTCTCTGGTGATGGAAGTAAGGATGCCTCCAAGTCAGCATGTGCATATGTGAGGAGGAGGAGGAGGAGAAGGAGAAGAAGAAAAGTTGGGTTTATACCCCGCCCTTCATTTGGAGTCTTAGAGTGGCTTACAATCTCCTTCCCTTCCTCTCCCCACAACAGACACCTGTGAGGTAGGTGGGCTGAGAGAGCTCTGAGGGAACTGCTCTTGAGAGAACAGCTCTGAGAGAACTGAGACTGACCCAAGGTCACTCAGTTGGCTGCATGTGGAGGAGCGGATAACCAAACCCAGTTCTCCAGATTAGAGTCTGTTGGTCTTAACCACTACACCAAATTGGTGGGTACAGGCACCGCAACCTCACAGTGATCCTGCCATCTTTTTAATGATGGACTGTGGCATTAGAGCAGCTTGAGATGTCAGGATGGCACCATGTATGCACATATGCTGCTGTTTTGCATTCTAGAGCAACCAGTTCTGGAGTTAATTGCAAGACTACTTATTATTCTGTTACTGAAGTGCTTCATGCATGTCAGATATTGAAATGAAATGCTGTACCCAAGATCTTTGCTTAAGGTCAAAATATTGATCGTACATCTGAATTTGAAGTGGCTGGAATTTTATAAATAGAACCTGCCAGCAGGTGTCACTACAGGCTTTAAATATAATTGTTCTGGTGAAACTCAACATAATTGACAGGCAGCATTTCTGTGTGAGGCTAACTTTGCCTTTGAGTCTCTCTTATTACTTATGTGGACATCAGGGTATTCTTAATGCAGAAGAGAAAGCAGAAGACCATTATCGGTAGTAGAAATGAATGAATATTCTGGTCAATATGGGTTTCAGATTCACACGGTAAATCCCTTTCAAGCAAGGGCTGCTTCTGAACCTCATATGAAGACACTCATTTTGAACACTTGTATCTTAAACACATTTACTTTAGAACCAAATCTGACTGATTTTAACAGAATGGAATCAACATTCTTCACTTCAGAATGCTGTGTGGCCTTATCAGCTCTGCTTCAAGTGCAAGAATCAGTAGAAAGGATCGCGTTTCCTGCAAACAAGCTTTGACACAGAGATGGCATGGATATGCATGTTCTATGTAGATGAGTGCTGTGAAACTCAAAAGCTTCCATCACTCCCCTGCAAAACAGATCTTTAAAAGCTCAGTACATTTCCAGTTATAGACCTTTAAAACAACATTGGTTCTTGTATACGTAGAGATAATTTCCCTAAGAATCTGATGAAAAGTAGTGTCCTGAGTTTTATTGTAAACTGCTGAAAAAGCCCACCCCTCAAAAGAAAAAGCTTTATTTTAAATCTCTATTTTAATCTCTTCAAAGCAATGCCATTTACAGTTTCGGGCCAAGCAGAAGCAGGGCTGTTTACCTGTTAGCAAACTATCAGTGCAATCCTAAAACAGAGCAAAACCCTTATAAATTCAATGAAAGATACAACTCTGCTCAGGAGTGGACTGCATCTCCTCAGTCCTTTTCAGTTATGGTTTGGAAAGTTGGTAAATAAGTAGCTTACAGTAACATGCTCTATGTGAGGCTGCCTTTGAAAAATGTGCAGAAACTTCAGTTGGTTCAGAATGCAGCAGCCAGGTTATTGGCAGGTCTGCAAACAGGAACTGAGTCACCCCAGGATGGGAAGGTCTACACTGGCTGTCCATCTGTATCTGGGCCCAATGCAAAGTGCTGGTTCTTAGCTTTAAGGGGACCAGGGTATTTAAAGACTGCCTCCTACCATATTGTCCTGTTCACCAATTGAGATCCTGTGCCTCTGCATTCAGAAGTAAGGCAAGTGATGACCAGAGACAGGGCTTTTTTAGTCCTGGCACCTTGCCTTTGTAATACCTTCCCCCTTTATTTTTTGTCTGACTCCTACCTTATTTTCCTTTAGACACCAGGCTGAAACATTGCTCTTTACTATGCTTTTAACTATGGGTTTCCATTTTTTAAAACTTGTTTTATAGTCTGCTCCTAATCTGTCCTATTTAATCCGTATCATTTTAGATTCCTTTGTTTATGTACTTTGATGCCTTGGCATGTTTTTATTGGCTTGCCTTGTTATTGGCTGGTGTTTATTGCTGTGATTTGATTTTACTGACTCGTTTTTATTGTCCGTGTTGGTTTTGTTTTGTTGTTTTAGCCTGATGAGGCAGCATATGAATTTTCTAAATATATAAGAAAGTCTATTCCAGGAAAATTTCCCACTTTAATGGGGTAAAGTGTCTTTGCCTCTCTTAGAAACTTTTGGAAGGAGGTGGTGAAACCAGCGGTTGGCAGAATGCAAGGGTAGCAGTGATATTTGGAGAATATTGGTTCTACTGAGCTGTAACAGTTTTGCCCTAGCACAGCAGCAGAGGGACATTTGATGTGTTGGCTCATGCTGATGGGATGGCTGTGCAGCTGAGCACCTGCCTGAAAGGGTTTCACTCAGCAGAGGACTCCATGCATGAGGGCTGTGGGGCAGCCTGTAAGAGCAGAAACAGACTCCTATGTAGAATCTAATAATCCAGCAAGCAGATTAACAGTTGAGTCTCGAGGAACACTGCTGGCACGCGGGCACATGACTAACTCACAAATTGATCTTCCTGCCAGGGACCCTGCCAAGCTAATCCATTCCAAATCCCCGCAGGGGCTTTGATATCAACAAAGACAGATGTTTTTTGCCTCTTGCTCAGGGTCAAAGAGATAGGCTCAGGAAACACAGCTTGCTAATTGGACCCTTGAAATCATTTGCTATACTCTTTAATGCAGTGTGTTGACAGGAAGTAAGCGTAACATAAAAGAGAAATGGAAGGCTTCATTAATGGTTTCCTTTAGGATATGTTCAAAATGCTTCAAGACCAATAAGCATGAAGTTCTCTCTGTGAAGTCACAACACCTCTTGATAGAATTGATGGCTAAATCAAATTTCCCAGGCAGAGCTAGTCATAAACTGGGAGACTTTGTGGGGCCAACATGGACATGATACAGGATGTTTGATGGGCATTAGGCTGCCCTGCCCCTGAAGGGCAAAACAGCCACTCAGCTGAGCCTATGGGAGTGCTGCTCCAGCATCCAATCACCTTTCAGAAGGAGGATGGAACGTTGGAGCTGTTGGCAGAGTTTAGGAGCTAATTAATTCACTTTTTGGAATTTGCTTTTAATGAAATTACTGTAACAGGATTTTACAAAAGACAATAACTGATTGCAGGCCATTAATGCAATAGAGCGGAAGGCCTTTAGAGCGCAAGTACTAACACATACTAACATACAGCAGAGAGAAACAACAAGAAGTAAACTGATCTGCAAGGGAAAACATTCGATAAACCCTAAAAACTAGAGAATGTACCACAGCTCCCCATAGGGTACAAGTGGACTAAATCACTCTTTCAACAGAATTTACAATCACTAGACTCTTAGCAGGCTGTTGCTTCTCCGACAGAAGGGAAGTACAGCAGGAGCGTGTTAAGATCTGCCTCAAGGAAAGAGCAGTGATAGCTCAGGTCTGGCTCAGCAAAAGAACAGATAGTTTGAAGAGTCACTCTGCCAGGTAGTGTGGCAGGGGGTACAGCTCTATCTCTGGGAGAGAATACAGTATATTATTGTTAGGTCTGTCTCTGGTAATGAGCAGACCTTGTACCATTTAGTCTGACTTTTGGGAAAGGGCAGGATGGTATGGATGGAATCCTATGTGGGTAAGAGCATCCAACATAGCACCTAGTCAGTAAAAGCCTGTTTGTGTCTGTGGTGGAACGGGCCCACTCTGGCCTGCAAGCCCTGTTCTACACTGCCCTCCACCTGGGCCCTGTTCTACCCTGCCCTCTACCTTTCCCAACCCCTGGAGAGGCTTTTCTTTCTCTCTTGGGTAACCACTGCAACCACCTGACATTTGTAAGGAATTGTCTACTGGGAAGGTCAGGACTCCCAGCTTCCCTTCTAAATTCTGAGGCCTTGCCTCTGTACCTCCTGCTGCACAGCACCTGGTCCTTATGGGGACAGTTTACTGTCTTGTGCACCCCTGGAGGAATAGCCATATGCCAACTGCCTGCCTTTCCCCTTGCACTCCTTTTAAAATAGTGTGTCCAAGATGGTGGAGGTCTATATGGCACAGAGGACCACTCCCAGCATCAAAAGTTATAAAGTATTTATTAAAAAGAAAATATTTACAAGCATACTTTCAGCACAGCACTAGACTGAGCAAGAGATTCAAAAGAAATGGGTAAAGCATAATTCCTCTGTCCTTCTCCCTATACATGCCCTATCACATGTTAAAATAGGACAGGCTCTTTAGCTTAGGAACTTACAGATTTCTACAGTTTTCCATTACTTTGAAGCTTCCTTCAGCTCTCCAGGCCAGCACAGGGTTAATGGCTGCCTCCTCCAGGCCTCAGTTAAGAGTTCTGTCTGCTCTGATGGACTCAGCACAGAAGAGACCTTCCTCCTTCTTCCCCTGAGGTTTATCACCTCTCTTTTCCCCATAGGGATGCTATCCTCCTAGGCTTGCCAAGCCCCCGCTGGGGGCGGGGGAACCCCCGATTTAAAAGCCCCTCACCCGCTTTTTAAAAATTCAGGCCTGGGGGAAAAAATGGCGGCCGGAAATTGCCGCTCTAGCACTTAAGTCCTCCAAGTCTCTATGGTTATAAAAACCATAGAGATGAGGGCTAGAGCGTGTTCCCTCTAGTGTGCTCCGCCTGGAGCACAGTTCTGGCTGATTTTCGAGTAGCCCCTCCCTCCTCAGAAGCCCTGCTCCGCTCAGGTGCAGTGAAATTTCCCTCCTTCTTGCCTCTGGCATTGCAGCTCTTTCCTTCTCCAGCCTCTCCGATATCCTGCTTGAGTGGTGGTGAGAAATCCCTCTTTTTTATGTCTTAGGAGTCAAGCAGTAGCTTCCCTATAGTGTGTGTGTGGGGGGGTTCAGAGTCCTCTACCCCAAAGCCTTGCTTCTTTTGTATTGTAAATGTGGAAATCCTTGGAGATGGAGAACAGCTCTTCCTATGGCTGCTCCCCCTTCCCTTTTATTTTGAACACCAAAGAAGAAAGAAAGGTGGAATGTGTGTGTGTGGACAGAGAGAGAAAGAGAAAGGAAACTGAATTAAAAACAATAATCAGGCTTCTTACTATTTGCAGTACAAATTGTTGAATGTGGCTTCCATTTTCCACTCCCCCTCGCCTTTGTCTCTCCTCTCCCCCCCCCAAGTCCTTTTTGGATTTCTCCAGCTTTTCCACTCATTGTTTCTACTTAGCTTTTATTTTAAAAAGAAAGAAAACTCCCCCCCTTTCTGACTGCTCACAACAGAAAGCTGAGCTAGTGAGTTTCTCTGGAGATGTACTGAAAGGAAGGACAGGATTGCCCATTGGAAACAATCGGAAACACTTGAAGGCCCATTGGAAATAATGGGAGCCAGGAATGCCTATTGCCTTGTATGGGCTCCATTAAAATACACTGCAGTACAAGCAGAGTTGCAATAAAAATGCAGAATGGATTTTCCATTAGGGTCTCTGGGCCCAAATACTCTGGGAATGGAATGAGAGACCACAGAGTGGAATGACAGCCCCAGAGTGTAGCAGGAGTGTTCTGGAACTGAGATGACAGGTCCCAGAGTGGAATGACAGCACCAGGGTGCAGCAGTAATGTTCTGGGACTGGAATGAGAGACCATGGAGTGGAATGACAGCCCCAAGGTGTAGCAGGAGTTGGCAGAATCTGGCCCTCACCTTACAGGATTGTCACTATAGGACTGAAGGTATGCTGTGGCCATCTGTTCCTGGCTGGCTCCACCTCCTGCACCAGACATTTTGTGTCTGCATTCAGCACACTGTGTCAGAATTGCAAAGGTGCCACAGACTCAAAAAGGTTGGAGACCCCCTAGCTAGACTACAGGTTGGGATATTTCACAGAGACTATTGAAGGGATTCTCTGGGTCAGTGGTCAACAGAGTAGGCAATAGTGTGCGAAGAAATCAGGGAGAGTGTGACACGGAAAGGGAACATGGAGGTAAGGAAGGCAGCAGAACTGGACACTGGAACTGGTAGAGGGACAAGGGCAAGATATATAATTGACAATGGAGGAGGTGGCTCACATCAACCTCATGAATTTGTAAGGAAACAAAGGAGCTGAGATGGAGCTGATCTGGTGATAGCTACACACATTCCAGAAATACCCAAGCCAATTCCAGGTTATATGGATAAACATATGGAGCAGAAATCCATCAGTGGCTATTAATCAGAAGGTATAGAGAGGAACTCTCAGGCTGGGGCAAGTGATGCTCTGTATTCTTGGTGCTCGGGGGGTGGGGCAGCAGTGGGAGAGCTTCTAGTGTCCCGGCCCCACTGCTGGACCTCCTGATGGCCCCTGGTATTTTTGGCCACTGTGTAACAGAGTGTTGGACTGGATGGGCCATTGGCCTGATCCATCATGGGCTTCACTACAGCTCACACACACAATGCACACAAAGCATGGTCTCTCTACCATCAGTCCATCCATGTCAGCATTGTCTACTCTGACTGGCAGTGATTCTCCAGGATTTTAGGTAGAGGATTTTGGCAGAGTGTTCAGCCTTCCGTTCTTAGACCATTCTGTTTTGTATTTTGCATAGTGTGAAGGAATGTTGTCTGGTGATCTTTTTCTAGGACCTAGCACACATACTTTTTGTTTTCGTTATAATGCATATAGTCTCATTTGGTCAGAATTAAGCACATTGAATCCTGTGAAGTCACCTCTGAACAGCCATAAAACAATGCAGAATCTGAAAAGAGCTGCGATGCAGGAGGAAAGGGAGAGCAGGATGCAATGCAGAGGGAGAGCCTTTCTGCACTCATCTGTTCCCCCTCAGTCTGCCCACAGCCACGTTGGAAGCAGAATCTCCCTCTGCATTGCATCCCACTCTCACTTTCTTCCTGCATCACGGCTCTTTCCAGACTCTGCATTGTTTTATGGCCATTGGCATTTGTGGCATAACTATAGGTTGGGTATTAATAGGGAGAAACAGAGGTCTGGGGAAGGATTAATATCCCATAGGAACCCGGTCAAGGGTTCAGCGCCAGAGAGGATTAGCCCAGAAACCAATAAACTCAGAGTCAGGCCAGTGTCAGAAAACAAATAACATCAGGAGGATTAAGAAAATGAAAAGTAGGAGCAAAAGCAGATTCCGGCAACCACATTCAGAACAAACTTGACAGGGTCTAAAACTCCAGGCAACCAAGCAGAAAGTCAATAGATAATCAAAGGCCCTGCCAGATCTGTGAAAGCCATCAATGCAGGATTCAGGCTTGCAATGCCTAGAAACAGATGTGAGTAAAGTAGGAAGTAGGAATAGCGAAAAGCATGCAGGAACATCAGCACAACACAGAAACCCTGTACTTTGTGCGCTTCTTTTCTGCAACTATGTTAACAAAATTCAGCTAATTGATCAATACAAAATATATTCATTGTTATAATTAGCTTATTTTAATTTAGTTATAACCTTCTAAAACAAAAACATAGTAGCAGAGGAGAAGGATTCCTTTCAGAGCAATCTGTGCAGGCGGGAGTGGAGTTGTTTTATAAATATAGGGAGAAAATGAATTCTGCCTTTCAGCAATTACCAACCCTACTGAGATCACTTCAGTAGACACTACTTTTAAATTTCTAAGCTGTTCTCCAGAACAGGACTGGAAATGCTGTAATTCTCAGGAACTGTTCTTGACTGGAGGTCAGTGATCATGATTTAAGGCATGGCTGAAACCATCCAGATAACTAGGTCACTGACCACTGCATGATGAGCAGTTTGCTGAAGTCCATATGAAGTCCAGAAGTCCAGAACCATGGCTCTCATCAGACATTCATCCACACATTCATTGAAAGCACACAGGGGGATGGAGTAGTGCCTCCACTACCCAATGTCCACACATTCAGCCAAACAATTTCAACACCTATGTGCACACAAGTGTATGGCATGTAGTATATGGCATGTTGACTCCTTCTTACAATTGGGAAGGTTGCACACAAAACAGACACAATCAAAGGAATCTACATGCATACATGTGTACATATGGAAGGGCACAGTACAGAGGTGTTTCAACAAAGGGACCATAACCTCTTGCTTCTTCTCATCATCACCACCCAACAAATGGCCGCTAACACAACTTTCCTCAGTGTTCCTCATATTTCTCTGTGGATATACACAATGAAGCTTCCCAAACTGGGCATTAACTAGGTTTGCCAGCTCTGGGTTGGGAAATGCCTGGAGATTGTGGGGGTGGAGCCTAAGGAGGGGAGGGTTTGGGGAGGGGAGGGTCTTCAATGGGGTATAATGCCATAGAGTCCACCTTCAAAAGAGACAATTTTCTTCAGATGAACTGATCTCTGTCACCTGGAGATCAGTCATAATCCCAGATGATCTCCAGCCACCACCTGGAGGCTGTAAATCAAAAAATAACCAGGTAGAATTACCCAGTTATGCATGCAACCAATAAAGAATAGCTTAAAAAGCACGAGAGCATCAAATTTTGTAAGGCTGAAAATTTCTTAATGTCCTGCTTGTTTAAAGTAATTTCCTGTTCAGCTTGACAGAATTTTGTTAATTTGTACTGCAAGGTGGTTGTCTGTTGCAACCGGCTTGCCTGTTGGCTGGGACTGCGGCTGGGATTTGTTCATCGGAGACTACTATTAAAGAATTGTCACCACTTAAGAGAAGATTTTGTCCTCACTTGTTAAGCAGGGTCTCTGACAAAATGGACTTTTATTGCTATTCATCTGTCTACATTTGGCACACATTATTGGGTTTCCCCCAATGATTGTTATATGTTGAGAGACTGAATAAGTACAATTATTATATTTATAAATAAGACAGAGAACATTGTCTTTTTAAAATATTCCTTACGGGTTGCATGTATAATTGGGTAATTCTACATGGTTATTTTGTGATTTACAGCTATTACCATGTATCTCACTTTTGTTCGACCATCTGGAGGCTGGCAACCCCACTAGTCCCACATTATGAACTGTGACCTTCCACATATGACTCTGCCCTTGACTGAATCAGAACATTGGTATATTCAAGGCCAGAATTGTCTACTGTGACTGTCAGAGGATCTCCAGGGTTTCAAGTAGAAGTCTTTCACATCATTTACTACTTATTAGTTTTGACTAAAGCGGCCAGTAACCAAACCCGTGGCCTTCTGCATGCAAAGCAGTTGCTCCACCACTGAGCCATGGCCCCTCCTGAAAGTGCATGTCAAATCCCCATCTCTCACTTCTGTGCTTGGCCCTTTCGCTGCTTCCCATTTAGTAACACCACGTTTCCTTCTATCTTCAGATCCATCTCACCCTCTGTCTTACTGCTGTTAGTGACACAACAGAATATTTCCTCCATTTTATAATCCTATCCTTGATACTAGTTGTAAGAACAGTCTTTCTGACCAATATGTATCAGATTTAGGATTGCCAGTCTCCAGGTGGGGCCTGGGGATCTTCTGGAATTATAACCATTCTCCATACTATAGAGATCAGTTCTGCTGGAGAAAATTGCTGCTTTGGAGGGTAAACTCCATGGCATCATACCCCATTGATGTCTCTCCCCTCCCCAAAGCACACCCACCCCAGGCTCTAACTCAAATTTCCCAACCTGGAGTTGCAACCCTAACCTATCTCCTCCCAAACTGCCAAAACATTAACATTCAGTTCTTCCTTCATCAAGTCATTTTTCCAGGCCAAACACCATTTCGCATTCACAGATTCCTGCAGCTTCAATAAAATTCAGCAGCAGGGCTAGATTAACTCATAACGGATCCCAGGCAAGTTTGATCTATACATGAAGGGACAGGAGACATTCAAAATACATCCACAGTTTGATATGGTAAAGTCCAAAATTTAACAGGCTTCCCATCTCATTCTGCCTAATGTGTAGACCAGCTCTTACCCTTACTGATGGTATTCTAAATTTCTCCTCCACTACCTGGACAGCTACTTCTGCCAGCTTTTAATGCGAGAACAGGGGCAATATTCTGAGATACAGGGAATTTCAAACAAGCAGCAGCCAGTTTCATCTCCCAAAGTTAAAGCCCAGAAGGGTCCCCAATTAGACCTGGCAGCTTACTCAGTATAATGGTTGATCCAGCCTTGCACATCACAGCCTGTGGAATAAAATTCAGTTGCTCCAGAGCCTAAGTGGGGAATGGGGGAGTACAGGTGGTGAGTCAGTGGTGGCAGAGGCTGCCATCATCCCAAAATCCACGGCTTGAGGCATGGCCTTACCTCATCTTATTGCAGAGTTGGCTATACACACACTAAAGAAGTCTGTGTGAGTGTGTGGCTGGACACTGAGACTGAAACAGGAGATTGTGGTAGGGCTTGTGGGTGTGTCCCTACTCTCCTCTTTGCACATTCAATGGATGTTCAGACAAACATCTGCTGAAAACTTCTATAAAGTCCAATAGTAGACTCCCTGAGAGTATAAACTTGAGCTCATGACACACGATGTGATCAGACTTTCACACCCTAGCCAGTTAGCAATTGCAGCCGAGCAGATGGCCATCCATCACACAAACATTAAAAACTTGTAGGCTCTCTGAAGCTGTTCCTTGATCTGTTACTGTGTTCATATCTCATGAGCAAAACATGGTCTGGCCACTATACATTTCTTGTAGATTCATATGCTCCCTTCACCCACCATTGGGCAGGCTAATTCTCTCAACTTCCTGGTTAGCAGTAATCATAGTTTGCTGTGAGATATGACTCGGGGAAACCATGATTTCCTCCAAACCACAAACCACTTCAAACTCTGAATGCAAGAATGCCAAATTCTTCTTAGAGATTACTGGGAGATACAAGTCACTACCACCACCTGGTAACCCTTACTGTACTTTACTGTAAGGTAGATCAGCATTCCAGATTGGTACATGTCCAAGATTTATTAGTCTGCATCAACAGTAAATTCAAAAATGAGGGATCTGCTGGCTCATAGTCCTTTTTCAGTCCCTTAGCCACTATGCTACACTGGTTTATTTCATATGCTACCTGAGAATTAGCTGGAAAAAATATTTTATAAGGAGTATTTCTAACATCATTTGAGATCAGAGAAAATAATTAGCAATGCTTATTGGAA
Organism: Gekko gecko; assembly: GCA_029375565.1. NCBI lineage: Eukaryota > Metazoa > Chordata > Lepidosauria > Squamata > Gekkonidae > Gekko > Gekko gecko. The sequence continues at coordinate 129,041,547 of JAPDNY010000009.1, forward strand.
GGCTTCCAAATACCACACAGAATTTCCCCCACAGGGACAAAAACGTTATCTTTGAAATGGTCTTAAGCAGCTGAAGAAGGTGGAGGCATCTTTTCTAAAACACCAAGTAATATTTAGAGAACACAGTATGATTTTGCCGCAGTCCTTCAGTTTGGCTTGCATTTCTGTTACCCTGCATCACAGAAATCATTCTGGACTCTGGAGGCTCTGCACCCTCTCTCTGCGCAAATGATCACAGAATTCTGAGTGATGTTATAATGATTTAATCCATTCCCCTTCTCATTTCAGTATCCTGGACTTTTCCTTACCTTGAAAAATGGCTGTGTTTTCTTAGTGATGCCTTCATTTTCCTCTTCTGCAGTGGTGCTTGGTGTCCTAAAGGAAAAGAGATAGTGCCTCCACCTTGACAGATCAAAAAAGGGCATGTTTTGGAATTCAGTTCCACACTCAGTACTTTTGAGAAAATAATACCATTTTTTTAGGAAACACACCCAAAATTCAGATACTGAAGAAAATGAAAGCAGCATAAGATTAACTTCTTGCATCAAGGCAAATGAAGTTTGTTAAATCTTTCCCGCGGTGCTTAAGGCTGGGAAGGCAAACAGGATTATCTGTTCACTGAGCAGCAATTCCTTTTCCAGTCCATGCTATATTAATTCTTTGCTCCAGCTTTTTGACTATTGTATGACTCAGTATGTTGGTACAGGGTTTTTTTGTGTGTTTTCTTAAGATGAACATTCTGATTTGGCATCTACCATGAAGCACCAAGAAGGATACCTGAACTCCTTGGAATTGTCTCCAATAAGATGGAGTATAAATTAGTAGCATACAGTTAACTGGTATTTGCATGTTGCTTTGTACAGAAAAGTTTAGGTGCAGGATGACAGTTGTGCTGGGCACATGCCACTGAACTGCTGAACCCAATTTAGGCTGCTGGTATTTGTCAATTACAGTAGACAATAGATGGAACAGATAGTCCTTAGTTAATCCTTCCACTCAAAAATGAAAATTATAGTTTAGCAATGGCCACACAGATGCTTTGGGTGAGTTATTAATAGGCCTTTGAGTTTTGCTTAAATAGAACACAGTTTCTTTCTCTCACAAGAATTGATTAACAGGTTACATTAAACAGCGCAATTCAGATTATACGTATTCATCATCCATTCAGCCTCCTGAAATAAAGGTGGGAGCAGAAGAATACAGAGTGAAACTGGAGGCTAAATTGTTGTTACCAATTCATTCATTAAATCCCATTAATGATATAGCCACTTCAGACTGTCAGGAATACTTTCATAATTATATCTGTGACAAATGTTGCCCTTTGCATTCACCCTGTTCTACACTTGCTGTAATCCAATTACTGTGGAGAATTTCACATTTCACAGATTTCACATTTTGTTGAGTGCAATCACTTTCAGATCAGCTTTTGAGACCAAACTAATACATTTTATGCATATTTTATTACATGGGGGAAATGGTTCTCTTTTTGTTTCCCAAGAAAGGGATCTTATGAATATGTTATACAACATTTTGATGCCATTTTACAAAGGTCAACAGTGTTGCTTGCATGACTTTCCAGCCAAAAGGTTTCACCCTATCATTTTGTCCACATTCCCATAATTATTTTGTGAATGGGCTTTGTGCAGTTAGCATTTTTGGTTGTTCACAATATGGTCCTTCATATTCTTCTATGTAAAAGTTTGGGCATAGTGGAATATTAAGTAGAGGTATTTGGGGATTCTGAAACCTAGAAGCACTTTGGGTTGGGTACAGAACAAGCATGTACATTTCTTGCAAGAGCTTAAACCTGGAATCCCCTACACTAGGGTGAGCTAACTTTAGAAGGACTTATTGTTTCTCAGGATAATAAGCAGCTTGTGTGAGGGATAAACCAGATTGAGATGCTGGGAGTTCTATGACTGGAGCTCTGACCTTAAAAAAATAATAATGCACTTACCAGGTATGCAGCCATGGGAAATCAGGACCATAGGGAGCAAGGTTTCAGGCTTTTCACTTGCATACCATTCCCCCTGGGAGCTGGCATTTGCTCTGTTGAGGAAATTTGGACCCATTAAATATCGCCACTGAGGAAAATATAAGCTCCCGGGTTTTTAGATCAGGAAGGTGAGATGAAGTAAAAGACTTAAAACTACTCTTCTTGCAGTCCCAATCAGAATTGGGTCCTTACATGCCTGATAACTGCATAAACTAAGAGTTCCTGTTAAGAGTTGCCAGCTATGAGCTGGGAAATACTTGGAGATTTGTAGGGTGGAAACTGGAGAGGGTAGAGTTTGGGGAGGGACTTCAGCAGGGTACAAAGCTGTAGAATGCATCCTCCAAAGCAGCCACCCCCCCCACCCCGCGCAGAGGAACAGATTTCTATTACCTGGAGATCAATTGTAGTTCTGGGAGATCTTCAGGCCCCACCTGGAGGCTGGCAACCCTAGCTCCTATTCTGCAACTCCCAGTGTTTCAATCAATTTGGGCTTGAGAACATTTTTCTTCTAGGCCAGCTTTGCTTCTTTGTTGCTCTCTCCTCAGCACTCACTTTCTTACCAACATCTGTCTTGAACCATACGCCAGACCCATGTTACTTCTACATGACGAGAAGAACCTAACATACATTTAAGAAAATAAGAGAAGTCATGGATCAGATCAGTGGTCCATCTAGTCCAGGGGTGGCCAAACTGTGGCTTGAGAGCCACATGCGGCTCTTTCACACATATTGTGCGGCTCCTGGCCAGGCAGCTGGAGAATCTGAATATCATAGAATTAGGCCCATTGGTCCAATTGCTTTGAGACGTGGAGGTGTATGTGGGGAGAGGCTCCCGAAGCTTCCCTGAAAGTTTGGAGCCTCTCCCTCAAACCCCCTCCCCCCCAGAGCTACTAACAGCACCATGGGAAAAAGTAAGTTTTCTTCCCACCATAGAGAACAATGGAGGGAATAGGGGCAACCTGTTTGGGGGCCCATAGAATTGGACCCCCTGATCCAATGTTCTTGAAACTTGGTGAGTATCTTGGGGTGAGGCTCCATCAGATACCCTGTGAGTTTGGAGCCTCTCCCTAAAACCCCCTCCCCTCCAGCCCCCAGAATATACCCTATGTTTTCACCATTGACTTCAATGGCCCATAGGATATAACGGAGCTGAAATTGACATTCGGCTGCCTGAAAGACTCCCAGGAGGCTGGCTGGGGGCGGGGCTTGGCTCCTGGGCTGCCTGAGCTGTGCTCTGGTGCACTCCCCCCAAAAAGACCCCTGGGTCTCCCTCTCTCCCCTCCCACTTCACTGGCTGTCTTTCTTCACATTAACACCCACACACACTTTTTAAACTTTTTATCATCATTAGCAGAGTGGATTTTGTTCAGTCTGAAAGCAACACATTATTTCACTTGGAGCAATCCCTTTTCCAGTTCTAACTGAAAAGTACTCAGGCCAGAGACTCAGAACAGTGAATCAGCTCTTGTTTATTGATTACCTCAGGAATGAAAGATAAACTGGCCGGGCAGTGACCGACTTATATGTGTGCCCCACACCACAGCACACCCCCCCCATCACCCATGATTGACCTTATTTACAAGTCAACACTTCAATAGGTCTACTTTCGGATCTGGGCGAGCCCATAGGTGCGCCTTCAGAACCAAAGTAGCTATTGTCTTTGGAATGAAGGTCTGAGGTTTGTCAGACCGCATGGTCAGGTCACCTCCATGGCGGCCATCTTCTACAGCTAATACATAACACCCCTCCCCCATAGTTTAGGCGTTCCCACACACATAGTCCTTCAAGTACTCTGGGTGCCACCACTCCCGAGTCAACCTGTGCGGCTCTGGAAGAGGACAGTTGGGGGTGTGCTGGGCCAGCTCTGGTGGGACCTGTGGTTCTGGGGCTGCTGCAGGCGAAGCGTTGTTAGTGTTTCCGGACGCAGGAAGTGCTCCGGTGGGAGGGACGTCAGTTGGTTCGCTGCTAGGCACGTTGACTTCCAGCTCGGCCTCCACATCCCCAGTTTCATCTAAGGGCATCAGCTGGCGGCGGAGCTGGTCCATGTGTCTTCACAGTAGCTGGCCATCTTCCGTTGAGACCTTGTATGAAAGAGGTCCTGTCACTCGGACCACTCGGGCTGGGATCCAGGGTGGCCCACGTGCATAATTACGAGCATACACGGGGTCCTCCAGGAAGAACCCCCGTGGGGCAGTCTGTAGTTCTACTCCCAGTATGTGGTCAGGCGCCTGGTGTGGGTGTAGGCGGTCCAAACAGGTTGTCAATTGCCTGCCCATGAGCATCTCTGTGGGACAGCGGCCGGTGGCAGTGTGGGGGGTTGTCCTTTGGCCGAACAGAAAGGCAGCTAACTAGTGGTCCCAGCCCTCATAGACGATTCACTGCAGCGCCTCTTTCGTTTCCGCACCATTTGCTCCGCCTGGCCATTGGTGGCTGGGCGAAAGGGTGCCAAGCAGATGTGCCAAATTCCATTGTAACTCACAAAGTCCCTGAACTTGGCCGATGTGAAAGCAGCTCCGTTGTCGGACACCAGCGTGTCTGGGATGCAGGCCCGTAGCTAACAACTTTTTGCTCAGGGGGCCCATGTTTTTCTCAGGGGGCCCACCACCAATGTTCCCTCTAAGCTGTGGAGTTTTGTGAGCAAAACTTCTACTTTGTGAGCTACTGCCATTAAAGTTGTGAGAGAGCAATTTGGCTGCCTTATAAATTAGTTTGCTCTGGAGCCATCCTTCCTGAGCTAAGACAAAAATCTGCGAGCTGGAAGTTAAAAAGTGTAAGCTAGCTCACACTAACTCAGCTTAGAGGGAACACTGCCCCCCCCTCCATTGGGGAACCATGATTGCAAGGGGGAAAATATAGACCAAATTCAATCTCGTCAGACAAATTCAGTACAATTGAAAGAGAGATTTGATTTTATGTTTTTAAAACCGGACAGCACAATCACAGCAGTATTAATCTTTGTGTAACAGAACTAAGTTTTTAAAAAGTTTTCATTGAGACCTGATACTGAAAGGCATGCAAAGCAGCAACAGAAAAAAGGAAAAATATTTTATTAGAGAGCAGAGAAAACTATTAAGCCAAAACCAGAAATAGCTCCCCCCCCTAGAATTCAGTTTCATTTTACAATAAAAAAATACTGAACTTCTTCCTGCAAGGGGCTGCTACTTTGATTTGAACTTGTGGGCATTTTTTGGAATTTTAAGAAAGGGCAGTGGTCACAATCACAAAATTGATACCTTGGGAAGCAGGACCAATCACAAAATGGCTGCTAAAATATTGGGAGGTTTCAAGCAGAGCATCCACCTGTGATCAGGACAACTGTCCCCAAATGTGCACGCTCTGTAAGACCAAAAGTGATTTCCCTTGGGGTCTTCAAAAACACCTCCTGCTTTACTGAGGTGAAAGATAGTCAGAACTGGCTGTTTGCTTTGGTGAAAAAGTGCTGGGTAAGAAGCAAGTAGCCACCAGCAAACACATTGTTGGGCACCACATTGGAGTTTACCACTCTAGTCACTACGTATATATATATATATATTTCTACCCTTAAAATATAGGAACATTCTTAAAAAGAAGAGAAATGTTGATTGAAAGCCTTCCCATTTAACAATGGGAACCACAATTAAGACCTTTTCAGAAGCAGGGGTCTTTTCATAGAAAAACAGCTGCAGGAGCTCATTAGAATATGGTATGCTAATGAGCTATTAGGCTATTAGCATATGCCACACCCCCTGACATCACCGGAAGTGAAGTCAGAAGGGGAAGCAAAAGGGGGGGAGGCATCTTCAAAAGCTTCCCCTTCCCTAGCTGGCCTGGGTGGGGGAGCTAAGAGAGAAGGGGTTTAAAGTTTAAACTCCTTCTCACTAGAGTTGGGCCACAGAAGGAGGAAAGAGGGAAGGAAAGAGAGAGTAGAAAGAAGGAAAGAGATGGAAAAGGGAGGGAAAGAAAGAGAGGGAAGATGGAGGGAAACAGGGAAAGGAGGAAAAAGAGAAGAGAAAAAGGTGGGAAAGAAAGAAAGAGAGAAGAGAAGAAGGAGGGAAAGAGGAAAAAGAGAGAAGGAAAGGAGGGAATGAAAGAAATTCAGCAGCAATTCGGCCCCATTATATCCTATGGGCCATTGAAGTCAATGGTGAAAACATAGGGTATATTCTGGGGGCTGGACGGGAGGGGGTTTGAGGGAGACACTTCAAACTCACAGGGTAGCTGGTAATGCCTCTCTCCAAGATACCCACCAAGTTTCAAGAACATTGGACCAGGGGATCCAATTTTATGGGCCCCCAAACAGGTTGCCCCTATTCCCTCCATTATTCTCTATGGTGGGAAAAAAGTAACTTTTTTCACAGGGGGTGCCCTCTATCAATACAGTCACAGTCAGTTTGTGGGCGGACCCCTGGGGCAAGTAGTGTACCTGGTTCTGGGGAATGATGAAACTGCGGTCCACAGTCCCTTGGTGCATGGAGGTACCCGTGGCGTTCTGCGAATGGCAGGTGTGGGTGATGTGCCCCTGCTTCCCACACATCTGGCAAATAGTCTCTTGGAACCGGAAGGTTTTCCTCTCATGAGGATCCCCGCAGCTAGCACAAAGCGTGGACCTGGGTAGCTTGGCGATGTCCCTTGTAGTGAGGTGGACGCTGGGCCGTGTGTGAGGCTTCACCTGATGGGTTTCCTCATCCAAAATGTTGGATTCTGACGCCGGCCTGGTCTGGTGGGCGGAGTGGGCCTGTCAGTCTCTTTGCGACTTCTTGAAGGTGGTCACCGTTTGGAGTGCGGTGTCCAGCTTTAGGTCTACCTGGGTGGTGAGTTTCCGCCACTACTTTGGATCACTGACTCCCCATAGGAACTGGGTCAGTAGGGTGTCCTCGAGAGAGGGGAACTCACATTCGCTGGCGAGGCGGCGGAGGTTGGCGAGGAATTCTGCTGTCGACTCTCCTGCCTTCTCCTGCCTGTCCATCCGGACAGCCCACTTCGAGGATTTCGGGGCATAGTAATTGGTCAGGGCGGTGATCAACTCATTGTTGGTAGCAGTTTCCAGCATCTTTGGCACGACGAGGTTCTGTGCCAGCCAGGCGGTGATGACGCTGCACATACTCAGCAGCCATGACTTCTTGAGTTCTGCATCGGTTTCTCCCTGAATATTCAAGAAGTGTTTCAGCTAGGCGACCCAGGCCCCCCAGTACTTGGGATGGGCAGGGTTGAATGCCAAGAGGTGTTGTCCTGGAGCAGAAGCCATGATTCGTTGCGGTAGCGGCTGTGCAGAAGCTGGTTGCAATGACGCGGTGGCTATGGTCTGTGGTTCGCTGGTGGGAGCAGTGTGTGGCAAGGAGTCCTCAGCCTCCATGGTGGTCGCCGAAGCAGTGCTTGTGGTCACAGTGGAATCAGGCTTACTCATGGGATCCCACCTTCGTTGCCAGTGAAAAGTACTGAGGCCGGAGACTCAGCATAGTGAATCAACTCTTGTTTATTGGATTACATCAGGAATGAAAGATAAACTGGCCGGGCAGTGACCGGCTTATATGTGTGCCCCACACCACACCCACACACCCATCACCCGTGATTGACCTTATTTACAAGTCAACACTTCAATAGGTCTACTTTTGGATCTGGGCAAGCCCATAGGTGCGCCTTCAGATCCGAAGTAGCTATTGTCTTTGGAACGAAAGTCTGAGGTTTGTCGGACCACATGGTCAGGCCACCTCCATGGCGGCCATCTTCTACAGCTAATACGTAACAGTAAGTGATGAAAAAAATAATAATAAAATAAATCAAGGCCTGCAATCTTTATTAGTGGAAGGCAGCAAGAGTCCAGTATTACCCTAATGACTGACAACATTTGTGGCAGAGGATGAGCTTTCAGAAGTCATGGCTCACTTCTTCAGATACAGCTAGAAAGTGAGTCCATTTGTCCTTATATCTTGGAGAGCGAAGTGGTTTCAGATGCCAAATAACAATAGCAACCACTGGTAATAAGAGAAGAAAGCTAGGTCTCAATTCAGCCCAGGAAGATGCATTGAGCTTCATTATCAGTTGCAATTCATCAGTCTCTTCTTTCTAATTTTCCTTTGAAATTCCTTTGTAAGAGAACTAGTACTCTTAGGTCAGCAACTGAATGCCCTGGAAGGTTAAAATGTCCCCCCACTGTTTTTTGAAAAGAGTAAGAGTCCAGTAGCAAAATTTGTGGCAAGGTATGAGCTTTCATGAGTCACTGCTCACTTCTTCACACTTATGTCCATTTATTCTTTGCATCCTCATGGACTGAATCCTGCTGCACCAAACTGAGACCTAGATTTCCTGTCTCATTACCAGTGATGACATCTCCACAACCCCATAGCTAAGGAGTTTTGGGGGAAGGGCTGGGGGCCCCACAGCCCAGGGCATTGCGGTATTTACCGAGGCAGGGGTCAGCAGCCAAGCGGGGTGGCAGAGAAGCAGGATGGGATGGCTCCGGGCTCCTCACTGAGCTCACTTCAGCCTAGGTGGTAGCATTGCTCCTGCCGCTGCAGCCAGTGCAGGGCTCGCCGGCTAGCTGCCTGCTCCTCTGGTGCACCTGCAGGCTCCCCGGCCACTCGCCTCCTGCCTACCCGCTGCCCCTGGGTGCCCTGGGCTGCCGTGCCATGCCTAGGCTGGCTCCCTTCATTGCAAATGAGTGAAAGTGAGGAAGGGAAGGGAAGGGAAGGGAAGGGAAGGGAAGGGAAGGGAAGGGAAGGGAAGGGGGAGCGAGCCAGGTTCCTCTGGACCTGGGCAAGCGGGCAGGCGCGGCTGCTTCAATGGCCATCCCAGTCCATCTCCAAGCAGGGTGAGTGCGGCGCTTGGAAGCCCGGCTACATGGCACGCATGGCAGCTGCAGGGCTCGGCAGGGGCCCCTACTCACGCATGGGTGCGCTACTGCCCTCCTCGCTGGCTGTTGGGCTGAGGGCAGTGACGGGGGGAGGGGGAGTCGAGGATGGGGCCCTTAAAAACCGTGAAGGGGGTGGGCCACGTGGGCCCCATGGTAGCTATGGGCCTGCATCTCCATGCCCACTACCCTTCTGCATATCACACCTAATCCAATCAAGTTTATTTATGTCAGATCTGGCCCTTGTAACAAATGAGTTTGACACTCCTGACTTAGAGTATTACTTGTTTGGGATTTTTCCCCATGTTACAAATGTTATGACTGAGATATTCTATTGTATAGGGGTTGTGTTATTTCACTAATTTATAATATAAAATTAAACATATTTTTCATAAAACATTTGAATATTTATATTTTTGAAAGATTGTTATAATTAGATTTTGGACGTCTCTTACAGTGTCTCTTTCTCGCATCATGCTGCAGACATGGAAGAAGAGATTGAATTTATACCCTCCCTTCACTATCCAAAGGAGTTTCAGAGTGGTTTACAATTTCCTTTCCCTTCCCCTCCTCACAACAGACAACCTGTGAGGTAGGTGGGGCTGAGAGAGCTCTTTGGAGAACTGCTCATGAAGGAACAGCTCTGAAAGAACTTGTAACTGACCCAAGATCACACCAGCAGCTGTATTTATAGGAGTGGAGAATCAAACCCGGTTGTCCCAGGTTAGAGTCTGCACTCCTAACCACTACAGCAAACTGGAATGCATTTACTTTTTTGTTTAATTAGTGCAGTTCTAAAGGTACAGGGAAGGCAGAGTACAATAAACAGTAGTCGTCCAGACTCTGCAGGCTCGGCATATCTGCAACATTTATCACCCAGCTGAGGGAAAGCCTTGCTTATCAGATCCTGATAAACCAATCAACCAAGCCAGTACTGGAGCAATGCAAAAACCAGTCGGGACAAGCTACAATCATTGTCAGGTCTTCAATGGGGTATAATGTCCTCCCTCTTATTTTTCAGACTTGGTCTCAATTGCTTCTCTCCATCCTGGCTAGCAAATTCATACACCATAACAGGCTTTGGTGCATCTAGGCCCATGTCTTTCAGTAGTTGCAGCAGCCAACTTGTTTCTTGAAAAGCCACCTGAAATATGTAGTTTTTAGGCTCTCATGTCTATCTAGTCAGCCAAGCAGAATTAAAAAACTACAGATACCAACATTCTCTATCATGTCTAACTATCATGCCATATCCAAAGCCGGGCATGTTAGTTTTTGAATCCCCAACCCAAAATTTGGTAGCGACCTTTTTTGAAGGGTTTGTGTGTTTGCCCTTATCAGATAATGATTAATTCACCTCAGTGTTTAAATTATGAAATTTCTCCATCTATTCATTTTTTCTAATGCTGTTACAATCAAGAGTGAATTAGGAATAACTTAAATTGATTTTGAGCTGATCTTAAATTCTATCTGGTATGCACCTGGCAGAGCTTTGTCATGTTTGGTTTCTTTTAAAATATGAAGTATATTCTGTAAATTATATGAGTAGCCTGTATTAGCCTAACCTTTTGCATAGTCTATACTTTCAGAAGACTTCCATTCTGTTTCTTGTATAAGAGCTAATACTGTAGCAGAAATGTAATAAAAAATTTCTTAGGCGGAAGTATTTGAAAAGGTCAGCTGATAGTAGATAAGCAAGTAGCTGTAATTTCCAGAACATATAAAACAGAGATCTTTTATTAGAGGAAATGGAAGGGAAGGGAAGATGCTGTCGTTTTCCTTCTGAAACTCTTTATTTTTATAAAAATATTAGTTCCGGATTAGTATCCTTACAGTTCATTATATATTAATTATTTTAGTCAAATAAGTCGCACCATTCCTCTGAATTCTTATTACTAAGAATAGTTTCTACAGAACTTTCCAGTGTATTGTTTTACAACGCCTATTTTCCATTTAATCTTACTTCGATAGTTGGGAGTTTAGGATTGGCCCATTTTATTTTAGTTCTTTAAAAATTTACAAACAAACCAAACCTTGGTTGTTGTAGATTTTCCGGGCTGTATGGCCGTGGTCTTGGCATTGTAGGTCCTGACGTCTCACCAGCAGCCAGGAAAATCTACAACAACCAATGAACTCCGGCCGTGAAAGCCTTCGAAAACCAAACTTTTCCTCCTGATTCTAGTGCAGCAAGGGGGGGGGGGGCACAGGAATCATAAACAAAAAGGCTATAATTATTTGAACAAACTTTGTTTTGGCAAGTACAATTAAAACCACCAAATAAACTCTGTTTTTAGAGCCCTGGCTCTGAAAACCGGGCTGTGTTTACCGAATTCTCCCCGCCTGCCTATCGCACCACACAAGCGCGTTCTGACAAGTTTCCCCGGCTGCCTTCGCTACCTCCACCTTCCTTGGTGGTTTGAGCCGCCACGGGACCCGTAGCTCCGTCTAGCTTCTGTCAGCTGTACACCGTGTCACATGATCCGGAGCCGCCGCTTCAACCTGTAGCGCGTTAGTCCGGGTCACCCGCAGCTGCATATTCCAAGAACCTCGTTGCCAGTTGGAGTGAGTGGGTCAGCAAGCGAGGGAGGTAAGCAAGCGGGTAAGGCTGGTCTTTAGTTCGGCAGTCTTCTGTGCTGCCACTGGGGAACCCAGAAGAGAGGTGTTGGGGTGATCTGTAAGGGCGGGGGTCCGTCCGTTCCTCCCTCTGCAGCGATTTTGACGGGACCTTGGTGGGGCCACAGGATGGCAGAACTAGATAGGATCCAAAAATCCATCAGCTCATAAGGTCACCCTTACACCACCTCCCGTGAAAATTGCCTTATGCAATCCGAACATTTGATACACTAGTATGTATTTGATAGTGACTGGGAAGGTCACACGAGCAAGGTATGATGGACGTAGCTGTTCTGTTGCCCCCCCCCCGTGTTGTCATATAGGCAACTAGCATCACCCCTGTGCTTTCTCATGAGGAATACCTATTGTTGAACTTGCCCTCTATGAATCGGTTTAATCTGCAGTATTTTTTTATCTTTTTGACATTAGAATAGATATTGTACATAAATGTAACTCAAACAAGTGAGCCAAGATGCATTTTGTTATGTAAGGCAAAAGCACCCCACTTAATTTGGGCTTACCTAGAAGATACTGTTCCTTGTAAAATTAAGATCTCATTATCTCTCATTGTTGGTCAGGTCCTTCAAATACATTGCATGTCAGAATGTGAAATGTGTAGTTGTCTTTGAGAGGTGATCTGCTCTTTGTTGCTGCTGTGTGAGAGGCTCCAGCAATCGTGACAGATGTGATTAGATTACACTAGCAGAAGGAAGGAAAGGATCTAGCTGGTTCTTGTGTGTGGACAGATGGTTGAAGTGGAGTTCAAGCTGGTTTGGACAGGTCGAAGAGGCTGAAGTTGCTGCCCCTACCATGATTTGACGTCTTAAAAACAGGAAACTTGTTTTGGCATCAAAGAGTCAGACTAGGCCAGATGTAACCTTTAGGAAGCTGAAAGCAGAAATGCTGAAGGTCACTAGTTCTGTGTTCTTTGTTCCTGCTTTTCTTATAAGCTGTGTTCTTTGCTCCTGCTTTTCCTCATAAACTAGTACAGCCAATATGCTACTGCTTAATGTTTAGGATAGATTTTTTTTTTTGCTGAAATTGGGAAATGCCTGTGTTCAAGGGCTGTAAAAATAGAAGGCAGTCAATATAGTACCTTAGCAGAATTTTATCTGCAATGTGAGCCATAAAAACAACATACACAGAAAAAGGGATTTAAGTTTTGCCCAACAACTCCACCATTATTTGGCAATTAATTCACATTCTGAAATGCGGAGCTAAAGATCTGTTGTTGTGTATGCAGCATTATCTGATATTTTTTTAAAAAAGAAGAACTTAGTTCTTTTTTTGTAGTGCTTCATGGGGAATAGCAGTGGCTATTCTGAAGTAAGAGAAAGGCATGTTCCACAATAATAACTGTTTATTAGTTGCTTTTCTAGAATAATTATTCTTATTAGCTTATTTGGAAAAGTCAAAATAAAACTGCTATAAAATAAAAACAATAGATGGATTTACAGTGTTTTTAATCACTCTTTTAGATTCACCATTGGAAAAGCTACAGTTGTTAAACAGTTTTCCCATTGGGACTGCCTTTCTGAATGATTTGAACCTGGGCAGAAAAAGAAAGAAAAGGGCAGAATGATATGTTCTTGGAATAAAATTCTAAAGAACTCTGCTCCATGATCTACTGAATTGAAATAAAGGGCGAAAATGGCAGGAGGCATGTGCTTGCAGGCATTTTCTTCTGTACATTAAGACTGCATGTATCAAGCTTGATCAAATCAAACTTGTGAGATGCAATTTTTTTAACTCTTCCTTTGGCCCCACTTTTAGTGTTTTTTTAAAAAAATCTTGTATTTTATTTATGATGGTAGTATTCTGAATATGATGAGTGAGATACCTGCTGTGATATCTGAAAAACAAACAAACAGTTTTTACACTTTCATATGCCTCTAATTTTACTGGAATTTGCTGCTTTTAGTTGTGTTGGAGAGTTCTGAAGCCTTATTGTGTGAGCCACGAATTGCATAATCTAAGCTTGCTGATTTCAATGGGATGAAGTAGGACTTTAATGAAACTGAACTGTCTGAAGTCTTGTCCAGTGTTTCAGAAAATTGATATTGGTTATCTTTGCTTCTTTTGCAGGCTCTGAATCAAGATTAAAATGGATATCCGGGGAGCTGTGGATGCTGCCGTACCCACCAACATTGTTGCTGCCAAAGCTGCCGAGGTTCGGGCTAACAAAGTCATTTGGCAATCATACCTCCAGTAAGTAATGAACTGGTCAAGCTCCTAGTTGATGTTTTTCTGTAGGCTGCAGGACTTGTTACCAATGTTAATTCTCGTGCAAACTGTCTGAAGTCAGTCTTTCATATTAATATGAGAACTGGAAAAATCCTGAGTCAGTGGAAATGGATTGTTATGGCAACATGGAACTTCTTAGAACAGTAACTTGTATACAGTGGAAAATTTTATTAAAAATGTTAGTAAAATTGTTCATAAAGTGTTGCAAAATCCAGGTTTCAAAGAACCAATTTGTCTGGAAATTCTAGCACTTTAGTAGATTATAATTGCAATCTTTAGCACACTTACTGGGAAGTAAGTTTCACTGAACTTGGTGGGTCTTACTCCTGGGTAAACTTGGTTGGTCTTACTCCTGGGTTATATGGTGTTGTGCATTTAACAAGTTCCTTAGTGGAGTGACTTCATTCAATCCAAATGCAAACATTTTGCAAACCGTAGATAGGGGTTAGGATGTTCCTAACATTCTTTTCTTTCTTTTGTTCATAGGTCAGGTACTTCAGCACTTTAAAATTGACAGGATAATGGTTGAGGCCCAACATAGGACTTAGAGTAGATGTACACAGTGATTGGTCCAAAGGCACAGTCTTGCTTCTGAGGATTTCCTTCTGCAGCCCCTGCCCCCCAAGACAGGGTTGGAACCTTCTGCCTTTTGCTTTCAGATGTGTAAATAGCTTTTTTTTTTTGTATAATACTTTTTATTAAGTTTTGCCAAAAAACATATTGAATACAATCAGTAAAGCTTCAGTAGTTTGTAACATCACTACAAACAAGTAACAGTTAACAATGCGAGATGAATTATTAAACTGATGCACATACATGTTTGCTTCTTGAGAATTAAAATTTTAACTAGACATTAGTAACTATAATGAGGATACAGGTACAACCCAGTTTGGAATTAAATGACCCACTTTACCAGAGCCACAAGGCATCCATCACTGGAAGGATGTCGTTGTTTGGAGAGATATTCTAATATAGGAAATCATATTGATGTGAAATTGGTACGGGTAGGACACTTATCAAAATGCGTAAGATTGTCCGAGAGTTTAGCTATGATATATAAATCCCACAACTTTTTATGCCATTGTGAAAGAGTGGGTGTCATTGTTGTTTTCCAGTGTGTCGCAATGATAGTCTTAGCCGCAAAAAGTAGTATTGAGATTCTTTCTATGGTGGAGAGACTAACATAGTCCGTAGCCCAACTGTTCAAAAACAGATCTTCAGGTGTGGGAGCAATGTCTACATCACTAAAGGATTTGATCTGATCTAGCACATCATTCCAGAAGGGGAAGATTTTAGGACATAGAATCCAACAATGTGTATAATCTCCTATGATGTTATATTTCTTCCAACACTTTGGGTTATACGATGGAGTCATGTTAGCCAGCTTACAAGGAGTTAGGTACCAGTGTGATAGTGTTTTGAATGATTGTAGCTTCATAGATATAATTCTAGAATGGAAAGGAGGAGATGTCCAAATATGATCCCATGAGACATCTGAAAGAGTAATATTGAAGGATTTATGCCACATTTTTTGGTAGGATAATATTTCTGCGGTTTCAGAGAAACTAGCACTTTATGTACCTTAGAGATCAAGCTGGCAATAGCAATGACCGCCTCAAACGCTGTAAGTGTTTTTGTCTATATGGATTCAAGTTGAATTTGTGTACACATATGAGAAATTTGGAAGTATTGCAGCCAAGGAATATTTCTATGTATTTTGGCTTCTAGAGTTACCTTGGGTAGAAGTAATTTTTTCATGGTGAGGTCTTGGAGAGTAGTAATATTGGCAGACTTCTAGTGCTTGTATGCAGGGTTATTGAGGCCCGGGAGAAACCAAGATTGGTTTAAGAATGTCTGGTAACGGGAGATGGGATGCATCAACAGTGATCTCATCCAATCCCATGTGTTCAGCATTGCTGAGAGCAGAAGATTGGAGTGAAATTGTTTGGGCCTGTTTGAAGAGGTTTGCCATATAACTTCTTGAACATCAAAGGGATTGATGTACACAGCATATTGTTTAGTCTGATCAGAGTCAGGACCTACATATAATAATTGTATCACTTGTGAAAGATGTATGGCTCTATAGTAGTTTACTAAATTAGGAAAGTTTATACCTCCTTTTTCTGAACGTCTGTATAGTGTATTACATTTAATTCTATGGTGTTTATAGGACCAAAAGAAGTCTAAAAGCAACGACTGCCACTTGAGTAGTTGTTCAGTGGTGATAAATATAGGAATGGTACGGAATAGAAAAATGGATTTAGGCAGAACAAAGGTTTTAATAATATTAAGTCTGTCCAACCAGGAGATATTCAGTTTATGCCACTTTTCTGGATCAGATTGGATCTCTTTCATTAGCTGAGCATGATTAAACTTGTAAATATCATTAAAGTTTCTGGGTAACTTAATTCCCAGATATGTTAAACTATCTGTAATCCAAGTGTGAACAGTTTTTAAAGATCACACAGTAATCCATGAATGGTGGTTTTCTACTCTATTAACAGGAAATCCTTACTTTAAGGTTTCCATTGCTCTGTAGGTACTGTAATAGTCCTTTTGTTTTCTTCCAGAATTTGGAAATATTTCAGTTAGGCTTAGAAGATCTTAGTTTTTAGTAGTCTCCAGTAAATAAAAATATGCATTTTATCTGTAGCTTTTAAAGGAGAGCATTCAGCCATGGGGTGTTCAGATCCACTGAGTTTAGAATATATGAGTATTCTCCTGCATGAATCCTGCGTGATCATTTTTTGTGACAGCTATAGGGTAATATGAAGCGGCCTATTGCACAGAAGAGGAACTACATGTACTGTAAGGAAGTGTGTAACAAAAAGGAAAACTGAATCACAAGCTGCTGTGTCACTTACGGAGTGAAATAGTTCTTTTAAAAAAATTAGATGGCAGCATTGAGGACCGTAATGGCTGCTTCTTTCTGCTGTAGCCTCTGTCATACTGTGGCTGGAAAGATGGCCACATGAATTCCTAGACAACAGTATTAAATGTCTTATTTTTCCCCACTGCTGAGCAGGACTGGTTCATTAAACTTTGGAATAGCTTTCTAAATTGGCGTCTAAGAAAAGTGGAATGAAATATTACCTTGGACTTTATTTTTTTTTAAAGTTTTTGTTCTAAGAAAATCTGCACCTTATACTGCTATTCAGGCCTGGTCTAAACAATATATTTAACACCCCCCAAGTGGTGGCATGATTCCTGGCAACGAGGGTAGGTCATTGCTTTACGTGGGATATAGGATTGATTTAAAACCCACACACACATTTCCCCTAAGCTCTAGAGCAGGGGTGTTGAACTGATTTGTTATGAGGGACAGATCTGACATAAACAAGACCTTGTTGGGCCACGCCATGTGTGTTATAAAATGTAATGCCAGGTAGCAGAGATATAAACTTTATAAAGGAAACAACTTTATAAAGGAAACTTTATAAAGGAAAGCTGGTGGAGGACTGGTATGCCCGGCTCTCCTCAGCCATCGATGAGATCGCTCCCAGGCACCCTCTCCACAGTCGTGTTAGGTGAGCGCCTTGCTATACCCAGGAGCTGCGCGAGCTGAAGCAAGAACTGAGACGGCTAGAGAGACCGTGGCGCCGAGCCCGTGATGAGGCATCAAGAACATCTTATAGAAAGCTTATGAGAGCCGCAAAGCCACAAAGAGAGACTTCTATGCGACCACGATAGCATCTGCTAGCTCACGCGCAGCCCAATTATTTAATACAATTCGGTCGTTGATAGCTCTGCCACAGGACAGGCAAAACGTTAGGGAATTGGATATTGGCTGTGAGGCATTTGCGAGCTATTTTGCAGATAAAGTCTTGGCACTCCGCCGTGACCTCCCCACCACAATTGAAACAGTGAGTGAACTTGAGGCCCCTTGCACACCTTTGGGTCTGGGTTTAGAGTGTTTTGACCTACTCAGTCTGGAGGAAGTTGACAGATTGCTCGTATCTGTGCATCCAAGGACTTGCGACCTTGATCTGTGCCCCTCCTGGCTAATCAAAGCGGGCCACAAGGGGTTCCAAGGTGCTCTGCAGGAGATTATATTTTATTTATTTATTTATCTTTCGATTTGTATACCGCTCACCCCCGGAGGGCTCTGAGCGGTTCACATATTTCATTAACACAAATCCTAACTTAGGGCCACATACAAGGGGGGTGACAAGCCTATCAGGCACCCTTATTGCAGCAAGTTGTTGTTATTTCCTGTTGCTTTGTGGGCGACGTCCTCCTGGCGCTGGTCTTTGATTTTTTCCGACCTTTTTGTGGCTGTTGCGACATCTTTCGAGTTCGGGCCAAGCGCACATTTTATGCATGCTCGTTGACGGTCTCTGTCCATCCGGCTCTGGCCTGTCATGCCGCCCCGCCTCCGTGCCTGTCGACCCGGCCTCCTTTCGCTTGCCCAGCCTCGCCAGCCGCCATTCTTTTTCTGCCACCACTCGCCACCACTCACGCTGCTGCCGCTATGCCACAAGGGCGGGTGCCCCCCCACTCTAGGAGCAGGTACCCATTTGTCTAATTGCCCTTTAACGGGCTTTCGAGCCGCTGGGTGAGCGGGAGCTGGGACCTGGGGCCGGGAGCTCACTCCGGCTGTGGTGGGGCTCGAACAGCCGAAGCTGTTCGGCCAGATGTTGTGCAGGCTTTACTTACTGCCTGCACCACCGCTCCCATTATCAACATGTCCCTCTCAGAGGGATGGTTCCCGGGGGTGTTCAAGGAAGCGTTGGTCCACCCTCTCTTGAAAAAGCATCTCTGGACCTGGCCGAATTGGCCAACTATCGACCGGTGTCCAATTTGCCCTATTTGGGCAAACTTATCAAGAGGGCAGTGGCGTTACAGCTACAGGGCTTTCCGGATGATGCTTCTGTCCTCAATCCCTTCCAGTCCAGCTTTTGCCTCGGTCATGAACAGAGTCGGTGCTGGTTGCCTTGACTGATGACCTCTGTAGGAATCTGGATCGGGGGTGTGTGGTGGCACTGGTGTTATTAGATCTGTCGGCCGCGTTCGACATGGTCGACCACCAGTTGTTGGCCCACCGCCACGCCAATGTGGGGATTCAGGGGCTTGCCCTTCAATGGTTTGCCTCTTTTCTCCAAGGTCGGGGACAAAGGGTGGCGATAGGGGATCAGCGGTGTGGGGTGCCTCAGGGGGCAGTGCTGTCTCTGATGCTGTTCAACATCTACATGTGCCTCTTTGCCCAGATTGCCTGGAGTTGTGGGCTTGGGTGTCATCAATATGTGGATGACACCCAGCTCTATCTGATGCTGGGTGGCCGGTCAAATTCTGCACCAGATGACCTGCATCGGGCGTTACAGGCTGTGGCTGGGTGGCTCAGACTGAGCCGGTTTAAACTAAACCCGGCAAAGATGGAGGTCCTTGGCCTGAGTTGGATCAGTTCAGGGTTGGGGCTCCCTCTCCCGACCTTCAATGGGGTACCTTTGTTGCCAGCATTGGAGGTTAGGAGTTTGGGTGTGCTCCTGGACTCCTCTCTAACGATGGAGGCCCAGGTAGCAGCTACTGCCAGGTCGGCCTTCTACCATCTTTGGCTGGCTTGGCAGTTGGTCCCATTCCTTGACCGCGATGACCTGGCCACTGTGATCCATGTGACGGGCTGTTGATGGGTCTCTCTATGAGGGATCACATTCAGCCTGTGCTGAAAGCACTGCTCTGGCTTGCCAATAGCATACCGTATCCGCTTCAAAGTGCTGGTTCTTGCCTTTAAAGCCCTGTATGGCCAGGGTCTGGCTTACCTAAGGGACTGCCTTTCCCTATATGTTCCCCCAAGGGCACTTTGGTCGGGGAGCCAACATCTCCTGGAAATTCCAGGCCCCAGGGAGATCTAATTTGCTGCCACCAGAGTCAGGGCATTTTCGGTGGTGGCTCCTACCTGGTGGAAGGAGCTCCCGGAGGAGATCTGGGCCCTGTGGAACCTTGCTCAGTTCCGCAGAGCCTGTAAAACAGAGCTCTTCCGCCAGACTTTTGGGTAAGAGCCGCCGCCACCACCATTCCGTCATTGCTAGCCATGCATCATCGCACCGCTGCCATCATTGTGTGGTTCCATCAGGGTGTGGGGTGACCCTGGAAGGAGAAGGGATGACAGGCCACTGGGATGCTGCCGTGATTAAGATCTACCCCATCTTGTGGTAAATGTTCTGTTGTGGTACTAGGTGGGTTTATTCTGGTTTAGACTGTTTTAATCTGTTTTAACCTTGGCTTCATGTCTCATTGTTAGCCGCCCTGAGCCTTCGGGGAGGGCGGGATATAAATCTAAATAATAAATAAATAAATAAATAAACACAATTAAATATTTTTTTACAAATTAAATAAAATATGCTTAAAACACTAGCACTCTTGCAATATTTTGTATATTTAACAGTCTTTGATAACTGACATCTCGTGCTCTGAATTATTGCATCAAAATGTCTGCTGTAGCAATCCTGAGTATGCTGTTCAGGTGTGTATCTGTAAGCTGCAAACCTACTTTTGAATTGACATTCATTACAGAAATCTCATGCTCAGTGTTCTGAGCCTAGGACCCAGGGGAAAACATGAAATAGCTGGGCATTGTGAGCTTTTGTATATAAGCTGCTTTGTGTGCTGGTCAAGAACATGTGAAGGCACCATGACACAGACTGAGGACTATGTGTTTATCTACAAAACTATAGTCTTTCCCAGAGAAATAACTACAGTTCCTATGAGGCAGTGCAAGAATAGAGAGACAGCAATGTATAGTGGTCAGTAAGTATCAGCCTACTATCTGGGAAGCCTAGGTTCAGAATCCCCAGTCTACAGATGAAATGTGCTGGGTGAGCTTGGTCTGAACACACACTCTTAGCCTTATCCACTTCACTGGCTTGTTGTTATTTCTCATCTAAATAGTTCACATTGCTTTCCTACTGAGAAGACTGGATCATGTTAGTGAGAAAGGGGGAGGGAACTCAGTTGTACCCAGGAGAGCCCTGGCATAATGAGCCCAACAAAACACATACTGTAGCAAGGCACATAAAAGTTCATACCTTGAATAAAACTTTGTTGGTCTTATGGGTGCTTTGTAAGTCTCTCATGTGACTGAGGCAGCTGAGCAAAGCAAGGCAGGAGGAAGGGGAGGAGCCTTAGCCAATGGAGTAGAAGAAAGGCTTGCCTTTGTCTCCTGTGAGATTGAGGCAGCCTGGCCAGGAAGCAAGCTCTGACTCGTTCCCTCCCCTTGAGAGGAGGAGGAGGGGGAAGAGCCTCAACCAGTGCAGAGAACAGAAGCTTGCCTATCGGTCTCTCCTATGCAATTGAGAGAGACTGGTGAAACAAGCTGTGATGCAGCAGCAGAACTGGAGAAAGAAGCAGGAGACAGTCCGAGGTCCTGATCCAGCCCACGGGCCACATTTTGACACCCCTGCTCTAGAGATTTCACATACCATAAATCATTGTAAGTTACAGAAGCATCAGTACTTTCAAGGACAATTGTAAACCCAGATAGCTATTTAGTTCTGTGGGCTAAAATAGTCACATGAAACATCAAAGAATTCTTGAAATGGACTCCAGAGGTGGCAAAGTTATAAACTCATCATGCCAAAAGCATGTGGTAACCTTTCTAAACAAACTGATAAATCAAATGAAAACAGAAATAAGCCAGTAATGGCTGTACTATCTATATTGTCTAGATCAATGGTATTTGTTCAGTGGCCTTGTTCAGTCAAGGGTCACATGTGGTTCTTTGACATGCTGCCTGTGGCTCTTCTGACCACTGGTCCCAATGTGACATCCACTTTCTTGGTAGGGCTATTGCCTGATAGGGCTTGTGGTTGGTTTACATCTTGTAACTACCACTGCCACAGGGACTGAAGGATGGATATGCTTTAAGCCTTCCTGAGCTGCAGGCCTTGTGCCAAGATGGGAGGTGGGAGTAAATGGCCCGTCCTTTCCAGCTACCTTTCCTTCTCTGTAACCTTTGCACTCGCGCCCCTGTGCTTGCCAGGAGGAAAGCAAGCTGGCTACAGAGAAGAGAGTAAAACTTTGATTATTACTATGGCATCCACCTGAGAAAAGAGCAAGCTGGCTACAGTGGAATGGTGGCAGTTTCATTCTCCTTTCTTTGCAGCCAGTTGGCCCTCCTTTGAGCACCTTGGCAGTCTCACTCTATAAGCTGTTGTGCCTCATGCTGAGAAGAGAGCAAGAAGGCAAGAGGGAAACCTTTCTACTCATTCCAGATATACAAGAACTGGCTAAGGTTCAACAGTGATGAGGAGAGACATTATATTTAATATTAATAATTAGATATTATGCTATTGTATGTATATTTGGGGTGGAGCATGTGCCTTTGTTTGATGGTAACAAGCACTCCCTTTATTGTTTTTTTTTAAATCCCCCAATGTTTTGGTGGGGTTTTTTTTAGATTTCACTTTTTTCCTGCAAACCTGGGATATTTTCAGGTTTGTAGAAAGATCTGTCTTACACAGCTCCACTCACTGTATTTAAGGATCCTTACATTTGGCCAACTTGACTATTAGAATATACAAGTGGGGGGGATGTGTCTTGCAGGGGGATTTCAAATCCCCTCCCCACTTGCTGAGCTTGGTGCTGCTCCAGGGCTGACCGCCTACTGTTGACTCCATCTGCTGGTGTCTTCTGCTGCTGGGCCCAGAGTGCCTGCCATTTTTCTTCTCTACTGTTAAGTATGTTGTCTGTGCAAGCAAAACAATTTTATCTGGGGAGGGGTTTAAGCCTCCCTATATATTTTAGTTTTGATTTCAGATTTTTCTGCAAACCTAGGGTGTCCCCCAAGTTTGCAGGGAATTCTGTTTAATATTGGTGTGACCCTAATCCATGAATTTAGGTATCTGCAGATGGGGGCATACATTGCTATTAGATATGTTGATGACGTATGATTTGATTGCAAATGAGCTGTGAGCTGCACTGTGAGTACCACTGGTATAAATCAAGTCTCAGTATGCTGAGTAACTTCTAATTTCAGGAAAGTTATTTATTTATTTTTATGTTATTTACAATCTGCCTTTCTCACTGAGACTCAAGGTGGTATATACACTGTAAGTCAGTAGGGTGGGACATGTAATAACAAATCTAACACAACAGGCAGTGATTCAGGACCTCTGGCTTATCACCAGGAAATTTGAATAAGGATCTATAGAGCTGAGCATTGTCAGCATATTGATAGTGGTGAGCTCCAAATCTATCAATGATTTGTCCTAAGGATTTTATGTAGAGGTTGAATAGAATGGAGGCTAGGACTGCACCCTGTGGAACCCCACAGGACAGGCCCCACACTGATGGACATCAAAGGATCAGTGATGTGATTCTTACATGATTTTAACAGCCAAGATGGCAAAGGGCCTGGGGCACAAGTAGTAGCCTTCACAGATCCCAGCATCCTGTCAATATCTATCATGGTAATTGGGTCAAAATGGCCCATGAAGAAACCAGACAATGTATTCTACATGAAGTTACCCACGTTAGTGTGATGCTGCACAGGTTTGCTGGGTTCCATTGATGACACCAATCCCCATTTATCCCATTGGGTGAAACAATCTTGTGAGTCCAGATCTTCTATTTCACACTGGAACAGTAAGGCAGTGGACTGGGGGGGTGAAACCCTTGGAAAAATTGCAATGCATGTAATACTTGCTTCCTTATCAAGCCTAAATATATTTTGTTGCTTTAACAATATAAAATGCATTATATAGGACTTAATTAACATATTAACATGTGCTATCAATATGTCTAATTCTCAGTATGGCTGAATCTGTGGATACTTAAGTCTAGAGACTGGAGCCATGAACAGATAGGTGTTTATTCAGATTTGTCTTTCGACAAATTTGAATAAAGCCCCAGGTTTGCAGAAAAAACTGAAATCTTTTAAAAACATGCATTGCACAATCCTCTAATAATAGAAGAAACACCTGTAGCTTTAGAAATGAATGCCCTTTCTGTGGCTATTATGGGGGCTGCTAGGCAATTACAACAATATTGCCAGTTTTCAAGCCTTGGTTTCTGTCAGTAAAAGGCAGGGATGGGACAGGGATGGGTCGAGGCCTGTTTTGGCCTTTGAGAGAGAACACACTGGGGCCAGGCTCTGCAGCAATGACTGGCAGGCCTGGCTGCTTGCTACTGTTCAACAACAGCCATCACACAAAAGCCAGCGTAGGACAGTGGTTAGAGATTCAGATTAGGATCTGGGAGATCTAGGTTCAAATTTCCACTGTGCTGCAAAAGCTCACTGGTGGAATTCGGGCTAGTCACTGACTCTTAGCCTAACCTACTTCACAGGGTTGTTATGATGATAAAATGCAGTTTTCGTGACTTACCCAGGACTGGCTGCTGTCAGTAATGATTCTGTATTGTTTCACACTGTATCCATTGTGCTGTGTTCCCTATCTTGTCCCTGCTTTTGCGCTTGCGTAGGTATGCTGGCAGTAATGTGGGAGCTTCTTCCCTGCCGCTCGGTCTTATCACGGTGGCCTTGAGTGCAGGCTTTGGGCTATTCTTCTTTGTATGAGAATTTTCCAGTCCTGTGAAGATGAGGGGAGGAGGGAGCCGTCTCCTGCCCATTAAGTAATTCTCCCGCTGGGAGTTTCCTGTGCGTGCGCTTGCAGGTCATTTGCTAGTTGCAATTTTGCATCACACTATAAACATGCTTGAGCCACTTGCATCGCCATTCCTGACAATAACCTCTACACTGTGGGTTTTAGCACTGTATTCCAATAAAGCCCTTCTTACTCCTGAGAATGCTTGGATCTACTTGCTTTTGAACCTGACAGCTGCTTGCTTATATTCTTCAGCAGCCATCCCATGGAAGCCAATGGTTGGAGTTTCAGACTAGGGTCTGGGAGACCCAGTTTCAAATCTCCATTCTGTGGAAGCTCACTAGGTGACCTTGAGCCAGTTACACATTCTCAGCCTAACATACCTCACAGGGTCATTGTGAGGATAAAATGGAGGCAAGGAGAATAATCCAAGATGCTTTGGGTCCCTGTTGGGGAGAAAGGTAAGATATAAATGAAGTAAATAAATAATATAACTGAGGATGAGGGACAGACAGAAAGTAGGTTGGCTGGTTTGTGGAAAGGAGAGAAGGAAGTAGAAAAAGAGGGTATGGGACTGCAAGGAGGAGGTAAAGAGGAAATAATGGGGGAGGGGATACAGGGGAAAATGAGATGATCAACAAGTCATTGAGGGTCCCTCACTTGTAAATATATATAATTCTCAACATGGACAGATCTGTGGATACTTAAATCTGGAGACTGGAGCCATGAACACATGACACAGATCCTTCTAGAAACCTAAAAATTTCTCCAGCTTTGCTGAAAAATCTGAAATCTTAAAAAAGAAAACGATAGGGTGTGTGTAAAAGAGTCCCAAATAATACAAGTTCTGTCTGTAGTTTTAACAAATGGATGCCTTCTCAGTGGCCATTGGGGATTGCTAGGCAAGCACAAGAGTGTTGCCACCTCCAAACTTTGGCTTCTGTCAAAGGAAGGCGAAGGGGCAGAGTCCTTTCCAGGGTTATTTTGACCTTTGAGGAGGAGGACTCATCAGGGCCAGGCCTTCCAACTGCATTGCATGGCCTACCCAGGCTAAGCTGTTTGCTGCTATTCAGCAGCAGCTACCCTATGCAAACCAGTGTGGTGTGGTAGATAGTAGATAAGGAGTTACTCAAAGTTACAGAATGAAGATACTTATTTAAGAGAATCTATGTCAGAAAAAAGATAATTCCTGTACATGAGCTCAATAATATAGTATTTTTAAAATGTTTCTATTTTTTTACAATTAAGATGCTATGCTTATGATAATATAACATTAAAAACATGAAACTTTTCAATAGGGATGGGAATGAACCCAAAAAGGTTTGGGGTTCAGTGTGACCCATGAACCAAACCTCAAACCAAGCAGGCCCCACACAAAAAAACCTGGTCTGGTAAGTTCAGTTCCCCCTTTCTCCCAGTCATGGCTTGCTGAGACTGGGAGAAAGGGGCGGGGACTGCCCTGGAAAGCAGTTCCCTTCCACCTTTCTCCTGGCTGCAGCTTGTCGGGGCCAGAAGAAAGAGGGGGATTGCCTGGGAAAGGACTCCTTCCCCCTTTCCCCCAGTGATGGCTTGTCATGGCTGGGACAAAAGGGGCAGGGATTGCCCGGGAAGGGGCTTCATTTAACCCTTCGGTTTTGTTCCCCACCATTTTGAAGGGAAAACGGAAGGGTTAAATGGCTGCTAAATGGTAGACCCTGCACTGTTCAGCTGTTATGTTAAATGGTTGGCCTCAAACAGCCAAACTGAATCAGCCAAAAGTCTGGTATATGTTCAGGGAAGATGCCTTCCTTGAACATTGGTTCCTGAGCTCTGAATCGGCCCAAGTTTGTCCTGAATTTTGGCTCATGAGCCTGTTCATGCCCAACCTTACTTTTCAATAGTGTAAAGCTTAACTTGATATTCAAATATGCTACTAGCCCTCTTATGACTATAGAAATGTCCAGGTGCCCTATTACTTTGCCATCATGAGCTAAAAGGAAGGCTTGGAGTGCCCCGTTGAATTTTTTCTGAGCGCTCTTGCCTTTGCAGCAGCTCCAACCAAATGATCTGGATGTTTGGAAAGCATTGGAGGCATCAATCCAGGTTTGCCTTTTACCCAAGTCATTTCTAGCCAGCAAATAACTATAATATCTGAATGGCTATGATTTGCAAGAAAGGTTGGTATCAGGTTTCCCAGCTGCATGCCCGTTTGCCCAACTATGTGGTGCCCAGTACTTCTCCCAGCCCCATCTGAAATCCCTATCCAGATTTTGTCACATGACGCCCTATTGTACAAGCTGTGCCTGCAAATTTACATGGACATATACACGGGCAAAGTAAATGTTCGTGAGAATAGTTAAGTAGCAAGGAAACATGTAAGCACCAGCAAACGCAATGGTGGGTGCCATGGTACCCATGGGCACCACATTAAGGATTGTTGACTTAAAGCATAATCAAAGACTGATGCTTACTTCAAATGTCACTCCCTTCTGCCAACATGCCTTCCCTACCATCTTGATTGTCATCACATACTTAATAGTTTTTTAAATCAATTGTGTATTTTACTGATATCTATTCTAAGGCTGAGTCTAAAAAGTCTAAGACTGAAAACTCAAAGCCTAAGCTTAGTGGGCACCTTTGCAGGTGCCACAGTATGCTCTGTTGAAGCAAAATAGGTGGGCACACACCATTTGTACAGGTTTGTCATATTGCTGTATGCGTTCTTGCGACATCACTGTCTCAGTTTGAACATGGCAGTGACATGGTTTGATGTGCCTTGTCCGGAGCAGGTAATTGAGAAGCTGCAACATTTTTTCATTATTATGTTGTATTCCAGTTTGGTCCAGTGCTGATCAACTTCCTGCTTAGCCATATTTACCTAAGTATACTAAAGGTAAAGGTAAAGGTTTCCCTTGCTCGAAAGCCAGTTGACTCCGACTCTAGGGGGCGGTGCTCATCTCCGTTTCCAAGCCAAAGAGCCAGCGCTGTCCGAAGACTTCTCTGTGGTCATGTGGACGGACCGAGGTGCATGGGACACTGTTACCTTCCTACCAAGGTGGTACCTATTTATCTACTTGTAATTTTTTGCTTTTGAACTGCTAGGTTGGCAGGAGCTGGGGCCAGAGACGGAAGCTCACTCCATCATGTGGCACTAGGGTCTCGAACTGTTGAGCTACCAACCTTCCAGTCTGCAACTCAGTGTCTTAACCTCTAAGCCACCACGGCCCCCTCCCTAAGTATTACTAGACCCATGCAATAGTGTAAATCTGTAAACTGTAATCAAAAGATCCATGTGCAGATTAAAACAAAAGCAAAATAATCAGCCCAGACCCTGCCGTGCTTCAGGAAGAAGTTCTTAATCAGCAAGTCTGGTTATGATTTGAGGAAGCGTAACTCTTGCAAGTGTTAAACTTGTTGAATTATTTAAATTTGAATTGAAATTACCACTGGTGGTCTACGTGTATGGGTTGCCTGACCAGGTGCACAGAGATGCTCTGGCTACACTTGCTGTTTTCTTTTGAATCCTGCCTGTACGTGTGTTTTTTCCTTAATTTTTCCAACTTGCACTGTTTTGTGCTGAGGCCAGCTTCTCTCCTTCTAAGTTCTACTACAAGTTTTTAATCCTTTCTCCTCTGATTAGCAAACTTAAATTACTAACCTGCTCAAGTAAATTTATAGTAGAAGTTCAACATGACAAATTAAAATTAGCAGCTATGTGTTTTTCACATACATGTACACATCTTTCAAGTCTACGTGGAAAAAGTCTATTTTATTTCCTCCTTTGAATGATATTTTGGTGAGTTCTTTTTGAAGCGGTTGCGATAGAGTGAAGAATTTGAATGGCCAAGAAGAGACTTCTGAATTTAAAAAAAAAGATGAAGTGGTATTTTTCATCCTTCTTCCCTTATAGGATCATGTCTTTTAGCAAAATGCAAACCTGTTGAGTTTCATACTGCATAGAATTTCATATTGATTTGATAAGTTTTGGAAGGGAACTGTACTCATGAAACAAAAGATTATCATAAGAAACATTCTTCCAGTTACAGACATCTTTTTGCTGCATGTTTTTGTTCCAGGGGGCAGATGATTTCAGCTGATGACTGTGACTTTATTCAAAAATTTGAAAAGAAAAGAAGCCCAGAAGAAAAACAGGAGCTGCTACAGACTGAAGGCCACCAGGTGATTTAACATTCCTTGCAAAGAGATGCCTCTTGTAGAAGTTCAGCATTTTAGAAGTTTTTTCTTGGTTTTACAAGGTTTGCATCCCTGTCAGGTGTTGTCACAGCTGTCTTGTGATGGGTTGCAGTCATTATGAGAGATTTGAATGCATTTCCTTATGAACTAGGGGTAGAGTCCAGGCAATATCATTAGTAAGCCCCAATGCAAATTAAGCATTTAACCTCAGAGCGAAGTTATAGCTGGTTTTGTGTATTGATGCAAAGTGAAACATGGTGGCTACAACCATAAACACCAATACATATAATAAGATTTATGTAGAATTTTTTAAAATTGCAATTAACTTCAGCTTGTAGGAATTGGTTTATACATATACAGTAGAGGCAGCACCTTGGTACACTTCCGTCATAGCTGGGTAGAGCTCCAGCTCAGAGCCCCCTCCCCCAGGCTACTCACTGCCATCAGCAAGGCCAGTGGGAGAAGAGACAGCAGGCAGGCAGGCAGGCACCTCTCAGTCCCCTGTGCCTCACTGGGACTCCTTCTGGAAGCGCTTGTTTCATCACATTTAAACTGAATATTGAGATTAGTATTAAAATGATATAAAGCTGCTTTGGGCATCTTTGTTTGGCTGAAAGCAGGGTAAGGCACCAGACATGCTTGATTACCTAGAGGGTTTGGTTCACAAGTTGTCTGTAAGTTTCAATCAGCAGGGCTGAATATTTGACAAACCGTTCATTTGTATTCAAGCAGTTAGCGAATCTTCGTAAAAGGGGATTTTGTATGTGCATTCTGATATCACTTTCCTGCATTTTCCTGCCCTATCTGCCATCACCATCTGCCTTTGCTGTCTGCTGTCAACAAGGTTCTTTATGTACATAAAACAGTTAGAGAGTGGCTGACAGATGTGAGATTGTCTCTGTCCCTTACAAGTGCCTGGCCCAGTGCACCTAAGAAAGTCACTGTCAATTTCATCTTTGATTCACTGAGTGAGAACTTTTAAGGTGCTGTCTTATGCAGAGTTACTCCAGCCCAAGTGATTTCAGTGGGTTTAGACTGTAGTCACTGTACATAGAATTGCACTAGTTTGGAGCAGTGCAGCTCCTGGCAGAGGAACTTGATATGAAATTGACCAAAGCTTTTTTTTTTTAGCCATAAAGGTATGTATTTTCAGGAAATATGGTACAAACAAGAAAGGAAATGAAAGAGTTAGGGAGCAAGAGAAGAAAAAAAGAACAAATCCTGCCAAATGTGGAGATTCAAAAAGCAGCGTAACTGAGCTTCTTTTAAAAAAGACATCCCATAATGACCTGGGATATAGTAGGCTAACTTCCCAGCTGCCACGCTAACTGCTGCCACTGGGGATATGTAAACCTCCTCTCAGTTTTGCTTGTGAGGAAATTTTCAAGGTGCTCAAAAGAGAGGCAAGTCTTGACCGAAAAAGGACATTTCAGATATAATAAGTTCAAATGTCAACAGTGATTTTTCCAAAGTTCTTAGCACTCCTATTAAAATATTCATAGTTAATAAAATAGTCACATGTCCATATCTGTTCCCCACTGCAGGAATGGAGCAGGCTTGTCTTTGAGACTTGCTCTGGTTGTTCCAAAGCAAAAGGAATGATTTTGGCTCAGTGTGTCACGGAGGATAGGGGTCTGTAGTGGGAAGACAGCAAAAATAAGCTTCCACTAACTCCTTCTGTTCACAGTAGCCCAAGGCCTCAGACTTACCTGGACTCTGTTTGTGGGCCTGGGGGGGGCAGAGAGTGAGGCAGTGCAATTTTTGGCACTTGCTGGGGCTGGTGACATGGTGGATAGTGGCAGGGAAGACCTCAGCCCCTGCACAGGTTTCCCTCAGTTCCCCCCCCTGACTCTGCTAATCAGGCTGTGCTTGGCTTGGCTGGGGGTGGAACCTCTACCATTGGGCCATGCAGAAGGAGTCTTCCTTCTGGTCCATCCTGCCAGCTTAGAAAGGGCCCTGAGACAGTCAGCCAGCCTCATGAATTTCCCCACCCGTCCCTCCCTTTGTTTTGTAGTGTTCCGGGGTATCTCACAGAGTTTTTCCTGTATAATCCATGTTTGCTTTATTATGTTACTAGGAATAAGGCCGGTTGTGGAAATAAATACAACAAGCTCTAGAAAGAGGCTCTGGGAGAGTGCCCTGGCTTTGAGCACACAGTGTGAATTTGCTGTGGTGACTTCAGCAGAGTATAATGACAGACTCCACCATTTTCTCCAGAGGAACTGATCTCTGGTACCTGAAGAGTAGTTGTAATTTTGAGTGATCTCCAGATCTCACCTGGAGATTGGCAACAATTGTTACCCAGGACGAAATGACTGGTTTGGAGGGTGGAGTCTATGGCATTGTACCTGTCTGAGGTCCAACCCCTCCTCAAACCCCACTCTCTCCAGACTCCATCCCTCAAATTCCCAGGAATTTGCCAACCTGGAGTTGGCAACACCATCTCCTTCCCAGCTAACCATCAACCTACCGTTATCTGCCCCTCTGACTTCAGCTGACTTCTGTCCTCCCTCCTGCAGAGCAGTTGTAATCCTGAGTGGTCTCCAGCCCTGACCTGTAGATTGGCAACAATGGTTCCCCATGAGGGACTGGCTGGTTTGGGGGGTGGAGTCTATGGTTGAGACCCCGCCCCTCCTCAAACCTCACCATCTCCAGGCTCCACACCTCAAATCTCCAGGAGTTTCCCAGCCAATTGTCAACATACTGTTATCTGCCCCCTGACTTCAGCTTTCCATTTCCTCCCCCCTCCCTCCTGGAGAGCAGTTGTAATTCTGATTGATCTCCAGCCCTCACCTGCAGATTGGCAACAATGGTTCCCCAGGATGGAATGGCTGGTTTGATGGGTGGAGTCTATGGTATTGTACCTGTCTGAGGTCCCACCCCTCCTCCATCCCTCAAATCTCCTCACCCTCTTTAGGCCCCTCACCCTCTTTAGGCTCCATCCCTCAAATCTCCAGGAATTTCCCATCTGGGGTTGACAACCCTATCAGGACTGGCCCCAATGAGTTTTCTCCCAAAGGCCAAAATAGGTGACAGGACCAAGCTTGGTTGCCTACCAACAGGCACTGAGGGGAAAGTAGGGTTGCCAGCTCTAAATAGGGAAATACCTGGAGATTTGGGGCGTGGAGCTTATTGAGGGCAGCGTTGGGGGGGGGCAGAAGGACTCAGCAGGGTATAATGCCATAGGGTCTACCCTCCAAAGCAGCCATTTTCTCCAAGGGAACTGATCTCTGTCATCTGGAGATCAATTGTAACTGCAGGAGATCTCCAGGTCCCACCTGGAGATTAGCAACCCTAGGGGGAGAGTCAGCTGCACAGCAGGTTTTTTTTTTTTGCAATTCCTCTTTTTTATTTTTCAATAAACAAAATAACATCGCTCATAACAATACATTCATTTTGTGAGAACTTTCCAACGATATTGCTTAAATTGATATTAAAAAACCAAGTAAAAATTCTTAAACTTTCAGCCATTATCTTTTATCTATTTGTACACTTTTAACCAGGTATCTTCTAAGTACTTTTCTTCCTTCCCTTTCAATACTATTGACAGTTTATTCATTTCTGCGATAGCTAATAAGTTATCTATAAATTCTACCCTATTGGGAATTTTGTCTAATTTCCAATACTTCGCATATAGGAGTCTGGCAGCAGTTATAATATGAATCAATATTATTTTATCTGTTTTTCCATATACATCCGGAATCAGGTTTAGGAGAAACAATTCTGGCTTTAATGGAATTAGAGAACCAATAATCTCCTGTAGCATTTTTTGAATCATCAACCAATAGGAGTGTGCCTTACCGCAAGTCCATCACATGTGGAATTAAGTGCCCATGTTCTGCTTGCATTTCCAGCATAAATTTGATATCACTGTAGAGTATTTAGCTAACCTTGCTAGGTAAAGGTACCATCTATACACTACTTTCAAAATATTTTCTTTGAAAGATGTGGAGTTACTAATTTTAATATTGGTTTTCCAGATTTTAACCCAACTGTCCCAAACAATTTCGTGCCCTAAATCTTTAACCCACCGATCCATCATTGCTTTGGTTGGTTCGTCCTGCATTTTAGTATTAATCAGGATATTATATAGCTTTTTATCAACTTCTCACCCAAGTTTAACCATAGCTCATCTACATCCGTCGGCTTCTTATAAAACCCTTTCTTTTCATCTTCCTTAAATCTTGATGTGAGTTGCCATTTTTCCAACCATGTCAGTTCAATACCTTGATTTACCAATACCTCTTTAGATTTTAACCTATTATTACCATCTAATAAAACCTCATAGCAGCACTTCTGCTCCACGTTACATAATGTTGGTTTCGTAAGGGCTTCAATGGGTGAAACCCATGTTGGAATTTTAACATAGAAACCTTTAACTTCATTTGAAACTTTCAGAAGTGCACTTCGTAGAATATGCTGTTTAAAGTATTTTTGTTCTAAATTATACCATATAGTGGCATGTCAGCCCATGACAAGATCATGGCCTTTAAGTTTCAAATGTCTAACATTGGACAACATAAGCCCTTCTCTTATCCATGTCATCACTATGGCTTTGTAGTATACAACCCAGTCTAGTAAGCCAAAGCCCCCTTTTTCCTTCTTCTCTTGCAACAACTTGGAATTAATTCTAGGTTTCTTGGCTTGCCATATAAAATTAGATACAATTTTTTCTAATTCTTGGAAAAATTTCTTATTTTTAGCTATAGGGATAGTTTGAAAAATAAAAATAAGGCGTGGCAATATATTCATTTTGATTGTCGCTATGCGACCCAACAGGGAAAGTTGCAAACCTTTCAATTTTTCTAAATCTTTTTTTGATCTCAATCAAGGTTTTCCTGTAATTATCTTCAAAAAGTAAGCTACATTTTTTGTCATAATGATCCCTAAATAACTAACACTTTTAGATATTTCAATTCCAGATCTCTCCTGTAATAGTTTATCAGTTTCTTTTGTACAGTTTTTAGTAAGTATCTTTGTTTTTTGAAAATTTACTCTCAACCCTGCCACTCTACCATACGCATTTAGTACCTGTAGTAACTGATCTATTGAGTTCAGTGGGTCCTCTAAAATAAATACAAGATCGTCCGCATATGCTTGAAATTTAAATTTTTCTCCCTTAATATTTAAACCTCTAATACCATCGTCTTCTCTTATTATATCATTGAGTAATTCTAGCGCAAAATGAAAAGCAAAGGAAAGAGCGGACAACCCTATCTTTCCCCCTTCTGAATTTGAAAAACTTGTGTATAGTCACCATTAAACAAAACCTTAGCAGGAGGTTGAAGAGAATGGTTTTATGGCCTCTGGGCCAAAATTGGCAACAATAGTTCCCCAGGAGGAAATAGCTGGTTTGGAGGGTGGAGTCTATGGCTCTGTACCTGTCTGAGGTCCCACCCTTCCTCAAACCTCACCCACTCTGGGCTCCACCCCTCAAATCTCCAGGAATTTCCATACCTAAAGTTGGCAACTTTATCTCATCCCCTCTCAGCAGCCTCTTCCTAGACAAAATTCTGTCTTTCTCATAGTGGGGAGCAAAGCAGCTTACTTCATTCTCTTCGGCTTTGTGATCTGTGCAGCAACCCTGTACAGTCTGTGGCTGGTCTGAAATCACCCAGGCAGCTTCCATAGGGATGCTCCTGCTGAACAGGAGCGAGCAGCCAGGGCTAGTGATGCCATGCCAGTCAGGAGGCATGAAGTCACCCTGAGAGTGCTGGCAGGCCTAGGGTTGCCATTGCCAACAAAGACAAATTGATGCAAAGCAGGATGGAAAAGTCTCCATATCTCTATTTTGCCTTCAATTGGTTTTGATGCCAGCAGAGTGAGAAAATGCCAGAGGCTCTGGGTGGGTGCCCCATGGTAAATGCACCAAACAATTCCTAAAGATTTTCCAAAACACTACTGTGTCGATAAATAATTTTCTACACTCACAGCGTCCCCTGCCAGAACACAACTTATCCCCAGCACTTTGAATTAGTACCAGAGGGTTTTTTGCTTTGTGGTATTCTGCTTGTGGTTTGATCTGTCTTTTTTGTGGTGTGGCATGGCTGTGTTAATTGGGTTTGTTTCATTTGAAGGGGAAGTGTTGTGAGTGAGGACATATTTTACCTTAGAATATACCAGGTCACATAAGCAATGGACAGTTTCAACTGTCTTGCATGGGGAGGGAGTTTCAGATGCAGAATGGAGTGAAGTCCAATCAGCTTCCATATGCAAATGACCTTGAAATGTTGGCCCAGTCAGAGAAGAGTGGCCTAGGCTGCAGTGAGTGGGAGAGAACTTAGGCAACACAGCTAGTGGATAGGAACAGCTTCTGGATGACATAGGCATAGAACTTTGCCACCCCAACTGGCTTTTATATTTATATAGAGATTCTTTTCCTCTGTTGGGTGGCATCAGCATGGGGCCTGATCCATTTTTGGGGGAAGGTGGCCTGCATGCCTGTTTCTCCCCATCTTCGGGGATCCCCTTAAGGAACTGTGGGGTGATGGCTTACAGGGGACATGGCCAACTTGGGGGCTGCCAAGGCACCCTTAGCTTCAGGTGACATAGGAGACTATGCAGTGGTTTATGCCAATATGGAATCCTACATCCTGCCATCCCACAGTATCCCCTGGGTTGGGTTGGAGTACTTCGGCTGGCTGGCAGGTTGTCCGATGCCTGGATTTGTTGTTCCATGCTGGGCCAAGGCTCTGACAGCTGCTTTAACCAATAAAGTTGTGGCTGTTTTCAATCCAGAAATTTGTCCATGGTCATTGCATGTTCTTGTTATAGGGGAGTGGGGTTGCCACGCTCTCTTCTCACCCCTTCAGCACTGGGGCTGCAAGTCTAGAGCCAGCCTGTTTCACAGTTTCTTATCCCTTTCTTACTGCCCTGCCCTGTGAAAAACAGAGGAGAAACAGTCATGCTAGTTCACCATAAATACAAGGAATTACCCTAACTTTCTTTCTCACACTGTTTACTTAAGAAGCGACCTACATATTTAGTTTCATTGGAGGCATTCAGCAGACAGAGCTGCCTTGGGAATTGTCCTTTCTCCTTTATGAATCAAACTAAATATAAATGCTGTCACTTGCTAAATGTCCACATTAATCCACCAATCAGACTCTGGTCGTGTAAAACTTCTTATCTTTAGTCTGCAGGACATGAATTCAATACTGTACGCTCCTTGGTTCTCTTCTCCATCACACACCCCCAGTGTATAAATCAAGCAGCTGTTGTTACTACTCAATGTGCATTCCACTGAAAGAACTAATCAAATGAATGGAGCATGCAGTAGTCATGTGTTTGGAAGGAAGTCCCCACTATATTCAATACTTGTACTGAAGTACAATACTTAAGGTTTTAAACGATTTTGACCCTTAAAGCCCTGAATGGCACAGGCCCAAAGTAACTGAAGGATCACATTCTCAAGTATGAACCTCCCTGGCCAGGATCTGAGTTTAGCTGGTGGATCCCTGCTGAGAGATCTACTCACAACAGGATGCAAGGCTTGCAAGGCTCTGGGGGAGAACTTGTTCTGTTGCAACCATCAGGCACTGAAAATCCCATAGATATGATTAGGTACATATCTTTCTGCTCAAATTCCAGGAACTGATTCTAGGAATTGTTGGCATTTCCTAACAACAATTGTTTAAAAATTTTTATTGCTGCTGTTCTTGACTTGGCTGTCTTCTTATTGCTTTAGATTGCATGTTTTTGTTATAGAGATTATATCTTTTTAGTGCTTTGATATTTTTATATAATTTTGCTTGTAAACTGACTTGGATGATATTACAATAGAAAAGCAGGGTATAAATCACAGTAAATAAGTACTGAAGTCAAACAGGTTCAGATTTTTAAAAATGTTTTCTGCGCTGCCTATGTTTTCAAAATTGTATGGTAAAATGAGAATGAAAACAGTAGCTAATACTTTAATTTCTTGAAATACCTTTTTCTAGTGTGCTAAAACATTCATAAACCTGATGACTCATATCTCCAAGGAACAGACAGTTCAGTACATTTTAACTATGGTTGATGATATGCTGCAGGTAAGTTAATTAACCTTTTTAACATTTAACTCTTGATATGTGGGTGTCTTATTTCAGCGTAGGTGGCTTTCTTGCTCTCTGCTTAATATTGTCTTAAAAGGCTGGATGCTACCTGGCAAGCAACCTTATTTGATTTTAATGGGATTGTGCTCTCTGCTGAAGTTTCTGGATGTTGCATAGCAGCAGTGGAATATGCTTTTTGTGAACAACTGCTCCTGGTTTCTACTTCCACAGCATGTTGTGTATGGATCTGTATTTTACTACTGGCCCATGTACAAAAAAATATGTAGAATATACTAGTAGTATAATCAGTGAAGTAAGGTTACAGCTACACATAAGAATGGCTCAAACTGTTAATAAATTAAATTAGTCAACCTAATTTCTTTTGTACAAAATGATGTGTATCTATTCACATGTTAGAAGTTACAGTCCATTGCACAGTATACTTATCACTTCAAATACCACAAACATTTCAAGACTAAACTTTAGTGTGTAGTATACATTGTTATTGTAGTTTTAATACGATATATAATAATAGTCAAATCAGGGGTCTTTTCCTAGAAAAAGAGCTGCAGGAGCTCATTAGCATAAGATATGCTAATGAGCTACTAGGTTATTAGCATAATAGCTCATTAGCATATGCCACATCCCCTGACATCACCGGAAGTGATGTCAGAAGGGGATGCAAAGAGGGGAAGCCTCCCTTCCCCAGCCAGCGGGGAAGGGAAGAGTTGGGCCACAGGAGGAAAGAGGGAAGGAAAGAGAGAGTAGAAAGAAGGAAAGAGGGAAAGAAAGAGAAGGAAAGAAGGAAGGAAATATGGGATAAAAAGAGAGAAGGAAAGAAGAAGGAAAAGGAGAGAACGAAAGGAGGGAAAGAAAGAGAGAGGAGGGAAAGAGGAAAAGGAAAGAACAAAAGGAGGAAAAAGAGAGGAGGGAAAGAAAGAGAGAGGGAAAGGAGGAAAAGGGAAAGAAAGGAAAGGAGAGAAGGAAAGAGGGCAAAGAAGGCGAGAGGGAGGAAGGCTTTCCCACCTGCCATCAAGCACCCACCCCCCAGATCCCTCACTTACCACCATCAGTGCCTTCCCCCAGGCTGCAGAGCTCCAGCACGGACCCCGGGAGGCCGGGGACGGGCCTCTTTGGGTTGGCCCAGGGCCACAGCATGGGAGTGCGTGCCCCAGGAGGCTGGAGACGGGCCTCTTCAAACCAGCCTGGGCCACAGCGCAGGAACGCGGGCACAGGGAGGCCAGAGACAGGCTCCTTCAAGCCCACCCGGGGCCACAGCGTGGGAGCGCGGGCACCGGGAGGCCAGAGACAGGCCTTTTCGAGCCCGCCTGTGGTTGCAGCGCATGAGCACGGGCCCCGGGAGGCTGGCGATGGACCTTTTTGGGCCGTCCCAGGGCCGCAGTGCGGGAGTGTGGGCCCTGGGAGGCCAAGGACAGGACTCTTCCAGCTGGCCCAGGGCCACAAAGCAGCTGTGCAGGCCCCAGGAGACCGACGATGGGCGTGTTCGGGCCGTCCCAGGGCCGCAGCACAGGAGTGCGGGCCCCGGGAGGCCAGAGATGGGCCTCTTCTGGCCGGCCCAGGGCCGCAGAGCAGAAGCACGGGCCCCGGGAGGCCAAGGACGGGCCTCTTCAGGCTGTCCAGGGGCCGCAGCATGGGAGCGCGGGCCCCGGGAGGCCGAGGATGGGCCACTTCAGGCCGTCCAGGGGCTGCAACATGGGAGCGCGGGCCCCTGGAGGCCGAGGACGGGCCTCTTTGGGCCGTCCTGAGGCTGCAGCGCGGGAGCACGGTCCCCAGAAGGCCGAGGATGGGCCTCTTCCGACCGGCCCAGGGCTGCAGCGGGGGAGCGCGGGCCCTGGGAGCCCAAGAACAGGCCTCTTCCAGCCGTCCCAGGGCTGCAGCACGGGAGCGCGGGCCCTGGAAGCCCAAGAATGGGCCTCTTCCGGCCAGTCCCGGGGCCGCAGCGCAGGAGCGCGCTCCGGCCCCAAAAGACCCCTGAGTCAAATGCATATTGTTAAGCTGTGATATTCCAAGTATCCGTTTGCCCCAAGAACCTAATTTGAAATGTATTATACAAGTTCACTGTTTATGGAAGCAACTGAATGACCTGACCTTGCATTGTACATGCTTATTGTAGTCTTTAGTTTTGGCTACTGTAATGTGCTTTGCACAGGGTGGCCTTTGTTCAGAAACTTTTTCTGGTCTAGAATTTAGCAGCCTGGATTATGATGTGAACTAGCTGGAGGAACCGGCTATACTTGTCTTCATGAAGCTACACTCGTGTCCTGTTAAATTCTGTGTACAGTTCAAATTACTGCTGTTAATCAGGTCCCAGGTCTTTTATAGGGCATCAAGATGCTCTGAATGAATGCCATCTGTACACCTGTTCCTTTTTTAAAAAGCCTGTAGAGGAGCATTTGGCAGGCATTCTTGTGTGGAAATCTGATTTCTGGGAGCAAACTGGCTTTATGTACATCATAAACACTATTCTTTTTAGGAAGTTTTTTAAGGCTGAATTACACTGATTATAAAAATTCCTATAAAGCATCATTTTTGCGCTGGAGTTAGATTTGTAGATATTGTTACGAAAATGTTGGTAGTTCTCATGTGTTTCATTTCATTCAGCTGGTCTAAAAAAGAAAAACACCACCCTGATCAACAATTGTTTTGTTTGACTATTTTATATTGCCCTATATTTGTAAGCTGTTTTGAAATCTAGGTAAGAATTCAAAATTACTGTTGGCTGTTGAAAAAGAGAGGAGAAGGGCCCCCTGAGACCCACAAGTAGGCCGTGCTGGAGACCATGTGACCTGCATAGACCAAAGACATGTGGGATGGAGTTTGTAGTATTAATAGGAATTAGGTAAAGGTGTATGAAAAAACTGGCTGGATCCAACCCTAGTTATCCATTTCATACTGTAAGGATGTGATAGGCTACAGACTTAAATCTACCTGTAGCTCCAACTTCACATAGAAGAGTATTAACAAGTAAAAATGGGTTGAGAAAAAGTAGCAGCAGTTTGCAGCATGGGGCGAGTTTGTCACTATTTTTAAAACAAACCTCATATTTCTTGACTTGGGCTGATACTGTTAGAAGTTAGTTGCATTACCTGTATTAATAAACATTTTTTTTTAAAGAAGCTGTACTACCATAAATATTATTTCCTAGTACTTTAAGTGGGAAGAACACTTTGCAGTCCTTCATGACATTTCCCCTCAGTGGAAGGCCACTGTTCTATGAGTCACCAGTTGCACCTGGTCAATTAATGCACCAATGGCAGAGCCTCCCAGAGGGCTAGCTCTTCATTCGGACACACGAGCCGTGCTTCAGAACTGCTTAAAATGTCACTGAGTAATAGTTTCTTAAACCAGTTAGTTAATTTGCAATACAATTGACTGAAAGCTTTTAAATAGTAACCTGTCCTCTGAACTAGTAAATTAGTTAAGTGTGTGATTGCTCCTTCCTGTTTTCCATGTATTGTCATGTTTCTTCACATAAATAACATTGGCTGCAGTCCTAAGTAAACTTACTAGGAAGGCAAGTCAGATTGAATTCAATGGCATTTATTTCTGAATTTACATTGCACTTGTTATTTGGAAGGGAAATGCACAAGGCCGCATGGTAAATGTGCAGAGGGTAGCCTGGGACAGTTGGGACTCAATAGTCAGGAGTCTGCTGCATGGGTAACGTTGTGTTTCTCCCTTTTGATGGATATGCCTAGAACATGTTCGCATAAAATGTGAAATATCCCTAACTGATTTGCGGTACTCCCTTTGACCTAAATGTATATGCAGCCCTGTAGCAAGAATATTTTTGGAGGGGGCACCCATTAAATCCTTTTCTGTATAGTTGAGTATAGTTGAACAAGGGGAACAGCCCACCCACCGGCTACTTTACCTCTCCCTGCCCTGCCCCTCTTCCCCGCATGGCTGGTGATCCCTCCTTCTGCTCCTGGGCTGCCTTTCAGCTCCCCCCCTGCAGCCACCCTGTCCCGTCCTCATGCCAAACCAGCTCAGGTCACCTGGTGGAGGGCCTGGGTGCTCCTCTTTGCTCCCGGAGCAGTTCCAGCCTCCGCTGCTGCAGCACGCTGAAGGTGGAGGAGAGCCCAGTCGAGGAGGAGATAGAAGCCCCTGGGTCTGCGCTTGTTTGGTGGCTGTCCTTGTGCTGGCAGCAGCGGCTGCTGCTCTTGCCCAGGCTGCGGGCACAGCGAAGCCCCCTGGCTGGACAGCCAGAAAGAAGTGCAACCGGCAGGAAGTGTGGGGATGCTGCAAATTCAGTAAGGGGCGCTGCCTCAGTGCCCTACCACTGGCTATGGGCCTGTGTGTATGTCTGTATGAGAAAACCAGTTCTTGCTGTTTGGAAACTATTTTTTTCTAACAGAAGCATCTTCTTATGAATTTAAAGTAAATTGTTATGAGTAGTAAAAAATCATTTAAAATTTGCTCTAATACTTTATACTAAATTCTTTGATGTGAATCATGAGAATCTGGGATAGTATAAGAGCACGTGTAGGCCGATTTTAATACTCAAATAACTACCTAACATGTTGGGTTTGTTCTAGTCAAGAAAACCAACACGGGTGCTTAGGCTGTGGATCTTCTGTGATGTTGGGTGTCCTGTCCAGATCAGGAATCCTACCCTGAAGCAGGACATAGGAAAACCTTTCAGGATCACACCAAGGTCCATTTAATCCAGTGTCCTGTTTCCCCAGCATCCAGTTAGATGCCTCTGGGAATCTTGCAACCACGGCCATAGAGAGGGTAACCTTTTCTAGCATCTGCCATATGCTGCCCATGGGATGGGCATGCAGGTCACTGCACAGTGGCTTGAAGAGAGTCTTCAATCAGTCCTTCTGTCTT
Organism: Gekko gecko; assembly: GCA_029375565.1. Taxonomy (NCBI): domain Eukaryota; kingdom Metazoa; phylum Chordata; class Lepidosauria; order Squamata; family Gekkonidae; genus Gekko; species Gekko gecko. The sequence goes on from JAPDNY010000009.1 coordinate 129,082,824, forward strand.
GGGGATTAAATCCTGCTGATCAAAGTAAACCAGTGTTTTATTTCATGTGCTTGTCCCATGCATGTATCCTAATACTTCACACTGTTCTCTCAGTCATACCTGCCTCTCATCAGCAGCAGGTTCTCCCCATTTATTTTGCTGTGGCACATGACTGACAAGGCGAGCTTAACATCATCCTTTATAGGACAGCTTGAGAAGCATTAAGACCTTTAGCAAGTGTTGCCTGGCATATTTTCTGTGGGTTAAACACACCTCTCTAGTCTTTTATCATACATAATTTTCTCCAAACCCCAGATCATTCCCCCCCCTCTGCTCTATTTTTCTGTCTTTTTCTTGGGATGCAAGGATGGAAGACACTACTCCAGCACTCCAGTCGATCCATACCAAGGAGAGTAGGGAAATCATTTCCCTAATTTAATTTGAGTTTTTCTATCAATGTAACTTGATAGGATGCTTGTCTGTAAGTCAGAAGCAGAGACTGTTGCCCAGAAAATGACTGCCTTCCCCGATGAGCTCCAGATCCTCCCCTCCCCCATGAACACTGCTGCTTGCTAGGCAGGCATTCTTCAGGGGACTCTTGTCACTCTGTTTGCTTTTGTGCCAGTACCTGGCCTTATATGCCTTTATTAAATATTTATGCTGCTTTCTATTTATGCTACTTTTCCCAATTTTCTTTATCAGTTTGAAACCCTTTGCAGTACTTGGTGATCTCCCATAGTCTGGTAACAGCTGCACTCTGTTCTCTGTTTTATTCTTACAGGAGAATCATCAACGTGTTAGTATTTTCTTTGACTATGCTAAACGAGGCAAGAATACTGCGTGGTCTTACTTCCTGCCCATGTTGAACCGTCAAGATCTTTTCACGGTGCATATGGTAAGCTTCTCATTGGTCAAGCATCCTGAATTCGGGAGGAGGAAGGAGACTTTTGAAAGGTAGCTCCTTATACCATTGAAGGGTGTGGAGCGTCAAAGCCATGCAGGAAGTCTCTGGTTGCAGTGCTGCAAAACTGTAAAGCTGGTTCTGTCAGCCCTTGAGAATACAGCTAAGGGTTGTATTGAAAGAATCCTCTGACACCACAACTCCAGTTTCCAAGGAAAGAGAAGAGAAGCCTTCTCAGCGGCTTCCCACCATTTGTGGCTCTGCCTGGAAAGAATGATCCAAGTCCCAGCCTTGAGCCCCTTTTGGAAGCAGTGTTTGGTCTGACTTGGGATGTTTGGATTAAACTATCATGTTCTCATTTGATAGTTTTAACAGAAAAACAGTGTGGTGTCTCAGCAGAGCCTTTATGATGGGAGAAGTTCATAGCTGTAAAATGATTATTTTTCTTTTTACTAACCCGGCTAGAACTCCAGCCCCCTGAACGGCCTGACCTGCATGCTTTTGGTCCCCTTTCCAGCTGTAAAAGCAGTTTGCTTTTTAAAATTCTTACCTATGCATTTTGCTCTTCTTTTTCACAGTGTGGCACTTCAGGTTTGTGAGAGACCTTCAAGAATATGGCTCGCCAAAAGGAGCTAAAATAGTTCTCCTGCCTTCCATCCTGAGTCTCTCTGAGAAGACCAGACTTTAAATGAACAGCTCCCAGTTATATTGGAGAAGGAGATGCCGTGGCTAATAGTTGGGCTACTTAGTTATATTCTTGAAGGCTGGTCACCATTGGACTTGCTGTGAGGGAAGTTCCCAGGCCACTCTTCTGACCATACAGCCCACTGAGAGGGAGAAGGCAGGGACTGCCCACCACCTCATTTTCTCATAGGCTGTGCAGGTCAATTTGTTTTCAAATGTGTCAGTCTTTTGGTCCAAAAATGTGGAGGACTAAACCTTGACATTCATTTTATGTTTTAAAACTAAACCCCGATGATCTGTGTTTCAACATTGCCCTTTAGCTGAAGTGTGTATCAGGAGTCTTCACTTCAATGTCTGCAGCTGCGCGAGGCTGAAGTTTTTATTTTCTGCGTTGTCTTTCAGGCCGCCAGAATTATTGCTAAATTGGCAGCTTGGGGAAGAGAACTGATGGAAGGCAGTGACTTAAATTACTACTTCAATTGGATTAAAACCCAGCTGAGTTCACAGGTAGATAATAATATTGTAGTCGTCTTGTAATTTTTTTTGTACTGAAATCCAGACTGCTAGGATTTAAACTCAACAACAGTGGCATCCGAAACAGAGCCACACCCTTCTGAGTTCGCTGAAGTCTGTGGGCTTCGAAGGCTGCAATTGTGCTTGGGATGGCAGCGTCAAGGGCATATTCAATGAGAAATGCTACCAAACAGACTCGATTGAACTTAATGGAGCTTGCAAAGAAGACCTTCCTGTTGGACTGATCACTTAATTGCTTTGAGTTCAAATCAAAATGGCTAAACTATGGCATTATGTGAGAATCATAATTTGTATACCTTTAATTACTGAAAAATTTCTAATAGTGTATAATGCATTATTAGAGTCAGGGTGGTTAGCGCTGAGCACCTGAGAGTCCCAATGCAACTCCAGGCTGTGTTCCGTAGCCAATTCAGAATCACTACGCCAAGGCAACATGCTTGGAACCACCATGTCGACCACCTGATATTTGATTCCAGTATATTGAGATGGCGCTACTGTTAGGTATTGATGGCAAAAATGCTCATCTTTTTGTGTATCTGTTCGAGTGTGCATGTAGTATTATACATGTGGGATTATCTCCTAGTGTACTTCACTGAGAATCTTTAGAACCTAACTTTTCCCCTTATATACTAGAAACTACGTGGCATTGGAAGTGCTAATGAACCTGGAACTGATGTAAGTATCGTACGTATTTTGATAAGTTCCTTTTGAAATATGTTTGTGGGCAATTTTGTGAATAGTGGACACTGATGCTGGGAATGGGCTTAAGAAACCTGTACTTAAATATATATTCAGAGGTCTTGCATTTGAAGTAGCCTTTTTCACAGATCAAATCAAGGTTTGGTCTCTGTGAACCAAATGGCTTTCCCTTAAGACCAGCTATCTGAGCAGTAAACACATGGTTGTTTTCAGGGTGACCCAGGTGATCTGTAGGGCAGCATGGCAACTCTGCCAGCAGTGGGATGCAGCCTTTTGCTTGAGTACATCAGGATAAAATAAGTACGCTCCCCATGTTAAGGCAAGGAAAGAGCCTAGCACTAGGTAAGGGATCCATCCAGTAGATGTGGGAGTGTGTTAATGATTATAGCTTGTTATATAGCTCATAAGTATACTTACTCAAAAGTCCCACAGTTCAGTGAGTCTCTGGGAGTATATTGTGGATTGCAGTATCAAATCCTCTGTAGTAAAGAGAATGCGGGATTTGATGAGATTAGTATCATGGGGTGCTGTTGAGAGGCACTTATCCATGGGTATTCCTATGCACTCCAGTAACTCATGAACTGGGATTAAATAGCACTTGAAAGGCACACTCAGAGAAAGCTGAGAGTCTCATAACTTTCCCAAGAGGGTAGAGAGCACATTGATGTATATGTTGTAATGAATGTCCAAACTGTGAAATCCACTTAAAGGGCTATTGCCCTTGAGCTTTTTATGAACATCCAGAAATACACGGCTTGGCCACTGGCCGCAGGCACTTGGCTCACAAGCGCTTGTCAACATTCATGAGTGAAATGCTATAATTTCGGCCATGCACCACAAGCATGTGGCATTGATAATGTTTTGAAGGATCGTACTATAGCTGCAATGAAAAGGGTGAGGTTATAGATATAAATATGCTTTACTCTTCATTAAATTTTTAATTTTGTTTGGTGTGTATTTTCATAGACTAGAGATGTAGATGTGATATCTTTCTTTTCATTTCAGTTCCATCTGAGAATATGATGCAAATCAAGGGGTTTTTTTTAAGGTCTTTGGCCTGGGCACAGGTTTTTCCTGTATTTATCCCATAAAACTGTACCTTGATTCTTTTTATCAGAGCACAGATCTCATATTCTGTCTTAAAGAGCAGTACTGATGTTTAAAAAGCAAACTCTCTGGTTATTCACTGTAGGTAATGGAAAGGGGGGATGTTATATGAGTGCTGCGAAGAATGCAAGAGTCATGTTTATGCAAATCTTGCATTTCATAAAAACTACTCTTTCAGCATTGAATTCACTTGTCAGGTACATGCTTACTGTAATGGTTATGGATCAGTAGTTCTAAAAAGCTAAAAATACCAAGGCTGCATTCAGTGACATACCTTTTGTCTCAAAACTGTAGTACTCAGAGTTGCCACTAGATGTCTCCAAGAAATAAAAACATTCAAATCAAACTCAAGCAGCATAATTTGTTCTTGGAATGGGGGGGGGGTCATGGCTCATTACTAGTAATGTTATTATTGGATCATTCATCCTTGGATCATCCTTTCTGTTTCCACCTTTCCTCTGGTAAAGAAACTGCTGGCTTATATTTCTCACCTGGGTTAAAAGGAACACCTCTGAGCTGTAAGGGTGGGATCTTTGACAAAGTGGCAAAGCACCACTATAAGTTTGGAATACTGACCTAAATGAAAACAAAACTAGAATTTACCAGGGTTAGTAATCCAAAGAACTAGTAATCCAAGGGAAAATCAGCAATTTCAAGCAGGCCAAGTAATAGGAATAAGAATTGGGATGCTGTCACTTGGCTTCCAAGCAGTGAACTAATGGTAAAATAAACGCCGATGTCATGCTTCACATGACTTGAAAGTTCAAGGATCCTATGAAAGCTGTATAGGAAGATTACCTTTGTGAGAGGGTTCATTAATAGTAGCAATTCTGTAATAGTTCTGGGGAATGTGTGTTTCATAGTACAAACGTGGCCTCGCAGATCAGTCTCTGGTTTGCATATTTGGAATCTTTGCCAGAGATTTGTAAAGCAGATGTTCTTCATTCTGATATAGCTTGCTTCTGAAACTGAAGCATTACCTATCAAATCATGTGTCCTTAGTTGCATGTTTTTATTCTTATACTATTTATAGAATGGCAGGAAAGGATGGTTGCAATCTGCATTCAGTGCCATCTCAAGCTTATATGTGTTTGTTGTCATTTCAATATTAACATTTTAGTCAACACAGGGTTTGCTAATAAGTGCTGTCACTCCAGTAATTATTTTAAAAAGTTGCCCTGTGTGCTGATTGTCTGTGGTATATTTTTCACTAAATTGTTATAAAACAGACTGACCTGGGAAAGGGGTTTTTGAACAAAGGGCTAGATTCTACGAGCTTTTCCACAGTCTCCCCCAGTTCCTTCCTCACTGCGACCCCTGTCCTGTGTGGCTCTTGACCAATGGGTCCCACATTACCTGGCATAACCTTTTTGGTTGTCAGAAGGAGCTTACCTTCCATCTTTTGCCAGCAAAAAGCTGGTCTGATCCAACAAGAAAAAGAAATCCTTGGATGTGGCATTGATCTCATCCTGCTTTCTGAGATGTTCAGAATGTATCACACTCTTAGGAATACACTTCAGTCTGTGCTATGTAACTTCCTTTTGAAGCACTATCTGCAACCAGCTTAAGCTAGAGCACTGATAAATAAGCTGATTAATGGCCTGACTGCATGACTTGGTAAACAAGATTGAGAATGCTTTTTGCAATAGCAGCTGTATCCAACTGTGGCAAAACATCAGGCACTGGCAATGATGGGCTCATTTTATATTCCCATGAAGGAGGCATAGACATCTGCCTGCAGGGCTCTTAACTGTTCTCTCTCTCTCTCTTGGCAGGATGGCATAGTAAATTAGGAGTTCTTACAATATTTTATAATCTTTCGTTTAGAGCTCACAATATGTTCAGTGTGTTGCTGGATGTCTGCAGCTGATGCTCAGGGTCAATGAATACCGCTTTGCATGGGTAGAATCTGATGGGGTGAATTGGTGAGTATATGATGCACAGAAAAAGTTAAACTTCGCATATATGGGCAGCATGTTTTCTGCGGGCTGATGTTGCATCAGACTGTTTTGTTTTGGCTTGCTTTTAATTCCTCAGAAGCACATTTACATTTATATCCTAAACAAATGTAAGACTCATGTCTCTCAGAGAATTCTGGGTATTACAGTTGTCACAATCTACATCTTCCCTAACAGCCAGCTCACTCCCTTCCACCTGCTCCTTGGCTTGACGTCTGAGCTACATTGTTAAGGAACCAGGCATTGTAGGGAAATTTTTACCTAGTTTTGGTTTCTCCTGTCCTGTTGGATCAGATCTAGGATGGCAACCATCACCAGAGAGATTCTATTCTTGTAACATAAAACAGGCTACCTAGAATTAACTCACACTTCTCTGAATATCTTCCAATTTTTCTTGGTTGTGAGATGGGTCAGTCTCTGCCCCTCTCTGAATCAGCTTGCTGAGGCTCATCTCTCCTGTGTTGTGTGGACATGACAAAGGGGTACATTGCTGTGTGCCTCCGTTTCTGTGATTGCAGACTGGAGTATATTCCCTGGTACAGACCAATGACAATCAATTTCTGGCTCTCATTCCACAGTTTGGGGCAATTTGTCACTTGGTGCAAAAACATGGTCTTCCATCAGAAGAAAGGTTACAACTCAGGGGATGCTTATTCATTTTATTTAGTTTAGTGGACGGTGCACGGCCTGACTGGATTTCCCAAGTCATGCATCACCCTAAAGCTGCCACTCTGCTCCTTTATTGCAGCTGGGGATCTGATGACACCTTCAGGCAAATGAGCATTTATTATTTTAGCATCAAAGTGACCATCATTCATAATAATAGTTCTGTATAGGAACTAGAGATCTTGAACAGAACTTTCAGTAGCCTCACCAGACAATAAGCAGTCCCATTACTGAAGGCTATGATAATTTTAGGAACGGTTTGTAGCTCACATACAACTTCTACTGCAGTCACAGGTACAAAACCTTGCATTCTTGTGCATTTATTAGAGGATATATGTCATTCAATTGACTTACTTTTGAGTAAATGCTTAAGATTACACAGCAGATAAATTATGGACTATGTAGGAAAACTGTTGTTTCTAAACCCTTTTCTAACACAAGACTGGAGTGCAACATAGAAGTTTGTTGCTGGTTTCAGAGCTTCTGTTTCCCCACTAGCTGTGTGTTGAAAGCACATTAACATGAAATCTTGAACTAGAACCATCTTATTTAAGTTGCAATTCATGTTGAAATTTCAGATCTCTTCTGTATAATCCTGGAGCAGCTGCAGTCCCTCCAGAATTTTCCATATCAGTCCAGATTGAATGATCATCTACCATTTGGCTCTGTTTAGAGTGTCTCCTGAATCATAAGGGAACATTTTCTTAAGTGTGCTGAGTCTGGATGTGGACATTTCAGTACTCAATAAACTCATACTCATGGCTGAAGCATTTCCAAATGGCCTTAGAGAAGGAACAGCTTTACCCTTTGTGATATTTTAGTCTTTTGGACGAGTTTTTTGTGGCAAGTGGTGTTATAAGAGGGTGCTGGGAACATGGATGCTTAAGGTCACAAATGCAAAGTGTTCTCTTCTGCTGAGTGAAATGTTTTCATGTGACCTTTTCCCCCCTCCAGTATCATGGGCGTGCTGAGTAACAAATGTGGTTTCCAACTCCAGTATCAGATGATTTTCTCTATCTGGCTGTTGGCATTTAGTCCTCAAATGTGTGAATATTTGCGGCGTTATAATATTGTCCCAGTCCTGTCAGACATTCTCCAGGAGTCTGTGAAGGAGAAAGTAACCAGGATCATCCTTGCAGCATTCCGGGTGAGTTCCAGGTGTGGACTAGAAAGCCTTTATCCAGAGAAGCGTTCTTGCTATGTAAGGAAAGCCAGGAGGGGGGCTGTAGCTCAGTGGTAGAATGCATATTTTGTATGCAAAAGGCCTAAGTTCAATCCCTTACACCTCCAGTTAAAGGTTCTCAGATAGCAGGTATGGGGATGGACATTTCTCTTCCTGAGACTTTTGAGAGTTGCTGTCAGTCAGAACAGACGATCCTGAACTGGACGGACCAATAGTGTCACTTGGTATAATATCATTTCATGCTTCGATGAGCACTGTTCCATAGTTTGTCACCTGTCCCACATTTCAGAAATGTGGACAAGGCCCTTGCCCAGTGGGGCTTGTGCTTGGCATGTCGTTCCCCCCTTTAAATGGCAGCTGCCAGAAGAATGGGTAAGCAGCAAGCCTCCCTGAGGTGCAGAATTTGTGCCAGGGATGGAAGTAAATGTGGATTCTTTGGTTGATGGTAACTGCAAATGTGGCTCGCCGCAAACTGTGGAGTGAGTGCCATTGCACGAATACATGTATTCTTGAGCTTGATAATTGAAATAGTAAAAAAGAAGTGTTACAGGTAGTATCTTGAAGAGTGGTCTCCTCTGGTAGAATTGCAGTCCACCATCCTGTTTCAGCACATCTTCTTTTGGTAGTTTGTCTTAAAGTATGCTAGTTGGAAGTGATTGGGGAAATTCACACATAGTGCCATTTGATTGTGTTAGTGCAGAGAAGTTAAGAAGTCTTCTTCAATGATGGAAGTCAGGGTTTTTCATGAAGACATTTTATTACTTGTTGTCTCTCCAGAATCTTCTTGAAAAGTCTACTGAAAGAGAAACCCGCCAGGAATATGCTCTTGCTATGATCCAGTGCAAAGTTCTAAAGCAGCTGGAGAACTTGGAGCAACAGAAATATGATGATGAAGATATAAGTGAGGATATCAAGTTTCTATTGGAGAAGCTTGGGGAGAGTGTCCAGGACCTCAGGTAAATTCACCCGTGGTGCTTAGTAACAGAATCTGTATGCAAATTCATTTCTTCTTTTCAAAAACTTTGAAGTGATGTATAACAAATGGCTTTTAGCCATCCTAACATCATTAAAACAATGTTAAAGTCACATTAATAATTAAAGATTTGTTCAGTTATTCAGATTATACTTGACAAGGAGGGTGTAAAACCTCAGCCAACAAACGTATCATATTCACTTAAAAAAACCTGTAAAAGAGGCTTTCTTCATTGCTGGAACAGCTAAATAGATGGAGCCAAACAATCCTCTCAGGGCGAAAAACGTTGGGTTGCCTATGAAGAAAGCCATGCTACATATGAAGCTTATCTGGGTCTCCCTACAAGATAGAACCTTAAGTAGAGCCTCCCTGAGTGATCTTTATGCATGAGGGAGAAGGATCTCTGTGGGAGTAGATTCTGCGATAGACTGGGCCCACAGCTTTCAAGGTCAGTGCCTTTAACATGGTCTGGAAAAAATAGGATGTCATGTGTACGGGTCCAACTGAGGCTGATGCCTCCTCAGATGGGGAGGAGGCAAGGAACAACTCAGCCTCCTCTAGAGACAGCCCACCCTAAGAGAACCCTTAGCAGTACCTGAGGAGGAAGAGTCCCCAGCAGCTGCACAGGATGTGCAGCCAGAAGAAGAGATCATTCCTGAGCCTGGGCCAGCAACCCCAGCTGCAGACATCCCAAGGCCAGACTCCCTGCCTAGTTCCCCTGAGTGCCCCAGACATAGGATACAGCAGAGGCTGACTTTGCAGGAACGAAGACAAAGTGCCAGGCTGCAGCTCCAGCAACATCAGCGAGAGGAGTTGTAAGTCTCTGCAGACTCAAGTCCAAAGGGAGGAAGGATCTGTTAAAAACCCTTTGGTGCACCTGTTCCAGTGTGGTAGCAACTCTGCAAAATCAGACCTGCTCTGAGTGTGCAGCAGTCGCTCCTTGCCTTTGGAAACCTGCATCCTTGAAACGACTTCACGGCTATCGGACCTTTAGCTTTCTCACTGACCTCGATTCTGGCTTGTGTTTTCAGCTTCTAGCTTACTGTTTTCAGCTTCTAGCTTATCACCTCGATGGCTCCCAGTCAAAGTCAGCACATAGGAAGCCCATGCAGTTCACTATTGTGATATGGTGTATTTGTTCCTGTGCTCACTAGCCAAGAGTCTGGCTATGGCATTTTGCACTAGTTGCAGTTTTCCAATCATATTTCAAGACAGGAGGAATTGTATTATCCTGATCCAGAGGTTGCCCAGGCATGAATGACTACAGCAGGGTGTATTGATCTTTCAAAAGAGGTTTCAGCTGACATGTCAGCTAAAGCTGAAAAAGGTATCCCTGTGTTCTGCTGTTGTCTGGGAGTCCAGGAGCAGCAGATGATCCAGAATTGCCCAAGCTGTGAATCTCTCAAGAACAACATAATCCCATCTATGGGCATTTCACCTTCCATTCCGATTCTAGGACTGGATTATTTGGACAGGGTGAAATAGAGTTGGTTGCATTCTGGATATTGGTGACGCTGAATTCCATGCCTCCTGCTGACTTCACCCAGTGGTTTCATGTAGATGCTGAGAGTTGTGGGTGATAACATCGAACCCCATGGGAATCCGCAGGCTTATTCCCTTGGAGTCAAGTAGTAATTATCCAGGACTAACTTCTCGAACCTTCCCCAGAAAAGAACAGAGCCACCTCAAAGTGTTCCCCTCCCCATATATTTATTTTATTTATTTTTCAACTTATACCTTGCCCTCCCCACATTTGCAGACTCAGGGCGGCTTACAATCATCAAAACATTTTGCAAATATATAAATAACAATTAAAATCCTCATAGAGCAATTCAATATCAGCAGGGCTATTTTTGTAGAAAAAGCCCAGCAGGAACTCATTAGCATATTAGGCCACACCCAACTGCAGAAACTCATTAGCATATTAGGCCACACCCTGACAGCACAGCTCAGCATATTAAGCCACACCCCCATCTTACTAGAAGTGTGGTCATCCAGCCTTTTGCTTCTTAGTCTGTTTACCTTGTTTGTTGTCAAAACCCAGGGCTTTTTTTGGAGCAGGAACTCCTTTGCATATTAGGCCACGCACCCCTAATGTAATGAGTTTCTGCTGTTGGGTGTGGCCTGTTAGGCTAATGAGTTCTTGCTGGGTGTGGCCAACTCAGGAGCCAGCCGGAACTCCGTTCCTGTGCATTTCTGCCCCAAAATAGCCCTGAATATCAGTAATAGTAATAATAAGTGCTGTCAATGTTTCACCCATTATACAGGCAGCATACTTGTAAGTTTTCCAGTTTCTCAATGTTCTTTGCACAAGCCAGCCATCAAAGCTGAGAGTTCGTGGTGATAGTGGGGGCGGCTCCTAGTTGAAGGTCTGGTGGAAGAGCTCCATCTTGCAGGCCCTGCAGAACTGTGAAAGGTCCTGCAGGATCTTGATCTCCTCCGGGAGCTCATTCCACCAGTATGGAGCCGCCACTGAGAAGGCCCTGGTGATAGCAAGCCTGGCTTCCTTAGGACCAGGAAGGGTCAAACGATTCTGAGATCCCGACCGTAGTGCTTTCTGGGGTATGTATGGGGAAAGGTGGTCTCTCAGGTATGTCAGACCCTGGCCATATAGTGCTTTATAAGTAAGTACCAGCACGTTGAAGCAAATTCAGTATGCTATTGGCAGCCAGTGCAGTGTCCTCAGCACAGGCTGGATGTGCTCCCATCTCAACAGGCCCTTCAAAAGCCTGGCTGCTGCATTCTACACTAGTTGCAGCTTCCGAATTTGTGACAAGGGCAGCCCCATGTAGAGAGCGTTACAGTAGTCCAGTCTCGTGGTAACCATCACATGGATCACTGTGGCCAGGTTGCTGCAGTCCAGGAAGGGGGCCAACTGCCTGACCAGCCACAGATGATAGAAGGCTGACCTGGCAGTGGCTGCTACCTGGGCCTCCATTGTTAAGGAGGCATCCAGGTGCACTCCCAGACTCCCAACCTCCGGCACTGGCACCAATGGTACCCCATTGAAGGTCAGGATCTCTACCCCAGAACCACCCCAACTCAAGCACAGGACCTCCATCTTCGCCGGATTCAACTTCAGCCGACTCTGCCTAAGCCAACCAGCCACGGCTGGTAATGCCCGGTCCAGATCTTCCAGTCTGGAGTCCGACCGGCCGCCCAACTTTGGATAGAGCTGGGTGTCGTCAGTGTACTGGTGACATCCCAGCCCATACCTCCAGGCAATCTGGGCAAGGGGGTGCATATAACATGTTCAATGTCTTCCAAAGCCACTGAGAGATCATGAAGGATTAGCAGGGTTCCCAGTCCCTGACTTTTCCCCAGTCAAGGCAACCAAGGCAGTCTCAGTTCCCAAACCCAGCTTAAACACAGACTGAAATGGATCTAGACAGGGAGCGTGTGTTGGTTACTGGCCATTCTTTCAGGCAGGGGCTTAAGGCTCAGTGTCCAGCCTTCATAGAAACAGATAAACAGCTTAAAAATGCAGGTGTGCTTAGTGTGGTGGCATTCTGACCAAGGAAGAGCTTGGAGGTACCAATTACATGTCCAAGTTGATCGTGTTAATAGCCTGCTTTGGGGGGCATTCAGTCACTTTAGAGTTACAACTGGCTTCTCTGTACAGCACAATTCAATAGCACCTGCCAGCAAGAGGCACAGCCTCAAGCATTTATTTTTTTCTTGGACAAATAAGAGGTTTGTTTAATGAGAATGTTTGTTACAGGGAGTCGCATATCCAGTAGCCTCATGATACAAGCTAATTGGGGAAACTTTCACTAATGAGATTCTGCCCTTGTTTTTTAATGAGGGACGAGTTGGATACCTGCATTTTCTGTCTGGCAACACACTTTACGTTTCCATTTCTACTGATCACCCTCAACCCCAGTGAAACCAACGTTCAGCAGTATTACCGCAATACAATATTGGGAAGTCAAGAGAACAGGGAAGGTGCCCCTCCCCCAACCTTATCTACCACAAAAGTTTTGGAAAAGCAGAGTTGGCTTTATCCAGTGCCTAAAACTGAAATGAGTAGATGCCAAGTGGACAAATGCAGGAAGCCATTCTAGGTTCTCATAGTTACTGTGGCTCTAAATGTAACTTGCAGTGATCTTTACAGAGCTTCGAAAGTGCTGGGGGAGCGTCAAGAGGAACCTTCCTCTCTTTTTCTTAAAACTAAAGAGAGCCAATGTGACGCAGCGGTTAGAGTACTGGACCAGGATCTGGGTGATCCAGCTTTGAATCCCCAGTGTGCCTTGAAAATGTGCTGGCTGACTTTAGCTCAGTCGTGCACACTCAGCCTAACCCACCTCACAGGGGCATTGTGCAGATGAAAGGGTGGGAAAGAGAATTATGTAAGCTGCTTTGGGTCCCCATTGGGGAGAAAGTTGTAGAGTATAAATGAAGTAAATAAATCTGCAGACCTAATTAGTGCTTTGCAGTTTGCATTCATGCTACCGTATTTTGTTACTGCATTTATGAACATCCGATTTATTTCTCTCTCATGTGCTCTCTGCCTTGCAGCTCATTTGATGAGTACAGTTCAGAGCTTAAGTCGGGAAGACTAGAGTGGAGTCCTGTGCACAAATCTGAGAAATTCTGGCGAGAGAATGCTGTAAGGTTAAATGAAAAGAACTATGAGCTATTGAAGTAAGTTTTTTTCCTGGCTCTCGAAAACTTCTGTTTTTCCCCCGTTCCATTTAAAACAAAACAAAAAAACAGTTGGAATGGCTGTATTGTTCAAAGTAAACAAAGTGCAGTTGGGAATTAATAGCACAGCACTAGGTAGAGGGCCTGTGGTTTTATTTTCTTGACCCAAAGAATGACTTGAGGCTCTTGATTCCTTTCCTTTAAACAACATGTTTCCATGCTGTATCGCATCTGAGTTTTGTATTGTGAAATGCCCTAACCTGTAGCTGCCCAAATGTACAATGAGACATCCTGGAGTTGGCTTAAATGTTTCTATTTTAATGGTGGTCCCTTCTACCAGCTCAGAAGAGAAACTTTCATTCCAACCCCATATATAAGTTACACCTTCTGTGTTATCTTATACACCATATGATCAATAAAAGTGTATCTGTAGCTGACATACTGTCCTCACTTACAAGTATGCTTAATGCTCCCACATGCTCTTTAAGTGTTAATCTCCTTCCTGTGTAGGTTAGGAACAACAAACTACAGTCACTGCTATATTGATGTGTCATAAGATCTAAACTCAGATTTTTTCTTTGTATTTTTTTTGTCTGTGTGCCTGGAAATCATTGTTGACTTTTGGTGACCCCTAGTGGGGCTTGGGCATTTCAGAGAGGTAGCTTGCGATTGCCTGCCTCTGCATCCCAGCCCTGGTATTCCTTGGAGGTCTCCCATCCAAATACTTGCCAGAGTTGGTCCTGCTTAGCTTCTGAGATCTGACAGGATCAAACTTGCCTGGGTTATCCAGGTCAGGGCAGATTTTTTAATTCTGAAACCTAATCTCTTGCAAATGTATCTTAATCTGCAGTGGTCAATCCATTGCAGGTTACCAGCAATTTATTTGAAGCAAAGTAGCTTTTTCAGACATGCAAATATCAGACTGGGTTTAAAGATTTTTTAAAAAAAAAATCACAGCCATTCTATACAAAGCCCAGTGTTATACATGTTTACTAAAAAATGTGGGATTCACTCACCTTTTTTTCTTTTGATGACTTGGGCTTTGGTTCGTGATGGTATCAACAGTTGCTGTAGTTCTTTATTGACCCCAGTATTGCATCCTCTCTATAATTGTGCATTTCCACCATGTTTCTCCCACGCAGAACTTCTCAGTACTGGAACTGCTGGATTACACTAGTGTCCATCTAGTCCAGCATCCTGTTTCATGCAATATCCAAGAAACAGGGCATAGAACCCTTCCCCTAATTTTACCTCCTACCCACTGGTGTTCAGAGTTTTACTTTCTCTAAATCTGGATGCTCCTTTTAATCACCGTGGCTAGTAGCCATTGATGGAACTATTCTCCATGAACCTGTTTTAAAGCCATTTATGCTTACCATGCCATCTGGCAGTGAATGCCACAATTAATTACACATTCAGGAAAGGTCTTGTGTCCATCCTGAGTCTATTGCTCATCAACTTCATTGTGTCCCTCAAGTTCTAGTATTGTGGAAGAGGGAGAAAAAGTTCTCTGTATCCACTTTTTTCACCCTTGCATAATTTTTACAAACACTGAGTTGACATTTTCTTCAAGCTTTGCACTACAGCCCCAAGATCTTTCACTCTCAGTCTATACCACTTCACAGCATTTTGGAGCTTGAGTCAATTTGTAAGAACCATACTTGCTACCTTAAAAGAAAGGTTTGTGATCTCAGAATTTGAAACACATGTAAAAATGTTCACATTCAAGAGCCTGTTGGAAACAATTGGGGATTCTTTATTTCATATTCTTGTCTGTTTTAACAATGCTTGAACTCTGAAACTCAGAAGGTCTATTTAAGATAATGGCTTAACACGAAGCTTTCATGCAAGTGTGGTTTTTCATCAGTGACTGTATCACTCTCAAAATCTTTGAATCTGGGCTAAGTGGTCAGTGAAGTTTAGTAGACCTTCTTGGAAGGTCAAATATTGTCTTTTCAAAAGGAGGTACTAATTCCAGTATCCATAATATTTTAATAGAGGCTTTGGTATTTCTGTTTTGAAATAAAGTAACTGTAGATATTTGTAAAGTGCCCCAGAGGGCTTTGCTGAGTGTGAACTAAATCGTTTTAGTTGTCTTGCTTTCATACAAGCATAACGTTGACTTGCTTCCATACAAGCAGGAACTAACTTAATAAAAAAGTGACTCTTTTTCCATCCAGGTATGTATAATGAAAAGAGAGATGACAAACAAAAAAATTATCTCTCCCCTGCCCCCTGCTGTCTCAGGATTTTGGCATGTAAAACTCAACTGCTTCAAACTTTGCCCCCACCCCAATTGTGGTCCTGTCACTTGTTATAACTGCTGTTTAGCTTCTTTTTCAAAATATGTGACTGTTTAAATATAGTTCTCTGCCATTTTTCTAAAGCGCTTAAATAGCGTTCAGTAGAATTGTTTTGTGTATCTCTGTGCTGGTACGTTGTGCACAACTGGAGCCTTTTGGTCACAGACAAAACTAAAAATTTATTTCGAAGTAAAGTTCATCAGCATATTAAATTTATTCATATCTTCTTGGGCAACGGTATCAGCAAACTTTTACACTGTGTTTTGTTTTCATCCAACCCTTGCTGCAAAGAGATGCGGGAAGCCTGTAGATCCCCCCCCTTTCCGTGTCTCCATCTTTGTCGCTCAACAATCCCATGCAGTTGGTTAGGATGAGTGGGTTTATGACTGGTCCAAGATCATCTAGTGAGCTTCATGGTGAAGTATGGATTTGAACTCTTGGTCCCCCAGTTCTAATTTGAACAATCTGCCACACTGGGTTGCCATTCTCTGCTTCTCTTCTGTTTATCGGCAACAGGTTTTGTATCTTTTGGGTAGCTTTACTTTGCATACATGAATAACGGTCTGGTCAGGCTAAATTATCATTAAGAAAATCAAAAAAGATATTGGTTGAAATGGGTAGGCCACTTCTACCCTACTTATAGTGGGGTTGAGTAGAGAGGGTTCTTTTTAACTGGCACTTTTTGGAGAATGGACTTTTTACTGTCTATTTAAAATCTTCTTGTAGAATTCTGACAAAGCTTCTGGAGGTATCGGATGACCCTCAAGTCCTGGCTGTAGCTGCTCATGATGTGGGAGAATATGTCCGACACTATCCTCGAGGGAAACGGTATGGAAACCTTCGTCTTGCATTGCAAGTTAATGGCTAAACCATGAGCGTGCATGGAAGGGTTTATTTGACTTCTTGACAGATGTACTTATTGATTGACTTTATTTATATTCCTCCTTTCTCACTGAGCCTCAAGGCAGATGACACAGTCAACACAATCAACAGGATGAGACTTCTGATAAGCAAGGTTGATAGGACTAGGATTACAGCAACCCTGGACAAGGCATAAAGTATTAAACATAATATATAATACCATTTCCTGCAAATCAAAGCAGCTAGAGTAGGATAATATATACAGTGGTGTAGTTCACAGCCCAGTGCCCTTTATAAAAGCACCATCCTGAGCCATAGCTATTACCTGTATAAAAATGCTCTTCTGGATAGTTCTGTTTTATGTAGTTTGCCCACTTAGGCAAGGGTTTCAGGAGTGTGATGAAAACTTACATCACAATACATTTGTTAGTATTTAGGATGCCACAAGGCTTCTTGTTGAGCACAAACTGAGGTACTTTTCATGCTTTATGCGTGTTTTTGAAAAGTTAAACTGCTTTGACATGGGAATACAGAATACATCCCCACCCTAACCACAGCAGCAAATGGTGCTGGAACAGATGAGAACAGCATCCATCCATATGCCCTCTCCCCATGCTGCTCTCTCCTGCCACCACCTTTGCCTCCCCCTTGACTTCCTCAGTATCTGTGCAGAACTACAGACACTGCAGGGACCAGCTGGACCCTCCACAGCCCAGCAGGACCCCCTTTCCCAGCCTCTCTGAGAACCTGCAGTGTGACTCTGCAGGAAAGGAGAAAGTCCTTTAAAGGGGCAAATAGGGTGTGTGGGTGTGTGTGTGCAGAATTTAGCTCTACCATTTTGAAAGTGGGTTTTAGCTCTGCCCTCCTTCCCATATTGGCTTGAGCGGAGTGTCCACATAGATGCTTCACCTCTGGCCATGTCACAGTTCCTCTTGTGAATTGGATCAAATGAAGTGGGAATGCCCCAGGAGGTCCAGAAGTGATGCTCAGATGGAGCACAGTGTCATGTAGATGCTCCTGTTCAAATAAGGGCTGTCCTGCATTCCTTGTAGGGAAAAATCCTTGTGTAGGGGCAGCTTGCGTTAAGAATAATTCCAACTCATATAGCAGACAGTGTACCCCCATAGCAGGTGGACTCTTCTTCCATCTGAAATTGTTGATACTTTGTCAGAGCTTGAGTTTTACTGTAAGTGTTCTTTCTTTTTAAATGTTCATGGAACATATTGTTTCCTGACTGCTCTTTGCTCTCTCCAGTACTGCTATTCCAGTACTTCAATTTAGGTGCAGTAGTCAAGTGTGTTGTTTCTGTTAGACAGTGCAATCCATTATTCCTCAGGCTGAGCTGTTTCACCTTTTCCTGTAGCCTCTTGAAATGGGACTAGCCACTGACGATTTCTATAAGTATGTTCTTTTAAAGTGGAATCCTTTAGGCTTCCTGATTTGCAACTACAAGGCTCCCTTCTTACTTAAAGCAAACACAAAGAGAAGCAAATAGTCCTGTGGCAAAGATAACATCGCTTAGTTTATTCAAAGGACTTCTTTCCAGAGAACACTTGTTACACGATTATGAGATATAGGAAGATATATAGATCAGCTTTCAGGTTACATATTGAAATTGCATTTTGAGGTTGCAGAAAACAAGCTCTTAATTCCTATATATATCAGGGTCATCCATTTTGAGTTATCTAAAGGTGAATTATCTTCTAATTCAGATCTCTGTTTTGCAGAATCTTTTTTGCAGAGTTCAGGGAAAAAGTCAGATAACAATAGGATATTCTTGAGCAAGAAGACTACAGAATACTTTCTGGAGAACAACATGTTTGCCAGTTAACTCAAAGAGGTTGCATAAAAAAATTAAACAGCTGAAAGCCAGGTTTAGAAATATCACCTTGTTTCATAGTTGTAGTAAAAAGTCAGCACTGACCATACACATGTAGGCTTGAGAGAAATTCTAACTTTGGGGTATCGGAAGCCTTGTTTGTAAGGTTAAATGCTGTTTAATTTAGACTATAAATATTAAACAGAACATGACCATATCAAACAGGAGACACACACACACGAGGGGTACCAAGGGAGCTTGATTTTCTTGCTAGGTGAATTTGCCCTGGGTGTTTATGAGTCTGTGTATCCATGAACTGCCTGTCATATGGGTGGTAGATGATTATTTGGGGAGACAGTAAGGTGGTCTGTGGAACTATTTGTCAGCTTTGAAGACACAGGAGGGAAGAAAAACTTTTCCATTGGCTACATTGCAGGTGTGTCTGGTGCAAACTTGTACTGACATACAGGTGGAATAGGGATTTGATAGAGAAGGAGAGTTTTGTGATGGAAATCGGATTGAACACAAGCCTGGTAGGTAGAGGCTTGGGTCAAAGGAGAAAAGGGAAGCTGACAGGAAAAGAGTTGGTTTGAATTAGAACTCCTTCTGCTAGATGATATTCCCATCTACTAAGGCTGCAGATAATATTTTGGTAGGCTAGACTTACAGTAGGAGACCAAGCAAAATATCCATTGCAGCTGCTTAGTATTTTGGCAGCATTGCCTCAGCAAGTATCCCTAGCTGCAGTTGCTTTTGTTGAATCAAAAATTATCACCGCACACTTTCCAGTGGGGATGGGTATTGTTCAAGTGCCGTAGGTACTTCCTGCATGGTGTTTCTGATACCACTGCCAGGCATATTCTGCCTCTCTGCCATGCCATTTTTAATTCAGCCAAGTGTAACGTATGTGTGGATGACTCTTTTTTTTGTTATTCTGAACCCTAATGCTTTAATTCACCACCTCAGATGGTTGATCGATTGCCTGCTAAAATCTTAAAATTCCTCAGGCAACCCCTTGGTCCCCAAGCAAAACTAACCTCTTGGAGCAAGCTCAGCCCCATTATGTTATGCGGCTAGTCCAAGTGCAGCACTGAAAAACAGACACGTCGCTTCTCTTCCCTGCCTCCTGGCAGAAAATCTCTCTGCCAAATATCTCTTGTCTTCTGTCTGTATTGACTGAGATATGGTATTTCTTATGAACAACTACCATAGGCTTAGATTGTTTCATTTTGCAGACTCCAAGAATGCTGGATGGAGCCTCTGGCAAGAATGTTCTTTTTATGTACCTGCTGCGAAAGTTGAGGATATTCAATATTCTGATGGACTGCTTCCAGACAGATAATAATAAATTTTGAATACTTTTACCTTGCCTCACTAAGAACGTAAAGACAGTGTCAGAAGTCATTCTTGAGATTTCCAGTTAGTTGGGCTGAGACAGTTTCTAATGGATAGGATTTTCAAAGGCATCTTGGATGGTTTCCTTAAGTATAGTTTGTTACTTCCAGTGTATAATCAAGGCTAGAGAAGGAAGGTTGCCCTGCCAGTAGGTCTTGGGCCAGTAGAACAAGGCCATGTGGACCTGGGTGCAGGATTTTATAGGCAGCCACCTAAGGCACAGAGTTCAGAAACACGGTAGGCCCACAAGAAATTGATATGGACTTCCAATTCTTGATATTAGCATGTGAGCACAACCAACTGATGGGGAGTTTCTGCCTGGTCTTAATCCAAATGGAAGAAAACTTTACAAAAACAGGTTACCTTTCTTCTCTCCATGATTTTCCACTCTCTGTCCCCCCTTTTATTTTCAATAGCGTGATTGAACAGCTTGGTGGAAAACAGCTTGTAATGAACCACATGCATCATGAAGACCAGCAGGTTCGCTATAACGCCTTGCTTGCAGTGCAGAAGTTGATGGTCCACAACTGGTATGTCAAGACTCTTTTCTGGTTCTGTGTTGCTAACATGAACTCTTTCTGTGATGCCTAAAGTGCCAGTGCTTAATATGAGCGGTGCCTTTCCCCCACTGAAATGAGAGTTGTGATGTGGGCACAGTAAATGACAGCACTGTTGCTACTGAATGAAATTATCATAATGGTCTATCATAAGCAGGAATGCTGAGGCTGTCGTGTGTATTAACTTGTAAGTGTATTAATGTAACATGTGTCTTGCTTCCATAAGTTGAAATCTTACCATTGGCTTGGATGTAAAGTAGCATTAGCAAAGCTCAGCAAGAAAAATGGAATTTTTCCTGGCTCCTCTCCTTTGCTGAAGCTCCTTGGACCCCCCCCAAGAACAGTCATGGGAATGATGGGAGGTCTGCAGTGAGAACTGGCAAAAATTGTCTGTCTGTTCCCCTCCCTCTCAAAGAAACAAAGAAATCAAAATAGTTGAAAAAGATACTGAACAAGAGCTCCTTTTTAATTGTCTGTCCATATGTAATAAAAATGTTAAACTTAATCCAAGGTGATGTCCTTAATTATAATTTGAGGTTCCCCAATTATAATGAATGTATAATAAGCATTGCTATCTTATTTTCTGTCTGCATTCATGAGAGCTAAAGATTCTATCCTTAGCATTCTTTCCAGAAAGCCATGAGTAATATCAAGAATCCAGGAGGGAACTGGAGGATGTGAACTCATTTTTTCCACCCCAAATTGCCACTTGCAGCACCTACTGCTTTTTTAAGGCAGGAGAAATCTTCCAGGAGGACAGAAAACAAGTCATTTTCAGTTCTGTGACCTGGGGAGAAAGGATAGCTAGGTGTGGGGGAGGGTGGGTGTGGACTTCTCCAGTGAGACCCCAGGTGGTGGAGCCAGGTTCCCCTGCCTTAGGTTAGGATGATCTCATGGCAGAGCAATTTCTCACAGTCAGGTGGGTGTATTAGTACTGCCTTTATGGAAGGATCTTATGTAAATTGAGAACCCTATTACTGGCATTAGGAGCAGGTGTAGACCAATGTCACATTCCTTCAGTGCTGGACAGAAGTTTCTAACATTTAGTCTTCCTGTGCGGAGAAGTTGCACAGCTTATACCTGTTGATGTCTTTAAGCTGTTTCTAGTTGGAGTCAAAGGGAAAGTTTTCTCAAATCATACATAATAAAAGTAAATTGTAGGTATTTTTGCTCCAATAGTATAATAGCACAGAAGTACTCTGGCTGCAGCAGACTACAATGGCTAGCTTTCTGGAGTAAATAAGGTTATTGTGATAGTTTCAGCTATTTCAAGCACAGAGTGTTCTTCCCAAACCCCTTGAAACTGATGGGCTGCAGTTCTTGCAAGTGAGCTCATTGTTATTTCAAAGTATGGAGTCTGACTTACGCATCTGCCTGGACCATTCATTGTTCTGATCCTGCATTTACTCCCAGGTTGCCTTTGCAGTGTTCTAAACCTGGAGAAATGTCTTCTTCATTTCTCTGGTTTTATTCTTGCACTTGCAATGCTAAGCCAGAGTACACCTACAAAAGCAGGTTGTATCTGAACCAAGGGGAAATGGCATCCACAAGTATCCATTAATCAGTAGAAAATCACTCTGATAACAGCAGGCAGTCTAACACTGCAGCAGCTCTGTAAGATATACTATGTCATCCACATTTTACAGATGGTAATGAGACTCAGCCCTGATCTGGATGGCTAGGCTAGCCTAAGCAGGGTCGGCCCTTGTTATTTAGACGGGAAACCACCAAGGAATTCCAGGGTTGATATGCAGAGGAAGGCAATGACAAACCACCCCTCTTCGTCTCTTGCCTTGAAAACCCCATGAGGGGGTCACCATAAGTTGAGTGCAGCTTGTCAGCACTTTACACCCACACATACCCGCACACAAAACAAGACTGAAAATACACATGGATTCATCAGGTGTTAGTGCTGTGATGTTTTTGCTAAAACGACTTCCATGTTGCAGAAACACTAACATGCATCCCATGATAAGCTGGTCAAGTAGTGCATGTCAAGCCTTCTTTCCCCCAGTAAAGTTCCATACATATGCAGAAAGCTGATTCCAGCTGAATGAAGTCCTAAATCACTTTCGGTTATATCGCTTCAATCAGCCCAGTACAGAGAAGAGAAGGCTGAGGGGGACATGATTGCTCTCTTGAAGTGTTTGAAGAGTTGTCACTTAGAGGAGGGCATGGAGCTGTTCCTGTTGGCAGCAGAGGATGGGACTCACAATAATGGGTTTACATTCAGGGCAGGAAGGTACTGGCTGGATTTTAGGAAAACCTTTTTTACAGTAGTTCAGCAGGTGCCTAGGGAGGTGGTGAGCTCCCCCTCTCTGGCAGTCTTTAAGCAGCAGCTGGACAAACACTTGTCAGGGAAGCTCTAGGCTGATCCTGCACTGAGCCGGGTGTGTGTGTCAGACGAGATGTCCTGTATAGCCCCTTCCAATTCTGTGATCTATGATGTGTTTGAACCTAGATCCAGCTTTCCATGTATCTTTTATATATTTGTTTATTTATAGTACCCTGCTTTTCTTCCCAATTGGGACTCAGCATATTACAATTTCCTTTTGCCATCCTGTGTTATCTTCACAAAACAACCCTGTGGGGTAAATTAAGCTGAGAAAGTCACTGGCCCAAGGTCATCAAAAGAGCTTCCATGGAAGAGCAGGGTTTCAAACCTGGGTCTCCCAGATCTAGCCTTGAACTCTAACCACTATATCACACGTATGCCAGCTACTTAGTAGACTCCTGTTATAACATTTATTGCAGTATAACTTATTGTGTAGGGTAAAAAAACACCCTTCTGTCCCTCAGACCAGTAGATTAAAATATAATAAACTGATGAGCACCATTGAACAGGAAGGCTTCATCACTACTGCATCTCATGCTGTGAGACAGACCTGTGTGACTCAGCGAAGGAAGCCACTGAGCTCCCAGCCCATTGGGGATGAAGTGGCTTTGGCATGTCTGACAGCCTCTCCTCCACCCCTCAATCAGGGGCCTTGAAGAATATAAAGAAAACCTTTGTTTCTAATTCAGAAACCCAAAAGTTATTCTAGAAGGAGCATGGGTGATTAATGCTCCCTCAATTTAGTCATTTGTTAATTCAACAATTCTGAATGCAATTTCCATTTTAAAAGGCTCCTGCTGTGATGCAGCAGGTAAAGAAAGGGATTTTTTTCTTTTTAAAAAACTATCTTAATGTCATCTTGGGTGGGGGGGGAGTAGTGTGAGTGTTTGCATAGAGGAACTTAATACAGCACAGGGCAAAAAATGCAGATTATATTTGGTCTAAAACACTCATGAAATACCTGACAGAATAAGGCTGGAATATTTTTGTTTTTTTTTTTGAAACAAAATTTTTATTGGGATATATTCAACATTTCCAATCACGTTACCAATACAGTTTCCAAAAAAGTAAGATCCCAATCCCCCCACCCCCCTAATAGGCTTCCAACACTGCTAATAACAAACAGAAAAAATTATAAGGCAATCAAGTTTAGACTTAAATACCTCGACAAACCAGGTAACACATTTAAATTATATATAACCTCTACAATTTCAGCATATTATGTATAACAGTACATACAGTTCAAAATTCATTTCACTTCTCATTCAATATCCGTACGTATCCAAATTATATATTCTCCCCTTCATTCTATATTCAGTTTCTAGATACAATTTCAATCCTTCCCAAGTACTGTTCTGCAATTTGTCCATTTAATTTCTTTGTCATTTTGTCCATTTCTGCTAAAAATAACAATTTTCTCAACCAGTCATGTATATCTGGTACCTTCTCCATTTTCCAATGCTGAGCAAAGGCCATTCTCGCCGACGTAATCATGTACCATAACAGTGTCCTTTTCTCTTGTGGAATTTTTTCCATTGTCAAACCGAGGAGAAAAAGTTCAGGCTTTCTCTCAATTGGGGTTTTCAATATTTTCTGCATCACACAATGTATATTACACCAGTATGCTTTCGCTTTATCACATGACCACCACATATGGTAAAAAGAACCCTCTACTTTTTTACATTTCCAACATTTATTACTCAAGTTCTTATCCATGCTAATATTAGCAATCTTTTTTGGTGTCATATACCATCTATACATCATCTTATAGCAATTTTCTTTTACGTTAATACAAGTGGACATTTTAAAAGATCTTTTCCACAAAAATTCCCATGATTCCATAGAAATTTCTTTGTTCATATTTATGGCCCACTTTATCATTTGTTCTTTAACGGTTTCATCCAAAGTATATACAGTCAACAAAGTTTTATACATTTTTGATATCATTTTCCGTTCTTTTTTCAACCATATATTCTCAAAATCATCATTCATAGCCCTAAAACCAAACTCTTTACAATCTTTTTTATAAATGTCCCTTATTTGACAATATTGTAGCCAACCATACTCAAATTCTAATTCATTATTTGGTTTTAAAACATATTTTTTCCCTTCTCTTTGCAACAATTCCTGATACTTCAACCAATCATTGCCTCTATATTCTGAAAACAAATGTATAACTGCAGCTGGAACAATCCACAGAGGCCTTTCATCCGATATTGTATCCTTATACCTGGTCCATGCATCAAACAATGTCCTCCTTACATAATGATGCTTAAACATAGAGTCAGCTTTGTTTTTCCCATACCAAAGATAGGCATGCCAGCCAAATCTGCAATCGTGCCCCTGAAGAGCTAAAAGTTTTCTATTTTCCAAATTTACCCATTCAGATAACCAAGACATACATACTGCTTCATGATACAAACGCAAATTCGGGACTTGGAAGCCACCTCTGTCCTTAGTATCATACATTATCTTCATTTTAATTCTTGGCTTCTTCCCTGCCCAGATAAACTTAAAGATTTCTCTTTGCCATTTTACCAACACTTTTCCATCTTTCACAATTGGTATTGTCTGAAACAAAAACATTAACCTGGGCAGTACATTCATTTTAATAACGGCAATTTTTCCAAGAAGAGATAACCTTAGTTTTTCCCATTTTTCTAAATCACTCTTTATCGAACCCCACAATTTTTCATAATTATTCTTGAACAAATCTATATTTTTCATTGTAATTTCAACTCCCAGATACTTAACCCTTTTAACCACTTCACATTCTGTCACATTTTGTAACATTTGTTGCTTTGTACCAATCATATTTTTACACAGTATCTTAGATTTATTTTTGTTGACATAAAACCCTGCAAGATCACCAAACTCTCTTACTTTTTCAAATACCTTAGGCATATTATTAACAGGATCTTCAACAATAAACATAATATCATCCGCAAATGCTCTTAATTTAAATGAAAAACCTCCAATATTCAACCCTTTTATATTAACATCATCTCTGACCGCTTGTAGCAAAATCTCCAAAATCCAGATAAATAACAATGGTGACAGGGGACAACCTTGTCTAGTACCTTTTCTTACCCGGAACATATCTGTTGATTCTGCATTAACAATCACCGAAGCTTTTTGTTCTTTATATATCGATTGGATCATTCTTGTAAATTCTACGCCCATCATAGATTTCTCAAGCACTTTAAACATAAATTCCCAATTTAAATTATCAAAGGCCTTCTCTGCGTCCAAAAATAAAAAAGCGACTTCTTTTTCAGGATGTTTGTCATAATACTCAATTGCGTCCAATACAACCCTCATATTGTCTTTAATTTGTCTATTTGGTAAAAAACCAGCTTGATCTTCCACAATAGTATCTTTCAAAAACTTTTTAAGGCGCTCTGCCAATATTTTTGCAAATATTTTATAATCGTTGTTCAATAATGAAATGGGCCGATAGTTTTTAACATTTGTTAAATCTTGCATTTCTTTAGGAATTAAGGTGATTGCAGCTTCATTCCAGGAGTCAGGGATCTTTCCTGTCTTTCTAATTTCATTTAAAAGAATCTCCAGCACCGGAACCAAATCTTCATGAAATTTTTTATAAAATTTAGCTGAAAAGCCATCCGGGCCTGGGACTTTGGAGATTTTTGCCTCAGCTATTGCTTTACTAATTTCGTCCTTAGTTATTGCAGCATTTAGGAGTGTTTTCATTTCTGGATTTGGTTGTATCAAATTAACTTTGGATAGGTAATCCAACATTTTTTGAGGATCTGCTTGTTTCGATTGAAAGAGAGTCGCATAGTATTTGAAAAATTCCCTTTTAATTCCTCCTGGGTCCAAAATCTCTTTATTTCCATCTTTCAAACAAGTGATTGTTTTATTCTCTCTTCTTTTCTTTAATTGCCATGCTAAATATTTGCCAGGTTTATTTGCACCTTCAAAGGATTTCTGTTGCAATTTTTTCAAGTTCCAAAATACTTCTTTGTTCAACCTTGCCGCATATTGCTCCCTTAGGATCCTCAATTCTCTCAAAATCTTCTTTTTACCAGGCCTTTTCTTAAGTTCTGTTTCTTTTTTCCGAATATTTTCCATAATTTCTTTGTCTATTTTCATTTGTTGTTTCCTTTCATTATTATTAATTGCAATCAGATGTCCTCTCATCACAGCCTTGTAGGCTTCCCATACCGTTTGCGTCTGTACACTTTTATTTAAGTTCAGTTGAAAGTATGTTTGGGTTTCTGTCCTTATTTTATCCACAATATTTTGCTTGTCCAGCAAATCTTCGTTGAGTCGCCATCGAAATTTTTTTCTCTTAACATACGTTGACCATTTTATCGGACTGTGGTCAGAAAGAGTCCTAGGTAGTATCTCAATTTTGCGTGTTTGCAAGATTAGGTTCTCTGTCATCCACATCATATCTATCCTGGAAAAAGACTCGTGTCTTGATGAATAAAAAGAGTACTCACTGTCTCTGGGATGTTTAGTTCTCCAAACGTCTGCCAAATGTTCATGTTTAATCAATTGGAAAAAGACTTTAGGAAGTTTGCCCATGGCCTCAATTCCTTTTTTTGATTTTCTATCAACAACATTGTCAACAGTACCATTAAAATCGCCCATTAAAATCATTTGCTCATAGGTCAACTGTCGTAGTTGTTCCCACAAATTCTGAAAAAAGTTTTCTTTTGCCCCATTGGGAGCTTAGAGATTAACAATTAATGTCTTTTTATTCTGCAGCACAACTTCTACCGCCAAAAATTTCCCTTCATTGTCTTTGAAAATTTCTTTTGGTTCCAACTCTTTTTTAATATATGTAACTACTCCTTTTTTCTTTTGAGAGGAGAGTGAATAAAATTCCTCTCCTAATCTTTTTTGAATCAAAAATTTGGCATCTGATTTTTTAATATGTGTTTCTTGCAAGCAAACAATATCGCATTTCTGTTTTTCCAACCAGAGTCTGACATTTTTCCTTTTTTGGGGTGAGTTCAGTCCATTAACATTCCATGAAATTATTTGACTCTCCATGTTGATTCTGTAATTATTTATCAGAGTCTATAAAATTATCATTGATGAATCTGGTCATTTGGTCAACTGACTTGATGGTGACTCTCTTCTGTTTGAACGAAAAACTGACACCTTTAGGAATTTCCCATCTATATCTTATGCCCTCTGATTTCAGCTTGTCAATCAGGTCTTTAAAAAGTCGTCTGTCCTGAAGCATCGCTCTGGGTAGTTCCTTTAGGACCATGATTTTCTTGTTGCCAATTGTGAAGTCGTCCTGAAATTGTTGCTTAAACAAATCCTCCTTCAACTTCTTAGATATAAACTGGACAATTACATCTCTAGGTAATTTTTTCCTTTGCGCAATCGCAGAATTGACTCTGTATACCACATCAATCTGTGCCGCCACTCTCTCCTCTTCCATTTTCAAAAAATCTGCAACAGCATCTACCATGACTGAATGGATGTCCTCATTCTTATCTTCAGGGATCCCCCTGAATCTCATATGATTAATCATTGCATTGTATTGGACCATCACATTCACTTTATCTGTTTCTAAAGTGACCTCAGCTATATTAGATGCTACTCCCTTCACCCTTACATCCATCTCATCTGCTCTTTTGGTCAGCGTCTGTATCTCTTTTGTAATTCCAGACATTTCTTTTTTCAGCTCTGTTACCTCTGATATAACGGTCTTTTCAAGCTTCAGAATCGCGTCCATCACTCGTTTTTCCATAGCTTCCATCATGCCCTGTAGCTTTTTTTCCTCTTTTCCAGCCATTTTCGGGGAGGACCAGGTATTTGCCCTCTGTCGTTGCCGCAGGTCGTAAGCCGTTGTTCACAATCTTCCCTCCAACACACTCTAAATCAAAGTCCTTCTTGTGCCCACCTAAATCGCACTGGTTTCACTTTTTTATATTAAGTCTTTCGTTTAAAATCAAAGAAAATTTTTCTGACCTTCCCAAAATGGCGGGCGCAATTTCTCTATGGTAAATGGTTCTTCCGGGTACTCACTTCCTGTCCGGCAATCTTAATGGTCCCCCTTGTTCCTGATTTCTTCCCTTCTTCCGGCCTCCTTGGTCTTCTCTAGGATGATTACTTGTCTGTTCTGAAGTCACTTCCTGTTTTGCCAATTTCTGCTGCAGCAGCTCCAGTACTTTTCCACTGCAATTCTCACGGAGTTACTGTTAGTTTCTATTTTAAAGTCAATAATTTAACCGCAGGAATGATCAACAATTCGGCTTTTTGGCCTTTTTTAGCTGTTTAACTGCACTTTTTCCGCTCCAATGTTAGTACAACAGATAATGCACGATCATGCGCTTCATCGGATGTTGTTTATTTTCGGCCGAAACGCGTCTCCGGTGAGCAATTTTAAAAAGTTACCTTCAAAGTCAGTGTCTTGTTATAGCAGTGTTTCCTTGATATCAGTTTCTGTAGAATGTCTTGGAGGTCTGGGTCATGCGTTCTTATGTTGAGAATCCAACTCGGTGGGGTCTTGTAGAGATTTTCCGAAGTGCCTTCTCTGGGGGAGGGGATCAAGGCTGGTCGCGGCGCTCTTTAAAGCCCCGCTATCAGCCGATCTCAACTCCTCTCTCGGGCCAGGCTCTCTGCCAGTCACCCCCCTGCCTGGGGGGATCTGCGGTGGGCTATTGGAAGCCCACCCTGTCGTCAAGACCCTCCGTTTGCTCTGGGAGCTCTACGAGCAAGCCAGAGCACGTCAGGACGCCATGAATCCCAGAACGGAAGCCCCCTGGAATATTTTTGGAGGGATAAAGGTGCAGATTCTAGAAAGAAAACATAAAACCTATTCCCTTTCTTCACCCCATTACTGCACAAGCCGTGTTCATTGGCATGTGGGATCTTTTGACTTGCTTGTAAGAAGCATATCCGTACTGGAGGGTCACATCTTGCAAGACTTAGTACTCCGGTCTTGACAGAACTTGGTAATTTTTTGAAAAAAAATAATGAGACCAGTATATATCTGGTGTACTTTGTCCCAAAGCATATTCTTCATACTGATTCTAGAAGGATTTCTGCCTTGATCACACGCCTCTGTCTCTTTGAAACTGGCAGCTAAAAATTTAAATACAGTTGCTGCAGATGGCTTTTGGACAAGGGAACAAAGCACAACTTCAAGTTTAATGAGAGAACATTAGGTATTTTCGTCTGTAGCAATTTAATCAGTAGTAGTTCAAAAAGAACCTTCTGAGATGTTTCTCCATTTAATACAAAATCATCAGTAGCCTACTCCACCTCCACCTTTGTGACCACCTCCTTGTATAATTAGACTTTGTGAGACTGTAAACTGTAGAAAATGCAGCTAACTAGCCCAATTAATCTCCGTGTTAGATTATTACAAATTATTATCATCTTCCCATTCCTTGAGAAGTGAATAAAGATACGACACTAAGTGTCCTTTCTCACTAGGTATGATTTGTTATTTCTGTTACCTGTGTTCCTTGGAAATGTAGTTGTGCTGGCTTGTGTGTGTTTGTGTGTGCTCATGTATGCATAAGAGAACAAATTAACTGGGAGATGGCAGGCAGTGCCTTCAGCCGTGCACTTTTCCTGCCATACAGGAGGCAGTGAGCCAGCCGCTCATCACTCGAGGAAGACATGGCAGCAGGTGGCGAATGCCCTAAGTAAGGACAAGCCATTTTTTCTTGTCCTGCCTTTTTAGAAAGGTGGTTTTTGCTGGTGTGCAGGTGTCATGCAGTGTAGTAGAACCAGCAGGCATTTCCCGGAAGAGCAGTAACAGATAGATGGGCTTCTTGCACCATAGAGAAGAGCTCTCCCTCTCTCTCCAAGCCTTTCCTCCTAGATCCAACAGTAGGTTTCAGTCTTTGGGTTTATTTGCAGCAGCAGCCATTGCTTCTCTTGCCAGTCCATGCTCCTTGCGCATCAGCACATTTGTCACTTAGAACAAGCATTTATTTATTCAGTAGCAGTTCTTGGACCTTTTTTTAATGTTTTCACATCTTTCATTTTTCTTCTCAAGCCCTCATTGGAGGTTAGATATTTTATTGTGTGTTATCACTGGATATTAGAGACTGGATGCTAATTAACACTTGATCAATAAATCTCCCATCACAGTGGCTTGCCTGGGCTCTGGGGTGGTCAGCAGGTTCATCAAGTCTCCTTTCCCTTCCTAACTTACATCTGTAGCAATTGGCACTGCCATAAATAATGGCAGCCCACGTGGTGGTGTGAAGTGTATTGATTCAGCCAAGCTTTGCACAGCTTTGATCTTGGATTCTGAAAAGAATAAAAATGCTTTTCAAAAGGTAACCATACATTTAGCTGGTTTTAAAAAATCGGGTCATTAAGGAGCTGTCTTGGTAACAACAAAGCAAATGAATGAGCATCCTTGGTGATCAAGAAACTTATAGTGCTATGCCAAGCAGAGTTATACCTTTCTAAGCTTGCTGACTTCAATGGATTTAGAAGAGTGCAACTCTGTTTAGGATTGCAGTGTTAGTATACATCAACAAGCTTGCAGATGTTTACTTTTCTGCTCACAAATAGCACTCACAATCTGGCAGAGCTGCATAAATATATTTTATGTCAGATATTAGTATTCTCTATATGTTTCCACCAGTGAGTTTAATGGAGCATGGTTATCTCCCTGCTGAAGCATGCAGTTTGTGCTTTCTCGGCTCCAGGGTTTCACTTTGGAATCTTGCTCTGTACCCCTTCCATCATTTATTTTTCTTGTAGTTTTTCAGTTTAGCATTTCATGCAAGGTAGTTGAAATGGCATTTGTTTGCACATGACAGTAATTTCTTCTCTGATTTTCTTTATCAGAGCAAGTGGTGCTTTAAACTTTGACACAGAATCTAATTAAGATTCAGTCTGGCTCAGGTCCCCCCCCAGCTTCTTAATATTATTCTGCTATGTATAAAACTGGCAAGATTTTAAAGGTTCAAATGGTTTTCTATTCAGTCTGGTGAAAATGTTTTGAATCATGTGCATTAGGAAAATATATGAGAACTCCAAAGCAAATAAAACATTCAGGATGAATTTTAATCTATTCAGAATTCAGTACTTTAAATTCTTTTTTTGTATTCAAGAGAGCATAAAATCAAAGTGCCTGCCTTTGGTAGGACTGTTCCCTGATTGACAAAAGGTTGAACCCTAGGAACTGCAGGCCAATCTCTACTTATAGAGTGGATATTTCCTACCGTTTCCTTTTGCAGTTAGTGGCACCCATCAAAAAGCTGGTACTGAGAATCAGGGGACCTTTGGACACAGTGTAGGATGCAGCATGGAAGATTGCCACTTGCGCAGATAAAAATCAGCAGCACTGTGGACTTCCCTTTGCATAAGTTGGTTGGAATCAAAACCATTTGGTTTAAACTAAATGGATACAGCTTTATAGAATTCAAACGGTTGACAATGAACAGCCTTAATCCATAGATTACAGCCTTTAGAAATATAAGCATCAAGCTATTAGTTGTTCCTTGCTGAAGAGCTTGCCTTGGCCTCCCATAATTCTGCCTTGACCTAGATTTATGACCATGTTATAAAAGGTATTTTTTTATATTACCAAGTGTACAAAAATTCAGCCAGCTATGAAGCACTCCCTAGGCTTATATTTTCCTTGCCACAAACATAATCCTTTTCTAAGATTTGTCAACTGGGAAATTGGGTTTTATCTGTTGAATTCTCTCCTTGTGTTTCACAGATGACAGTTTTTTGCTGGTTTCCCCTGAAATCATTCAGAGTTCTGGGGATTCCTGGATCCCCTAACATCTCCAAGGATGCAGGAAATTTTGGTTCCATGAGCAGAAAGCTTTGCTCATTGTACTTTAGACCCAACTGAATATGTTCACTTTGTTGTGATTAACCATTACATTTGTTAAGGAAGGACTGCCAGGAGAAAGGCCCATTTATTAACCCTGAAAAGACATTTGAGTGTCTTCTACTTTTGTCTTTCAGGTTCTGTTCCATGTTCTATTTCCTTTTTCATAAGTCCATGCTGTTGTCTGGGAGTGCATTTTCCCATCAGTTGAGGAATAGTCCTTGGCTTTACGTTACTGCTTGTTTCTAAACTCTCTTTAACTATTCTTTGACATGCATTTTTCTCTCTCCACTCTCTTTCAGGGAATATCTTGGGAAGCAGCTACAGTCAGAACAACCTCAAACAGCCACAGCACGGAGCTGAACATTTCCATTTGCATGCTGCAACTCTGTCCTTTGCTGGGTGTACCTGCAGTAACTACAAAGCTATCTTGAACTGGTTTGGTTGCAGCCCTCATGACCTGTTCTGCTGTTGTATAGGTTTCTTCCCAATTATTCTTCCAGTACAGTTGCTTGAAGTCAAGCATTGTGTCTAGAGAACAGTTTGCTATCTGGTGTCTTTCTGTATGATGAAAGTATCTCCCCAAATATAGCTAATATGTGCTGCCTTTATTTTATGTATTTATTGTCTCCACATGCAAAACAATAAAGAATAATCATTCCATACTAACCTGTTGCACTGTTGCCCATTCTTCTCCACAGGTTTGTTTTGGAAAGCTACAATTTAAATAATTTCTCTTTCAGGGTGACTCTTACGGGCATATGAAGGTATTAAGGTATTGGACCGGCAGTGATGTTAGCACTTGCTAAAGGACTGTACATCCAACTAACGTTAAGAGGCAGATGCTACTCATACGAGCTACCCTAAGTGAGCTACCCTAAGTGAAACTTACCTTAGGCATAACACTGCAGAAGAAAGAACTAGTAGGCTTCATAGCAACTTAACTAGCAGCACAGCTGCGATATAGCAGTGAAGCCACAGTCCTGGCAATTATCAGTCTGTCCTGGATATCTGTTGAAAAATAAATGGACAGAAACCAATCGGTAGCTTTGGTGCAAATATCCACAACTTAGAAATTCCCAAGGAAATTGTGTCCAAACAAAATTCTGGAACATCCAACTGAAAGCAACTGTGTGTCTTTCATCTGCTGTTGGAAGGTGTCCCAGTCCTCTGTTGATTACATGTCAGCTGCATCAGTTGCCAGTTGCAGTTCAAGGTGCTCGATTTAATCTTTGAAAGCCCTTAATGACCCGAGATCCATAGTTGAAGAATCACAACTCTTCATATGAGCCCAGAAGCCAGTAAAAATTGGATCAGCATGTAGTGTTAACTGGGTACCTTCTTTTTGTACAAGGAGAACAATTGGAGCTTGATTCAGAGCTTTGTGTATGGCTGTCCCCATTCTGAAATCATATCCCACAGAAATACAAAAAGCCCCATTGCTCTTGACATTTTATTTTCATTAGGCCTTTAGCCAAAAAGGTTATTTTTGGCTGTTTTGTACTATACTATCTCTCCCTGCCCCCATTCTTTCTGGCTTGTGATTAACTGATCTATAATACCATCCTTAGCACAGTTTCACCAAAGTTCATTAAAGTGTGCTCAGAAGTGTGCAGCTCTGCTTTGGGTGTCATGGTCAGTTTGTTTTGGATTTTTGATACTTTTATTGTTTTGTTTTTGAGTGTTAAGCCACTTGGGGCCAATGATATATAAATATTTTAAATAAGTCTGTAGAGCATGACTCCACTATGAACTCTAAATTTCATCCTCTAAAAAGCATATGTGTACTCCAGTGGGACTGGGAATGTTTTGAGGTATGCTTACCAACCAAAAACATGATGAGTCTTTTAAAGAGTTCATACACATGCTTGTGCATCCAGTCACATTTTTTAAAAATAAACAACCTACTTTAATGATGCTGCAGGTTTGCCAGAGATTCTAATTGAACTATAGGAAGACTGGGGATGGTGGGGGGAAATTTTTGTTACCTCTCTATGTATTTATTTATATTTGCAAAATGTATGTCCCGCCTGTCTGCCTTACAGGGCTATCAGCAAACAATTTGAAGCATACATGATAAAAATAACATTTTGAAATGATCAAGATCAACCCCCCTCCCAAACATCATTAAAATGATTTAAAACAGTAAAATATGTACAAAGACTTAAAAACAGCAATTCATCAGAATCACTGAGGGAATGCCAAACAAAGCAGAACAGTCTTTAACCACTGGCCGAAGGGGACAGATGAATCTCTGTGGAGAGCTTTGGTGCCATGACTGAGAAGGCCCTAACCTTGGGTTGCTACTTGCCTGATCTCAGGGGGCAACCAAATCAGGGCCTTTGAAGATGACCTTCGTGGTCAGGTGGGTTTATAAGGGAGCAGGCATCCTTCAGGTACTTAGATTCTCTGCAGAGAATGATAATCTTGGTTGCCATTGCAGTCATTTCCTTCCTTCTAAACTCAGGCTGGTTCCAGTTTATGGAGGTTTTGACATTACTTCCTTCTCTTCTATCATGTGTAGCTTGGCTTGCTCTCTGCTGAGGGTGCCGGCTTGGGATACCTTGCAAGAGTGAATGTGATGTACTTTTGGACTAGTATCTGGGAAACCCAGGTTCAAATTCCCATTCATGCCCCGGAAACTTGCTGGGTGACCTTGGACCGGTCATACTCTCTCAGTTTAACCTAACTCACAGGGTTGTTGTGAAGATAAAATGGAGAAAGGAGAATTGTGTAAGCTGCCTTGGGGTCCTCACTGGGAAGAAAGGTATTAGGTTAAAGGCTGTGTCCAAAAGAGCCATATCAGAAAAGGAAAGGGAAGAAATGTAGAGTATAAAATTAAAATATTAAAGTGGTCTCCAACTGCCATGCTCTGTGCGTTTTTTTTAGTGATGTATGTACCAAATGTTGTGACCATGCACTCAATTTCAGCTCTGTTTATTGGAAAGCTATCTTAATTTTAATGGTCCTGTGTATGATTGCTGTGTTTCTTAATAAGCAGCATGGCTTCACTTTCAGGGCTTGCATCATGTTGCAGACTTGGGCTAGCTTTTCTTTTGGTTTAGGTTTTCAAAGCATCTCTGTGTGTGACCATGCTGCACTGTTTCTGTGAGCAAATATACATCAGGTTATTATGTTAATCTACTAGGTATTAGAAGTAATATAATGCTGCATCAAGCCATGAGGCTATTTTCCTGCAGAATTGCCACCAAGGTTTTAGGCAAAGAAAGGTCTTTTCCAACACCTGCTGTCTGAGATCACTCACCTGGAGATGCCAGAGACAGAGACAAACAATCTGCAAGCAAAGTGCTCTGCCACTGAGCTACAACCCCACTCCCCTGTATGCAGCAGCAGCAGCATGACTATATGCTGTGGCTCTGTGCCTGTGATGGGTGTCACCCCAGTTGCTTAGATTTCAGTGCTGTTTAATTTCTTGGCTTCATCCATTCTCTCACCACCTTCTGAGGTCAGTTATTGTGCAGTTTCATAACCTTAATTAAGGTTTGTTGGCATACTTTTCATTCCCTATATTCCAAGGCTCTCATAGCAAGCTTTAGTCAACAGCCTGAGGGTCTCCCCCCTTCCCCTCATTTCCTACATGCTTTTCTTTTATGAGGGAAGGTGTCCATCATTTTAAGGCAACATGATAAAATACAAAATCAAATGAAGAGTTCTAGAAGTGTCTGCTTATAATAATAATTATCATATGGCTTTGTATGTAGTATAGCCAGAAGATCCTAAGATTGTCTGGCAGCCTAAAGTTCTAGATCTTTTAGCATTATGCACTACTAGGTAGCAAGTTAGACTTATTTTTGGAGGGGCTGAGAGAGCTCTGAAAGAGCTGTGACTGACCCAGGGTCACCCAACTGGCTTCATGTGGAGGAATGCGAATCAAACCCAATTCTCTAGATTAGTCTGTCAGTCTTGACAACTACCCCACACTGGCTCTCCTTGTCTGCTTATATAAGCTTATTGACTGGTTTTTGAATTGACAGAGATTGTGGTCTGGGAGATAGGTTCAAATCTCCATTCTGCCATAGTGGCTTACTGGGTGCCATGGCCACTTATACATCCTTATCCTAACCTTCCTCAAAGGGTTGTTGGGAGGATAAAATGGAAGAAAGGAGAAGAGTGTAAGCTACTTTGGGTCCCATTGGGGATAAAGCAAGATATAAATAAAGTAAATAAATAGTCATAGGTTATAGTTATTACTGGGTTGCCAGTACTGGTGTCAGATAGTTAATGTCCAAGTTGGCAATTGACAAATAAGAGTTTATTATTGCTAGGAGGCTAGTAAAAGCTGCACTCTTCCACATGAATTTCAGTCTGATTTTTGTATCAGAGTCCTTTGCCTTCTCATTCATAAATTGCTTCAGGTTTTTAAAATTTTGTAATCTCTCATGGAGGCCATTGATTTGCAATGACCCATTGTCATTGAATTTTTGGCCAGATATCTTAGAGCTTAACTATCTATTCTGGAAAAAAAAACACAGCACTCACCTCTTGGAACTGTCCATTTAAGGCACAGGGATGTCGCTTTTTAAATTATCCCATTTAGCTCAAACAGTTAAGGAAATTATACTACACTAGGGCTTTTCAGTGTTCATTGCTTTAACATGCACAGAAACAAACACACTGTAGCATCAAGATAGATTCAGATGGTCAGCCGTATTGGTCTGAAGCAGTAGAACAAATTTAGAGACTAGCGGCACCTTTAAGATCAACAGAGGTTTATTCAAGGTATTTATTTATTTGTATCCTGCCCGCCAAGGCAGGCTCAGGGTGGCTTACAGGATCTCTCTCTCTCTCTCCTGTAAGCCACCCCGAGCCTGCCTTATATATAATCTTATATACAATTCTGTTTTGGTCATGGAATCTGCGAACCAAGGGGGCCAAGCTGACTAATATAATATAAACATAGAAATTTATTTAGGTGTACACTAGTTAAAATAACTTCTGATTAAAATTTTTCAGTTTCAGACGTATAAAAACATACAAATACTCATACAGAGGATGGGTCAACACTATACAATTGAAGACCAAACGCGTTTCGGCTCCAAAGGGCCTTCCTCAGTGGTCACTAATACATATATATCATAGACACACATTCATAGACATATATACATATATCAACCCAGGTGTTGTAGCCTGAAATAATAAGGGGGGAGACAAATTATTCTATATTCTCGAATTATATGCCCAATTTTTGAATAAAATTTGCTCCTTACAAAAGTAGTTTTACCTTATATGGTTTTACAGCTATTACAGAGACTAGTACTGGGCCATAGGTATGTCTGTTGTAGTCTCACCAGTACTTCTACACTAAAGGAAAAGTAATAAAGTTATGAATTTGCTCTAATTACATCCATTAGTATCTTAAATTTAGTAAAATTTAAACACAAAATAAATTGGTCAACCCACCTGGTAATCCGAATTTTGTAGTTATGAATGTGTGCCACTCCATCAGAGTAAAGATACTGTTACACGCTGCTACAATGGCCACCATATATATACCACTAGGGGTGATGCAATCACCAACTGACATTGCACACTGCCCATGCATAGACATACAGGAGGGGAGGGAATATGAAGTCAAGGGAATTACAGAGCACCTGGTTGTGATGGAGGGAAGGGGGGGAATGAAAAAGGGTGGGAGAACAGAATATAATTTTTCTTTTTTGCAAAAACAGATAAGAGTTATCACAAACAGCAAGTCCAGTCCACCTCTTCATTTAATCCAAATGGAGCCCATGTCTGTAGTTGATGAATCCAGAACAGCTCTCTTCTCAGGAGTACTTTGCACATGTTCAAAGTAGTCTTCTGCACACTCTCTATAATCCAGAATTTTAATTGTCTATCCGTGTGCCCCTTGTCCAGAAAATGATTCACTAAGGGAGCAGAGCGCTTTTGCAATCTAATACAACTCCGGTGTTCACCTATTCTGACTTTTACAGGTCTAGATGTTTGCCCCAAATACAAAAAACCACATGGGCACTGGATAGCGTAGACCACCCCCTCACTCTGACAGTTACCAAATGTATTAATCGAGAAGGTTCTTGTTTTTGCAGTATTCTGAAAAGACTTCTTGCTGTCAGCACAATAACACTGGGTACAGTTACCACAAGCAAAAAAACCTCTTGGAATGTTCCTCCCACTCAAACACCTGGTGTCCTTCTCTTTTGGCAAACTTCTTCTAACCAGTATATCTCTAAAGTTCCTAGCCCTCCTAGCTGTAAATAAGGGAGGGTTCTGGCATCTGGGTATATTTGATAGAAGGTGCCAATATTTGTTGACAATGGTTTTCACTGGTTTGAATGCACTATTATAGGTAAGAGGTATAATGATTCTATCTGTTGTTTCTTTGTGGGGCTTGGGTGTGAGTAAGGATGTTCTGGATGTATTGCAGGCTCTGTAGTATGCCCTTCTCAGATTCCTATCTGTATATCCCCTGTGAGAAAGTTGATTCATAAGAATGCTTGCCTATCTCTTGAAGTCCTTATCCTCACTGCAATTTCTTCTCAGTCTTAGCAACTGTGAATATGGTAAGTTTTTTTTTATGTGGGCTGGATGAAAGCTGTCCATGGCTAAATACAAATTTGCATCTGTGGGTTTCCTGTATACTGCAGTTTCTAATTTATTACCTGACCTCCTAATTTCAACATCCAGTAAATGTACCTTATATTCATCATAGACTAATTCAAATTTGATTGTGTTATGTATTTGATTTATATACTGGCCAAACTCAATCAAAGATCTTGTTGTCCCTTTCCAAATCAGGAAGATATCGTCCAGAAATCTTTTGTAAAAGATTATCTGTTTGCTGTAAGGCCTATTAGGTTGGAGAATAAATTTATTCTCAAGTCTATCCATGAACAGGTTAGCCAGTTCCGGTGCAAATTTACATCCCATTGCTGTGCCTGAAACTTGCCAAAAATATTCTCCCTGGAACTGAAATAAGTTCTTTTTCAGGCATATTTCAGCAATGTGGCAGAGGAAAGATGTAGGAGGGACATGTTGCCCCGGTCTATTATCTAATACCTCCCATAAAACTTCTAAGGCCTCATCCTGTGGAATGTTAGTGTATAGTGAAACAACATCTAGGGTGGCAAAAATTATTTCCTCTGATTGTAGCTGTAAATTATGAATGTGGTTGAGGAAATCCATAGTGTCTCTTAGATAGGAGTGTGTGTTATGTACAAATGGCTTAAGAAATAGGTCCAAAAACTGGGCCAAAGGTTCTAAAATGGACCCCCCTTTTTTTCAGCTTTGGTCATGGACTCCCCTGAACATTCCAACACACTCCGAAATTAGTTGGCTCCCTGATCTGTCATTCAGAGGGTCTTCCTATCCACTGGCTGCTTTGCCTGAATCCTGCCTCCAACATTCTAAACAGTTTGCTGTTCCTCTTCCCCCCCATAGCCAGTCAGAACAGAGGTCATTTGCATATGGGGCCTGATTGGCCTTTGCCTTGGAACACAGATTAGGTTGCATATGCAGCCTCATTGGCCTTTGCCTCTAACATTCTAAACAGTTTGCTGTTCTCAGGTAAATTGTGTTCTGAGGTAAAATACATTTCCCCTTAGTGCCTGTTGGGGGAAACCATTGTTGCCAATATTCAGGTGAGGGCTGAAGATCACTCGGAATTACAACTGCTTTCCAGATGGCAGAGATCAGTTTCCCTGGAGAAAATGATGGACTCTGTGTCCTTATATCACACTGAGATGGTCCCTGTATGACCGCCAATGTGACGTAGCTGTCAGGGCTTCAAAGCATGGTAGAGGCTGCAGGTGGGGATGGTGGAAAGCTGAAGAGTGAGGAGAAAATAAAGGTAGGTTGGTGATTGGCTGGGAAGGAGATAAGTTTGCCAACTTCAAGTGGGGAATTCCTGGAGATTTGAGGGATGGAGCCTGGAGAGGGTGAGGTTTCAGGAGGGGGTGGGACCTCAGACAGGTACAATGCTATAGACTCCACCCTCCAAACCAGTGAGTCCCTCCCAGGAACTATTGTTGCTAATCTCCAGGTGGGGGCTGGAGATCACTCAGAATTACAACTGCTCTCCAGAATGGAGGGGGAAGGAGATGGAAAGCTGAAGTCAGGGGACAGATCAAGGTAGGCTGATGGTTGGCTGTGAAGGAGATAGGGTTGCCAACTCCAGGTTGGAAAATTCCTGGAGATTTGAGAGGTGGAGCCTGGAGAGGGTGGGGTTTGAGGAGGGGTGGGACCTCAGACAGTTACAATGCCATAGGCTCCACCCTCCAAACCAGCCATTCCCTCCTGGGGAACCATGCTTGCCAATCTCTAGGTGAGGGCTGGAGATCACTCAAAATTACAACTGTTCTTCAGGTATTAGAGATCAGTTCCTCTGGATAAAATGGAGGACTCTGTGTCATTATACCTTGCTGAGGTCACCACAGCAAATTGACTCTGAGTGTCCAGGACTGGAGCACCCACCCAGACCCTCTTTCTAGAGCTCATTGTATTTTATTTCCACAATGGGCCTTATTCCTAGTATGTGTGTGTACATACAGCGAGATCTATTAAAACAGAAAATTTAAAATCAAACCACAAGATATAATCATTAATACTAATAAACACAGATGTTTATAGGCAATGGTGGTGTCCTCTCAACATCCTGAAGGTCACTACCATCATAATCCAGGTTGGTTATTAATTGGTGCTGATGTTGCTGATATTGGGGCCAGGGCTGCAGTATTGGGAGGCGGCACCCTAATCAAAATCCTGGTGGAAGGAGCTCCATTTTACAGGCCCTGCAGAACTGTACAAGGTCCCGCAGGCCCTGATGTCTTCCGGGAGCTCATTCCACCAGTAAGGGGCTGCCACAGAAAAGGCCCTGGCCTTCATCACAGCTAGCCTGGCTTCTTTAGTGCCTGGGAGGGCTAGACAGTTTTGGGACCCTGATCTTAGTGCTCTCTGGGAAACATGTGGGGAAAGGTGGTCCCTTAGGTAAGAAGGTCCTTGACCATATAGGGCTTTGAAGGTAAGAGCGCAAGGCACACTTTTTCAAATACATTGGTGACCTTATAACCTTAACTTGTCATTTAGTTTTTCACTTTGCATTACTTAAGCATCATCATGTTACATGTTAATTTGCTGTTAAATCCCTGTTTATAAGTTTAGAACCTCATCTACCATTCCAGTGTATTTGAAAAAGTGTGCCTTGCACATGAAACCTTATACCTTGAACAAACCTTTGTTGGTCTTATAAGTGCCACTGGATTCTAAATTTGTTCTACCTTGTAGCATGGTCTGTGGTACTGGCCTCACTATGAGGCTGTCATTGGGACTGCTCTCTTTTGGTGGTGTCCGACGAATGTTTGCCTGTGAATCTTCCCTGTCTGTGGACTGTTAGTGCACTGGGGGATTATGTGCGTGCCTGTGGTCTGCATGAGAAGCTGTCCTAAGGGCCAAACCACACACTACTTTGGAAACCTGTCATCAAATCTCCATAAATCTTTAAAGAAGTCATGGGGAGTTATAGCACCCCCCAGGCTGCTATTAACCCTGGGAGGCAAAAAAGAAGGAAGAACACAATACAGGACACCCCCCCCCAAAACAAAAACCAGGACTAATGGTGCCTCTGTGAAGGGATTTCTATTGGGAAAATGGGTGAAAGGCTTAAACCTGTCCTCCAATGTTACAGCTCCAATCCACCCCCCATGGCTGTTTTTGAAGGTTAAAAGGTATGCTGAGATGCAATCAGTCTTCTTCGTAGCAGGTACTTAAGCATTAAAAAAGACTTAACCTCTGTTCTTTTTTCCATCTGTAAAGAGGAATAGTGGCAAACTGCAGTGTTAGTGAAGGAGGAGCAGTCCTGTTAGACGATATGTTAAAATAAAATGCGCACAGTGAGCTATTTTATGCCTTGGAGTATGCCCCAATGGAAAGACCTAATGAAGAAGATTTTTGCAGAATATTAGCAAAACAGATGTCAGCCCAGGGCAGAACATATCCATAGGGTATTTATATTTATAAATCAACTACTGCTTGGAACAGATGTCTGGTGTTTGATACTGTAATGCTATAAATTTTTCCATGTTCATATTGTAATTATCTAAAAGTAATTTGTTCAATTTGAATGTCTTTTAGATAAATCATCTTTGGCAATATTTGAAGTGTAAATATCCATTTGAAACTTGTTCAAAATGTAGTCTCTTGAGTGGGCAAACCGAGTCCATTCTACTGCTTGGATTCTAATCATGATTACTCTAGTTTTCCTTCTGCAGCATTCCATAGATCTCTATTAATGCCTCTTGTAGCACATCTTTCTGCAGTTGGTGTGTGGCCTATCAAAGGGCCAGAGTGGTAAAGATGAGCTAAGTATACTACAGTATATTTTCTGGTGATGTTACCAACTCCCTGCAGGGTGGAGCTGCTGTTTGACTTGGCTAGCTGGAATGCTTGGGTTAAAGTAATGAATTTAATACATTTAACAATAAGGTACAAAAAACACATCAAAGTATCCAGTTTACTGTCCTAATTTACTTTGATGTGTTTTTGTACTTCATTGTTAAATGTATTAAATTCATGGCTTATAATAGAGACATCTTCTGAGAATTTTTTCATAGTATTTTGATTAACTCTAATTACCTTGAGCCCTTTATATTTATAAGCTTGGGTTAAAGTAAAAGCAGGAGCAAATGCGTGCCACTTTGTATAAAAATGGGATCAACTGGGTATCAGAGTTGGTGTAACCTAAATATCTCCCATGCTATCCGATCTCTATTTAAAGCCCTTAGGAGAAATCATTTGTAGTTTTGGAATCAGATGCCATCAATATGCTGATGACACACAGCTCTATATTTCTCTGCCCAAATTTCCTGATGCCAGTCACCAGGTCTTGAGCCGCTGCCAGACTGTTATGGTTAAATGGATAAGAGTGAACAAATTTTACCTGCATCCTAACATGTCTGAGGTAATGCTGGTTGAGAAGCCTAATGTCTTGATGGATAGTGTGCTTCGCACTTTCAGTTGAGCTCAGTTGACCATTCTTGACTCAGTTAAGAGCTTAGGAGGTTATATCAGAACAAGCATTACTCCTGGAGAAGCAAAAAAACTGATGCAACTGCAAAAAAAAAAACTGCTTTCTTCCAACTTTGTTTAACTCAGAAGATGGCTCCCTACATTAACTTTACCAATTTGGCTATCTGGATCCATGCCATGGTAATATCAAGACTAGATGTGCCCTAGTTAACTGGGAGACTCAAGTTGGTACAAAATGCAACAATTCAACTACTATCAGAAGCTAGGTGGCACATGCATATTACACCCATTCTTCAGTCATTCCTTTGGTTGCCCATCAATTACTGTGCTCAGTTCAGCATTCTGGGTATCAGATTCAGATAGGAAGCCCTTCATGACCTTGGATCCTCATATCTGCAGGATCACCTCTTCTCCTATTCCCTAACATGCCAGCTTCACTCATCTGCGTAAGGCCTTCTGCAGGTACCAGCCTTCAAATGGGTGAGATCAACAACTGCCTGTACACATGTTTATGTTTATTTGGATTTATATCCCACCCTCCCCTTGATGGGCTCAGGGTGGGTTCCAACAATATAACTACAGTACAACAATATAAAATTCAGTACAATTAAAACCACATTAAAACATATAAAACATAGAACTCTAATAAAAGCCAACTATACTGGAAATAATTTCCCAGATGGGTGAGATCAACAA
The DNA here is from genome assembly GCA_029375565.1 of Gekko gecko. NCBI lineage: Eukaryota > Metazoa > Chordata > Lepidosauria > Squamata > Gekkonidae > Gekko > Gekko gecko. Next base: position 129,126,921 of record JAPDNY010000009.1, read on the forward strand.
CTGCCAGTTTGGTGTAGTGGTTAAGTGCACAGACTCTAATCTGGGAGAACCAGGTTCGATTCCTGACTCCTCCAATTGCAGCTGCTGGATGACCTTGGGCAAGGCATAGTGTTCTTGAAAAAAGAGCAGTTTCTGTCAGAGCTCTCTCAGCTTCACCTACCTCACAGGATGTCTGTTGTGGGGAGGGGAAGGGAAAGAAGTTTGTAAATCACTCTGAAACTCATTCCTTGCTGTGATTCCACCTTGTGCAATGGCTTGCCAGAAAACGAAATTATTCAGGATGCTTTTTATTTTTAATTTTTTTTAATTCAATATTATAAAGAGAAAGGGGAGGAGGGATAGGGAATCAGAAAGGGGTACAAAGAAAGTAATGCTTACAATTACTTCTACATCCACTATTACATTACATTAATAATTCTACTTATACAATCAGATAATTCTTTATATTAAATCTGATCACTTAAACCCATATATTTCTTGATATCTGCAAAAACCCATATTGTTGCCTTTATGTCATTAAAGCCTTCTACTTAAAAGAAATTTATAAAATCTTATTACCTTATTAATATATTTTAGCAAACTCAAATTAATTAATCATATTTGAGTTGTATTAGATTCATATCTATGGATTCTCATATACAAATATCTTATAACCTCTTAATAAATTATTACAAAACTAATCCTTACTCATCCACTTATGGATCCTTAACGTCCTACTGCCTATAAGTAGCCATTCTATAACAAAAATATTCTGGAAATAATATTTTAAAATACAGCTCCTTAGAAAAGAAATCTCTTTAATATTACATTTTACTAAATCTCTCTTTATAGACTCTAGCATTTTTATTATTATTCTGTATCCTGGTCTCAATTCTTTCTAACTAAATGTTGCTCAGTCCTAACAAAAATAATATACATTTCTTATGGAAGTTTTCCTACAGCTACTAATAATTTAGAATTTTCTAAAATAACACATACAAATGCTCAGGGCTCTTTTTGTAGCAGGAATTCCTTTGCATATTAGGCGACACACCCCTAATGTAGCCAAGCCTCCAAGAGCTTACAGTAGCCCCTGTAAGAAGAGCTCTGTAAGCTCTTGGAGGATTGGCTACATTAGGGGTGTGTCGCCTAATATGCAAAGGAGTTCCTGCTACAAAAAGAGCCCTGCAAATGCTACAAATGTCTTATAACAAATATTTCTTTACAATTAATTTAATTTCAATTTTAATTCAATTTAACCTTCTTAATTAATTTCTTGTTTATCATTAACCATCCTTTGCACTACTACAGCCATAATGAATAACACTCAGTTATATTTAATAATTAATTATAATGAAATTATCTCACACTCCTTATGCAAAAGAAAGGGGGAGAAGAAAGAGAACTTCCATACAGCTGTTATTAATATTTGTCTTTAAAATCACATTACAAGATTTTGAGCTTTTCTAAAGTAACAAGTAAAAACTACCTTGTAACACTCATTTCTTTTAACATTTAATTTTTGATCTCACTTACTCTTAAGTTTTATATCCTTAAATCTCATTAAATCTCATTAAATTCCATTTTAAATGTCACTTGCTCTGCTGTAGCAATTCCATCTTAAATAGTTCCCCCCTTTTCTTTTTTTCCTTTCCCCCTTCTTGAATTCCCAACATTTTATCTTCTGCAATTGTGGGTTACTTTCATTATGGGCATAGAACTCTCTCCTTGTTTACTTGCTATATCTAAAAAGAATGTATTACTCATGCTTAAAACTGTCTTCCATTCCTCCATCTTGGTATCTTGTGGTTCTTTCACTTCAGACAGGCATGCAGCTTTGTACTCCATTTTAACAGTTTAGTCTCTGATATTTCCACATCTTCAAATCTTGGCTCTTCACTCAAATCTTGTGCTTCATTTGGTAATTGTTTCAGCAAACTTTCTACTTGGTCAAATTTACAAGAAAGCTCCTGGATGTGGTCCACTAAGAGATACAAATTGTGCTGTATTGGAAGTATAGCTGTGTTAAAAATGTCTTTTAATGTTTTCGTTATCACTTGAAAAGTAGCCATTGTTCCCATGGAGCAACTTAGCCAGATAGTTGGGCCAGCAAAGTTTGTTTAAACTGAGCCAGAGAATCCAAATTAGCTCAAATATTCTTTAAATCATCTTCCAGCAAGAATCTTTCTTGAATCCAATTTAATTTCAATATAGTCCAAATAAATTCAATATAAAGTCACAGTCAGCTTTTTCTCATGTTGATAGCACCAAATCCATTTTTCAGTTTGCAACCAATTAGGTCAATAGGGGACAGCACAGTCAAAAATCTTCTAATGATTATAGTCCCTTTTAAATGTTGTTTCCTTTAGTTTGAGAGCAGCTTCCAAATTGGGGGGGGGGGAGAAATAACTGTATAACAGTTCCCCCACTCCTCTTTATCTTTCTAATCTCTTTTACAGTTTGGTTAAATCCTTCAACTCTATTTCAGCAGGCATTTTCACTAAACAAAAAGAACTTACTTGCAGGATATCTTACAGTTTATGTAGAGAGTCGCTTGATGTAGAAGAGGGCTTAGTTTCAGTTCGTAAAAAGTCTGGTAGTCACAACTTTCTGCCAAGATGGCGATTGTATCAGCTAGGGCTTCAGAGCAAATGGGAGACTCCAGATCGAAGCCACAGCCAGGATCTGGCTCCCCATCATGCCCCCTACTTCAGGTACCCCTCTTCTGGGGTCCCCCTAGGAGTCCAGGAAGCCCAGACTCCCCCAAAGTGCACAATCCGGGTGGCTGCTGGAGCAAAACTCCACAGCTCCTCCCCAATCTTGTTGCGCTGAAACCAGAAGTCCATCAGAAGAACACTAGGGCTATATTATAATACAGTGGTTCAAGAAGGTGCTTTTAAAAAGGCTATTGGTCTGTGGGTGGCTGACTAACTTTTGAGGTCTTTTTGCCAATGTATACAGAGAAACCGGTGTGCGTCGGCTGAGAAGCCTATTTCTTCAAGGAATGATGCTTGACAAAGGTTTCTTAATTTGAATCAAGATTCTCTTTACTGAAGGTTCTTATCATTACAGTCATACAAAAACAGATACACACACACATACATTCAAGTTCCTTTTAGATACAGTAGAAATGGAAAACAATATTGGGATTTAAGCTAAAGGTATGTCTTCAGGAGGGGGGAAAGCAATTATACTTATCTGCTTCAGGAGATGTTGGTTCTTCCAGTGCTCAGGAACAAGGATTGTTTCTAACTAAGGATTCCTTACTTTTGCTACACACAGATAGGCCAGCTATATGTGTGAGGGTTCCTTGGTCGCGACTCCAAGTTACCACAATAAGTTACCTTAGCTATCTTGTTGATATGAAGAAGGAGCAGCGGCTGCAGAAGTCAGAGCAAGCAAAAAAACCAGCAACAAAAGGTTGCACCCCCTTTTATCAGTTAGTCTGGGGGCTGGCTTGGGGTGTTTCTGGGTCCATCCCATCCCTATACCATTGGCTAAAGGATGTGGGGTTCCCTCCTCCTAAGGTGGGGCAATGCTGAAAATCTACACCTTTCTACAAGGGAGGATTTTGGTCCAGGTGTCAAGATGGGTTGGCATGGAAACCTTTAGGTATGTAGATGGATCTGGCCGGGTCTTCATACATGCAAATGCCAAGCATCCTGTGGGTACATGCGAGGTAGAGATTCCTCAATGGTGGAAAGTTGTTGTTTTTACATTCTGTGGAAAAGACCGTAATGGAGATGCTAATGGAGATGCTTCTTGCTCCCAAAGGCTGCTGGGTAACTGTGTAAGATGCGTCTGTGACCTCATTTGCATGGAGATACAGGCTGTGTGGTACCTCATTTTACAGAGAGAGTCACATTAACTCAAGCATACATTCTCCCAAAGCAAAGACTCTTGCTGGCACCATTCCTGGTGTGCATGCAGGTCAGAAAATAACAAATAAAAGCATTTTCAAAGTTCACCTCCTAACAGTTATACTACTGCGTACAATATAGATTATCAATTGGCTGTACATATTATCTTGCTCTCACTGCATTGTATTCTACCTATGTATTCCATTTTTTGGTATTAACATGTATCTGATAAATGCTTTGTTTATCGGATGTCTTATGCTGTTAATTGCACTGATTTCCATTGAGTAATCCACCTTCCATCTCGATAAATAAAAACGAATAAATGGTTTATAAAGAATAATGAGGATTTTGTTCTTATTAACATTTTATTTTTAAAAAAAATAAGTATATCCCACTTTTCCTCATGCCCCAAGGTTGCTTTAAAACATTACAATTTAAAACCAATAAAATAATACCTCAGATAACCCCCTCTCTCCAAAATTTAACTGTAGTTTATATCTCATCAAAAGCCCTAGCAAATAAAATGGCTTTGCAGTGCCTCCTGAAAAAGTCTAAAGATGGGGCCTCCCTCACATTTTTTTTTTAAGTTCTATGGATTAAAAAAACCAAAACCTAATGAAAATGTAATTTCCTCTAGATATATTTGTTCTTTATTGGCTGTCTTCCTATGCCTCAGAATTGTTATTACTTTACTGTACAGAATTATTTCTAGCATTAATGTAGATTGGGGCCATACTAGATACATTATCAGAGGTAACTTTCTGGACTTTTGGTTTCTGGCGCTGGTCTTGCCAACACTTTTAGGTTGTGCTCTGCTTCAAAGTGTTTTATTCTCTAATTTTCGGTTTCTGTTTGCTTCTGTTATTTTTTTCCTGTTATAAGTTTATTTTAGATGCTCCTTCTTTAGCTTTATTTTATCTCTTTTTTCAGTTTTCTGTCTTGAACTTCAAGAATACCTAGAAAATTTATTCATTTAAACTCTGACAACCTTTTTTGCTTTTTCCTTGTTATTTCCAGGTGAAGGAGTGTTGGTTGGGGGGAGGCTGCAGCTGTGTGTAGGTTTTATTTTAATTCTTTTCAGGTTAGCTTAGTTTAGGTTCATTCAGGACTTTTAGGCTGTTATTAGTTTGTATTTTATTTTAGTTATTAGTTATATTTTTAGTTATATAGAGTGTTTTATTATCCTTTGTAGTTCAAAGGTGGTTTGGGGGTTTTTTTGGTTATTATTTTTAGCCAGAAGGTGGCTGACCTTGGCTTGTCTGGCTATTTCCTAATCCCTCCCTCCCCCTTAAAGACAACAAGTTTGGTTTATTACCGAGGTTAGAAGGGGAGGGTGTGTGTGTTCTCTTCTTTTTCATTTGTTAAAATAACAAAAAAGGCATGACACATTGATGATGAACCTTTTATAAAAGCTAAGCAAAGTAGATGGGAAAGCCCTTGATTAAATCAAAGCTAGAAGAACAATCACCCTTACAGAAGAGGACAAAAAAAAGAGAGCCACTATTAATTGATCTAGAAATCCCTTTAGACCAGAAGACAGGTGATAATCAGAATTTAAACCACTCCCTCCTGCAGCGGATGAATAAAAGAACCCCTTTGAGAGACACTGAGACAGTTATAGAGAAGGAAGTGGGAAAACAGATCTTCAGGAACAAAGCCTGCTAAACACCTTCGGCCATCTTCCAGTGAAGGAACAGCAACATATTGAACAAAAATTAGGAAAATTGCAGCAGACTCTTGCAGGGATTAGGTGAGGTGATAATAATATTAATGGGAATTCTAAAAACAACAACCATCTGTTTACACATACCACTCAAGTAATTAGATCAAAGGAAAATAATGGCTCAGGTGATCCAGATCCAAGCATGGGAAATTTGAAGGGAAAACCCAGAATACTCTCAAATTCTCCTTAGATGCGACTAATGCATTAAACTAAAGGTACCATGTGGGGGAGATACAGGATACACAGACCATGCACAAGGTCTTATAAAGTAAAACATGGGTCCTCTACTGTATTATCTTCAACAGAAATTAACAGATCTTTCCCACCAGCAGCTAAAATCTGCTAAGTCTACTGCTTACCTTAAACAATCCAGGCAGACACAGAAAAAGAAAGTATATTAACAATAAAACTTTGCTGGAAAAAAAGAATGGTGTTCCCAACAGCTTGATAACAGTCCCACTGTGGCTTATCTGCCCTTAAAGTTTGTAATAAACAATGTGCAAATAACATACCCCAAATCTTCATGTAAGGCCTTTTAAATAGATTGTTTTAACTTCCAGCAAAAATACCAATGTAGTGTTTGATTTTGCTTAGTAATATTGTACTCTTTGGGACCACAAGATCAATTAATGTAGTTTTGTGAATAACTCAGTATTATTGAGATGCATGGAGCTCTGTATGCATGCATATGTGTGTACAGTAAAACGTGCATTGGGGGGAGGGGAGCAGGAGTAATTCCCAGAGCCTTATCTGCTTTGGCTCAGTGAAAGAGCCTCTGCTTGCCACGCAAAAGATCCCAGGTTCAATCTCTGGTATCCCCAGGTAAAAGCGGTCAAATAGTAGGTGGTGGAAAAGACCTCGGCCTGAAACCCTGGAGATCTGCTCCTTGTTGAAGTAGACATTACTGACCTTGGCAGACCAGTGGTCTAGTGCTATATAAGGCAGCGTTATATGACTTCATGTGTCAGAAACTGCCCCCTTACCCAGCTATGGAAAGTACAGGAGTCCTGTCCTCCCTTCATGAGGCTAAGTGAAGATTAGAGTTGTACAGATTTTCATTTGTTTCTAATTCTGATTGGGTCATTTATTAGAATAAAGTCTAGTTCTCTGTGACTCAATTAACTAATTTTTATCTGGAATTAAACCTTCCTGATTTTAGCAAGACTTGCATCCAATAAGTGGAGCAGGCTTCTTCTATCCTCAGTCAACTCTTATGTCCTTCAGGATCTCTAGATAATCTGTAAATTTAACTAGGATGGAAATTTTATGCACACTTAAATTGGATGAAGTCTCACTGAAATTTGAACAAATTGAGAGCCAGTTTGGTGTAGTAGTTAGGAGCGCAGACTCTAATCTGGGAAAACCGAGTTTGATTCCCCACTCCTCTACATGAAGTTGCTGATGTGACCTTGGGCCAGTCATAAATTCTTTCAAAGCTGTTATCTCAAGGTCAGTTCTCGAGAGAGCTCTCTCAGCCCCACCTACCTCACAGGGTGTCTGTTGTGGGGAGAGGAAGGGAAAGGGATTGTAAGCCACTCTGAGACTCCTTTGGGTAGTGAAGGGCAGGGTATAAACCCAATCTCCTCCTCCTCCTCCTTCTTCTTGGAAGAGGCTTAGTTGGTAAATGCTGGTTTGTACTTCAGTAAATGCTTAGGTTTCATTGCTTCCATCAGTGCTTTGAAACAATGTGTGAGCCCAACAGAAAAGAGGACAGATGTGTGAGAGAACTACTTCACGGTACATTTACTAGGCTACAACCAACCTTGTCACTTTGGAATATTTTGGCTTATATCGCTGCAGTGCTGCACCAATTGTATGCTTCTGAAACTTCACTGAAACCAATAATTAAAGCAGAATCAAGCAGCACTCACCAGACGCCAAACAATTCCTTTGATTTCTATGAGCTCAAAACATTTCCACCGCTTTTATGGAAAGCTCTCCGGGGGAGTGCGGCCTAATCCTCCACATGCCTTCCCATTCCCTTAATAGTCATATAATGGTTGCAGTTTGCAGCTGTGTAAAATTAAGCACAGTTCCTGGAGCTTCAACTACCCCTTTTAGAGATTATATTGTTGTAATCTATTTTCCTTTGTCAAAAGCTGGTCCTAAAGGCTTTTTGGAAAATCAGTGCAGAAATCAAAGCTTGATTGTTCCTGTGGTTTTGTCCTGTGGTAGTGCCAGATGCAGAGAGTCTGCCTACTACTGAGCCCTGTGATTTTGTTTCCATGTTGGTTATTAGTCAGACAGTCTGTGAATTCAATTTGGTTTGCTTCACCTGAAACTGAAGTGTTGATTCAAGGATTACTGATACAAATTCCATTACAAAAGGTGGAGGGGTGATCCACTGTGCAGGTTCTTCCAGATCGCTTTGTTAGCTGCATGTGATTTGTAACAGCCAGAGCTTCCAAAGGCAAACCAGCATAATTTGCTTTCAGCCTCCTGGAAGTGAAATAGCAGCTGTGTGGCTGATAAAAAGGGCTGCTGTGTTCATCTGGGAAAAGTTGTAACAGAAGGGCCTCTGGGAAAGTGACTGATTGAGTGCTGGCACCAGCAGTGGATTTCTTTTATTTTGCCAACACCCAGGGCCACAAGTAAGGCAGCCAGGTCTTCTGCTTTTTGCAGTTTAGGAGGCAGTTTGAAACGTTGTGCCTACCTCTGGTATTCTCAGAATACCAACACTGATTTTTGTCTTAGTCATTCTGGAACATTTAATTTACAGAAACCAGGGAAGCGAGAGCTGTGAGAAGTAAACACAGCCAGACACTTTGGCAATATTTTATCAGCTAGAAGAAGTTCATGGAATGAGACATCCAGTGCTGGTTCCTTCCATCAGCCCTCATCTCAACTTCATAATTTGGTTTATCATGGATTCATCATGCTGCACCCTTTCTACCAGCTCCAAGGGACTGATTTTTCCTCTTGCCTCCCTGTCAAGCTGCTATACATGTAGGGTAGCCAACTTCCAGGTGGTACCTGGAGATTTCCCACTATTATTAGATCAATTTCCCAGGAGAAAATGGCTGCTTTGGAGGGTGGATTATATGGCAGTCTGCCCTGCTGAGGTCCCTCCACTCCGCAAACCCTGCCCTCATCAAGCTCCACCCCCAAAATCTCCAGGTATTTCCCAACCCACAGCTGGCAAGTGGCAACTCTATATACATGGTGGGCAGAAGTATATGTAAGCTTGTTGCAAAGCTGTTCCATTGTTTGACTCCACTGTACCCCAAAGCTTCCCTGAAGTTTTAGCTTGAGGCTGTGTTTAAAAGTTTCCAGCCTGATAACCAAAGACAGTTGGTGATATTTGAATACCAGAACAGGCCTTCCTTTGTAGTTTGTCACAAATTCTCCAGCTTCCTGATTTCCTGTTCTTGTTATTCTTGGCCACAGTTGGGGTACCTCCATAAACTTTAGCTAGTAACACTTGCTTCCAGTTCCCATGCCACATGAAACTCTGCTGGTGCTATTGAAGCCTCTGTTATTAGAATCATAAGAGTTGGAAGGGACCTCCAGGATTATCAAGTTCAACCCCATGCTAAATGTAGGAAATTCACAACTACCCCCCCACCCCCCAGTGACCATGCCCAGAAGATGGCAAAAAACCCCTCCAGGATCCCTGGCCAAACTGGCCTGGAGAAAATTGCTTCCTGACCCCAAAGTGGTGATTGGCATTTTCCTGGTTGTGTAAGAAAGTGCCACAAATATTGATGCAACCTTCCCTGCCCTCTATCTCATTATCTCCCAAAGTTCACAGAATAAGCATTGCTGTCAGATGGCCATCTAGCCTATTTAAAAACCTCCAAAGAAGGTATTTATCCCACCACCTGCTGAGGAACCCTGTTTCTCTGAGGAACAACTCTCACTGTCAGAAAGTTCTTCCTAATGTTTAGCCGAAGACTCTTTTGATTTAATTTCAACCTGTTGGTTCTGGTTCCGGTTGGAATTTTTTTATAAATCAGAACTTGACCAGTAAAGGAATTTGGCTGTTAGGAAACTGCAGAGCATGCTTCCAAAGTACTTCTAGGTCAGGGTACCAGGTCAAATTCTCAAAATCATTATATAGATAAGATATTTCAACTAACAGATGGCTTCTCTCAGTTCTCATACAATGGCACTATTGCTGCCAAGGATGAAGGTGCTAGCACTTGATTGTCTGGATTTATAGACATTATGCTTTTGAGAAACTGCAAATGAGGTACTTGTAAACAGGGTCTTTTCGTAGAAAAAGAGCTGCAGGAGCTCTTTAGCATATGGTATGCTAATGAGCTATTAGGCTATTAGCATATGCCACGCCCCCTGACATCACCGGAAGTGATGTCAGAAGGGGAAGCAAAGGGGGGAGGCATCTTCGAAAGCTGGCCTGGGTGGGGGAGCTAAGAGAGAAGGGGTTTAAAGTTTAAACTCCTTCTCACTAGAGTTGGGCCACAGAAGGAGGAAAGAGGGAAGGAAACAGAGAGAAGGAAAGAGGGAAAGAAAGAGAAGGAAAGAAGGAGAAGAAAAGAAGGAGAGAAAGAAAGAGAGAGAAGGGAAGGAGAGAAACAGGGAAAGGAGGAAAAAGGAGAAGAGAAGAAGGCGGGAAAGAGGAAAAGGAGAGAAGGAAAGGAGGGAGTGAAAGAAATTCAGTGGCAATTCGATCCTATTATATCCTATGGGCCATTGAAGTCAATGGCAAAAACATAGGGTATATTCTGGGGGCTGGAGAGGAGGGGGTTTGAGGAAGAGGCTCCAAACTCACAGGGTAGCTGCTGGAGCCTCTCCCCAAGATACCCACTAAGTTTCAAGAACATTGGACCAGGGGGTCCAATTCTATGGGCCCCCAAACAGGTTGCCCCCATTCCCTCCATTGTTCTCTATGGTGGGAAAAAAGTTACTTTTTCCCCACCATAGAGAACAATGGAGGGAATGGGGGCAACCTGTTTGGGGACCCATAGAATTGGACCCCCTGGTCCAATGTTCTTGAAACTTGGTGGGTGTCTTGGGGAGAGGCTCCATCAGCTACCCTGTAAGTTTGGAGCCTCTCCCTCAAACCCCCTTCCCTCCAGCCCCCAGAATACACCCTATGTTTTCACCATTGACTTCAATGGCCCATAGGATATAATGGAGCTGAAATTGACATTCGGCTGCCTGAAAGACTCCCCCCCCGGGAAGCGGGCTGGGGGCGGGGCTTGGCTCCTGAGCTCCCCTCCCAAAAGACCCCTGCTTGTAAATGTCTCCTACTTAGTCTGACATGTAAGAGCCACACAGAGAATGATCAGAAGAAAGGGGAAAGATGATTTTTTTTTTAGCCCTATGGCAAAAAGAGTGGATGCTTATATGCATTTGAAACTTGCTGCTGGGAAATTCTTTCTTCCTGGAGCAACCATTTATATCCAGTCCACAAACAGCCTTCTAGATTAAAGTGCTTTTTGAGAGTGAGCATCATAAATTGGCTTAAGTTCATGGATTGAATCAGAGGTCAAAATAAGCATCTACAACAGTGCCCTGGGTGGTTCAGGGAAGCCAGATCTTGGAAGCTAAGCAAGGTTGCCCTGGTTAGTACTTGGATGGGAAGCCAAAGTCCAAGGTAGCTACCCAATGGCAAACTACCTCTGAATGTTTCTTGCCTTGAAAGCTCTACAGGGTCACTGTAAGTTGGCTGTTACTTTTTAAAATTCATGTATTAATAAAGTGTTAACACAAATAATGAAAACTAAAGAATTTAATTAAATTAAAGGTAAAATAAAATATAATAAAGTAAACTTAAAGTAAATTTAAATTAAATTTAAATTAAATTACTGAAGGATGCAGGCATTGCAGGCAGGCAGGCAGAATGGCATAGGAGGAACTCATAGCATCATCATAGGGTCACATGTTACCAGCAGTGAGCTCTTCCCCTGCCTGCCTCCTCTGTCTGAGGCAGGCAGGGCAGCGGGTGGTGAGCTTGTCCACCCCCACGGCCAGGTACTTCTCTGGAGGAGGTGGGAGGAAGTCAGCACATCATGACAGTGTCATGTGCCTCAGGCTCCCTCCTCCCCAGCCAAAGGAAGGAAGGAGAGAAATCACCCTTTGGGCCAGCACAGCAGTGGCCCAAAGCAGTGTGGCTTAAACAAGTTACATAAATTAAAAATTAAACAAAAAAAGGGAAGATTGGGGTGGGGTGTAGCAGATGTGACAGGGGGCGCCACCTGCTGTGCCCCCCCCCCCCCGGCTATGGCCCTGTCTTGGTATCTCTACAGGAAATGTTGTGTTGGAATGTTAATACAGCTTGCTTTACATTGTAAACATAATAAGTTAGATGACACAAGACTCTAGTCTGTTTCAGTCGTTACAGTCACCCCACAAAAAGAAAACACGTTAGTGTCAAGGCAGGTACCAAGGCTGGAGCTGTGAGTCAGTAGAGCATCTGATTTGCATGTAGAACGTACCAGATTTACTCCCCAGTATCTCCAATTAAAAGGACCAGGTAGTTGGTCATGCAAAAGACCTCTGCCTGGGCCCTGGAGAACTCCTGCTAGTCAGAGTAGACAGTACTGCTCTTTATAGACCAAGGGCCTGACTGAGCACAATTGTTTGTTCAAATAAAAATGTCTGCCTGTGTGTATCATTTGAAGGAAGTATTAAACAGTGTCTTTAATAGCTGTCTGTCATTCAGCTAGTTAGCAGGTGAAGCTTTTCTTGGCACAAAGATGAAGTTGATGGAAAGAGCATCACCAATTTGAGAGCTGTGTGGCAGGCTTGTGATAAGAGCAACTTTTGAAAGCTTTGATGAGCGAAGCCCTCTAGGGCAATCAAATGCTGACAGAGAGAATGGCTTTAAAAAAACCAAACTTGGACTACCTTCTTAGATAGATCTTTAAGGCTAGCTGAAGACAGTTTTATTTAGGAATTTTTTTGACTAATTTGGTCTTTATCTATTGGCAATCACAATTTGTATTTTAAGTTGTCGTACTTTATGTATTCTTTACAATTTTGTTTTATGTACATTGTAAGCCACCTTGAGTAGAAAGTTGGCTAATAAATGTTTAAAATAAAGAAGAAGAAGAAGAAGAAGAAGAAGAAGAAGAAGAAGAAGAAGAAGAAGAAGAAGAAGAAGAAGAAGAAGAAGAAGAAGAAGAAGAAGAAGAGGAGATTGGATTTATACCCCGCCCTTCACTGCCCAAAGGCGTCTCAGAGCGGCTTACAAACTCCTTTCCCTTCCTCTCCGCACAACAGACACCCTGTGAGGTAGGTGGGGCTGAGAGAACTTCTGACAGAAACTGTCCTTGAGAGAACAGCTGTGCCAGAGCTTGTGACTGACTGAAGGTCACATCAGCAGGTGCAAGTGGAGGAGTGGGGAATCAAACCCAGTTCTCCCAGATAAGAATCCGCGCACTTAACCACCACATCAAACTGGCTCCTATAAATAAATAAATAGGTTTGTGCCACATCCCAATGTATGCATTAGCTCCTCTAAAGCTACATATGCTTTAATTTGGATTGAAGCCATAGTACTGGACAGGAACCTGAAATCTGATTGATAAGACTCATGACTGTATCATGCTGGATGGGAATTGTCTGATGCTGGAATTAGAAATACATATATAATTTGATTAAAAATACTACCCATTAAGAAGGCAGGTGAAGACATGGTGTCTTTTCCTTTTCTGCCTAATTACAATCTAAGAATGGTGTGGTTTCACTCAGGAGAACACTGCAGAAGATAAGAGTCAATCCCTTCTTTGACAACATGACAGCCCTGCTCCAAATCAGCAGTCCCCAACTGCTTTTCAGTGTCAAAAAGTGCTTGGTCAGTTTAGTACAGAACATGTTATGAGCTAAGAGTGTATACTCCAGAAAGCTGCTTATAGAGCAAAGAGCTACAAAAACTATAGGTTTGAATCCAGAGTATTCTGTATGAGGCAAAGCTTATTTCTCCCTCCCAATCGGTGTACTGAGTGCCCTGAAATTCTGTCCCTGGGGGTCAGGAGACCCTCATGAACAGCTTGGGAAGGGGACAAAATGAGGGACTGCAAAGGCAAGGAGGAATGTGGTATCTGCCTCTCTCTTTTGCCAACTGAAGTGCCATCCCACTAGCTGAATTTTGGATACTCCGCTGGAAGAGCACCTTTGGATCCAGTGTTCCTTCTAAGCTGAATTAGTGTGAGCTAGCTCACAGTTTTTCAGCCTCCAGCTTACATGTTAAGTATGAGACTCAACAAAGGAATAAGCTTAACAAGTGATTTCAGCTTTATTCAACGACAAACATCAACTCAGGAACACACAACAACAAACAGTGGAGCACAGCTCCTTTTTAAACTCTCCCAGGCTGTCAAAGCCACACCCATAACAAATTAAAGACCAATGGCATTGCAGGGATAAAGACCAATCAGGACTGTTCCCTCTTTGCAACATTATCACACAGTGATTGGCTATTTACACTGGTTTCGCAGAAACCGACCAACAGGAATGCGACAGCTTAGAATCCACATTCAGAATCAAGCTTAACATGGAGAAGAATAGGCTTGATTCACAGTGCAATACATAACATTACACATTTTTGTCTTAGCTCAGGATGGATGGCTCTAGATCAAACTAATTTATGCAGTAGCCAAATCGCTTGCTCACAACTTTAATGCCAGTAGCTCACAAAGTAGATTTTTTGCTCACAAGACTCCACAGCTTCAAGGAAGCATTGGATCCATTCCTGGGTAGCTATAGTAACTAGACGTGGTGTAGTGATTAGACTGTGACAAGTATCTGGAAGACCCAGATTCAAATCCTCTCTCTGCTATGGAATCTCATTGGATGACTTGGGCCAGTCACACACTCTCAGCCTAACCTACCTCACAGAGTTTGTTTATTTAATCTATACCCTGCTTTTTCCCACAATGGGGACCAAAGCAATTTACACTGTTCTCTTGTCCATGTTATTCCCACAACAACACTGTGAGGCAGGTTAGGCTGAGAGTATGTGACTGGTCCAAGGTCATCCAGAAAGCTTCCATGACAGAATGGGGATTCAAACCTGGGCCTAGTCTGCACCACTCTGTTTGTGTTGATCTTCTGAATGCTAATGACATAGGAGTCTGGCTTTTGTATAGTAAGAAGGCTGAACCAAAAACTCTGTCCTTCCATTGTTCAGACTGATGAAGCCAAAAGGGATACTTGGAGCTAAAAGGGCCAGATGGCCAAAGTAAGCCCCCTGCTCCAGAAGAGCCAACAGATGAAATGGTTGAAGGCAGCTTTAAAAATTATGTATGTAAAGTTACCCTGCCCTTTTTCTCTGTCACTCATAGAAAGGTATGAACTTTGAGAGTGGTCCTACAAGTATTAAATACATATTTGCTGTTGGAATTTTATTAAACTGGGAACATGCCTAAAGCTTTTGAAAGGTCATTGCCCTATAATAAAAAAAACAGTGTTGAATTTGATTTACAGAATTCTCCAGGCTATACCATACTGGACGTGAGCAATCTGCAGCTGGAAATTAGAAACACATATCATTTGATTAAAAATATGTTAAACCTACAAATGCAGTATTTAAAAAAGATAAAGCTGTCACAGTTGGTCATGAAATCTGAGAACTGCAAGGAGCTTAGTTTTCCTTTCCAAGGTTTATTCACTTTGATGGTAGAGGGCAAAAGTGATAACTTGGTAATTGGAATGTACAGTTGTACTGTAGGGAAGTATCTATTGATACAGAATGCCCTATCAAATCAGGAAATATTCGAGAAACAGCAGAAAACATTGTATAAGCACTTGGTTGTTTGAACTTTGACCAATAGTGCAATTGGTTCCTCATACAAACCTCAAACACATCTGCTCTTTGAAACTGGGTTTCCAGGGATTTTGGCAAAGGGCTGAAAAAGAAACTGTATGCATGCTCAGAGGCTTGTTCATCTACAAAAGACTCTAGGGGATTTGGGAATGAATCTTCCCAAAATTGTTAAAGCTTAGTTTTGGAAGGTAAAGAGAGGTGAGGTCACTCATGGGGGTGGGGGTGGGCTGGGGTACAATTTCAGGGCCCTGCATCACCTTGGGAGCCCATGGAGCTGGGCAAGTCTTATTTATTCTCATACAATGTTTGCGTTCAGTCTAAGCAGGGTGAGGGCAGCCCAAAGGGAATCATAGGCTGAGTACAGACTGGCAGTTTGCTCCGGTAGCCAGTCATAGCAAAAAAGCCCCGGAATAAACTATACTGGGTTTTCCCGTTCACACAGCGCGGGCCGCTGCCGGAAGATACGGGACAGAGGCGCGCGTGAGTGTTCAGACTGCCGCGTCGGAGGCATGCTATATACGCCATTTCCCCATTAATTCAGCTGTGGGTGTATGTGTGCATGAGCACCCATGCGCTCATGCGCTCATGCACATAAGCGCATTTTGCTGATTGGAGGAGGACCCCGCAGCACCGGCACCACATTGGGCAGTGGAGCGGAGCACAGCCAATCACACCGCTGCTGCCTTCTGCCCAACACGGGTTGCTCCCAGCTTTTCGGCTGCGCGTTCAGACTCTCCAGAAGCGGAGAAATGCGTGACACACGCAGGCTTTTGGATTTGCTACGGGTTTTATCAGGTATCTTTTTAATCCGGTGGTGAAGCGCAACAGCACAGGTTGGCTACGGGTGGGGGACGCCAGGCAGATGTGCCTGTGTGAATGCCCCATTTACTCCGGGATTGAGTTTTCGCTGGCCCGTGTCCCTACCGGGGCAAATTGCCAGTCTGAACTCAGCCATAGTTGGGGTTTCACAGTGATACTAGATAGTCTTGGGGAGAGTGGTTGAATCTTTCCCACTTGTGGGATTTTGCCCATCGAAACTGCTCTCCTCATGCTGCGATCAGCACAAGGCCAGCACTCAACTTTTCATGTCTTTTTCCTTGCGAGGCTAAGAGTGGTACAGGGAGTGAGGTTTCAGTAGGCAAAACTGGCCAGGATGGAAGGATTAAACCCCTTCCTTCATAGCTATCATTTTTCTGTCATAAATTTCTCCATGTCTAATCTAGTTTAACCTTCACTGTTTTATCCGGCCAGCCAAAGAACAACATTTACACATCTTCAAGATACAAGAAATCTAGCTTTGCAGGCTATAACACAGATTCCTCATCAAATCAAGCTCTCAGGGTAGTTTAGTGACAAAAGTGAATCGAGAGCATGAATCCATCTGGGAAATATTATTGTACTCACTTTTTGAGCGCTGGGAGGTTTCCAGGTGTAGCGTTACAGGCTTTACTTTCCTTGGAGCAAGGAAATGTCTTTATGGTGTCTTTGAATGTTCCATGTTTATGTATAGCTGCCTTTGCTTAGTGGAAGCAAGCAGATTCCCGAAAGTAGGCAACAGACCATCAGAGCACAAGGTATAAAGGCTTTCAAGGCTGCTTCCCCCACCACTCTGTCCCAACTAATTCTAGTTAGAAACTCTCAGCTCTTTTTTGCTCTTTCTCTCTTAACTCAAGAGCTGAAACCCTGGCCATTCTAGCACACAGTGCATCCTGCTGAGTATTCATCAGACTTCATCCATACAGGAGAATGCCCTGCTCAGGAAGCTGTCCAGAGATGTTAAGAAACATTTTTCTTTTGGTGAGTTCATGATCATTCATAATGAAGTGTTCCAAACCTCCTCTCTGGAGCAAAGTTTTCCAGCTGGGCCCATAGCTATTTTCAGTTCTTAATTTCTGGAGAGAGTCCGGAGTTCAGACTGGTCTGGTGACATCAACCTCTGATCTGAAATCCGTTTTGCCTATTTTCTAATGTATGGGCCACTTTTTGTATAGGTACAGTAGTGTTGGAAACACATACTGCGTGTGCTGGGAAGTGCTTTTATCTATTTTTATGTTATTCCCTGACATTGAAAAGAGTTGTCAGGCCTGAGCAGGGGCATAAATTAAGCAACGGCTGTGATGTCAAGAGTGGTTTGATGTGTACTAATTAGTTGGTGAAGTTTGATCCCCTGCAAATGCTGTCAGTCAAATCACTGTTAAAGGCACAGCTGCAGAGGCTGGTTGTGAATATGGCACTTTTAGATGGAATCCACAATAGAAGTAATTTGGACTACAGGTTTCTCTCTTAAAAGGGAGAGAATTTAAAAGACTAACAATGGGTTATCACGTGTGAAGTTATGACAGTTAAGCGATTTTTAAATATTTTTATATTCTAGCTTGCTCATTCCAGTTCTGGGCTGGTTTGTCTAAACAGAACAGAGTCCACAGAAGGGATTTTTCCATTTACCTCCTTTTCACTGGAACATCCTTCAGTATAATGTGGAATGTAATGTGCATGTGGGTGGTATAACAGCAGGATTCAGGTAATTTGATGTACTTTTCTACAAACAGAACAAGAAAAAGAAAGGGCTGATTTCTCCCTTCCAACTGCACTTCCTGTGCTAGTTCTTGTGTGATTCTGTAAGTCCAGTGTAGACCACAACTAAGCAATTACCTAAGTAACCATTTCACATGTGCCCTGTCATGTGTACATGCACTTACCATATGTAGTGACCTCTTTTGTGTGTGGTGTTAACACATCTGTGGAATGCATGCCCAATGGGCAATTCTGCATTTTAGGAACACATGTGGTAAACTCATGAGAATATGACAGGAGCATGCATGGAGAACACTTCCGTTGGTAAGTACTTTACTTGAGTCTCATGTCAAGTAAAAAAATGGGCCTCACATTGACCATTTATATAGGTGTGGTCACACGTGCGAGATGACACGGGAGGGGGAAGTGAGGCTATTTCCTCTGGAGGAATTTGACCCACAGTTGCACGATCACACAATCCTTGGAAGCTGCGGGTACAGCCTGCCACTGTGTGATCAGGCGCAACCGTGGGCGAGTTGTTTGGGGTGTTTTTTGCTGTTTGCTTCTGATGTGCTTAAATGAGGAATCAATGAATTGCATCTCTGCACTGAGGGCTCCCTATGGAGTTTGCAGTGATGCACATACTGAAACGGGGGGGAAAAACAATGGCACAGAGTCAGGATGGCCTGATCAGACCATCCCGACACCAAGAGAGTGTGCTGGAGCGATCAGACATGGGAAACTCCATCTGTGGCACGTCGGAACCTGTTTTCCCCAGTGTCTTTTTACTCCGCTTCTGTGGTAGAACAAAATGGGTTGTTGACGGGTGCGGGGTGCTTTCCAGATCTTCGTGTCTGATTGCGCCCCTTAAATCCGCCTGGCATTCGGGCCTAGGGCGGGGCTAATTGTGCGTGTGATTGTAGCCATAGTTTGCCAAACAAACCATACTTTAGTTGCTGTAGATTTTCCGGGTTGTGTGGCCGTGGTCTTGGCATTGTAGGACATTGTAGCTGTGACTGGCATCCTCAGAGGTATAACACAGAAAGATGGAGTACTCTCTGTGTCAAGGTGAGCAGAAAACTGATAGGCAAGTAATTTATTTCTACCCTGGAAGGTGGGGTAGGTCTGAGTCAATTATCTAGTGTAGTTCTCCAGGCTATTAACATGCTAATAGAGGAGCTTTCCTGAGGAGGTTCTTTTGTCTATGGATTGTTTCCTGAGGAAGTTTGAGGGGGTTCTTTTGTGTGTGGAAGGGCTACAGATAATGGCTATTGCCAACTGTCGAGCATTTTGTGTTTTTCAGGACAGGAAACAAACCATACTTTCTTGAAAAATGAGGCTGTGTTTCACTAGATTCCAAAATGCAATAATCAGGAAGGGATTAATAATATTCAAAATTACTTGTCACACATTTGCTACTATAAACTTAGTGTGATGCTGACTGGACAATGGAAGGGGCATCAAGGAGACTACCTGAACTGTTCATTTATGGCTCATGCTTTTCCAAGTTAGTTTTCTGGCTTGGTATCCTTCCAAACTTTCCCTACATACAGCTACTTGTAGAACACTTGAGTCTTCTAACTAGTTTGAGCTTCCTGAAATAATTGTGTTATCCTCATTGTCTTGACTGATTTCTGTCACCCAGATATGTCCAATATTTTAATTAAAATTCCTCTGAAGCAGTCATTCTGTAAAAACAACATTACCTTCATTTGTATATGTAGAATGACTCAGTCATTCAAACAACTAATAACAGGGCTCTGGAAATAAACCATTTCTTTCAATAATTATGAAAAGGCTCATTCATCTTCACATTTGCACTGTTTAAGAAGATATATTCATTCACTAAGTCTCACTAAATCTTAATATATTAATCTGAAACTTTAGAAAAATTAGGTTGGAGAATAAAATACGAATGCATGTGAGATTTGTAAAAATTGTGGATTTTTTTGTAAAAACAATAATCATCATCTTAAGTGTATGCTTCGTACGTTTGAAGATCTGTTTCACTGGCAACTTCCCACCGCCTATTCTTACAGGTGAGCTTGCATGCTTATGTGAAGAGTTTATTAGTATGTGTGACCTCATTTTCACTTCTCTGAACACTTCAGATCAAGAATGTTCAGTCACCAGTTAGTTCCACTTGTGGTCTATTCTCCAGTTGAGATTAGCAATATCAAAATAAACTGTGTTTGAATAGTTTGCATACATTCAGTCATGTAAAAAATATGATTATGCCTATGTATCTTAGTTTTCCACAGCTTCTCTCCAGCCCACAACTTACTACCTTCCCATGTACATTTTAAGTGCAAAAAACATAAACACTTTACAATTAGTGACTTACAGTTGTGAGGCACCTTCATGTGTCTCCTAGTGTTGGCTGACAGTGAAAATTAAGGGCAAAGGCAGATGAATGTTCTGGATCAGTTTGCATAGTGCGTTCTCATGAAGCATCATGTAAATCACCAACACCTCCCTCCACCTCCATCAACATATTGTTATTCAGACTTCATTTTAACACAGAGGGGTTTAAAACTAACAAAGAGGTGTCTTTGGGGCTGTGTGGCTTGTTTTTTTTACCATATTCTTGGCTCCTTGTGCCCACATGCAGGCCCGTAGCCATGGGGTACGGCTGACAAGGATGATGCCCCCCCCCAGTGCCCTGCCTCCCCATTCAACCAATGCCTGGCCAGCCGCTTCTGGATGCAGGGTGTCAAGTGGACCCAGACTCAGGCAGCACCTCCATTCTCTGCCCAGGCCAGCAGATGATGGGCATGCTCTGATTGGCCACAGCAGGGCTGGAAACAGACCGGGGACCGATCAGTGGTCCCACCTCATGGCTCCCACCAGCCAAATAAAGGATGCACAGTGCCCATTGCTGGGAGAAGCTAGGGCTGGCAGCAGCAGTAGCAGGTGCAGCTGCTAGGGCTGGGAGAACCAAGCCAAGCCAGGTGAAACCGCTGCACATCTCATGGACTGGTGTATGGCCATCCTTCTGGTGCCATGGGCTGCCATGGTGCCAGAGGACTGGAGGGTGCCAGCCTCAGCCTCTCTCCCTTCTTTCTTTTCCAGCAACGCTTCCCCAAGCATGGCTGGAAATTAAAACATTTACCAGAGTTTGACAGTGAGAGTCCTTGGCAGAAAAAGACATGCTCTTTTTGTTGCAAAAAGCTGGATGTGTTTTGAGTAGGTAAGAAACTTGTAAAAGCTAAGGAAAAATACCCTTTTCTCTTTAAAAATATGCACTGCCTTTTAATTATTAAACTGATTATGTCAGCTATTTAGCCCCAAATTTGTTTTTAATACAAGTGTTTTTTCCAGATCTACCTTACTGCCCCCTTAATAAAAAATTGCCCCCATAACAAAAAATTCTGGCTATGGGGCTGTCCATATGAACTGTTTTTGTAAGTAGGAAAGATAGGCTGTGGTCATAAGCACTAAATAATCCACTTCAATCCACTTTCAGTGCACTTTCCAGCTGGATTTTTACTGTGTGAACTGGCAAAATCCAGTTGGGCAGTGCACTGAAAGTGGATTATTTAGTGTGTGACCGCAGCCATAGTTGAACTATTCAAACTGAGGAAAAAGCTGTGTATGTATGTACTTTTGCATTTCTTCATGGAAACTGAACAATTTTTTCAGGGGAGAGCCTAATGTTCACTCACCATCCATATGATTCTCATCTTGGTGAAGAACTGTGGTGATTGGCTGCCTTCATGTATTCAATACTCTGTAGTGTGACTTCCGGTTTTGGCAACCAGTATGGCGGGTGCATCCCTTTGGAGCTCCAGGGGACGCAATCTGTGACCCGTTGGATGGGAGGGGATGCGATTGTCTGCACCCCCTGGAGCCCTTGTAGGGAGCCCCCAGCCATGGGGCATGAAAGGTGCCACTCCTGAGGCACAGTGCCAAGGGATTGAGGCACCTCTGAGCTCCAACGGTCTCATCGCAGCAGAACCAGCAATGGCATTCGGGGCGCACATTGGAACAAGTGAACAGTGATTGAGTAGAATTCTTACCCCAGCATATGATTCACAATTAAGTGTGAGTTTTTCTCATTAAAGCAAAACATCCAGACAAGCAGATAAGCGAAGATTACCCCCCCCCCAAAAAAAAGAAAGAAAAGCAGTGCAAAGGTTTTATCCCATAGATAAACAAAAACTGATTTCAGAGCATTTTAAGGGGAGGCAGGAATACAAGCAAATAACAACTGATATAAAGAACACTGGAGAGAAAACACTATAATCTTTCAAGCAATAGAGACTTTTAAAACTTTTCTGAAAAGTAAACAACTAAAAGATGGCGGGGAGGAAAGTTGCACTGAAAACAAAACCTCCTTCAGGAAATGGCAGCCCAGCCACCCCAGTCACAAGACCAGAAGTGGCTACAGACTTCCCTGGTGTGATTGCAGCAGCATTGCGACTCCTGCTGGACCAAATGACAACTTTCACCTAGAATTTTGCAACTCTACAAAGTCAACTGAATGATACCAAGCAAATGGCAGAGCAAACAGCAATAGCTGTCAAGGAAGTTGATGCCAAAACTATAAAGCTTCAGAAATGTGTAGCGAAAGGGGGGGGAGGGAAGAGAACCTCCAATGAACTCCAATTGTTACAGCTTCAAATGGAAAAGTCAAACTATGTTTTGAGATTTCAAGGCGTTCCAGAGACAAAAGGAGAAGACCTCAAAAAGACTTTAAGTGACGCCTTGGGACCAGTTGCAGATTTGAAAATGGATTTTCTTCAAAGCAAGATGGATATGGCCTACAGGACATATTCAGAATACATTAAGTAAAATAATCTGCCCGGTGAAATTTCCGTGAAATTCTCCATAAGGCACATCAGAGACCAGATACTTAAAGCAACTAATGGAACTACCTTGAAAATCAACGACAGAGAAATTAAAATATTAAAAGATTTTCCCTTTGAAGTAAGAAAAAAGAGGAGGAAATATAAAGACTTAGACTTATTTCTACAAAAGACTTCTACCTCTACAAATGGATTATTCCAGAAGGTATTTTCTTACAATACAATGATAAGAAAGAAAGGATTGACTCTGTCACAAAGGCTAAAGACTTTCTGGAACAGTTGCAAAAGCCAGATAAGCCATGAAGAGGATAGTGACCAGAGATGCCATGGAGAAATTTCATCATCATCTACTGAAGAAGAATCTGACTTGGAATTAGGAGCAGCAGCCCCCAAAACTCCCAAAGCCAATCGAGACTATAATCTCAGAAAAAAGAAAGATAAACATTAACTTTTATCTCTAGAGCTTGAATTTAACCTATTTTTAGCAGATTCTCAGATGTTCTTTATATAGTTAATGGTTCTGGATGTATTTACTTACTGTTTTCATTTATACTGTACTTATATAGCATTAAGGTGCAAAAAACTATTGTAAACATTATATGATCTTGGGTTTTTAGTGGTTATCTTTCCTTTCTCCCATAGTTTGTAGTTGACCCTTCCCTTGATTTCTGGGTAGTTTTTAGAAAAGCAATTAAAAATGCTTTTTTTTAAAAAAAAATACTCTGTAGCGTATGAAGTAAGCTATAAAGAAAGACCTGTAGAAAGCTTGACAGACACTGCTGGCTGCCAATTACAGAACTCCCATTCCCTCTATGAGATCTGAAAACTATATAAAGCCCAAGCTGCAGCCCAGCCCTCCTTTGTTGGGTTTTGCAGTGAGCTGGAGAGAACTTGGGTAGAGAGAGACAGAAGGAAGTTGATCAGCTTTGCTGGGGAGGGGATTGCTCTTTGATCTGGTTGTGCCACCCAGCCTTTCTGCTCACATTGAGCAGTGAGGCTTCACTTCTCTTGTGGGTTCCTCTGAAGAGGGTCTGTATTTCTACACCCTCTCACCTCCACCCCTCTGGTTTTTTTTATCAACACTCTGGGTGTGCCACCCAGCCTTTTTGCTAGTGGGTCTTCACTTCTGCTGTGGGTTCCTCTGAAGAGGAACACATTTATACACACCCCACCCATCCTTTCTTGGATCAACTCTGTGGTGTGATTTGGGTGTTTACTGGGCCAGTGCTCTGTATACCTAGCCCTTCTGCTAGTGGGACTTTGCTTCTCCTGTGGATTCCTCTGAAGAGGGTCCACATTGTACACCCCCTCATTTTTTGATCAACTCTCTGTGCTGGAGTTAGGGTTGCCAGATCCCCAGGGGGGGTTGCCCACTTTAGGGCCCCCTGATCCACCACTCCGGATCTGGCTGGTGGGGGGAACCCTGCCCCCAAAGTGCCTGGATTGGGCCAATGTGCCCAGTGCAATGATATCACCCAGAGGTGACATCATTGTGCTGGACACATCGCCAGGGGGGATGGGAAACTCTAGCATTTGGCTTGAAAACTCTATGGTATCATAAAGTTTCTAGCTGAATGTTAGAGTGTCCCCCCGGCAACATGCCCAGTGTGATGATATTACTTCCGGGTGATGTCATCGTGGTGCACCTGCTATATGAGTGTGCCAGAAGATCCCAGGAGAGGAGCCTCTCCCCCACCTGCTGGCAGAAGGTAGGGATCTGGCAACCCTAGTTGAAGTGTGTTTGCTGGGCCAGGGCTCTATGTGCCACCTAGCTTTTCTTCTAGTAGGGCTTCGCGTCTGCTGTGGGTTCCTCTGAAGAGGGCCTACATTTATACAACCTCCTCCTTTTTGTGATCTTCTGTCTCTCTGCTGTTGGGCTTTGGGTGTTTGGTGGGCCAGGGCTCTGTGGGCCACCCAGCCTTTCTGCTCACGCTGAGCATTGGGGCTTAGCTTCTTCTGTAGGTTCCTCTGAAGAAGGCCTACATTTATATACCCTGCTCCTCCTTTTTGTGATCTTCTCTCTCTCTGCTGGTGGGCTTTGGGTGTTTGGTGCACTCAGGGTTCTGTGTGCTACCCAGCTTTTCTGCTCACACCAAGCAGTGGGGCCTAGCTGGTGGGTGCCTTGGCTGAGGACCTACATTTATACACACTTCTCCTTTTTATGATCAACTCTCTGGGCTGGGGTTTGGGTGTTTGGTGGGCCAGAGGGTGGGTGCCAGGAGATTGAGGAGTGGGCAGCCAGGTGCCAGCAGGTTTTGAGCAGGGTCAGCATCTTGAGGGCAGGCAGAGAGTGTATCCTGGGCCCAAGGAGAGGGAGAAAGGTTGGCCATACTCAGCAATCATATCACCTGTGAATGGAGAGTTTATTGCTCTACAAGTGTTAACCTTATAACCTTAGCTTGTTATTTAATTCTGTTTTCACATATCTTAAAGCATCTTCATAATTTACATATTAATTTGCTGTTCAGCTCGTCTATAAGTCTGAACCTTACCTCCCATTCCTCTGTATTTGAGAAAGTGTGCATGCACACAAAAGCTCATACCTTGAATAAACCTTTGTTGGTCTTAAAGGTGCTACTGGACTTTAAATTTGTTCTATTGCTTCAGATCAATACTGCTGACTACCTGGATCTATCTCTTATCTACCTAAGTGCTTTTTGATTGTGTGAATATTTTATGACTGGTGTTAAGCTACTTGCTTCAATTCACAAAGGCACAGTCTGTGCATTATGAAATATATGGCACAAGAAGGTGTTGAAGCAAAGAGGGAAGGGACTTCCTTAGAATATATGTCTATTCTAAAGTTTAGTCCAGATTCCAAAATACAGCCACACCTGGAGTATTGTTTGCAGTTCTGGAGGCCTTACTTCAAAAGGGATGTGGACAGAATGGAACGGGTGCAGATAGGGTTGCCAGCAGGCCCATAGCTAGGATTTTTTAAATTCAGGGGGCCTTTAAATAAGTCAGGGGGCACCCTGTACACACCCCTGCACCCACACCCAAGGGAGCACCTGGGCTGGATGGGAAGTTGTGGGGGGGGCCCTTGACAGTAAGTCAGGGGGGCACGCCCCGAGATGCCCCACTGTAGCTACAGGCCTGGTTGCCAGCCTCTGAAAGGTGAACTCTGTGGCAGGATACCCTGCTGAGACCCCTCCCCTCCCCAAGTCCTGCCCTCTCCTAGATCCACCCCAAAGCCTCCAGGTATTTTCTAACCCAGGGCTGGCAACTCTAGGTGTAGAGGAGAGTGACGAGGATGATCAGGGGCCTGGAGACCAAGTCCTATGAGGAAAGGCTGAGGGACTTGGGAATTTTTAGTTTGGAGGAGAGGAGGTTGAGGGGGGACGTGAGTGCTCTCTTTAAGTATTTGAAGGGCTGTCACTTAGAGGAGGGCAGGGAGCTGTTCCTGCTGGCAGCAGAGGAAACCATATGTGTATATATATATATATATATATATATATATATATATATATATATATATATATATATATGGTTCAAACCAAATATGTGTATAGATTTGGCCCTGTTGTGGATTATTTTACACTTCCACTGAATATCATTTGCCATTTTGTTTTCCATTTACACATTTTAGAATGATCCCTTTGAAGCTCTTTGGTTTTCACTTTTCAAATAATTTGATGTCATCCACCATCTTAGCTGCCTTACTGTTCATCTCTGATTGCTGATCGTGTCTTATATTAGCAATATAAATTCTTAGGGTATTCCACTGCTTATTTCACTCCAGTGTATTTACTTTATTTATATTCTGCCTTTCTCTCAGAGTCTCCATACTGTGACACTTGTCTCTTTACTGGCTGTAAGAAGACCTGCTCTCTCATCCAGTGTTTGCTGAGTTTACTCTAGAGCCTTTTGGTAAGTCAACAGATAAGGGCTTGACTTCTGTCACTCTGCTCAGCTCACTGTGGAGCCTTCGTAAAAACCAATATACCTCTTTTTGAACCATGCCATAGAGGATATGATTGATAAAGAGACAAAATGGAGCTAGGAACAGACTGTGGAGGATTTCTTTACAAACCTTAAGGAAATCCCAGCATTGCAGAAAAACCAGAACTGAAAAAAGGGGAATTAACCCCCTCTAAAATAAAGGAAAAATGTCTTCAGTTTAAAGAAAAGAACACCCACTGAATTCTCAGTAGCTGTTAGGAGTTGCTAGATAACCTCAACTATATTACCAGGCCTTCCAAGCCCTGGTTTCTGTAACGCAAAGCCTTGGTGGTGGTGGTGGTGGTGAGCAGGGCAGCAGAAGGTCTCAGCTCACCTCAACTGTCGTGTCCCCTAGTGGAGGAGGACTAGGTGGGGACAGAACCAGCGGCAACTACTAAAAACTTACTACTCACACAACTCACCCACCCCACCAGCCACCATTCAGCTCAGTCCAGTCTTGTCTGGTGGTGGTGGCCACCACGCAACTGAGTCCAGCCTAGCATGGGGGCAGCCACTACACAACTTGGTGCTTGTCACCATGCAACCTGTTCAGACTTTTCCCAGGCGGGGATAAGGAAGGAGGGAAAGCTGAAAACACGGGGCAAATAAAGGCAGGGTGTCTGGTATGTGGGAAGACAAGAAGGAAACAGGCCCTGGGATATCAGCCAGTGCACCACTAGATCTAGGCTGGCCCCATAGCATTGGCCAACATAGCTCATGGCATGGGGCCCTACAGCATGGCCATAGTTCTGGCACAGCCACTGCACCACTGGGCCTGTCTTGTTTTGCTGGTGATGGCCACTGTGCCACACTAGACTTTTCTCAAGGAAAGGCTGCCAGGAGTAGGGAAAGAAGAAAAGTTGAAGGGGGTCAGATAAAGGTAGGTTGGCTGGTGGGGGGAAGTAGAAGGAAAAGGGGAGAGACTATGGGGACTGCTCCATAAGGAAATGAGGAAATGGTGGGTGGGGGTTATAGCTAGGAATGAGAGGCCCCTCACAAATCCTTGTGGGTCCCCCACATAAGAATTATCAGTAATAAGCAATGCACTATTTAAATACAGATGGTCCCTACTACTATTAATCGCTCTTCCCTCATTAGCATTTTTTTTTGTTCTTGAAAAGCTGTGCTTCCAGGAAAAGAGGACACATCTGAACTTGAAGCCATATATAGGAGTAGATTGGTTCCAAATTATTAGTAATATTCTGAAAGTTATCATAAATTATATAATAAAGTCACAATGCATGGGGAAGAATTGTATAAAATTTTGAGCTTCCGTACATAGTATAATCCAGGGCAGTCATCCCATTAAAGTCATGACACCAGGAAGTAGTTACATAATTCTGGAATGTACTGGAGATAAAACATGTGTAAATATAGTAACAGGATAAAACTACCACATCAAAAAGTAATACATCTATATTATACAAGTAGCTGATCCAACAATATGTTCAGCAAATGGAAGGTGGGAAGTCTTACATCTTTTTTTTTTTTTTTTTTTGCAAAAGATTGAAATTTGTGCTTTGTGCTTTCTTCTGATAGTGTGCTGAATCTGAAGGCCCACGTGGTCCTTTCTGGCAACTTGACTACTAACATAAAAAAGGTTGTAGAAATGCAGATGGATGGATCAGTGCGTAAGACCACACTCAGTTTACAGCAAAAGCATCACAGTCATCTGAGAAGCTTTGGTATATCTGTCCCTTGCAATTGTTGGCATATATGGTTTTTTAATTGATCTTTTTATACAACCCAAAATGGCCTTGCCAGCTATTATCAAATTAACTATAATATTAGCACTATTCAACAGTTTAGAAGACATGGAACCCAATAGATGTTGTTTACCTTGACTTCCAGAAAGCTTTTGA
Organism: Gekko gecko; assembly: GCA_029375565.1. Classification (NCBI taxonomy): domain Eukaryota; kingdom Metazoa; phylum Chordata; class Lepidosauria; order Squamata; family Gekkonidae; genus Gekko; species Gekko gecko. Next base: position 129,155,342 of record JAPDNY010000009.1, read on the forward strand.
TAAAGTTCCTCATCAAAGGCTCCTAAGTAAGCTTAATAGTCATGAGATAAAAGGACAAGTCCTCTTGTGGATCAAAAACTGGCTAATTAATAGGAAACAGAAAGTAAGTATAAATGGGAAATTTTCTCAGTGGAGGGTGGTAAGCAGTGGGGTACCACAGGGATCAGTACTCGGTCCGATGCTTTTCAACTTATTTATTAATGATTTGGAGTTGGGAGTAAGCAGTGAAGTGGCTAAATTTGCAGATGACATGAAGTTGTTCAGGGTGGTGAGAACCAGGGAGGATTGTGAGGCACTCCAAAGGGAACTGTTGAGGATGGGGGAGTGGGTGTCAGTGTAGCAAATGGGGTTCAATGTGGCCAAGTGCAAAGTGATGCACATTGGAGCAAAAAATCCTAACTATAAATATATGTTGACGGGGTCTGAACTAGCAGAGATTGACCAAGAGAGATCTTGGAGTCATAGTAGATAACTCATTGAAAATGTCTAGATAATGTGCAACTGCACTAAAAAAGGCCAACGCTATGCTGAGGATTATTAGGAAAGGAATTGAAAACAAATCAGCCAGTATCATCATGCTCCTGTATAAATCAATGGTATGACCTCATTTGGAATACTGTGTACAGTTCTGGTCACCACACCTCAAAAAGGATATTATAGTATTGGAAAAAGTGCAGAAAAGGGCAACTAGAATAATAAAAGGGTTGAAACACTTTCCCTATGAAGAAAGGTTAAAACGCTTGGGGCTCTTTAGCTTGGAGAAATGACGGCTGAGGGGTGACATGATTCACATTTATAAGATTATGCATGGGATAGAGCAGGTAAAGAAAGAAGTACTTTTCTCCCTTTCTCACAGTTCAAGAACTCGTGGGCACTCCATGAAGTTGCTGAGCAGTCAGATTAGAACAGATAAAAGGAAGTACTTCTTCACCCAAAGAGTGATTAACACATGGAATTCACTGCTACAGGAGTTGGTGGTGGCTACAAGCATGGACGGCTTCAAGAGGGAATTAAATAAGCATATGGAGCAGAGGTTCATCAGTGGCTATGAGGCACAAGAAATAGATAGGAACTCTCGGTCTGGGGCAAGTGATGCTCTGTATTCTTGGTGCTTGGGGGGCAACAATGGGGGGGGGTTCTAGTGTCCTGGCCCCACTGCTGGACCTCCTGATGGCACCTGGTATTTTTGGCCACTGTGTGACAGAGTGTTGGACTAGATGGGCCATTGGCCTGATCCAACATTGGCTTCTCTTAGGAACTAGAAAGGCTATTTAAGTAAAACTTGACATGTAGAGAGAGCGAGCCAAAATGATGCCATTATAAAGTAAACCAGTGACATCTTAGATGTTAAAATCCTTTCCAGATTTTTGTTCTCTTTATTTCTTGAAATCAATGTAATCACACAACTGTTCCTTGATCATATTCTACAGCCCAATAATTTGCCTAGACAATCTCTAAAATGTCAGTATATCTGGAGAAGACAGCTCTCATTGTTTAGCAAAGCTGTATAAAGAACATTGTGATAAATGATCTTATTAATAATGCAGTACAGGAAGGTTTACTGGGTAGTTCAAATCCCCTCAGTGAAAAGATATAATGGTTCACATTTGCTACTTCTAGAGTGGGCTGGATCACTAATTTGTTTCTTGGATTTAGAAAGGATATTAGCACTTTTATCTGGAAGCTTTGTTATATATTTCATGCAGACTAGTCACAATGGAACTTTCTAGACAGTAGCTGCCTTCTGGATTTTCATCGGAGTTGTGCTGGTTCCAATGATCATGCTATTGATGCTATCGCTATACACTTACATGTTTTCTTCAGCTCCCCCTCCATCAGTGTTCCATCTATTCACATTCACATTGTGGATGGTTTTCTGCTCCCCCCCATTTTTGTGTGTGCATGCACTGAAGCATTGCAGTGCTTCAGCAGCCTTAAGTGGGCTGAGAAATCCCAATTAGTATAATCCCCATTCACTACACCACAACTGAGAGTTGTACCTGGTGCACATGTCTTACCCCTTATTGGTTGCCTCTTTTCCTGTGCGCCCAGGGATGTGTTAGAATTTGCTCTTGAGTGTGAATGAAGGAATGGTAAGGAAGGCATTGATTGGCTGCTGGTGTCAGGCCTCCCAATGGGACTGACCATTTGTTTCAGCACAGGCACTCTCCAGTGCTGAAACATTGAAATACTGGCATGCAAATATTTAAAAATGGTCACCACACAACCCCCCTTTTCTGAATGAGTTTGGGTGGCAATCCACAAGGCAGAAGAAAATGTTCCGATTCCAAGCAAGAGGCTATCTTGTGAATTCATTCCATGATGGGGGAAAAAATAAGGGAAAAACTAGTTTAGGAAAGAATGGGAAACAAACAAGGAAGAACTAGGACAGCATGGAGATGTTCACAAAGTTATCTGGACACAAGAAAAAAAAAGGTAATATAGAGGAATGAAAAGTTGTTATAGTTCTGCAAGGCCTGCAAAACAGAGCTGTTCCACCAGACCTCTAGGTGAAGTTTCTGACAGATGAGAATGACAGCTTCATCTGATTGGCCCTTCTGCTCCCTCTCTCTCCATCCTTTCCCCAGTTTGGATATGATTAATCTGTATTGCTATGTGCCATCTATTTAACTATGTTTGTTATGATTAGTTTTAGTATGAATATGATTAGTTTTAAGAATTGCTTTAATAATAAATTATAGCTGTTATTATAATATGTTGTAACTCGCCCTGCAGTAGCAGCAGAGGGTCATAAATCAAACAAAATAAACAAGTAAATAAATAAATGTTAGGGCAATCTGGAAAATACCAATGTCAATACTAGGGATGGGCATGAACTGGGAAAATGGAGGTTCGTCCCAGTTCATGGGGTCTCAAGAACCATGAACCTTCTTGAACCTTCCGATTTACCAGACTGGTTCATTCTGTGAAGTTTGTGATGTGGTAGAATGCCTCCCTCCTGTGGGCTAGAGATGCCAAAGTCATAGCAAGTGTCCATCTGACTCTCCTCCACTTGCCTTCCAAATTTGGTGAGGATTGGATTTGGGGGGGGGGGCAGTTACAGACCCCCAAAGCAAGTGCCACTAGGAAAGTGTGCCTGGACAAGTGTTCAAAAATTCCACTAAGGGGGAGTGTGGGTCCTCACCTGAGGGACCCAGTAGCTAAGCCCCTCTGCTTGGCTTGAGCAGAAAGACAGGTGGTGGCTCAGAGACCTGAGTCCACCAGGTACTGCCTCAGCTAGGGACAGGTGTTCAAAAATCCCACTGAGGGGGTGGGTTTCTCAGTTGCGGACCCCAGTAGCTAAGCCCCTCTGCTCACCTTGAGCAGAAGGACAGGTGCCTCAGAGTTCTGAATAAGTATCAAGCACAACCCCATCCAGGGAGAGATGTTCAGAAATCCCGATGAGGGAGGATGTGGTTCTTCAGCTGAGAAGCCCAGTATCTAAGACCCTCTCCTCAACTTGTGCAGAAGGACAGATGCCTCAGAGCCCTGAGTAAGCATCAAACACATGGTTTACACTGAGGAATAACTTCCAGTTCCCTTCTTTCTCTGCCTCTAACTGCCTCTCTGCCTAACTGCCTGCTGCCAAGTAAAAACAGCTGTGTGAGAGCTGGGGTATATATCCATTCTGTTCCCATAGCACAATGGGAGCTCTCTTGTTGGCAGGCAGAGTTGCCTGTCAAGCTTTGGAGGACCACTACAGGTGTTCCCAGTACTGCAGAAGGGCTGCAGAAGTCCATCCCCCATTACTTTGACAATTAATTGATTGGCACCAGTGTGTCTGCTGTACAAACCACTGACACAAACCCTTGGCTCATGAACTAGGCACTAGGCAATTTTTGTGATGAATTTAGGTTCATGACACGGTTCATGCCCATCCCTAGTCAAAACCTACTCTGGGCTCATGATATTCTCTTGCACTATTCAATTATGTCATTATAGTGGCATTTTCAGATAGCACCAGCAATTTGCATTTCTTCTGTTCTTTCCTTGTTATAATTCTGATTTTTCTGGAGCTGATTCCTTGCAGTTTTTGTTCTGTTGTTTTGAATAGAAGCACAACGTCTGTGATGTGGATAGTCTTTGTGCTAACATCCCTGCTGTAAAAAAACAGTCATGGAGGCAGGCCTCCACCGACATCAGTGAAAAGTGTGAGGAGACAGAGTTATAAATCAAAACTGACTTCTTGTTTTGATGGGAAAATATGGGAGGTGAATAATTTCAGAGTTTCTTTGGCTCTTTTAACAGGAGAATTAATCAGGTTCTTTGGTAACCTTTAACATGCAAAATAAAAGGTACTAAATGAAAGTTTTATGGGTTTTGAATATTTTACTGAATCAGAGAGACAGATTGAAAGTGCAGCACTGCAGTTTTAGGAAAAGAAACTGTACTCAAACACCATGGTTTGTTTTCATAGACCTGTACCAATTCTTCTTAGGAAATAACACTTTTTAACCATTATCTATTGGTTCATAAACTAAAGAGATTTTCAATATACTATGACACTCCAGTTATTTCTTATTCTAAAAGAAACTTAAATTGCCTCTGGGAAAATGAAAAACAATCAATAATATTTCTGTTAATTATTAGATTAATGAATAATTAATAACATTAGTTTTAGTGAGCAAATGTTATCAGAGAATTAGAATAAGACATGCCATCATAAATAGGAATTATCAATTTAATCTTATTGCTGTCTTATCACCCACATTTGTAATGAAAATACCTCAGTAGAACCCAAAGGGCTAATTTGCTTCACTGCAGCATCAGTGTAAAAATATAGGCTTCTTAGTTGCTAACGAACCAGTTGAATGATTCAAAGCCAGACCTTCTGTTATGTATTGAACTGTGAATCAAGCCTATTCTTTCACATGCTAAGCTTGCTTCAGAATGTGGCTCCTCAGCTGTCGCATTACTATTGGTCAGTTTCTGCGAAACCAGTGTAAGTAGCCAATCACCGTGTGATAATGTATCGAAGAGGGAACGTCTCTGATTGGACTTTATCCCTGTGTTTTGATTGGTCCTTAACATGTTCTGGGTGTGGCCTTGACAGCCCGGGAGAGTTTAAAAAGGAGCTGTGCTCCACTGTTTCTTGTGGTGTGTTTCTGAGTTGGTGTTGCCGTTAAATAAAGCTGAAATCACTTCTTGAGCTTATTCCGTTGTTGAGTCTCATACTTAACACTTTCCCTACTGAATTATTTCACATAAATCCAGAGAAGAAGCTGTTTTGACTATTGCAGAAAAAAGAAACTGGAGTCTAGTGGCACCTAAAAAATGAGCAAGTTTTGTATTCTAGCTGGGGTTGCTAACTTCCAGGTAGGGCCTAGAGTTTTCCTAGAATTACAACTGCTCTCCAGGCTGCAAGGATCAGTTTTTCCTGAAGATTCCACCCCCCAGCGTGCTGGAGGAGCAGAGAAGTGAAAAGGCATTATACAACACACAATACCAACCCTGGCCAAAATCCCCAAAGTGACATCACTGTGGTGCAGAACAAATTTCTAGCTATTCCTGGAGTGTCATTTATGAACACTTGGCTGAAAGTGACATTGCTCAATGCCATTTTCCCCTCCTGTTTTCTTCCATAACTCATTCAAACAGCAGCAGGTGACTGGTAAGGATTTGTGGGAGCCCTCTTGCTGAAATCAGGTAGGTGCAATCCTTAAGGAAATGGCAGCTTTGGAGGACAGACTCTGCTGTGCTCCCTCCTCAAATTCTACCCTTTCCAGGCATCACCCTCAAACTGTTAAAAGTTTCCCAAGGCAGAACTGGAAATGTTTTTTTTGTGGACTAACATCCACATTGTCATTTCTTTGCACAGACTATTAAATGTACACAGGGCTTTTTTTGTAGAAAAAGCCCAGTAGGAACTTATTAGCATAGTAGGCCACACCCAACAGCAGGAACTCATTTGCATGTTAGACCACATCCCTGATAACACAGCTCATTAGCATATTAGGCCACACCCCGTGTTACCAGAAGTGTGGTCATCCAGCCACACCCACCTTTTGCTTCTTATTCTGTTTACCTTGTTTGTCCTCAAAACCCAGAGGGGTTTTTTTGGAGCAGGAACTCCTTTGCATGTTAGGCCACACACCCCTAATGTAGCCAATCCTAATGAGTTTCTGCTGTTGGGTGTGGCCTATTATGCTAATGAGTTCCTGCTGGGCGTGGCCAACTCGGGAGCCAGCCGGAACTCCATTCCTGTGCGTTCTTGCCCAAAAATAGCCCTGAATGTACAGAGGCCAGGGTGAGGTTTCCTGCTTCTTTCCCCCTCTGTGTGTGTTCACTTGGGTTTCATTGTGTGAAATAGGCTCCAATGTCCTGTGAACTGTATGTCCTCTGAGGGTTTTATGACTTAGACTGGCCTGCATCCAAATGCACTTAAGTGGATCAAGAGAACTTTGAGGACCATCCACTCCAATATTTTTTGTTAAGCTACTTCCCAGCTCTGCAGTGTGCACGCATGTGAAGTGCTGTCAAACTGCAGCCATCTTATGGTGACCCTGTATGGGTTTCAAGGCAAGTGAGTAAGCAGAGGGGGTTTGTCATTGCCTTCTTCTGCAAAGTCTCCTATCCAAGAACTGACCCTGCTTAGCTTCCAAGATCAGGCTATACTACATTACACATCTCAAACCTCAAAGAGATAATTTCTGTTTCAGTTTAGCAATTATAGCTTGATCCCTAGGCAACAGGATTAAGACTTATGTTGATGAATCAACAACATTATGGGAAGAGGGAAATGGCACTTTGGAAATTATGATTAAATATCAGTCAAAATAGTGATGATGGCTAGACAAATGAGCTTTTGATCAGCAAGTTGGTATCTGTTCCATGGCAGCTTCTTTTCTTTTTTTTAGTAAACTTTTTATTCAAAAAAACCCCCAAACAATTCATACAACTATCAGTAACTTTTCTTGTTAACAAGTAGTATAGTAGAAGAAAAAAATGTAAATATATACATAGACAAGCTGTCGTCAAATTGCACAAAGTCAAATCATAAGCAAAGTATAGTTCTCTGTGTGTGTTTTATGTTATTAATGTGCTAGATGAAAAGGTAGGCGCTCAAACTAAGCATTACGTGTGGTTATAAATGAAGCCATTCTATATATGCAGGACTGGATGGTATTAGTTCATGCTCTGTCATGTACTGAAGGAATGGGAACCAAGTTTTGGCAAACTTAGAGTGTGTAATTGGTTTTCTGCGTTGCCTCTCTTCAAATGTATTGGCAATTCAGTCCATTATGAAGTGCTCCCAGCATTTTTCTCTCCACATGGCTATAGATGGTGGGTTTGGTAATTTCCACGCAGCTGCAAGCATCAATCTGGCTGTGGCTAAGAGTGTAGAGGTGAGAATGGATAATTCGGTCTCCTGATCGTCCTCATCCACTAGATGTAATAGTATTGTAGTAGGGTTCATTTGAAGCCTCTGAGATGTGATTTTGCTGATTTCATCTACTACTTGCTTCCAGAAAGATTGAATCAGTGGGCAGGACCATGGCAGCTTCTAATGGATGTTTTTATTGTTCAGTCACACAGCTGAGTCTGACTCTTCGTGACTCCATGGGCCACATCACACCAGGCCCTCCTGTCTTCAGCCATTCTCCGGAGTTCACTCAATTTCATGTTTGTTGCATCGATAACACTGCCTAATCATCTCATTCTTTGCCATCCCCTTCTTCTTTGACCTCCAGTCTTTCCCAGCATCAGGGTCTTCTCCAGTGAGTGCTCCCTTCTCATTTGGAGGCCAAAGTATTTGAGTTTCAGCTTCAGTATCTGGCCTTCCAGGGAACAGCAGATGAGAGGAAAGAAAATTCTCCTTTCTGGTGACCTTTGTTGCCTTTCTTTCTTAGTCACTGTAGTCTAATCTCTTTTTCTTCCCTCTCTAGCAAACTAGCATTGGATAGTAATATCAATCAAGATGTTTGTCTGTAATAGTAAAAAAAAAAAGTAAGACTCCAGACTTAAAGACTGACAAAATTTGTGGTAGGGTATGAGCTTTTGTGAATCACAGCTCTGAAGAGTCACTGTTTGCAGCCCCAGCACCAAGTGGAGAGCTTAATTTGAGCCAGGCATTTACCAGGACTTGTCCCTAAAACCTATGAAATAATACTAATACTAAAAAGACGAAATCAGGGCAGAGATGATTCCCCCCCATTGAGCTGAAAGCAGAGGAGGAGGGAATGCTGGCAAATGGTCAAAAGTTGTCAATTTCTAGGAGCACATTTTTTATTAAACCTATAGGTTACACTAGAGTGTTGCTGCTAGTGTTGTAAGAGATGGCTGCCCAGATGTATGTGCTAGCAGGGGAAATGGCTTCAGGGATGAACAGAAGACTTCTCAACAGTCTTGGACCCTGTCTGCTTGACCTTGTCTGCTGTGGATGCTGGCCACAGATTTACACAAAAGCTTTTCTTCACAACCAGAGAGTGATTTTTAATTTTCAGGAAGGTTCACTGTGATTATTTACACAAACAACTATTATACCAAAGGGAACTCTGGCCCTCCCAAGTTCAAGCGCCTTTGATTTAGTCCAGTGTCCAAGTTAGCTGAAAGACAGCCATGCCTGATTATGAGTCCACCAGACTCAAAATTTCCTTGAGTGTCCTGTGAATGGGCCCAAGGTAATCAGCAAGAAAAATAGTTAGTGTACCCTGAAATTCCTTTTCTTATAGAAAATAGGGTAGCAATCTGTGATGGACCTCTCAGGCTTGAATGCCTAAAAGAGCCCATAAATGTGGAACCTCTTATAGTTGCTCCCTTTAAATTAAGGGTGCCGTCTTCTTTATTTATTTTATTTTTGTATTTCTACCTCGCCCTCCCTGCGAACGGGCTCAGGGTGGCTTACAAGAGGGCAAAATATGCCCATACATAAAACAAGGTAAAAACAGTAAAACCCAACAAATATTACAAATAAAGTGCTCAAATTTAAACAAGATGGTTATTCAATTGAGGTAGATGGTTTTTCATGGAGGTTAAACTGTCCAGTCCAGCGATACCTGCCCAGTGCTGTATTGTGGCTGTAATGTATCCACTGGAGAACATGGGCTCTGGACAGCCATGTGCTTGGACTGGTTCTAACTGGTCCCCCATGTGGCCAGGCGAAGGGCCTGAGCTTCGCCCCGAAGGACAATGGACTAGGGGATCCTGACTCCCCTCCAATGGAGGAGCAGGAGTTAATCCAATCAATGTAAATAGCGAATCACCGGGTGTGTGTGTGTTTGGGGTGTGGGTCACTTGGGAATAAAAGCCGGCCTGCGAGCCGGCTCAGTTGTCTTGTTCTTCATCTAATAAAGTATGTGAGAGCTGAAATCACTAGTAAGTCTCAGTACTTTTCACTGGCGACGAGGATGGGATGCCAACTCCCTCCATGAACAACGACCACGAGACGAGCACCGCTGACCGCCCCAACGCCGAAAGCACCGAACGCCGCCGCCGAGCTTCGTGTCCGCCTCTTCGGTTCCTGGGCACCGCACCGCTCCCTAGCACCGCTGACCCCGAGAGCAGCCTCGCTTCCAACGCTGCCAACTCTACGCCTGAACCGCGACCTCCACGGGTGAGCACCATGGCCGCTAGCAACGAGAGCTTCCCCGCCTTCGATATCTCTCATCCCGCACACTGGGAGACCTGGATCGAGACGCTGGAGCGTCACTTTGAGATCCATGGCATCACGGATGCGGGTACGAAGAAGGCCTATCTCCTGCGCTACTGCGGCATCGAGGCACACCTCCTCCTGAAGGACCTGGTGAACCCCCTCCTGCCGAAAGACGCGGCCGCCACCTACGACATGCTGGTCAAGGCGTTTACTGACCACTTGGCACCAAAGCCCACCAAGTTCGCGGAACGAATGGAGTTCTTCGCGAGAACGCAGGGCCCCGACGAAACATCTCTGGAATTCCTGGCCGGACTACGCCGCGCAGCCACAAGGTGTGCCTTCCCCAACCTCGCAGATACCCTCCTAAACCAGTTCTTGGTGGGGCTGAAGGAGGCGAAGCTGCGCCGCAGGCTCATCAGCCGGGACGACCTCACTCTGGAGGCCGCCATCCAAGAAGCGGCCGCCTACGAGAAGTCCCACGCAGATCGCCGGCCTAAGACGGTCCATCGCCTCCAGGACTCCGGCCCCTCGGATGACTCGAACGATGAGGAGGTCCTACAGGTGAACCGCCGATCACAGCCACGCACCCAACGCAACAGGGGATCCCCCGCACCACCAAACCAGCCCAACGCATCTGCCTGTGCCAGCTGTGGCGACGCTCACGAGCGCCGGACCTGCCGTTTCCGGGACGCCGTCTTCAGGACCTGCAACAAGGCCGGACACCTCGCCCGAGTCTGCTGCTCCAAGGGCAAGTGCCTGGGATCCACTGCCCAGCTGGACGCCGCAAGCCTGCACACCGTGACGACACAGCGCCGGCAGACGGTATGTAACTTGCCCCCTGAAAGCCCGGACAAGGTGCATGTGACTGTCCAAATAGAGGGGTCCCCCTGCCAAATGGAAATAGACTCAGGGTCCTCGTTCTCTATAATTTCCGCGGAGACTCTTAAAACACTATGCCCCAAGGGGGACCCCGACTGCACAAGCCACGGGGGTTGAAACTGACGGACTTTAACAAAAACCCAGTGGCAGTCCGTGGCTGGGGCAAGTTTCAAGTCCGATTTAAAGGGTTCTCGGGCTTGCTGGACCTGCTGGTTGTGGAGGGGCGCCTCTCAAGCCTCCTGGGACTGTCGTGGTTTGGGCCTTTGGGACTCCAAATAGCAGGAGTAAACCACCTCGGGACCGCTGACTGGGAGGCAGTTTGCCGGGAGTTCCCCAAAGTATTCGATGGCACCCTGGGGAGGTACAATGGGACCCCGATTTCGCTAGATCTGGACCCTAACGTACGACCCATCCGCATAAAGGCACGGCCCCCTCCCCTAGCCATGCGGGGAAAAAATAGAGGCCGAGCTCGACCGCCTGGTCGCCCAAGGCGTGCTGGAACCGGTCACGTCAGCGCGCTGGGAAACCCCCATTGTAACGCCAATTAAACCGAATGGGGCTATACGCATTTGTGCAGATTACAAATGCACCATAAATAAGGCTCTGCAGGACCACGCCTATCCGGTCCCGGTAGTGAGCCATGTCCTGGCCTCCCTGACTGGGGCCAAAGTTTTCGGCAAATTGGACCTGGCGCAGGCTTACCAGCAGCTGCCAGTGGACACGGCCGCTGCGGAAGCGCAAACCATCACCACCCACAAGGGGGCTTTCCGGGTCAATAGACTGCAGTTTGGGGTTTCAGTGGCGCCAGGGATTTTTCAATCTTTCATGGATTCCCTCCTGAAAGGAATTCCAGGGGTCCAGCCCTTTTTAGATGATGTCATCATCGCGGCACCGGACTCCACCGCCTTCACCGAACGGCTGCGTCAGGTCCTGCAGAGGTTCAACGAGGCTGGCCTCAAGGTGAAGAAGGAGAAATGCCTCTTGGGTGTGCCCCGCATTGAATTCCTGGGGTTCGCAGTCGATGCACAAGGCATCCACCCCACAGACGAGAAAATTAGAGCGACCACACAAGCCCCGGTCCCCACGTCCAAGCCGGAACTCCAGGCCTTCCTGGGCCTCTTGAATTTTTACCACGCGTTTCTGCCCCAAAAGGCAACGGTGGCTGAACCCCTCCACCGGCTGCTGGACAAGGAGGCACCGTGGGCCTGGAAGCCGGAGCATGCGGCAGCTTTCCAGGCGGTAAAAGACTTGATGGTCTCCAACGGGGTGCTGCACCACTTCTGCGAGGCTTTACCTGTGGTTCTGGCGTGTGATGCGTCGCCCTACGGGGTGGGGGCGGTGTTGGGGCATCGGTTGCCGGATGGCCGGGAGGTTCCGGTCGCCTACTATTCTCAGACCCTGTCTTCTGCGGAGCGTAATTACGCGCAGATAGACAAGGAGGCACTAGCGATAGTGGCGGGGGTTAAAAAATTCCACCATTATCTCTATGGCCGCCCGTTCGAGATCCTTACAGACCACAAGCCTCTCCTGGGCCTCCTCGCGCCCGATCGACAGACGCCGCAGATGGTCTCGCCCAGGGTTCTCCGCTGGTCCATATTCCTGGCGGGGTACTCTTACACCCTCACCCACCGCCCGGGAAAGGCCATGGGTCACGCGGACGCGCTCAGCCGCCTCCCACTGCCCGCAACGGACCCAGACCCGGCCCCCGCCCACGTCATCGCACTCCTAGAATAGCTGCCCGATCGCCCAGTACATGTCAAGGAGGTGGCCCGCCTCACGGGCCGCGACAGGGTTCTCTGTCGGGTTTTGAACTGGGTGGGGAGGGGATGGCCGACAGCTAGACAAGACCCGGAGTTTGCGCCTTTTGTCACAAGGCGCGATGAGCTGTCGACCTATAAGGGGTGCCTAATGTGGGGAGGCAGGGTGGTCATTCCGAAACCACTACAGGAACGGGTACTGAGGGACCTTCATGAGCACCACCCTGGAGTAGTCAGGATGAAGGCTCTGGCGCGGGGGTATGTCTGGTGGCCAGGGTTAGACCGGGATATTGAGGACATTGTAAAAAGGTGTCAACCCTGCCAGGCCTCCCGACCCGCACCCCCGACGGCCCCAGACAGGGCCTGGGAATCCTCTCACCGCCCCTGGTCGCGCCTGCACCTCGACTTTGCGGGCCCGTTCCAGGGGCAGCTGTTTTTTATACTTGTAGACGCCTACAGTAAGTGGCTAGAAGTAGAGCCGGTACCATCCACCTCCTCCCGGGCGGCCATCCGAGCGATGTGGCGGATTTTCAGCTCGCACGGACTCCCCGACACCCTGGTCACCGACAACGGGACGGCCTTCACGTCCGGGGAGTTCCAGGAGTTCACCCGCCAGCACGGGATTCGCCACATCAGGTCGGCCCCGTTCCACCCCGCCACCAATGGCCAAGCCGAACGCATGGTGCGGACGGCCAAAGAGGCGCTCCGTCGGACCGAAGGAACGGACTGGGACTTCAGGCTGGCGCACTTCCTGTTCGGCCAGAGAACAACGCCCCATGCGACAACCGGCTGGAGCCCGGCGGAACTATTGATGGGCCGACGCCTCACTACCAGGCTGGACCGGTTACATCCCGATCGAGCGCCCGAGCGGGAGCCCTGCACGGAAACGCCAGCGGCGGCGCGAGGGTTCTTCCCAGAGGACCCGGTGTACGCACGGAACTACGCAAGAGGGCCCCCGTGGATTCCCGCCCGAGTAGTCCGGGTCCGTGGCCCCCGGTCCTACGAAGTCTCGGTGGAAGACGGCCAGATCCTGCATCGCCACATCGATCAGCTACGTCGCCGGGTGCTACCCCTGGAGCCGGATGAGGGGGAGGAGTGGGACGAGCCAGCTCAACCAGACGCGGGGGCGGACGCACCAGAAGAAATCCCGGGGGACTTCAACTCCGGACTGACAGCCACCGCAAATGACACACCGGCCGAGATGGTGAGCCCAGCCCCGCCAACACCAGAGCGGCCACCAGTCCCCACAGCCGCCCGGGAGGCTGTCAGTTCCCCCATGCCAGAGCCCCGTCGCTCCACGCGAGAGCGGCGGCCCCCAGCTATTTGAAAGACTATGTGTGCGGGTGTTTATCGGACCAAGGGGGAGGGGTGTAATGTATCCACTGGAGAACATGGGCTCCGGACAGCCATGTGCTTGGACTGGTTCTAACTGGTCCCCCATGTGGCCAGGCGAAGGGCCTGAGCTTCGCCCCGAAGGACAATGGACTAGGGGATCCTGACTCCCCTCCAATGGAGGAGCAGGAGTTAATCCAATCAATGTAAATAGCGAATCACCGGGTGTGTGTGTGTTTGGGGTGTGGGTCACTTGGGAATAAAAGCCGGCCTGCGAGCCGGCTCAGTTGTCTTGTTCTTCATCTAATAAAGTATGTGAGAGCTGAAATCACTAGTAAGTCTCAGTACTTTTCAGTGGCCAGATCTTCCGTAGGGCCATCTCCTTACTTCATTTGTTGCCGACACCATTGGTAGTGGTGGTAGTGGTAATAATAGTGGCAGCTCCTACATAAAAGCCTGGTGGACGAGCTCCGTCTTGCAGGCCCTGCGGAACTGTACTAGGTCCTGTAGGTCCCTGATTTCCTCCGGGAGCTCATTCCACCAGGTAGGAGCTGCTACTGAGAAGGACTTGGTCCTCGTCACAGCAAGCCTTGCCTCCCTGGGGCCTGGAATCACCAGGCGATGTTGCATTCCAGACTGAAATGCTCTTAGGAGTCTATGTGGGGAAAGGCAGTCCCGCAGGTATGTCGGACCCTGGCCATATAGGGCTTTAAAGGTAAGCACCAGCACTTTGAAATGGATCTGGTATGTTATTGGCAGCTAGTGCAGTGCTTTCAGCCCAGGCCGGATGTGCTCCCATTTGGGGAAACCCATCAACAGCCTGGCCGCCGCATTCTGCACCAGCTGCAGCTTCCGAATCTGCAACAAAGGCAGCCCCATGTAGAGAGCATTACAGTAGTCTAGCCTTCAGGTGACCGTCACATGTATCACTGTAGCCAGGTCATTGCACCTCGAACGGAATGAGTTAATTGGTAGTAGCCAGCATGGGTTTTTCAAGAATAAGTCATGCTAGACCAACCTTATCTCCTTTTTTGACAGAATTAATAAAATGGTTGACTCTGGCAATGCTGTGGATATAGTATATCTAGATTTCAGTAAAGCATTTGACAAAGTTTCTCATGATATCCTTGAGGATAAGCTGGTTAAGTGTAGACTGGATGGTGCAACTGTTGGATGGATTCATGGTTGGTTGTAAACAGGGGTCTTTTCATAGAAAAACAGCTGCAGGAGCTCATTAGCATATGGTATGCTAATGAGCTATTAGGCTATTAGCATATGCCACACACCCTGACATCACCGGAAGTGATTTCAGAAGGGGAAGCAAAAGGGGGGGAGGCATCTTCAAAAGCCTCCCCTTCCCTTCCCCAGCTGGTCTGGGTGGGGGAGCTAAGAGAGAAGGGGTTTAAAGTTTAAACTCCTTCTCATGAGAGTTGGGCCACAGAAGGAGGAAAGAGGGAAGGAAAGAGAGAGTAGAGAGAAGGAAAGAAGGAAGGAAAGAGGGAAAGAAAGAGAAGGAAAGAGGAGGGAAAGAAAGAGAGGGAAGAAGGAGGGAACCAGGGAAAGGAGGAATAAAGAGAAGAGAAGACGGTGGGAAAGAAAGAAAGAGAGAAGAGAAGAAGGAGGGAAAGAGGAAAAAGAGAGAAGGAAAGGAGGGAATGAAAGACATTTGGCGGCAATTTCGCCCCATTATATCCTATGGGCCATTGAAGTCAATGGTGAAAACATAGGGTATATTCTGGGGGCTGGAGGGGAGGGAGTTTGAGGGAGAGGCTCCAAACTCACAGGGTAGCTGATGGAGCCTCTCCCCAAGATACCCACCAAGTTTCAAGAACATTGGACTTTTTCCCCACCATAGAGAACAATGGAGGGAATGGGGGCAACCTGTTTGGGGCCCATTCCCAGAATTGGACTCCCTGGTCCAATGTTCTTGAAACTTGGTGGGTATCTTGGGGAGAGACTCCATCAGCTACCCTGTGAGTTTGGAGCCTCTCCCTCAAACCCCTCCCTCCAGCCCCCAGAATATACCCTATGTTTTCACCATTGACTTCAATGGCCCATAGGATACAATGGAGCTGAAATTGACATTCGGCTGCCTGAAAGACTCCCCGGGACGCCGGCTGGGGACGGGGCTTGGCTACTGAGCTCCCGGAGCTGCGGTCCTGTGCGCTCCCCCCCAAAAAGACCCCTGGTTGTAAAATCGTACCCAACGAGTGCTCTTAAATGGCTCTGCGTCTACATGGAGGGAAGTCTCGAGTGGAGTGCCCCAGGGCTCAGTCCTGGATCCGGTGTTGTTCAATGTTTTTATAAATGACCTGGAGGAAGACATAGAGAGGATGCTTATCAGATTTGCAGATGACACAAAGCTGGGTGGGACTGCTAATTCTGAAGAAGACAGAGTCAGGATTCAAAATGATCTAGATAGGTTGGAACAGTGGGCTAAGGCAAATAAAATGAAATTCAATAGAGATAAGTGCAAAGTCCTACACCTAGGCACAAAGAATAAAAGGCACATGGCTTGACAGCAGCACATGTGAAAGGGATCTGTGTGTTCTGATTGATCACAAACTCAACATGAGCCTGCAGTGCGATGTGGCTGTGAAGAAAGCTAATGCAATCTTAGGATGCATTAACAGAAGCATTGTGTCCAGATCATGGGAGGCGGTAGTTCCACTCTATTCTGCTATGGTCAGGCCTCACCTGGAGTACTGTGTCCAGTTTTGGGCACCACACATTAGGAAGAAGGATGTTGACAAGCTTGAGTGTGTCCAGAAGAGGGCAACCAGGATGGTGAGAGGGTTTGAATCCAAGTCTTATGAGGAAAGGCTGAAAGAGTTGGGTATGTTTAGCCTGGGAAAGAGAAGGCTTAGAGGGGATGTGATTGCAGTCTTCAAGTATTTGAAGGACTGTCATGTAAAAGATGGAGCAGATCTATTCTCTCTTGCTCTGGATTGCAAGACTAGATCTAATGGGTGGAAATTAGAAGGGAGGTGTTACTGGCTAGATATCAGGAGAAACTTCCTAACTGTAAGGGTGGTTGAGCAGTGGAACAGTCTGCCTCGGGAGGTGGTGGATGCTCCTTCTCTGGACATTTTCAAGCAGAGGCTGGACAACCATCTTTTGGGTACACTGTAGGTATGTAAGGCTACCTTTTGGCTATGTTCCTGCAGAGTGCAGGGGGTTGGACTAGATGATCTGCAAGGTCCCTTCCAACTCTAACATTCTATGATTCTATGACTAGTAACAAGTTGTTTATGCACTTTGAGCTGCTCAAAAATATAGATCTGCCAATTTCTCTCATTGCATCTCCCTACTAGGAATAAGCTCAGCTGTTGCATTTCTGTTGATCATTTATCTTAAATGCACAAGAGAGTCCAAATTCACAAATTCCAAGCAAAAAGCCATTTCAAAATCAGTTTCCTACCCTGGGCAAAGGAGTAAGATAATTGAGAGTTGGTTAAAGAAAGGCACCCACTGCAGTGTAATTGTGCTATAGTGCTTTTGGTCTATTCAGCTCCTCTAAAATTCCACATGGTGCAGTATGTGGTGTGCCTATTCAATTAGCACATGAGAAGCAATGGCCCCAGACTCACCTGAGGCCACATTGGTGGCTGCGGGGCTGGGAGCAAGCTAAGGGAGGTTGTATCCTTGGTTCCCAGCCTGCTTCAGGAGCCCAGAAGGGCTGTTGCTTCATACACAGAAATAAATTGTTGAGTGATACTTCATATATGTATGAAACAGACCTAAGTAAAATTGATAATCACAAGTGGGGCATTTAAATAGGAACATATCTAAAAACAGCCATCTAAAGACAATCTCCTGACCAGGTGTATTCAGAAAACAATTTTTTAAAAATTATTTTTCTTAAACATTCAGCTTGTATAATTCACAATCTCACATAGGTCTGAACAATATTCCTAATAAATATCATGACCTGACCCAGTAAATAATTTTTTAAAAAATATTAGACAATAGAAATGATCTGATTGTGAATGGCAGAAAAAGTTATTTTTTATATTTCTTTGCCCTGGACTACAGCAGTTCTTTCTCCGTTTATTTAGGAAATGAAGGATGTAATTTAAAGTTGTTATTTAATTAGTGAAATTTAAAAAGTGTTTAAAGTACTGTTTAGTACTCTTTAGTATTTGAATTTAGAGGAATATAATGCATGACACAATAAGGTAATGTGGGGATTTTATTGATTTTGATTTCTGGTTGTTAAAATAATTAACTTAAAAGTGTATCACAAAAGAATGTGTTTCAGGCAAATGTAGTATTGGTGTCTACCCTAAAGAACTAATTCCAAATGCAATCACAGAGTCTCTCATAGCCTGGCATCATATTCCAGTTGTATCCAGATGGAATCCATTATGGAAACTGGTTCTCTTCTCCCATTCATTCTGCTCAACTAGACAAGAATATCCACTCCTAAATCCCAGAATTTGTGCGGACTAGCCTTGGATGTTAAGGTGGATGACCCCAATTTGTTTGAGTCAAATACATTTTTATCTTTGCAGCTAATAATATTAAATACCAGGACCAATAAATGATCTTGAATACTACAGATCTTCAAAGACAAACTCATCTCATAACTGACTGTCACTGCAGAAATTGATGAGAGTTTTAACTTTTGTGCTGTTGCTAATGGCAGCCTCTTTTACAGTTTCCATGGAAGCAGATGAGCCAGTGAAAAGTTTTAAGAGGCAGGTATTTTAAGGCCCAGACCTTTCTAATTTCCATGGAAAGGGCAGTAGAATATATGACATAAATAGAAGAGTTACTGTTGTTCTGCCAATTTCAGCTGTCATATATGATGGCTTGTTTCTTTATGGCATTAAATAAACAGCTTCTACTACACTGAGCTGGACAAATGTTTAGAGTAATTCTTGTGTACAGGTAAAAAGTATAGCTTGCAACTACCAAGAAAATATTATTTCATGCCTTCCATTTCAATGACAGCAAACATAAGGATCAAGAATTTCATGGAATGGAGACTATAGAGAGGAGGAGGAATTGTGTGAAGGAGAGCAAAAAAACTGCTGGATCCAGCCCTTCTCTTGCACAGTATTCATGTAGAGAGGCACATGTGGCTCTGAAGCCTGGATTGTCTTAATAGGGGGAAATAGCATCTTTAAGCCAAAACAATGGAATAATTGATCTGAGATTTCGAGTATTCTATAGTGAAATATTCTTCCCGACCTTGTATACATAAGTGATTATCTACACCAGAAACATGTGTCAGTTGTATACCAGTTTAACTATCATGGCTTCCTCAAAAAGATCCTGGGGACTGTAGCTGGGTAGGGATGTTGAGTTTTCAGTGTTAGACATCATCCTTAGCCTCCTTTCAGATGTATAGTTTATTTATTCATTTAATTGATTAATTTATACCCCACCCTTCCCACCGAGGCAAGCTCAGGGCAGCTAACAAGGCCATTTGGCTTCATGAACAATAAAACAATTTAAACAAGTTAAAATAATCAGATTATTTAAAATACAACATACATGAGATGGCAAAGCTGTCCAATCGGCCATCATAACAGAAAACAGTTCCTTCAGCAAGGAGGCAACTATAAAAACAGTCTAAGGTCCAATGTGTGTGTATATATATATATATATATATATATATATATATATATATATATATATTTAGTTGACATGTCTGTCGGGGGGGGTTGTCTTCTTCTGCACATGTTTTGATCACTTCTGAGTTGGCTTTGCTTTTGTTAGCTTTCCCCCTGCATTTTCTGAGTGCTCTTTTTGTTCACTTCCAAGCAGGCCCGTAGCCTGCGTGGGACCCTGGGGGCTTGCCCCCCCCGCGAGTTTTGCAGGCCCCCTTCCCCATCCTCTGCTCCCCCTCCTCCCCCCGGTCCCCTCTCCCCCTCCTCGGAGCACTCGGAGTTCTCCCCCATCCCCAGTCTTTGCAGGGCCGCGCTGAAGCGCAGCCCTGCAAAGCCTTCTTCTCCTCCCCCGTCCCCCAGTCTTTGCAGGGCCGTGCTGAAGCGCGGGCCCCTGCAAAGCCTTCTTCTCTCCCCGTCCCCAGTCTTTGCAGGGCCGTGCTGAAGCACGGGCCCCTGCAAAGCCTTCTCCTCCCCCTCCACAGCTTAAAGGAAACATTGGTGGTGGGCCCCCTGAAAAAAACATGGGCCCCCTGAGCAAAAAGTTGTTAGCTAAGGGCTTGCTTCCAAGTCGAAGCAAATCAGAGAACAGAATAAAATCACCAGAATTTTCTCTCCTGCCTTTTACCACCCTTGATGCCAACTTCCCTGCCCACTTCAGTTATTCTGCCAATTCAGCCACCTCCAGCACTGTAAACAGAAGCCCATGATGGGACTAAAACCTCTTGCACCACTTTTAAATCCCCCCATTGTTTTTTTTTTAATCTAGTGATCTGAGACTAGCGATAAAACGCTAATCAAGAATCCCCTGTACCCATGGCTGCAATTAGTGTCTTATTACTAGTCTTGAACTGCTGAATAATAAAAAAAATAAAACAACTGGGGGGGGAGAATTGAAAAGCGGTGTGAGAGGTTTCAGTCCACTGCTGGTATTGGCTTGAAAGGGGATCAGAGAGGAGGCAAATGGTAGCATCCCCAGTAAAAAATCCAAAGGATATCAGCACTGCATGCAAAGAAAATAAGGGGGGGGATCATCATTGTGGAATGAAATGGACATATGATGCAAAGAAAGAGAGAAATTCTGAGATGGGAAGCCTAAGGCAGGGATTTCTTCATCCCACCCCTACCCAACCACTGAGCAAGTTATGCTGGGAAAGAAATGCTGAAGGAACCAAGCTTTAATGCATTAGTGCACTATTTTTTTTTTTTTTGGGGGGGGAACCATTTTCATAGTTTCCGCAAGCCTAACATTAAAATGGTGGTTGAGTCACATGGAACTTCAGCAAACCTTCAAAATTAAGAATCACTCAGGATCGATCCATTTGGAGGAAAGAACGCAGTCAGCACACAAGAGGTTTGAAAATCTGCCAAGATGATGACCAGTGTGTAGTATTGAATTAGAGAATAACAAACAGAAAACCACACAAATCTGCAAGGGAGGGCAGGAAATTAGGGCATTAGTGAAAACGCCAGTTCCCCTTGTCACCACCCATGGCCATATCAGGAGTGAAGTCCCCACCCTAGTAAGAGAAAGTGTGATTCTTTTGATACATGTGAAGACAAAATGATTTCTGAAGACCAAAAATTTGGAGGGAAAAGAATGGTGCAAAAATACAAAACAGAATCCAAATCCAGGCTTCATGATGCAACTGCTGTGAAAATCTGGAGTAACCTGTGCATGTGTAATAGGCCAATGACTTGAAGGAAAAGGATTAAGAAGTTCCTCTCAGTCATGTTGGTTTTCCCCTTTTCATTGTAGCCTTAGTTGCTGAATTTTGAAAAACAAACCTAAAGCATCTACAGAAAAATAATAGAATTATACATAAAACAAATTTTAATAGTTATTTTGGATATTTAATATGGGGGTACAGAATAAAAAGAGGGGGGAAAGGAAAAAAACCAAATAGCAACAAAACCACCAATGTTTTACATATATTAAGGACAATCATTAATGTAAAAATATAAAACATAAAAAATCATTACAAATTACTGTGACAATATAAGCAGTCTATACTACTATTTCCATCTAATCTATTGTCATAAGAACATAAGAGAACATAAGAACATAAGAACATAAGAGAAGCCAATGCTGAATCAGGCCAATGGCCCATCTAGTCCAACACTCTGTCACACAGCGGCCAAAATATACCAGGTGCCATCAGGAGGTCCAGCAGTGGGGCCAAGACACTAGAAGCCCTCCCACTGCTGCCCCCTCCAGCACCAAGAATAGTGTGCATCACCTGCCCCAGACTGAGAGTTCCCATCTATACCCTGTGGCTAATAGCCACTGGTGGACTTCTGCTCCTTATGTTTATCTAATTCCCTCTTGAAACTGTCCATGCTTGCAGCTGCCACGACCTCCTGTGGCAGTGAATTCCATATGTTAATCACTCTTTGGGTGAAGAAGTATTTCCTTTTATCTGTTCTAGCTCATTATTCCCTATCTATAAGGCTATGAAGAAAGACAGATGAGCAGGGGGAAAAAGAGTTCTCTTAACGTTGTATATAATTTTAAAGTAACAGAAAACAAATTTTACTCTAAGCCTGTGGAGTAGAACTATCCTTGGTGTTCCCCCATCACTATAAATTAATTATCTAATGCCTTGTCTTCCAAAGACCCTGTTATTTACCATTTAATGTAACCACATATGTTTGTAAATGTTTTATTTGCACCCTGAAGCCTAAACTTCATCCCAACAGAATTTTTCTCCAAATTCTACATCATTGGCCTTAACACCACTGAATTGCTCCTGGACCCATGCTTGGCTGTGGGGGGTCTTCACGATGGCAAATTTGCACTGGGGTGCTATAGCTGATATGGTATGGTGGCTGGTTCACAGTAGGGGAAACCTATAATCAGCAAAAGCTGTGCATATTGTGGCATTATCAGCCACGTGTTCACCATCAGTTAAGTGATTACTTGACAAAAATCTCATTGATCTGTCTGCTTGCTTTTAGATGGCTTCAACTTGGTCCATGGGTTAAAACAAGAGGTTAGAAAATGTCTCTAGGGCAAATTAAAAACAAAGAGCTAAGGATGTAGCCCTTTTATTAACACCTCATCCTGTTCCTGGGAGATTAAGGTAATTTATATGTAAACTAGCATATTTTGTTTCAGTGACAAACTAGGGCTTTTCAATTGTGCTTTATTGCATGCAAAAAGCGATGGGAGTCCTTAGGCGATTCTCTGCGCATGTAGCATTTTGTATTGCATTGCTAAATTTTTATTAGATTCAGCCTCACTTGGAACTTTCTGAAGTGGGAATTGCTTTAATGAGCACAGTGAGAATAACGGTACTTACTCTGCTCAGCCATTTTTGTGCAAAATAGCCACCTTAGAGGGAGGGATACCTGTGAAATGGAGCTTGCTGGATATATGCAGACATTACTGTGTTGGAATATTAATAGAGGTAACTCTTTTCTTACTGAACGTGTGTATCAGTGAGTGTGAGTCCAGTTGGGAGCAGACAGAAAATTGGAAGACATTAATCAGGCTATGAGTTCCTTAGGAATCCAGCTGTGAAATAGATGGAGAGACCAAAGACTGAAAAAAACATAGGGGGACAAGAGTCTGATTCTCTCACAATCAGGGATTTGGTTTCTTTTTCCTTTGTATGGCAGCTTCCCATGATTTCAAAGATCTACGTTCTATCTTGATAGTGGTGGGGAGTCCTCTTCAGTTTGAACATAATCCCAGTAGTTTTCCAGCCAAGTTATTGGACAGGTCTATATATCAACTTAACTTTAGCAACTTTGCAGAGCTGCTACCAGGTCATAGGGCCGTGCTTAGATTTATTAAGGCATTTAATCTTCCTTCCAAGATGATAACTGGACTGTGCATGAGAAACTAGGATTTGCATTTACGTTTCTAATATTATGATTAGAAGGGAGCTACTAGATTGATGTTTCTTCTTTGTGGCTGTAAATTGGTTTCAATAGTTTATGAATCCCATCTGAATTTATGTTTCTGTGTAACCCAGGAATAGCAAATTGCCCTGCAGATAGCACCAAGCCCTCCAAATTATTTTCTCTGGGCTTTGTTTCAGATTGATATGTTGATGTCCTGCTGTGTTTATACTCCAGAAGGGAACAGTGATAGGGCAAACGGGCCTCTTCTTCCTCTTCCATCCTTGCCCTATTCCCTACTTTGGTATAAGGAGGGGAGAACAAGAAAAGCAGCACTTTTACTGACACTGGCTGGAAAAAAGAGGTGTGCCCCTTCCATTCTTGGATGCACAGAGTATGCTTTCCTCTGCATGCTATAGTTGGCAAGGCAGTATTATCAAGAAAGCCTTAAGAAATTAGCTTTATCTCCCCGCAGGCCCATAGCCAGGATTTTTTTAAATTCAGGGGGCCTTTATATAAGTCAGAGGGCACCCCGCACAGACACCCCCATGGGAGCATCACAAATAAGATTAAAAAATAGGAAGTGGGGGGGCTGGGCTGGATGGGAAGTCGGGGGCCTTAGCAGTAAATTGGGGCGTGGATGGGCCCCGAGATGCCCCACTGTAGCTACGGGCCTGCCTCCCTGGTCAAACTGAACAGGTGAACAATCTTTGCTGGTAGAACAAGAGGGACTAGTGACCCCTTTCACAAAAAAGCTTTTCCAGGAATTATAGATACTGCAGTATACCAAAAGCAGCAAATGGCACCAAGAGTTTTTCAGATATCCCTCCCTTACCCACCTTATGTCGTGACTATAAACATACCAGCTATACCAAATGTACCAAGAGTTCCAGCTCCTGGCAACCTAGCAGTTCAAAAGCAAGAAATTGCAAGTAGATAAATAGGTACCACTTCGGTGGGAAGGTAACAGCGTTCCGTGCGCCTTGGTGTTTAGTCATGCCGGCCACATGACCACGGAAACGTCTTTGGACAGCGCTGGCTCTTCGGCTTTGAAACGGAGATGAGCACCGCAACCCTAGAGTCGGATTCGACTGGATTTTGAGCAAGGGAACCTTTACCTTTACTTTACTTACCAAGAGACTAGTATGCCTAATCACCTGTAATTACCCCCAATCTCAAGTAACGGTAACTGAGCAATTGGACACCCTTGATTGAAAGACTCCAACACTTGTCAATAAAGTGTTGGGGGGGCTGGGCAGAACAGAACTTTATCAAACAGACTGGCTTAACTGTACACTCCAGGCTTTGCCTTTTGTCTCCTACTGAACTCCTTTCAATCCAAGCTTTCCTTTGACCTCTGAACCAGGAACTTCTCTCACTTACATTGAGCAGCTACAATGGACCTGTGCTGTGATGAGCCAAGGAGCCTCACATGAGCTATTCAGTCCAAACTTAGCCAACATTGATGTCACCCCCGCCCCATTGCCAGATGGGTCCAAGTTTCCTAACAACTGGTAGGAGCTGGGGGAGCAGGGACATGGGGGCACCATTAGGTGACAGTGTAATGTCACTTCTGGGGGGAAATGATGTCATTTCTCTCTAGGAATTGCCAGAAACTCTATGGGTTATGCCATCACCCAACAGCAATTTGTAAAGACTATTTTTCTCCCACTAGCTCCAGGAGTGGTGGTGAGAAACAAGAACCGGGGGTGGGGGATCTCCTGCTGCTGTCAAGGAAATGACAGTCCTAAGTCCAGGTCAGCAGTCTTGCATGTAGGGAGTACTTGGTTTGGACCTAGGTGCTGATGATGAGGATATCAGATTTGGTCCATACCTTATCTTGTCTTACAGTGGCCAGGTCTGAACCTAGTGACCTTGGACCCAGTCAATAGCAATGTGGGAGGAGGCAATGGATGCTCCTATGCCTCTATCATTGTCATCAGCATCCAGGTCTATGCTGAGAAGCCCCTGCAGATCCTCCAGTACAGCAGGCCACCAGGAATATTCATAATCATTTAAAAGGTTATGGTAAGGAATAAACATTATGTTTTTCACTCCTGTTCTGTTTAAGCAGAACAGCAAAGTCTGCATGTTGAATGAATTCCAGAGAGCTACCGAATTGCAGCCCCCCAACCCCCCCCCCACAGTGTTTTATGGCACCATAAAGGCTTGTTGTGCCACAAACATTGGTGGAATAGAGGCATCCACTTCATCAGATGCTATGGCCCTTAACCCAGAATCGTTTCTCTCACAATTAAGCATTCTGCATAGTGCTGCTATACTCTGTTCATGTTGGATGAATGCACTGTTTTGAAGCTGGGTGAGTGGCAAGGTACAAAGAGACCTTTTGAAATGAATTCTTTTTTGAGTGCTGAGAACTCTGAGGAGCTGGTACAGTTTGCTGCTGTGTTCATGATTCCTTTTTAAAGCATTTCACTGACAGACTTGGGAGAGATAAAGCTTTATTTTTAAACATTAAGAGAATCACATGCTTGAGCTCTTGCTGAACTATGCTATCATAGACTTCAGGTGATAGATCACAGATTTTAAAAACTGTCACCTTTTAAAAAATATGCACTGCACATTAAAAAATGAACCTGTCATGGAAAGGGCTGTAAATTTCCTGGACATGCTACATTTTCATGTACAGGTGAGCAAGCTTGTGATTCCTTTCCTATCCTCTGCTGTACAGCAAGAACCTTAACTCGGTGGAAGAGAACAATGCTTTGTATGCCAATGGGGACTGTATTTAGTGTCAAGGCATCCATATGTTTTCCCTGTCAAGTAAATAGCAGATGGGAAAGGGAGAGATTACACTGGAAAAATGGGACATGGCAGGAGGAATTAAATTCCTTTTCCCCATAACATAGTCCCAATGCAATTTGCTGCTTCTCCGTGGCTGCTATTAATACTAGTGTAAAGAGACTGGGGGTCTAGTCATGGATGTCCAAAATCTTTTTTAGCTGCCTCAGGAATGTTCAAGGGTATGATGAACCCCTCTATCTCCCCAACTGTCTGGCAGATTTCCCCCGCCAAATTTTCAGTTCCCCTTCTGTGACTGAGTTGCTCTACAGTAGTGTGTATATATTCTTTGTCGTAAAAGACATGACCGTCCTGTCCCACCTTATGTTAAGATATTTAGTTTCTCAGCTCAGGAACTCTACTGAAAATACAGGAGATGCCCAGTTTTTTAAAAACCCTTGATAAATGGTACTTGAGGCAAATTAATTTTCAAAAACAGAATAAAGATTTTATCAAACAGGCAGGGAATATATGTATAATAAGAATAGTCAAGGTTTTGAGAATGCTGAGGTAAAAAACTTTCTAATATATACAGAGTTGAATTCTTAGAACATTCAAGAGAGTGTATTTGTAGTTTTGTTTCAAGGCTTGCTGTTTCTTTCTTTGAGAGGTACTTTGGTTAGTATATTTCAGCACAACACAGTTCTTGTTGTTTCTAGATTTCTTCCTTCAGAGTTCTAGGATTTCCTTTAGATAATACAGCTTTTCATTAACTCCTGAGGTGCCTAAGCTTCTCTCCTTTATCACAGACCAGGGTTCTCTTCCCAACCCCTTTCACTGGCAGGAAATTATTCTCCTTGTTCCTAAGAAGTAATAACTCATTTTAGTATTTGGCTTGTATGGGAATTCTCTCTAACTATCCAGACCTTCTGCCAAATCCTTCTCCAGTATCCTTCATCTGTATTAGGCTGTTCTGTACCTTGCTTGAGAATCAAAAATTCTCCCTTAGAACAATTTTAATATATATCTAAGACAATGGGGTTTCACTTCTTTCGGTAGAAGTACTTTTCTGACAATTCCCTGTCAGAAAATACTGACTCCCAAATGTCTCTTCCCTCAGTCGCCAAACCCTCTGGCTACTGATCCAGATGTTAGTTTACAAAAGATCAAAAAGTGAAAGACCAAATTGTGAAAAGACATCTTTTCCCTCCAGATCAGCTGTTTTATTTTCTCTTTCAGCTGATGTCGGCCAATCAGAGAGCAAGTAGAGCAGACAATCTCATAAGCGCTTCTCTCCAAGGAAGATTAACTCTTAAACTCCCTGACTCTCTGATACAAGCAGCATCTGAAAAGCCTGCTTTTCTGTGCAATCCGTTACAGGGGTTTGTGAAGTACCTCTTCCCCATGCTGTCTCCCTACCACCACCTATTTGACATGCTCCAATCCTTCCTCCTGATCCCTCTTGACTATTGAACATGCTTTCCTAGTCACTGGGGGTTGATTATGGTGTTGGGAAAGCTTCAGTCAGTTTCCCAATAGATTTTTGTCTTGAATACTGTCTCTGTTCATGGCCTCCTACCTGCTCCATATTTTCTGGCTAGAAAAAATGATGCATTATTGATGACTTGGAGCCTAGGGTGTCCTGCTTTATTTATTTATTTGATTTCTAGCCCTCCCCCCCTGCACAGCAGGCTTAGGGCAGGTTACAACAGTACATATAAAACAGTAATTTAGAGATAATTAGACATAGTTATGTGCCCATAGCTTTTGTTTACATAGCTATAGGAGTCTCTGTTCTCTATTTCTTTGTTGTTGGGATGGCTAGAGCATCTTACTTGAATTTTGGGTTTACTGTCCTGTTGTGGGCAACACTTACTTACATACAGCTTCAGTGATGAAGCTACTCTGCTTAATGGGGAAACACTGTCATCTGCCACACCTCCACTGATGTGTCCTGGTGGTATGCCATGATTGGGTATTGGCTGGATGTGAGAGCTAGTCAAGGTTCTGTCTCTATCTATAGAGTTGTATAGCTATTCTGCAGACAGCACAGCTTAGGCTGTGGCTCTGGTTGGCACCAACAGCAGCTTGTGGATGTGTCCCAGAAAAACATCACAGTCCCCTCTCACTGAGCACCACTGAAAGGGAAGAGAGACATGGTGCCTTTACTGGCAGGTGTTGGGAGGCAGTGACATAGCTGCCAGAGCCATTGATGTAGCACAGAGAAATAAAAGAGGGGAGAAGTAAACTTTATGGTCAGGAACCTACATACCTGAGGGACTGCCTTTCCCCACATGTTCCCCAGAGAGCACTGCGATCAGGGTCCCAACATTGATTGGCTGGCTATAACCAGGGCCAGGGCTTTCTCTGTGGTGGCTCCTCTCTAGTGGAATGAGCTCCCAAAAGAGATCAGGGCCCTGCAGGACCTCATGCAGTTCTGCAGGGCCTGCAAGATGGAGCTCTTCCACCAGGCCTTCAATTAGGAGCTGCCCCCGATAGAGAACCCTGTTCCCTGAAGCCACCAGAACAGCCTGTGCCGGCTGCATAAAGGTTAGATCTATGGGCTGACCATTAGGATGGAATACTGAAGGTCGAGCACCATCATTTAATAACCTATTAGTGTCATTAATTTAAGTACCTTTTAATGTTGGAATGTTTTATATGGTTTTAGGACTTTAAATTGCTTACATGTGTGTTTTTTATTCTTTTATGTAAGCTGCCCTGAGCCGGCCTCAGCTGGGAGGGCGGGGTATAAATCTGACAATAAATAAATAAAATCAATAAAGCTTAAGACAAGAAATTTGGGATCAAATGTTATGGGCGGGATAACTTTGGACAATACTTTAGACTATAAAATTGTATGTTTATATACTTTTCTTTTCTATTACTTTACTTTTTTCAGATGTCACCCCAGCATAGGGAACCAGATCAGCTGCATGAATGCTGAACATGAAAGACAAAAACACACAAAACATGCACTAGTCAGGGAAGCATTTCAAATATGAAAATCTGGCAGTTCTAAATGCAAATGTGAGGATTGGAATTCTCCAGAAATTAATCTTTTGAAAGTCCCTTGTTCACTAGTACATCTGCTTGCTTGGTTTCAAAATGCTATTTTTTCCTCTAAGGAATATAAAGCTACTGGAAAATGCACATGGCATTTATTACCTAAGAATTCCTTATTTTATGGGATTCATATTGTAGATTCAGCTATAAAGGACAAATAAAAATGTAAGATTGCATTTTGGATAATTGTAAAGCTTTAGAGTTGCCTTTCTTTGGCTCTTCTTTCATTTCAGGAATGTAAATTAGTTTCCATGAACGTAGAGGATGCAATTGCAAAATGCAGCTTTTAAAATCAGTGTCATCTAGGTTTTAGAAATTCTCCCATGTATTTGTTTGGTCCTGGAAGTTACAAGATGAAA
The DNA here is from genome assembly GCA_029375565.1 of Gekko gecko. Lineage (NCBI taxonomy): Eukaryota > Metazoa > Chordata > Lepidosauria > Squamata > Gekkonidae > Gekko > Gekko gecko. The sequence continues at coordinate 129,184,530 of JAPDNY010000009.1, forward strand.
CGTTTATTGGAGTATTTCCATCTGCAGCTCTCTTGTGGCATAATGATATTTTTTTAAACTATGCCCCACCAGTTACAACCCCATGCTTTCAATGGTATTTGGTAAATATGTTTGGGAAAAAACACAAATGTTTATGATCCATCCTGAATTTTGATTGCATCCAATACAGAGTGCTTGAAACAGTGGATGAAATTAATATTATTGTTTAATGTCACAGGACTGAGTGAACATCTGTTTGGTGATACAGTGCCAATGTCTCTAATATTTGCTCTTAGCCCCATGAGGGAGCCTTAAAAAACTGTAAGAAAATAATTAAACTTTAAAATGGCTTTACAAATGAAACAGAATATTTAAAAGACAGAGAAAAGCTAATAATAGTTGCATGGGTCTTCTTGTCTCTTCCTTTGGAACTAACAAAAAAAACAGCATGATTTTTGTCTTTCTGCATAGGATTGTTCTGCTTAAATTAATGCTCATTGATCAACAGGAAAGTCACATGATCTAGGAAATGGAACTTTGTTTTACAGGTTTTGCTTCTTTGCCTTGATCTGAAGTCACCCGTACCAAGCAGGCAAAGCTTTCCTACTACATTGATCTTTCTGTCAGACAGCAAGACACAGTGTCTAAAGGCCTTCCACTATTTTTATGATTCCCATTGACTGAAGTGGTTTTTATAGGGATTTCCAAAGGAAGCTCTGAAATACCATGCCAAAGACCATCAAACATTACAGAGACTTTTATGAGACTAACCCACCTTACAGGGTTCTGATGAGAAAAGAATAGGGAAAAGAACCATGTGCCCTGAGGTCTGTGGAGAAATAGGAACACAAATGTGCACATAAATTAACAAATTGGGATGTCACTAGAGCTGCTTTGGAGTAAAGAGTCTATGAACAATACTATTTCTGATTAGCATTGATTATAGCATTACAATGGCACTGTCCCATAGGACTGGCTTTAATCACACTCCTGTAATGCAAAGATGGAGTCATGGTCTAGGGAAGTTTGAGTCCAATGGCACCATGAAGACCAACAAAATTTTATTCTAGGTATAAGCTTTCATGTGTACACACACTAAGAAGTGTGCATGCACATGAAAGCTTATACCCAGAATAAATAAAACTTTGCTGGTCTTCAAGGTGCCACTGCACTCAGACTTGTTCTGCAGCTTCAGACCCGCATGGCTTACCCACCTGAGATCTTTTCAGTAAACTACAGGCCCTGCCTCTGACTGAAGATACTACAGTCCATCATTCTGTTAAAAGCCATCTATACTAGTGGCTGTTATCACATCTTGTAATAGGAAATTCCACATGGAAAATGAAATAATAAATAAAAAATGTTACTTAGGGATTGACTGGGGAAGGTCCTCTTTGGCTTGCTCTGAACTTATTTGAATTTTCTCCCAAATCTAGTACTGTGAGAGAGTGAAAAATATCTATCTGGGTTGGATCCTGTGGAAAAAAATAATCTCACACAAGGGTGGATGTTATTTTTTGCTGATTCCCCCTCTGCAGTGGCTCCACTCCTCCTCCTAACTGCTCCCCAGTCCCCTAATAGCAGCATCCATGTGGCATTTCAGGCTGCAGTGGGAGGGAGAGTCAGGAAAAACAAGCTTCTTTGTACAGAATTTAGATGGGACCCAGCCCTCTCTATTTATTCTTTCCTTATTGGTCCCTTTTCTTTGACTCCCTTTCCATAGTAAGGGGTTAACAATGCTACCATCTCTACCAATTATCTGGGACAGAAGTTAGGCTTTTGTGACATCATCCAGGGCATCATGCTGGCCATTGAGGGAATGAAGAAGCTTGGCCATTGGTACATTTTTATTCTATTTCCTTGTATAAAGAAAGGGCTGCATGTATAACAGAGGCATTTAAAGTAAGGGAAAAATGTTAGTTTCTCTAAGTTTTGTTTCGTACTTGCGAGAAAATGCTTGAGTCCTCCAGCAGCATTACATCTTCATCAGTACCTACGTTCTAAGCAAAGCAAGATACCGAGAGGAGATATGTACATATTTGCAAACTTACATTAGAAGAACTTGAGCTTACTAATATGCTGTAACTGTTGCCTTACCCACATGAGTCAAAAGGTTCTGATACCTACCCCTTCCCTCCCCTAGTCTGAGACCATGGCTGGGGAGCTGAAATGAAAATGTAGACCAGAGAAGCAGAAAGTTTCTGGGTCATAATACTGGCCTTTGTGCAGGAGTGAAGGTGGAATCTTGGAACAAGAGGAGGTCTTGGTAGAATTGGCCAGAGTTCAGACGCTCATCTCTCTGTGACAACTAGCTGGAAATTTTTTGGGGGGACACACCATATATTCATTCACTGGCCATTCATGTGAAGCTGCTAGCTATGCAGCATAGACAAGACTGGAATAGGTGGCATTGTGCCATAAATCATGGACACAAATATAAAGATCTCTCTGAGCTGTGTATGTCATCTTTGAATGGATACCTTTCTATCTATCAAATAAAATTAACTTTGTTTACTGTATATACATCATAGCTACTTGTGTACTCAAAGACCCTTGGTTTTAGGGGTGGTATTTGAATATGCTATAAATCTCGATAACTGCATTGATTTCAAATGAGCTGTTCCTATTTGCATTTTGATATGGGCTTGATCTGATACATTTCTTTCATTCTTGGTGGTAACATAGGCCTCTGAACTGAAATCGAACTGACTTTATTACAGTATCAGCGCCCTCTGTCCTGATAAATTTGGCAAGCAAATACAGCTAGCTGGAATTATAGATTTTTGTCTAGCATGAGTTATTGCACCTTCTAATTTATTGCTTATTGCTAAGGAAGGGACCAACTGGCAAATCAGCCACACATTACGAAAGAGCCTGGGGAAAAAAGAGAGAAGGACAGATTTTGCCACAGCACACATCCAATCTTTTGGATACTGGTCTTACTGATAGATTCTGGACCAGTAAACAGTTGCTGTTTGAGAAGAAAATCTGTGCTGGGTTTTTTTTTTTAAACTATTATTATGTTTCCCTACCTCACTTACTAAAATAGCAGCAAAATGATCACCATTCTGTTTTAGATAAAGAGAAGTGTTTGGGTTCACATATTTAGATTGCCAAGGTTTGGATAACTGGTTTCTTCTTCATTACAAGAACAAATGAAACTGCCTCATACTGAGTGAGACAACTGGGTCTGTCAAGGTCAGTGTTGTCTATTCTGATTGGTTCTCTGGGGTCTCAGCTAGAGGTCTGTCACATTACCTTTTTAACCAGAGATGCTGAGGCTTGGTTCGGAACCTTCTGCATGCAAACCAGAGGCTTTCCCACTGGGGTACAGCCCTTTCCCTATTATGATGGATGAGCCATGGGCACTGGAGGTCAGACATCTCAGAAATGAATGCAGTAGATTCACTTATATGATAGGAATTAAGTTAATGTTCTCAGGAATACCATATAAATGACATCAAACCTGCCTTCCAGCCATAAGCACTACTAACTCTACGGTCAGAGAAAGATGGGTTTCACAATGTGCCAGTCATGAGCTGAAGAATGACTAACACACAGTAGTTACACACCCACCCTTTAACAGGAAATAAATGTTTCAAATCTGCTGCAAACAAGCTTTCTACACAATTGGTTCTCCAAGCCAGGTCTCTTGTATTTAGTCATGCATATGATATTGATTACCACAACTGTACCTATCCAATTATTACATTTTTTGTCTTATGCTTCCTTCAAGGAGTTCTAGGAAGAATAGAGAGTCTCCTGTTCACATTGTTGCAAGGTGGTATGTGTTGTGTACTGAGTTCGACCACGTGTGAGGAGTCCTAGCTTCACTTCAAGAGACAATAGCCAGAGCGGAACCTAACCCACTCCTATCAGAGGGCTAGGATCTGAGAAAGGACCTATGGAACTCTTGCCACTGTAAATAATCCTATCACGGGTGTGGGGTGTGTGTTTGGGTGTGGTTTGCCTTAGGGATATAAGCCGGCCTGCGAGCCAGCATGCTCTCTCTTGTTCTTCACTTCCAATAAAGTATGAGCTGATATCACTACTGATGAATCCTGCTCAGTACTTTACAGTATGGATGATGGCAATCCACTGCATTCATGGCACAAAACACACAAAAAGGGGAGTTCAGTTGTGGTGGTTTCCCCATAATGAGGCTAACATATATGCTGGCTGAAAATTGTCAGATAATTTTGTTTTGTGGAATCCAAAGACAATTATGTCTCTGCTAAAATTATGTCCCTGAGCCAGCTTTGCTGGGAGGGTGGGGTAAAAATCTAATGAAATCAATCAATAAATAAAATCACTATAATTTCACCATTTTAAAATGAATTGTCTTTTGAAAACAAATCTTGCCCTGCTTCTCAGAAACAGAATTTCTATATGGATGAAGGGGAGCATTTCAGTATGAGGTATAACCTATTTCTGCTGTAGGACCAAAAGAATATTACTGGACTGGACACCACTCCAACCTGCAGTAGTAATTTTTTCTCAGCATTATTCACTGCTGCATTTTAATGACTCATCTTTTATCCAAGAATATTGCTTTGTAACTATCTAAAAGCTCATAAGATACACAAAATTAATTTCTGCTGAAGTAAAGGGCTAAACAGAATTTGCCCACTTATATGAATGACACTAATAACGAACAATAATGGAGTCATCTGCCAAATACTGAGGTCCCCAGAGCTTTTATTTAGTACATTTAGTATCCGGGTGAAACATTCGCCCCTTGATGAACATGATGTGGAGTGGCATCATTAATTATTTCAGTTCCAAGTTGAGTGTGCAATGATTCATATGCAGTTCATCCTCAAAAGAATATGTGAGAAACCTTGGAACTATATTTTTTAATACCTTCTGATTTTTTCCAGGTGGAGGGTGAAAATTAGTATCCGGTGGTTCAAGCCCACCATGTGAGTCTGTGTCTTAGCTGAGATTAGATTTCTCCATTGGGATACACTAGTCTTCTGCTTGCTAGGCCTAATTCAATAGAATCTCCAAGCTTACTTGGGACAATTAATGGCAGAGCACTAAAATTCAATTCATGGCATCTCCACATAAAGGATCTCAAATATCACCATTAGGAAATACAACCATTTGAAGCTTTGGAGTATTGCTACTGACAGGGGAGGAGCCTGGGAAAAGCCTGCTAGCTGGCTAGCAGCAGCTGAGCACCCTTTAGGCTGAGTTTGCTTTCTCCTCTGCGTACAGGTACTTAGGCTTGAGCATGGTGAGCCAAAGTAGGAAGTAAGTAATTGGCATAATTGATAAAATAAATAATAAAATAAAATACTACCCAAGGCATAGAGAACACTAAACTGGATGAATGAATGGTATGATTCCACACACAGCAGGTATAGTGTAAATCTTTAAAACCTTAAAACTATAAACTGGCTTTCTCTAGGATTTCTGGCATGTAGAATGCATTTATTTGGTTCTTAAAGCAACTATATATGATCAACTTTAATTTTGCTATGTAAGAATCAAAAGAGGTCCCAATAGATCAACTGAAGCAGTCATAACACCATAAGACGAGCCCCTTCTTGCTTCACTCTTGCTTCACTCTGTGGTCAAGCAGTTATGCTGCAGGGCCAACAGCAGGGCATAGAGGCCAAGGCCACAGCACTGGGATTCAGAGGTGTATGCCTCTGAATGTGGAGGTGTCCTTTAGTCATCATGGCTAGCAGCCATAGATACACTTAATATAGTCTTAGTATAAGAAGGCAACACCAGCTCTACATATTGGCTTTTTCTTTTTCCACTGATACTCACTAAATGTCTCAGTTTCCTTTCCTTTCCAGTACCTATAAAATTATATGTCATTTGAATTCTGACTATTACACATAACCATGAATATTTTAAATATGGAGGATGCTGTCCAGAGAGGTTAAATCATACACTTAAAAGTCTCTTCTGATTTCTGGTTCACTGTGGAGAAATATGCAGCCACTAGCAGAATGCATAGGTCATAAAATCATACATTTTCTTTGCCGTACTAAACTCAGGGAGGTCAAGACCTGATTTACACAAATGTAAAGGAACCTGAATGTGATAATTGTTTCTTTATGGGCAATAGGGGGCTGGAAGGAGAAAGATTTGTGAACTTCTACTCAAGGTAAATAGGAGCAAAAAATTAGGAAGCAAATATCCCATTTTCACTGCTTGTCAGATGTCAAAGCTTTTCCAGGTCGTCAGTGCTGGCAGTTGATGGTATCAGGCAAGTGGGTTTATAAAAAAGACCATTACTGAATTTTTTGGGGGGAAATATGGGGAAATTATTTCATAGGATATATCAGCTGATCTGTTGAGAGCTGTATTGGGATTTGGGACATCTGAAAACTTGTCATAGAAATTTGTCAGAAGGTAATTTTTAAAAATGCTCTGAAAGTCTTACAGCATGCAGTTCAATTTTTAGACCTTAGAACATTTCATAATTAGCCACATGAAATAACTAGATTTCAGAAAGGAAGATGTAAAAAAATCAACAAATTTCAGTCAAGGTTGTACAATTAATCTACTCAGATGAATGTTAAAATGTGATACTGTTTTTCTTTTAATTTTGGAGTTTATTGTTATTATAATAATAAAGAGTCTTAAAATATGCAATGACTGTTGTGGAACATTAGAGTCAGGAAAATGTAATATATCAAAATCTGAACAATAACATACTGTTTCATCTAACTTTTCTCCTATTAAATCTGCAAAATGTGAGCAGAGTCAGCAAACAGCCAATATCTTAACTTTGGATATTGTAGTCTAATTATTTGCTGTCCATAAAGGAATACTGCTGGCTTGCATTTGTTAGGTTTTAGAGGACCAAATAACCTTCACAGTCATCTGCAAGATGAAATGAATATTGTCCTCCAACATCTATTTTAATATAATTGCTAAGTATAATAATAGGGAAAGGGAGTGCAACACAAAGAAAGGCCCATTAAAAAGATAGAACCAGGAAGCTGAATCCTTATAATTGAATAGTGAAGTGAATCAGATGTAGAATGCTACAATGTGTTGAAAATAAGATATGCATGCAAAATATAAACCAGAGTTTATATACAAGAAAAAAAGTTGCAGTTCTTTTCTAGATCAGTTTTGGAGACACTTCAGCTAAATGCTATTTTGTTATCTGGATCTTCGAAGTTCCAGAAATTTTAAGGTCATTCTCTATGAAAAGTCACATTGGGACAAGAAAGGTCTGATGATAGTAGCATTCTGATCAGCATCAAAGCTGCTTTATTACAAATGACTCCCCATATGGAAGTGAGGTGCTGTGATTTTCTTTGCCAAGAAAACCTGTATTCTGGACAAGAGGCTATTGTTGGGACAGAATATAAAGAAATAGAATGGTTTCCAGTTGGCAAAGATGTATTTTATCTCCCTTTCTCTTCCATCTATATGCAGAACATATCATAAGGAAAGCTGGATTAGATTTAGATGAAGTTGGAGTGAAAATTGGTGGAAGAAGTGTTAACAAATTAAGATATGCATATGATACCACATTACTGGCAGAAATGGTTTTGAAACAACTACTGATGAAAGTTAAAGCAGAAAGTGTCAAAGCAGGATTACAACTATCAAGAAGATAAAAGTAATTACTACTGGGGAATTATATGACTTTAAGACTGACAATGAAGAAATTGAAATTATTAAAGATTTTCTATTCCTTGGCTCCATCATCAACCAAAAGGGAGTCTGCAACAGAGAAATCTGAAGAACACTGAGATTGGGAAGGGCAACCATGAAGGAGCTATAAAAAGATCCTTAAATGTAAGGCTGTGTCGCTGGCAATCAGGAACAAGATAATTCATACCATAGTGGTCGTCATTACTATGTATGGGTGTGAAAGTTGGACAATGAAGAAAGCTAACAGGCAGAAAGTTGATTCATTTGAAATGTGGTCTTGGAGGAAAGTTTTATGGATACCATGGACCACCAAAAAAGATAAATAAGTAGGTTCTAAATCAAATCAAGCCTGAACTCTCCCTAGAAGCTAAAATGACTTAACTGAGGCTGTTGTATTTTGGTCATGTTATGAGAAGATAAAAGTCACTGTAAAAGACAATAATACTAGGAAAAGTTGATGGCAGCAGGAAAAGAGGAAGACCCAACATGAGATAGATTGACTCAACCAAGGAAGCCACGGCTCTCACTTTGCAAGACCTGAGCAAGGCTATTAACAATAGGATATTTTGGAAGTCATTAATTTATAGGGCAGCCATAAGTTGGAAGTGAGGTGATGGCACTTAACACACACAAAAAATTAGTAGCCAAAGTGTGCAGGAATCCTGACTAGATGGTGCTTCTGTTCTGACACTGCCATTTAGGGCTGACAACTCCCAAGAGCTCCGGGGGGGGGTGTTGATGTCATAGGACTCCCCCTCACAGGGGACCTCCATCTTAGATCCCTGTACACTTGCACATCTTAGCATGGGCCTAGCAATTAAAATGGAGTTTAGATTAAATTGATCTCAAATTGACAGTGAGTCATGCTGAGGGTGTGCAAAGAAGACTGGAGAAGAGCAAATGTTGTCCTGATCTTCAAAAAGGGGAAAAAGACAGACCCAGGAAATTGCAGGCCTGTCAGTTTGACATCAATACCTGGAAAAATACTAGAGCAGATTATTAAATGCTCTGTCTGTGAGTACCTTGAATGGAATGAGTTAATTAGTAGTAGCCAGCATGGGTTTTTCAAGAATAAGTCATGCCAGACCAACCTTATCTCGTTTTTTGACAGAGTTAATAAAATGGTTGACTCTGGCAATGCTGTGGATATAGTGTATCTAGATTTCAGTAAAGCATTTGACAAAGTTTCTCATGATATCCTTGAGGATAAGCTGGTTAAGTGTGGGCTGGATGGTGCAACCATTGGACGGATTCATGGTTGGTTGAAAAATTGTACCCAACGAGTGCTCGTAAATGGCTCTGCCTCTACGTGGAGGGAAGTCTCGAGTGGAGTGCCCCAGGGCTCAGTCCTGGGTCCGGTGTTGTTCAGTGTTTTTATAAATGACCTGGAGGAAGACATAGAGGGGATATTTTATCAGATTTGCAGATGACACGAAGCTGGGTGGGAGTGCTAATTCTGAAGAAGACAGAGTCAGGATTCAAAATGATCTAGATAGGCTGGAACAGTGGGCTGAGACAAATAAAATGAAATTCAATAGAGATAAGTGCAAAGTCCTACACCTAGGCACAAAGAATCAAAGGCCCAGATATAGAATGGGAGGGACTTGGCTTGACAGCAGCACATGTGAAAGGGATCTGGGTGTTCTGGTTGATCACAAGCTAAACATGAGCCTGCAGTGCGATGTGGCTGTGAAGAAAGGTAATGCAATCTTAGGATGCATTAACAGAAGCATTGTGTCCAGATCACGGGAGGTGGTAGTTCTGCTCTATTCTGCTATGGTCAGGCCACACCTGGAGTACTGTGCCCAGTTTTGGGCACCGCATTTTAGGAAGGATGCTGACAAGCTTGAGTGTGTCCAGAAGAGGGCAACCAGGATGGTGAGAGGATTGAATCCAAGTCTTACGAGGAAAGGCTGAAGGAGTTGGGTATGTTTAGCCTGGGAAAGAGAAGGCTTAGAGGGGACATGATTGCAGTCTTCAAATATTTGAAGGGCTGTCATGTAGAAGATGGAGCAGATCTATTCTCTCTTGCTCTGGATTGCAAGACTAGATCTGATGGGTGGAAATTACAAGGGAGTTGTTACCGGCTAAATATCAGGAGAAAGTTCCTAACTGTAAGAGTGGTTGAGCAGTGGAACAGACTCAGTAGCATGGTTTTCAGCAGGAAAACATCCTTAATGCTTACTTTCTCAGTGGATAGAAATTGAATACCTCAGCCATTCTGTACACAGCTTTGTCTATTTTAAACAAAAAGAAATGGTTGAACAGATGACCATGAACCATTTCACAAAGGATATTATATCCTACAAAGGGGAAAAGTCTGGCTGAAAATTAACTGAATTTATGCTATGATTTTCCAGTGAAATGGATGACATGTTGCTTATTTTTGCAATCTTTTTTCAGTATGCATTTCCTTATATGTTTACTGGCACACACATCATTGTGTTGCTCTGTCTGCTGTCTTTGAAAGAATACTTTAGCAGGAGGGTGCCTAATAAAGGGATAAACACAATGCAGACCGATTATCAGGCTCTGTGGGTGCCTACTTCAGCTCCAGTGAACTGGAACAAGGTTACAGTGAGACGTTTTTGTGTTGGAAACAGCACTCATATTCTTGTAATGGGCCAATCTGCATTTAGCATTTTTACCAAACCCACAATGGAACAGAAAAAGATGCAGTTCAAAACCACATTCAGCTACCCCAGGCCAACACCATACTGACTGCAGAGTCAGCCCCGAATGGCCATAAAATGGCCATAAATCTATACAGATAACCACAATAAAACCAGAGATTAAACGAAGTGAAAGCAGCATGCAGTCTGGACACTGCCATAAAATGCGACACTCAATCAAAGTGAAAGTGGCATGCAATGTAGATGGGGATTTCTGTTCCAGTGTGGGTTTGGTAAGACAGCAGAGCAAATGCTAGATGCAGATTGAGCCGTAGGCACTAACCTCTACTGCCTAAATCCCCTCGAAAAGCTTAATTGAACAAATTTAATTAACAATGGAGATTGCAGCAAGATCTACTACTACAATGAATTATCCACCATGTTGAAAATATATCAGTGATGTTTCTTTTAATTTTGACAAAACCTCAGCTCCCTATCTCAGGGTAACTCAAATTCTGTCTCATTTTCTCAGTAACTCAGGAGATGAAGTTGTCATGGTTATCTTATGAAAATGTAGTCAATTGCTATACAATTTTGATAGGTGAATGCTAGAACTGAGGTGACATTTAGCATCAGCTGATATTTAATAAAATTTCAGAATTCAGATTTTGTTTTTCTGTGACCTGTTCACTTATAAAAGCAGCTCATATGAATAAAATCAATACAAATAATAAAGCAATACTACAGCATACTGGGGAGAGGAGAGAGAGAGAGAGAGAGAGAGAGAGAGAGAGAGAGAGAGAGAGAGAGAGAGAGAGAGAGAGAGAGAGTTCTTAGCTTCTCCAGATCACATAGAATATTATTTCAAATTGCATGGAGAAAATCATGTTAGAAAACTATCACATTTTTCGATGTCAAACACAGGGGTCACTGAAACCTTGTAACTCACTAACAGTATGGGTCTGAAACCCGGTATGTATTTAGTTTCTAATTACATTTTTATCCTGCCGTTCATCCGAGGATCTCAGTGTGTTGTTCATTTTTCTTCCCTCCTCCATTTTATCCTTATAACAACTCTGTGAAGTAGGTTGGGCAGAGACAGTATGGCTGGCCTAAGACTCAGCCCACATGACATATTATGAATAAGGAATGTGCATCCAAAATTTTACTAATTCAGATCAAACCTAAACCATAGCCATTTGTAAATACCATAAAAGTTTCAGATCCAAGCAGAATTATTTCTGGCAGGGAAAGACTGGAAATCCTCTGATCTGACAACTCTGCAGATGTTTCCCTGATGGGGATGGTATCCAACCACAACAGTTTGCTGATTCCCTTGCCAAAAAAGATTGCCCCACTTTCATTTCTGTGTGCAGGATGGTGAAGTTATGGGAGGGCCTAGAATAACAGTTGACTTCCCAGCAATTGCTGTACCCAGGGCCGGCCCCAGGTGTCTGGGCGCCCTAGGCAGGCCAGCTTGGGGCGCCCACCCCACCAGGGATGCCAACATCCCGCTGGGGCCTGGAGACAGGGGGGACCTAACTACGCCCCTTCCCTCCCAATCGCCAGCTTGCCTGGGCGCTCTGCAGCTGTGGGGCCCCCAAGCAAGCCAGGGAAGAGGCGGGGTTTTTTAACCCCCGCCCCTTCCCTCCAAGTGCTGGCTTTCCTGGGCGCTCCACAGCTGTGGGGCGCCCAGGCAAGCCAGGGAAGAGGCGTTTTTTTTTTAACCCCCGCCCCTTCCCTCAGAGCGCCGGCTTTCCTGGGCACTCCGCAGCTGCAGGGCACCCAGGAAAGCCAGGAAAGCTGCAGGGCACCCTGGAAAGCCAGGTTTTTAACCCCCACCTCTTCCTTCGGAGTGCCAGCTTTCAAAGCCAGGGAAGAGGCGGGTTTTTTTAACCCCTGCCACTTCCCTCTGAGTGCCGGGTTTCCTGAGGGCTCCGTAGCTGCAGGGCACCCAGGAAAGCCAGGGAAGAGGCGGAGTTTTTTAACCCCCTCCCCTTCTCTCCCAGCGCCAGCTTCCAAAGCCAGGGAAGAGGCAGGGTTTTTTAACCCCCACCCCTTCCCTCCCATGCTATATCTAGTTTCCTTGAAAATGAAATTGCAGTTCCAGGAAAATTCCAAACTAGAATTTTCAGCTCCCTAGTACATTAAAAGGCAGAAAACAGCAGATTAAAAACCCAAATCTAGAGCTGAGCTGGAGTGATGTTTAATAGCTTTTAGCCTTTCTGAACGGGTAAAGTGGAACTAAATTAAATCTTCCCTATCTCGTTTGTCTTGTAACACCACTTAATGAAATACTTCTCAGAAGTTTTGGGGAATTTTTTTTTAATTATGAGACCATGAAAAGGACTTACTCCCTACTAGAGTTACCAACTCTGTTGGAAAATTCCTGGAGATTTGGGGGGGGAGAGCCTTGGGAGGGTGGTATTTGGAGAGGGGAGGGACCTGAGCAGGGGATAATCCCATACAGTGCACACTCCAGCACAAGCCATTTTCTCCAGGTGAACTGATCTCTGTTGTCTGGAGACTGAAATACTGGGAGATCTCCAGTCCCCACCTGGAGGATAGCAACCCGTGCTATGCAAAACATATAGTTTGCATATTAGTAAGATATCTGAAGTGGTAAAGAACAGCTTGAGCTTTTGCAGTTAAAATCGTGATGCTAACCCAGCTTCCCTTTCCCTTCTGTTTAAAGCATGTTTTCTCCAGCCTGGGTGCCCTATGAGAATTCAGCCAGGCTGGGGGGGGGAATGCTGTGCATCGAGCACAGTGAGTTAAGGTTGGGAGGATGAGCAAAGTTTATTTTCTTCAGTGTACATCAGGGGTGGCCAAACTTGCTCAACGTAATAGCCACATAGAATAGAAGTCAGATGTTTGAGAGCAGCAAGACATGAACAAATATTACACATTTTTATTTTGAAAATATGCAAATTTGCTTTTTATTAACATTAAATGAGACTGCCAAAAATAAAAACAAAAGGGGTAAAAACAGATATTTATAATGATATTTATTTGTACAATTATATGTATTTGTTTGCTAATGATATTTATTTGTCTAAGAGAGAGAAAGAAATATATAAAGGTGGAAAGAAAGAGAGAGAGAGAAACAAAGAAAGCAAATAGATGGGGGAGGGAGGGCGAAAGAGAGAGAGAGAGAAACAAAGAAAGCAAGTAGATGGGAGGGAAGGAGGGATGGAGGGAGGGAGGGAGAAAAAGGATGCCTCCCCTTCACTTCCCCAGCTGCCCTGCCGGGAGCCGCATAATATGTGTGAAAGAACCGCATGTGGCTCCCAAGCCCCAGTTTGGCCACCCCTCATGTACATGTTCCATTTTTTAAAAAAATTCCAGGATATGATGGGAAATCTCATGTGTTAATCCAGGTGTCCCAGTGCCAGCTCTGCAAGTGATAACTCTAATTATGAAGAGCAGAGGTACTTTTACCCTATCTCTCTGAAATCCTGGGGGTTCAGCTAACAGCCTGCTTGCAAACTGTGATTATCACATGATTTCATGTGCACTATCACATATTCCTTTGCTCTCTCTCCCCCCCAGCCACCACCTCCTTATCTGCTATTTATCACATTAAACAAAAACATGTTTCACAGTTAGCAGTTTACTAACATCTCCTTGTCCCTTCCTTTTTTTTTGCCATCACAGCCAATTCATGGCAACCCCATAAGGTTTTCAAGGCAAAAGACGTTCAGAGGTGGTTTACCATTGTCTGCCTCTATGCAGTCCCCCTCCCCATATTCCTTGGTGGTTTCCCATCCAAATACTGACCACAGCTGACCCTGCTTAGCTTCTGAACTCTAACAAGATCAGGATAACCTGAGCTATTCTGGTCAGGGCACTTTGTTCCATATGGGTACATAATAAAATGTTTATTTATGGCCAGCAGTTTATACTGATCAATTTGTTAATGTGTGTTCTCTCATTTCTGTCATGACTGTAGTTTTGAAGCATAGGCCGATGTGATACATAGCACTGATAGGCAGGTGTAAAAAACAGCATGTGTATTGAAAGTTATTTCATCAATGCACCTGACCGCACAGGGGCAAAAATATGGTAAACTGTTTGATTTTGTGCTTGACCAGTAGTCACTTTAGTGACCCAATCGCTTCCTTAGCAACTGAGCAGATTTAGTCCTCTGGTTGTGCAGGTGAAATAGCCACTGCCAGCTACAACATGCAAGTTATAGATGTGGCTCATTTATGACCTATCTATGAACCAGAAGTACAAGCAACTACTGCACAGGTACACAGCTACTTGGCACATTCTTCAAGAGAACTTCACTCAAAGCACTGTTGTGATCAGTAAGTTGAGGGGCTCAACTTGCTTAAAAACAGTTTAATCATGGGAAATTTAAATGGTAGTCATGTTTCTATCAAAGTTCTTAGACTCTCTACTGAAATGGGGGGGGGCAGAGTCACTTGAATGACAGCTAGAATCCCAGATAATTTAATCTCATCTCTGTGTGGAACGGTAGTTACATCTGGTACATCTGGTACAAATGTGTTGGTACATTTTCTTTGTACACTTCCTTCCTTTTCTTTTCTTAAAACAACTCCTTACGAATGAAACCAATGGATTTTATTTCCTAGTGTGACTATTCCAATATAAGGACAAAATGGAGCTGAACCTATATAGTTTTTAAATTGAACAAAGTTAAAAATCTGATTTTTATTTTGTGCACTCAAAACTTGTATCTGCTTCCCTGTTTTAGATATAGCCAGGTATTCCTGTAATATTGAATGTACTCTTAGCAAGAATACATCATTGCATGACAAGACACACACGAAGCTGCCTTATACTGAAGCAGACCATTGGTCCATGAAGGTCAGTATTGTCTACTCAGACTGGTAGCTGGTCTCAGGGTATCAGAGTTTTTCAAATCACCTACCCAACCATTTTAACTGAAGATGTTGATAGATAGATAGATAGATAGATAGATAGATAGATAGATAGATAGATAGATAGATAGACAGACAGACAGACAGACAGACAGACAGACAGACAGACAGACAGACAGACAGACAGACAGACAGACAGACAGATAGATAGATAGATAGATAGATAGATAGATAGATAGATAGATAGATAGATAGATAGATAGATATGTTTATTCACAGTCATAGACCAGTATACATACAAACTGAAGATGTTGGAATTGGACCTGGGACCTTCTGCATGCAAAGCAAAGGCTCTCTGACTGAGCCACGGCCCCTCACAAAGTTACTTTATAGGGTGATCTTACTTTTAAAATAGAAGTCTGGTTTTTTTACTCACAAATTAAACAGATTAATTGGAATTAATGGAGTCTCAATCCACATCAAGCACCATGATGCCATTTGTATAACTACTATTCAGAATAAAACTATACATATAAGCAAAATCTGCAAATTAAGAAGTTATTTATATTTAGCTTTTGAAAACAAAATCATGCTTGACTTTTAGAACTCCTTGTTACCAGGGCTGCCAAGAGCCACCATGGGCCCCCAGACAAAGATTCCATCTGCTCCAAACCAAACATCATAGCAAAACAAATGACTTGGCTGGCTGTTACCAGGCATCTATAATAATATAATATCCATCCGTCCATCCATTTGTGGCAGACACAACTCAGAAAATAAAACAATGGATCTTAAAAATTGGCCACCAGCTTTAGGATGATCGTGGGACTTGCAAGGACAAAATGAAAGGAATTGGAATATCCAGGCCCAGGTTATCTCAGACCCTCCCCCCATGCTATTTGCAACAGAAGCTAAACTTGTATAGTGTTTAAAGTGTTTGAAAAGTACTGAGGTTGGAGACTCAGCATAGTGAAATCAGCTCAAGTTTATTTAGTTACATCTGAACGAAGATAAAGATAGCTGGTCCACACCCAGCTTATATTCGTATCAGCACACACCCCCAACACACCCCCAACACTCGTGATAGGTTCTATTTACATTGCCCTGGAAACTATAGGTTCCCTGCAGGAACCTGGTGCTCCCATTGGTCCATGCCTAGGATCTGTGGTGTCTATTGTTCTAGGACTGAAGGTCTGTAGGTCCGTTTGACCGCATGGCCAGGCACATGCGGTTGCAACCCTCTTGATACCTTACACTAAACCCTCTTGATACATTACAGTGTTGGACTTGGGGTTGCCCAAGACAAAAATCTATGAGCTGGAGGCTAAAAAGCTGTGAGCTAGCTTACACTAACTCAGCTTAGAGGGAACACTGCTCTTGACAGTTCCATTTTGCTAAGGTTTTGGTCATCTAATTGCTTTCCTCCAGCAGAAGAGGTGTGCTGCATCAGTGGAAAGCTCTTTGCATTGGAGGAAGGTCCCAGTTAGATGACCAAAACCTTTGACTCCAACCCCATTGATGGTGAATAATGACTCATTGAACTGACCAAACAGCAGTGTTTCATTGCTTGCTATAGAATAAACAGAGCTGTGCATGGAAAATACTTTAGCTCTTGGGTGTGCTTGCAGTATTCAGTGGCTGGATTGTGCATTGTGGTGTGTGTGTGTGTTTTACTACACTGCAGTTTCGTGTAATGGTTAAGAGTGGTGGACTCTAATCTGGAGAACCGGGTTTGATTCCCCACTCCTCCACATGCAGCTGCTGGGTGACCTTGGGTCAGTCAAAGTTCTCTGAGAACTGTTCTCTCAAGATCAGTTCTCTCAGAGCTCTCTCAGCCCCACATACCTCACAGGGTGTCTGTTGTGGGGAGATGAAGGGAAGGAGATTGTAAACTGCTTTGGGACTCTGAGTGAAGGGCGGGGTATAAATCCAACTCTCCTCCTCCTCCTCCTCCTCCTCCAGCATTTCATTTCAGTTTTCACATAAAGAGAGTATTTGTGTCTGTTTTTGGAATCCTTGTCCCAATTCATATGGATTCTGCAACATTTACAGAATTGGTTTTGGCAATCAAATAATGCAGAATTAATCCTCAGCTGAGGCAGAGACTCAGTAGGTAGCCCTGGGCAGCTTACTCTTCTCTGCTTTTATTTGTTATCTATCAAAAAAGTTGTTGTAAATATAGCCAGGATTGGAAAATGTCTTCATGCCCATGAGGCTCTAGAGTCATGATTAATGATAAAGTAACCCAAGGTCCACTGAAATGAATAAAAATAATTTCAATGAATCATGAGCATAGAAAAGTTCACTACTTAGGTGGTGATACTTTGTGTATTTGAGCTTCTGTCCCATCTTCTCCTGAGGATTTGGGGAAGGTAACAACCAGAAAGTATGGCCCTTGATCCAATCAACATTACTCATGGCAATAGGGAGACAGGCCATGGCTCAGTGGTAAAGCACTTATTCTACATTCAGATAGTCTGGGCTGAGTCCCTGGCACCTCTAGTGAAGTATCTCAGAGACCAGGTGTTAGGAGAGATCTTTATTTCCTGAGACTATGGATAATTAGTGCTACACAGAGAAGACATATAGTGAGCTAGGTGGGCCAGTAGTACTTGGTATTAGAGAAACCTCAACAAGTCAGACCTGATTAGCTACAGCTGGTTGGGGGCTTAGTATAGATAAATACACACACAAACACAAAACTTCCACTAAAATACTGCTAGCAATTTTGGTAAATCTTTGCCTGCAGAAGTTAATATGGTTATCATCTTTTTAACGGTATTAGCTACACATCATTGGAGAGTCTGGAACATTTTGTGACTGTCTCTTTTTTTTTTTACATTATGACATTGTCTCATTTCTTTCTTTTAAAAATGCATTCTGTTAGAAAAGTATTTTCTAAATTCCTTTGATTTATTTAAATTTGAGAGAATCTAGTTTAAACACAACATCAGCACAGAGGGTCCTAAGCAGGGTCTTTGAAGAGCACTGGAATAGTCAGGTAAGTTCATATGGGAGTGGGCAGTCCCAACAATTGATAGTTGTCCATGTATATTTAAATAATAATAATAATGCCAAAAGCTTGTTTACTTTTTATATTCTTATATGTTATGCTTAGTTATTTGTACAATTCATGCATTTATATTATTAATTTTATTACAGAATTTATATCTCCTCTTTCTGCCTTTACAAGGGTCACCAAGGCAGCTAACAAATTAAAACATACAGAATAAACTCACAAGCCAAGCCCCAAGAAACATATCATTAAAACAATTAAAACCAGAGCTAGTAAACATACAAAAGCATAAAAGCTACAATAAAAACATTAGACAGGAAGGAGGGATTCCCAGGGAATGCCAAATGAAACCCCAAAAAAGTCTTCACCAGCTGGCAGCAGGAACAGAAGGGGGCAGTCAGGTCTCCCTGAGAAAAGAGTTCCAGAGTTTTGGTGCCATAATTGAGAAGGCCCTCTCATGGCTTGCCACCTGCTTGATCGCAGAAGGCTGGGACCCTTGAACTAGAACTTTGGAAGATTACCTTAGTGGTCAGATAGGTTCATAAGGGAGTAGGCAGTCATACAGGTATGTTGGTCTCAAGCCATCTAGGGCACTAAAGGTAAACACCAGCACCTTGAATTTGGTCCAGAAACAGATAGGTAACCAGTATAGTGGAGCCAAGACTGGTGTGATATGGTCCCTATGACCTATTACAATCAACATCCTGCCTGCAGCATTCTACACTAATTGAAGTTTCTGTTCCACAAATAGTGGCTAGTTTGTCCCCAGGCCCGAATGAAGAAACACACCTGGAATGTCTCAGTGAAAAAGGATATTTTTGATGTTTATTGCAATAAACAAGAAAACAGAACTAAGCAAAGTATTGCCCACCAAATCAGTTTGCTTTCTGGCTCATACAGAGTGTGCTAGAGGTTATATACCCAAAATGACATCAGTATTATTGATCATACATTGATACATGCATTGGTTACAGGTGAAGGGGCATCATTTGAGCTGGCATAAATTTATTGGCTGACTCCAATGAGGGGTACTGTTACACAATATCACATTGATTTGCAAATGGTTTATGTGAGAAGAAACAAAAGGTTTTCCTCTGGAAGTTGTTAAGGACCTTTCATATATGAGCAAAGAACCTCTTTTTGATAAGAGGTGTAAATCACTGCACTTCCTAGAGGGGCAGCCCGACTTTAAGGAGCCTCAAATGGAAACATAGATTGTATACCGGAAGGGTTGTTTGACTCATCCCTCTCCTTTCAATATATTGTGAAATCATAAATCTCTCACCAAGCAAGGCCAGCCAGGAAAGGGAGTCTGATTGATACTACTTTTGGTTTAGGCAGGGGCCTTCTATGCCCCTAATCTACATTCTTCATTAACACTATACACAGAGCTTATTGTCCTGAGAGAGAAAGCATCCTGCAGCTGAGTCCATTAGAGATAAGGAAAGAATGCACTTTCCAAGTTAGCCTGAGAAGCATCTTGCAAACCCTGAGATACATTCTTCTAAAAGCAATTCAAATCAATAATTTCCCACCCTGAGGGGGCTTGATGATCACATCCATGAAAAATCAAATCACAACCTCTTTTCCCTTCCCACATTTCCAAACACTTATTAAGGGCAGTCCCACTTAGAGCATATTGGAATAATCTTAACCTAGATGTAACCAGGGCATGCACTACAGTGTCCAGATCTTTTATGCCCAGGAAAGGTCACAGCTAGCTAATCAGCTGAAACTGATAAAACGTACTCATTGGGTTTAATTGGTCTACACATATCACTGTGTATTAGCTCTAGGAGTTTGCTGGGCCAATAGTATTATACAAGCTTCAATAAGTTATGCCTGATTGTGCTATGCTGCTTGTTAAAGCGGTGCCTTGTCCCCTTTACTCTGATGCAGTACACACACCTTTCTTCAGTAGGACATCTGCTCATTTGCACACTTTTAGTTAAATTCTGGTTTTCAAACTAATTACATAATTGTCCCTGTGTCCCAATCACTTGTGCTATGCCTGGGGCAATCTTTATATTTGATCACACTTAGTTTTATGGAAAATAGTCTATAGGCATCCCCTTTAATTCTCTTCTTGTGTTAGAAGAATCCCAAGTTTTTAGATCCTTGAAACAGAGACTTCTGAACACTGAACACTCTCTGTTCCTTAGCAAGCAGGACATGCTCCCCTCTGGAGTTTGGTATCACACCAGATTATGGGTTTCTAGCAGCCTACTTTTCACACCTTACCTCCCTTCAATTTCATTGAGCTTTTATGCTCACCCAATTCAATGTCCTCCCATCAGCGATTGTCTCTGGGAAATTAGCAAATGTCCCCTATCATGAAAGATTATGCTTATCTAGAGGAAGAAAGCCGGAATCGGTAACCCATATTTTTCTCTACTGTGATTTCTATGTTAAAGTGAGGGATTTTTTAATTAGTTCCCTCTTGCATAATTTCCATGGCTATTCTGATGAGAGGCTTGTTTTCCTTCTTTTGTTGGAGCAGCACCCCTATATTACCTATTCAGTAGCAAGGTTTCTTCTAATTGTTATGATGATTAGGGAGCATAAGGTTAAAACTTTTGATGATGATTCCTTTTTTTGTATGTTAAAATGTTTTTTATATTGTTTATGCTTATAACTTATGCCAATAAAGGTACTGACTGACTGTATTTGCATTCTTTTGCAAGATTTGCTTTCTGTATATAAGCATCAAGAGTGTACAAATGCTGCTTCACAACTCCAGTTGCAATTAATTCTCCTCTCTGTCTGATAAAACATCTGTTTCCCAAAGATGCTATCATTTCTTTCTTTGCCAGTGCTCTTACATATATAAGATTATTAGCTAGATTTGGGATGTAAAGACCATTTGTAATGAGGATGTCTTGAGGATCTCCATTTGGGAGCCTGCATTTTATTGTCCCAGAGTTGACACCTTCAGCAATTACAGAGCATCCATCTGCAACATTTAATTTCTCTCACTTTTGCTTACTTAATCTAAAAAAAAATCTCTATGAGCACACATGTAGGCTGTGATCCTGCTGTCTGTAAACCAAATATGACTTTGTGTGGCTCCGGTTGACAATAGAAAAAATTTCTTTATTGGCTGCTTAAATTTGCTGTGAGATTCTTTGCTGTTTCTTCCTTTTGCTTTTGGAAAGGCTTTCTTCTGGTTAGTAGGTAGAACAGTCCCTTTTAATGTGGCCTTGCTTCCCACAGAGCTTCCCTTTGTTATTTGTATTCAAAGCCATTTGACTAGTCTCTGCTTTCCTTAATTCCTGAGCATCGTATTCCAACTCAACTTCATTGATAACACTTTGAAGTGACAAATCATTCTTACACTGTTGTGTACTGACCTGACCATGTGCGTGATCCGGCTTCAGCCAGTCTGCACGTGGTCATGCGAAGAGCAGGAGCTTCGCTCCACCAGAACAATAGATGGTCAGATCCTAGTTCCCCTTCCAATCAGGAGACTAGGATCTTAGAGTTAACCTAATCACTGTAAATAGACCTATCATGAGTGTTGGGGTGTGTTTGGGGGTGGCTTGGTTTCGGGATAAAAGCTGGTCTGCGAGCCGGCTTCTGTGTCTTGTTCTTCACCTAATGAAAGTATGAGAGCTGAAATCACTTGTCAGTCTCAGTACTTTTCATAGACTCAGTTCAAGACACTGTATTTTCATATGATTCTGGTAGGTTGACTAAAATTAACACAAGCATATCCTCATCTGCAGTATCTTTTCCTGCACTTCCCAATTGCTCAGCTAAATGTTCTCAAAGATCCCCACCAGCCTGCATTCTCACGCTAAACAAGCATTTCTGAAGGTAGAGCTGGCTCTTTAAGGAGGATTTTATATGCAGTCTTTCCAAGTCAACCCAAACAGCCTTTGCAGTTGGCATTTTAACAACTCTTAATACCTGTCTGTCAAACTAGTGATAACATCATTTCTTGCCCGCTCATTTTTATCATCCCAGGTAATCTGCTGTCTGCCTTTGGCTGGACAGTCAGTCTGGGTCCACAAACTTTTTTCAATGAGATGGGTCTTCATTCTTTCTCTACAAATGAGATAGTTGCTCTCCATGAGCCTATCTATCAAATGACCACGCTGTGCATCACAGGAGGTCACCATCTTTGTTCCTTTGTTCTCACCTGCTCATGCCAAGAGCCTCTGACAATCTTTCTACCTTTAATCAGAGATGTGCTTAATCTGGGCCCATAACCCTGTTGGCAGAGTAATTAATACAGCAATGGTGCACAACCTAATTAAAGAGGGGATAAAGGTTTATTTAGGAACTAATATACTTGATAGGAAAAAGGAGAGACAGAGATAGGTTCCTACATCTCTAGCTAAGAGAGAGAGAGAGAAAGAGAAAGAGGGAGGGAGAGGGAGAGAGACTGACTGAATATGGCACTTCTGAGAAGAAAGGAAATTGCCCTAAAAGTAGCAATCTGGAGACAGACAAGGAATGACACTTAACAGGAGAGAGAAGGTGCTGTTCTTGCTACTCTGTCTTCCTGCCGCCCCCTTTAGGGTCTTTTTCTTCTTTGTCAACCAGACACTGTCTTTTCCAACAGGACACACCCATATGGAAGCAACCTACATTTACTATATTGTCATCATGACTCTAAATGTGTTTGCTCAGAAATAAATGCCACTGAATTCAATGGTGCTCACTTTCTAAAGAATGAGCACATCATTGTTGCAATATTCATTCATTCTGAATATGTTCTTCTTCATTCTGATGTATGGTATACTGTGATGAGATGCCCGTAGAAACAACATCTGCTAAAGTGAGATAACGTCTTTTAATTTCTTCCTGAGTGAAAGGAACTGTTGTGCACAGATCATTACACACTTCTAAATCAAGTTTAATGGAAAGTTAAAATCTGACTGTTATGTGGCACTCAGTAATACACTTGAAGAAGCTTGGCTTTACAAAACTATCAGTGAAAAAGTTTTTATTATTAAAGAAAATAAGTTACAATTTGATTTATCTCATATTTATATGAGATAGAATAAAAACAATTCTATAATGTCTAACATGCCTTGAGCAGATACTTTAGTGTGGCGAGGTATATCTGGATGAATGGAACCCCAATAGCCTTGAAAAGGGAGTATGGGAAAAAGCCAGCTTGCATAGTGGCTAGAATAGTGGATTTAGAACAGGCAGACCCAGGTTCAAATCCTGTTTCAGCCATGACATTCACTGAGTGAGTTACTTTCTGCAGCCTAACTAGGTATGCGACTTGTATGAAGGAAATGCAAGGCAGAAATGTAGCAAATGCATTAAACACAATTCTGTTTAATACATTTCTTTTGACTTCCTACAGGCTATGAAAAGCAAAAATAGCCTAGATCACTGCAGCCCAATGGGGAAGCTCTCTGTGTATTCTGACTTCAGCAGCCAACTTGTACCAAATTCAAAAATTACTGTGCCTTCTGTTTATCACCAGATTGCAGCATTCTGGAGAAATACTGCAGTCTGGTGCTAAACAGAAGGCTCAGTGATTTTTGAATCTGGTACAAGCTGGATACTGAAGTCATAGAATACACGGAGGGCTTCCGCCTTGGCCTGTAGTGAGTTAGTAAACATTGAGTCAAATTCTGATTTTCACCTCACCAGAGCCTTGAATAAATCTCATTAATAGAACCTATGAAGCATACAGAAAATCTTCATCACACAGAATGGATGCACTCTTTAGAATTTCTGCACAATAAGTTGTAAACCATAAGTACCACTATATATGAATGCAGTTTCAAAGGGTAGTCATGTTGATTTGCAGTAGAAGAGATACAGATTTTGATCCAGTAGCATCTCAAGAGACCAACAAAATTTGCACGATATAAACTTTCAAGAGTCATTTCTCTCTTCATCAGATACAAAGGGAGCTTTCAGTCTTGAAAGTTTATACCCCCCCAATTCTTGTTGGCCTCTAAGGTGTTACTGGACTAAAATCTATCTCTCATATATTAATAATTCTCTTTTCTTCTTTCTCTTATCCTGTACTATTCTTTAATCTCTGTGGCCAGGAATATAATAACCTTAACAATTTAAGAACATAGGAAGAGCCTAATGGATTAAACCAATGGTCCATCTAGTCCAGCATCCTATTTCCTCTAGCATCCTGGAGAGTAAACAGGGCATAGAGGCAGAGGCCCTCCTCAGCTGCTGTCTCCTAGAACTGGTATTCAGAGCACTGGTGTATGCTGCCTCTGGATATGGAGGCTTCTTCAGTTGCCATGGTTACTACACATTGATGGACTTCTCTTCTGAAGGAGAAGAAGAAGAGTTGATTTTATACCCCACCCTTCACTATCTGAAGAAGTCTCAGAACAGCTTACAATAATCTTCCCTTCCTCTCCCTGCAACAGACATCCTTTGAGGTAGGTGGGGCTGAGAGAGCTCTGAGAGAGCTGTGACTGACCTAAGGTCACCCATCTGGCTTCATGTGATGGAGTGGGGACTCAAACCTGGTTCTCCAGATTACAGTCTGCCACTCTTAACCTCTACGTCAAGCTGGCTGCGATCACACACTCTAAATAATCCACTTTTAATCAACTTTCAATGCATTTCCAACTGGATTTTACTGTTTGAACTGACAAAATCCAATTCGAAAGTGCATTGAAAATGGATTGAAAGTGGATTATTTAGTGTGTGTAATCACAGCCAAAGATCTGTCTGACCTCCTTTCAAAGTGATCTATGCTCATAGCCATCACTACCTCACTGGCAGTGAATTCCACAGTTTAATTACTCATTATGTATAAAAAGGATTCCTATTTCCCTACAATTTAATTTGGTGCACCTGGGTTCTAGTATTATGGGAGAGAGGGAAAAAGATGCCTTTACCAACTTTCTCCAACCCATAAATACTTTTATAAACCTCTATCATGTCTTCCCTCAGCCATTTTTTTTTCTATACTGAAAGGTCCTAGACTATCTAGTCTTTCCTTATAGGAAAGGTGCTCCAATCCATCTAATCATCTTGGATGATCTCCTTTGTACAGTTTCCAGTTCTGCAATCTCCTTTTTGAGATACAGCAACCAGAACTTCACACAGTATTAGCATGCAGCACCATAGCTTTATACAGTGACATTACAATAATGGGTGTTTTATCATCAGTTCCCAGGGCTCTTTTTGTAGCAGGAACACCTTTGCATATTAGGCAACACACCCTTAATGTAGCCAATCCTCCAAGAGCTTACAGAGCTCTTCTTACAGGGGACAGAACTGTCCATTTGTTCCTATTCTTTGCTTCCTACGATTTAACTAAGTTTAATCTATGAGAGGCCCAGTCCTCTTATCCCACAATTACTGAGCAGTCTTTGGTGAGGTACCTTGTTAAAAACGTTTTGGAAGTCAAAGTATTTGATGTCTGCCAGATCACCCTTATCCATACGCTTGTTGACCTGTTCAAAGAACCACAAGAGGTTGGTAAGGCAGGACTTCCCTTTGCAAAAGCCATTTTGATTTTCCCTCAGTGGATATTGTTTCTCAATGTGCTTTATAATTTTCTCTTTAATAACCATTTTACCTGAAATAGGTGTTAGGCTCACTGGTCTGAAATTTTCTGGATCTTCTCTGGACCCATTTTAAAAAATTGGGATGACATTTGCTATTTTCAATTCATCCAGCACACTGGCCAATTTTAGTGACAAATTACATGTACTTGTTAGAAGATCAACAATTTCTTATTTGAGTTTTTTAAGAACCATTGTTAATAAATCTGCTTATCTCATTGAGTTTTGACAAGATATTATATATATATTATTTATAATCTGCCTGACTCACTAAGATATAAGTTGTGCAATTGTATGTTCTGTCATATATTGTATTATATTGTATTGTATTTGTGTGAAAAATTATTTTTTAAAGGAACCTCAGTAGTATGCCAGCTGGATCTGAAGACTTACTGGTTTTCTGTTTGCCTAATAGTACTAGGATGTCATCTCTCATCGTCTCAGTTTGACTCAGTTTTTGAGACACCCTTCCTCAAAATAGTGGTTTTGATCCATTCTGCTTCACATTTCCCACAGTGAAAACAGATGCCAAGAATTCATTCTGCTTCTCTGCTTTCTCCCTATCTTCCTTAAGAAAATCTTTTATTTCTCTGTCATCCAAAGACCCAACTGCCTCACCAGCCAGATTCCTGCTCCTGATATATTTGAAGAAATATGAGACTAGACAGTTGCTCCAAGGCTGAGCACTAGTTTAGGGGTGTGTTCAGACGGATCTTTTGATCTGCCATAGGAACGACTCCCTTGCGGATCAAAAATGCACGACCAGACAGAAACATCTGGGAAAAATTCCGGTCCCGTAGACATCCCGTCCTGCTGCGCCTCCAATCCTGATTTAAAAAGTAGCAGTTTCAATGTAGGGTTTTCGCTTACCCGCGCGACAACTGCAGACTTTCTTCCGTCTGGTCACTCCATTAGCGCGCGATGCTCCCGTCGGCTCGGTCTGACGTCAGACCGAGCCGACGGGGGCGCGATTTTTTAAAAAATGAAACCCTATGTGCGCTTTAACGAGGAAACGCATTCAGCGATAAGCGCAACGAGGAATGTAATATTCATGCTTATTTCTTTTAGGGACAAGATGTTACCGCGATGGGAGATGGAGGTGGGGAAGGACTGTTCTAACTTGCGAAATAGTCCCTCCATTGATCATGATGGCAATGGCAAGGGGGAGGACCGGGACTTATTCTTTCCATCCCTGCAAGCGAGGGTCAAAACAGAAACTGAAGTATGCAGAACCTCCTGCATGGAATGTCCTGTTGGAGTATGGAAAGAGAGGGGGAAATCATTCACACACCCCTCCTAACGAAACCCAGGCCCGTATTCCAGCATATCAGATGATGATCGAGTATCTGGATTGAGCCATCCAGGTAGGTTGGGGTTATGCTTAATCCACAATTTGTTGCCCGATCAGAGGTTACACTTGGAGGGGGCCCCCAAACGCGCTTTAAGGAATGTGGCCGCTTTATGTTGAATCTCGTAATCGCAGGTTTAATAGTAGCGTTCACACAGAATTGCAATCGGGGAACACAGGACTGCATCTGCAGGGGCGAACACATTGTCTTTGCATTTACTGTTCAACAGTGCCCATTCCCAGTACTGTTAGGCAATACTGGAAGCCCTTATAAACGGGTAAATCAGTGGAGGAGAGGTAAAGTTCGAGTGCGGGTAACGTGCAGAGGACGCAGTAGCCCTCGATGACTCCTCCGCCACTATCGCACATGCATATGAATTCGCTTTTCCACCTTTTCGCATGCATGGAAATAGAGTTCACCAACCGTTTCTTGGACAGTCATGACCAGAGGGATATTGTCAGGATATTATGTAAAAACTGGTCTGTGCCCAGAGGAGCGCTGGTCTATGCGGCAGCAGAAGGGAGAAAAAAAAGTCCCAGCGTGTTGATACACAGTGGCCACTACAGGATGTCCGGACTTCCCTCCCTCTACCCAACACTTTGCAGAAATGGCGGGAGTGAGAGGTAGGTCCTGGCGCAGAGAGGAGATCCTCGATCTCCTTGCTGTGTGGGGTGCTGAGAAGGTTCAGGAGTCCTTGAAGGAGAACTATAGGAACCTGGACATATATGGGGATATTTCAAGGGGGATGGCCGAGAGGGGACACAACCGTTCTGCATTAGAGTGCAGAACTAAAACCAAGGCTTTACGCCTTGAGTACAAGCACGTCCTGGCACACAATGGGAAAAGTGGGAATGATAGAATAACATGCCCATTTTACACACAACTGAGAGCCATCCTCAAGGATGACCCAACTGTGAGAAGTAGGAGGATGAGCCAAAGTCTTCGTAGGCAGTTTGCAGCGAGGGCTGAAGAGGCAAGAACCGTGGCCCATGCAAGCACCCAGGGCACCCTGGATCTGTTCCCCTTGGACGAGGAGACCACTGCAGACAGAGCACAGAGAGAAGGTAATCTTCCAGGGAAATGTTTGGGGAGGAGGGTTGTGCGAGAAGGAACCATGTCTTGCTGTGGTGTAAGGGAAAATGACCACAAGATTTATGGGGGAGGTGGTGGGCCCCCCGCCCACCCAAGCAGGGCACTCAGCAATGCTTGTATTGCTCCACAAGCCGAACTATGCCACTGCACTTCGTCTTGTTTTAAATCCACCCCCCACCCCCGTCTGTAATCTGTGGGAAACTGCCAGGAGGGCACCAACAGAGCGTGGACAATTTGAAAAATGTTCCTACCAAGCATCGTTGACTTGTGAACAATACTTTAACCTGGTGAGCTGCTGGCAGTTAATCTGATTAAGGTTGATCTGCCCACCGCGTGGAGCACCGTGCTCTGGAGCCACTGTTCCAGAGGTTATAAGGCAACGTGTTAACCAGTGTCTGTTAACATAATAATCTGACTTGCTGTATCTTTTGCCATGGGGGACACTGGACATGGTGCAATCACCCCTGTGGACACACCAGGTGGCGTTTCCTGCAAAATATGTTGGGCCTTCGTGATGCAGAAGCAAAAAGCAGCCTGCAATGTGTCCACCAAAGATATACTTCGATCTCCTGAATGTAACCGTTACTGTTCTTTAAGGCACTTCATTTATTCAAAGCGTGGTCCTCTCCACACCATATGCGTGAACTTTAAGTCCTGCAAGTCCACCTAACCATGGTGCTCACTCTGTTTATGTATGTGCGAGTTATACAATGCCGCACGCAGGCCTAGATTACAGAGTTCGCACGTATTGAGCGTGATGTCCACAGATCGCGCCGTCTAAACGTGGTTCGATCGACCTTTCAATGTGAGTTAGTAATCCACCTTTGCTTCATCTACAGCAGGGGAAGTTTGTGAAGAGCAGGAGTTCCAGACAGAAAACATTGAACTGGAGGTGGATGACTCAGATGCGACTCAAGTGGACTTGGTGGATGAGCCTGGTGAGTGATGTTTCGGGGACACGTGCCATTGCACGGTGGAAATCTACTGGGGTGCCGATGTCAGGAGCCCAACGTTGGTTTGCTGAGATTCCCACCGTGGACGTGATTACAGAGCCGTCCTTTGTTGAACACACTGCTTTATTTTTCTCCACTGCTTGCAGATGTGGAAACCATGGCGGCCTCACCTGATGGAAATCCTGCACTGACGAATGAACGAGATCCAGACGGTGAGTGCATCGCAATCTCAGAACAACGTCTGCTACTGCTGTCTTCTTAATGACTAGACAGTGGGCCACAGACGCACCCCATTTTATTAATGTCAGAGTCTGGAGGTGTGCATTACTGATGCCCCATCTTTAATTTGGAGTCTGAACCCTAAATTTCTCTTGGAAACCAGACAATGTAACACTTAATAGTGAAACATTTAGCCATGATAACAAGGAAAGTGAACATTGATTGCCCACCACACATCCTGGTGACTCCCAGTCCTGTTCCCCCACCACCAACAACAGGGTGGAAACGGTGGTCAGGGATTCATGGCACAAGACGGGCTGTCATGGTGGGAGTAGTGGAGGGATGGTGGATGAGCGAGGAACAAGAAATGGATGGCGAAGTGAGGTGGAGGAAGGATAGTGGCTTGCCAATTTCAGCTTTTCCAGTTCAGACACATCCCTTTCATAGAGACCTATAGTGTTATGGTTGTCTTTGAAAATAGTGTGTGGGGTTACCAGGTGTAATCCTACCTGCAACATCTACTCATGGGCGAGCATGGTCACCTGTTTAGGCACGTGGACTGGTGATGGCTCACAAGAAAGCTCTCCCGATGGAGATGGATGCGATGTTGATCCATCACGGAGCCAACAGGGGTCCAACAATCGGCAGCCACCATTAGTCAACCAACGTGGAACTATACTCTGAATTGCACGTACCCAAAGGATGATGTTTTTCTGTCTTTTGATTTTTCTCTCACCCTCACAGCCATTCCTCCAGGTTCTGCCATAGTGGATCTCTCTCCGTCATCGCGCATGGCTCTGAAAAAGGCACGCCAGAAGCGTGTGTCTGCATTGAACCGTGTGGGGGATTTAATGATGCGCCAGTCCACAAGAGACCACCGGGAAATGATGAACCATGGAGATAGACAGCATGCGGAGCTCCTGGCGGAGATGCGTGCGGCCCGGGAGGAGGACAGGAATCAAAGCCTGGCCATGTGTTCCCTGCTTCGTGATACCATGTCGGCCATCGTTGGAATGGCCACATCAGTAACACGTGCCCAGGCGGGGACACATCCACCGCCTCAGCAGCCAACGTTTGAAAATCCTCAACACAACCTTGCCACAGGAGTTATAATTTCAGCAGACATTATAGACACCGCTGAGTTTGAAAAAGCCGGTGGAGTGGAGATCCATGTGCCCATGTTCCCCATTGGTGAACCCGATGGAGAACAGGGGCTTCCACCTACCGTTCCCATCCCTCCAAGTACAGTTACAGGTCCTCCTGTCAAGGAAACACGCCCTAAACGTGTTAGGAAGAAAAAGGAGGTATACTCCCCAGGTGACCAATGAGTGCATTAGGAGCCCGGGATGGCTAAGACAGGTCTGTTTTGGTGTCATACAGTTAGATCCTGTGCCCCAAAGTAGGGAGACAGGACCACAGTTCGAGTTAAATGTTATGCATACCTATGTTGGTGTATGCGACAGGCAATTCTGGCTTCCCGATGCATGCTACTTGAACCCTGTGTGTACGATGTTGTCAGTTCTTCATGTCATTAATAAAGTTTATTATTCTGAGCACTTTTTTATTTGTATCCCTGGATCATTGCCTCACTCTTCTCTTAACGCGCGAGTAGGGCAAGACGCATGATGACAAGTTTTTGGATTAGTACTTTGCCCTTCGCAAACCAAGGAAGTCCCAGGGTTGGTCTCAAACTTCTTTCCCCTCTCCTCCCCACAGTAACCACCCCCTGATGAAGATGGGGCCAAGCTAACTCTGACACAGGCTGCTCTTTTTAAGGAACAGGTGTGCCAGACCTTGTGAATGACTCCAGTTCCCTGTTGTGGGTTAAATTTGGGGAGCGTGGAATCAAAAACGGGCCTCACAGCTTGGAGTCCATGATCGTGGCCACACCACACCACGCGTTCCCGCATGTTGGCAAATGAGCCTTCACAGCAATTGAGGTATCATAGCAATTGTGGATGATCCATGGTGCTTTTCAAACACAGTATCTGTGATGCCTCCTTTTTTAAAAAAAAATTTACCCACGTCTGCAAAGACCAAGGATCACCCAACAGTGATGGGACTTAAACAGGGCCCTGCACGTTTATATGAAGGACCCTAAGGTGGCAGACCGTGCTGTTGACCGTCTCTCATTAAAAGACAAATTCAAAAACTTCGTGTCCGGCCAACCTTAACACCCATGGTCATATAGGCAGTCTTTCCCACAGTGATCCCTTATTACCAAGATGACTTCCCCTTGTAATGTGATGGCTAGTGTTCCCCTCCGAATTTTACGAGCATTTGTAAACATGGCCTGTATTTTTTCTGTAGTCCACATACCTACAGCCCTCCAGGTGCTGCACACGTTATTCCAAAAAGCCATTTTGTCCTTGGGTCCATTCAGACTGCTCTTTAGATCCGCGCGAGGCACGCTTGCCTCACGGATCTAAAGTTCATGTCCAGACACAAACATCTTTGAAACGTCCCTGTTCTGTGGACATCCCGTTTTGCCGCACCTCATAGCCCAGGGGTGGGCAAACTTGCTCAATGTAAGAGCCACATAGAATAAATTTCAGATGGTTGAGAGCCGCAAGACATGAACAAATATTACACACACATTTTTATTTAGAAAATATGCAGATTTGCTTTTTATTACCATTAAATGAGACTGCCAAAAATAAAAACAAAAGGGGTAAAAACAGATATTGATAATGATATTTATTTGTCCAATGATATTTATTTGTCTAAGAGAGAGAGAGAAAGAGGGGGAGGTGGAAACAAAGAATGAAAGAGGTGGAAAGAGAGAGAGAGAGAGAAAGAAAGCAAATGGATAGGAGGGACGGGGGAGGGAGGAAGGGAGGAAGGGATCAAATGCATGCCTCCCCTTCACTTCCCCAGCTGCCCTGCTGGAAGCCACACAATATGTGTGAAAGAGCCGCATGTGGCTCCCAAGCCGCAGTTTGCCCACCCCTGTCATAGCCGGACTCAAAAGATACTACTTTAAATCTACAGTTTTCTGGCCCGACGGGACAATAGCACACTTTCATCCGTCTGGTCGCTCCACTAGCGAGCAATCCTCCCGTCGGGGTGTTCTGACGTCAGACCATCCCGAGCAGGCACAATTTTTAAAAAATCCCAACCCTATATGCGCTTAAACGGAGAAACGCATTTAAAAACAAGGCTGCGGAACCCCACTTTAGCGCAACGCATATTTCAATGGTTATTTTCTATTTGTTTAAGGACGATCGGTTAATGCGATGGGGGCTGGAGGGAGGATGAGTCTTCTAACATGCAAAATAGTCCCCACGTTGAGCATGGGCTCAATGGCAAGGGGGATGTCCGGGACTCGTTTATTCCATCCCTGCAAGCGTGGGTCAAAACAGAAACTGAAAGCAATCTCTCCAGCTTGAGTTGTCCCGTTGGATGGTGCATGGGAAGAGAAGTGGAGATCAATCAACCTCACCAAAGAAACCCCAAGCCTCTATTACGGGACAACAGCTGAGGATCAAGCTTCTCAGCTAAACCATTGCGGTAGGTTTGGGTCATGTTGAATCCACAATTGGGTGCTTGTTCAGAGGTTCTGTTTTTGGGGATGGGTTTTTTTACCTCTGGAATATTCCCAGTCCTGACGCTTCCCATTACTGATGCTCCCTGTAAACCCTGTAGTCTGAAGAGACACACTTCCACTTCCCTTGTTGCTGGAAAAAAGTTGTTTGCAAGGAGGGTTGCCATGCATGATTTCAAAAATAGCTGGAGACTTTGGGGGTGGATCCAGGAGAGGGTGGGGTTTGGGGAGAGGAGAGGCATCACCATGGTACAATGCCATAGAGTCTCCCCTTCGAATCAGCCCTTTTCTTCTGGGGAGCTGAACTCTGTCAGCTGGAGATCTGTTTTAAAAGGGGGGGGCCTGTGCCCCACCTGGAGTTTGGCGACCCTATGTGCAAGCAATTTGGCCAATTCATAAATTTCTGTGCTCTGGAGCCATCCTTCCATAGCTGTGACAGAAATGTGTGAGGAACTAAATCAGAGAGAGGGGCCATTCCAACAGTTGAATGGAAACCTCCCTTCCCACCCACAATGGCAGGGTTACCTGACACCCATAACTCTATGTGAAAATCATGTTTGCATGTGGTACACAGTGTGGGTCCCTGTCAATCCTCCCTCTACATTGTGTAGTTTTATGTGCAAAACCTCCGCTTTCTGAGCTACTGCCAGTAAACTTGTGAGCGGGTGATTCGGCTAATACTTTGCTCTGGAGCCATCCTTACAGAGCATGGAAAAGGACATGTCAGGTGGACCAACTCAGCTTACAGGGAACACTGGACTCCCTGATAGTGTTTTGGTTTTCAAGTTTTTTTCAGACAGCGTGGTCTTCCAAGGATCCTGTGCAACATGTGGTGCCACAAATACACAACCAATGGGAAATGTGCAACAATGTTTTATTTATAACAGGCAACTTTCTGAAATACAGATAACCTAGAACAGTGATCCTCATGAACAACCACCCAAAAAAAAGGTGCCCGAAGCTGGAAACCGGCAGCATACATTGCACTCAAGCAATTATTGCCCAAGAGACCCTCCCTCCTCTGTGTTCCCCTCGTCCTCCTCAGAATCTGCTTCCACTTGATGTTCCTCCTCTTCCTCCTCCACCCCTCCCTCTTCACGACGCTGGTGCTCCAATGCCCAGTCAAGCTTCATCTCCGTCAATGTCTCTCTCAGCCTTCTCATCCCTTCCTGGATGAAGCTGAGGGTGTAGCGTTGTCGATCCACTGTTAAGAGAGTATGAATGAGAAATCTTTTAAGTCTTAAGAATCTAATATTTGGTTTTTTCCCATCTGTTCAGGTGCCCGTCAGTCGTTGTTGTGGAAGAACTCCTGATTGGGTCACCCCATCTCTGCCACTGTCAGAGAACGCCTGACAGACAGAAAGAGGCATGCAGGAGGAGCCGTGCAACATGTCTGGGACCAGTGGTGACGAAGCTGAGGGTTCCCCTATCGAGGGAGCCGCCAGGACCCGGCCCATACCGGACGGGTACATTTTTGATGATGGCGCTGCACGCACTCGCCCCGCCGTCAGAGGAGCTGCGAGGACAAGGCCAGTTCCACTGCTGCGACCTGTACCGGAAGAGGGGGCAGCAAGGACACGGCCATTTCAAAGACAAGACAACCCGAGGGGAGGACACGTCAGCTGCACCACAGAAGGCCAAGGTCAGCCAGGGGCAGAAAATCAAGGGACCTCCGAAGTTTGGACCCACGCTGGAGTACAAGGAACCCTCCCAGTGGCGGAGATAAGCGATGTCCACACGAGGGAACAACTTGGGGGGGGGGTCTGGATGCCAACATTGAAAAGGATGCTGAGTGATTAATGCCGAGAAACCTGTTTTGCTATTTATTAAATATATTTTTGTTGAAACTTGTACCAGAGATCAGAGCGGTACTTCCTTGGTGCAACGTCGTGGCTGGAACATTGGTCATTCAACCATTTGAGAGAGAGGGTGGGAGTTTTGGAATCGTGGGGGGGGCAGAAATCAACCAAGTTTCAGTGTACAGAGTGTGTTGAGAGGTAAAACCATATCCCCTGTAAGCGGGCACTCTCTGTTCTAAGGCCTTACCGGTGGTTTTCAGGGACTGGAAGCTTTTCTCCAGGACCTCCACCCGATGCAGGACCCCTGGCAAGTCATTCTGCAGTGCCTGCTTGCTGGTTGCTGGTCTGGATCCTGGAAATGAAATAGGTCAAGTTCAGTATGTGTCGGATACCCCATTCAATAGTTTAAATCAGTCTTCTCTCCACACTCACCATCCTCTGACTCCAGAGCAGAGCTGATGACCACTGGGGTTGGTGGGCCTTCCAGAGCGGACACTGATGCAACTTCATGCTGCCCTAGGTGTTAAAACGCATGGCATTCAGTCAATTAACATTTGTGCACCTTCAGCCATTGATTTCTCTCCAACCCCGCATCTGACAGGTTTGCCCTACCCTATTCCAGATGTTTCCCGTGGACTTAGCAGTAAGGGTTGGTTGGATTTGGAGCACTGTGTCCCAGGTTGGAGAGTCACCTAGAGTATCCCATCCCACTCTTGTTTACCCTCATCAACATACATTAGAGCAGCTGGTCCCCTTGGGGATCATACGCGCTCAAGGGGGACTCTGGACAGCCCCATGAGCCCACGTTTACTGATATTAACTTACAGTTGCCACCGTCAATAAGGTTGCCAGCACTAAAATCCTACCTGTTCTGCGGAGTGGGAAGAAGACGAGGAAGAAGAAGAAGAAGAAGAAGAGGAGGAGGAGGAAGAAGAAGAGGAGGAGGAGGAGGAGGAGGAGGAAGAAGAAGAAGAAGAAGAAGAAGAAGAAGAAGAAGAAGAAGAAGAAGAAGAAGAAGAAGAAGAAGAAGAAGAAGAAGAAGAAGAAGAACAGGAGGAAGAAGAAGAATAGGACGACAAAGAGGAGGAGGAGGAGGAGACTGGATTTATACCCTGCCCTTCACCACCCAAAGTAGTCTCAGAATGGGAACTCCTTTCCCTTCCCCTCCCCTACACACAACAGACACCCTGTGAGGTGGGTGGTGCTGAGAGAGCTCTGACAGAAAATGGTCTTTTTCAAGAAGACCTCTGACAGAACCATGGCTTGCGAAAGGTCATCCTACAGCTTGATGTGGAAGAGTTGGGGAATCAAACCTGGTTGCCCCACATTACAGTCTGAACACTTAAGCAGTACACCGAACTTCTACAGTGAGTGTGGAGCATCTGCAATGCCTAGACCAATGTCACATGTGGTGCCACACTAATCCGATTGCTGAAAATGATGTAGGTTTTTACCAGCATTCTACATGGAATGTCAGTTGCCACAATGGTCACATGACAAGCCTGGGGCACATACAGAAACTGAGTTAATGAGTTCCCTTACCTCTTTCCTCTTCTTCCTCCATACGGGATGTCGCCTCTGGGCTACTGATGTACTCAGCTGCTTGGTTGAAAGAGTGGGGGGGGAAAGGTGGTCAGTTAACGCAGAAATAATGACATGTAGATGCACATGGCAGGAGTAAGGTGAATGACAGTGTCCACTTTAAAATTCACTGTCCTTCAGAAGTGGTATGTGCAACCTGCGCGCTGAGCATGGCAACGTGGGCCACACTGAAAGTCTGGGGACTCACTGTTTCTCAGGCAATTTGCCAGGGGAAACTTGGAGAGGGTGGGAGTCAAGCAGCTCATGGGATTACGGGTGTTGTTTTGAAAAAACCGTGAATGCAGAGTCGCTTACCATGGCATGGCGAGTCATCCCTGGGACTGGGTGGGGATGCCTGTCTGGCTTGTCTGGCCTCAGCAAGGACTGTGCTCCTCTTTTTGGCATGTGGTGCTCCTGTGAAATTATAACACTGTGTCACTTTGTGTCCATGAAGGCATCTCCCACATTGCTTGAGGGAAGTGAGGCTTTAAGACATGTGCTTACGATAGGGGCGTCTCTCTCGCCATCCAGGTCTACCTCCCTGTTGCCATAGGCGCCTCATAAGGTTGAAACGTGGAGGGCGAGAACCTCTTGGAGGGATGCCCTGCCAGTCCTCCAAGGCATCATAAAATGCGGCTTTTTCTCTTTTGAATTTAGCACGACACTGGTCGGCTGATCTCCTAAATCCCCTCCCCCGCAAGACGTCTGCCACTGTCTCAAAGACTGAGATGGTCTCCATATGGGTGGAGGGCATCACCCTGTCACCCGCCTCTTTCTCAACGAGAGCCTGGAGCATCAGCTCCACCTCCTCATCGAGCCAATATACTCCCTTTCTGCCTTCTGCCATCATTAATACTGTCACTCCCTCCAACTCAGGTTTGCGCATGGGCAATACAGCAGGTCTAAAACGCGCCGTAAAACTTTTTCGGCTTTAAGTGGCAAATCCATTTATGCGCATGCGCATGCGCATTGTGAGAAATGTTACCGCTTCGTGAACCGGGCGAAGGGGGGGGGTTCATTAAGTTTTTTACCAAAAACATCGACACAGACCTCCATTCCCGGAACACAAACCTTGAGTGGCATGCGCCGACAGATCTCCGTGTTTGAGGTTTTTTTGGCGGGGGGGGGGAAACATCTGAAATACCACCAGTGCACCGCAAAACCAAAGGATAGGAGAACAGCAAGCAACCAGGGAGGCTATGTAAAGGGTGACTGTAGGAAACGTTGCGAGACTACAGTCAACCCCGATGCCGCCGCCGAGCGTTTGTGCGCATGCCTATCTTTCCGCTTGCCTATCTTTGCGTATAATTCAAATCTGAGGACAGCATCTGTGCTGGTGTTTTCCAGTTTGGGAGACATCCAGGATATGAGGGAGAAATTAGGGGTATAACCTAAGCACCTGTCTGCGCCCTGTGGACAAGTGTGCTGGGCAGAATATTAAAAAAGTTGTCCCAGCATGGTGATCCAGGTCAGCCATTCTGGGATCCCAGGACTACCTTCCTTCTACAGTTCTTCAGGAAAGATGGCGGGAGTGAGAGGTCCATCGTGGGATAGGGAGGAGATCCTGGATCTGCTGGCATTGTGGGGGGAGGAGAAGATCAAAGACTCTTTGAAAGAGAGTTACAGAAATCCGGACATTTACAAGGACATTGCCAGGGGAATGCCGCACCAAGACAAAGGGCCACCGCCTGGAATATGAACATGTCCTAGCCCACAATAGTAATAGTGGGAATGATCACAAAGAGGAGATGCATGCACCACCTACACATTCCCAGGCTGAAACCCCCTCCCCAACCTTGCCACTGGAGTCATAATCTCTGCAGACCTGATTGATGCCTCCGAGTTAGATATAGGAGGTGGATTGGAGCTCCATGCCCTACTGGATATGGGTGAACCCCAGAGGGAACAGGTGATTTCTCCAACTGTGCCCATCCCTTCAAGACCACTGACAGAGCCATCATCTGAGGAAACACGCCCCAAACGTATAAGGAAGAGAGAAATAGTTTTCTCCCCAAGTGACTAGTTAGTGTTTGTCGAACCCGTGATGGTGAACACACGTCTTTGACGGTGTCATGAACATCCTTCCTATGCCTTTCTTTTCAAAATATGAGCACAGTCTTAGTTAAGCTTTAGGCAACACCCAGTTTAGTTTTTGTTACAGGCACTCCATGTTTCTGATGCACGCTGTGAATCGTTCCGTGGCACATGTTCGCAATGTCTGTGGCATTAATGAAGTTTTTGTTTTGAGAAGATGTTATCGTGTAGCCCTGGATTGATGAAGCATCACATGTGGCTGATATGATTTCCACACCAGGCTCCCTCGTAATGCCACACTACTCCAAGCCAGTGCCCTGCAACCTCCAAAGAGCCCTGATCTTCTCCCATTGCTTCCTGGTAATTAAGTTCAAGACACATGCACAGACCTTTCAAATCGGTCATGAGCCACACCATTCCTTGAATGTTCACATGAACTCTGGGGGATCCCTGGTGCAATTCAGAGACAGTGAAAGGAATGCATCCTAATTGGTTCGGGCCCTTTTTTTAACATCGCTGAACTACATGGATCCCTCAGACCTATGGTACTTAAACAGGGCGCGGGCCATTTTCATGGCCTTCCATAACTGAACACAACACGTGATTAACTCACCTCCCTAGGAATGTTCAGGTGTGCCATTCCCTGTAAGGTGAATGGTGGGAGCAACTGATTGACATGTCCACAGTGGTTGGTTGTTGGGAGGGAAGCACATTTCAATGACCATCGGAACTTTGACTGCTGGCCTTCATGAGTCGGCCTGTGCCTCGGTGGTGCCGCAGACCTGATCGTGGCCTGTCTTTGGAATGGTGACAGAAACACCTTGGTTTTCAAATGGTGGGGGTAGGATCACCATGTAGGTGGCCAACGTTCCAGGGTTAGCCAAATGCACCAATCACCCTGCATTTGGTGGGTCACTCTGGTGGCTTGCCATCACAGCCACTGGAAGGTCATGTGTTCATTGAAAGAGGTGGGGAGGATGAGTGGTTTCCCTCGATCAGCGGCTGAAATACCATTATGTGTTGGGAGTTTTCATAAAAGAAACTCAGTGACGGCACACCGGCCTAGGATATACAGTGCCTCCAATCCACATGCACCGTCCACACTGCAAAGAAACCTGGAGTGT
This sequence comes from Gekko gecko, assembly GCA_029375565.1. Taxonomy (NCBI): domain Eukaryota; kingdom Metazoa; phylum Chordata; class Lepidosauria; order Squamata; family Gekkonidae; genus Gekko; species Gekko gecko. The sequence goes on from JAPDNY010000009.1 coordinate 129,223,828, forward strand.
GTTTGCACCTGTGGGTAGCCAAGAGGGAAAGAGTAATTTGTGGAACACATACATAGAGTGGCACAATTGCCATTGGTACTGCACATGATTCAATATTGCAAGCAGCTACTCGCCAGCCATGCGTGTGCGTGTCCTAGGGATGTGATTCTCCAGGGGGAACCGCAGGTACCCTAGAATTGCAGCCAATTTCCTGAATACAGAGAGCAATTCCCTTTGAGAACCCAGGTGCTGTGTGGCCTTGTTCCACAGTGGGGACCTTGTCCTTCTGAGACCCCGTTTTCAGATCTCAAGGAGATCACAACCCAGTTCTTGCAATCCTTCGCAACCCACCGCCGTGTGGCCAAGGGGGAGTCGACAACATGGATTGAATGTGGGAGACGTGGAGTTTGCGGTAGTTATCCAATTGTGTGCTTAGGGCCTGAACTAGCGTTGTGTTGCGGCAAGGAATCCCTTTTATATCATCCAGAACTATCAGCCACCCACTGTACTTTGGCAACCCTGGTTTCTAGTGGAGAGAGATGGAGGAACAAAGTGCTCCCCATCCACTGTCTTGAACCTCATGGTTTGGCTGGCCATAACTAAAGTGTCCTGTGCAGGATCATGCGGCGCCTTTATCCCTCAACATTGACCCAGTGCCACACACCAGGAAGAGGTGGGAGACTGCCAATGCATGGTTGAACGGCTCCCATCAAATGACACCTTTCTGATTCTGTTCTTCCTGTCAGTGTCCACGGCTAGTTCCCCACCGAACACTCACAGTGATGTAGACGTTCTTTCCCATGGATATCCCTTCCAACCACCATGACCTTCCCCTCGTGTTGTGATGTACTTTGATCTCCTCCCCATGTTTAGAGTAGATGCGAACATGGCATGCAGTGTTGCTAAACTCCACCTTCCTACAGCCCTCCAAATGTTGAACACTCCTGGAGATACAGTGGCATTTCCTTGCTTTCTAACCAGGATGATGTGTCAACTTACGTCCTAGTTAGAGCAGAACCAAAGCACCTCCCTGGCCCATTTCTCACCCAGCAGAAGTCAAACACGTGATGAGTTAGACATTGAACCAAAGTGTGTTTACAGTATCTCCAAAGGAGGACAGAACAAATAAACTTTTACTTTTTAAACAAACCCAGAAACATTAATGACAGTAGCAAATCTGAGAGCATCATGGACGCGTTCACAGTGTTATTGCAAGCATCATTTAACCAAACCATCACACACTCCCCACCACCCATCACTAACTTGAAGACAGTTTGTGAATTGTCCCGTCGTTATCCATTTATCTTCGGCGGCGGTTCAGCCAAACGCACAGGGCTTCACGCACGGCCCGTCCTGCATTTTTCTGCCTCTCATTCTCAGCTCCCGGAGCATTTGGTGCCCCTGGAAGAGGTGCTGAGTGTGTCTCTTCAGGATCATACTGAATGGTATGCCCACGTTCCTCACAAATATTATGCAAAATGGTGCATGCGCAGATCACACAGTTAAAGTTCTCCTCCCTTACCGGAAGAGTGGCGCCCAAGCATCGCCACCTGGCCTTCAAACGCCCGAAAGCACGCTCCACCACATTACGTGCACGACCATGTATGCGATTGAAGTGTGCCTGCTGGCTACTGAGTGCACCAGTGTAAGGAGTGATAAGCCATCTGCGTGTTGGGTAGGCAGCATCAGCAATAATTAAAGGAGGTATTTGCACACCCTCAATTGTCACCGTTGGGTTTCCTGGTACCCAGACTCCCGCATCCATGGCGTCAATAATGTTGGAGCGACGGAGAACATGGGCATCATGGTCTCTGCCCACGCTTCCCACAGCCACATCAACAAAGCGTCCACGGTGGTCCACAGTGCCCTGCAGGAGTACAGAGCAGAAGTCCTTTCTGTTTATGAAAGCTGCTGACAGACCAGCAGGAGCCCTCACAGCGATGTGGCATCCATCCATGGCCCCCACGCAATGGGGAAATCCTAGGGCGGAGAATCCTCTCATCACCTGCAGAGAAAGAGAAATGTGCAGCACCATTACAATATCTGCTCAGCAATAGTCATGCTTAACCACATTCTTAGATTACCCTGTTATATGGGGTCCCACTGTGTGATTCCATAGCTGTTGGGATGCAAAGTGGCACGAGACATGCGTACATCCTCCGAAACATTAAGTTTAAGGTTAGATCTGTCTCTCTCTGTAGTTCTGCTGGTGTCCTCACACCACTGTCTGAAAAGGCTGGCTGGAAGCAGGTCAGGGCTTTGTCCATCCTAATATTCTGCCATGGAAGCAGTGTCATATAGAGTACCTTGGGAGTGGGCATGAGAACAACCATTTGCCAAGTCGAGCACCTGGAGTGTGTTTGCACCTGTGGGTAGCCAAGAGTGAAGGAGTAATTTGTGGAACACAGACATAGAGTGGTAAGACTGCCATTGGGAATGCACATGATTCAGTATTGCAAGCAGCTACTCGCCAGCCATGCGTGTGCGGGACCTAGGGATGTGATTCTCCAGGGGGGAAAAGTGGATACCCCGGAATTGCAGCCAATTTCCTGAATACAGAGAGCAATTCCCTTTGAGAACCCAGGTGCTGTGTGGCCTTGTTCCACAGTGGGGACCCTGTCCTTCTGAGACTCCGTTTTCAGATCTCAAAGAAATCACAACCCAGATCTTTCAATCCTTTGCAACCCACCCCTTCCTGGTGGCCAAGGTGGAGTTGACAACATGGATGGAATGTGGTAGACGTGGAGTTTGAGACAGTTAACCAATCGTGTGCTTAGGGCCTGAACTAGCGTCGTGTTGCGACAAGGAATCCCTTTTATATCATCCAGAACTATCAGCCACCCACTGTAATTCGGCAACCCTGAGTTCAAGTGGAGAGAGATGGAGGAACAAATCGCTCCCCATCCACTTTCTTAAACCTCATGGTTTGGTGCTGGAAGCTGTAGGTGGACATAGCCACATCTTTTCTCTCTACTCATCCCCATGAAAATGAAGCAGGAGGAGGTATGTGTCACTACAAAAGCTGTTAAGAATGTACATGTTAAATAGTGAAACAAAGATTGATCTTCAACCCTTCATGTAGCATCCTTCTCATTGGCCCAATTTTTCTATAACAGCCCAAACCCAGAAGGGAAAACATCACAGGGGTGAACTCCAGGTATGGAAACAACACCCACCACTTTCTTTTTAGGGCTGTCAGTTCCAGGTGGGTAAGTAACTTAGTCAGTTGGATAGTCGAGGCAGAGTAGGGTGGTGTTTGGGGAGGGGAAGCACTTCACTGGGCTATGGTGCCACAGCATCCAACTACCCAGACCATGTGGCCATAATTTCCAGCAGGTAGACTGATTCCTGTCACCACATCAACAGACGTGTCATCTTGGATCATCTCCTCTGTGCATGTGCGCAGTTCACACTCACCTGAGCAGTTGGTCCTGGACGAATCACGCTGCTAAGCAGTTCAATCTCCAAGGCAAGACACACCTCGATGACGATCTCTGCAACAGTAGACCTTGCAAGTCCAAACTGTTCGCCAAGCAATCGGTAGCTCACGGTGTTGGCAAGCCACCAGATTCCTATGGCTACACGCTCATCCACAGGAATGGGACTACGCATGTTTGTGTCATGACGCTCCAAGTGTGGCCGCAGGACATCGACTAGCCAGAACAGTGTTGCCCTGGTCATCCGAAAATGTTCCAGCCACTGTTCATCCTCCCAGATCAAGGCAACGTAGGTGTTCCACCACTTGTTTGAACGTGGGTAGACCCACCATCGTCGTCGGGCACCCTCCTGTGCAAGGTGAAGGAAGCCTGTGCTCAGGTGTGAGCGCCTCATCATCAGGACTCTTGAATGAGCACCACGGATGGCCATGTGCCGTAGATAGGCGGCACGCCTGCGTCGATTACTGGCCATCCGACGGCAGTGTTGCCTCAGCAGCAAGAGGCAAATGTTCATGCTCAGGAGAACAGCTATAATCATGTTCTCCATGGCTGCCCAGTTTCAGATCAGCTGATAAGACACTGGTGTGGGTTGGGATTATACAGCAGGGTCTGACAAAGAACCACTGTGGGCAAATATACTGGCCTGCGAAAACTTTCTCGACTCGCGCTTTGATTCAACAATGACGCGCAGCCCTGCCTGTGCGCATGCGCAAAACTTTGCTGAAAACCCTCCGCGATCGCCTCGGTTCTCCAAGGAGGCGCAGCCTTGCCTATGCGAATGTACAAAACTTTTTTAAAAAAAATCCTCGGTGGATGCCGTGTAGACAAATCACGGCGGGAACAACGCGCGGTGAGGCTATTTCATAGGGGGGCGTCTGGTCGTACTAGGCTGGATTAAAAAAATCGGGATAAAATTTTAGGAGGGCTCATGGCGCGATTGACTGGCCGTCTGAACGCAGCCTAGGAGATTCTTTTCAAACTGACTCAGAGAAGATCCTTGTTTCCACCTGCTTCACGCTGCACTCAGAAGGAGGGACATTAAATAAGTCTTGTCTCAATGCGATCATTTGGCCTTTAAGGAGTTTCAGCTTTTATATGTCTGAAATAAACTTAGATTGGCAAGCACTTTGATACATATAAGGTTGGGGAAAATACTCAAACCAGACATTTTGGACCAGTTGGATCCAGGGGCAGAAATCCCCCATTGCTTGGCATCATCATTTAAACCTTCTACCTGACCACATAAAGTAATGGTGTTGATAAGCCGCATCTCTTGGTGCATATTGGTATGCAGGTAAAAGAAAGGGAATAGTAGCAGCATTACTGTTCTGAGTTTGGAGCCAGGGTGGGATGGGCCAAACTCTGGCAACCATGAGAGCATCCTTTTAGGAAACCCACACTAAAAGAATGGATAGAGTTAACAAATTGACACACACATTGACGTTTCAGCTGTTAACCTTATCTGAATCCATCAAAGAAGTATTGTGTGTTCCTTTTTGGATGTGGGGGACAAGACACCTACCAGACACAGAAGGGCACCTTTAGATCAAATCCCAAGCTCATCTTAGAGTGCTTTGCTCTTCTGCACTCTTGTGAATCATGCCTCACAAGTCAGCTGAAGTCAAAATACTACTATAAGATTTATCTTCTTCATTATCTTTGGAATATGTTACCCTTTATTGACAAAAAAGGCTTTCCTGATGATCTTCTGCTTTCTTTTTGTAGCATTCTTTCCTTGGCAGAGTCTTGTTTTGTTTCTTGAGTCACAAGGATGGTTTAAAATTGAAGCACGGAAATTATAACATTATATTAGAGACTAACATTTTCTAGGCTTGATAAGGAATATATGTATAGTGTTGCTGCTTCAAATGAGCAGTGATTTAAATAGCAAAAATATATTGTCAGTTGGCCAGTTCATTTAATCAAAATCCATCAGCAAGGCTTTGCAAATGAAAACATTTTTCCTTTGTATCATTGTTCCAGATTGTGGGGATCCCCCAATGCCCTTTTCAATAGCATGCATTTAATTTGCGTTTTCATACCATATGGAAAGGAGCTGCGGTGGCTCAAGTGGTTAAGACGCTGAACTGCAGGCTGCGGAAGGTCCATAGTTCAGCAGTTTGAGACCCGAGAGTGCCGCATGACGGAGTGAGCTCCCGTCTCTGGTCCCAGCTCCTGCCAATCTAGCAGTCCGAAAGCAAGAAATTGCTGGAGATTTTTGCTTGACCAACACTTTGTTGAAAATTTATCAGCGTGCCTTACAAAACAGGAACTGGAAATAGGCAGCTGTGGTGTTGGACAACTGAAAATCTGGCTCATACCTCTTTGGAATGGTCCGCAACAGTATCTTCCCATCTGCTAGTTTTGGTTGCATTAGTAGAATTTATGCACTTCTATTTCATTATTAACAGTTTCATTTGTGGTTTTATTAATGGCAGTGTTTATCTGCTAATAAATATCTTCTGCAAAACAAGAGAGTATGGACAGAAACTTGCCTGATGAATGCTTCCTAATGCAAGTCATATGACATTATGTTCAGACCAGTCTGTATGGTATACTGACAGTTGGTGTGTGTGAAGGGGTAGTACTGGAATAGGACCTTAGAGACTTGGGTTCAAATCTCCACTCCTCCAGGAAGCTTACTAGATGACTTTGGGCCAGTGTCCCTCTGAAAGCCTAACATACATCACTGGTTTGTTTTGAGATAAAATTGGTGGATAGACTTAGTCCATAGAGCTCTGTTTTCAGATTGTCCATTCTTTATATTTTAAAATTAATTATTATAATTACCTCTGTTTAGTATAATAGAACACTTCCTTATATTCCAGAACTATATACCACCTGCACTGTCCAATGCCATGCAACATTTTTTATCGGAAAGAGCAATTTCAGACTGTTTTGCTTGCATTACAGTGTTCCTGAGAATAACTATTGCTCTCAACTTTGCTACCATATTACCTTTTTATATTAGATGTCTTCATATTTTATGCCCCAGAAGGTTTCAGAATAGATACTATCTTCTGTTAAAAATAGTGTTAGGCACAGTTCATTTTCTCTTCCTATAATAAATGGTGTAACTGAATGTGGCAAGGGTTTATTCCTCCCTTCCTCCCAGGAAATTGTGGATTTTATAATGCTTTTAATTCACATATTGATGGTTCTTGGTCTCAGATACTATGATTGGTCACAAACTAACTTTCTGAGAGATCTGTCGTTACTGGTCTCAAACTCCCATTACTCCTCCCATAGTTACATTTTTCTGCTGATTTGCTTCTGGCTTCCATTGTTTTCCAATATCATTAAAGAAGAGGACAGACTTTTCATATTTTAGCTTTCAAAATATTTTTGGGGATGGAAGAGATTATGGATGACATATTTCTAAAGAGAGAATCTGTAGATTGTGCAAAAAAGTCTCATGGTGAATTTCAGCCTCGGAAACTTTTCATAATTGTCAGGTTGCAACCCTAAGAATGCTTTCCTGAGAGAAAGACCCATTGACTTACTTCTGAGTCGACTTGCTTAGGACTGCTCTCCAGATCAACTAGATAGCTTTATAGAGTGTATTTATTGCCCAAGGTAGGCTGACATCTGGTTGAAGGTAGTTCTATGTAATCAAGATACATTCAATTTAGTCAACAACTTCTTTCTGGAGGACGGGGAGGAGGGTTTAAAAACTAAGAGGATACCATGAGGCAATAATCAAATAGCTTGCTTTCTTTTAGAGACACAATGACCTCTGGTTTAAATCAAGTTCTGACTGATGCATATGATCCAGTGCCTGCATACTTGCAAGTCAGGATGAAACACACTAGGATTGATTATGCTTCACACTAAGGATACACAATATACTGCAAGATTAACAGGTTTGTTTTAGTCATCTAGGCAGAAGAAAAATTCTTTTAAAACTGAGCCAAAACCTGTTGGGTGCTGGACAGTTTATCTTATTTCTTTTACGTGCAGGGAATTCTTCTCCCTCCTTTGTTTTCCTTCATGCAGTCACAGGGACAGAATAAACTCTACACATTGTAATTTGATTTTTAACATGATGATTTATTTACATATTGTTAACTAAATAACCATTGCTATTTATAAGAACTCAGGAACGTATTTGCATATTATATATTATAGATTTCCATGAAGAAACCCGTTGGTAAAATGCACAGGGAATTTTAACTGAGTAATAAAATATGGCTGAGTTCAGACTGGCAATTTGCTCCAGGAGCCAGTTGCGGCAAAAAAGCCCTGGAACAAACTGTTCCAGGGTTTCCCGTTCACACAACCCATGCTGCTGCTGGAGCATACAGGGAAGAAGCACGCAGTAGCGTTCAGACTGCTGCCCCGGAGGCGCGCTCTATGCGGCGTTTCCCCATTAATTCGGCTGTGGGTGTATGGGTGTATGAGCACGTGAGTGCTCATGTGCATAAGCACATTTATTGGTGGAGCGTTCATACTTCCAGGAAGTGGACAAATGTGGGACACAGGTGCTCTTTGGGGATTTGCTACCGCTTTTATGAGGTATCTATTAAACACGGGAAGAAAGCGGAACAGCCCGGGTTGCCTATGGGTGGGGAACGCCAGGCAGATGTGCCTGTGTGAATGCCCCCTTTAATGTGGTTTTAAATCATCACTGAAACGGGACTCTGCCAGGGCAAATTGCCAGTCTGAACTCAGCCTATATATTTTACTTCACTTGGACCATTGGCCTTGGCCTTATTTTGTATCTCCCAGACAGTCTGGCACCATGGGAGTGGGGACAGTAAGTTGCTTGGCTCCTGATTAGTTTTGCCAGGGGTCAAGAGACAAGCCTGTAACGGATGTCTGTCTGCACTTGAGGTATCCTAATGCAAGGGCAGATAACAGAAATCACTTCCACCCTGAGCCTTTTCAACTGAATGGAAAGTATACCCTTACTGTTCACTGACCACTTGCAGTTCTTTAATGCTTTGCCTGCTGCAACAGTTCTCCCTGTGTCCCTTTCTTTGAATTGGAGACAGAGCCCATCAACTAACCTCAAGGAACAGTTTGCCTCCAGCCCCAATTCCCAGGGAACTCCCTTGTGCAATATAGCATGATACACAAATCTTATGTGGGGAGGAGGAGACTGAGGGACTCAGGAGAGCACCCTTCTAATGGCATGTGTCCCCCCTCTAACTGCCCTGTGATTTCTACTCCACTGTGCCATGCCCACTGCTGCCCTGGTGACTTGCTCTCTTTAGGTTTTTGAATGTCCAGCTTGCAGCCATTGCCCAGTATGTGAGCAATTATGACTGTTGATGTGCTCTTGCCACATCTTCTCAGCTCTTTGGGGTGGGGAGGGGTCAGAGGGCTGAGAGAAACTTTTCAAAATTGTTTGTCTTGTTTTTTTAGTGGGAAATGGCTGTTTCTTATTGATTTTAATGGAACCCCAGATATTCAAAAATTCTGATTTTTAAAAAAAGAATTCCCAAATCTGAATCCAAATATTGGTAGTGATGCACATCCCTAGTTCATACTGTCAATTGCTTTCATTACTTCATGTTGCTTTTAATTGGCAATTTTGAGCTATAGAAGTTGTTCAAGAAACAGAACTGGTCTCAAGGCCAACAAAAGAAACAGAACTGGTCTCAAAGCCAACATTGTATATGTGATGAGATAACAGAGAAGGGCGATACAAGAAATAGATTCAGAGTATGATCTTCTTAAAAACTAGTGAACTAGAAGCTGTGCACTTTAGCAAACATAGTTTTTCTATGGCAAATGCTGAGGTGGTCAATAAACCTAAGACAAAATCCAGTTGGAGAATCTGCAACAATTTGTTATGCATTCCAACACAGATTGCTCTGAGACCAAATCTGCAAGTTTAATGAGGCAATATCTCTGAATCCTCTTTCTGAGTTCTATCAACTCATTCTATAATTAGAAGCAAAATCTTTTGGGTGTGATACGCTGCTGCAGAGTGCAAGGGGTTGGACTAGATGACCTGCAAAGGTCCCTTCCAACTCTAACATTCTATGATTCTATGCTTCTTTAAGATCTGTATTAGGGATGGGCACGAACCCATGAACCTGGTATGAGCACGAACCAGGTCAGTTCATGGTTCATGAACCAGGGTTCAGGAGAACGTGTCTCCCATGATTTACCCACAAACCTATGTGTTTTTCATGGAGGTTCAAGAGGTTTGTGGGAGACACATTTAAATGCCTTTGGAGCTTACTTCCAGGTCTTGCAGCCCACTCAGAAGTGAGCTTTGAAATTAAATGCTGTCTGAGCCCAACATCGGCTTGTAGCCCCACCAATCCACAGCAGTGTCTATCATGTACATAGGAAATGACAATACATAAGAAATGACAATTCTGTGTGCTACATGGATAACACTTATTCCATTTGTTCAGGGGTTCCTGGAATCAAAATAGATATAACTAGACTTAGAATAAATACATAATAACCCATTTTATTGTTTATAAAGGGTAGCCAAAAGTGACTACATCAGACATGTATCTGTGATTTTCCAGTGTGGATACAATATGATAAAGTACCTAATAAAAACCTTTTGTTCTTTTAGATGCAAAGGATGCTCTTTGTATTTATCTTCTTGCTTATTTTACTATCCCTTAACTCTGTCTCATTCCATAAAGGTGATTAATTCCAAACACAATATACCATCTTGCAGTCCTCTTACTGATAAGGAAGATGGCACCTCTCTAGTATACATAAAAGAGAAAGTATGCTCTGAGCCTTATGCTACACATTACCTAAAGAGATTAGCAACATTGATACCGGGTAAGTTGGTGGAATCTGTTATTAAAGATAGAATTAGTAGGCACATTGATGAACAAAAGCTATTGAGGAAGAATCAGCATGGATTCTGTAAGGGAAGATCTTGGCTTATTAACCTGTTAGAGTTCTTTGAGGGAATGAACAAACATGTGGACAAGAGTGACTCAGTAGATATTGTTTACCTAGACTTCAAGAAAGCTTTTGATAAAGTTTCTCATCAAAGGCTCCTAAGTAAACTCAGCAGTCATGGGATATGTGGACAAGTCCTCTTGTGGATTAAAGACAGGTTCATTAACAGGAAACAGAGAGTATAAATGGGCAGTTTTCACAGTGGAAGGTGGTAAGCAGTGGGGTACTACAGAGCTCAGTATTAGGTCTGGTGCTTTTTTTAACTTGTTCATTAATGATTTGGAGTTGGGAGTAAGCTCTGCAGTGGCTAAGTTTGTGGATGACACTAAGTTGCTCAGGATGGTGAGAACCAGGGAGGACTGTGAGACACTCCAGAGGGATCTGTCAAGGCTGGACAAGTGGATGTCAATATGACAAATGAGGTTCAGCGTGTGCAAGTGCAAAGTAAAGCACATTGGAGCCAAAAATCCTAACTATAAATAGGTTAAAGAGGCTAGGGCTCTTTAGCTTGGAGAGATGACAACTGAGGGGTGACATGATAGAGGTTTACAAAATTATGCATGGAAAAGAGCAGGTAGAGAAAGAAGTACTTTTCTCCCTTTCTCACAATACAAGAACTCGTGGGCATTAAATGAAATCAATGAGCGGTAAGCTTAGAACAGAAAAAAGGAAGAACTTCTTCACCCAAAGAGTAATTAACATGTGGAATTCACTGCCATAAGAAGTGATGCTGGCTACAAGCATAGACAGCTTCAAGAGGGGACTGAATAAACATATGGAGCATAGGTCCATGAGTGGCTATTAGCCACCAGGTATAGATGGAACAGTATGTCTGGGGCAGTGATGCTCTGTATTCTTGGTGCTTGGGGGGAGCAACAGTGGGAGGGCTTCTGGAGTTTTGGCCCTCTGGTGGACCTCCTGATTGCACCTGGTTTTTGGCCATTGGCCAGATCCAACATGGCTTCTCTTATGTCCTTAGCTTTCTGTTGACCTTTAAACTACAGTGCTGAGAAGAGCCAACTCACTAAGCTACCTATGATATGGTAACTGCTGGGTCTTGTGTGTTGAAACCATGAGTTACAGAGGTTGATGGCAAGTAGAAAACCACAGAGATAAATTTGCTGCATTTTTTCCAGCCCTTGCAGTACAGTGTAGAAAAACTATCCCTGTAGCATTCTGTAGGCCCCACTGGCAGTCTATAGCAGAGCACTAACTGTGTCCAAGGTGGCTTGGAAAGCAACCCTCAGTTAATAGAATTAATGATAGTTTACTAATACAATCCATCATAAAAGCAAATATTAACTACAAAGTAAATGTAGTCAAATAATTCCTCACAGTCATAGGAGCAGATGGACTTCCACATTCCACTTTAAAATGGTCCATGCTACAGATGTTCACAGTTGATGTGGATGGAGAAGCTCGCTTTCGAGAAATTTTGTTCCACAGGGTTGGATGGCATACATCATGAAAAGACATCAGTACATGGACAAAAAGCAACATAAATGGCAGCTGTTGAGGGAGGTGGCAAAATTGCCCCTCTAATGCACCAGAGAGTTTCTTGTACAAGTTAGAAACACAAGTAGGAACACCACTGATGGAGGATTCAGGAGGGGAAATATCTACTTCATTTCAGCCACCAACCCTGGCATTGTCTGTATGGTGCCCAGTAAAGGCTGCTGGGGATGTGAAAGATGGGAAAGATCAACTTTTGCTTGCCAGTACGTTCTGCTGGACAAGCAGGGAATCCAACCCATTGCACATATTGAAATTATATGGATTTTTTCTCCAGGTGATAAATTCAGGATTATTTTTTTTCAGGCAGTTCTGTTTATTGTTGAGTTACTTCTGAATTCTTTGTGTCTTGAATAATTCTCTTTAAAATTCAGCAAATCTAAAGTTTTCTGTAGGATATAGAGTGAGAGGGATCTGGCAGATATACCTAATGAAAGCTGTTTCCTTCCCCTCCCACCCGCTGCTCAGGTCTCTTCAGCGGGTCTTATTCAGGAAAGTGAGGTTTGCCAAAGTAACTAGTAACTATGGAAAGTTAGAGTCCAGTGGCACCTTTAAAACCAACAAAGTTTTATTCAAGCTGTGAGCTTTCATGTGCACACACACTTCGTCAGACGATAAAATGGAATGACATATCATAGTTGTGTATATAGGGGTGTCTTGTTAAATTAGCATGCAAAATTGTGAAGATTTTTTTTGACAGATCAAAAGAGTATTAAAAATATCTTCACTGCTGGACCATTTGCATTCAGATGTTACAACCAGTGTTCCCTCTAAGCTGAGTTGGTGTGAGCTAGCTCTCAGTTTTTTAGCTTCTGGCTCACACATTTTTGTCTTAGCTCAGGAAGGGTGGCTCCGGAGCAAACTAATTTATGCAGTAGCCAAATTGCTCGCTCACAACTTTAATGCCAGTAGCTCACCAAGTAGAATTTTTGCTCACAGGACCCCACAGCTTAGAGGGAACATCACAACTAACCTGGGGTTTGATTAAACCATGGTTTATTTTGATGTCTGAATGTAACTTTGGACTCCTCTTTGGCAGATGGTTATGAAATAAGGCCTGTAAATCACTCCATGCAAGGTGCAAAATTAATTTTTTAAAAGGGTTTGATTTGTTTTACCAAAAGCTCAGAAAAATGCTCTTAATATTAACAACATATGTCTCTAGTTCAATAGTTTCATCTTTTAGCACAGAAGGTGTTATAATGATTGACATGCCTTTATAGTCTCCAGTTAAAGATGGATAATAAGTGGTCAGGATTTACAGGAACAACAAGCGATTCAGGTAGAGTAATCTTAGAAAGTACTGGCTAACAAATAAAAGAAAGCCATGCATGAATAATCCTGGTGTCAATCAAATTATGCTAAGCAAAAGATCCACATAACAAGGCGAATGGCTCAGGGCAACGCAGCCTGCTTTTTGATCTGGTTTGCTACTGCAGGGCAAATGACGGCTTATCAGAGCATACAGTTGCTGAAAAGTTTTGGTGCGCTATTGTGAAAAAGTAACTCAGCATGACTTATTTCTAGTTTTCTAAAGAGTTCATTATAAAATTAAAGATAACCTCTGATGATCTCTTAAAAATACAGCAAAATGCTAGAAAGAAAGATGAATGTAAACTTTGTAGGAAACAAAGAACTGTGTCAAATTCTGTTGTTGCTGATATATGAAAAGAAGTTGCAATCTGCAGATGGCAATTGTTACTGAGAATATTTCTGCAGCATTTTCAATAATTCAGCGAAGTGCATCTTTAGCAGAAAAAAATGTAGTATTACAGTTCACTCCTACTGATAACAAAAAAGGTAGACTATGGCCTCGGTCACATGGGCCAGATAACGTGGGGGGAGGCTTGGCTGTTCACCCCGGAGCAAAATAAAGGGCGGTAGCCTGATCATACGGTCCCCTGAGTTGCCACGCTTTGGCTGTTAGCTGCCAATCACACAGCAATGCTGAAACATGGCAAAGAAGCAGTGTGATGCAATCACACAAGCCATGCTGCTTTCAGTTTCTTGTTTGTGCGTATGTGCCGTTCCAGGGGGCAGGGCTGCTGTCAGTGTTGTGTTTGTGTGCATGTACAGTTCTGCGTTGGTGCGCATCCTATGGAGACTTATAACATCCGGTTTGCAACGGGATGTGGGTGGGCGCGGGATGCCACGGGATACTAACGCTCCCATGATCAAATGCCCGTCTTTGCCCTGTGTTTACTGGATACTAGTGCACTTTCCTAAGTACTTTTTAACTCCGCATCTTCGGCAGGATGCCGCGGGTTGGCCATAGGAGCACTACGCTTCCCAGATGTTGCGGTATGATCGTGCCCTGAAGGAGTCTCAGAGCAGCTTACAATCTCCTTTCCCTTCCCCTCCCCACAGCAGATACCATGTGAGGTAGGTGGGACTGAGAGAGCTCTTTCAGGAACTGCTTGTGAGAGAACAGCTCTGAAAGAACTTGTAACTGACCCAAGGTCACACCAGCAGCTACATGTGGAGGAGTGGGGAATCAAACCCGGTTCTCTCAGATTAGAATCCATGCTCCTAACCACTACACCAAACTGGCTCTGTGAGCACTTTTCTGGGTTGTTGTTTTTTAAAATAGCAGTCATATACTGGGGAGGATGACTGGGACCATGGCACAAGGGATGGATTTAAAGCCTTCTCCCTGTGCCCTCTTCTCAACTTGTAATGGCTTTGTGGAGCTGCTATTTGTTCCATTGGGGAAACATGCTGACACAGAGACCAATTTGTAAACTGCACACATGCTTCAGGACTCATTGAAGTTGTTTATTAGGATGCTATTGTAGTGGATATGGACAAAAATTTAGGAGAACATTTGCTGGACTTGACCAAAAAGATCATAGAGGATGTTTCTACACATCAGATACATATAGGCTGAGGACAGACTGGCAATTTGCAGCGGGAGCCAGTCATGGCAAAAAAGCTGGTCCCCATCACACAGTTCGGATGTGGGAGCATACCAGGAGGAGGCGCGTGGGAGCGTTCAGACTGCTGGTGAAAAGTACTGAGACTGACAAGTGATTTCAGCTCTCACATACTTTATTAGATTGAGAACAAGACAACCTAAGCCAGCTCGCAGGCCGGCTTTTATTCCCAAGTGAACCCACACCCCAAAACACACAACAGCCGTGATTCACTATTTACAGTGATTTAATTATCCCTGGCTCCCCAACTGGAAGGGAGCTAGGAGCCTGCAGTCTATTGTCTTTTGGGGCGAAGCTCAGGCCCTTCGCCTGGCCGCATGGCAGACCGGTTTAGACCAGTCCCCGCACATGGCTGTCCTGAGTCCATGTTGCCACGTGGATACACTACACCCCTCCCCCCTTGGTCCGTGATATACCCTCACACAAAGTCCTTCAAGTAAGCCGGAGGCTTCCTATTCCTTGTGGAGCATTGAGGACCCGGTGCCACCGAGGATGCCGGTGTCTGGGTCCTGGTCAGGGAGCCTACCGGTACCGGTGGATGGGGACTGGCCGTCGTGGCGTCATCCACAGTGGTCGAGGCCTCGGGAGACGGGATGATGGGTGCTGTCGTGGCGCCTTCCGCCAGGCTGGGTTCCCATGGTGGAGGTCTTGGCTCTTCTCCTCCTGGGGTTTGGGGACCTCGAAGTCTTCCGGCTCTCATGGTGCCACCCGGCGGTGGAGCTGGTCGATGTGGCAGTGAAGCACAATACCGTCCTCACAAGAGACCTCATATGAATGGGGGCCCCTGACCCGAACCACCTGTGCTGGCACCCACGGGGGGCCCGCTGTGTAGTTACGGGCATACACCGGGTCCTCGGGGAAGAACCCTCGGGCGGCCTCCTGGTCCTCCATCCCTGGCTCCCGCTCCGGGGCCCTGTCTGGGTGCAGCCTGTCCATGCGTGTCATGAGGCAGCGCCCCAGGAGGAGTTCCACCGGACTTCGCCCCGTCATGGAGTGTGGAGTGATGCGTGGTCCGAAAAGGAAGAACACTATGTTGTATTCCCAATCCGGGGAGTCGAGCCGCCGTAGAGCTTCCTTGGCCGTCCGGACCATTCTTTCCGCCTGGCCATTAGTGGCGGGATGAAACAGCGCAGAATGCACGTGCCGGATTCTGTAGTAAGCGGTGAAGTCCTGGAACTCCTGGGAGGTAAAAGCGGTGCCGTTGTCCGTGACCAGCGTGTCCGGGAGGCCCTGGATGCTGAAGATCTGCCACATGGCCCTGATGGCGAATTTCGAGGAGGTGGATGGTACCGGGAGGACCTCTAGCCACTTGCTGTAGGCTTCGACTAGTATAAAGAAAATCTGCCCCTGGAACGGGCCCGCGAAATCTAGGTGGAGCCAGCACCAGGGGCGATGGGAGGACTCCCAGGCTCTCTCCGGGGCTCGCGGTGGATCGGGGCGTGAGGCCTGGCAGGGCTGGCATCTTTTTACCTTGTCCTAAATGTCCTTGTCAAGGCCCAGCCACCAGACGTAGCTCCTTGCTAGTGCCATCATGCATACTACTCCCGGGTGATGTTCATGTAGCGCCTCCAGCACCCGTTGCTGGAGTGGGGCTGGAATCACCACCCTGCCTCCCCACATCAAGCACCCCTTATACGTGGAGAGTTCATGTTTGCGGACAGCAAAAGGGGTGAACTCGGGACCCTCCTTGGCCACAGGCCACCCCCTTCCCACCAAGTCCAGGATGCGGCAGAGGACGGGGTCCCGGGCCGAGAGTCGGGCCACTTCCCGCACATGGACCGTCTGGTCGGGAAGTGTCTCCACAAGGGCAACCATGTGTTTCAGGGGCCGGGTCAGGGTCTGTGATGGCCAGGGGAAGGCGGCTGAGGGTGTCCGCATGCCCCATAGCCTTCCCGGGCCGATGGGTGAGGGAGTATGTGTATCCTGATAGGAAAATGGACCACCGCAGGACCCGGGGGGAGACCATCTACAGGGTTTGGTGGTCCACGGCCAGGAGTCCCAGGAGCGGCTTGTGGTCCGTTATGATTTCGAAAGGCCGGCCGTAGAGATAATAGTGGAATTTCTTCACCCCAGCCACTATCGCCAGTGCCTCCTTGTCTATTTGAGCGTAGTTCTGCTCCGCCGAAGACAAAGTCCGTGAGTAGTACATGACCGGGACCTCCCGGCTGTCCAGCAACCGGTGGCCCAGGACCGCCCCGACCCCGTATGGAGAGGCGTCGCAAGCGAGGACCACCGGGAGTGGCTCCGTGAAGTGGTGAAGGACCACATTTGACACAAACAAGTCCTTGACGCCCTGGAATGCCGCCTTGTGTGCCGGCCCCCACTCCCAAGGTGCGTCCTTGTCGAGGAGATGGTAGAGTGGCTCTGCCACAGCCGCCTTGAGGGGCAGAAAGGAGTGGTAAAAGTTGAGCAGGCCTAAGAAAGCCTGCAACTCTGCCTTGGAGGAGGGAGGGGGGGCTTGGGTGATGGCTTTGACCTTGTCCGCAGTGGGGTGGATACCTTGGGCGTCCACCGCAAACCCCAGAAATTTGATGCGTGGTATCCCGAGGAGGCATTTCTCCCGTTTCACCTTGAGCCCGGCAGCATTGAACCATTGAAGGACCTGGCGGAGACAGTCAGTGAAGGTAACGGCGTCTGGGGCTGTGACGATCACATCATTTAGAAAAGGTTGGACTCCTGGAATGCCTTTAAGAAGAGAGTCCATGAAAGACTGGAAAATCCCGGGAGCGACACCCCCCCCAAACTGTAGCCGCGTGACCCGGAAAGCCCCTTTGTGTGTCGCGATGGTCTGGGCCTCAGCGGCAGCAGCGTCAACAAGTAGCTGTTGGTAAGCCTGTGCCAAATCGAGCTTACCAAAGAGCTTGGCCCCCACCAGGGAAGCGAGGACATGACTCACCACAGGGACTGGGTAAGCGTGGTCCTGCAGAGTCTTGTTCAGGGTGCACTTATAGTCCGCACAGATCTGCACCTCCCCGTTCGGCTTCACCAGCGTGAAAATAGGAGTCTCCCAGCGCATGGATGCAACTGGCTCTATCACCCCCTGCTTGACAAGGCGATCAAGCTCGGCCTCAATTTTGGCCCGCATTGCAATGGGAGGGACCCGGGCCTTGATGCGGATGGGGCGGACGGCCGGGTCCAGATCCAGGGATATGGGGTCCCTGGTGTACCATCCTAGGGTTCCATCAAACACTTTTGGGAACTCCTGGCAGACAGCCTCCCAGTCAGCTGCCTGGATTTGGTTAAGCCCCGATATCTGGCGTCCCAGGGGCTTGAACCATGAAAGTCCCAGCAAACTGGTGAGGCACCCTTCCTCCACCAACAGGTCCAGCAGCCCTGAGAATCCCTTGAACTGTACCCGGAACTTGCCCCAGCCACAGACCGCCACAGGGTTTTTATTAAAGTCCTGTAACAGGAGACCCTGTGGTTTGTGCAACCGGGATCCCCTTTTGGGCAGAGGTTGCGGAGGGTCTCGACCGAGATTATGGAATACGATGAGCCGGAGTCAATTTCCATCCGGCAGGGGGACCCCTCAATCAGGAGAGTCACATGCACCTTGTCCGGGCTGTCGGGGGGCAAGTTACATACCGTCTGGTGGTGGTTGACTGAAATGGTATGTAGATCCTCTGCATTGATCTGTGCTGTGAGGTTTGTCCCTTGTCCCTTGGAGCGGCAGACCTTCTCGATGTGTCTCGCTTTGTTGCACGACCGGTAGATCGCGGTGTGGAACCGGCAGGTCCGACACTCGTGTGCATTGCCGCAGCTTGCACAAGCTATGGTGGGCTGGGGCTTGGCCTCTTGGGTTCACTGAGGTCATTGTGATGGGCATCGGTGGACCTGGAGTACCTCCTCATCTTCTGAGACGTCAGATCCCCGCGTGGCTAGTGTATGGTGGACCGCCGAGCCGAGCCGGTCTTGGTGGGCCTTCTCATAAGCCGCAGCCTCCTGGATGGCCTTATCCAGGTTGAGATCGTTGTTGTTGGCCAGTTTCCATCGCAGCTTGGGCTCACAGAGGCCCACGAGAAACTGGTTGAGCAACGTGTCTGAGAAGCTTGGGAAAGTGCATCTCGTGGCCGCCCGCCGAAGGCCTGCCAGGAAGTCTGTGGTGGCCTTGTCTGGCCCCTGGACCCTCACAAAGAACCCCAGCCGCTCTACGAATTTGGTGGGCTTGGGTGAGAAGTGGTCCGTTAGGGCCTTCACCAGCACTGCGTACGACTCCCCCTTGGTGGTCCTGGGGTTGATGAGATCCCGCAGGAAGAGGAGGGTGTCTATGCCGCAGACACTGAGAAAAAGGGACTTCTTTTTTTCCTCATCCACCACATTATGGTAGCTGAAGTGGTTCTCCAGGGTCTCCAGCCAGGCGTCCCATTTCTGAGGTTGGGAGATATCGAAGGCCTGGAGGTGGACGGTAGGCGCAGCCATCTTACCCTGGGTGGACGAGCGGTGTTGCGAGTTGCTGGAGGTCGCAGTGGCCAGGTCGGAGCTTTGAAGCTGGGCGGCAGACATGCTGCTCTCGGGGTCAGCGGTGAGGCTCAGGAGTGGTGCGGGGAGCGGCAGGCTTGATGCAGTGCTCGGAAGCACGGCTTCAGTTGCGGTGAGCGGTGCAGTGCTGCTCTTGGGGTCAGCGTTGCGATGCTCGGGAGCGGTGCGATGAGCGGTGGGCTCGATGCGATGCTCCTCTTCGTGGTTGTTGTTCATAGAGGGAGTTGGCATCCCATCCTCGTTGCCAGTGAAAAGTACTGAGACTGACAAGTGATTTCAGCTCTCACATACTTTATTAGATCGAGAACAAGACAACCTAAGCTGGCTCGCAGGCCGGCTTTTATTCCCAAGTGAACCCACACCCTAAAACACACAACACCTGTGATTCGCTATTTACAGTGATTCAATTATCCCTGGCTCCCCAATTGGAAGGGAGCTAGGAGCCTGCAGTCTATTGTCTTTTGGGGTGAAGCTCAGGCCCTTCGCCTGGCCGCATGGCGGACCAGTTTAGACCAGTCCCCACACATGGCTGTCCCGAGTCCATGTTGCCATGTGGATACACTACAGCTGGCCTGGAGGCGCAGCTGTAAATGGCTCTTTCCTGGTAAATCAGCGGATGCCTATGTGTGTATGAGTGCATGAGTGCATGAGCACTAGTGCGCCCATACACACATAGGCATCCAGCCGATTTGGGGAGGATCCCGCTGTGCTGGCACTGCATTGGGCGGTAGAGCGGAGCACAGCCAATCATATCACTGCTCCCTTATGCGCAATGCGGGTTGCTCCCAGCTTTTCTGCATAGCATTCACACTGCCAGGAAGCGGACAAATGCAGCATAAAGGCACTCTTTGGGGATTTGCTACCACTTTTATAAGGTATCTTTTAAACACAGAAGCATAGTGGAACAGCACAGGTTGCCTACAGGTGGGGAACGCCAGGCAGATGTGCCTGTGTGAACCCCCCCTTTAATCTGCTTTTAAAACGTTGCTGAAACGTGGCTATAGCAGGGCAAATTGCCAGTCTGAACTCAACCATAGTTTAAAAGTGCAGGAAAGAGTGGCTGGCTGACTAATGACCTCACCCCCACCCTAAAGAGATGCATAATTTAGGACAATGGGTCTCCCAAGATAGATCTCCTCACCTTGGACTAACCTCATCCACACTCAACCTGCCGTCCCCTCGCCCATTTATGCAACACTTTTAACAAATCAAGTAAGCCAGAGAAGGGATCACAGTGTGCAGACTCATGCCAGCAAACAAAGAACCACTGTGATAAAATTAACAATGACACATTTAATAATTCTATAAGCATCAATTTGTGAAGCTATTAATCTTACAATATAGTTAGAAAATTTTGACATGAACAAAGCAAAGTCCAACATCATCATATCCTCAGTGAGCACACCGGTTTTTGCACTCATTTCACCAATCTTCCTCATGAGTAGTCGTATAAAGTTGGAAGGTGTCAACCTCTTGATTCAGCTTAGCTTCTTTTTAGAAGAAGAAGAGGAGTTTGGATTTATATCCTGCCCTTCACTGCCCAAAGGCGTCTCAGAGCGGCTTACAAACTCCTTTCCCTTCCTCTCCCCACAACAGACGCCCTGTGAGGTAGGCGGGGCTGAGAGAACTCTAACACAAACTGTCCTTGAGAGAACAGCTGTGCCAGAGCTTGTGACTGACCCAAGGTCACATCAGCAGGAGCAAGTGGAGGAGTGGGGAATTAAACCCGGTTCTCCCAGATAAGAGTCCACGCACTTAACCACTACACCAAACTGGCTCTCAACCACTGGCTCTCAACCACTACACCAAACTGGCTTTTAAAACAGTATAGCTTCTTATCTGTTTTCTTCTTTATTCAATCTCTCCTAGAAAAAGCATAGTTATAAGGAGTGGAAAAAGACATGAAGCTGAATGGAATAGTATTTGTTATAATTTTTAGCTAGAATAGTTTTAAACTTACTTTCAGTTCCATTGCAAGTACTTGAATAGGAGCAAGCCAGTTACTAAATTTCTAGTCATAGCAACCAGTCCAAAATTTTTATGTGGCAAAAGGCCTACTTTAAATTGGCTGGCATTTGCTCTCTGTCTCACGTTGTTCGCTAGTAGCTCTCTATTAGGGAATAGCATTTCAGTATTCTTATCTATCTACCTGAAAGCCTTCTTTTAATGATAGACTGAGAATGCTCTCCATTTCTCATGCTGAAAACTAACTCTTAAGGAATTTTCTGATGAATTCCAAGCAGCTGCATGTTGTTATACTTCTCTCTTAAAGGTGTCGAACATTAACACTAAAAGGTAAACTCCTGTATGATGCATACACTTTTGAATAATACATGCAGACTGGTTGCTACGACTAGAAATTTAAAATAAGGTTGAATCTGCATTTGCATTTTTAAATCAGTTGCGTGCTGCTGTGACACTGTCTGTCTCTATGCTTGTTTGAATGCTGTTTGGAGAAGATTCTTTTAAAGCAGTGCAGAGGTGCAATGACAGTGGAGCCGCCCCGAAAGGATGATAAACATATGGGGACTTGCGAAAGGATGCTAGCACTGTTGAGGTGTGAAAACGACACCAAATGTGGACAGTTTTTTTGAAGACAAGGTCAAAAGGTTGGGACACTGGTGGGAAAGGCAAATGCAGATTCGGCCTAAGTCTCCCAATTAAATAGGAGACTGCCTCTTTGTGTAACACAAGTGCAGAAGCATCTGAGAATTGCTAGGATGTCCAGCTTTGCAGAAAAGATGATTCAAAGATGGAAGTATTGGTTGAGGGGCAGAGAATACTCATACGTATGAGAAACTTGTAAACCTTATTTTTAAATAGACTTTGTTAAGATAAAAAGTAGCAAGTACTATTACAACACACTTTACTACAATTATACCTTAACAATGACTAAATCTCCATTGATTGAATGCATCACTTCCAAGGTGCTTGTGTGTTTCAACGACTGGAATAACTGGACTATGTCTCATCAATTTAAGCAATACTTCTCATAGTAATATGTCAGGACTGAATACTCAGACTTCTACATTATTTTCTGGTCTAGAGTTCTCTCAAGAATTGTTTCTCCTCTGTATAATAATCACTAAGGTTATCTGTGTTTTCTTCCTTAACTGATACAAATTGCCTCTCCTCCAGGACTGTCTATTTGGATAATTAATCAAAATCTAACCTGAATTAACCCCATTTGTTAATATAGCTAAAATAATTAATCTAGCTATAAAAAATTAACTACTTTGAGAAGTAATGGGGGGATATTGTTAATCATCTGTATATTTCCTGGCACTACCTCACTAATTCTGTGTAATTGCTGCACATCATGAGGCAGCAGGAAAGTAGAAAGAATGAGCCATCAGAAAATAGGTGTGACAGACAGACAAATTGACCAACCATTCTCCATCTTGAGTTGATAGGTTTCCTTTCAGTGCACAGAACTTCCTTCCACCAATTATTATTCTGTGTAGGACTGGAGCCCATATGACCTGAGTATACTGACAAATCCTTGTGCTTGTACCTTTCTCACTGAGAGTGTGCAAATAACAGAGTCTCTGACAGAGTGTGCTTTTGTATTGCTGCTATTGCTTTGCTAATATTAAATCTGGAGTGTGTGTGTGAGTGAGTGAATGAGGGGGGGGCGTGGTCAGATGAGCACTTTGGTCCATTGTTGTTGCTTCTTCCCAACAGATTTAAATTGTTCATTCAGACAGCAACATCTCTATCCTGTCCCACAGTCGTCAGTCCCCTGCGCTCACCCCCAGCTTTGCTGACACTGCAGAAAGTCCTGTATTTACAGATTCTACTGGTTTCACAGTGCTTCTGTGGAAGTCTAATTGCTCTCTTGCGAGGTGAAGTCTTTTAGGAAGTCAGATCACTCACTTCCTGTTTTGCCACCATTTTTTTTGAGTTACCGATGTGCACATAAGTGGACTTCCTAGGCACCACTTGTGTATTCGTTGCCCCCTCCCCCGCCCACTCTATTCACCCCTCTCACCCCTCTGTCCCCAGCTGAACTGAAGAGAGCCCTGTCCTCCCTCCAGAGCCACTACCCCACCTGTCCCTTCCCTAAACTGTTTGCCATATAAAGTGGCAGTGGTGGCAGAGGGAGGCAGCAGCAGCAGTGACAACGGTGCTGCAAACATCTCAGCCCGTTTCCTGCTGCAGCTGCCCTGAAGAGCCACCATTGACTTTCCCCAGGCATGTGTGAGTCTTGGGGAACAGGAGGCACCACTGCTGCCACAAACTACAATGTGCCCCTCACTGCTAGTCATCCTGCCACAGCAGTCACAGCCCTGAAGGAGCTATGCTGGGCTGGAAGAACATTTCCATCTTCCTATAAGTGAAGCAGAAAAGAGGTGAGAGACAGCCACTCTGGGGTGTCTAATTGAACCACCCTGGAACAATCCAGATCAAATTAGAAAAGTGGCCACAACAGAATAAGCAGGCCTGCTATATTTCTTTTTTAAAAATAGACTTGCAACACAATCCAAGGCAGAGTTTTACCCATCTAAATCCACTGATTTGAACAATTTAGAGGGATGCAACTCTGTTTAGAATTGCACACTTAGTCCATGAGGGTCTCTGTTTCTTCTATTTCTCTTAGCATACTTACTGAAGCCTATATAAATATGACTATAATATGTGCCTCTGTGCAAATTTCCCAGGATGCTGCAAATGGGGACAGAGGCCCTAGATTCAAAGACAAGGCTGCTGTCTATAGCTGGTATCCTACAGACCTCACCAGGGAAAGCTCATTCCTCCTAGCTCCATGCGGTATGCCCCAGCATGATGTAGGCCTGAGCTGCAGCCCTCCACCATAACCTAGCTTCCATTATCTGTGCCTGGATGCCTAGTCCTGCTGACCTAGGACATCTCTTCCAATTCAGATGCTGGAGAGGCAGATTTATGACCCGAAAACCAGCCACTGGAAATGCTAACATTTTTGTGGCATCTTAGCTTACGGCTTTTTTTGGTGTGAGTGATACTTTTGCTTACAGTTAAGTGTTTCTGGTCTGATAGCTCCACAACAGCTGCAGCCAAGCTTCTATTATTTAGGGCAGGCCTGACCAGTCCAGGGACCTCCTATGGCTTCCAGTTACAGGGAGTGGTTTTGCATGTTGCTAATCCCTTTGGGCGAAAATCCTAAAGACCTGGAAGTAAGTCCTACTGAATAACATGGAACTTACTTCTGAGTAGATCTGCTTTGAATTACTCTCTTGGTGTTTGAACAGGAGTCCTCCATTCAAAGATGTGGGTCATTCATGAGGTTGTCCCACCCTTGTCCCTGAGTTCAAGTCACAGGCCCTACTGTAGCAATCAGTTTTTTCTAATGAAAGTTTTGACTCAGAGAAAACAGAGAGTGTTTATAAAAAGAAAAGTTGCTAAAAAGGGATTTTACTCATTACCCCAGATTTAAAAGGAGAGATATTTGGGACTGAACTTTAAACCCTGCACATAAATATGTTTGATGTGTGAACTGTGTAATATACATGCATGTCACATTAACAGATTGTGTGGAGTTTTTCCTCAAAATTTTCCCCTATGAATTGCATGACAGCCAGATTCCCTATAGGCAACTTAGAACTAAAGGCAGAAAAATTGAGTTCCCTTAGCAACAGGAGCTGTATGAAAGGTCTTAAAACACCTCCTTCCATTAACTAATCTTTTCTTTCTTCATTTTGCCATTGAGAGATTTTAAAAGACAGCATTTGTGTAGTAGCTAGAATGTATCAAACAACTTGGATATATTTATTGCACATATGCAAGTATTTATTTGAGAACTTATTGCCACACAGGAAAAAAAGAATAGGCTATACTGCAGAAATGATTGTAATGACTGTAGTTCAGATGAGAGTAAGCAGAGGTTTGTACTTTTTGGATGTGAAGAAGTCTCTTTTGTTAGCGAACAGAAGAGGAAATGTTAGGAGAAAATAGAGAACTACATGGCTTCATGTTACTACGAAATGTGTGTGTGCTAAAAATAGAAATTAAGCGCAAGGTCAAAATTCATCTATGGGCTACCTGACAGATTTCTGGCCTTTTGTAACAAAACAAATGACTGGAGAGTGCATGTTTTGTGGAGGCTTCTAATAATTCTGAAACTCATTTTTCCTTGTTCACTTCCCTCCCTCAAAATTGCCATCTACAAGCTGCTTATGCTCCTACTGACAAAAACAGCTGGGTACTTAAGAACATAAGAACATAAGAGAAGCCAATGTTGAATCAGGCCAATGGCCCATCTAGTCCAACACTCTGTCACACAGCGGCCAAAATATACTAGGTGCTACATTTAGTCAATATACTTACCCACATTTAGTCAACAAGGACGGTAAAAGTAGCTTTCAGGTGGTGATTTGGGGAAGCAGAAATGGCACATAGGATGACATGTAGCCCTCCCCACCACCAGAAGGCACAGTAATTACAATCTGTAAAAAAGTGAGTGTGAGCTAGCTCACAGTTTTTTAGCCTCCCACTCACACATTTTTGTCTTAGCTCAGGAAGGATGCGTCCAGAACAAACTAATTTATGCAGTAACCAATTTGCTCCCTCACAATTTTAATGTCAGTAGGTCACAAAGTAGAATTTTTGCTCACAAAACTCCATAGCTTAGAGGGAGCATTGGATGTCACCCTCTCAAATGAAAAAAAAATGTACAAGTAGCTCTCAGAGCTGTGCTCTCTTGGTTTCTGAACCCTCGTGTACTTTTTAAAATGAGAGATGTTTCAAAACACATTACAGTATAGCAAACAGTTGGCTATTCAAAGAAAAAGAAATCCTCTGGGTATGCCTAACATGGGTGTTCGGATCCTGGCTATTCTCTTTAATTCAGGTCCACTTCACAAATGCATTTTCAAGAGGTGGCAGCATGAGATGGCAACTTATGTATTAGAATGCACTGTCATGGAGAGAAAGCTTTTGTATAACCTATCACTTCACACAATGTTTTTCCATGGAATCAGTTCTTTCAGGCCCAGTCCGGTCCAGTGTTAAGCAAAACAACCATTGCAAACTCTTGGTATTATTCACATGTGAACCAGCCTCAGGGAAATGAGCAATGGGAGTAGATTGTGCTCTTTTATTTGACTTCTACATTATGGGAGACTTTTTTTCCTAACCCAGAGTTTCATTTTTGTGTTGACTTTGTATTTATGTTTTTCTGTTATGAGGCTTGCTTCCCCTCTGTACCAAACGGCACATCTGATCGTGGCCGTTGTGGCATTTTGTGAAGAGCAGAAAGCAGGGGTTCACAAAAAACAGCTGAGTGGCAGGTAGCGTGGAGCCATTTATACCACTACTTTCTGCTTCCCACAGCTTTTTGCTTTTTGGGGAGCAGAAAGCAGGGGTTTCCAAACAGTTGAGCATCAGGAACTGCCACTCAGCTGTTTGGTTTCAATGTTTCCAAGCCTCCAAATTGGGTCAGTTCATGAACTGGTGTATTGGTTTGTGACTTGGTTCATGGTTCAGCTATGAACCACAAACCAAACTGAATCACAAAAATATGGTTCGTGCCCATCCCTACATTTAAATAATGAATAAAATCCCACACTTCCCACCATGAAATTGGAGGCAACATGAAGATTGGATGAGAATTTGGGCCTCCCACTAATAGTACAGCACTCTTATCACTGAAATACTTAAGCTCTCAGTCTCAGCCCACAGCCCTTGAGTACCTCTGAAAATGGAGGTGCTGAATGGTAATTGTGGCTGATAACCAAGAGCTATGTCTACAAAGAAACAGGTCTAATCCCTTTTCACAAGACTCCACCTGTCAAATAACAGCAGATTCAACACTAATGAACTGGATAAGTATTTAGTGGGGGGTGAGGTGTGTGCTGAATATATGTTCACCTTCTCAGGAAGGGTTGTAGAGACAGCACCAACATCATATCCTTTTGGAGAGAGTTCTGTAACTGGGGGGTAGCAGCTGAAAATACCTCCCCACAAGTCTCCCACTTACCTTACCTTAGATAAGGCTCACATATGAAAGCCTCACTCATCTGTCTCAAATCTCTGGTAGGTCGATATGGGATGAAATGATCCTTTTGGTACTCAGGAGGATCCAAGCTATGTAAGGCTTTAAAGGGCAAACATCCAGCTCCACGCAATCTGTAAACATAGGTACAGTCCTTCCACGGCCTCCCTGGAATTAGATGGACAGGAAATGTAAGACTTGGTGTCCTCAGTATATTAGAGATAAGGATATCTCACAAGCAATTCATTTTGATTTATAAAAACACAAAGGATAAGAAGAAACCTTGAGGAGTCTCATAGGACAATACTTCCTGGGACCTGATTTTCAAAAATGATCAAAATCAATGTAGGACAGTATATCCAGGCCCACACTAGCCAGAAAGCCCTGAAGTTATTTTTTTGTGGAAATATCTAGTACTCCCTGAAAATCAATAGCATTGATACTAAATGTAACATGTACGTTATTTTTGTTGTTTTGCCAAAAACCTAATCAACCAGTGGATGCCCACAACAGACATACCACAGGCTAACATTTCTTGAAGTCAACATGCATGTTTTCCAGACTGCCTTTATGTTCCGTTTTCATTCCCTGATGTTACCAGTTCTTTTCCCGTGACCAGGGCTGTTTTGGGGCAGGAATGCACAGGAATGGAGTTCAGGCTGGCTCCTGAGTTGGCCACGCCCAACAGGAACATTAGCATAACAGCCCACACCCAACAGCAGAAACTCATTAGGATTGGCTACATTAGGGGTGTGTGGCCTAACATGCAAAGGAGTTCCTGCTCCAAAAAAAGCCCTGGGTTTTGACAACAAACAAGGTAAACAGAATAAGAAGCAAAAGGTGGGTGTGGCTGGATGACCACACTTCTGGTAACATGGGGGTGTGGCCTAATATGTGAATGAGCTGTAATATCAGGGGTGTGGCCTAATATGCTAATGAGTTTCTGCTGTTGGCTGTGGCCTATTATGCTAATAAGTTCCTGCTGGGCTTTTTCTACAAAAAAAGCCCTGCCCCTGACCAGGCAACTTTGTTAATATCCTTATGCTATCTTGGTCTTTCCTTGTTTCCCCCCCTGTTCTTTCCTAAACTAGTTTTTCACATGAATTCTCAAGACAGCCTCTTGCTTAGAATCTGAACTGCTTGCACTGATAGCATGATCATCGGAACCACCATGATACTCATGATAACCCGAAAGGTGGCTGCTGTCTGGAAAATGCCACAGGCAGGCTTTTTTCCTCCTGCCTCCACATACTAATGTTTTGATGAGTATAGTACCTCAGACTAAGACAAACAGTGCAGACAGAGGTTTCAGGAAGATCTCTGTTCCAGTGTACAATTTCATGAAAAATCTAGCCAGAAAAGTTATGGTGAAACAGCCAGATGTCAAGCTCTAAAACACCTAAAGCTATTTTAAATTTTGCCCTTACAAGAGCAGTAACTTAACAGCACCATTACTGAGGGGTTTTTATGGGGAAAATGGTCCATAGGCTGATTTTTATTGCTCAAATTTGGGATGAGGCAAAGTATAACCACTAAGACTGCAGTTCTTCAGAAATCCCTGTTCAAGGCTCTTCAACATGTCCCATATAGTTCTTCCTCAGCAATGGTTTACATGGAGAATACCTTTTTTCACTTAAATCTTGTATCCATAAAGTTCTTCATTATTGCCTGAAATTATAGCATATGATTAACAACAGATTGCAGAAGAAGTATTACTTGGAAAAAATTAGTAAGGGTATTAGGCATTGCTGGATCAAGGAATGTGAAGAGATTCTTAATTACAGATTGCCTCCTAATGAATTAATAGCTCTCTTGGTAACTATAGCCATAAAGAGTATTAAGAGCAGGATTAAACAGTCTGATATCTCTCTGCACTGCAAGTTTCTTAGTGGTGCAAGACCATGAAGGTGAACCACTTGAACTGTTTTTTCACCATCTGTCTACTCCTTGTAGAAGGCTTTCACTTTTCTATGGTCTTATTCTATACCCTTGACATATTTGGATGGCTGGTGTACCAAGCAGCCAACTGGTTATTGAAATGATAATATATTTGCGGACAGCAGTCCTTAGAATATGTGCACCTTTATGCTTTCCATTGCTCACTGTATTCTAGGAAGATGTTTCTGCTGATATTCTCACCAACATTTCTGGATGGAATGTTTTTGATAAAGTCTGCAAACAGGTAACATGATCATGAGAAATGTACGATCTGTTGAATCACAGCAATTAATTCTCTAACATTTAGTCTCATGTTGTGAGAATCAGATAATAATGGAAGGCATGGACTCCCCTTCACTTTCATCCCCTGCTGCTGGCATCAGAGGAGGCAGAGCCTGCCCCAACTGCTGGGAAATGGCAGGCAGGCAGGCTAGCATGCAGGCTCCTGGAACACTATGAAGCTTGGCAGGGCAGCCAAGGCAGCAGAGCCTGCTCTTTCCTGGCAATCAGGATAGGCTCTGCAACCTCCAATGCAGCTGGTGGGGGCAAGAAGCAGAGCAGAAAAACCAGAGTGTGGTCCAGAGCTTCCATAAAAGCAATCTCAGGTAAATTCAGGGCTGGGCAGATTTGTTCCTTTTGTTTTAAAATTAAAAGGGATTGGAGAGGGGAGCCAACTACCAACTCTCACCTCAATTGTTTGTATATGGTCCCTTTAAATTTTAAAAAGTTGTTATTTTCTATGAGAGCAATCCTGGCCCCAGAAATAGAAAATAATAACCCTTTAACATTTCAAAAGAACCAGGTGCTGCCAAATAGATGTATGCTGGATCAGCTTCCTCTTTTCTCCAGCACCCCCTGGATACTTAAAACTCTCCCAAAATTCCAGGAGACTGCCATTGCTCCCAAAATTTCGAGAGTGTTCTACATGACTTCAGATATACTCAAGCTGACCTGAAATGATGATGCAGGTCCCTATAAGGTGAGGGAGCCAGGAATGAATCAGGTATTGCCAGATTAGATCATGGTGGGACATTGTGCAAAGCCACAGAAGAACTTGGTAGGTTCCATCTTAAAGTTAATACCCAGTAGTTTAGAGATTTGATTGTTTATTCTGGCTTGAGAGCCAAAGCAAAATCATCAGGAAGAACAGCTACAGCAGGATCTGGTGGTCCATTGGCACCTTATTGCAGAATATGCCGAGTAATCAATAAAACATTGTGAGTGGGTGGATGGGGTCAGTGACAACAAATTTTTGTCACGCTAGCTCCAGAGCTGTTCCTAAAACTTACATGTGTACAGCTGATAAGTGGGGTTGTTTTGTTCTTCAACAGAGTCATGATGAGATGTTATTTACCAAGTGATGTTATGTACCTCTATGCCATGAAAACCTTTGCCTGCCCATTTCCACACATTCATGGTGGAAAGTGACTAATGGTGACCCCATAAAGTTTTCAAGGCAAGGTTTGCCATTGCATGGCTCTGCATAGCAGCCCTGGCAGTCTCCCAACCAAGTACTAACTAGAGTCAACCCTGATCAATTTACGAGATCTGATTAAGCCTCTATTAAATGGATGGGATTTTTTTCCTCCAGGTTGTTGGCAACCCTAAAAACAATATTTGCTTCTTATTTTATTGCAGATATAGGATTGTAAGTGAAATACATGAGAATAGAAACAGAAATAGTAACAGAAGCAAACAAAAACTGCTTACTGCAAAAAGACTCTGTAATGGTGCAATCACATTATTAAAAGGATCTTGCTCTCTCACAGAGAGGAGGGAAGACACACAAGGGGCCCCTTCCCTCACTTTGGAATCTTTCTGAAAAGCCTGTTGCCTCCTACCTTTGAACTCCTTGAAAGCCAAGAACTTCTCTCTGTCATTTTTTTAAAAAATCATCCAATGCAGCTGATCAAATTCTGTTTTTAAAAACCAGAATAATACAGAAACAGTTCTGTTAATATTGAGTGGCCAAAACTCCAAGTTGCAGATGATGGCAAGGTGATGATTCTTATATAGCTGATTTAAGTTGGTCCAAGAGGATGCAATACATAGTCCTGTAAGTGGAAAGAGTCTCTTTTCAGTGAACTATTTCCCATGTTCCCAATTAAAGGGAAACAGCCCCACTTTTTAGACAGTGTAAGTCAAACAACAACATTAATGAAAGGTGGTTTAATCTTGGGGAATCTTGCCAGTACAACACAAGAAATGTCCTCTTGCGTGCTTTCTGAATAATCCCTTCTGTCTTGATATCTAGTAGTACAGAGAGTTAATTGTTCATCCTGACTGGTAATCTGGTGCTGGTTCTAAAAGTGGAAAGTGTGACTCCCTGGACAGAAGTGTCTCAAGACAAGACAGATACTCTTCTCCTTAGAATACTCACATCCCTGTGAAATATGTCACTGGTAGAGGATTGATATGGAGTGAAACACCCCCCTGCACACTTCATGGAGGAGACACCTAGTCCCTGTGGTATACAGAGGAAAGGGTGTTGCCTTCATTTGACCCCTTTCCAGTTTCTGTCAATTCTGAAAATGTGTGTGTTCATACTATATTTTTGAGTCACCGTGCCTTGTTAATGCAGCCAACTAAACCATATCAGTAGCCTTGTATGTGAGTGCTGCATTAACCTGAAGGATTAAAACTGCAACCACTGAGTGAATGCCAACATGATCATTTTACTGCTATTTGTACAGGGCTTGGTCACTTCACAACTGTACGTTCCCTGCTCAATAAGGTATGGAATATTTTATAACTGCCTCCTTATGCAGGCTTCCTACAATGTAATAATGGCATCAGTAGAAAAACAATTACATCCAAAGACTTAGTCTACTGACTTGCAGACCCATGTTGTGGTTAAGAATTACTAACTGTGACGTTCAAATGATTTCCCTCTCAAGATTTCTGGAAAGTCATTCCAACAACAGCTGGAAACCTTTAGTGTTATAAGGATGTTCCTAACCTTGTGGGGTCTTTAAAAAGTTTAATACCTGTGCGAATCAAGAAAAGCTAGGTTTTTTTCAAACAATTGCCTCAAGCTATAACAGAAAAAAGGAGACAATTATTATCTTCCACTGTGTAATGGGAATTCTCTGTCTGCAGCACCATAGGAGAGGAGAGGCTTTTCTGCCTTGCTTCCTTAATCTGGCTTTAATGAAACAGCGGACAAAATATCAGTATGACATGCAAATCCTGAATACATTCAAGACTTATTGTGTGGACTGTCAAATATGCCTTATTTGAAATTTCTGTGTGTATGTGCCTTTTAATGCTAATTAACAGTGAGGATTTTTACAAAGAGAATCCATATGTTTTAAAAGCACTCCCTTAAAGCTGGGGTACAAGTAAGAAGGCAGCTTGAATGGTTGTTTAAAATTTCAAGATGCTTTAGGACTGGCTGCATCTTCCTTGTCTAATACTTGTCTTCCTTTCAGTATTTAGAGAAAAGTCATGTGAGCTTCCAGGAGAATGTGTGCAGTAGGGGCTGCTGGAGTGCAGAGTTAGCAGAGAGAATGAGTGTGTGAGAGATTGCTTGGTACGCAGGTAAAGTGCAGTCGGCAGTCAGGGCTTCTATAGTCTTGAAGCTAAGACTTGGGATTCAGCCTGTACTTTATGCCTCAGGAGTTCAAGCCCTACAGGTAACAGAAGTGTCACTTCCAAGGCTGAAAGACAGACAGAGAGGATGCTTTTGAACTTGTGAATCTCTTGGAAGACTTTGCTCCTTTCCCTGCATTAAAAAGGTAATATTACTACCCTTGTGTATCTCTTGCTTTCCTTTTCATAGTAATTTCATGTTACTGAAATCTATTTAATTATTACTGGAAAAGGCATGTTTTTAAAAGAGTGTTGATGCCTTTCTCACCATACTTAAATCACTTTTTGTTGTGATAGATACAATAGAGAACTAAGGGGAAAGAGGTTAAAAAGGGGAGTGGACCTGACCACTTTCAGACTGTGGTCCTGAACCAGCATTTGTGTTCATTTTATATAGACAGGTTATCAGTCTTCTGTATTTAAAAGTCCAAAAGAGTTTCAAACTGTTTAATTGCTATGGCTCTGTTCCACAACCCACTATCTGAAGGACTTGGATTTAATCTAGTCTTCTCTCAATGAATTCTAAGATCTAAAATAGTTTCTGTCAGCACATTTAGCATGACTGGGATGCGAATTAAGTGATTGTTTTGTTAAAGAATTATGTTCTTTTACCTATGTTTTGACAGTTCTTTCCACTACAGTGGGATTTCCTATCCCATCCTCTTCTTCTATATACAAACCAATGTTTCTAGAGGTATTCAGGACCACTTGATGACAACTTTGGGATCTTCATTGGTTTCTCTACTGTACACTCTTCTTATCACTTTCCTCTCTTTCCAGCACTTCCTGTCTTCTATTCCCTCTTCTGAACCTGTGCCACAAGTGGCCTCCATGGAATCCCCAGTGTACATTTTTCGTGAGGAACCAGGCCCCACTTGCTCCCCAGGACTATGCCTGCTTTCAAGCAGCAGCAGCAACTGGCTCCTAGACTGGGCTGAATATGGCAACAATAGCAGTGGCATGTATGAGGATTCACAGCAGAACCACACTAACATCTCCCCAGCTATTCCTATAATCATCACTGCTGTCTATTCCATGGTCTTTGTGGTTGGCTTGGTTGGCAACTCTCTAGTAATGTTTGTCATCATCAGGTAAGAGAGAGCTTTATTATAGATTATTTGGGTGCCATACAGGACAATCCTAAACAGAATTACACCATCCTAAACCCAGTAGTTTCAATGGCACTAGGAAGATATTTAACTGTACTTCAGGCTGCACTAATAGACAGCCTATGTGTGTCTTCTCAGAAGTAACTTCTGTTATATTCAGTAGGGTTTACTCCCCAGATACGTGTACATAGGTTTGCAGCAATGACAATGGAAAATGCATGAAACAACAAAATAAAGAGAAAGAATGTGTGAACTCTCTGTGTACTTAGGAAGATATATAGAATTACTAAGACTTGTAAATGTTAGGGTTTTAGGATGCTTCTTACTGTAGGGATCAGTGTTCCCTCTAAGCTGGGTTAGTGTGAGCTAGCTCACAGTTTTTTAGCCTCCAGCTCTCAGATTTTTGTCTTGGCTCAGGAAGGATGGCTCAAGAGCAAACTGATTTATGCAGTAGCCCAATTGCTTCCTCACAACTTTAATGCCAGTAGCTCACAAAGCAGAATTTTTGCTCACAAGACTCCACAGTTTAGAGGGAGCATTGGTAGGGATATTCAGATCCAGATAGCAAACATGGCATAAACAGAAAGAATAACTTAGTGAAAAAACTCACATGCTGTGGCATTTCTTGCTTTAAATGTTTTTCTCTGTTTTTTCAATTTAGCAATACTAAGCCTAACCAACAATTAAAAAAAACCTCCTGTCTGGATGTACCTGCAGCCGTTTAAATATCAGAGACTATCTCCTCTTGAGTCTGAGACTATGGTTTTATGATTTTGAGAAAATAGACTTGAAAGTTGTAAATTCTGTGGTTGTATGATTTGGCAGAGTAGCTCAAAATACGGAAATTGTGGAAATATGTGGGTAGAGCTCCCCCCAGGGATAAGAAGCAGATAATGTTGTATATTGTTTCCAATATTATATAATAATCATACTCTTTTTCTCTTGCACTCGGCATAATTTGTTCTTCCTTTGTCTTTTGAAGAAAATGGCTTCATATTGAAAAGTACTGTATATTGAGTGGGGGTTCAATTAAGTCTATGATTTGTTCCATTGAGAGTTCACCTCTGCAAGGAAGATTCCCATAGTCTCAACAGATCCCTGTCCCCCACCCACCCCTTTCCCACCTACATGTGCCTACAGGAGCAGTCATAGACAGTACAAAGGGACTATCTCTATTAGTAGTTCCTTTGGTTACAGTACAAATTATTCATGTGGAGCACATGGGAAATCTACATTGAATTAAAGGGAAAACTGAATGAGAATGTGCACCCACCTCTGTGAGGTGGACCAAGAAGTATCAGGTGGCAAAAAAATTCAGAATTTTAAAGCATAAACTGTGTGGCATTTACATTTTAGTTTAATCCCTCCAAGGAAGTATATGTAGATCAACACAATAAAATGAATATAATTTTTCCTTGCAAAAAGGTAACTTTAATATCTGACCATAATTATTCTTCTGCTATATCATGTTTTATTAATATTTGTCCATAAACTATTAGGTTTCTTTCACACACACACACACACAGAGAGAGAGACAGAGAGAGAGAGACAGAGACAGAGAGACAGAGACAGAGACAGACAGAGCTGTCTCCTAATAAAATAATGCCTGCTATATGTCAGATTGTGGATTCCCTTGCCCTCTCAATTTATCACATATAGATTAATGATAAATAACTGGATAATATTATAAGAATATATTATCCAACGTGTTTTCTTCTCTCTCCATCTTACCTTCCTTGATTTTTCTAAGAGTTTAAATATTAAAGTAACATACCAGTATTAGTTTACATGTTGTATATATTATTACCAAAGTTATAGCTATTATTACAAATGTTATATACTACTTATACTCTCTCTGTACTAGTCTATACACACAGTCACACACACACCAAGCAACCTATACTACTGTGATTTATAATTTACTACATATACACATGCACACAAGTGGTGGTCCCAAAAGGACTTGTGGAGGGCATCTCATTTCTCCTCTCACTATTTCCTCTTTCCCTTGCCTGAAAGCCCAGGTTTTTCCTGCTTTCCCCTTTTCCTACTTCTTTCCCATCTTCCCTCCCCCTGACAGCCTCTCCCTGGAAAAAATCTAGTGGTTCTGGCTGTCCAGCTGGGCTGGGCCCAGTTGTGCTATATTGGCTGCCAGTCCAAATCCAGTTACACAGTGTGGAACCTGCAATGACTTGGGGGGGTCACTTTCCTCTGTATCCCCCCCCCACTATTTCCTTATTTTTTCCTCCTGGCAGCTCCCATATTCTCATCTTCCTCTGTTTCCTTTTCTCCTTTCCGCCCACCAAACAACCTACTTCTTATCTGCCTCTAGGGTTACCAGACCCCCTGGTGGAGGAAAGAGTCTCCTGCCACCAGGCCTTGCCTCCAGCCACTGATTCCCTGGCCAGTGGGGACATTACCTGTAGAAGGAGGAAGGCCTAGGCCACATTGCTAGCATCACACAGGAACTTGAGTATTTGCCTTTTGCTGTGCAATCTTTTATTGCTTTATCACACAGGAACTGACATCATCATGCAAACAATTGCTAGATGACACTCTGGTATCTGGACTTCTATGGTAGAAGTCAGTTTTACAATAGAGTTTTTGCCCAAATACCAGAGTGTCATCCAGAAATTGTTTGCATGATGATGTTACCGCCTATGTGATGCTGCCCCCCCCCCATCCTCTGCCAGTTGCCAAGCGGGATTTCACAACCCTGTCTCCCACCTTCAACAATATTTATTATTTATTTACTTCATTTATACTCCACCTTTTTCCACAACAAGGACCCTAAGCAGCTTACATTATTCCCCGCCATTTTATCATAACAGCCTTGTGAGATAAATTGGGCTGAAAGTGTGTGACTAGCCCAAGGTCACCCACTGAGCACTATGGAAGAGTGGGAATTCAAGCCCGGGTTGCCCAGAACTTAGTCTGAGACTCTAACCACTATACCAGACAAGCTTTCATGGGGTGACTACTATTGAACATTAGCAAGCAGTCAGTGCTGGGTGAGTCATGCAGATCACATGTTATCATCACCTGGTTGTTGCTGCTGGTCCTGGCCTTGATGAGTCCTCCCTTAAAGGCCAAAGTAACCCTAAAAAGGTCCTTGCGCCCCCCCCCCACTTTTACTGAGATAAAAGACTTGAAGGCTGGCAATACTGTTGTGGTTGCCTAGCAATGACTACTGGGGGCATTTGTTTCATAAAACTAAAGGTACAGTTTCTGTCATTTTGGAGGGTTTTAATTCCCCCATCCAATGTATTTTCTTTTTCCTTTCTTTTTTTAGATTTCAAATTTTTCTGCAAACCAGGGGTTTTTCATGACTTTGCAGAAAGATCTGTCTTGTCTATTTATGGTCCCAGTGTCTGGATTTATTTATTTTTAATATTTTATTGGTTTTCAAAAAGAAAAAAAGAAAGGAGAGAGTATTATATTGATACATTCTATTCAAATTTCTCATACATAACTAAATCTCTAAAGTACCTCATTTTTACCTATCCATATGTTATCCATTTAGCAACAATGTATACATGCTCTATATTTCCTTTCATCTATCATGTGTCCATACCATCTGTTATCTTTTCTACTAGGCATCCTAAATAACTGGTTACACATCTTCGTTCTTATCAATATTAAATAAAGCAAATAATATGT
Source organism: Gekko gecko (assembly GCA_029375565.1). Taxonomy (NCBI): domain Eukaryota; kingdom Metazoa; phylum Chordata; class Lepidosauria; order Squamata; family Gekkonidae; genus Gekko; species Gekko gecko. The sequence goes on from JAPDNY010000009.1 coordinate 129,261,320, forward strand.
ACTTAGAGGAAATTACAAACATAGCTAAACATTCTGGTATCCTTTCTCTGGATTTAATTATCCATAGATGGGTCCCCATTGAGAATTAGATATATTGTTTCTGAAGAAAACGTTGTTTGGGGTGATTGTGTGTAAAAGTTGCTTAACCTACAGAGAGTAAGAGAAAAGAGGCCACTGTGGCCAATTTGTGACTACAGCAGTGATTGTACAAATGCTGATAACAGTACTGTACTATTTGCGGCATTATGGTGGAAGAAAACTACAGATAGATGTTATTTTCTCTTGACTGATGGTACACTGTTAGTCTGATCCTATACATGTCCATTCAGATATGCATTCCACAGATTCAGATAGATTTAGTCCTAGGTAAGTATGTTAGAATGGTAGCCTCGGGCAATTCTATGCATACTTACTTAAAGATAAGTTCACTGAAAGATCCTCTCTCTCGATGCCTAGGCCTGATCTGTGAGTTATATCTTTCCCTAGTCAGGTAAAAAAAACACCAAAACACATTCACGCCTTTTGTCACAGAAAACATAGATATAATTGTGCTTTTAATAGTGTAATTACAGTTTGTATTATTAGGAAACAATCCAATTGTGTTTCTACAGGATTCCACAGGATTCAATGGGAATTCAATGCTTCTGGGTGTAACTTGTCCATCCCTTGCCCAGTTAGGATTAAAATTCTCATGGACGGTACGCAAGAATCTTTGTCACTTTTCAGGCAGCTGGAAGGTGCTGGGGAGAGGCTGTGGCTCAGAGGTAGATCATCTTCTTGGCTTTAGAAGGTCCCAGGTTCAATTCCCAGCATCTCCAGTTAAAAGAATCAAGTAGGAGATGGTGCGGAGAGCCACTGCCAATCTGAGTACAGTACTGACTTAGATGGACCAAGGGTCTGATTCAGTATAAGGCAACTTCATTTGTTCATTCACTTGTTCATTTGAGACAGCATCCCTATTCAACAGGCAATTAAAATGTAATGCTCAGTGGGTACAAGATGTTAATTTATATGAATGACCTTATAAATCCTTCTCAGAGTCCTCAAGAGTAGGCTGGGGTATGTTTTTTAAAATAAAGTCAGTGATTACTTTTCCATCTCACACCCTGTCTTTCTGTGCTAATGTTATTTCACTATTTTTCTCCCAGACCAGCTGACTTGTTTCATATTAGTGACTGGTAAGACAAAAGCAGTGATGTAGTATGGGGAGAAATGGGAGCAAGTTAGCATGAGTTCTAGTTCTAGGTAGGAAAAAAGATGCTTTAATTAAATGAGTAGACAAACATTTGCATATAGAATCTTCCCCATGGCTGTCCTGCTTCTAAACACAATAAAGCCATCTGAGAGATCTTAAATCTTGAATCAGTGGTTCTCCTCACATAGAAAAATTATCTGATTCAGAGTTGTCAAACTAATTTGTTATGAGGGCTGGATCTGACATAAATGTCACTTTGTCAGGCTGGGCCATATGTGCCATAAAATGTAATGCCAGGTACCAGAAATATAAATTTTATAAATGACACAGGCAAACTCAATTAGCAGCACTATTTTTTACTCAGAATACAATGCTTTAAACATTAACACTCTTACAGAATTTCCTTTATTTAGCAGTCTTTGATAACTGACAACTCTAGCTCTGAATTATTGCATCAAGACCTGGAGTCAAAATCTGTGCTGTAGCAATCTTGAGTATGCTATTCAGGTGTGTATCTGTAAGCAGTAAGCTTTTGATTTATTGACATTCTTTACAGAAAAGAGCTATTCACAGAGTATGTTGTCCCAAACACAGACATAATTTTAGAAGCAAAAGCCTTCACTTGGGGGTAATTCAGACTCAAAAACTGGTAAATTTTGTAATGCCAACTTCAGAAAGCTTATCCTTCAGTATAGCATCACACTGCTTTCCACCTACCAGTGAAAGGATGCCACAGATTGCACCTCGCATGCTTCAGGTCCTCCTTTCACTAAAGTTAATGGCTAAATGGCTATTAGCTCTGTAAATCGTCCATAATATCTTAAGTCTTATTATTTACTAATAGAGGCTGTAATATTTATTAATATTGGCTATAATATCCTGTTTCAATCATGAAGAAGGATTGAAAAACCCAAGCCCATCCCTTTTTGCATGGAGTGGAAAATATGGGGTATCCTCTTATTTTAGTAACGGAAACCATCCCTCGCCCATGGTCGCCCCTACAACTCCCTTAGCCTTCATGATGTGCTCTGTTATGGGCAGTTTGCCGCCTTGCCTGTGCCTGGATGTAGACCATGTCTGCCTTTTCTGTTGGCTCTCAGGACCAATGTTCCTCACAACTCCACACCGTTCTACCTCATAAACAAAAAAAGCTAGTAGTATTAAAGTTGTGAGCAAGTCTACATTTGACTATTGCATAAATTATTTTTAGAAGATTATTTCCATAACCTTGTAAAAATCTCAGAATGAATTATTTTAAACTATATTTAAACTATATTTTAAGAATAATTTAAACATTTTAACAGTAAACAGAATCAAGTCAAATTTCATGACACAAAATGTTGTCCTTTACAAGGTAGACCAAGCCTCCAGAGAACAGGTCTCCCTGCCCCATTCCACTGTATTAGTAGACCTGGCCTCTGGAGAACAGGTCTACTTGCCCCAGTCCACTGTATTGGTAAGCCTGTCCTTGGACCATCACCTTCTGTTGAGCTTTAGAAAACATACCAGCACTTGGGGGGGGGGGGAACGACTCTTGCAGTCTACTTTGGTTTTTTTAGTGAAATATGACAACCAGCATTACAGGTCAAGTATAACAGATGTGGAACAGAGGTGTCAGAACTCTGCCTAACCTAACAAACAGGAAATTGCTTAAATACTATCAACCTGCCCAAACTACTTATTTATTCAGATATTTATATCCCACTTTTCCCTGTGACTTAAGGCAGCTTACAAATCATACTGAAAAGCATAATATGGGTGTGCAAAAAACCCTGTTTTTTTCTGGGTCAATTGTAGCCTATGGAGAAATTATAGGGTTCGAGGGGGGGGCTGTTTTTTGAGGTAGAGGCACCAAAATTGTATCATAGCTGCTGGTGCCTTTCCTCAAAAAAACTTCCCAAATTTCAAAAAGATTGGAGCAGAGGATCCAATTCTATGGGCCCCAGAAGGAGGTGTCCCCATCCCCCATTGTTCCTATGGAAGCTCAGTTGTGAGCTTGTTAGATATGAGACTCAAGCAGTAGCTCATTGAACGGTGAAAACAGCTTTATTTACAGAGTGAGAACAAGATAGGACAACAGCGAAACAGTCCGGGCTTGCTAAACCACGCCCATTAGTGCAGTAAGGACCAATCAGAATATATACATAAAGACCAATCATAACATTTCCCTCCTGCACATATCCTGATTGGACAGTTGTGCAGAGTGTCCAATCAGACTTCAGGTTTCAGGATACCGTGCTGTAATGGGAGCTGGATTCAAGCTCCTACATTTATGTATGTCAATACATAACAGAGCTGAAGCAGAAATCTTCTGAGCTGGCCTCTGAAATGATGTGAGCCAGTGCCCCCATCGCAGTTTAGAGGCAACTGTGCCCAGGACCCTCTTGGGGCTCCAGCTCAGGCTTAAGCAGAGACAGTGGCAGCTTAGCAGGCTCAGGCAGTGGCAATGAAGGCAAAAAAGGCACACGAACAAGGGGATCCTCTCAGAGTCCGGGCGGTAGCACTGATGAGTCTCTCCGTACGAGCCCCCTGTGCCTGCCCATTATCATATGTATGCTGTTGTTGATATTCAGTTCCCCCCTTCTATGGCACACAAACCAGAAGCTGTCAAGGCTGCTATCTCTTTGATTGCACAGTGCAGGTGTAGATAACCCTCATCACCCTGATGCCCACCCTCCCACTCCCACCATGTGTTACACATTAGCCCTGGGACAGTATACAGGGACATAATGCACAGCCTCTGTCATCTTGCAATAAAAGTAATGACCAGTTGCTTGCAGTCTGCATAAGATGGGCTGGTTCTGGCCCACAGGCCATGTGTTTGATGCCTGTGATCTAATCCTTTAACATCAGCAATCTCTCACATTTCTGAAATGGGTATGTTTTCTCTTTACAACTGGTAGATGGAAGCTAAACCCCTGATTCTATCACCTGATCAGTCTTCAGGTCAGGTAGGTTACCTACCAATGGAGGTGGGTCAAAGCCTCTGCCTCTATCTCTGTTCTTAAATCTCTGCTTGCCCCATCTGCTATAATGTGCAAAGCCTTAGTAATCATTCTGTGCTGCAGCTGCACTTCCTATCATTGGTGGCAATATAGCTTATGGCTAAACATCTGCCTCTATCTCATTCCTGGGTTTTATAGCATGTAAAAACATAGACTTTCTCAAAAAATGCCAATTCTGACTGTTCTGTTTGGCAGGAAGATAAGCTAATAGTTCCGGCTGGATGTTGTCTCTGTCACACACATATCTGTATAGTAATTAAGAATACCAGTCTCCTGGAATTACAACTCATGTCCAGACTACAGAGATCAGTTTCCCTGGAGAAAAAGGATGCTTTGGAGGGTGGACTCTATGACATTGTACGCAACTGAGGTCCCTGTCCTCCCTAGTCTCAACCCCCAAATCTCCAGGTATTTCCCAATCTGGATCTGGCAACCCTACCCCCCAGCCACTGGCAATCCTAGGGTAGTTACTTTCTTCCTTCGTTGTCCTTTAGGAAGGGCTGTAGTTCACTTGTAGAGCATCTGTTCTGCATGCAAAAGGTCCCAGATGTATTCCCTTGGGCATTTCCAGTAGAAAGGAAAGCCAACATCCTGGCTCAGAATAGGGCAGCTTCCTGAGTTCCCTCTCACCACCCTCCACAAAGGGGAAGGTGCTATAATCTTACAACTCCCAAATGCTGGGAGTAATGCTGGTTTCTTACAACTCCCAAATGCAGAAAATAATAAATGGGCATAGTTTTTATAGTAAATTTCTGATTGCATATCTATCCCTGTTCCCTCTGAGTATTTATCACAGACCTATGACCTTCATGGGGCTCAAAACCAACCTCCTCCTTAAAACCAATAAAGTTGTTTTGGTTCTGTAACCCTTACATAAGTTTAGGTACCATAAAGACTTAATAAAAACAATATAAAAATAAAAATGAATTAAACAAAATAAATTTTATTATACAATGTACTTAAAATACAAATTTAAAAACATGGGCCTTGAATATAGCCTCTAGATTTTTAAATTTGTATTTTAAACACATTGTATAATAAATTGATTTATCTTGTTTCATTACTTTTTATATTATTTTCTGCTCAACCTTCATGGTACCTAATTTAATTTTCAGGTTGGGTTCCCCCCACTGCTTTTTTGGTGTTCATCCCTACAAAAGGTTGCCCTGTGGAAAACATGTCCTTGTGGTTTCTATCTGGTTCACAGTTTTCTAATTAAATACCAGTGATCTGGGTGCGACACAAGCCCAGTTCACATGTTACAAATGCATATATATGGTGTCCATGGGCACGATGATGCCTGCTGGTACCTTTCTGGGTGCCTGCCAAGTGGTGTTAGAAAGTGGGACAGGCCAGCTGGGGCTGTTACCCTGCAAGACTTTTGATTAGTCATTGGAGATTGGATTGGCCATTCAGATTTTTAAAAACTTTGCTTTGGCAGAAGCTGCTATCACAGTACAGTGTGACTGAAGGTAATCTGTAGCAGCCATTTTGTGGCTGACTCCAATTCATGTGGCAGCCATTTTATGGCTGGCTCCACCATTTTGTGGTTGTGCCCATCACAATATATCAGAATTCCAAGGTCTCCACAGGCTCAAAAATGTTGGGGAACGCTGGCCTAGACAGTTGCATCATTATTTAATGAGTGCTGGAAAAAAGATTTATGGGACTCTTTTCTAATGCATTTCTAAAGCTACAAAGCATATGTGTGGTAAATCTTTTCCTCTTTAGCATACATGTGGATCAATCTTTTTTACATTTGGGTCTCCACTGGATATGTTTTAAAATTACTTAAAACTTTTAGGATGGAGTATAATTTCAACTTGTAATGGAAACAGCATCATCAGTGTTATGGACTTGCCATTGTGATACTTTTCTAAACTAGTAATAGCTACCATAGGCAGAATGTGACTCATCCAGTACTTCTGGATTCACTCAGTGTATCTTGTCTCTATTGCCCCAGGATGCCATTTAAATGTAAGAATTGCTGACTATTATCAAACTCCAAGATGGCCACTTTTCCAAATTATCTTGCAAGCCACATGTGATTTGAATAATTTTCCAGGGAAAAATGGATTTTACAAGGAGCTTCTTATAGTTGTGCGGAGAGGGAAAAAAACAACTTCTGTTCTCAGATATGTCTGATGATACTTCAGGGGACAGGAATCTAGTTCCTTATTCACAGTTAGCAATGAAACGCAGCTAGGTCCCATACAGAGTTTCAGTGTGGCTAACTTGAATTTAATTAACTAAATTTTGTGCCACCTTTCAGTCCAATTTAGAGACCCCCATGGTCATATACAATTATAAACATATATAACAATATTAAATATATTCAAACATGGTCATAAAACCTGTCACTGGACACAGCAAAAGATGATATGGCACTATAGTTGCCAATCTTCAGTTGCTAATTTCCAACTGTTCTGGGAAGGTGAACTTTGTGGCATCATACCCCACTGAGGTCCCTTCCCTCTCCAACTCTGCCTTCCCCAGGCTCTATCTTACTGTGTGTTTTCAAGCTCTGGATATTTTAGTGCTTTGAAACACAGCAATATTTGGCACATTGTTGTTTTTGTGGGAACATTTCTACCATGACACACTGGAATTTGTCTTGGGGTAAAAATATACCCCATATGCAGTAGGTACAAGTTTTTTTGTAGGGTTGTTAGACATGTTAAAGATCAAAACCAGCATTTGAAATGTGTTCTGAGATAACTGGAAGCCAGAATAGCTATAACATAGCATGTTTAATATGTGCGTCAGTAATGTCCCTAGATGTTATATTTTGTTACTATTCTTGCTTCATTATACAAATGTGTTGTATTCAGGTAACAGCATATAGGCATTCCAGGATCTGGGGCATAGCAGGGTTGCCAGTCTCTAGGTGAGTTCTGGAGTTCTCCCGGAATTACAATTGATTTTCAGACTATACAGATCAGTTCTCCTGGAGGAAATGGCAGCTTTGGAGGGTGGACTGTATGGCATCATTTCCTGATGAGCTTCCTCCCTTCATCATAGGAGTGCCGGGTCCCTCCTGGCCACCAGCAGGGGACAGAAGGTACGGTTGCCATCTCCAGGCTGGGAAACTCCAGGAGGTTTGGAGATGGAGCCTGGGGAAGACAGCGACCTTAGTAGGGTTCAGTGCCATGGAGTCCACCCTCCAAAGCATGCATTTTCTTCAGAGGAACCGATCTCTGTATTCTGGGGATAAGATGTAATTTGAGGAGATACTCGAGCCTTGCTTGGAGGCTAGCATCTGTACTGCCTCAGACTCTGCTTTTCCCAGGCACCCTCTCTCATAATATTCAAATGTGTATTCACCAAATTAAAGTGATTGGAATTCAGGATGAGGAAACCTATAACATTTTTAAAAACCTAAATGTATCCAATTTAAACTTTTCTAAACATGTGATAACTCTGTTAGGAACAACTACAACAGCAGCAAAGCTGTTGCAATTTAAACAACTCTACTAATTATTAAAAAAATAAAAGAAGAAACCAAAGCAACAAGAAAACAAAATATAAAATCATTTTGAATGTTTTCTTTGTGTCAGTACACTAGAATAAACACTTAAATACTACATATTATAGGACAGCTTAATGTAAATAAGTATTTGCCAAAGTTAGTATCTGCTTATCCAAAACCTGTCATATGTTTCATTTCTATTCAAATGAAGTCCTATAATTTTTGTTATTTGCATGCCCCTTGTTTTTTTTGGTTTTTGGGCAGATAATTAGATTTTCTTCTTAATATGGTGTTTTTTATAAACAGACTGCATCATTAAGATTTCAAGGTTCATATGTATGTTAATAAAATATGGGGGGGGAAATATTTCAAGATGGTGCTTTATGAATAGACATGGATCAGATGCTCGTTCAAATGGGCCATTTTAATGCTGAAGAATTAGTATTCATCATATATACATGCTATGGTGTATATCCTTGTGGATCTAGATTGCTCTAGCTCACTCAACTTCCTGGTAGTAGTCAGTAGAGATGGGCTCAAACTGCAGTTCCACAGTTTGGTTTGTGGTACATAAGCTGAACTGTGAACTGAACCACGAACCAATATACAGGTTCATGAACCAAAATGGTTAGTATGGGATTGTAAGCCATTTAAAGTTTAAACCCCTGCGACTTTTCATGGGGACCAAAAAGCAAGGGCTTCCAAACAGCTGAGCAATGAGGAGTGCTACTCAGCTGTTTGGTTTAAATGGCTCTGCACCATTTAAACCCTGCTTTCTGCTTCCTGCAGAAAGCTACAAGAAGCAAAAAGAAAGCAATGGTTTAAAAGGCTCTCAGCTTTTTTTTGTTTATGACTCAGCTGCTTTTTTGTTTTGTTTTTGGGTCAGCTGTTTTTCATGAACCAACATGAACTACCATGAACTGCATCAAAATTCATGGATACTTGTGGTGGTTCTTCTGTTTGCGAACCTTGCTTCATGAACCATGAACCGGCCAAATTTGTGACAAACTTTTGTCAGCTGGTTCATGCCCATCCTTAGTTGGCAGTACCAGCTCCTGAGTGATATTACAGGATAGCAGTACTATTTATAAACTACTTAATCCAAATACAGTCAAATGAACAGATCCCCAGAAAGGTCATCACACAAATCCCATGAAAATTAATAGACCATGTTAGTTGTAACTAACTAAAGTCCCATTGATTGCAATGGGATTTAGCAATTAATAGTGCAGTACTAAACCAGTTTGCCCCCCTCTAAACTAACTGAATTCAATGGATTCAGAAAGGTGTAACTCTGTTTAGGATTGCACTGAAAGTATACTATTTTTATCTGAAATTCATTATAATTAGCACTGCCATCCTAAGCAAGTCTACTCAGAATCCTACTCCAGTCTACTCAGTGGGGCTTACTCCCAGGAAAGCATCCTTAGTATTGCACTTAGCATTTGGTCATAAAACAACTATAGGATTTAAAAAAAATTCTTTCAGTGGTGACAGGAGGATGTCAACTGCTAACTTTAAAACTAAGATCCCTATAAAGCAAAATAAAAACAGTACATTTTCAACTGGTCATCAACGTGCAAAATTATGCTATCATTTAACTGTTGTTTGATCTTAGTGGCAATAAATCTATTGGCTTTACTATAACTCGACTACTTTGAATAATCTAATTACAATTAGTCACAAATCCAGTTCTGCCTCTGGCAAGTAATGCTTAATTGGTAAGCAGTGCGTCAATAAATCAGTTAAAGGACTGAATAAAAAAGGAAGTGGAGTACAATCCGAGTTGTAAATGCTAGTAAAATAGCCTAAAGCTCTGCCAAATGTCTGCTGTGCTTTGGGGAGCAAAAGTTACACCTCCTGATATACCCAAACTACTCCTTTCATTTTGTCTTCAGGTTGAAGTCTGTAGCCACTATTCTTTTTGCCCCTCAAATGGCACTGATCAACATTATTTACTTTCAATGTCACTATTAAAATGGAACATGACAACCTGATATGGAGCACTTTCAATGACTCCAGTCCTTTCTCATTGTGGGGTGAACAATGTGCAGGGAAGGAGGGAATTTACTTTTCTGTCCTTACCTCTCCCTCAATTGACAGGTGAACCCATTGGGGGGGCTTGATTTATCAGGTTTTCACTTGGGTTCTGAAAATATCAAAGGCAGCTGAGACGAGGACTTTTTGCCGATAAGGTCAGCCCCGACTCCAGGCAATCCCAGCTGATCTTTGTCCCTCTTTCCTTCTCCTCTTTTAAAAAAAATCAATCTGGATTTGACAACGTTTGCAAATTTTGTACTTCCAGAACTGTGATTGAAATTGAAAAGACTGGCAGACTACCAGAAGTCAGCTTCCAATATATAGTGGATGAGATGGCTAGACAGTGTTATCAATGCAACAAACATGAAATTGAGCAGACTCCGGAGGACAGGAGGGCCTGACATGATGTGGTCCATGGAGTCACAAAGAATCAGACTCGATTATGCAGCTGAACAACAACAACAACAAAACCCTTTAAAGAACAGATATCTATGCAACAATGGGAATGACTATGGGTAAAGGATATCAGATTTACAGTCAGCGAGATGCTAAGAGAAAATTGGTACAAAATGTTTTTCATATGGCATATAGCTCCAAAGAACATTGAGAAACCAGATAAAAACTACAAAGGGAAATGCTGGAAATGTCAAGATATAGATGGAACTTCTTTCATATGTGGTAGAATAGTAAAAAAGCAAAAAGATACTGGAAAGAAATACACTGAAAAATGCAGAATGTGTTAAAGTTTAAATTCCCAGTGGAAGTCCAGGGGATGCTATTAGGTTTTCTGCCTAACAAATTACCAAAAGAGGTATTCAAATATATGGTGACAGCAGCTAAAACTGTTTACACAGCAAAATGGAAACTAGACTTCAGTCCACATTTAGAAGAATGGGAAAATAAACTTGCTGAATATGCAGTAATGGCAAAATTAACAACCTGTTTGAGAAACAGGTCTATTACAAAATTTGAGGAGAGATGGAGAGATGGAGTGTATTATAATAGCAGGAGACAAACAAAGTGAGGAAATATCGTATACAAACATATGGTAATGAAACAGAAGTAGAATTAAAATCTGTTCCCAATGTAATATCTAGAATACAAATGAGTTCTTGATATGAGATATATAATAGACTTCCTTTTGCACTTTGATATATTACTTACCTAATAAAGAGTCTAATGAATATGCAGAAATGGTAAAAATATGTTATATTGAATATGTAGTAATGATGAAACTAATGCTGTAGTCAAAATAGACTAGTTATGAAGTTTGAAATTTAAACCTAAAGGATGAATACAATTGCACCTCAACAGAAGTAAGAACAATTGTATTAAATAGATAATACCTTAAAAATTATAATGAAGGGGATGTAAGGGGAAATATTTTCTGTCTTATACTTTTTGTACTACATCATTGTCTTTGACAAACGCAATTAAGTTGTATAACCCTTTTTTCTTTCACTTTTCTATATCCCCACTGTTCTCCTAAATGAAAAAATAATAATTAAAAAATAGTTGTAGATTTTCCAGGCTGTATGGTCATGGTCTTTGCATTGTAGGACCTGTTGTTTCATCAGCAGCCGAGATTGTGTTGTACAAATAGATTCCCAAGCCAAAAAGAAGCCACAACAAGGAGGAAAGTTCGTTGGTTACTTAATTGCAATCAAATAACTGAAAACAGGCCAAATCAGCCTATCAAAAATTGATTGCTTTCTGAGCAATATCAGAAAGTACATGAAATTTTATACCCCAAATGACATAGGCAAAAAAATAACATCCAGAAATCATAATTGGTCACAAAATGACAGAACATCATCTGAGTAGTCTTTTATTCATTGGTCAGTTACAACAAAAGGTGTCCCTATGTGATATAATAAATGTTTATTTAACCTAACCTTATAAATAATATATTAATAATAGGCCTGTGGAAATAAAGTTAAGGGTGGTAGTGGGATAGCCCAGCAGCTTTACCAAATGCAGCCTCCCACAGCCCCATGAATAGTGTTTGTTTGTTGGTTTGGTTTTTTTAACACACTGGGAACCGCAAGCCTCTGACACGGTCCCGGAGATCAGGCCAGCAAGGACTGCCTTGCAGCCGCAAGACACAGCCCTGAAGACCAAGCCGCTACCGCAGCCTCAGGAATCAGGCCCCCAGGCAACCTCGATGCTCTGGCCACCAGCGCGGCTCGACACTCCAGCTGCTGTGACCCCCACATGGCCTGACACCTTTGGCCGCCACCACAGCCCAACGGTCCTGCCTGCCATGGTCCGATGGTCCTGGCCACCACCGCGGACCAATGAACCTGGCAGCCACTGCAGTGAACTGACACTCCTGGCCCTCACGGCCTGATGCCCTCTGGCCCTCCTGGCCCTCACGGCCTGATGCAAGGCCAATGTCCCTGGCTCCCAGTGCCGCAGACTGACGATCCTGGCCTCCACCGACGCGGCCCATGCTCCCAGCCTATGACAGATCCACACTGCCAGGGTCCCTCTGCAGCCTCTGCTGCTGCTGCTTCAGGACAAAGGCCTGTAAAAAGGCAGCAGCTCAGCCCTCAGGGTCTCTTCACCATGAGCATGCCGAAGGACTGCTGGGGCAGGAGCTGAGCCTAAATAGGCTGATTCCGCCCTCTGCCTGGTGCTGCGCTTATCGCAGCATCAGCGCTGTCTCTTCCTCCTCATGAGGAGGCAAATCAGCCCCCTCCCACCAGCTCAAGCTCTGCAGGAGTTGGGGTCGCATTCTGATATGAGACTAAAGCCCTTGTTGACCCAGACACTGCAGAGTTTTTACCCCAAACAACTAAAACCATGAACTCTATACTTCAGGCAAATACATCTATTGAAAAACCTATCTTCTGCTGTACCGAAGGCCTGTTAAAAACACCAGACAGATAGATAGGTATTTAATCCAAACAACTTAAAGCAACAAAAAAATGTTGTTTCTTGTCTGCTAGCATCAGCTAAAAAGACACTAACCTACAAAGGAGAGGCATTTATTAAAATATAAATTCATAAAACCTTAATATGAAAAAAGCCATAAAACCAGAAAAATATAAGTATATAAATAATCTTAATTTTAAAAAATCATTATATATTCCCATCCATGCTACAACTGGCATCCTCAGAGGTATAACACAAAAAGATGGCGTACTCTGTGTCAAGGAGAGGATTCCAGTCACAGCTGCTGGTGAAACGTCAGGCTCTACAATGCCAAGACCATGGCCATACAGCCCAGAAAATCTACAACAACTAATGAACTCTGGCTGTGAAAGCTTTCAACAACATATTTAATATTTTAAAAAGTTAAAATAAAAAGGAAGACTGGAGCTGAATGTCAAAAGCCCTCATGCCATTTTATCTTGGCTCTGATGTTTCTAAATATTTTTCTTAGGAGACAGATTTATATTTCTTTTTCTTCTTCTTGTGCTCCAGGTACACAAAGATGAAGACAGCCACCAACATTTATATTTTTAACTTGGCTCTGGCTGATGCCTTAGTTACCACAACAATGCCTTTCCAAAGCACAGTGTATTTAATGAACTCATGGCCATTTGGGGATGTGCTGTGTAAGATCATCATTTCCATTGACTACTACAATATGTTTACCAGTATATTCACTCTGACTATGATGAGTGTGGATCGATACATTGCTGTGTGCCACCCTGTGAAGGCTCTGGACTTCCGTACCCCTCTGAAGGCAAAGATTATCAATATCTGCATCTGGCTATTATCTTCATCAGTGGGCATATCAGCCATTGTTCTTGGAGGCACCAAGGTCAGAGAAGGTGAGTTTAGGCTCTGCTCTGTGCATGGGATCATCACTGTTTAATGGGAAAAGGATTTTTTGGTCACTTCATAGTAGGATCAAAACCACATTCAAACACACCAGGCCATGCTGACTGCAGAGTTACCCCTGAATGGCTATAAAATGGCCATAAATCAAAGGAAGTGAAACCAGCATGCAGTGTGGAGGCTACCATAAAATCCAACAATCAAAGAAAGTGAAAGTGGCATGCAATGTAGAGGGGAATTTCTATTCCAACATGGGTTTGGTAAAACAGCAGAGCAAATGCTAGATGCAGATTGGACCTGTGACTCAGTAGACAAACAGTCCTTTTTCTTCCTGAGTCGACATTGGGTTGCCATGCCACACTACATTAAGTGTCCAGAGATGAAATTCCCATCTCCGTCCCCACACTCACAAACCTTGAAGAAAGCCAGATGGTTGTCAAAAGAAAAAGCAGGAGACACCATCTTGCAGCTCGGGGAGGCATCACCAGCATCTCCTAGGTTCTCAGCTGGATTATAGGAGGGACTTTCCCCAGGGGGAGGAGAGGCCAGCCACAGTGACAGGGAAATGGTGGATGGGAGCTTGGGTGGCAAAGGAAGATTGGAAACAGGTGTGTCAGCTTCAGCCCACTCCAATGGTAAAGCTAGGGTGTGGGTTCAAAGAGTGAGTGAGAACAACCTATTGGGAGCAAGGGTTGGCTGTCAGCCAGATCCTTATGGGGGAGGAAAGGAATTGGATGGCTCAGGCCTCACTCCAAGGGGGAAGATTTAAGCAGGGAGCTCAAGGCTGGCCAGGGAGGAAGAGTGTGGGAGAGACCCAGAGGGCTGGAGACAGCAATGGGGAACCTGCAAGCAGGAGAGAGGGACTCCGGTGTCTGCCAACCCCCCTCCTCTTGCATCATCTGAGGCCACTGCCAAGCTCCCTAGCATAAAAGTCACACCCTGGAGGACTCTGTTACTCCCAGCTGGCACCCTACAGACCCAGGACCTGACAGTAAGTCAGCCTGTAAGCCATCCCTAAAACATAGATATCTATGCTACATCATCATATTAGCAAACCAGGGTTTACACTGGCCATATGAAAACTCTGGAAACATCCTTCCTGAGAAAGATGCTCCATGCAGTAGCTAATGTGTAGGGAGGCTTCCTATATAGATTTTACTGTGTAGAGAGCTTTCAAGCATTAACACATCTAGAGATGCTCTAGAGAATTCCCAAACAATGGGGGTGTTCCACAAATGATGTAGTCACAGTATTACATCTACATATGGAGAAGCCATTCTGTGGATTATTTTTTTTGCCCCAGCAGCTTCTCTGTGACAATTATAACATATAAAGCAATCCTACATTTTCTGTGTTTTCACTGTGAATTTATTGTCAGTTAGAGCAAAAGACACAATTTATTGCGGAAGAGAAAAGACTGTTGGCTCACTGATTCAATCAAGTGGGCTGGAGTATTATAGTACGCCATATAATATTTTCCCCTGCTCCATAAATTCCACTTTGTAAATCATGCATCTCCATTGTCAGCAGTTCTTCCTCATTACTTCCTGAGCAAGCCCTCTAAAAGCTTCTGCTTCTCTTTCCAGCCACTAAAAATGTGAATGCTTCAGTTCATTAAAGAGGTACACAACTGTGTATTGGTAAAGAGGCAATAAAATGTATTTGCAAGGTCAGGCTGAGGCTCATTCACTAAAAGCAGTAGTGGTATCACAATTAATGACTTTAGACTTCCTATTTTAGCATTCCAGTCCCCTATGATAAGGAGGACATCTTTTTTTGGTGTTAGTTCTAGGAGATGTCGTAGGTCTTCATAGAACCAGTCCACTTCAGCCTCGCTTCAGCAGCACATATACTAAAATTGGAACGATACAGAGAAGATTAGCATGGCCCCTGCGCATTCTGTCGTTTTTGAGATTGTATCCCATTACTGCCTTTCTCACTCTCTTCTTGACTATAAAGGCCACACCATTTTTTTCTATGGGATTCTTGACCATAGTAGTAGATATAATGGTCTTCTGAGTTAAATTTGCCCATTTCCATCTACATCAGTTCACTGATTCCCAAAATGTCGATGTTCAGTCTTGCCATCGGTTTTGCAAGATGGTACCATCCAAATTACACTCACCTGTCATGTGTGGAAGTGCTCACAGATTGCTGGCGATCCATCCACAGCAGCACCTGCAGCTGCTGCTCAAGACTGTAGTTCTGCAAGGAAATGAGTTAAAGAATCGCATGGCAGAGTGGTTCACCATGTACAGCAGAGTAGCTGCCAGAGCCCCCCAAACCACAGATTCTCCCTATCCTCTGCTGAGGGTGGGAAACAGGCAAATGACAGAGCATTCTCACCACCCCAAAATGTACCAGAAAACTTTCCTGGTATCTTTTCCCATTGCATGTCAGGGGCCATGCTACTGCATGGCTGTGGCTTGTGTTGTCTATACATGAACTCAATGCTGGGCTTGAGTGCAGGAGGCGCTGTTGCGGCACCCAGCCTCAAGCAAAAGGGAATGGGGAGCAGGTTTGGGATCCTTGCCCTTGCTTACCTGTCAGTGTGTGGTTGCCCCTTTGGGTTGAGCCTCCAAAGTTGGGGTACCTGTTAGGGTTCGGGAATAGGAGAGGTCAGCCACAGAGTATGGACTTTGCTTTCCTCCTTGGATGTTAGTGCTAAGTGGGACCCAATAGATATTATTTACCTTGACTTCCGGAAAGCTTTTGATACAGTTCCTCAACAAAGGCTCCTAAGTAAGCTCAATAGTCATGGGATAAAAGGACAAGTCCTCTTGTGGATCAAAAACTGGCTTATAAATAGGAAACAGAGAGTGAGTATAAATGGGAAACTTTCTCAGTGGAGGGTGGTAAGCAGTGGGGTACCACAGGGATCAGTACTCGGCCCAATGCTTTTTAACTTGTTTATTAATGATTTGGAATTGGGAGTAAGCAGTGAAGTGGCTAAATTTGCAGATGACACAAAGTTGTTCAGGGTGGTAAAAACCAGGGAGGATTGTGAGGCACTCCAAAGGGATCTGTTGAGGATGGGTGAGTGGGCGTCAACGTGGCAAATGGAGTTCAATGTGGCCAAGTGCAAAATGATGCACATTGGAGCCAAAAATCCTAAATATAAATACATGTTGATGGGGTCTGAACTGGCAGAGACGGATCAAGAGAAAGATCTTGGAGTCGTAGTAGATAACTCAATGAAAATATCTAGACAGTGTGTAGCTGCAATAAAGAAGGCCAACGCTATGCTGGGGATTATTAGGAAGGGAATTGAAAACAAATCAGCCAGTATCGTAATGCCCCTGTATAAATCATTGGTGTGACCTCATTTGGAATACTGTGTACAGTTCTGGTCACCGCATCTCAAAAAGGATATTATAGCATTGGAAAAAGTGCAGAGAAGGGCAACTAGAATGATAGGAGGGTTGGAACACCTTCCCTATGAAGAAAGGTTAAAACGCTTGGGGCTCTTTAGCTTGGAGAAACGACGGCTGAGGGGTGACATGATCGAGGTTTATAAGATTATGAATGGGATAGAGCAGGTTGAGAAATAAGTACTTTTCTCCCTTTCTCACAATACAAGAACTCGGGGGCACTCCATGAAATTGCTGAGCAGTCGGGTTAGAACAGATAAAAGGAAATACTTCTTCACCCAAAGAGTGATTAACATATGGAATTCACTGCCACAGGAGGTGGTGGCAGCTACAAGCATGGACAGTTTCAAGAGGGAATTAGATAAACATATGGAGCAGAAGTCCACAGGGTATAGATGGGAACTCTCAGGGTATAGATGGGAACTCTCAGTCTGGGGCAGGTGATGCACTCTATTCTTGGTGCTGGAGGGGGCAGCAGTGGGAGGGCTTCTAGTGTCCTGGTCCCACTGCTGGACCTCCTGATGGCATGTGGTATATTTTGGCCGCTGTGTGACAGAGTGTTGGACTAGATGGGCCATTGGCCTGATTCAACATTGGCTTCTCTTATGTTCTTAAGTGTTTGCCCTGTAGTGCTAAGTGCTCTCTCTTTGCTTTTCCCATCATCAAAGTGTGTTGCTGCTTGCTCTAAGTCCACATGACAGAGAACTCTGAGACAGTCTTGTGCAGCACACCCTAACTATTGAATTGTAAGATGTCCTGGCTGAAGTTTTTGTAGAGTTGGGGAGGCGTGATTGGGTCCTGGGGATGGGTCTTGTCCACTTCAGGGAGGGAGGTTTGGCTGAGCATGTAGTCAGCATCCTGAGCTCCTGTGAGACTAATTTTCAAGGCTGCATGGGGGGGGGACACTTGAATTTTCAATTGGCATAAGTTTCCACCTCTGGCAGGGGGCTTTCCCACGTTAAAAGGCTCAGGGAGCCAACTAACTCTGGCCACACCTCAAACCCCCCACAAGCAAACTGGGACTGGGGCCTAAGCCTCGGTTGCACCAGTGGATGGCCATTGTGAGCTGCCACCGGCACTTGAGAGCGATGGAGCAGTGCTGGGGGCCTGCATCATCATAACTGGCTGTTACACTGGCATATCTCAGACATACATCTCAGTGCAAAAGTTGGCTCCCTGAACACTTTCACACGCCTCCTTAGGATTGTCCTTTAAGTGCCCTGCACCTGAGTATCTTATTTGTATCTAGTGTCATGGTTTGGATTGGGAATATAGAATGGTATGCAGGAGCCAATCTTGTCAGATCTTGTAAATCACTTGGGAAGACCACCTAGGAAGACTCTGTAGAGGAAGGCAATGGCAAACCACTTCTGCTTCTCTTTTGCCTTGCTGAAGTTACCATAAGTTGGTTGCAACTTGATGGCATATACATACATAATGGATATGATTAATACTAGATGGTCACAAATGGGTCATTTGTAGAAAAAGAGGTGCAGGAGCTCATTAGTATAACTCATTTGCATAACTTATTTGCATATACCACACACCTTGACATCACCAGAAGTGTGTCAGAAAGCAACACCCACCACTCAGGCTCCACCTCGAAAATCTCCAGGTATTCCCCAACTCAGAGCTGGTGAGCCTACCTGGAGAAAAACTGCTTCAAAAGCACAAAGAAAATTTGTGGCAGGGGATCAGCTTTTGTGAGCCACTGCTCTCTTCTAAAGATACTTCATGGCTGAAGAAGTGACCAGTGACCCAGTTATGAACAGAGGCTACAGTTCCCACATTTGCAGAAGTCTACAGATATGGGCAACATCCTCCTCACTTGCTACCTACATGTAATGGCTGATGACTCTGTTTCAATGTATCTGAAAATGAGTGCATGAACACAAAAGCTTATACCCAGAATTAAACTCTATTGGTCTTAAAGGTTCCACTGGACACAAACTTTGTTCTATTGCTTCAGACCAACACAGCTACCCACCTGTATCTATGCAAACCAGAATTGTTCAAGAGAGCTCTTCTACAGAGGCAATAGGCTTACACTGTACAAGAGAGTTCACAAAGTTACTTGAACAAATTATTACGGTAGACCCAACACCTCCTGTCCACACATGCTTAAGGTAGGATAGGAGCTCAATGTTTCATTAGCAGTGGTACTTAAGAATATCTGTTCCAGTGCAACAGAGCAAAGTTTTAGTTCAGTGGCATGTTTAAGACCAACAAAGTTTATTCACATGAAAGCTTAGACCCAGAATTAAACTCTATTGGTCTTAAAGGTACCACTGGACTCAGGCTTTGTTTGGCACATTTTGTGTTTATTGACTGTTAACCTTTATTTAAGCTGGTTATAGCCTAACTTGGAAGGAAGGAAGGAAGGAAGGAAGGAAGGAAGGAAGGAAGGAAGGAAGGGATAGAAAGAAATGGAAGGAAGGAAAGGAAAAGAAAAGAAATGGGGGAAAGGGAGCAAAGAAAGGGAAAGAAAATGAAAGACTCTGTGTATGCTTGCTTTCCCCAAGTTCTAAATTCCCCAACCAGCAGTTAAAAAGGAGCTTGAAGGCTTACATTTGAAATGTCCTCCTTTGGCTGTGAATTCCCAGGCTAGAGTACTCACTCAGCCACCAGTTCTCCAATCCCTTCAACATATAAAAATGAAAGTGAAACAAGAGCTCCACCCAACAGGACCAAACTAAATCACACAGATATTAAGGGACGAGCAGACTGTTTCATTACGCATAGACGTGTATACAAGAGCAAGACCCTTTGGGAGGAGTGAGAGACCAAGAAATATAATAAAATAAATAAGTAAATAAAACCAATTGAAAGCGGGGGCGGGGGAGGAGAGATGGACTTCCTCCAGTATAAACTATGAGCTGCGGCAGGCTGGCTGGAGAAGGAAGAGGAGGCAGAGAGACATGCTTGCCTTCCCTGCTAGATCTTCTCCAGGTGCCTGGCAAGGGGAAAGGCGGCTTGGAGGAAAGGGCATGTCTGCTGGGCTCCAAGAGGCTTAGGGGGAAAGGAGAGCATTTCTGCCTGGCTTCCCTTCCTGTTTCAAGACAGAAAGGGGAGCCCAGCAGACATGCCTGGCTTCCCTGTGCAATCTGCCCCATGGCTGGAAGATCGTGCAGGGAAGCCAGGCTTTTAAATCTCCCCCCCCCCACTCTCTCCACAAAAGCAGAGTGGCTCAGGGGGGAAGGAGGGCATATCTACCTGGCTTCCCTTCCTATCTCCAGCCAGCCTGGGCTGACTGGAGACAGGAAGGGGAGCCCAGCAGACATGCCTGGCTTCCCTTTCCAATCTGCTCTGAGTGCCCCACAGCTAGAAGGTTGCGCAGGGAAGCCAGGCATTTAAATCTCCCCCCCAGTCTCTCCGCAAAAGCAGAGCGGCTCAGGGGGAAAGGAGGGCATATCTACCTGGCTTCCCTTCCTATCTCCAGCCAGCCTGGCTTCCCTGCACAATCTGCCCCATGGCTAGAAGGTCATGCAGGGAAGCCGGGCTTTTAAATCTGCCCCCCTGTCTCTCTGCAAAAGCAGAGCGGCTCAGGGGGAAAGGAGGGCTTATCTGCCCAGCTTCCCTTCCTTTCTCCAGCCAGCCTAGAGGGCTGGCTGGAGGCAGGAAGGGAAGCCCAGCAGTCATGGCTGGCTTCCCTCCCTGATCTTCTCTGAGTGCCCCACAGCGAGAAGGTCGCGCAGGGAAGCCAGGCTTTTAAATCCCTCCCCCCCCAGTCTCTCCACCAAAGAAAAGTGGCTCAGGGGGAAAGGAAGACATATCTGCATGGCTTCTCTGCATGAAAGGGAGCCCAGCAGGCATTTAATTCTTCCCCCTCGGGAGGGGGCGGGCCTGGGCTTGTTACTGCCAGAGCACTACTCTGGGGCACTTCCAACAGGAAACAAACCCTGGTCACAAACAACAAAGTGTCCCAGTCCAAGACTGGCAAAGGCCAGTTGTTTCCCATCGTGATAGGAGTCAAGTCCTATAACAGAGCAGAAGGCTAGCTGAACTTTTATCCAACCAGGAGAGCAGGAGAGAAGCAGTCAGAAGCTAATAGAAAAATAGCCTGATGGCCCCTCTGAGAAATCAGTTTCCAGATAAGAGGGAATCAGTCCTGAATTAACCATTAAGCCAAATAAGCATGTGCATAAGGCACCATGGGAAGGGGGACACACCAGAGTTCTTCCTCTAGCTATCATGCCCTTAACTCTTCCACTGCCATACTTGACTTTAGTCAACTGACAAGTTACAGTTTTAAAAAGTTTATATTTAATATAGTTGTGGGGTCTGGCCTGGGGGATAGCCTGGAAGAAAACTGAATTTTTAATCTCTTATTTCACCTTCAGCACATATTGAGTCTTAATGTCTTATCAATAAGCAATGGAAGGGCTGAGGGACACCACTGCTGTGCTGTGTTTAAGGCATCAGTTGGGCTTAATACTAAAGCAGATCTGGACAGTGCTATGGAATGGCCTTTCCCAGATCACCTACTTCCCAGAACAAAGAGGATGCTGGTCTATAGTGCTAGTTTTCTGGTATGATTGCTTTCATTTCTTTCCTGTGTCTAGTGGCTGTTGTCCCAGCTGGGGAAATTCCTGGAGATTCAGTGGCACTGTGTGGAGACAGTGAAGTTTGGGGAGAGGAAGAAGCTCAGCAGGGATGTGATGCTTGCATCTCTTACTTGCATCAGCAGCATGCAGCAAATACATCCTTCCCATTGGTTGGGCATTAGCGCAGTCCGTCTTAATAGTGCCTTGCGGTTTCTTTGAAAAAGGAAATAGGTACCACAGTATCCCATGGCTCCAAAGGAGCCACAATCAGCTTTGAAGGATGGCTTCAAAGAAACAAACAGAAAATTAGCAACTTCCTCACAGTCAAACTAACTTTGTTGAATCCGTTTGCCAACCCAAATAGAATATGGGATCGATTTTTAGCATCAAAATCTTATACACTGATTGAGAACAATTATGATTTGTTTTTCATTATTAATTAAATGCATTGTTGATACCTTTTTTTTTGATCTGCTAGACTCTTGTCCCTAATTGATCTTTTAATGATTGATTTGTGACAAAAGTAAGTCACAGAAAAGTAGTGATTTTTAAAGTCATATGCTTTTACTGACTTACAAGGGACATCTTTCTTAAATGAATGTAAAACTTTGTTAACTCTTACTCCTTTTAAGCATCATTCATGTTCAAGGTCATATTGCTAAAGAAGCATTTTTCCTCTGGACAACTCAAATATGGGTGATTTAAATCTGCCCAGAGCCAAGGGGAGTCTTGGATAGGTAGAGAGTGGCTGGTCAAATGGATGAAGGTCAGAGCACAACCACTTTTGGCTGACATAAAAAAAAATAGTTATTTTTCCTTTCCTAAAAAGAAGCCCTAAAAACTGAAATGCCACAGATGTAAAAGTCTGGTTTTTATAGTTTAGAAGGAGTAAATCAGTGCTCCTGGAGAAGAGCTGCTTCAACTAACTGATGGCCCTGCTTGGAACAGCATTTCTTAAAAATCTAGTAAAATATGAGCTATGTTGTACTGTAAATTCTGTTTATTTAATCTGCCCATGATTGTTGTTCTTATTGACCTTTCATACAGGCAGTATCGAGTGTTCACTGCAGTTTCCAGATGAAGACTATGTCTGGTGGGACATCTTTATGAAAATCTGTGTCTTCGTGTTTGCATTTATTATCCCAGTGCTGATTATAGTAGTTTGCTATACTCTGATGATTCTGCGCTTGAAGAGCGTGAGACTTCTTTCTGGGTCTCGAGAAAAAGACCGAAACCTCCGCCGCATCACCAGATTGGTTCTTGTTGTAGTTGCAGTTTTCATCATCTGTTGGACTCCAATCCACATTTTTGTATTGGTTGAGGCCCTGGGGGATGTGTCCCACAGTACTGCAGCCATTTCCAGTTATTATTTCTGCATTGCTTTGGGCTACACCAATAGCAGTCTCAATCCCATCCTTTATGCTTTTCTGGATGAAAACTTCAAGCGTTGTTTCAAAGATTTCTGCTTTCCTTTTAAGATGAAGACAGACAGACACAGCACCAACAGAGTCAGAAACACAATCCGAGAGCCTGCTTATACAGAAGAGGTTGATGGGACAAACAAACCAGTATGACTAGCCGTGGAAATGTCATCTTACTGTCCTCCAGGACAAGATGAGTCCAATGACCTTGGACTAACTCAGATAACTACTGCAGTGTGAAATGGACAATAATAGACCCCTTTGATACTATGTAAAAAAAAATCCCATGGTCTGAACTGATAAATCACTACAGCTGGTAATAAAGGTTTATTCAAATGTGCTTTTGGATCATATTAAAAACAGATCTTTGTACATAGCTGCATATCAATTTTGGGAAGAAAAAGCAAAGGAAGCTCTTCATTATCCTAATGTCTTTGTGGAAAGAGAAATCTATTTTTCTTATGCTACCTTACTGCTGCTGTTTAGATTCTGGATGGAAATGATAGTGTGGCTTTCAGCAACTGGTAAAAATCAGTTAAAGTGTAATAATCTTTTACTATACTGTATTATAAGAAAAGATGTCAGTTTCCGGACTGCCAAAACCACAAAATCAACACTTTCCTTATAGCATATGTATGTAACGTGTATTTCCAGATATCTACACAGCCATGAATCATGTAATAGATTATGGAAACTAGTCTTCTGCTGGTTAAATTTGGGAGCTCCTGAAGGGTAGTCATACACAATCATATTTTACATGATGATTGTATCCATTACTTCATAGGCTGGTCAATGGAAACATCAATGACTTGTGAGTAATAACCATTAATGCTGAGGGAACCTCATATATGATAATTACATAATTATTGCATGAGTGGGCTATGTGAATTTTGTTGATATACACAATGCATATCTAACTTTGCTCCCTATCTAGGATGAGTTGCCAGGCCACCTGCTATGGTAGGATACCCTTGTTGCCCATTCCTGCTTGAAAAATGTCAGTGTTGTACATGATGTGGCATCACTTCCAGGGACATGATGTCATGTTGCTCCAAGAATCACTGGTAAACTTTATGGTTTGCTATAGAGTTTCCAGTGATTCCTGAGTGATATAGTGTCACTTCTGGTTTTCTTGAAAGGGATGTCATGGCACATATGATACTGGATCCCCCATCTCCTTTCTGTTAAGTGATTAGCCTTATTCAGCAAAGAAATACTTCCTCACTTAGCATAAGAAAACTGTAGGATTGAACTCTAACAATGCCATTCAAAGCTTGTCTACTTGGAATCCTACTCAGTTCTGTTTAATGGGACTTACTCTTAGGAAAGTGTTCTTAGGATTGCACTATTAGTTATTATCATCTCTGGTTCTGGTGGTCTTTTTTTGGAAGTTCCATTGCTATAAAGTGCCGAGGCCAAAAGTGAATGTGTGTAAATCATAGAATTAAAACAAGTATTACTACCTTTTCTGTTTTTAAAGAAAGCTTGAAAATATGCTATTGCTGAAGTCTAGGAAACTGGAGAAAATCAGGGCGTGGCTTTAAAATGGCTGAGATCAGAATATTTATCCTCTCTTTTCCACTTTATTACCCAAACTTTTTCACATTGTCCAGAGATGCAGTGTTTGCCAGTTTCTTTCGTCTCCCATCCCTCTTTTTCCTTCACCAAATTCCACATTTGGCACACTCAAAAGCCACACATTTTCCAGCCAAAATAGAATGTACAAATATGTATAATTTATTCCAGTTAGGATTTTCATGGATTGTCCTTTTATGTCTGTTTGTACTCTGAGCTTCCTGGTTTAAGCATGATAATTGGAATAACTTTTGTACTTGTGTCTGTTCAAGGTTGTTACAATGTTGTTTTTTAATAGCACTTAAAATACAAAAGAATATATATGTATGTGTCTTGATGATTGGTGATTTTTGTGTCCGGAAATATCTCTACCTAATGGTTGTGGAAGTAACAGTATGCCTTTCACAATGTAGAGCTATAGATAAGGAAATATCAGACCATCTGTCAGACTCTTGCACAAACTTCAGCCTCAACAATACTCTCTTTTCAGTGATTTGTTTATTGAGATACTTAGATGCTACAAGCTAAGATATTCTTGTGTCAGGATTTTGAAACGAATACCAGCCCAAAAGTTATACCCCCTTCAAACCACTCGGTCAATCATGCATTCCATTCAGCCCGCCTAAATGAGTACACTTTCACACATCCCCACCTGAGAACCTACTTTTATTTATCTACGACAATTCAGCAAGCACAGATAGATTCTAAGGTCATTTAGTCTCTTCCCAGCCCACGGGAGGCACCCTTAGAAAAACAGTTACTAGGCAACAAAGTGAAGCAGACACATACAGCTCCCCCCCCTTTATATCCCACTTGCAGAACTACAAAGGCATACAGATCCGTCCCAGAGAAACATTGGCAAACCATATGGCAAATGAGGACTCAAGTTGTAAACCATCTACAGGAAAATATGGTACATTTCCCCTCTTGCAAACACATCAGTCAGTCTTGTGATGCTGCTTTTGCTATTTTTCTTTCTTACCATGAGCTAAACAGAACTTGCATAGAATTGTATCACTGTCTCCCAGGTAGCTCACAGTAGTTAAGATGGAGCGTCTGATAACTAATCACACAAATGGTCCAAATTTTTCTGTCAGTTTTTTTTATTGCCAGTGCTATACATTATACACTATTGTTTAAGTGGTTTTGTGTGTGTGCGTGTGTGTGTGAAAGTGATCCACAGTTACTTGGGGCATTAACTGAAAAGAATGTTTAAAAGGTCCAAATATTTGTCTCTATTTAACTTAATTCCATTGATTCATCAGGATGTAAAAATGCATTTAACAGTGCAGTCTGAAGCACAGTTAACTCATCTAAGCCCATTGACTTCAATGGGCTTGGAAGGGAGTAATGTCGCTTAGGACTGCACTACATATCCCCCATTTATAATTAGAAGTTAACAGTGCTTAATGTAGTTCTTATGCAATGATCTCTGAAACTTTTATACCAGTAAAGATATGTGTGTGTGCGTGTGTATGTGTGTAAAATACCATCAAGTCACAGCCGACTTTTTGTGACCCCAACAAGAGGCTTTCAAGGAAAGTGAGAAGCAGAGGCAATTGTGTCATTGCCTTCCTCTTCAGACTCTTCCTTGGAGATCTCCCTTTCAAGTACTGGCCCTGCTTACCTTCTGAGATCTGATGAGCTTGGACTATACCATGCTGCCTTCCTTCACAGTAGCAAAGATGTAGGCCTTAGTTTATATACATTAGAGGACATCATGCCTCACAGAGCAGAGGCTGTGATAATTTGTTTATTGCTGCCATTGTTTGTTGTTTAATTCACAGTCCCCTCAATAGCAGATGGGCTACTCAGTCAGTAGACTTTATCTCTGTGGTGCCTTAGGAAAAGGTTTTCTGCTTCTGTCTATTATGAGCAACTGTCTGTCTCTGCTTGGCACAAATGACATATGCAGAGTACATTTCATTCAGTATAAATTTCTGCAGTCTTCATGCATATATAATGTGAACATTTGTAACTCAGAAAATCTGTTTTACAAGGTGTTCTTGGAGAAAGAGACTTGTAACTATTACCTTGAGTCATACAATAATTTCATCATAAGTCACCAGAAGTAATACAGAGATTGAAGATATTTTTCCATGTATTTACTCATGGCATTAAAATCCTGAGCAGCATATGGCAACTAGCTAGTGGATTATCGGGGTCCTGAGTATGTTTGTTGAATACAGTGCTTAATTTTGAAAGGGTGCTGGGTCTTAATATAAAGGTCATTTTTCTGACCTTTTCCTATAATGTTAGATATGGGGAGAAAATTACTGTTTGATGGGAGGCACTCCACATATGCCTGCAAGTCCACATTTGAGGGCTGAATTCTAGTACTGAAGCCAAATCTGAAGGAAATAAAATATAAGGTTTCAAACATATATATAAAAAACAAATCAATCAACAATCTCTTATTTGTTTATTTGACTGATTTCCATCCTTCCTGTCTACTCTAAGGAGAACACAAGGTAGCTGACAAATAAATAGAATATAATTTTCAACAACAATACATTTTAGCATCTGTGAATAATTCATAATAAGGAGGGGGAATGGCTAAACAATAGAATATTGACTTTGCATACAGAAACATGCACACATATACACAATGAAAACACAAACTCCATCATCTCTAGCTCTAGAAAGCAAGTGTTAGGAGACTTTCCTTGGCCTGAAAAATTGCTGTCAGTGCCAGTCAAATTAGGTAATACTGAGCTAATGGCCTGATTTAGTATACTACTTAGTAGATGTTGCTGGAAAACTATTTTTTCCCCCAAAACAACTTTTTCACACCTTTATTAAAGAGTGAACATGATGGGACTGTGAGAAATCTGCAGGCCTATCCTCCTGTGACAAATTTCCATGAGAAAGATTCTCAAGTCAGCACAATTTCAAATGTAAGAACAACACCAGAGCTTGGTCAGCTAATTAAGATACTTCTTTTCACTGCAATCTTCTTTAACATTGGGAGATGCCTTCCCTTCTTTGTGCCTCCAAGCACTTCATGGCTGTGCCTCTGAGCACTTTGATGCTTCTTAGTGTAGCACTGATACATATTGTCGGAAGTGGTATCTGCAGCTGCTGTCTATAGCTGGTCATGTGTTCCATCCTATGATTTAAGCTCCATATCAGAGCTGTGTCCTATGGGTTGGATACCATGCAGGATTTCCATGGATAGAAGTAGGGCAATTTTTGCAGTCCCCCACCCCCCGCAGACCTCCAACTCCCCTTTCCTCCCAGGAGGATGGAGGGACATTTGAGAGAAATCCTACTACACAAATGGAAATCCTTTTTATCCATGGAAAAGTTGGTTGATCCAAGTCTATGTTGGCACACATTACTAGGGATGTGTGGGCAGTTTAGTTTGCTTCATCTACTTTACAGAATCATAGAGTTGGAAGGGACCTCCAGGGTCATCTAGTCCAACTCCCTGCACAATGCAGGAAATTCACAAATTCCTCCCCCACACCCGCAGTGGCTGCTGTTCCATGCCCAGAAGATGACAAAAAACCTCCAGGATCTCCAGCCAAAATGACTTGGAGCAAAATTGCTTCCTGACCACAAAGTGGCGATCAGTATTTCCTTGGGTGTTTAAGAAAGGGCCACAAGAACTGATGCAACCCTTCCTGCCCTCCCTCTCATGGTCTGCTTAAGTTTACAGGATCAGCATTGCTGTAAAATGGCCATCTAGTCTCTGTTTAAAAACCTTCAAAGAAGGAGGATCTGTTAGCCAAAATGCTTATTTACGCATTGATCGGACTAAACTTATTTGCGTTCTGGTCTATGTATACAGAGAATGGAGCTCCCGGTCTCCAGCCGAAGGCAATGGAGGCCGAGGGCTGTTTTGCCACCGCCGGAATGACGGGGCAACAGATGGGTCATAGCGCAACGCGCTATGACGTGGGCGGGGAGGAGCCAGCCCAATATAGGGCTGCTCCCTCTCCCACCCAAAGCAGTTGAAGCCTCGTGCTTGGGCTGGCTGGAGGCTTTTATCCCGGCAGATCCGGAGGCTCTGCAGGCCGCGTTGCGGAGCATGTTGGACTGAGAGCGTCTGGGGAAGGCTCCGTATAAACGCGGCTATTGGGGCAGTGGCTTCAGAGGGCTCTGGGCGTCTGTGGTCAGGAGCAGCCCGGAGGGCGGTCGACGCTGCAGCGTACTGCTGCGGGGGCTCCTGGGGTGACGGTGGTCGGAGGCGGCCCAGAGACGGCTGCGCAGCAGCGTACTGTTGAGGGGGGTCTGGGGGCGACAGTGCTTAGAAGTGGCCTGGAGAACGGTCGGCTCGGTGGCGTCCTACTAACTTTGGTGGTGGTGATCGTGCTGAGTACTTTCTCAGCTTCAATTTTATCGGGTTATTTACTCTGCATTGGCGACCATTTGAGGGAGTACTGTTTTTTTTTGGCATTCCTGCGGGGGTGCTGTTTTGATTAAGTTTCAGCCTAGTGATTAAAGTCACCCCCCCCCTTGCCACCTTGGGTGGGAGAGTTCCCTTGGGCCGTTATTTTAGGCGGGCTCCAGCCCCCTGGTGGTTGGTTCAGAGCAGTCAATTCATTTAAGTGGCGGCCATCTTAGGTGTGGTTTAAGGGGAGTGAGGCATACACTGGAGGTGGCCATTTTAGGAATTGTTTATTGTATTTTGCTGGCGGCCATTTTGAGTGGGGCTTGCTGCAGTTTATAATTTTGGGGAGGCTATTTTTGGGTACCCCCCCTCATTAAGCCCTTCTTCATTATTTGTCAATACAGTTTCACACACTTAGCAATACAGTAGCCGCTGTCCATACTTTAATATAGGATGGCTCCCAAGAAGGGGCAGGGCAAGCCAAAAGGTAAACAGCCTGCACCTAAGATTCCCCCAGCTGCGCCTGCACCGTCAAATTTGGAGGATGATGACACTGATCCTATCAATGCTGCAATACTAGTGAGGTTGGAGGCTTTAGAGAAGCAGAGGGCCAGGCCTCAGCAGCTTGATCCCGCTCCATCCGTAGCAAAGAGACCAAAAAACTCTGGTATTTCTTCCTTTCAAGCGCAGGTGTTAGCAAGACTGGCGCTTCTCGAGGATGGTCAATCGTCCACTTCTAGGATTGGTGATACAGAGAACAGACCGGCAGAAGAAGGCGAGGGGTCTCATCAGTTGGAGCTATACAAGGGTCCTGTACGTCCTCCTGGCCAAGATGGTAAGGCTGGTGCTGTTAGTCAGGATGACTCATCGTGGCCTTGAGGTTCAGGTAACCAGGATACATCAGGGGTTTCACCTTCGGGCAAGAGTCCCTCAGCAAGGGCAGGGGCCTCGTCATCACCCAGTGGGTGGCACTTTGTACCGCCTGCTTTGGACGGGGGAACCACACAATATCCCGGACAGGGTGGGTGGTATCCATCTAGCACATCTACTCCTGTGGGATATTCTCATGATCATGCCGCAGCCAAGGTTTTGCCGGTGGGTGATATAGCCCTGCCATTGGGAGATCACCTTTCCCTGGCTACTAGGGAAAAAATTCTTAAAGGCTCCTATGTCGATGTTTTTGCTCTGTTATACCGTGAATTGGACAAAAAAGACAAAGAGGACTTAGATTAAAGGGACAGAGAGCGTATTAAGAAGCGTAGAGTAGATAGGACCTGGGGTAATTGGTACCCAGGTTTCCTCATTTATTCTGGCGTGATAGTGCGTCACCAGCCCTGGAGGGCATCAGCACTCTTACAATACATGGATATAATTTACAAAGCCTTTACGGGTTTCACAGGACACGCGTGGCTGGAATATGATGAGGGTTGTCGCACAAGGGCGGCCATGAATCCGTCTTTGCGCTGGGACCTTATTCATCCCCACCTGTGGGGTTGTGTCTGCCCCTAAATCCTTGTATTCCGAGCACTCTGACAGTGGTCACGTAGTGCAGAGGCTACAGGGTCAGAACCCTTCGCGAGGGCAGACGGGGACTTTGGTACAGAAGCGTCCCCTTTGTTGGGAATTTACATCACAGGGTACTTGTGGAAGGAAGTCTTGTTCCTTTCGGCATGAGTGCCCTCTCTGTGGGGAGCAGCATGCACTGTCCGGTTGCCCCAAGCCAAGGGGACGTTTCGGAGCAAGGGGAGGTAAGCGTCCCAGTGGGGGTGGAAGTCAAGCTGCCTTTAATGACAAAGGGGCCCAGCCCAATTAAGATTCAGGTGTTAGAGAGAATTTTGAGAGGTTACCCAAATAAAACAGTATGTATTTACTGGAGGGGTTTTTGTTCGGATTTCGGATTCCTTATCAAGGTGAGAGGGCACCTTTCTGTGCTCCTAATTTAAAATCAGTCATAGGGATGGAAGACATAGTACGGGCAAAAATTGGGAAAGAGTGTAAAGAGGGGAGAATCCTGGGACCATTTCTTTCCCCCCGGTGCCTAATCTCCGGGTGTCTCCTTTGGGCGTTGTACCAAAGAAGGCTCCGGGTGAGTATCGCCTCATTCATCATTTATCGTACCCTCAGGGCGGATCTGTGAATGATGCTATACCTGATGAGCTTTGTTCGGTAAAATATACGTCATTTGATCAAG
Organism: Gekko gecko; assembly: GCA_029375565.1. Lineage (NCBI taxonomy): Eukaryota > Metazoa > Chordata > Lepidosauria > Squamata > Gekkonidae > Gekko > Gekko gecko. The sequence continues at coordinate 129,292,256 of JAPDNY010000009.1, forward strand.
CCATGAGGGCTGTACGGGGCTGTGGTAGGGGTGCACTTTTAGCAAAATGTGACATCAAATCAGCTTTCCGGCTTCTGCCAGTACACCCGGCTGATTTTGATTTATTAGGTTTTGCTTTTGAGGGATTTTACTATATGGACAGGGCCCTTCCCATGGGTTGTTCAGTGTCCTGTGCTGCATTCGAGAAGTTTAGTTCCTTTTTGGAATGGGCTTTGTGATTCAGGACAGGATTGGCCTCTACGGCTCACTATTTGGATGATTTTTTGTTTGCTGGCTGAGCAGGGACGGTCCAGTGTGCCTTTTTACTGTCTAGTTTCATAGACATGGCAGCTGAATTGGGAGTGCCCTTGGCCGAGGAGAAGACTGAAGGTCCTAAGCCTATTTTGACCTTCTTGGGTATTGAGATAGACACAGTTCAACAGTGTTCTAGGCTCCCTTTGGAGAAGTTGGAGGTCCTTCAGGGCTTGGTGGACAGATTTAGTGTTTGTAAGAAGATATCATTGCGGGAGTTGCAACAACTGGTGGGCCATCTTAACTTTGCATGCAAAGTGGTGGCCCCCGGTCGGGCTTTCGTTAGGCACCTTTGTGATGCTATGCGTGGCCTTCGCCTTCCTCATCATAGGACTAGGGTGACTTTAGGGATGCGGGAGGACCTTCTACTTTGGAAGGAGTTCTTAAGGTCATTTAATGGGGTGTCATTCTGGAGGGAGGAATTGCAATTGGAGGCAGAGTTGCAGGTGATGTCAGATGCAGCAGGCTCATCCGGTTTTGGAGTTTATTTTAGGTGTCATTGGTGTGCTGAGGATTGGCCTCTGGATTGGTTCCAGGCTGGCTGGGTCAAAGACCTAACCTTCCTGGAGTTTTTCCCGATTGTGGTAGCAGTGGGGATTTGGACGGCTGATTTTGCTGGTCGTTCGGTCCACTTTTGGTGCGACAATCAGGCTACAGTACACGTGATAAATTCTCTGACATCCAAGTCCGTGCGGGTCATGAAGTTAGTTAGGGCATTTACACTACTATGTTTAAGGAATAATATATTATTTCGTGCAAGGCATGTTCCGGGAGTAAGTAATGGGGTCGCTGACGCTCTCTCTCGGAAACAGATGGAGAGATTCCGTCAGCTGGCCCCGGATGCGGACGAGCGCCCGGCAAGGATGCCCCTCAATTTTTGGCAGATTGGCGGTTTGAAGCTGAGCGGGCGATAAGTATGGCCCTGGCCCCGTCAACACGTAAATCTTATATGAGGGCCGGTCACCAATTTTTGGCTTTCCAAAGGGAGGCTGGATTACAACATGAATGGCCTATTCCGGTGCATCAATTGATGCAGTACTGTGTTTATCTGAAGGGCAGGGGGTTATCGGTACGCTCTATAAAGGGCAAGTTGTCTTCTTTGGCCTATGCTAGTAAGGCTGCTGGGCATGAAGATAAGACGAATGATTTTCGGATTAGAAAAATTCTTGAAGGGTGGTCTTGCGAGGCAGGGCAGCTACCTGATTCTAGGGAGCCGTTAACTCCTTCAATTCTGAAGGGCTTGAGGGCATTGTGGCCTGGCCTATGCAATGATGAATACGAGGCCTCTCTTTTTCACTCAGCAGCTTTGCTTGCATTTTTTGGAGCTCTTCGAATCAGTGAGCTTGTCCCTGCTTCGCGTCATGACACATCTAATCGGGCTATTAATTTAGGCGACATTAAGGTTAATGAAGACAATGTAGTCATTCATATTAGGCGGTCGAAGACTGACCAGTTGGGTAAGGGCTCAACAATAGAATTAGGACATTGTTATGAGCCTGATTTGTGCCCTGTATCAGGTCTACATCGTTACCTGGGGCTGCGAGGGTACGAAAAGGGGGTATTATTTCAACACAGGGACGGATCACCTCTCACAAAGTTTCAGTTTCGGGCAGTGACAAAACGAGCGCTTGATGCATTGGGTTTGGGTGGTTTCTGTTTTGGGACCCATTCATTCAGGATTGGAGCTGCTTCCACGGCAGCTGCCATGGGGTACTCTCGAGAGGACATTCAGGGTATAGGACATTGGAGAACTCGTAGTTTCAAAAGTTATGTTTGTCAGTGTAAGTTCTAAGTGGTTCATGTTACTAAATTAGTTCTTTTTCAGGTGCTGTGGGCCGGCAGGTGCAGAGGAGAGTCATATTGTGCGGCCACAGTATGATTTTTTGGGCGGCTCGTCAGGCCAGGAGGACGCCGGTTGGTTCTCAGTTGGGCTTGAGTGAGTTTACGGTTGTTGAATGGTGGGGAAGGCGGGGCATGCATTGGCCCAGATTGCTCCCACTACTGTTCGAGGAACGGCATGGGCCGCCTCCTGATATTTTGCTGGTGCACCTGGGTGGCAACGACCTTGGCCTGATGAAAGGCAAGGCCCTGGTGATTCAAGCAATACATGATCTGTCATTGATACAGCGAAGATGGCCCGGGGCATTGATCATTTGGTCGGCAATTTTGCCAAGGCGGGTATGGCGCAACCTGGGGGATCCCAGGTGCATTGACCGGGCTCGCCGCAAGGTTAACCGACAAATGAGAAAGGCTATGGAGGGTGGCCTGGGTCAATTTTTGCCACATCCTGGAATATTGGTTGGAAATACTGACCTCTTCCGGGAGGACAGCATTCACATGTCAGACAAGGGCAATAAATTGTTTTTGGAGGATATTCAGCAAGGGATTAAGGCTGCACTTGGTTTGGTGGCCGCTTCGGACAAAGCAGAGGCTTGTCCTCGCTAGTGGCAGAATAGTGCAGGGAGTAGAAAGCAGAAATTGGTGAGCACCTTAAGCCATTCCTAGTTTAGGAACATGGGGTCATCAGGAACGGCCTGCGGGTTATTAAGGCTCTGGGTGGTGAATGATGATTCCCTCTGGGAACCTCTTGGATAAGCTCCTCTCTGCAAACTTTATGGTTTCAGGGGTAGGCGCTCCCAGGAGGCCACCAGTGGCTGGGCTGCTGGTCGCAAGCCAGATTAATGGCTCAAGATCGGGGTTGGTGGCTCGCCCATATCCTGGACAAGGAGGCTGGTCTGGCTGACACCTGCCTTGTCTATTCTGCTCTTGAAAATGCTTCCTTGCTGTTTTAGTTGTTTAAACATTATGTAGTTAATAAAGTGGCCCTTGTCTGATCCAAAACTGTTGTCCGTCTTTTTATTCCGTCTGCGGGGGCAAAGCAGTTTCGCCCAGAGAATCTGTTCCCAAAGAGACAACGTGACAAGGATTCTTTAGTAAAATCAGTTATTCTCTTTACTGAATAATATCTTTTGATTCACAGTCGCACAAAAACAGATTCACTCACACATGCAAACAAGTTCCTTAGATACAATAGAAATGGAAAACAATCAGGGGGTTTAAAACTAGAGGTATTGAGGAATTAGAAACAACGTGGTACTTATTTGATTCCTGGAGCTCGACCTTCACAGTGAAGAATGTAGGAGTAGAAATTCTGGCTAAGCGAAACTCTCACTACACACAGTTGGAACCAGCCAACACATGTGGGTTTCTTGGCCGCGGTCCAAGCAAGCACGCAAGAATTACCTATAGTAGATTCTACATTACCAGGATAGGGTAAAGATGACTAGCTAGCAGGAGAAAAGAAGAAATTCCAAAGGTTGAACCTTCACCTTTTATTAGCCATATTTGGGGGCTGGCAGTAGGGTCATCCTCCCACCTGTTAGTCCGTCCCATTCCTATACCATTGGCTACTGGGATGGTGACGTACCTACCTAGGAGGAGGGGGTAATACTTGAAATCTACACCTTTTATTCAATGGAGCATCTGGTCAAAGGTGTGAAGATGCGTTGTCTTGGAAACCTTAGAATTGCAAATGACTCTAGCCTGGTCTGAGTTATAAATCAGAAGACAGTCTTAACATATGCAAAACCAGGCATCCTGTGGGTTACGTGTTGACTCCAAATTCTTTGATGGTGGGCTTGTTGTTGTTTTGTCATCCTTTTAGCAGACCATAATGGAGATGTTCTTCTTCTTCCCAGTGCATGATGGGTAGTAGGTGTGTGTGCTTAGGTGTGTGTGGGGGCCACTTCATTAGCATGAAAGTGCAGACAGTGTGTCAGCTTCCCAATGCAAAGAGTCCCATCAAACAACGCACACAATTTCCCCAAACCCATAGACACTTGTGAGCACCATTCAGGTGTGTGTGTAGGTCAGCAAACAACAAATAACAGTATTTTCAAAAGTACATCTTCTAACAAAACCACCACCTCCTGAGGAAGACTGTTCCACTGAAGAACCACTCTATCTTTCAGGAAGTCCTTCCTAATGTTTAGCCAAAAATTCTTCTGATTTAATTTCAACCCATTGGTTCTGGTCCGACCTTCTGGGACAACAGAAGACAACTCTATACCATCTATATAACCGCCCTTCAAGTACTTGAAGATAGCTATCCTATCACCTCTCACTCGTCTCCTCTCCAGGTTAAGCCACTCCAGGCTAAGCCACCAGCCTTTTAAACAATACCGAGACTTTCACTTTTGTTTGTTTCTATTCCACCTAAACTAATACCATGATTATGTACAATTGATGATGCCTGATAGAATAAACATTTATTCATACCCATTACTGGGGGAGGGAATTTTGCCTTTTATAAACACAGAATGTAAGACCTTTTAACAAGGCTACCAAATGTTCCATGAGAAATCATTAATCATAATATTTAATTTCCAGAATTTATAGCTATGTACATTTTTCATCATTAGGTAAATTGTAGCATTAAGAAATGGTCAGCATAGTAAAACTAGATATGCTACCAAATTTCATCACAAACAGCACTTGGAAGCAATCCAAACTCAACCCAGAACAGATTGCAAAACAGGACTGGAATGTTTTGAGTTCCAGTTAGGTTCCTTCCCCACTGAAACTTTTAAGGGACAGTGCATGTGTAAAGACCTTGAAGGCTGACATGCTATAATGATGTCCTCTGGTCCCTGCAGCTGTGAAGGAGGCTAACATACAAGAGAAGCCTTCAGAGATGCTAACTGTGCCCCTGCTCCAGAATCTGTTCTCTTTGAGTAAATGCAAAGATAAATTGTGGGCTCTTGGATACTAATTTGATTCCAGAAAGGAAACAGAACTTTTGATAGACATTTCAATGAAACATTCATGTCTGTGGAATCTTTTTGTTTCTAAAATGGAATCAGATTGGCCTATTTTTAGAGAAAATATAAATGTGAGACTAAGCACTGTGAAAATATAAAGAACAGGTATAATTCAAATGCTAATTAGGATACAAGGTTTTCTTCTAAGGCAAAGTACAGAAGTCAATCAAAAGTACAGTATTTATTATTAACAAATATGAGGATTAATTTTGAGTGGTTTTCTAGGTAAAGAGTTAATGGAAGTATTGTTACCTAGTGGTTGGAATAACTCCCCCCATCCATTCAGTTCCATATTGGTCATTTGTGAGTCATCTGTCTTCATATATAGGATCTCTGTCTTAGATGAGTAAATTTGGTGTTTCTCAAAACAATCACAAATTGTAGGCAGCATTGATAGCTCATTATTAAAAAAAACCAAACAAACAAATCTAGAACCGGGAGCCTCTACCCATGTTGTAAATAAGACACTTTGCTCATTGACAGAGATTAATGGTTTCCCTGGAGCTGTCCAGCTGGAGTGGTAATAGAACACTCATTTTTCTCTTCATCTTTATCATGACCCCTATGGGTTACCACCTTCAGCTGCCACCACTCTGGACTTATGGGTCCCTTGGGAAGGCCCAGAGTACCCTCCCAAGCCCAACCAAAATGCCCCTTTTAAGCCGAGAACTATAGGCATGATGACCAAGCAGAGAACATTAAACAAATGGTTTATTAATTCAGTACTGGGGCAAGGAAAACCAGAAAGGTGCTTCAAAATATATAACAGTGTTTAAAGGCAAAATAAACAAATCTAACAAGACTACCTATTTCTTCCTAACTGGTTACTACTTCAAGGCCTTTTATACCAGACCGGCTCCTGTACTCATTGTGTCCCAAGTGAAGGATCTTTGTCTCAGACCAGACTGTCCCCATAGCTTTTTTCTGTGAAAGGGATGACTGCAGAAGAGAAAAGAACCCAGTTTCACAGTTCATAAAGCTTAAGTTACATCCCCTCACACAATCTCTGGTCACCGATTGGTTACAACCATCGCTAAGCATTATGGGGATTGTAGGCTGTCTGCTTTCCACTCCCACACATGTCTCCTAGGGCCTAGGCCTCTAGGCCTTGTCTCCCAGTCATACACAGATCGTGACAATCTCTTTCTTGGGATATGAGATCTTCTTGCGGATTATTACTCTAAGGAAGTAATAGAAAGCTTAAGGGTCAGTAATTGGCTCAGAGTTGGCTCAGAGATGGAGAGAAAGTGATTGTCCAGTTCAATTCATTCCACACCTTAGCTTATCCTTCCTTTTTAAGGGTACAGCTGTACTGCAGTAATCACTTGTTTTGGGGCCAGGCCCCTGTTTTGGAGCAAGGAAAAAATGTCCATTTGGGTGAGACATGTATGGCCTTATGTGTCCTTCCCTTCAATGTCTTAGCAAAGATTGGCCACATAGTAGCCTGTGGCCCTGATAAGCACTAAGCCAGAATTGTTTCAGTACCATATGACATGCACAACTGCATCTATGAAGAAGAAGAGGAGGAGGAGGAGGAGGAGGAGGAGGAGGCTGGATTTATACCCTACCCTTCACTGGGGGTCTCAGAGCCACTTACAATCTCCTTCCCTTTCTCTCCCCACAACAGACACCCTGTGAGGTAGGTGGGGCTGAGAGAGCTCTCAGAGAACTGCTCTTGAGAGAACAGCTCTGCACCCAGCAGCTGCATGTGAGGAGTGGGGAATCAAACCTGGTTCTCCCAGATTACAGTCCATGCACTTAACCACTACACCAAACTGAATCACTACCCAGGAATATCTTTGAGGACTGAGTGAGAATGCTAATGGGAACTTGTTCCACTTTATTAAGTATATAAACTATAGGGAAAGAACTATGACTAAATTCAGCTAGCTCTTACCCTAGTGGATGAAAATATTAGCAATCTTTTTTTTCTCTCACACAAAGTTTACTGGAATTTTACACTTCTGCAACAATACGATGCAGTTTGTGCCTATACATGGGCTTATACAAGTTTATGCTTCAGATTACGCAAAGAGTCTTTGATTTAAAAAGAACACTGAACACCTACCTTCCCCTAGCAATGCTTAGAATGATGGAAATTATAGAAATATATACTTTAGTCATCTGGGCTTATTATAGTCCTGCATTGTACACCATAATAAAATGAAAGAGAAGTAAGGCATTTGTCACTTCATTTGAAATATTTTCCTATTTCCTGTTTAGTCTTCAGTGTTTCTCAAAATATACCACTCTGTTGCAGCTCTTAAGTGGCTGTCAACTGAAAACACCACCTCAGTGAAATAACTTTTATTGAAACAAATTCATTTGGTATACATTTGTAAACCATTGAGATATTTGATGGTGAAAGCTGGCATGCAATAAATGTGAACTAGTTTTTTTTAAAGATGTATAACAGTTAATATTTACAATCAGGGCTCTTTTTGTAGCAGGAACTCCTTTGCATATTAGGCCACACACCCCTAATGTAGCCAATCCTCCAAGAGCTTACAGAGCTCTTCTTACAGGGGATACTGTAAGCTCTGGGAGGACTGGCTACATCAGGGGTGTGTCGCCTAATATGAAAAGGAGTTCCTGCTACAAAAAGAGCCCTGTTTACAATGCTGTCCACAAAATGTTTAAGCAGGAAGTCTCGCATATAGGCAAATGATGTCCGAATAATGCTACTGTAGCCTAGCTTTAGGCGTACCCAGAAGGAACGTGGCAGTCAGAGGAGACTGAACATGAACACAGGAGCCACCAGATCCCCTGCATGGACTCCAGAGATGCAGGTTGAGTTCTTTGCTGTATAAACCATAATTATTTTTTAAAAACCACTTATGCCAAATACTGGCAGTTAAATTCATATTTAATTAATTTAGATACAAATATGCCCATTTAACTGGCTTTTGGAAGATGTTTGCCCTTGCTTCTGCCAAAAGTGAAATTTGATAGCAGATGTTCATACAATTCATAGAATGCTACTGCATAATTCAGACATACACGGTTTATAGTCACCAACATCAGATTTGAAAATACCCAAGGAACCAGGTTCCCAGATCCAGAGCATTTCTGACTGTATACATAAAACTTGGTTTGTAATCCAAAACCATTTATTTTCTGTGTCCAATTTGAGACTTTAGTTAGACTACTCTAGAATATGAAATTTATGCTGCATTCTTATTATTCTTATTATGCATTCTTCTCTTGTCTAAAGACAAATTTAAGATTTTAATTTTTTTCAGGAATATGTTACCCAAACTTTACTATACCAATCTGACTCAATTCAGAAATAAATTAAGTGAATCATGTGAATCCGAGCAACATTATTTCTAACATTATGGAGCTGGCTGAAATTTTCTTATCTGACAATGAAGGCTTTGCTCATATCTGCTGGAGGCAACAGAGCAGCAAGAGGTGGGGGAACAGAGACAGAACATATGGCTTTCTTATCATGATACGTAAAGTATGGCAGCCAGCCTTAATGCACTGCAAGAGAAAGGGAAACTCTTCGCTTGTACTTGCTGTCCAGCAGTCAGCTCTGCATATATGAAGTGGATTCAGTCAGAGACCTAGACTCCCCCCTCAGTAGGCCACTCACTTGCCCTGCAAAGAGACTGGGGAGATAGAGACAAAAGCTTTCACTGTCCCCCCCATGGCAAATACACAACAAATTAGACCAGATCTGAGGAAGGATCAAATAATTTTTATGTGTGAGAATGCTACTGGTTCAGGACCTGAGATCACTTCATGATTGTACCTGGTAATCTATTTTTTCAAAAAAACAAAAAACAAAATATAACCATAGCATAAATCTGTCCCCTCCCTCATGGATCACTGCCTTGTCGTGGCGAGGGGGCTTGTGTGGTTCGATGAGGCTGTGGGCTATGCTGTGGAGGGCCACCCAGGACGGACAGGCCACAGCAGAGAACTCAGACCAAGTGTGGTCCACTGGAGAAGGAAATGGCAACCCACTCCAGTATCTTTGCCAAGAAAACCCCATGGACAGTAACAAAAGGCTAAAAGATATGACACCAGAAGATGAGCCCCTCAGGTCGGAAGGTGTCCAATATGTTACTGGGGAAGAGCAGAGGGCAAGTATGAGTAACCCCAGAAAGAGTGAAGTGGCTGGGCCAAAGCCGAAAGGACGCTCAGTTGTGGATGTGTCTGACGGTGAAAGAAAAGTCCGATGCTGCAAAGAATAATACTGCATAGGAACCTGGAATGTAAGATCTATGAATCAAATTAAGCTTGCCGTAGTCAAAAATGAGATGGCAAGAATGACCATTGACATCTTGGGAGTCAGTGAACTAAAGTGGACAGGAATGGGCGAATTTAACTCAGAAGACCATTATATCTACTACTGTGGCCAGGAATCCCATAGAAAAAATGGTGTGGCCTTTATAGTCAACAAGAGAGTGAGAAAGGCAATATTGGGATACAGTCTCAAAAATGATAGAATGATCTTGGTCCGAATCCAAGGCAAACCATTCAACATCACAGTAATCCAAGTCTATGCCCCAACCACTGCTGCAGAAGAGGTTGAAGTGGACCGGTTCTATGAAGACCTACAGCACCTCATAGAACTAACACCAAAAAATGATGTCCTCATCATCATAGGGGACTGGAATGCTAAAGTAGAAAATCAAAAAGTAACCGGAATAACAGACAAGCTTGGCCTTGGAGAACAAAATGAAGCAGGGCAAAGGCTAACAGAGTTTTGTCAAGAGAACACGCGGGTCATAGCCAACACCCTTTTCCAACAACCTAAGAGGCGACTGTACACATGGACATCACCAGATGGGCAACACCGAAATCAGATTGACTATATAATTTGCAGTCAAAGATGGAGAAGCTCTATGCAGTCAGTAAAAACAAGACCTGGAGCTGACTGTGGCTCAGATCATGAGCTACTCATTGCAAAATTCAGACTTAAACTGAAGAAAGTTGGGGAAACCACTAAGCCATTCAGATTTGACCTAGATCGCATCCCCAATGAATATACAGTAGAGGTGAAGAATAGGTTTAAGGGACTAAATCTGATAGACAGAGTGCCTGAAGAACTATGGACAGAGGTTCGTGACATTGTAAAGGAGGCAGCAATCACCGCCATCCCAAAGAAAAAGAAATGCAAGAAAGCAAAGTGGCTGTCTGATGAGGCTTTACAGATAGCAGAGGAAAGAAGGAAAGCAAAAGGCAAAGGTGAAAAGGAAAGATTTACCCAAATGAATGCAGATTTCCAGAGAACAGCAAGGAGAGATAAGGAGGCTTTCCTGAATGAACAATGCAAAGAAACAGAGGAAAACAATAGAATGGGAAGGACTAGAGATCTCTTCAAGAAAATTGGAGAAATCAAGGGAATGTTCCATGCAAAGCTGGCCATGATAAAGGACAAAAACGGTAGGGACCTAACAGAAGGAGAAGAGATTAGGAAAAGATGGCAAGAATACACAGAAGAACTATACAAGAAGGACCTCGATGTCCCCGACAACCACGACGGTATAATCACTGACCTCGAGCCAGACATCCTGGAATGCAAAGTTAAATGGGCCTTAGAAAGCATTACTAACAACAAAATTAGTGGAGGTGATGGTATCCCAGCTGAGCTATTCAAAGTCTTAATAGATGATGCTGTTAAAGTGCTGCACTCAATTTGCCAACAAATTTGGAAAACACAACAGTGGCCACAGGATTGGAAAAGGTCAGTATACATTCCAATCCCAAAGAAGGGCAATGCCAAGGAATGTTCAAACTATTGCACAATTGCACTCATTTCACACGCTAGCAAGGTCATGCTAAAGATCCTACAAGCTAGGCTCCAACAGTACGTGGATAGAGAACTGCCAGAAGTAGAAGCTGTGTTTCGAAGAGGTAGAGGAACTAGAGATCAAATTGCCAACATTCACTGGATTATGGAGAAAGCAAGAGAGTACCAGAAAAACGTCTACTTCTGCTTCACTGACTACGCTAAAGCCTTTGATTTTGTGGATCACAATAAACTATGGCAGGTTCTTAAAGAGATGGGAGTACCAGACCACCTCACATGTCTGCTGAGAAACCTGTATAAGGGTCAAGAAGCAACAGTTAGAACTGGATATGGAACAATGGATTGGTTTAGCATAGAAAAAGGAGTACAACAAGGATGTATATTGTCACCGTGCTTATTTAATTTATATGCAGAGTACATCATGCGAAATGCTGACCTGGATGAATCACAAGCTGAAGTTAAGATTGCTGGGGAAAAGATCAGTAACCTCAGATATGCAGACGATACCACTCTGATGGCAGAAAGTGAAGAGGATCTCAAGAGCCTCTTGCTCAGGGTGAAAGAGGAGAGTGCAAAAGTGGTCTTGAAGCTCAACATCAAAAAACTAAGATCATGGCATCCGGCCCCATCACTCCTTGGCAAATAGAAGGGGAAGTTGTAGAAGTAGTGACAGGCTTCATGTTCCTAGGATCCCAGATCACTGCAGATGGTGACTGCAGCCATGAAATTAAAAGATGCCTGCTCCTTGGGAGGAAAGCAATGGCAAACCTAAACAGCATGATAAAAAGCAGAGACATCACCCTGCCAACAAAAGTCCGCATGGTCAAAGCAATGGTATTCCCCATAGTAATGTATGGCTGTGAGAGTTGGACTATAAGGAAGGCCGAGCGCCAAAGAATAGATTCTTTTGAACTATGGTGCTGGAGAAGACTCCTGAGAGTCCCTTGGACTGCAAGGAGATCAAATAATTCAATCCTAAAAGAAATCAACCCTGACTGTTCCCTGGAAGGCCAGATCCTGAAGTTGAAGCTCAAATACTTTGGCCACCAAATGAGAAGGGAGCATTCACTGGAGAAGACCCTGATGCTGGGAAAGATTGAAGGTCAAAGAAGAAGGGGACGGCAAAGGATGAGATGGTTAGACAGTGTCATCGATGCAACGAACATGAAATTGAGCAAACTTCAGAGGACAGTGGAGGACAGGAGGGCCTGGCATGATCTGGTCCATGGGGTCGCGAAGAGTCGGACTCGACTGTGCGACTGAATAACAACAAAAAATCTGTCCCATTCTGTGTCTTATCCCAGTGCTTTCAGAATCCCCATCCCTTCAGCCTCCCTAACTTCTGGTATTGAAACCAGGCTGAAAGAAAAAGGTGAAAGCATAGGAGAGAAGTGAAATAAATGGTACAAGAGGGTACGGTTTAGTTCATCTCACCTGCAGGTACTATTTTTGCTTGAAAACACACTTCTCAGGGCTTGAGGAATGGAAGGAATGTCGCACATGCCAATTCATGCCTTCCTATGTCTGCTCTGTGTAGAAATTGTAATTGTTCGTAGAATGGAACCATGTTCTCCTCTGTGCCTCAAATATGGCCAAGGAGAATCCCTCAGTGGGGGGTGGGGGCTCAGCCCTTGAGAATTTCATCCTAATTAGATTGATGGAAGGGAACTGATGGTGGAAATGTCTTCCTACTGATGTCAACTATCAAGTTCATTTGCTAATATGACTAGCTTTGAATTTTTAAAAAAGAATCTGACTCAAGTTGTTAAAATGTTGACAAGCTGAATTCCCTTGTGCTTCATACAGATTGATCAAGAGTCGGTTGGCACAGGATCTCAGCTGATAATGTGGGAAAGACTGACACCATGTCAGTGACCTCTGGTCATTTTGCCAGGAGAATGGTTAGGAACAACAACTGACTGGTCTGTATTAAAGTTTAACCTTGATGCCACCAATATCCTTCTGAGAAACCTTTTGCGGTGCTGGCTTCTTCCATGACTTTATCAAAATAACGTCTTTTATAATTTTACACAGAGTACAGCACAGAACAATGTAGATAAACAGCAGAGAGCCCTTGCTGTAAGCAGCTTGGAAAACACAACTTTGCAAACTATGACTATCCAGCATCAGATATTTGGTGGGACTAGAATGGCATCTGCTTTGCAAATAAGCCCATTTTGGAGCTGTTATCCTTGGCAGCAGAAGGGTAATAAGTGTTAATGTGTGCTTGAAAATAACATACTTTATTACAATAATACCATATTTTGTTGCTAGACAGGGCTAGTGACTGATATCTAAAATAACACAATAAGTGGGAATGCATTCTATTGTAAACTATATCTCTCCATAATATGAAATAACTTTGACATTGCCCCCTATGTTACCAAAAGGACTCCCATGTCAAGCTATTTTCACATATGTAGTACCTAGACACTGGTCCCCAAGGGACTTCTTATGTCTGCGTATACACAGCTCCAGGCAAGTTTTGATAGGCCTTCAGAGAAGGATGAAAAAAGTGCTTAAACAGAGGGTAAACTGATTGTCTTACCTGAGACACAGAGTAGCAGAAAAAAAACCAAAATGGTAGCTTCTCTTTGCAGCAGAGTAAGATCATGAGTCTAGGCTAGGGGTGTCAAACATGTGGCCCAGTGACCGGATTAGGCAGTGGAATTGGCTGTCTTCTGCTTCTTCCAGGTCTGCTGCTGCTGTCTTTGTAGGTTTGTTACGTACAGATACACACCTGAACAGCATACTCAGGATTGCAACAGCACAGACATTTTGATGCAATAATTCAGAGCAAGAGGTGTCAGTAATCAGACAGTGTTAAATAAACAAAATATTGCAAGAGTGCTATTGTTTTAAGTATGTTTTTATTTTAAGTAAGAAAAACTCCTTGTGTTTGTATCCTTTATAAAGTTTATATCTGTGCTATCTGGCATTACATTTTATTACACACATGGCCCAGCCCAACAAGGTCTCATTTATGTCAGATCTGGCCCCCTGGTCTAGGCAGTTTAGTTATAAAATACAATAACAATTTACTTGTGGCAACCCAATGAAACATTCAGTTTGCAAGATCCTAGTGCCCACTTGTAGCTATTTTAACCTGAAATAATATATTCCTCTCACATAGCTAGGCAAAGGGGGGGGGCTATCTAGGGGTAGGGAGAGGTGTGTGGCTTGCTGAGGGCAGAAGGGTGTGCAAAGGAAATGAGGAACTGGTTAGGCTTTGAATCAGGTATGATTGAAGCTAATAAGGGGATATGTGAGAAAGGACATGTAAGAAAGGTTTAGAGAAGGGAAACAGAATAGCAGGTGTAATAATTCCACAAGCACACCGTGCCAGAAGGTTTGAAAGTTTTATTAGAACAAAAGCAGGGCCTTTCCTGGCCTCTGCTTGAACAAACACTAACAGCCAACAACCAGAAGAGGAAGTGAAACCAAACTACAGCACAGGCTTTTCAGCCCTAAGGAATCAGGGGAAAATAACTAAACAGTTCCATAAGTGAACATCACCAAATTCACAACTTGCCATGATATAACAACAGGAATTAGATCATATTCTACCTGTCCTGAAAAAGGGATTCTGTGATCTCATATCCGTGGCAGAAGGATTAGGGATGGAAGCCAGCTCAAAATGAGAGGCACAGAAAGATCATTTAATATCACTGTCCCCCTCTGTAGTGGAAATGGGCAAGCTGGGGAGGAGCTAATACCCACATGGGGTACCTGTTGGCCTGCTGCCCTTGGCCGGGACCCCTCATGGGGTAACTCAGGTGACTGATGATGGAAGGAGTTGGGCTCTGGTGACAGCACTGATGGACCAGGAGATGGGTTTATCCCACCTCATTAAATCTTTCATTATGTTTCTGGAGTTTTATCAGGGATGTTCCTGTACTTAGTTATCATCCAGCAAATATACTTGTTAATCATCTTGAGATGTGTGGGGCCTTGGAGAGTCACGGAAAAGAGTCTTGATCAAGGTGTGGCAGAGTTCCCATGGAATCAGGCTGCTTCCTCATGAATTGTCCTCTAGATTTCACATAGCCTGATGCTCATGATTCTCTGGTTTAAGGCTGGATTCCCTCTGCAAATCTGGCTGCACAAGGCCTGTGAATTTCTCTGGGCCTGAAAATAAGGCTTTGAGGGTAAAGTCTTGTGGTGAATTTAAGCCTAGGATGCTGATCAAGAATTTAAAATTTCATATTGCCATTAGGTATTCAACAAGTGCCCTGACCTGGCTAGCCCAATGTTATCAGATTTCAGAAGCTAAGCAGGGTCACTCCTGGGCAGTATCTGGATAAGAGACCACCAAGGAATACCAGGGTTGTGACACAGATGTAGGCAAGGGCAGATCGCCTTTGAGCATCTCTTACTTGAAAACCCTACAGGGTCACCATAAAACGACTATGACTTGATGACAAAAAAAACCCCACTACAAATCAACTAGTAGGGAACTTGCGAGGTAAAGCATTAGGAAAATTCTTCTCCATAGTGTAACAGCAAGAAGTTGCTGAACTGTGAGCATACATTAGCTTCCTGCTTGCCTAGCTCTGAACCTGGCATCTTAATGTAATCTCCCTGACTGTGTTCAGGGCTCAGTGAACAGGAAACTTAATGTCTGTCTTGCTCTGAACCTGAGTGGAATGGGTATATCTTACCTCTCCCTCCCCATTCTGCATCTGGAGGGGTGGGGGATAGGATTGGAAAACACGTATTTCACAGCACACATCCCTCAGCCATAACTTTCTCCATCTACCCATTCCAGGATACTGCAAGTTGTTACAGGTTCTGCAAATTTCACAACTGAAAGAGTCCTTTGGGTCAATAGTGTTTAATAAGGACTAGAAGTGCTTTCCCTCTTATTTTGATTAATCTGCCCACTAGGATCCTCATAGTTTACAAGTGACCCAGGTCATTAAAAGCTTATTCCATTCTGAACTGAAAAAAGAAGATTGGAAATCCCTCCCAGCCCTAATTTCACCCCTTGAGAATACTTTAAACAGTTAGGGACTTGAACTGACAAATCTCTCCTCCCCATTTTCTTCTTTCCTGTAATTTATCCACAGTTGCCCCCAGCAACCTGAAGGGCAATAAAAGCATGGTCAGAAGTCATGGGGGGGGGACTGGACTGGAAGGGGAGAAAGAGGTCCTTTCATTTACAAACTATTTCCCCCTTCATATGTGGAAGCCTGCAAATCCCAGCTTTGTATATGAGTAGCTACAATTTGCTTCTCTGTAATATGCATAGGCTGATAAAGAACAATAGTGGACATTGACTAGCAAGATCCAATATTCTGCATCTGATAGTCATGAGGTCAAATCTTACCTCCACCATACTTATTAAGAGGTCAAATCTTACTTCCACCATTAATTCACTAGTTGCCCTTAGACAAGGCATGCTTTCTAAACTAAGCCAACACCCCTAACTGTAGTAGTAGTAGTAGTAGTAGTAGTAGTATCAGCAGCAGCAGCAGCAGCAGCAACCTATTGTGGGTATATTAAATTTTCCATTTTATGCTTATATCACAACCCTCCTCCTCAACAACAACAAAACACAACCCTCTGCTATTGTCCTTGTAGCTAAGACCTTAAAATAATTAAGCAGGGTATAATTTATAAAGCCATGGCTTCTGAACTTCAAAAGTATGGAAGGTTACTGGGACTCATAAGACTGTCAGTAGTCCTGTGCTATTTCAAAATTATTGGTAGCTCTAAAATGTATAGAGGCGGATCTGCAGGGAGCTGTAAAAATGTCACTGAAATTGGTACTTTTAGATTTACAAAAACACTGGCTGGTGGCAGCTGTGGAATGTAACAGAGAAAAAAAAATATGTGCCTTAATCTTTAACCAAAGCTGGC
This sequence comes from Gekko gecko, assembly GCA_029375565.1. Taxonomy (NCBI): domain Eukaryota; kingdom Metazoa; phylum Chordata; class Lepidosauria; order Squamata; family Gekkonidae; genus Gekko; species Gekko gecko. Next base: position 129,308,993 of record JAPDNY010000009.1, read on the forward strand.
TGTTTCATTGCCATGTGTTTTATCAGCACACTAAACTCAAGGAAGCTTTCAAAAACAGTTCCTTAATTCTGAAGAAATTAAGAGCTGCTGTGGCTTCTCAAAGGAACTGCAAATACCAGATTTGTCTTCCTGGATTTCTGCTCATAATGTAGTGTCTGAGCATGATTCTTGCTCACAAGGAAATCAGAAGTATGATTGACTGTCATGGCCACAATCTTTGTTTGTAAATGACATGATCCATATGGTCAATATTCAGAGCTTTGTGTACAGAGTTGAACTGTGCAATCCTACGTAGAATTACATCCCTGTAAGCCCACTGAAACCAATGGGTATAACTCTGCTTAGGATTGTTTCAAGCACACTTACGAAGGAGTAAACCCTATTGAGCTCAATGGGGCTAACTTCTCAGGATTGTGCTGTAAGTAGTAGAAGAAGAGATTGGATTTATACCCCACCCTTCACTCAGAGTCTCAAAGTGGCTTCCAAACTCTTTTCCCTCCCCCACCCCACAACAGACACCCTATGAGGTAGGTGGGGCTGAGAGAGCTCTTTCCAGAACTGTCCTTGAGAGAACAGCTTTGACAGAACCATGGCTTGCCCAAGATCATCCAGCAGCTGCAAGTGGAGGAGTGGGGAATCAAACCCAGTTCTTCCAGATTAGAGTCTGCACATTCAACCACTACCCCAAACTGGCTGTTTAGTGTTACCTTCTATTGGCCTAGCTAAATGGTATATACAAAAGCAGAGCATGATTCATGTTTATAAAAGTAAAATCTTTTTTGGGACCAGAGAAGTAATGGTGGATGCTTTTTCCTTCCACAGCTTCTAGGCTCTCAATTGTCTCCTTCCCAATCTGTTTTTCTTCTTTGAAAAAAACACCCTATAAGGATTCTGTTACATTCATTTGCATATAATGCATGATTAGGCTCTTAATAAGACATCACCCTGTAGAAGTTCTGTGTACCTGCAGTTACTATCAGCTCAGACAATAACTAGTGGCAAATGTTGTTGGCATGTGTTCTTATGATGTCCCTTGCCTATACTAAATGAAGAGAAAGATTTGGTGCTGCTGTTGCTGTCTAGTTGCTATAATCAAAGCAGTATTATCTTTTCAAGGTAAAAGGAAGAAGCTAGACATTGTCTGGCCATTTATCACTTTGCTCTCAGGTGTTGGCTGTGGTTTTCTGCTCTTCCTTCTCTCATATGCAAACAAAAGGAGCCTCCATTAAGGTGAATTAAGCAGCAGTGGCTTGGATCCAGCACAGCACTACCATGGGAGAAAGGATTTCTTCCAACGATGCATAACTGTCTCACTTCCCCACTCCTGCTGTAGCCTCAGTGCTATTCCTGGAGTATCAAGGATCCCCATGAACAGCATTTTGGGGGTATTTGGAACTGTAAAGTGAGGGGAGAAATGAGCACATCATGAATATAAGTTGAACATATTCAAACACACTTGAATGGGATGTACCTATTCAGGAAAGTGATCCTGGATTTGTGGTGGATAACTCAATAAAAACATTAACTCTGTGTGCAGTGGTGGTTGAAAAGGGGAGGATCTATGTGGAAAGGAATTGAAAATGAACTGTTCAAGTGAAGCAGGTGGCGGCGCAGCAGGACAGTCGTGTTGAATGCGCTGGCCACTTCTGGGTTCTTTCAAAGGGTCTCCTGACTTGTCGGAGGCCCCTCACCACCTCGGGGGAGGGGCAAGTGGGTAGCAAGGGGCTTGATCCAGACCCCTGTGGGTTGGCTACTCACAGGGAGAATCAGGGATCGCCTCCAATGCTGGACCCGAAGAGGAGCCCATTTGCATGGGCAAAGCTGTTGCTCCTGCGCTGAGAGGGGGGGTTAGAAAACACTGCTGAAGAAGCACTCCCATGAGTAAGACTCTTGTTTGGGGCATATAATGAGGGAATCTGCTAAGTTTTAGCCCTAAAAGGGAGAAGCGAAGGTGGGTGGTTTCCCCCCCGAGACATAAGCGGCTAGTAAATGCAGTAGATGGAAACAACAGTACTTTCATTTGCGAGCACAGGGCGATTCTCAGCAAGAATGAACCCCATTTGCTGTTTAATCCTATGAAGTGGATGGCCAGCTAATTAGTGACTAGTGGAGTCTGTGGAGTGTGTAGAGACCCCTTTGCGTCAATCCCAATTTTTGCCCCATCGGGGGCAGGGTACGGAGTGCTAGTTAACCTTTCTAAAACTTAGGGGTCCACGGGAGAGAGAAGCAGGTGGAGCATCTGGAGTCCCTTTGCAATGAACTCAATTGTTTAACCCTACAGGGGCAGGGTGGAATTGGCAAAGGATCTATTTCAACTACTCCAATTTTTTCTCTAACAAGAGCAGGGAGCGGTTTACCGGGAAAACCCGGTAACTTTTCAAGGAGCTAGAGAAACAAAAGTGAACATAATAAGAGAAGAAAAGTAAAATATGGACTTGGCATTATTAAAGGCTTGTTGCATAGGTATTGTGTATGGTCTGGCTAAAAATTTGTGATTTTAAAAAGTAACAAAGCTATACTTTTCAGGTTTTTCTGGGCTAAAAGGGGCTGACAGAAGAGAAGGGAACCGGGTGGTGGTGGCATATTTGAGGTTTTGGTTTTAAAGATATGGTGATTGAAGAAGCCTAAACAAGTGCCTGAAGTAACCTAAACAAATTCTGGGCAAACAGCCAAGATTTTTTAGTGTTCCCAAACAGTTGCCGGAGCTTAAGTAAACAAGTTCTGGGAAGTTGGCCAGTGAAATTTGAATGTACCAAAATAAACTAGTAAAAAAGAAAACAATTATTGGAGGTAAAGTGGGATAAAAATTTTGGGCACTTTTCCAGAATTGAAATATTATAATTAATGAGCTATAACTATTCAGGATGTCAAGTCAAGCCAGTCAAGCTGAAGTAAAAATACCAGCCTCTTCACCAGGTCTTTCTAGTATAGCCACTGCTAAATTTGCAGGCCCAGCACAAAAGGAGATGCAGGCTTTGGTCCAGGCCACCATTCAGAGTTCCATCAGCAAGGCAGTCAATCCAATTAAACTAGCGATGGAGGAAATTAGGAATTCCATTCCCATGGCAGTCAATTCCATTAAGTTTGCAATGAAAGACATAACTGACCTATTCTCTCAGAGTTTACATGCACTTCAGAAACAGATAACGGACAATACCAATAAGATTACTGAACTAAATACTGCAACAGGAAAGATTGAAACTAAGATGAAGGAAATGGAGATGAAGATTAAGGAGTCTGAGGAAAGACAGAATACTTTGGAGCAAGACATTACAAGACTGCAGCTCGAGAGGGCAGCATTTGTTTTGAGATTTCAAAATGTACCAGAAGAAAAAAATGAAGATCTCACTGATAAAATGGCAAAACTTTTGGCAGAGCACATGGACACGGAAGATGTAGAGGAGATTGCCCAGGAAATAGACGTTGCTTTTAGAATGAACTCAGCTTACGTTAGACGATTTCAGTTACCAAGAGAAGTACAAATCCGGTTCCACAAGAGGGCAGTCAGAGACAAGATACTAAGAGAAGTGAATGCCTCGCCATTGATGATGAATGAAATAGAAATAAATGTTTTGAAAGAAATTCCTTGGAGAGTCAGAGAAAAAAGGAAAGAATACTCCAATTTGACAATATTACTGAGAAATAACATGATTAATTACAGATGGCTCTTACCGGAAGGCCTGATTTTCACCTTTAAAGGTAAAAGATATAGAATAACATCAACTTTCAAGGCAGCAGATTTTCTGAAGACCTACGGGGACGAGCTATCAGCAGAACAAGAAGAGAGGGAAGAGGGAGAGGAAGAAGGAGAAGGAGAGGAAGAAGGAGAAAATGTACAGGGCGCGACAGCAGCGTCGGTGAAACCACAGAGATACAGAAGATACAGAACAAGGAAATCGCCAGTTAACATGAGACAACAGGCAAAGGAGAAACAGGAACAACAGAACCAAAATCAGGATGGATAAAGGAAGAATAAAATTTATTTTGGTCAATGTAAACGGCTTAAATGGACCTCAGAAAAGAAGAATATTCTATCAACTTAGAAAACAAAAGTTGGACATGACATGCCTTCAAGAGACACATATTAAAAAGGGGGACGAAAAGCACTTAAATGTTAAAGGGTTAGGGAAAAACTTCATAGCTTCGGATAAGGAGAAAAAGAAATGGGGAGTAGCCACGTTCGTGAAAGATCATCTTCAGCCTGAATTAATATATGCATCCCAGGATGGAAGAATCTTGATGGTGACAATACAAAGGCAGATGAAAAGAATGCTTATTGTTAACATCTACGCCCCGAATCAACACCAAGAAAATTTTTACGGTAAGTTACAAAATCTTATTACTCAAGACTTTCAGGAGATTTGTATTATTGGCAACTACAATACAGTTTTTGATAAAAAGGAAGATAGGAAAACAAGTATCCAGGGGAAAAAGAGAGGAGGCAGTGAATTTCCTGATACGTTATGCCATCTTATGGAGGAATTGAGGCTGGTAGATGCTTGGTGGGTAAAGAATCCCAAGAAACAACAATATATGTATTTTTCGGCTAGACGTGATTCATGGTCGAGACTGGACATGTGTTGGATCTCGAGCTTGGTCATTAAAGATCTATTAGAAGTGGTCATTAAAGACCTATTGAGGCTGGAATCTACGCTGACCACAAACCCATTACCTTGGAACTGCAAGAGACAAGACCTAAAAGCAGGTGGATGTTGAATATATCTCTTTTGAAGAATGATAAACTGGTAAAAAAAATTGAAAGAAGATTTTCAGTTCTTTTGCAAAGAAAATATCCAATCAAACATGCTTTTGAAAGTGGTGTGGGATGCATTTAAAGCATTTGCTAGAGGGCAATTGATAAAAGAATCTGCTCGACTAAATAAACAAAGGAAACAAGAATACACCAATCTCAAAAAAGATATCCAGATTCAAGAAGAGGAATTAATGGAGAACTCAAACTCATCAGGGGTTCTCCCAGATAAGTCCAAACTTAAGCTCTTACAACAGTTTGGAGCCAGTTTGGTGTAGTGGTTAAGTGCGCGGACTCTTATCTGGGAGAACTGGGTTTGATTCCCCACTCCTCCACTTGCACCTGCTGATGTGACCTTCAGTCAGTCACAAGCTCTGGCACAGCTGTTCTCTCAAGGACAGTTTCTGTCAGAAGTTCTCTCAGCCCCACCTACCTCACAGGGTGTCTGTTGTGGGGAGGGGAAGGGAAAGGAGTTTGTAAGCCGCTCTGAGACGCCTTTGGGCAGTGAAGGGCGGGATATAAATCCAATCTCTTCTTCTTCTACAACATAAGATGAAATGTCTACTTACACATGAACTGGCTAAGAAATAGGCATTCACTAAGCAAAATTTCTTTGAAAATACCAATAAACCTACAAGATGGCTAGAAATTTATAAAAAGAGCCTATACACTGTTACTTAATGAGATGATTTTAGAGGAGACAGTTAAGGGAAATATGATTCAATGGGCCCAAAATATGGGCCATAATATAGATTTAGAGCAATTGGAGCAATTGTGGAAGAAAAATATAAAAATTACAAAGACCATAGCCTACAAAGAGAATCTATACAAAATGTTTTATAGATGGTATGTAACACTAGAGAGGCTGGCGAAATATGATCGTAAATGTTCAAATAAATGTTGGAAATGTGAAAATAAGGCGGGTTCTTTTTACCATTTGTGGTGGTGTTGTGAAATAAGCAAAAAATATTGGATATGGATCCACCGGGTGAGCTAAAAGGTTTTAGGTATGGCTAAACCATTTACACCGGAGGTAATGTTATTAAGCATTTTGCCGAAAGACTTTAATAGGGATGACCATTATCTTATTGTATATTTAATTACAGTGGCAAGAATTTTATATGCTAAATACTGGAAGGCTACTCAGACCCCCAGAAGCAAGAATACATACCCAAGGTTTTAGAATCAGCCAAGATGGACAAATTGACATTATTGGTGAAAGGATTTTCTGACTCCACATTTCAGAACACTTGGGCAAGGTTTTATAACTGGTATAGTAATCTTGGGTAGGCTGATATAGTTAAGGACACTTATAAGGTGAAATATGAACATGTACCTATCAAGAAGGAAGTGAAAGGATAGGAAATATGCTCACTCTTTGTAAAACCAAATTTACTGTATTTTTGAGGCATAGACTAGATGCTAAACAAGAGTATGTATTACTCCCGTATGTGTTTTATGTTGTGAGTGATGTTTGTTTTGCATTGTTTTGTTTTATGTAAAAAACTTAATAAAATCCCATCCTTTGTGGCAGTTTAAAAAAAAGAAAAGAAAATGAACTGTTCAATATAATAATGTCTTTATATAAATCTATAATGCAGGCTCATTTGGAACACTGATACAGTACTAGTATTGTAGATCTGGAAAAAGTGCAGAAAAGGGCAACCAAATAATCAAGATGTCAGAGTTCCTTCACTATCAGAAAGGGCTATATTATTAGCACTAGACTTCGAGAAAGCCTTTGATTCTTTTGAAACTACCTACATGCTCTCACCCCTAAAACAATGGGCTTCAGCAAAAACTTTCTGAAAGTGCTTCTATCTCTCTATACTTCAACTGCTACCATAGTAAGAGTCAATGGACACAACTCCTCCACCTTTCACCCTTTTCGGGGCACCAAGCACGGTTGCCCCCTTTCATCCCTCATCTTCATACTTACTATTGAGCTGCTAGCAGAAGAGTTACGCCAAGTCAAAAATTTTACTGGCATCCCCATCAGAGGCATGGAATACAAAGTAAACCTTTATGCAGATGACATGACACTATATGTTTCTGATCCTTTAAGGTCCTTTCCATCTATTCCAGACACCCCTTCTAAATTTGGATGCATCTCAGGTCTCCATACCAACCCATCAAAATCTGAAATATACCGGATCCATCTCTCCTACACTACAGTGACCACTATCAACAAAATTCTCTTTCAGGTGGTCTACTACTTCCTGGAGACACCTAGGGGTCCCTATCTATCTTGATCTGACTAACCTGCTACCATGGGACTTTCACCAATTGCACAAAGATGTTCTACTACAGCTCTCTGACTGGAACACTTTGAACCTTATCTTATCACTTACATATCATTAGAAGTTTTATTTTTGCTAGATTTCTCTTCCTTCTTCAAGCTCTCCCCATTCTTATACCAGATAAAGACCTCCTTAACTGGCAATGCATTCTGTCCACTTTCATTTGGGCCTTCAAAAAATCCAGACTGAACCACAATTTGTTGTGTAGACCTGCCTCTTTGGGTGGTCTGGATTTACCAGTTTTATGGGTTTATTATCATGCCTCTGCTGTTTCCAACATGATTTGGATGTCACAAACAAAATTCCTACCAAAACGGATGACTATTGAGCAATCTTCTATCTCTCCAATTATTCTAGCTAGCACCACTGCAATGACCTAAGCAGTTTTTCAAAAACCACTTCTTAGCTGCAGCAATACAAATCTGGGACCTTAGCAGAAAATTGGTGGCTCCTGACATATCACCTCTCTCTACATATACCCACCAACCTTGGTTCTCTCCAGGAATGGAACCTGAAGCCTTCATGAATTGGACTTCAGCTGGCCTCTCATGCCCTCTAGATTTGGTGAAACACAGCAAGATGAGAAATAATATCTACTACGACTACCATATGGGTAAAACCTCCCCATGATTCCATTACCTACAACTGAAAAGTATGTTGGAAACCCTTGCTGCTGCAGGATTCTTCCAAAGACAGATAACTGACTTTGAGCAAATCATTATTACATATTCTGATTCCTCAAAGAAACTGCTTTCCAGATTATAGAAGACTATATTACATATTGAAAGCAATCATGAATTAAAATATCAGAAAAACTGGCAAACTGATCTTAAGATGGAATTATATGATCACTGGCCAACTATCTGGAATTCTCCTGCATACTCTTCCAAAGTTTTTAACATTTGTATGCAAGCCTTTAAAATCACACCTCAGTGGTACTACACCCCAAAATGCCTATTTCAAATGAAATCTATGCCTAATCCGCTATGCTGGAAGAACTGTGGTTCCATTGGCAATTACATACACTGTTGATGGGAATGCCGAATCATTTAATCCTTTTGGCAAGAGGTTTTGACTCACATAAGCACTATTACATTACAATTACTTTAGGTTAAACCAGACCTGCTTCTCCTCAACTATTGCAATCCCATGGAAGGAGCTGTTGCCCATGAGGAATTTACCTAAATCCTTTTGGCTGCCTCCTGACTAACAATTGCCATGGTGTGGAGATCCCCAATACCTCCAGTGCTGAATGCCTGGTATGACAAAGTCTGTGATCAGTTTGCTATGTTTAAAATCACTGACTATTTATACCAAATTCAAACTGGTTCCCACAAAGCCTACTCTGTCGTATTAACCTGGAGCCCTTTCCTGCAATTTATAGCAGATAATGATTTCCTCCCCTCCACTATCTGTTACTATAGGAACATAAGAACATAAGAGAAGCCAATGTTGGATCAGACCAATGGCCAATCCAGTTCAACACTCTGTCACACAGTGGCCAAAAATACCAGGTGCCATCAGGAGGTCCATCAGTGGGGCCAGGACACTAGAAGCCCTCCCACTGTTGCCCCCCCAAAAAACATTAAGAATACAGAGCATCACTTGCCCCAAATGGAGAGTTCCTATCTATACCTTGCGGCTAATAGCCACTGATGGACCTCTGCTCCATATGTTTATCCAATTCCCTCTTGAAGCTGTCCATGCTTGTAGCTGCCACCACCTCCTGTGGCAGTGAATTCCATGTCTTAATCACTCTTTGGGTGAAGAAGTACTTCCTTTTATCTGTTCTAATCCAACTGCTCAGCAATTTCATTGAGTGCCCACAAGTTCTTGTATTGGGAGAAAAGTATTTCTTTCTCTACCTGCTCTATCCCCTGCATAATCTTGTAAAACTCATGTCACCCCTCAGTCATTGTTTCCCAAGCTAAAGAGCCCCAAGGGCTTTATCCTTTCTTCATAGGGAAAGTGTTCCAACTCTTTTATCATTCTAGTTGTCCTCTTCTGCACTTTCCCCAATGGTATAATATCCTTTCTGAGGTGTGGTGACCAGAATAGCACACAGTATTCCAAATGAGGTTGCTCCATTGATACTGGCTGATTTGTTCCCAATTCTCTTCCTAATAAAAAAAGGCCCACACTATGCTGGGAGTTATTAGGAAGAGAATAAAAAATGGCAGTCACACACTGTCTCAACATTTTCCATGAGTTATCTACTATGACTCCAAGAACTCTCTCTTTGTCAGTCTCCGCCAGTTCAGACCCCATCAACATGTATTTATAGTTAGGATTTTTGGCCTCAATGTGCATTACTTTGCACTTGGCCACACTGAACCCCATTTGCCACACTGTTGTTCATCCTCGACAGATCCCTTTAGAGTGCCTCACAATCCTTCCTGATTCTCACCATCCTAAATAATTTCCACAAATTTAGCCACTTCAGTGCTTACTCCCAGCTCCATACATGGCTTCACCTATAATACGCCCTTTGGGTGACCCTACTGTTGAGACCTCTCTTGTTTAGCAGAGTCACTATACCCATTATTACTTTCATTCCTTATCTTCTAATATTAAATGACACATTCTCTTGGTGATGTTTAATTTGATTTATCTTTGAATATCGCATTATGTCCCACATGGGTTATAGCTTTTGTGTCCTCAAAGTTTTAAAACACTGCAGAATGTTATTTGTAACATGCCTATTCTTGTAACTTAATGCTTCTGAAAATCTGTACCAATATAGTGTTCTTACTGATGTATGTACTATAAAATCTTAAGTTCAACTAAATTTGGAAATCTAGAAAGAACGAAAGAAAGATCAAAAGAATGAAAAAATGAAAGAAAGGGCTACATGGTTGGAGCTTTTGAGTTTAGGAAGACAACTCAGGAAAAATATGACAGAGGTTTGTAAAATTATTCATGGTGGGGTCAAATTAAAAAGAAAGCCATCCCAGCTGAAACTGGGAGAAAAGAACTAGTGGGAGAAATGGTTATACCAAATGGGTGCTTAACCTTTTCCCTTCCTGTGTCTCACATTTCTTTTCCATCCTCGGGAGGAAATCATGAGGAACCCTTATATTATTCTTTACACAGAGAAAGAAGGTGGGTGGATATTAAATAAGTAAATGAAACAGAAAGTTTATACAGCCCTTCTCAGCCTTCAGAATTTACATCTTATTTTCATTTAAAAATTGTCAGAAGGAAGAATAATAGAATTAGCTTCCCACCACATGTAGTTTGACCACTGAAGCAGAACACATAGAAACTGCTGGACCCTTCAGAGATGCTGCCATTCCTAACTCAGCCATGATAACTGAAATTCTGGTTTCATAAGAAGAGTACTTCCATGTATGATATTGCATAGAAACAACAGAAGAAGGCCTTGGTATCTGTGTCTTGCATTTGATTAGCTGCTATTTAAAACTGAATCTAATTAACTGGCTCTTGATAATCAAATAATTCATATATTCTTAATATGAAAAGTTTTGGTTCTAAGTCAGTAAATAAAAAAGCTAGGAAGAGTTGTGTTGTAGGACTTTGGCAGATACATCTTTAATTTCCCAAAGAAATGACTAACACTACTGTTCCAAAGGTGGGAACAGCACAGTTTCCCAAATGGGTACATGGTCCACAACCCCACAAAATATGGCTCACCATATTGCTACTGTGCCCTTGATACAAGTTTGGTGCTGTTCTTCTGGAAGAATGCCATTATGTCTCTGCTAACATGGCAAGTATTCTTTAAGAAAAAGTTTCTGTCATCATAATCTTTCATGGCTAAGTGCACTTCTTTTGATGTAAAGAAAAAAAAGGTTTTTTTTACTCACTATCTTTCCTTTGGCAGCAGAGATATTTGAAAAGCAAGGTCAGACTGCAATCACAAGAACAATCAAGAGCATTTACCAGGACTCAGATTTCACTCATTAGTCACAACTGCTTTTTGGAGAAGGTCAGTAATGCTTTTAGGTATATTTTTCCTCTGAAAGTTTGTTTCTACAATATTCACTTCTGTATCATTTGGCACCATTTTTAGATGTCTTGTCAGTCCAAAGATTTCTGCAAGCTAATCAACTAGCTGAAACAGTGGGATATCAACTTTCTGCATTCATGAATCTTTTCTACAATGGTCTGAATGCCAAGGAACTCCTGTATGTCTGCTGTGGCTCTGCTTTGCATTGCAGAGGATTCTGGGAGGACTTCCTAGGATGTACTTACTACTGTTGACAGAGCCAGTTTGGTGTAGTGGTTAAGTGTGTGGACTCTGGGAGAACTGGGTTTGATTCCCCACTCCTCCTTTTGCACCTGCTGATGTGACCTTGGGTCAATCACAAGCTCTGGCACAGCAATTCCTGAAAAGAGCAGTTTGTGTTAGAGTTCTCTCAGCCCCACTTACCTCACAGGGTGTCTGTTGTGGGGAGGGGAAGGGAAAGGAGTTTGTAAGCTGCTCTGAAGGGCGGGGTATAAATCCAATCTCTTCTTCTTCTTCTTCTGTAACACACCACCTGTGCACAACCTGATTAAAGAGTAGATAAAAGTTTATTTAGGAGTGCCCTCCTGGGCCTTTTCTGGTGGGTGGTGAGGGAAGCGTGGGGGGCTTTGGAAGCCTTCCCTGGCTCACCTGCTTTGGCAGGTGAGTGGGGGGATGCATGGGGAGGCATTTAAATGCCTCCCTGTACCCCTTCCAGGCCTCTTCTGGCCGCCCACCAAGGCGGGTGGCCAGGAAAGGCTCAGGATGGGAGGGGGCTTTGTAAGCCAGGGATGGAAGGCAGTTTAAACTGCTTTCCCTTCCCTTGGCTTGCTGGAGTTTCCCATGGCTGTGGGGAGACGAGCAAGCCAGCTGATGGAGGGGAGGGGAGGCGCTTTAAAGCACCTTCCCTTCCCTTGGCTTGCTTGGGCTTCCCGTGGCTGGTTCCTGGAGAGGAAGGGAGGTGCTTTAAAGCACCTTCCCTTCCCTTGGCTTGCTTGGACTTCCCATGGCTGTGGGGATCCTGAGCAAGCCAGCTCCTGTGTCAGTTCCCTCAGATAGTCAAACATTAGGCTTTTTCAGAAGATAGTGTTTATTGAAAGAAAATGCTGAAGGTGCAGTACATGCTTTTGTCAGTGATACTTTGGAATAGCAAGCAGTCTAAGTTATAGTGCATTCAAAAGCCCCCCCCAAGCCAATGGCTACCTTGCGCACGCGTGTGAAAAGCCCAAAGCAAAAGTTTAAGAAAATAACCCAGACCAGTAATTTATCAGCGCCAGGATGGCAGTGGCATGAGACCCAAGGTCAGGTGAAGCTGATAAGATACAAAGTAGACAGTTCTAAATCAGTACAAGACTAGAGGCTCCAAACCCTCCCGCATTCCAACAGTTGAATGAATGCCTCCTTCTAATGTACAATGGCAGGGTACCTGACATCCTGGAGGGGAGGGGAGCGCTTTAAAGTGCCTTCCCTTCCCTCCAAGGGCCAAAGGCATTTGGCTGGCTGAATGGCTCCTGAATCTGCTTTCATTGATGAAAGTAGCATTTGGTGGTCATTCGGGGGGCCAAAACAGATTCGGGCCAATTTTTTTCCCACACCGCTAGTGAGGGGAGGCTGTGGGCTATGCCGTGGAGGGCCACCCAGGACGGACAGGCCACAGCAGAGAACTCAGACCAAGCGTGATCCCCTGGAGAAGGAAATGGCAACCCACTCCAGTATCTTTGCCAAGAAAACCCCATGGACAGTAACAAAAGGCTAAAAGATATGACGCCAGAAGATGAGCCCCTCAGGTCGGAAGGTGTCCAATATGCTACTGGAGAAGAGCAGAGGGCAAGTATGAGCAAACCCAGAAAGAGTGAAGTGGCCGGGCCAAAGCCGAAAGGACGCTCAGTTGTGGATGTGTCTGACGGTGAAAGGAAAGTCCAGTGCTGCAAAGAACAATACTGCATAGGAACCTGGAATGTAAGATCTATGAATCAAGGTAAGTTTGACATGGTCAAAAATGAGATGGCAAGAATGAATATCAGCATCTTGGGAATCAGTGAACTAAAGTGGACAGGAATGGGTGAATTTAACTCAGAAGACCATTATATCTACTACAGTGGCCAGGAATCCCGTAGAAAAAATGGTGTGGGCTTTATAGTCAAGAAGAGAGTGAGAAAGGCAGTATTGGGATACAATCTCAAAAATGACAGGATGATCTCAGTCCAAATACAAGGCAAACCATTCAACCTCACAGTAATCCAAGTCTATGCCCCAACCACTGCTGCAGAAGAGGCTGAAGTGGACCTGTTCTATGAAGACCTACAACAGCTCATAGAACTAACACCAAAAAATGATGTCCTCCTCATCACAGGGGACTGGAATGCTAAAGTAGGAAATCAAAAGGTAACCGGAATAACAGACAAGTTTGGCCTTGGAGAACAAAATGAAGCAGGGCAAAGGCTAACAGAGTTTTGTCAAGAGAACACGCTGGTCATAGCGAACACCCTTTTCCAACAACCTAAGAGGCGCCTCTACACATGGACATCACCAGATGGGCAACACCGAAATCAGATTGACTATATAATTTGCAGTCAAAGATGGAGAAGCTCTATGCAGTCAGTAAAAACAAGACCTGGAGCTGACTGTGGCTCAGATCATGAGCTACTCATTGCAAAATTCAGACTTAAATTGAAGAAAGTTGGGAAAACCACTAGGCCATTCAGATTTGACCTAGATCGCATCCCCGATGAATATACAGTAGAGGTGAAGAATAAGTTTAAGGGACTAGATTTGATAGACAGAGTGCCTGAAGAACTATGGACAGAGATCCATGACATTGTAAAGTAGGCAGCAATCACTGCCATCCCAAAGAAAAAGAAATGCAAGAAAGCAAAGTGGCTGTCTGATGAGGCTTTACACATAGCAGAGGAAAGAAGGAAAGCTAAAGGCAATGGTGAAAAGGAAAGATTTGCCCAACTGAATGCAGATTTCCAGAGAACAGCAAGGAAAGATAAGGAGGCTTTCCTGAATGAACAATGCAAAGTAATAGAGGAAAACAATAGATTGGGAAGGGCTAGAGATCAAAGAATGTTCAAACTATCGCACAATTGCACTCATTTCACACGCTAGCAAGGTCATGCTCAAGATCCTACAAGCTAGGCTCCAACAGTATGTGGATAGAGAACTGCCAGAAGTACAAGCTGGGTTTCGAAGAGGTAGAGGAACTAGAGATCAAATTGCCAACATTTGCTGGATTATGGAGAAAGCAAGAGAGTACCAGAAAAACATCTACTTCTGCTTCATTGACTATGCTAAAGCCTTTGATTGTGTGGATCACAATAAACTATGGCAGGTTCTTAAAGAGATGGGAGTACCAGACCACCTCACATGTCTGCTGAGAAACCTGTATAAGGGTCAAGAAGCAACAGTTAGAACTGGATATGGAACAACCGATTGGTTTAGCATAGGAAAAGGAGTACAACAAGGATGTATATTGTCACCGTGCTTATTTAATTTATATGCAGAGTACATCATGCGAAATGCTGGCCTGGATGAATCACAAGCTGGAGTTAAGATTGCTGGGGAAAAGATCAATAACCTCAGATATGCAGACGATACCACTCTGATGGCGGAAAGTGAAGAGGACCTGAAGAGCCTCTTGCACGGGATGAAAGAGGAGAGCGCAAAAGTGGTCTTGAAGCTCAACATCAAAAAAACTAAGATCATGGCATCCGGCCCCATCACTCCTTGGCAAATAGAAGAGGAAGTTGTAGAAGTAGTGACAGACTTCACGTTCCTGGGATCCCATATCACTGCAGATGGTGACTGCAGCCATGAAATTAAAAGATGCCTGCTCCTTGGGAGGAAAACGATGGCAAACCTAAACAGCATGATAAAAAGCAGAGACATCACCCTGCCAACAAAAGTCCGCATGGTCAAAGCAATGGTATTCCCCGTAGTAATGTATGGCTGCGAGAGTTGGACTATAAGGAAGGCCGAGCGCTGAAGAATAGATTCTTTTGAACTATGGTGCTGGAGAAGACTCCTGAGAGTCCCTTGGACTGCAAGGAGATCAAATCATTCAATCCTAAAAGAAATCAACCCTGACTGTTCCCTGGAAGGCCAGATCCTGAAGTTGAAGCTCAAATACTTTGGCCACCAAATGAGAAGGGAGCAGTCACTGGAGAAGACCCTGATGCTGGAAAAGATTGAAGGTCAAAGAAGAAGGGGACAGCAAAGGATGAGATGGTTAGAAAGTGTCATCGATGCAATGAACATGAAATGGAGCAAACTTCAGCGGACAGCGGAAGACAGGAGGGCCTGGTGTGATGTGATCCATGGTGTCGCGAAGAGTCAGACTCGACTGTGCGACTGAACAACAAAGTGAGGGGAGTAAACTGCCTTCCCTCCGTGTGCAGGGAGGCATTCCCCGGCTCACCCACCAAAGCAGGCGAACTGGGAAAGGCTTCCAAAGCTCCCCCGAGGTGGGTGAGCCTAGAAAGGCCCAGGAGGGTGCAGGGAGGCATTTAAATGCCTCCTCATGTGTCCCTGTGGCCGGGGGCTGCTTTTCTGGTGAGCACTTAAAATGCTGCTGAATTTCCATGGTGGCTTTTGGCAGTGGGCTGAGTCAGATTAGAGAATCTGATTCAGCCCATGGCTGCCCAAAAGAGGGCTGAAAGGGCCATTTCAGGGGTGCATTTGGTTCGGATGTACCGAATGCACATCCCTAGTGCTGACCTCACTATCCTATCCAATTGTCTTCTTGCTGCCTTCTGCAGGGACTTCTTCTTGTCTCCTTTGTACACCAGACATTGCTTTTTCCAATAATTACTGCCCAGTTTGAGCATGTTCAGGGAAAGTTCAGTGACAAGGAAAAAATTTCAGTGAAATTTAGTCATAACTCCTGATCCTTAGAGCAAGGAACCCTAGAGAAATGCATTCTGTTTTTACGATTTGTTTTCAATCTAGTTGTTGTAATTCTTGTTCACTCACATTATGAGATGCACATTTCTAACCGCAACATCCTTTCTTCCCCTAATTTTGATGTAATTCTCAGAGATTGTGTTCAGAAATATAGTAATGCTTTTCCATCAGTTCATTCAAAGTCCATGCAAGTTTATCTTGTACACGCTCAGTGGCTATGAATGTCAAACAGCCCTAACAGCCACCATGAAGTAAATGTGGTACTGAACAACATTAAGCAGGGTGCATGAAAACATTGCATCTTGGATGCTGGGAAATGGCATCCAAGATGCTGGAATGAGACCAAGGAGTGAAGGTGGAGTGGAGAGGCCTATATGTGCTCCTTGGACTGAACTAACCCACTGGGATGGCTGCTACATGGAACTGCAACTGTCCTGCAACTGCAGGAGCAATGACAACAGTCAATGCTGTTGGGAGAAGGAGAAGGAAAAACAATGAATGACCTGATGACATTTGTTTGTCTTCATTCTTTTCTTTTCATTGTCCAAACAAATGAGTCTTTTCAGAGTGCTTTTTCCCAGTCATTTGGGAATTAACTCAAATCCCATCCAAGCTGACAGTAGATGAACTGGGGAGAGAAGGGAGAAAATATTTAACACAGTCACTGCAACACAACTCCAAATACGTTGACAACTGACCCCCTCTAGAAAAAAACTTTGCTGGGTACGGGGCAAAATTTCCCCATCAGGAGGTCAGAAGCTGACTCCCAGCTGACACAGCTTCAGGTAGGAGTTTGCTTCTGATAGCTGCAGGTATCCTGCTCCTGGGGCAATGCATGGTCAGGTTTCAAACAGCAGAACAGCCTGTCGATTCCTTGACAGCCTGATCACCACTGGCAAATGGGAAATGAGCTGAACTGGTAGGTATTTGCACATCTCTAGTGTGCAATTAGCCTAATTAGCCTATGTGCAATTAGCCTAATTAGCCTATGAAGGAAGTACAGGCTGCTTCCACATGGATATTTTTCTCCACCTTTGCCTTCAATTTAGATTGGTGGTTTGGGGAACATCCACAAAATGGCATCCTTGAATCATCTACTTTCCAGGTTTTCCCTTTCCTTGTGGTGGTCTTTCTCAGATCTGGTTTATTATAGTGTTTTCTGAAAGAGGACAGTCTAACTGTATTAGCACTCCATCCGGGCAAGAAGTGTGCATTTTCAAAGATTCAAAAAGCACTCTGATGGCACAGTGAGGTGGTTGTGGGGGTGGGGATGCAGGGAAAATGGCAGCTGACTGAGGAAAGTGTGCAGAAAACTCCCACAGGAGCTCCATTGCTCATGCAAATATCTCTGTGATTTGCAGCGCCAATAAATGCAAAAAGAGCAATCCTTGTTGTTTGGGAACAGTCTGGGATGCAGAAGTCAAAATCTTAAATGTGACCAATAGGTTTTGAAAATTATGTCCATAAAGAGAGTAAAGCTCTGCAGAGATTTGGGGACAGAGCTAACATAATTACAGTAGCAGGAGAGGAAAGTGAACTTAAGTCAAAATATACTAAGTTATATACTGAAGAGG
The DNA here is from genome assembly GCA_029375565.1 of Gekko gecko. Classification (NCBI taxonomy): domain Eukaryota; kingdom Metazoa; phylum Chordata; class Lepidosauria; order Squamata; family Gekkonidae; genus Gekko; species Gekko gecko. Next base: position 129,326,489 of record JAPDNY010000009.1, read on the forward strand.
ATGAAGCAAGAAGAAAGCCATGCAAGTAGGAAGGGAACGGTACTGAAAAGAGATGCCTAATGAACAACAGCTTTAGTAGCAACTACAGAAGAATGGTCAGCCCTCATGTTGCTTGCCAGACTTTACCCCTGCTTTGATTTGGTAACCAAATATAGTTAATTGGAAGAACTGAAGACTGCTTGTGAGATGCAGAGCGCAGCACTACCTGTAATCATAACTAAGCAGTATGAAAGGAGGATAGAGTGAGTGGTTAAATTTGGAGCTCCATCTTCACCATGCTCAGTCAAATACAGGTCTTAGTATCAAGAAGTATTCAGTTGCTATGTCTTATCAGGTTCTGAACCAAAGGAATCACAGCCATTGCACACTTTCATACTAATTTATTCTTCCCATGTGCACATTTTCATTTAGAGTTTGTCTGATTTGCACATGTAGCAGCTGTGTGCTCTGGAATGAAATCAAAGCTTTGCTTTGCTTGCGTATTAATTTCAGCTTTTCAGTCATGTTTTTGAATATCAGAAGGTACTTAAATAAATACAGACATTTATTGCTCTTCTTCTAGTCACAAATGAAGAAGAGGCAGGCTGAGCAAAACAGATGGGAGGGATACTTTCCCTCTCTCCTTTTTCTGCAGTTTGGCAAGGAGGATCCTGTTCATATTGAATACAACCCTGGAGAATATGATCCCAATGATAACGAAAACAAACTAAAGTATGGCTGAAAATGTATTTCCAGTTGAAACCAATGGAATTTAAACAACAACAACAACAACACCCTGAAGCAATAGTTAAAATAATATATTTAAGCCCAATCATAAAGAATTTAAATCTGAGAAAATACTAGAAATAAAAATATTATGTAATGTAAATTACGTAACAATAATACTTGAGAGGAAATAAGAACCATAATTTATTTTATTTCATGTATACCCTGCATTTCTCCTCAATGGGAACCCAACAACATCCTCATTTTATCCTCACAAAAACTCTGTGTGGTAGGTTAAGCTGAGAACTGGCCCAAGGTCACCCAGCAAGCTTCCATGGAAAAGAAGGGATTCACACCTGGGTTTCCCAGATCCTAGTCTGACCCTCTAACCATTGCACCATATTTGCACAATGTTTACATGTCATGTTTTGTTTATGCCACTATCAGTCTGAGTTTTTAAGTTGCCATGAGGCTCTTTGTTGTTTTTATGACAACAGATTGGCAAAAGTAATATCTATCTCTCTGGAATTTACTTCTTCTTACAGCCTTCCTTGACAGTTTTCTTTTAAAGGTACATATTAGACCAATTTTCACTGCATTGTTTCTTGTCCAGTAAGTGAAGGTTACTGTTAAGCCCCAACATGGCCAATAGTATCATTCAAAGAATTGTGCTGAGTGATAAAATAACTAAAACAAGTTCCTAGTCAATTGCAATGCACACTTCTTCCAAAGAAATAGCATTTCAGCTATTTTACTTTTTGTTTTACATGATATAGCCACAATGATATTGCCAAAAGTTGAGTTCAAGAGATGTGAGACAACCATTCAGATGCCACATTTAACCCACAATAAATGGGTATGGGCACAAACCTGTCTTCTTGTAAGGCTCACACATACATCTCACTCTTCCCTCCTCCCTTCTCATACAGAGGGCAATTATGGACTCCTGGTTAGATAAACACAGTAAAATCCAAAGCAGAATTGTACCCTTCTAAGTCAATTGAAGTGTCCTGTAATTCTGGCAACCTCTGATGTTTGATTGCTGGTCTTGGTTTAACTGGAGTTAGTTTTCTCCCTACAAGCCAGAATTCAAACTCATGTTTAATACCAGCTCAGAATCCCAGATTGTATGTGGAGGGAACAAATTGCAATTAACCTGTGTACTCCTGTCTCATGATTAATCAGAGCTAGTGTCTAAACAAGATGCCTTCATGGTACTCTGTGGCAAAAAGGGGGAACAAGGCATGCATGCAGTCCTGAAAATAAACTGTGTTCATGGCTGCACTAGTTGGTTTAATGTGGTTAAATGTGATGTCTGAAGATGGTGCTCCTTCCTCTCCTCATGGAGTCTATTGCACAAGAGAGAGAACCAGATCCTTAGGAAAATCCTAGTTCCTACTTTGTCAAACAGTGCTAACTTGTAGCCAAATTGACTTATTTCTTTATTAAAAATGGGGAATTATAGTTATTAAATGGCAATAGGCTGCTAAGGGAGCAATAACCTGTGCATACAGGTATCCCGCTTATTCCAGAACACCAGAAATTAGATGCAGAGACCAGATCTTAGAGAAATGGTTTCTTTAATGGAAAGTTTGCACGCACATGATAAATCTCAAGCACATGCACAACAATACAGAACTAGGAAAAATAGACTGAAAAGGTACAGCGACATTCACATTAGCAGGAGATCGTTGGTGGGGTAATACTGACCTGTCCAGTGAGATAAAGTGATCTTGCAGTGGAAAAACGAGGGAGACTATAAGGGAAGGGGTTCATGTTCTGAACCAGTAGAGCACGTGGTAGACTCTGGGCAATGCTTAAACTGAGAGCCAGCAAGGTAAGATGGGGTCAGGTAGAGAGGAAGTAAGAGAGAGAGTAAAGACTAATCTCCCTGTTTTTATACTTTATTTGGGCTGAGAGGTGTGTGTTCTCTAGTCACGTCCCCCTCTAGCCCTGACCCCAGGAAGTTGCTAAAAAAAGACTGGTTTCAGGAGGATGGGGGCTTAATGGTTGGCCAGTGTTGCTTCTATTGATTTTAACAGTGGCACCTTTGTAGGACAATGACTGAAGCATCCAGGGTAATTGTCTTTGATAGTCTGGTGATGGCTCTGAGTGATGGGCCTGGCAGGCATGAGTCAGCCAGCTAATCACTTCATGGAAGCAGCTCTTTTGTCATGCTGGAGAGCCTAAATGCATCATCTGGTGAAGGTTGGGTGGGGGAAGGTGCCGGTGTGCTAGAGGAGATGTCTGCTCATGGAGTTTCTGTTCAGATTCTCAGGTCTCCTTGGCATGGCGTTTCTCTATAGCAACTGGCTACTGGCTTCTGTGTGCTTTTCATGGCTAGGGTGCTTGGCTCATCTCTGTTGCGTTGCAGGTGAGAGGTGGCAGGTAACTCATGGATCCACTCTTGCTCAGCACATCTGTCTTCATCAGCTAACTTGGCAGAGAGAAGTGCAAATGCCATTCTTAGATTATTTAGAAGGAAAGGTGCAGGTTTTCTTCCCATGGCCTTAAAAACCTTTTAGGCAAAATCATTGGTTCAACTCCCGTATGGCTCACAAATTGGACTTTCTGCTAATCTAAAGACCCTTGAAAGAGTTCAGTCTAAATTACTTAGATCTCTATTTGGCATTCCTAGAAGCACTTCTAATGTAACACTTAGGCAAGAGGCCAGGCTATTCAGAGTTGAAACAAAGGTCTGTGAGCAGGCTATAACACTCTGGCTAAAAATTCATTACAACCTGAAGGGTTTAGTACTTTACCTTTTAGCCTCAGACCCTTACCCTGCCTGGTCCACACAAATTCTTAATAAGTTAAATCATATTGGCCTATTCCCAGAAGATCTCTTCTATGGAAGCCTATGCAAAGCAAGAACAGCTGTGGCACAGAGGCTTCATGATATTGAATTACAAAATGAAGAAGCTTCACTACCCAAGGACTACAGAAATATAAAATCTTGGCCTAATTTTACTGCTGCCCCTTATTTATTTAACATTACTGATGAGCCTTATAGATGGGCCTTTTCCAGAGCCCATTTTGGGGCACTGCCCAAATTCACTCGAATTCCAATGCGTGAAGGTATATGCCCATGCATGGCTAATATGGTGGAATTAGTTACTCATGTCCTCCTGTTCTGCAGACTCTATCAGGAGGAATGAGACTATCTTATACTGCACCTTCTGTCTAGATTTAGCCCTCTGCAGTCTTATCTTGACTTTAGGCCAGAAGTCCTTCATAAATTCTTCTTGGAAGATGTTCAGAGCTCAGTGACTTATGCTGTGGCAAAATTCTGTTGCTTAGCTATTAGGAAATGTAAACTTATTTTAGAAGAGAAGAAGAAGAAGAGAAGAGATTGGATTTATACCCCACCCTTCACTGCCCAGAGGCATCTCAGAGCGGCTTACAAACTCCTTTCCCTCCCCCTCCCCACAACAGACACCCTGTGAGGTAGGTGGGGCTGAGAGAACTTCTGACAGAAACTGCTCTTTTTCAAGAACAGCTGTGCCAGTGTTTGTGACTGACCCAAGGTCACATCAGCAGGTGCAAGTGGTGGAGTGGGGAATCAAACCCGGTTCTCCCAGATTAGAGTCCACGCACTTAACCACTACACCAAACTGGCTCTCAAACTGGCTTTAGCTGGAAAAACTGTATGATTCTCTTATTAATACTATTTTATTTTACCAATTTTATTAATTTTCTCTTGTTAATGTTTTTATACTATTCCCATGTTAATGTTTTTATACTATTCTGATGTTATTACTGTTTTAATTCTTCTTATATCAGAATTGTACTGTTTTACTGGCTCTTGGTGTAATAAATTAGATTGAAGGATCCACTCTTGGTCTGGCACATCATCTCAGGAAGAGGCTTCCCTCACAGTCCATTTAGTTGGCATCACTGCTTGGTCACCATATGGTCCACTTCCCTTGGCATGTTTATTGCACAGTCTAGTTATTAATGCATAAGTCCATGAGAGCGTTATAAGCTCCTTGCAGGGCAACAAACTTTTACCGTGTTCCATATATACTGAATGTGAGGATGACAAAGTAGCCATTATGATCAAGGCCTTCCTCAATAAATGGCATCTCATTTACGGAATGCTTTCCCTCACAAACTACACAGAGCCATCTCACTGTGGATCTTTTGAAAGCATACTAAGGCCATTTTGTTTTTAAATAACTCTGGGAATAGTTAACTGTATTTTCACAATGTGGTAATGCTTTGGCTTAGATCCCATGAAGTATTTCTGCAGGAGGAGGGATATGAGGAAAGCAACTGTCTTGTCTCCCCACTCCCATAACAGCATGAAATGCCTCCTGAAATCCTAGAACAGAGTTAGAGTCCAGTGGCACCTTAATACCAACAAAGTTTTATTCAAGGTGTGAGCTCACACCTTGAATAAAACTTTGTTGTTCTTAAAGGTGGTAATGGACTCTAACTGCATTCTATTACTTCAGACCAACATGGCTACCTACCTTGTTCCTCCCGAAACCCTGTTCCTGGAGGAAATGTCAGGCAGCTGCACAAGGGGGGTGTTGTGAGAAAAATGAAATAGTTGGCTCAGAAAATTTAAAACCCATTTATGTTTTTTCTATCTCTGTTTCTGTAACTTTCCAAGCAGCAAGCAGCACAGTGAACATGACTCCCAACATGCTTTGCAAGTCCTTTGTCTCAAGAGGTATCTGCCACCTGTCACATACACAGGAACAGGAGTCCACATTCCTTTCCCCAGAATTTAAATTCTCCTCAATTGTTTATAGGGGTAAAGAATTCCAAGCCTTTTAGAAATAAAGCATTTCTATGAGGCAGCCATTAAGTCGAGGGTGCCAGAATATTTGCCATACTAAAGGTTTGCCTACATGCCAAAACTCACATCCCACCTCCAGCCAGGAGACAGCACCTGGCTAGCTACCTTGCTCCAAGAACACAAAGGACATCCTGAAACTAACACATTCTTGTGTTTGTCATTTAGAAATTTAGGTGTTAGCTGGTATTGTTTTGCTAAAGCATTATGGTAAACTGACTGCCGCTGGAATGTGGGAACATCTCCTATGCCATGATGGCCTACATTATCAAAATAGTTATGTCAATTGATGCAGTTTACAAAGTTCCAATACAAATTGTGCTTTTAACAATGTATATGTTATTTTCAGTAACAACAAACAGTTTTAAACTGAAAAACAGCTGACTAAAAATGCAGAGTCACATGCAGAGTCGCAACAGTGTCCTCTGGAATGATTAAATCCATTTCAACCAATACAGTGGTCTTTCTCCAGCCTGAAGACTTAGCACAGCTTCCTAGTTGTTTTAAGATCTTACATCATCATTGCCAGGAAAAAGTTTATCTAAGAAATATAATCATAGAGTAAGCAACCCAAATTCAAAACACTATTACAGAAAGTTTACAGATAAAGCATGTAGTTCATGGGGCTCACCAATCCATTTTTTAGAGAAATTTCTTATAAGGAAAAAGTCCTCATCAGTTCCTTCTTCAATAGTAAAGTGCTAGCCACATAGAAAACACAACTCTTAATAAATACATTTCCAGAAAATACAAAGTTAGTCCAGCAAAGACTCACAGCAATCAACATAAGAGATACAGTTCTTTTTCAGTGAAGTGAAGTGCTAGCCACAACAGAGACAAAAAGTAGAAAACTAATCCAGCAAAAACTTACATAGGAGACAAGAAGTACAGAGTTACTCCAGCAAACACTCACAGCAATCAATATAGAACTACAGGAAACAGCTCAGATCCCAGGACATGTTCAAACCATTAGGATATAAGGAATTTAATTTATAAATCCAGAAAGCCTCACGTTTAAGCAAAACCTTCCTTAAATCTTTCTTCTCATACTGGGATGGTTGAATGACCTCCAAAATGGTAAATTTAAAGTCATCATGCCGATGTTTCTTTGATAGAAAATGTTCCACGAGGGGTGCATCCCTTCGTTCATGCTTAATTTTTGATTTGTGCTCAAGGATGCGTGTTCTTATTGCCCTAGTCATTTCTCCAATGTATTTCTGACCACAACCACAAATTATTAAATATATAGATCGTTTAGTGGTACAGGTGGAAAAATGTTTAAAATATCATCTAAAACCACTTTCTGAAAACTCAATGAACTTTAAATCCATTGATAATGGACAGGCTGCACATCTACCACATCTGTGGTGTCCTACAGGGTGATTCTCTTGGGTTATATCCTCCCTAAGATCAGAATGAACCAATAGGTCTTTAAAGGTAGATGTTCTTCTGAATCCGATAAAGGGTTTTTTTACACACCCAGGAACATCTCCTAAAATATGCCAATGACGAAGAACACTAATCCTAATTGTTAATGCCAGAGGGGTGTAATCTAAAGCCCAATTGATCCTATTACTGGTGGTATGAAGCTTGTTATGAAATAAATTTGATCTAGGTTCCCTGTCTGCTTTGAGACGAGCCGCTTTAATTATTTGAAGCGGATAACCTCTCTCAAAAATATCAAGTTCCATTTCTCCTGCTGCAACCTGGTAATCAGCCTCCCGAGTGGCATTTCTTTTCAGTCTCAAAAACTGACCATAAGGTATATTATTTTTAATCTGTACTGCATGTGAGGACGTGTAATGTAAATAGGAATTCTTATCAATGTCTTTTTTAAAAGGGTGCACAGCCAGTTTACCGTCATTTATAAAGACCGTGGTATCCAAAAAATTGACTACAAGCAACTGAAGCTGTGAACTTAATAGAATGATGGATGGTGTTAACCCACTTGAGAAAATCATTAGCCGCCTTTTCAGAGGTCATAATCATAAAAACATCATCAATATAACGCTTATGCAATTGAAGAAGGAACTGATGAGGACTTTTTCCTTATAAGAAATTTCTCTAGAAAATGGATTGGTGAGCCCCATGAACTACATGCTTTATCTGTAAACTTTCTGTAATAGTGTTTTGAATTTGGGTTGCTTACTCTATGATTATATTTCTTAGATAAACTTTTTCCTGGCAATGATGATGTAAGATCTTAAAACAACTAGGAAGCTGTGCTAAGTCTTCAGGCTGGAGAAAGACCACTGTATTGGTTGAAATGGATTTAATCATTCCGGAGGACGCCGTTGTGACTCTGCATGTGACTCTGCATTTTTAGTCAGCTGTTTTTCAGTTTAAAACTGTTTGTTGTTACTGAAAATAACATATACATTGTTAAAAGCACAATTTGTATTGGAACTTTGTAGCCTTTTCACAGTTCTTTTTGTCCTTTCAATTTTATCAGCAGAACTGTGATCTCTTTCGCAGCACCACATAGACCAGCTCAGGGAACGGTGGGTGAACTCGAGACTGGAGTCGAGCCCTGAACCTGAACCTGAGCTGGTCCCCGATGAGTAGCAAGGGCCTCCAAGAGAGGAGGTGAGTACTGCTGAGCCCAGGACAGGACAGGAGTCTGGGAAGACCCCAACTCCTGGACCCGACCACTCCGACATAGACACCCCAGTCTCTCTTGAGAGAGAGCCGTCCAGGGCCCCCGACACCATCGTTGCTCCACCACCGTAGGAGCAAAGTCCTCTGTGTAGGTCTCAGCACAACCGTTGTGCCCCTTCCTACCTAAAAGATGTTGTCTGGAAAGGTAATGTCTCATCTTAGGTGGAAGGAGTTGTTATGTTCTGACTCTGAATCAGTCCTATGTATTCCAACATTAAGCTTGAGTCAGAAAAAGGAATTGTAAGAGTCAACATTCCCATTGGTCAGTTTCTGTGAAACTCTGTAAATAACCAATCCTGGACTGTATATACTTGTTGGAGGGAACAGACCTCATTGGCCTTTATCCTAATGTTTTGATTGGTTGTTAACTGTAATATGGGCATGGCTTTGACAGCCTGGATTATTTAAAAAGGGAGCTGTGCTCCACTGTTTTGTGTGTGTTGTCTGATCGTCTGAGTTGCTGTTAATAAAGCTGAAATCACTTTGTTGAAATCACTATTTTGTTGAGTTTCATACTTAACACTCATGATTCTACTTATAGAAACAGCAGAGATGGAAGTGGCCCAAATAGAGAAGGACATAGAAATGTTTAAAGAGAAGGCCAGGGAGAATATAAGTGAGAGGGAACTCTCTGAATGTTTGGAATCTTTGGATAAGGATATACATAAACAATTCTTAGAAATGAAAGAGGTTAAACTCCACAAATTTCAGAGACACTTGAAAGACTATGAAGAGGGTAGGGCCTATGACTGGTTAACACAGAGAAAAACTGGTAATAGTAAGAAATCTGTCTCCTTTGATACCACCTTGAATACCAGTTCTGACCTGGAGAACAGTAATCATTCAGGGACAGGATCGGGTCATGCTACCAGTCAGAACAACCCAAACCACCCTATACTGAAGAGAGATGACAATTTTTTAGGACAGGACAGGGAACTAAGGTCAGGAAGGAGATTTACACCCCAAGAATACAGACCCAGATTCAAGAGGAGAGATCAGATAACCCACAGGTAATTAATCTCTCTAAAGTGCAGTTGACAGAGTTGGAACTTTAAATACTGAGTAAAGGCCTATCCTTTGTTCCTATACCTCCATAAAATTCATTTTAACTTATGATGGAAATACATAGTATGTTTAGAACAATTAGACTGGCTGATTAAAAAAAATACAGAAGATATTGTTCCAGATTTCAATATTTATAGTTTAAAACCCAAGTCTGCATTTAATCCAGCCACTAAAAATCCCAGGCTATTAGCCTTTTAAGACATGGTGCTAGAGGAAATACAAGGTTTAGAAAAGAAAGCTTTACCAGTTTGGCATAATTTGAATAAGGTGGAAAATCAAGCTTTAAAACAGCTAGAACAAAGAAGACAGATTGTTATCAAACCAGCTGATAAAGGTGGAACAGTAGTGGTATGGGGTAGAGAGGAGTATATTACAGGAGTATAGACAATTGAACAATACAACACATTATACAAAGAGTAAGGAAAATCCATCTAAGATCATTAAGAAAGAGATACAGGGCATGTTGGAGGAAGGTTTAGCAGAAGGCTACATAGATAAAACTATATATGACTACCTCCTAAACTCAGAGGAAAGAGTGCCACAATTTTACCTTTTACCCAAGATATACAAAGGCACCATCCCGGTCCCAGGCAGACCTATAGTTTCAGGATGTTGGGTCCATTTTAGAACCTTTGGCCCAATATTTGGACCTCTTTCTCTCTCTTTTTTTTTTTGTAAAAACCTCTCCTAAAAAGGAGAGAATTTTATTGCTTTTTTAATAAGAAAAGGGTAGGGTATATAGATGGACTAAGAAAAAGATTGGAGTGAATTTTCTGTTAAAGTATTAGTTTTAGTTAGTACAGATACAGTTTTTGGCATCCACCGTGGTTGGAAGATCTTCTTTTCATCTGCCAAGAGTCCAAAATAACTCTGTTAGTTAAATTAGTAAAGTCCTTTGGGGTTAGTTGTTGATCAGCTCCCTTCTGCCACCTCACGAACAGTCGTTATATCTTGGGGTGTCTTCTTTTTAAGTCTCTCAGATTGTATGATGGGCCCTCTTTTCCTTTCTCGTCTCCTGCTCCGGCACCTCCCTCCTCTGGGCCGCTGTCCTCTTCACTGCTTAACTCTGTTCAATTGGCGAGTTCTGCATCTTCCTCTGAGCTGGCGTGTCTCTTCAGAAATTCTTGAGCTTTGAAGACGGAGTCAATCTTCTCTCTTTTATCCTTGAATTTGAACGTTAGTCCTTCGGGAAAGCTCCATCTGTAAATGGTTTGATGTCTTTGTAGGAACGTGGTCAATCCTTTGTATGCTTTCCTTTTCATACGAATTTCATATGGAACATCTTTTAAAGTTCTGATAGTCTGCTCTCCAATCTTCAAGGGCACCGCTGAAACAGCATGCAAAATTTGATCTCTAGTACGCTGCTTGATAAACTTGACAACCACTTCTGCTGGCAGATTATTTTTCTTTGTAAAGCTGGAATAGGCTCTATAGGCCATATCCATCTCATCTTTTAATTCTTATTTGGACCTCTTTCTCAAGCCCTTTGTTCTAACCACACATTCCTATCTAAGAGATACCATGGATTTCCTCAACCGTATTAATGATTTACAGTTGCAGACAGAGGAGGTTATTTTTGCTATTCTGGATGTAGTGTCTTTGTACATTAACATTCCACAGGATGAGGCTCTAGATGTTTTATGGGTAGTACTAGACAAAAGAATGGGGCAGCCCCTACCCCTTACATCATTCCTCTACCACATTACTGAACTATGCTTAAAGAAAAACTTTTTTCGATTCCAGGGAGAATATTTCTGGCAAATTTCAGGTACAGCAATGGGATGTAAATTTGCACCAGAATTAGCTAATCTATTTATGAATAGACTTGAGAATAAATTTATTTTCCAACACAATAATCCGTACAAAGAACACATTATTTTTTATAAAAGATTTCTGGATGATATCTTCATGATCTGGAAAGGTACAATGGGATCTTTGATTGAATTTGGCAAATATATCAATCAGGTACACAACACTATTAAATTTGAATTAGCTTATGACAATTATAAGGTACATTTTTTGGATGTAGAAATAAGAAGGATAGGTAATAGGATAAAAACAGAAGTCTATAGAAAACCCACTGATGACAATTCCTACTTAGCAACAGATAGTTCCCACCCTGAACATATTAAAAGGAATCTACCTTACTCCCAATTATTAAGATTGAGACGAAATTGTAGTGAAGACAATGACTTTAGGAGGTAGGCAGGCATTTTAATGAATCAACTTGCCAACAGAGGCTATTCATCTAGAAACTTGAAAAGAGCCTACTACAGAGCCTATAATACATCTAGACTCTACTTACACCTAGAGCTCGCAATCAGAGAATAGATAGGGTGATTATACCCCTGACTTATAATAGCACATTTAAAACGGTACAGACCATTATAAACAAATATTGGCACCTTTTATTGAACATACCTAGATGTCAGGATCCTCCTTTGTTCACAGCCAGAAGAGCTAAAAATCTCAGGGAAGTACTTGTTAGAAGCAGACTCCCTGAAGTGAAGGACACCAGCTGCTTAAGGGGGAGTCAGATACTTAAGTTTTTTTTGCTTATGGTAACTGTAGCGTATGTAATTGTGCTGAGGCTAAGAAGTCCTTTCAAAATACTGCCAGAACAAAAACTTTCTTTGTAAATACGTTCTGTAATTGTAACAGCAAAGGAGTAATTTATTGTATCCAATGTCCTTGTGGGAAAATGTACCTGAGGCAAACATCAAGAGAGAAGGGGTGGAAAAAGGCCTTTGAGAAGCCTTTTTCTACCCCAGAACAGTGAAGCCACCATTGGGGATGCATTGTTCCCTTCAAGTTCTTAACTTGTCTGTGTAACTATTGTATTGTATTGGCCTGAATAATAAGAGTTGCTTAGGAATTGTAATACTGTGGAGATTTATTTGCTGTTAAGTTTCACATGATTTTCACAACTTACAGCAGAAATTCCACATTCTTTTAACAACTTTTCAACACTCCGCATCCCATGATGCGCAAACGTCAAATGCCATGCATACAAGCAATTCCAATGACTACAAGAGCGGTTGCCAGTTCAATAAACTTGTCTCTCATCAGCATCAACAACTTCTGATTTTCCACTAACATCCACAAGATAATGAAATCCATTTATGTCCTCCACTTCAAATTCAATTCCAGACATTTCAGCAACAATCTTACTTCCTTTCCTTTTCTTAAGCAATACTTTATGATTACTCTCCATAAGTCCTTTGGTTGAAATCAAATTATCAGCTGCTTCAGGAATCAGAGCCATATTCTTTAACTTCCATAACTTCTCCAGTTGTAGTGAAGAGTTTGATTGGCACTGTTCCAACACCCTCTACATTAAGAGGTTCCTTATATTTGCATATGTGTGTACAGGATCCTGAGTCTACTAAAAATACTCTCTTATTTTCACCACCATCATCACAGATTCTAAAAGCATGACCTCTACTGGCTATATTAAAATTTCCGTTTGTCTTAGGTCTGAAACCTCTGTGGCCGCTATGATTTCCTCTTCCACCAGGTGTCACCCTTTCAGTATGAACACATGCACCAGTGGACTTCTGTCTGCCATCCCTTTTAAATTCATTCTCTGGCCAGATGATTTTCACCACATATAAAACATTCAATTTTCTTTTCCCTTTTAAATCTCCATGCATGTTTCAAACTCAAAACAGACATCTCATTAGACAAAGCATCCTGACTAGTTCTGGAGTCATACTCTCCCTTCATCAACAAACCATCTAGCATTAGATCCTTTTGGTGTCTTAAAGACATTGCTAGCCCTTTGTAACTTGTAGGGAGTCCATTCAGTATAGCAGCAACCATGTCTAACTGGTCAGGAGTCTTCCCAAGTTCTTTCAATTGATTGTAAGTCCCCATTAGCTTCTTTAATTGATCAGGTAAAGAGTCACTTTCCTTTACTCTAGTCAAAGATATGAGTCTTCAAGTAATAAATCTTACTCATTGTCTCCTCTCCGTACCTCTCTTTCAGGTGTTCAATTGTTAACTTGGAAGTTTCTATGGTATGCAGGCTAGGCATATCATGGCAATTAACTGAACCCATAATCAAGGACTTGGCATAGCCATCTAGTCTTCTGAAGGTACTTTTCTCTGGCTCACTTGCAGGGACTTCCTTTGTCAAAATATCTTCAGCCCCATATATTTGCAGTCTATTTTTTAGGGAGCTGAGCCACCAATTAAAATTATGCTGGCTCAACTTAACCCCCCTGGGTTGAGAGCTCTGGCTTGGAACATTCTCACATCTGCAGCTGATCCAGAACATGTACTTGGATCACTCATTCTCATCTGCAGGCTTTAGCAGGCACTCAGCAGGCATGCTCAGGGTTAATCCTGTCTTCAGAACAGGAAGCAAGGGCAAGTGGAAGCAATCGGCTTCTCCTGTTCTCCTCTGTAGCTAGGATTCCAAAATGCACAAAAATTTCAAAATAATAGTTCTCAGCTGCTACAGTAGCACAGGCAGGCTGGTGTAGGGAGATTTCTTAAATCAATGTGAATCTAAGTTACCTTTCACAGCTGCAATATGCCTGGCAGAGAGAGTAAAAACTTGCAGAGGAAAAAGTGGTTGTTTTAAAATCAAGCCTCTCAGCTGCTAATTAGCTCCTAGCTTTTCTCTTTCATTCCAGTGAAGCATTTAAAACTTACTTAACTTAGGCATATCAGGCAAAATCAGTTAACCAAACCATCCTCTGCTACCAGAATGTGTTGGCAAAATTGGCAAAATAGTTAAATATTCAGAGATTGCAATAGATCTTTGCTTCATGGGAGAGGAGGCATTTTCTACTATGTAAAAATCTTTATTTCTAAGGAAATCTTATGTAAAAATCTTTATTTCACAAGAAATCTACAAAACAACAAAGTGTCGCACAGCGAGTTAGTTTGTGCAGCTTAGCCCAAGGAACAACTTTAGACTGAGTGCCAGCAATAGTAAGCAACACAGACCACACAGTCTAGTGCTAACTATATACAATTTATTTACAAGATATACAGTCTGGTATACACCATCAAAATGCTCCACCAGACAAGTCATTGAGGAGAAGGGCACAGTTACTCAGTCTCTGTACAATTATATACAACTCTCAGCCAATCAGCAGTCACTGCTGAGTCATTGTTAACAAGCAGTTAAGCTCTTCCCAGAACTGGTCTGATCTGGCTTCAGTGCCTGTCATCACTGTCAAATTAGATTGGTAAGATCACCATGCCTGATGTCTTACTGGACATTATATACAAAAAAATACAAAGACACCTAAGGCTACAGCTTTACACTGTGGCCACATGGTCTACAACAATGGAAATTCTTCTTCTTCTTCTTGACCCCTAGAAAGAAATCACCTGAATACATTAACCAATGATTGTGAGTAAACAGAATTCAGTTTTGCAGACTTTTATTTCCATTGGCTCTGTGCCAGCTTTCCTTCCAGGTCAGTCTAAACAATAGCCCACATGGTAAGCACATGTTGACCCTATAATGACTAGATTTTAGACCTTGCAAAACAGATATTTCCAACAGGGACTCACCACTTGTAAAGCAGGCACAGGTGGCCTTTGCTTTAAAAGAGCAGGTGCTGCTCCTGCCTGCCCTGCAAACTGTGAGATTGCAGCTTGCAGAGCAAGTGCCAGCAGCTCCCGCTTCAAAAGGACAGCACCTTGCTTGCTTGCTTGCTTGCTTGCCCTCTTTTGAAGTGGGAGCTGCTCATGCTTGCCTTGCAAGCTGCGAGTTCATTGCTTGTATAGCAGGCATGGATGGCCCCTGCTTTGAAAGAGTGGGTGCTGCTCCTGCCTGTGAGATCGCTTGCAAGGCAGGGATGGGGCTTCCCCCCCACCAGCCGGCTGGCAGTGGGAAGGAGCCCCCCAAACTGGGAAACCCCCATGGGACCAGGGGGTCTGGCAACCCTAGCAGGGCCTGTAAAACTGAGATGTTCTGCCAGTCCTACAGTTGAGGCAGCCGAAGCCCATCCTGTTTTAGCCTCCCCCTGTCTGGTTCTTTTGTCATCTTATCTTATTGCCTTCTCATCCACCCACTTACCTCAGTGCTAGGCAACAGCTCTCGATGTACATAGGCAGAGCCTCTGCTGAGAGTGGAGGTATTAAATTGTGGTACTGTCTACCATCAGATTGTTTTAATTGTGAATATTTATAAGGCTTTAAATGATTATTTATATCTATGTGTAATGGTTATAGTGTGTTAGTGTTATTGTATTGTTGTAACCTTCCCTGAGCCTTGTTGTGCAGGGGAGGGAGGACTAGAAGTCAAATATAATAAATAAATAAATAAACAGTACGATTAGGGTTGCCAGCCTCCAGATGGGTCCTAAAGATCTCCTGGAGTTACCACCAATCCCCATACTACAGCAATCTGATCCTGGAGAAAATGGCAGCTTTGAAGGATGTACTGTATGGTGTTATACTCGTCTGAGGTTCTTCCCTTCCCTAACCTCCCCTCCTCAGGCTCTACCACCAAATCATCAGAAGTTTTCCAATTTGTTGTACACTTTGCAAGCAGGCTCAGTCAGGTCTCCTTGGGAATAATTATATTTCATGTTATATTTATGGTTTTAAGAATTTGTGTACTAATGGATTTTATATTTTATATTATACTAGAAGTAAGGCCCGTTGTGGAAATAAATACAACGGGCTCTAGAAAGAGGCTCTGGGAGAGTGCCGTGGCTCTGGGCACACAGTGTGATTTTGCTGTGGTGACTTCAGCAGGGTATAATGACAGAGACCACCATTTTCTCCAGAGGAACTGATCTCTGCTACCTGAAGAGCAGTTGTAGTTTTGAGTGATCTCCAGCCCTCACCTGGAGATCGGCAACAATTGTTACCCAGGAGGAAATGGCTGGTTTGGAGGGTGGAGTCTATGGCATTCTACCTGCCTGAGGTCCAACCCCTCCTCAAACCCCACCCTCTCCAGGTTCCATCCCTCAAATCCCCAGGAATTTGCCAACCTGGAGTTGGCAACCCCATCTCCTTCCCAGCTAACCATCAACCTACTGCTATCTTCCCCTCTGACTTCAACTGACTTCTGCCCTCTCTCCTGCAGAGCAGTTGTAATTCTGAGTGGTCTCCAGCCCTCACCTGGAGATTGGCAACAATGGTTTCCCATGAGGGACTGGCTGGTTTGGAGGGTGGAGTCTATGGCATTGTACCTGCCTGAGACCCCACCCCTCCTCAAACCTCACCATCTCCAGACTCTACCCCTCAAATCTCCAGAAATTTCCCAACCTGGAGTTGGCAACCCTATCTCCCTCCCAGCCAATTGTTAACCTACCATTATCTGCCCCCTGACTTCAGCTTTCCATTTCCTCCCCCCTCCCTCCTGGAGAGCAGCTGTAATTCTGATTGATTTCCAGCCCCCACCTGGAGATTGGCAACAATGGTTCCCCAGGATGGAATGGCTAGTTTGATGGGTGGAGTCTATGGCATTGTACCTGTCTGAGGTCCCACCCCTCCTGAAACCTCACCCGCTTCAGGCTCCATCCCTCAAATCTCCAGGAATTTCCCATATGGAGTTGGCAACCCTATCAGGACTGGCCCCAATGAGTTTTCTCCCAAAGGCCAAAACAGGTGACAGGACCAAGCTTGGTTGCATACCAAGAGGCACTGAGTGGAAAGTAGGGTTACCAGCTCTAAGTAGGGAAATACCTGGAGATTTGGGGGGTGGATCCTGTGGAGGGCAGCATTGGGGGGGGGGCGGAAGGACTCAGCAGGGTATAATGCCATAGGGTCTACCCTCCAAAGCAGCCATTTTCTCCAGGGGAACTGATCTTGGTCATCTGGAGATCAATTGTAACAGCAGGAGATGTCCAGGTCCCACCTGGAGATTGGCAATTCTAGGGGAAAGACAGCTGCACAGCAGGGGGTGGAAGAGAATGGTTTGATGACCACTGGGCCAAGATTGGCAACAATAGTTCCCCAGGAGAAAATGGCTGGTTTGGAGGGTGGAGTCTATGGCACTGTACCTGTCTGAGGTCCCACCCCTCCTGAAACCTCACCTTCTCTGGACTCCACCCCTCAAATCTCCAGGATTTTCCATACCTATAGTTGGCAACTTTATCTCATCCCCTCTCAGCAGCCTCTTCCCAGGCAAAATTCTGTCTTTCTCATTAGCGGGAAGCAAAGCAGTTTACTTCATTCTTTTCGGCTTTGTGATCTGTACAGCAACCCTGTAAGGCAGGTTAGGCAGAAAGTCTCCGGCTGTTCCAAAATCACCCAGGCAATTTCCATAGGGATGCTCCTGCTGAACAGGAGCAAGCAGCCAGGCCTAGGGTTGCCATTGCCAACAAAGACAAATTGATGCAAAGGAGGATGGAAAAGTCTCCATATCTCTATTTTGCCTTCAATTGGTTTTGATGCCAGCAGAGTGAGAAAATGCCAGAGGCTCTGGGTGGGTGCCCCATGGTAAATGCACCAAATAATTCCTAAAGATTTTCCACTGTGTCGATAAATCATTTTCTACACTCACAGTGTCCCCTGCCAGAATTAGTACCAGAGCTTTTTTTGCCTTGTGGTATTTTGCTTGTGGTGTGACCTGTCTTTTTTGTGCTGTGGCATGGTTATGTTATTGGGTTTGTTTCTTTTGAAGGGGAAGTGTTGTGATTGAGGACATATTTCACCTCAGAATACAACAGGTTGCATAAACAACGGACAATTCCAACTGTCTTGTGGGGGGAGTGAGTTTGAGGTGCGAAATGGAGTGAAGTCCAATCAGCTTCTGTATGCAAATAAGCTTGAAATGCTGGCCCAATCAGAGAAGAGTGGCCTAGGTTGCAGTGGGTGGGAGAGAACTCAGGCAACGCAGCTAGTGGATAGGGACAGATTCTGAGCGACTTACCAGGGAGCGAATTGATTTTGCCAAGCACAGAACCTTGCCAGACCACTACCCTTTTATTTAATAGGACAGGATTGTCATATTATACTGTTTAATATTGTTGTGTAAGCCACCTTGAGCTACCCTGGCTGGGAGGGCAGAGTAAAAATCTAATAAATAAATAAACAAACAACGCCCTCAGGTCTAGGCTAGACTTGAGAGCATTGACAGGAGCTGGTACCCAGGTGCTGGAACACACACTTGCTCCTAGTAGACCAGTTATTTCAGCAAGGCAGCCTTCCCAAGCCTCAGCCTAAAAAGGCTAGGATGCAATCAGGCTCTGCTGCACTGCTGGCAGTTGTTGAAGCTCTTACAGCTGTGCTTCACTTTGGCCTGGATCCACTCCCACTGCATGGTTCTGGGCAGGGCTCTTTTTGTAGCAGGAACTCCTTTGCATATTAGGCGACACACCCCTAATATAGCCAATCCTTCAAGACCTTACAGAGCTCTTCTTACAGGGGCTATTGTAAGCTCTTGGAGGATTGGCTACATTAGGGTGTGCCACCTAATATGCAAAGGAGTTCCTGCTACAAAAGGAGCCCTGGTTCTGGGATGGGGCTGCACACCCCTAACCTGGCATTTCACGTCCTTTGGATTGCCTTTGCCCGGCCCTTCTGCCATCATTCCTGCAGAGTGGGAATGGGTCATGGGGGACTATGGATCCAGTTCAAGACCTGTTCCTTGGAATTCCAGTGGCTATCTCAGGGGGTCGCATCGAGGGCTCACTTGCAGGTTCTGATGGCCTGCCTTTGGCATGACTGGCATCTTGTCAGCTGGCACCACTGGCATGTTAGGTTCTCCCCGTTCCAGCTGATCTTCCTCAGCTAATGGTCTTGGCTCTTCAGGCTCTTCCCCGAGAGTATGCACTGTTGAGCTAGTTGGAGGGGCTCATCACCTTACTAGGTGTTGGCAGTCCTAAATACAATCCTTAACAGAGTCATACCCTTATAAATCCGTTGACTTCAATGAATTTAGAAGTATGTAACTCTGTTTTGGATTGCACTGCAAATTAATAGTAAAATTAAATTTTTGTGCACCTCTCCAAATCAGACTATAATGTAGAATTATACTTATTGGAAGTGGGGAACATCTGCACTATGAACTTCAAGACAGATGGTAAAAAAAATTAAA
The DNA here is from genome assembly GCA_029375565.1 of Gekko gecko. Lineage (NCBI taxonomy): Eukaryota > Metazoa > Chordata > Lepidosauria > Squamata > Gekkonidae > Gekko > Gekko gecko. The sequence continues at coordinate 129,345,736 of JAPDNY010000009.1, forward strand.
ATAACACCTCACAGATCACTGTTCCAAATGACTGCTCTAATTGCTAGACGTAATTAGGAGCTAAGATTTTTCAGAACATATATTTTAAAATTAAAGAGATGAATTTGTTGATGCTTTATGCTTCTCCTCATACTCCTTTGTCAGCACAAAGTCATCTTGGCATTTTTCAGATCCACCATCCTGTAAAGTATATGAAAAAGCAAACCTTTTCTGTTTTTGTTTTTTCCTAATGGGAGATAACAAAAAGATCAGAGATGCCTCCTTGTCTCCATTTTATCAAGTGACACTTGTGAAAATGCTAGGAAGTGAACTTTTTTATTTCATGTAATTTTATAGGTTTTTTCCCCTAGGTACTGTTTGCCAAGTAAGGAGTTATTTTTTAACCTCTTTGTTGTTCAGTCGCACAGTCGAGTCCGACTCTTCGCGACCCCATGGACCAGACCACGCCAGGCCCTCCTGTCCTCCGCCGTCCGCTGAAGTTTGCTCAATTTCATGTTCGTTGCATCGATGACACTGTCTAACCATCTCATCCTTTGCCGTCCCCTTCTTCTTTGACCTTCAATCTTTCCCAGCATCAGGGTCTTCTCCAGTGATTTTTAACCTCTAGAATGACACTAATGGCATACAGCAACCAAACCTGATGCTGAATCAGTCTATCTATATGATAACCTGTCTTTCCTGGCATGTGTTCACAATGCACTTTCTTTCCCAATGGAAAATAACCAAAGCTTTAAACTCCAAGGTTATTGTTGAGCAAACTAGAATATGCCACTTGAGAGCCCCATGGAGCTGAAATGACATAGTTTACAAAACAGAAGGCATCATCATCGTCAGTCTAGCATCTCTGGGGCCTGGAAGCAGGGCCGGCTTACCCGCTAGGCGAACTAGGCATTTGCCTAGAGCGTGAGCCGACCCTTAGGGTGCCAAACTGGACCCGCCCCCATCCCCCCTCTGCGCCCTCCCTGCCACTGTTGCTGGGATTGCCACCATGGTGGCAGTGGCTCTCCTGCAGGGTGCTGGCACCAAACTGTGCCTCCCCCTCTGCACCCTCCCTGCTGCTGCTGCAGTGGCTCTCCTGCAGGGTGCTGGTGCTGAACTGTGCCTCCCCCCCTTCCATACCCTCCCCGCCGCCGCCAGGACTGCTGCTCCAAGCATTCTGATTGGCCAGCTCCTGCAAGATGAGAGATTTTATTTGCTGGGTGATGAGAGGTTGTCCTGTAGGGAGATGAGACTCCCATTCAGGCCAAAGGAAAGGGGAAACCTCTTCTAAGGAAATGAGGAGAACCTCCATCCCTTGGCAGCCAAGCCCCCCCCCGAAAGCACTCACTGTGCAAAGTCGCTCTTCCTTTTGTCCCTCCCTGAGTTGTTGCTTTTCACTTTCAGAAAAACTCATGAGAATCTGGGGGGGGTCTCATGAGAATCTGGGGGTCTACTCCTCGCCCCCGTGTCGCCAGTGTGAATGGGGAGGGAAAAGCCCCCCCGGCTCCCCTTCACAAACCCCAGTCCTGTTGGATGTTTCCACCCCCCGGTCCGCTTTCTCACCCTTCCTGGTGAGGGTGACGTCCCATACCTCTTCTACCTTGTAGTTGGGGCGGCAGAAGGAGTCCACCTTGCCATGCATGGTGTCCATCCAGACGTGGCAGAGAGCCTACAGCAGCAGGAGGAGGTCTGGCCAGGTGAAAGGCAAGGTGAGGCCAGCCAGCCAGCTCCTTGATGGTGGGTCAGCAAGGGAGGCGAGGCTCCTTCCCACTCAAGGCCTCCTCCCCATCGCCCATGACCTCTTCTGCAGGCCCTGCTTGGCTCGCAGCCTGGTCTGCAGGGGAAATGGTAGCTCCCTCCCCTCCCCCCAGGCACCCCAGGGTGCCAGTAAGCACACTTGCCCTCAACCCCAGCTGGCCTGAGCCCTTTCTCGGAGGAAGCTGCCCTGCTGGGTTAGCTGGTGGCACCCTGCACCCCCCCTCCTGGGTGTATTTCTGGGAGGTTTCCAGGCCCCACCGGGAGGTTGGCATCACCTGGGGGGGGCGGGCATCACAAGCTGGCCTCGCCTAGGGCACAGAAACACTTCAGGCCAGCCCTGCCTGGGAGGATCAGCTGGTTTTGAGCCCCTGAATGCAGTGCTCTCTGGGGAACATATGGGGAAAGGCAGTCCCTCAGGTATGACAAATCCTGACCATAAAGGGCTTTAAAGGTCAAAAACAGCACTTTGAAGCAAATCCAGTATGCTATTGGCAGCCAGTGCAATGCTTTCAGCACAGGCTGGATGTGCTCCTGCATAGAGAAACCTATTAACAGCCTGGCCACCACATTTTGCACCAGCTGCAGCTTCCAGATTTGGGACAAGGGCAGCCCCAGGTAGAGAGCATTACAGTAGTCTAATCTCGTGGTGACCATCATGTGGATCACTGCTGCCAAGTCATTGTGTTCGAGGAAGGGAACCAACTGCCTGATCAGCCAAAGATGGTAGAAGGCTGACTTGGCAGTGGCTGCTACCTGGGCCTCCATTGTGCCCCATTGAAGGTCAGGAGTGGGATCCCTACCCTCAGGTCACCCCAGCTCAGGCACAGGACCTCCATCTTTGTTGGATTCAGTTTCAGTCGACTAAGTCTAAGACAACCAGCCATGGCTTGTAACACCTGGTCCAGATCTTCCTGTGTAGAGTCAGACTTGCTGCCCAACAGCAGATAGAGCTGGGTGTCATCTGCATACTGATGACATCCTAGCCCATGCCTCCGGGCAATCTGGGGAAGGGGGCACATATAGATGTTGAACAACATCAAGGGGAGTACTGTCCCTTGAGGCACATCACAAGTCAGTGGATGCCTTTGGGACAGCTCTTCCCCTAGCACCAGCCTTTGTCCCCAACCCTGAAGGAAGAATGTGAGCCATTGAAAGGCAAGCTCTTGAACTTCAGAGTCGGCAAGGCAGTGGATCAGTAGCTGATGATTGACTGTGTCGAACGTTGCTGACAGGTCCAACAACAACAGCACTGCTGATCCACCTCGATCCAGATGCCTCCTGAAGTCATCCGTGAGGGCGACCAGTATGGTCTCCATCCCATGTCCTGAGTGAAAGCCAGACTGGAGGGGGTCTAGAGTGGAAGTATCATCCAAAAAGCTCTGTAACTGAACTGCCACAGCCCTCTCTATTAACTTGCCCAGATAGGGCAAGTTGCAGACTGTCTGGTAGTGAGCCAATTCGGCCAGGTCCAAAGGTGTTTTCTTCAAGAGAGGATGAACCATGGCATCCTTAAATGTCCAAGGGAACTGATCCTCTGAGCGGGATTTGTTGATAACCTCCCCTAGGGCACCTTGAAACCGAGTGCGACCAGCTTTCACTAGCCATGATGGGCACGGATTGAGGAGACATATCGTGGTGCATACAGTTAAAAGCATAAGTTTGGCATAGGTGAGGAAATCTAAAGGTGTGGCCTGTGGCCAAGTCAAGCCTGGATCCTGGGTAGATTGCCCACATGCTTACAAACCCAAAGGGGCAGCCTCTTAAGGAGCCCGCACAATGGTAAGGGAATGAGTTTAATCACTTGCACAATTCAGATTTTCATTAGTAAGCCATGCATTTTATCTTCTTTTAGGGTTATGGGGGCAAACAAGCCTTATAATAAACAAGCCTTATAACAGTTGACTCAAAACCACAGAGGCTTCCAGCACTTTACAGGTGCATGTCAGATAAATCATTATCATTGGGGCATCAATATAGGTGATTAAATAGGAAGCTCATTTAAGGGAATTAATTGGTTTGGTCAATTTTGTCACACTCTTGTCTGTCTTAGCTGTCCAGAGGGAAAGTGGGAAGGAGAGAATTTTTGAAGAGCAGTCTCCTCAGTCAAGCAACAATTTCACTGAGGGAAGCAAACAGACAATGAGGAAAATCAGGAATTCTGAACAAGTGATGATTAAAAGAAAAGTGTTACCAGAAGAAACCCCTAATGAACCCTCAAAACTGACAGTTCAATGTCAACCAAGTGGGTAAAACTGCAGAGAGATATTCAGTATCATAGGAGCACAGAGATATATATCACTTACAATTTGGTTCCTAAATGGGAAGATATACTCCTATGGTAGACAAAAATTAAGCTGGTTTCAGAGGAAATCTTAATGTGCAACAACAATACAACAGAGAAAGAATAAAAAAATAAAAACAGGAAGATATCATTATCATTATTTCCATTCCCAAGCCTTTAATCGGTGACAGAAATAAACATCATCTGGGTGGAAGAAAGACTTCCACACAAAAGTACAAAGAACATCAGATAATAGTGGTGATAAATTGACTGTAAATGCGCATTGGTCCATTTCAAACCTTTGCGAAGAAGATTTTTATAATGCAGTATTCAATACAGCAGGACAATAGTGATATGATGTTCATGATGAGACTTAACATTTTATGGCTGATACTTTTTCATTTCTGAAACATTCATAACTCGTGTTAGAAACCAACAGAGTAAAGATCATGAAATATGTCATTTCCGCTTCCCTCCTACTGGAGCCCCATGACCCCCTAAGGTCCTTGATGCTCACAAACAACACAAGGGGGAAAGATGGGGACTGCAACAGGAGAAGGAAAAGCAGTAAAATCACCCTGTCTTCTAGCAGAAAATGAATATAGGGTTCTAGCCATGATTGTGTATGGTTATATACACGCCAATTCACAGATAATCAGGCTGTGGTATGGTTTTGTGATGGTCCCTTCCTGAATGAGGCATGAGGCATTTGCCAGGACCTGGTATTGGGCAGGGCAGATGAGGCTTGGGTACAGCAATTTAAGCCTGGAAAAAGCAGCATGAACCAAGCCATTAGTTGCACATGGAAGAAGAGTGATGATACAACACTTGCCCCCCCAGTCGGAATAACGAGACAGACAACAGTTTGGAAGTAAACAAGGGCCACTTTATTAACTATTTAACATAACATTGCAGCAAGGGACCAGCTAAGCGAGCACGGAACAGGCAAGGCAGGTGTCACTCTGCTGACCAACCTCCTTGCCCTTTTCTCGGGCAGGTCACCCAGCTCTGGTCTTGAGCCATCTGTCTGGCTTGTGACCAGCAGCCCAGCAAACTGGTCATAACCTAGGAGCGCCTACCCCTGAAGCCTTCCAACTTGCAGAGAGGAGCATACCCTAAGAGGTTTCCAGAGGAGGTGATCACCGTTCCCCACCCTGGACCTTAGAAATCCGAAGGCAGTTCCTGATGACCCCCTGTTCCCTAATGGGGAAATTGCCATAAGGTGCTCACCGGTTCCGGTTTCTTGCCCGCACCAACCTGCCACAGCCAAGACCAAGCCTCTGCTTTGGTCTTTGCTCCCCACCAAAAAGGGGCCAAGGCTGACCTAATCCCTTGCCGCAAGTCCTACAAAAATAGCCCATTGCCCTTGTCTGATAGGTGTACCCCATCAGCTCTATACAGGACCCATAACTCCACCACCCTCTATGGCCTTCCTCATCCAGTGGGTGGCTGAATGCCTTGTAGGGTCTGCCCAATTGCGCCATACATGGCAGGGCAGAATAACAGACCCCACTCCCCACACCACCGGGCCACCTTGCTCTCATCATTGCAAGGCCAGCCTCCACCTGCAAGACCAGGGTCTTGCCCTTCATGGCGAAGCAGTGTAGCCAACCAGACTATCTGCACACCAGGCCCCCTTGCTCTTATCCTCGCAAGGGCAGTCACCACTCCTATCACCATGTCTTTGGCATTCCTGGCGAAGCAGAATAGCCGACCAGACTACCTGCACTCCAGGCCACCTTGCTGCTATCATTACAAGGTCAGCCTCCACACCTAGCACCATGTCCTTGTCCTTCCTCGTCCTTCATGGCGAAGCAGCATAGCCAGACAGCCTATCTGTAGGCTACCTTGCTCTTATCATCACAAGGTCAGACTCCACTTGCAGCACCACAGCCGTGTCCTTCAAGGTGAAGCAGAATAGCCAACCAGCTTATCCGCACTCTGCATCTTGCTCTTATTATTGCCAGGTCTGCCTCAGCTCATAGCACAAGGTCCTTCACAGCCAGGGTGTCCTCCTGGCCCGGTGGGTGACCCAAAGGACCATACTGGGGCACAGACAGTAACCCTTCGCCTTGCCCCGCGGCCAGCAGCACCTGCAAGAAAACGTCATTAATAACTTTAAACTTTGTAATACATTGTTTGAACACTAGGCAAAAGCCCGCCACTAGCACACTGAGCCACCACGCCACCCCCAACTGGAATGTAGTGACCAGACAAAAGTCTAAATATGAACAAGGTTCCACTGACCCCACCACACAGCAAGGGAACCCGTAGCCAGGGCAGCTGCAGTAGAAGCGGCACTGAAGTGAAAAAAGTTCCAAACTTCACCCCAAGAAAAGGCCCAACTGCTGCAAAGAGGATGCCTGATCAGAAAAATTCCATCTGTAGGCCTAAATCGGTAACCTAATTAATAACCGAAAGTGCAGCAACATCCCAGGCTGCAAAAATTGATCCTTAATTCACTGCCTGTTAAATAGGCTGCCTCTAGTCCTCTAGAGCTCCCCATTCCCAATACCTTCATAGAATGCTGTAGAATTCCACTACATCCACCGCAATGTTTCCATTTGCACAGCTATTGTGATCTGTAAGGCACTGCCAAACGTACATAAGGCTCACATGTGCCCTGATCAAATGACCTGACTCATGTATATTCCTGTGTAGCCAAGAAAGCTTCCTCCCTTTGGAGGGATGTGAATTATCAAGAGATGCTATTTACCTCCAAGCCATAAAACTAAAACTGTGCATCCTCAAGCATTAAGTCTCTATTAAACAGACAAGATGCTTTTCCCTCGGATCTTCTGGCAACCAGCACCCTGAAAGATAGGAATCTGAAGCCTGCGTCACTAGCTAAAGTCTATGTCAGAAGAGAGCCTCTCTGATCTAGTACCAGGTTCCCTGGATTGTCAAACTGTGAAAACAACACTAGAGAGATCTGGATCAATCATCTCAGTGCCTTGGCCTACTTAAGAACTATTTCAACTATTGCAACCAGATCTGAACAGGAAGGCAGTCAAAGGACCATCCCAATAAGGCATTTGAAAATGCTTCTAGGTATGAAATGCTCCTATAATAACCACTAAGAAACCTTCCAAGCCAACCAGTAAGTTCGGCTTTAAAATTTATGATGTTTACAATGTGGTGTCACATTAAAACCTATATAATTAATTTTGTTTACTCGTGTGGTATTTATTTATTCATTTAGTTTAAAATTCTTTACCGAGAAGGATACCTGAGATTTCTCAATAGCAAAGACTGGGACGAGCACACAGAAATGTGCATTGGCTCCACTTACCATCTGCTGTATGCACCTACATGCAGGCTGCATGCACACACACCATAAGATGACTATGGCCCCGGTGGAACCCATTCACCCAATATAAGTAATGCTGGGCTGCCAGGTCTAGAAGTAACTTCATTTCTCTCAGGTGCGTGGACAGAAGAACCCGCTGGCCTCCCAAACAATGCTGGTCCACGAATGGGTCCTGCTTCACCATTGCCCCACTTAAACCGCCCTGGAAGCCATCTGCTTCCGTTGCTATTGCTGTGACTACCACCGCATCACGGCTGGCGCCTCCCGCAGCCTGTCATAACTAACGCACTCATCTAGGCCCTGGCCACTCACTGGCCTTCTCCTTAAAGAAAAATGCACTATTAAACCTGTGAAGAATGCTCATTGGACCAAACCAATGACATGTAATGACATGCCAGCCGTCAGATTCCCAGATCACGCATCCAGTTGAAAGCCACCATAAACCTGCTAAAACAAAACATAAGACACCAATGACGTATCGCAATGGGTATTATGAATCCGAACACATGACAAGCATGAACCCAATTCGCCAACTCAGCATGTATTCACACTGCCAAAGTACCATATTGCTGATAAGGATTCCTTCACAGAAGGAAACTGTTATGTCTTTAAGCTGGAATCAGCCCTATATTTCCCATATCAAGCTTGAGACATAAGAAGGGATTGTAAGCTGTATCCTTATTCGTATTGGCGAATAAGAATTGTATGGGCATTGCTGTGACAGCCCGGATAATTTAAAAGGGGGGAGCTGTGCTCCACAAGTGTGTGCGTGTTGTCCAATCGTTAAGCTTGCTGTTACAACAAAGCTAAAATCACTTTGTCGAAATCTCAATCTTGCCGAGATACACACTTAACAGAAACCAGTAGCGATTCAATCGTAGCCCATTCAGATTACACTTGGTTTCACACCTACACCCTAAGTGTAAAATTGAACTGGCCAGGTTCCACCGAGATCTGAACCTGGATCGCTGGATTCAGAGTCCAGAGTGCTAACCATTACACAATGGAACCGCTACCCCAATCGAGCTACCCAGTTCCAAGTAGCTGTTCCCATTGACAGCACCCCCACACCTCAAGTTCAATTTCTATTCATAGTTTACAGTTGGATACCAATAAAGGCTTCTATGGTATACAGAGAAGAAGAGGAGACCAGAGTTATACTCCACTCTTCATTCAGAGTGAGTTACAGTCTCCCTCCCATCCTATCTCCACAAAAGACACCCCATGAAGTAGGTGAGGTCGAGAGGGCTCTGAGAGAACCACTCTTAAGAGAACAACTCAAAGAGAACTGTAACTAACCCAAGGCCACCCAACTGACTGCACGTGGAAGAATGTGGAATAAAACCCAGTTCCCCAGACTAGAGTCCACCGCTTATAAGCACTACACTGGAACTACATCCCATTGCCTTAGGGCCAAGTGTTGTAATCTAAAAAATTGGGAATTTATAACATATTTCTCCACATAAAGCCACGTCAAAATGCTATAGCATAAAAATCCCTGTCCCTAGTCTCAAATATAAATAAGCCCTGCTATATAAGTAGGGAATCTATTTTTATGTATTTACTTTATATTTAATTATGTATCCTAAATAAGTAATAGCCCCTTCTTATGGCCCTCTATGCTTTCAAGTTTGCTGAATTGAGGATTGTTAACTTAACTAGCAAAGGCTCCCCAGAACATAAGCAGAGGTCTTTCTTATCACCTGCTGCCAAATCCCTCACTAAAAATGCTATGGATTGAACCCAGACCCCCTGCACTCCAAGCAGACGATCTCACACTGAGACACATCCCGTCATGGAATGCCCTCAGGCAATTAATACAGCGATCAGGTCACCTATAAATCCAATCTCAAAAACATCCCGCTATCAACAGTGGATGGCAGAAGGAAGGCAGGAGGGAGGAGATTGGATATATACTGGCCCTCCATCCGCTGCATATGGACTTCAGGGCAGGCCAATTCCCTTACAGCTAGCCATGACTGTTCAGAGACTCTGTCCCATTAACAAACTGACATCTTCTAAACCACCTAAATAGGCGGCTGGAACAATCTAAAATGGCTACCTAGAAAAATATCGTTCAACCATATGAGGGCAGAGAGGGGCAGACACCCCCGCACCACCTTATACAACTACCAGCAGTGCAGTCCTTATTGACCTGCACTGCCCCACCTCCCTCACTCAAATTCAAGCTAACTAAATACAGTGGGGCTTCACATTTGCAATCAAACAAGCCTGCTGTGTTTGTTGTTTAAATTAAAAATGACAGCCCCCTGTCATTGGCTGACATAGAAGGGACCTCCACAAAATGGCTGACACTAGCAAGTGCCACCTAAAATGGCCACCACCTTCACCGTGGCCCCTCAGGAAAAACCCCCACAAAGGTGGCCACCCCCTGCACTGCAATGAAATGGCCACCCCGGCAGACAATAAAAATCCCCACCACCCCCGAGCCCCAGCCTGCTGGCTAATTGCTCCAGGTCTCCTGGGTGGGGGGAGTCAAGCAAAGGGAAGACCTGAACTGGGGCCCAGCAGCCTCACCCAACTGCCACACTAACTAAGGGCCTTAACGCGTAGTGTGTGTTGTGTGTCTTATTTAACAAAGAGGCACCGCGGCAAGCCGTTTGCCACCGCAAGCCACCTCCAAGGTGCTCCAAAACTGAGGCCGCAGTCACTGGCCGCCAGCTCTTCACCGTCGTTCCAGCCAGTGCCACAGTGCGATGTTCTGGCCAGCGCCGCAGCGCCGACGCCCCGATCGACACCCCAGCCCGCTGCCGACCCGGCCCGCCGCTTCCCGGGCCCTCCACAGAGGCCCTGGACTTCGCTTGACGCGCCTCCAGGCCCAAAGGTAGGCCCAACAGCTCCGTCCTGTGCTCCGCTCCATCGAGCACATCGGAGCAACTGACGACGGGCGGGAACAGAGCCTGGCTGTATATCACAGCCGGCTCCGCCCCCTGCCCACGTCGCTCTGTTGCTGCCCGCCTTCCTGAGGGCGGCAAAGCAGCCCCCGGCGACCAGCGGCGTTGCCGGGTCGCCGGGAGCTTCGTTCTCAACAGTGTTTGATGTGCAGGCGATACGCAAAACTGGCTAGATTGCTGGCCAAATTTGGAGCCAGGATTGGTGTGCCCAAATACTAGCAGCCAAATTAGGTTGCCAGCCTTCAGTTGGTAATACACAAATTGAGGGTCACAGTGTTAGGAAGACTAGGAAAAATGTATGACACTGTGTATAATAGATGTATGCTTAAGGTAGATTTATTTTTTGCACAAAATAGATCTACCTTAAGCATACATCTATTATACAAGTGTCAAATATTTTTCCATAACCTCCAGTTGGTGGCTGGAGATCTCCCACTATTAGAACTGATCTCCAGGTGACAAAGGTAGGCTTAGGATTCAGCACACTTAATGTGAAAACTGTTTTGAATGCTTACAGAATCAAGTACCTCAACAAGTACATGTCTGGGGTTCATTATATGGCTTATTTCCAGTATAATCCTGGAGGACTCATCTCTGAGGTCTGGAAATGAGCTGTAATTCCACCAGATCCCCAGATCCCACCTGGACCTGGCATCCCCAGCATTGCTATAAAGCTAGTCCTATCAGAGAAGTTACAGAACTGTGGAAAAGAGGCATTGCTCCCCCTCCAAATCATGTGTCCGCCTTGCAAACTCCTGTACTTGCTAAGATTCTTCCAGTGTGCTGACTTGAAAAACATCTTGTCTAGAAATCCTTCCATATGCTCACTAGCACTGCTCTTTCAGCTGTATAAAAAGAACTTCAAACAGGTAAAGAGTAGCACACCAAAAATAAAAGGTGTGATTTTTTGGTGCTCTTGTTGGACTTCTCAGATTTTAATGGCATGTTACAGACTGAGAGCATTCACAGAATACCTTTCCATGGCCTTGGTTAGATGAGGCATAAAAGAAATGATAACGAGATGGCAATGCCCTGAGGTGATCCTGATAGGATGTTGTTTACCACTTGAGACTGTGAGTGCAGAATTTCTGCTTTGACTGTTCTTTCACATTGCATTAAACAGAAAACCAGCGCAGCAAAAAAAAAAAAAAAAAAAAAGAGTTCCATCCCCTTTTTTTGTTTGTTGTCCTGGTTTTCTTCTTGCAGGGAAGTTTTTCTTAATATAGGGAAGCATTCTAAAACATTGTCCTCCATGAACTTCCACCTACATAAAATCTGAGATGGTGCAGTCCACTCTGCTACCTCATTTCTCTGCAACCCTGTGAACTAGGCTTAGGATTCAGCACATTTGGTGTGAGGATTTGTTCTGAATGCTTACAGAATCAAGTACATCAATAAGTACATGTCTAGGTTTCATTAGATGGCTTGTTTCCAGTATAATACTTACCATTAAGATATTTTAGATACTCTTTTTTTTGACAGTGATATTATTTTTTATTGTCGTAAGTCACTTTAAAAGTAACTTGTCTTAATTGTATATTTGAGGGAATTCAATACAGAAGTCAGTTGCATGAGAAAGTGCTTGACTTGTTCTTCTGCTATTAACCTTTTTAAAAACAAGAAATCACCACAGTGTTTAACTTGGACAGCTGGGCTCGTTGCCTAGGCAATTTTCAATTACTGCACAGAGGAAAACAGCTGACAAAGGCAAGAGTTTTTAGTTCTGAATCTGTGTTATTTATATCCTATACACAAAGTTCTTCATCACTCTCAAAATTGAATACCATCCTTCCTCCCCAATAAATAAAGTTTTTAAATGGTTCTGGAATCTAGAAACATGTCATTTTTTCAGGTTCAGGTGGCCTCTACTACAGACTGGAAGGCCCTGGCCATGTTGGTTGGGAAATGGTAATTGGATGAGAGATGAGAAGTGGGAGAATCAAATTTGGATGGGTCCAATTTGGCGAAGTACGGAATTGGGGAAAGGACCATACAGATGTTAGTTGCTACTGCCTGTTAGTGCCCAACTAGGTACTGGAGAGCCATCATCAGATCTCCAGACATCTTTGCTTTTCTTTAAAAGCAGCTGTAAGAGTGTATGAGAGAGACTTAGAGAAAGATTCAGTCAGGGCCTAGTGCTGGGGCAGGGAAAGGGAACTGTTGTGTCCGCAGACCACTAAAGGTCATCAACGAAGGAGCCTGAGCTTGAGGTCCTGTGAACAATGGGACTGGGGCTCCTGGCTCCAGCATAAGGGAACCAATGGGAATGGCGGTGGGTATTCAAACCCGCCAATGGCACCAGGGGGCGTCCCCTTCGCTTGTATGTAGCTGGCCTCCTGGCCAGGTAACTTTGTCTGTGTTGTATAATAGCGAACCATGCTGATCACTACACCGTTGTCTGTGGTTTCATTATGCGTCTAACCCACTATACAACAGGAACCTTTCCATAGACATCATTTTTGGGATAGAAATTGTTGGAGCTGGCAAACCTAAACAGAACAGGTGACAAGCAAATATAGATACAAATGTAGATAAAATAAATACAATGTAGACAATAAAGAACATGTTGCTCATTACAATCTGTCAATAAACTACTCCAATATATTGCAGCACACTCCTTCACATCAAATGAATATCTGTAACTCTCAGTTACTCCACTATGTTGTAGTAAACTGCTTCATACTGAAGAAGTGTCTGTAACACTCTATTTATGTTGGGTGAAACACCTCCCCAAAGTGTCAAATTTAACTTTCCGAAGTTCCAGTGAGAATTCTTGTAAATTCCAGCTTATCTCCAATATTACAGCATGAGAGTATTCTGGTCCCGGCTGAACATTATAGTTCCAGCTGATGAGCAGGTCGACTGATAAGTTCATTTCAACTATCCTTTTTATCAAAGTCAAAACAGACTAAACCAGGGGTGTCAAACATACAGCCCATGAGCTGTATTTGGCCCCTGCAGGGCTCCTACTGGGCCCATGAGCAACTGGCTCTCTACTGCTTCCTGTTCCTCTTTCCTGTTCCCTTCATCATAGCTGCTTTTGCCCAGCCTCTCCTATTTCCTGCTTTGGCTGAGGGCTCCCCATCCTCCTCCTCTGGAGGTGGAGGAAAAGAGCCAGAAAGAGGGAGAGTCCTGTGGCTCTTTTAAGAAGACCAACAATGCTTTATTCTAGGCGTGTGCAGGCTTCTTCAAAGTGGGGAGAGGGGAGGGAAAGAATGAGCCAGTGAGAGCAAGAGAGAGAGAGCTGTGTATTAAACAAACTATGCCAATATTTCCATGCCTACTATCCGTCTGCATATCACACCTAATCCAATCATGCCTGCTATTGCCACTTGGCATCTGAAATTCTCTTTATAAAGTTTTTATCACCAGTACCTCATATTACATTTTATGGCACACATGACCCAGCCCAACAAAATGACATTTATTTCAGATCTGGCCCACATAACGAATGAGTTCAGCACCTCTGAACTAAACAATTATGGAATAGCTTCTCAGTTGTAAGTTTCTATTACTGGAACTGGAAAATATAGAACACCACCATAGAACACATTCAATCCAGGAAACCATGCAATTAACAAAAAATAAATGAATGTCATCTCTTCCAATAACAGTTTTCTTACTCTTCCACAGATCTTCAATAGTTCACACCCTTGGTAAACCACATGAAAGGCTTCCAACATTCATAATCTGTGGGAAGTGATTCTCTAAATGCTATCTTATTGCCCATCATTAAAAAGCCTGAAATACCTAAATTGGTTTCCTGCAGGTGAGTGTACCAAAATAATTACACTCAGAGAAACAAGAGCTACTTCAAAACATTACCTACAAAGTTTACAGAATTTACGATAACATTATATTCAATATAATGTTATAAAACACGTGAGGTCCATATTTTGATTCAATCCACATGGCACGACGGAACATATTTTAAATGTCCACAATGCCTCTTGATAAAAAAGAATTCTTTGCACATTGTTGATGTTGTGGTCATGCAGATTATACTTAAACACAATAAAAAATCTCACATGGCCTTTATCTAAAACATGCAACACAAGAGGTGCTTCCAAAATTCTGTTCCGAATTTTAGACCTATGTTCTAAGATACGGGATTTTACTGATTGAATTGTACTACCTACATATAACAATCCACAGGGACGTATAATTACATATACTCCTTTTTTTGAATTGCAGATTGTAAATTGATGTCTAAAAATATTGCACTCTTGTGGATGATGGAATTCCTTAATCTCTAATACTAAAAGGCATGCTGCACAACCACCATATTTAAAGTACTCTACAACATCCTGCACACCAGTATTCCTACATGCAAAATTAGGCCTAATCAAGATGTTCCAAACATTCTGAGTTCTTCTAAATCCAACACATTGTGGGGTATTGCACACCAGAATATCCTCAACTAAGTGCCAATACTTTTCTTTTTTTATAATTATATATTTTTTATTTTCAATATAACAATTACATAAACATGAAACCTTATATAACGTTCTAAAACTACTTAACAATACATGATATTCACATATAATTAATTCAAAAAAACATAAAATCTTTGTATTTAGCAGGTAAGGCGTTGTCTTTTGTGTTTGTTGTAGAAATATAAGAAAAAAAGTAAACCATCTTTCAGCAAATTTTGATGAAGCAAGAGGATTCTCTGCTGCCGTTAACTGTGATGTTATTTTGTCCATTACTATCATGTCCCAAAGTTTTAGGAACCATTGTCTCACCGTCGGAATTTTCTCTGTTTTCCATAGTTTCGCTATTAAAGTTTTTGCTGCCAGTATCATTAGTAAGGTAAGTTCTGCCGTGGATTTCGTAAAATAGTCATCTTCCCAGACGTTCAACAAGATGGATTCTGGAGTTTTTGGGATCTTCTTGTCTATAATGGTTTCAATTGTTGAAAGAATAATATTCCAAAATTGCGTAATTTTAGGACAAGCCCACCAACAATGCATAAACGAACCTATTTGCCCACATCCTTTCCAACATTTAGGATCTTTAAGCACCCTTGAATGAAATAGCCTCAAAGGTGTCATATACCATCTGGCAAAAAGCTTGTAATTCTGAATTCTAAAGTTTAAAGATTTTGAGGTATAAAGAAATGAGGACCATATTTTAGTCCATTGTTTCTCAGTCAACTTTAAATTACAATCCCTTTGCCAGGCCTGCTGTTGTGAAGAGGTTGCCGCCCAGAAAGTTTGATTTAGTTCTTTATATATTATAGATATTGTTCCCTTTCTCCCTGTTTCCTCCTGTTGTATAAGTTTTTCAAATTTTGTGAGGGGTCTATTTGTCTGATTCGAAAGGTCATTAGTTGAAATTACATGGGAGATTTGTTGTGATTGGAACCATGGAATTTTAAAATTGTATTTTTGTTCTAGGTAGGTTGGTGACCAAGGTTTACCATTCTGACAAATATCATTAATTCTAAATTTCTTTAAGTTTCTCCAGTTGGAATATGAGGTGCTTTCTTTTCCCAGAGGAAACCATTGTTGACCCAAAAAGGATGCGACAGGTGAGATATCTGGAGCTAATATTCTCCTATATTTATCCCATATTTCTAAAGTAAGTTTTAAGTAAGGATTATGTTGTATTCGTATTGGTCTTTCTGTCTTTAGATTCTATATGCTTTCTTGTATTAATGCGGGAAGTAAATAAGACTTCTCTATTTGGACCCAAGCCTTAGGTTGATTTAATGAAGTAAGGTATAAAATGTTTTTCAACTGAGATGCTTCATAATAAAGTTTTAGGTTTGGGAGACCAAGTCCTCCTAATTTTATTGGTCTAGTAAGCAGTTTATAGTTTATTCTAGCTCTTTTCTTTTCCCAAAGGAATTTAGAAATGTTTGATTGCCATTGTTGTAAGTCTTGGGGTTTTATTTGGAGTGGAATATGTTGAAAAAGAAATAAAAATTTTGGAAATAAAATAGATTTTATAAGTTCTATTTTTTCTAGTAAAGAGAGTCCCAATTTCAGCCAATCAGACAATGTGTTATTCATTATTTTAATTAAAGGTTTAAAGTTAATTTCATACAGGTCTTTTAGATCTAAAGGAATTTGTATTCCTAAATGCCTCCATGATGTTGTTATCCATTTAAATGGGAACTGAGTAGTTATTTTTTTTCTATCGTCTTTTGATAAATTTATGGGAAATATTTCGGTTTTATTATGATTTAATGTAAATCCTGAGACTTTACTAAAAGCTTTGATAATATTCATTAACCTGGGCAAGGAAGTTAATGGGTTGCTTAGATACAAAACTGCATCGTCTGCAAAAAGACTGAGTTTATGAATTTGTGAGTCAATCTTAATCCCACAAATTAGTGGATCCTGTCTTATTGCACAGGCTAGTGGCTCTAGGGATAAAGCAAACAAAAGTGGGGACTGGGGGCATCCCTGGCGGGTACCCCTGGAAAGGTATAATTCCTCCGATCTAAAATTATTTATAGAAATTTGAATTGAAGGTTTTTGGTATAAAGTTTCTATTGCTCTCATTATATTGGGACCAAATCCCATTTTAGTCATAACTGTTATAAGATATGGTATTTCAACCTTGTCGAAGGCTTTTTCCGCGTCAAGCGCTAAAATCAATGAATTAATTTTATTTAGCTTACTATAATGTATAATATTTATTGTTTTGCGTATGTTATCCTGTAACGACCTACCTGGTATAAATCCAGATTGGTCACTGTGAATATAATCGGCTATTATTGCATTTAGACGGGAAGCTAAAATAGTAGAAAATATTTTGAAGTCATGGTTCAATATTGAAATGGGTCTATATGATTCAGGTTTTTGTTTATCCTTGCCTTCTTTAGGGAGAACTACCATTCTTGCTTCTGTCCATGATTTGGGTAATTTGCCTTCCGAGAATAAAAAATTACAGGTTTTTAATAAGGGTGGGATGAGAAGGGATTGAAATCTTTTATAGAATTCAATAGGTAGTCCATCCCTACCTGGTGCTTTATTATTTTGGATTTTAGCGATGGCTTTAGTTAATTCTTTTTCCGAAATGGATTGGTCTAAATATTTCAAGTGTTCTTCAGTCATTTTGATATTGAATTGAGAGGAATCCAAATAGTTCTGTATATCCTTTTTATCAATATTGTCTGATTTGTATAATTTACTATAATAATGCAAAAATGTTTCTGTTATGTCTTTAGAGGTATTTGCTATATTGCCTTGTGAATTTTTAATAGAATGAATTAATGTAGAAGACCTCTTGTGTTTTACTCTAGAACATAACCATTTTAAAGATTTTTGAGTTTTAGTAAGGTATTTTTGTTTTAAATATAAGATGTTTTTTTGTACTTTAGATATTTCTAATACTTCTAGTTTTTTGCGTTCTAAATTTAGTTTTCTTAAAGTTTTGTTGCCTCCAAATCTCATATGTTTTTTTTCAGAATATCTATTTTGTTTTTTAACTCTAAAATAATTTTATTTTTTTATTTTTTATAGGTCGAAGCAAGAGAGAGAAGTTTCCCTCTTAAAACTACTTTGAATGCATCCCAAATATTTTCTTGAGAAGCCTCGCAATTTGTGTTGAAGTCAAAGTATTCCTTAATTTCCTTTGAAATTTTATCACATGTTAATTCGTCTTGAAGCAGTAATTTATTTAAAGTCCAATTGTAACCTTTACCATCTTGAGTTTTGTCTAAAATTTGGCATGTAACCCATGCATGATCTGAAATATAACGGTTACCTATGTTTGATTCTGTGATTTGATTTAATAAAGGTTTGGAAACTAATAAATAATCTATTCTTGAGTATGTTTTATGTACTTCTGAAAAAAAGGTATATTCCCTTGTACCAGGGTTATGGGATCGCCAGACATCATCTAAATTATATTTGTTTAAAATTTCCTTCAATTCTGTTACTTGAGAAGCTTTCCTTGGTATTTGATGTGATTTGTATGTTTTATCTATTTTAGGATCTATAATATAATTTAAATCCCCCCCAATTATTACTTCACCTTGTTGAAATGTTTGTAGTAGTTCTAGTACCTCTTGGATAAAGATCAGTTGTCCTGTATTTGGGGCGTAGATGGAGGCAATTGTTAATGACTCCCCATTTAGTTTTTCTCTAATAAATAGATATCTCCCTTTTGAATCACTTTTAGTAGCCTCCCAGTGAAAAGGAACATTTTTAGATACAAGTATGGCGACTCCTCGTGCCTTAGAGGAGCCTGGTGATTGGTAAGTTTGAGTGAACCAATTTGACTTTAAAACTTGCTTAACAGATTTTTTGTAGTGAGTTTCTTGGAGGCATACAAAATTTGGTCTTTCTTTTGTTATTTTGTTTGTGATTCTTCTAAGTTTAATAGGGTTATTTAATCCTTTACAATTCCAGGTATAAAAAGAAAATTGGTGTGCCATTGATAAAAGTATGTTATTTTTAAATCTTTACAAGCTACAAATATGGTCCTTACTCACTTTCCTTTAATTCTTATCTACTCTAATAAATTATAATAACTAGTAACAAAAACCAAATACCTTTAAATTTATCTATATAAAAAATAAAATAAAAAAAATTTCAAACAACTTCTATTCTTAACCTGTGCAACACAACTACAGTTTAACTTAACGCTTCCACTCTACTGAGAGGATTAGGTTTGTTCCTCCCTGCTTTCCAAGCAGGGATAAGGGTGAGTTGAATTCCTTCCACCCTAACGTTTAACCTGAAAAACAAATAACTTGATTAAAATCAGTATGAACACTGTCCCCCCCCCAGCTACAAAGAAAAATCTTAGATTTCTAACTCTGAGGTTTATATATCTAAATCAAAGTTTGTACCACAGAAGTCAAAGACCCGCAATTATTTCAATCAAGTATAACTTTCTGAACATCCGTAGAACTTCAATACTACCAGTAAATATAATCCAAAAAAATTTATAATTAACTGTTATAACACTTTTGGTCTAACCTTTAAAACTTATATGCTTAAGAAATTTAACTAACAATAACACATTTAGTCCAGCATTAAGAATATATATACTTGAAGATTTCAGTCTATCTTCATTAATAAAAATTCTGTTTTCCCTTGTAAGTTATTCAAGAGTTACTTAACGACCTAAGGCCTTTTCTTCTTCTGGGGAAAGTTGTAAATTTAAGGCCGATAGTAGAGCTATACCCGTTGTAACATCAGAAGCTTGATACGATAGGCCCTCTTTATAAACCGTAATGCTGGATGTTGGGCTCCAACGAAATCGGATCTGGGCCGAAACGAGTTTGGTTGAAACAAACTTCAATTGCCTTCTTTTCTCTAGGGCTTCCTGAGGTAAGTCCAGTAACACTTGTATTGGTTTTCCATTCATAATTAAGGCTTGAGATTGACGTGATTCTTTCAAGATTCTATCTCTGGTACGTACGTAGATAAATTGAACTAATATGTCCCGAGGACGATTTGGTCGAGCCGAGGCTAGAGGGCCTAATCGGTGTGCTTTAGCTATCGCCAGGGCGACGCCATTTTCTATGTTTAGACTTTTCACTAGCCAAGTGGATAGGAATGTAGCCAAATCAGACGTACCTTCAGCGTTTTCTGCAATCCCGCGAAATTTCAAATTCTGTAGTCTCCATCTGTTCTCCAGTAATAGCATTTTTTCTCTCATAGCCTTCTCAGAGTCTTGTAATTTTTTTAATTCCATTTGCATAGTTGTTCCGTTTAGGTTTGCTTCTTCTGCTGTGGTTGAAACTTCTTGTAGACCTTCTTCTAGCTCCTCCAGTTTAGAGTGAACTGGACGGAGTAGGTCAGTCATTGATTCTTTGAAGAATTGTTGAATGTCCACTTTCAGTTCATTTAAGTCTTTTTTGCAGATTGGTGCGTCTGCGTCATGGTCGAGTTCTGCTGCGGCCGCCATTTTAGTTGTAGTTACGTCTCTTGGGCATGCTGCTCTTGTTGCTCTTTCAGTGTTCAAATAACTGGTCATGGATTCTGAATCTCTCCTTGAAGAGTTGTTTTTTGTTCCGCCAGTTTTTCCCATTGTGTTTTGTTGTTAAATCGCCTCAGAATGATATGTTTTGTAGCTGGAAAGGGGGTTGATTGCGGGAGCTCCTCAGCTATGCGACTGCCATCAACGACGTCGCTCCGCCCCCCCCCCAGTGCCAATACTTTTCAGTGGTTCTTTTGATGGCACTTGCCATGCGTGCATATTGAAAAGCACAAGTTATTGTATTATGCTCTCATTCCCACCTTTGTTCCACAAATAAGTTCTTCCTATCTGTCAATTTGGCATGTTCCATAGTTCACTGTATGACATCTGCCATACACCCCTGGTTGACAATTGATCACTTAACTCTCTGCAGTCCTTACTAAAATCCCTTACGTTGGTGAAATTCCTCCTTATCCTTAAAAATTGGCTATAAGGAAAACTATTCCTCAGATGAGGTGGATGAAAAGGTCGATAGCGTAGCTATGTATTGGTTTCTTAAACATACCGATGATCAGAGTATTAATGCTGGTCCTGTAAACCATGATGTCCATAAAAGAAATAGTAGATTTGTCATGTTGGAAAATTGTCATGTTGGAAAATTTAATATTAACATGTATGTTATTTATCCATGCAAAAAACCCCTCAAGCTTCTCACGACCTTCAAAAATAATAAAATCATCTATATACCTGCTGTATAGTAATTTTTTTTTATAAAAAGGATTATTAGCAGGATGACAGAGAATTTCTGATTCAAGGAATCATCAAAAAGAATGTCAGGAGTTGCAAGTAGCTGTGGAAATCCAATGTGGGACATGTTTCACATCCTTGTGTGGGACACTGATGTACAATGAATTGAATGTAAGCAAGCATCCAAACCCACAGAAGTCACGCAATGTTAACTTACCCTGATAAATCCTCCCTTAAAGGCCAAAACAGTCCTGAAAAGAGTCCTGTTCCCTCCCTCTGCCTTTTACTGACAGAACCAAGCCCATTGTGTTTGCATAGCAACAGCCATTGAGGGCATCTTTTTTAAAGTTAAAGGTTCTCTTTTTATCAGTTTGGGGTTTTATAAACCTCCCCATTTGGTGTTTTTTTCAGATTTCAGATTTTCCTGCAAACCTGGGGTAACTTTCAGGTTTGTCAAAAGATCCACCTTGGCATTTCACAGGTCCAAACTCCAGATATAAGTATCCTCAGATCTGATCAATTTTGCTATTAAAATATACAAGTGGGGACCCATAAAAACCTGCAGGAGCAGCTGTCCAATCCCCCCCACCTCTGATTCCTTCCATCTCTCCCTCATTTCTCTCAGAGTCTGTCTCTTTCTCTTCCCAACCCCCTCTCATTTTTTCTCTCTTTCCCCCCCATGTCTACTGTCACTCTTTCTCTCTTTTTGCCCCACCTCATCATTCTTTCTGGCCCAGCACTCTTTCTCTCTTTTTCTGCCAAACCACCCTATCACTCTCTCTTTATGCCCTTTCTTTCTCTTTCTGACAACTCACTCAGCCCTCCACCTATACTGACACTGGGTAGGAATGCTGTGGCTCCTGCCCCACCCCCAGTGCCAACACTGCATGTGGCAGCTCCCCCATTCTGCTGCTGCTGGGTACACCTCCTGGCTTAGCAGACAGGACTGCTGCAGCTTCTCCCCCTCATCACTCCTGCAGGTCCCAGGCACTATCTTCCTATCAATGACAACACTGACAGACTTGGTCTCCTGCTGCTTCCCCTCTATTGCTATAGCCATTACTAAGGCCACCATAGCTCTGGCCCCCCTCCCTCCTTCCCTCTGATGATGCTGATGCCCTGAGGAGGAAGAGGTATCTGCAATGTCTGCATGTGCACAGACAGTACTGTAGTTTTTTTTTTTTTGGGGGGGGGGGATTTAAACCACCTTGGAATTTTTTTTACAGTTTTCAGATTTTTCTGCAAACCTGGGAATCCCCCAAGTTTGGAGAAAAATCTCTTTTCTGTCATTGTGGGCCCAATCTGTAGATTTAGATATCCACATAGTGGCTCATGATTGAGTGGTGGTGGTCGTGGTGGTGATGATGATGATGATGATATCTTCACAGATATATCCACTAGCAAGAGAATCCTAAGGGGAGGGCAGATAAAACAAACCTGTTTTTGCACCTTATGTTCTCTCTACTAAGACTCTCAGTGATGTTAACAATGGCTTTTCTATTATTTTCTCAAGGCTACATCCATTGTTTCTTTCTCTTGTGATTATTTTGTTTTTGGGATATATAAGTGGCACTGGTGGGGTGAAGGAAACATTGCAACCTTGGAACTAGAGAAAAAAAATCAAATCAGTGTACCTGTTGCTGGGGAGGGGAAAAAAGCATTCACGTTATATTGATTTCTGTACACATCTTTTTGAGTAGGTAGTTAAACCCTCTGCACATCCCTGTCTTTGCTTCTTTGCTCACCCTAAGCTATGTTGCATTATGTTTTCAGTTTTCTTGTTGTTTTTTGTCATACATATGACATTAAATGAGGCCCTTTGGCTGCTTTTTACAGGTATCGAATGTTTAGCCAGGGAACTAGACAACAAACATATATCATTCCATTTACCAGGCTGATGTTGTTTTGCCAAGGCACATGCATTGTGCAACTGTTGTACAGCCACCTTAAGAAAAGTGAGGATATACATTGAATTAAATGAATAAATACTACTCTTCCATGGCTACGTATTGGAAATAGGTTGGGGAATTGAAGGGGCATAGCAACTGAACAAGGGAAAAAAACCAGCAATAATCAAGTGTGCAGAAAAGTATACTACAGTTTATTGCTGTTGTGTTTAAAGTTGACCCAGCTGCTGGGCTTGCAGCTTTTAGCAAGATGCCATCATCCATCTACCTCTGTCCAATGTCTGTCCTATCCCACCCTGTGCAGAGAGAATGGAGTATGCAGCTCCCTCACCTGCCCTTTCCCATGGGGCAATAGGGAATGGATCCCCTAAAGGGATTGGCTTCTGCTGGCAACCTGAGAAGGAAGAAGAGTCAGGTGGCCAAGTGGTGGTGGCTAGGCACCAAGAATATTAAATGCATATATGGAAATGGGACTTTGTGGCAGAGGCTGTCAGTCCCTTTAGGAGCTGTCATCCAGAGGGAACCAGATAAGCTGATGCAAACAAGGTGCTGCCTCTAGCTGAAATAACCAGTCAAATGAGACAATGACAGCAAGCACTGCTTTACCTTGCTGTGGCACAGGATGGATCCATGTGTTGTCACAGTTATGGGTGCCAAGCCCACACCCATGCTTCTCATGAGTGACATAACTAAACCCCATAATGCTCTATGAATTCTCAAAACTCAGTGTTAAGTATCATAGAGATTTGGTCAGTTTCTAGAGAATCATGGGGGGAACAGTGGCATTATTCCCTTCATTTTCCTCCTGGGACTTCCTGGAGAAATTGTTGGCAATCCAGGGTGAGTGCAGGAGTTTCCCCACCTTTAGTGAGCACCTGGCAACACAAGCAGTGGTACCACTCATGCACCAAAAAGGAGAGTCCAAAAGAAGATCCAGGAAGAGAGGAGGCATTAATTTCTTCGGAGTGCTGCCCAGAAAGAGGGAGTGCTGGTGGTGAGCACCTTTGGGGCTGCCCCAACTGCTTGATGATGCAGACACCAGATGCCAGCCCTGTTTTCAAGATCTGCTGTCAACAGAAGTAGTCTTTACAAGGGTGCTGTGGAGTTTGCATTGAACATATTTGACAAACAAACTTACCTTCTTTGACCAGAGCGTAAAGACATGAGCTGATCTGCTCAGTTTGGCACCAACTACGAAAACTCCCTCTGAACAGGTTTCCATGGTTTCCTGCCTAAAAAACTGTACATGTACCAGAACATTGTTGATCCAAATAGACTGGCCACCATTAACATTGCTATGGGCTATTTACGGTTCCATGTCTTATTTGGGATGAAGAGGCTTGGCCAGTCTTACACTGCCCCATTCGAATTGAGCACTCACACAACATTTTTCTTTGGAAATTAGGTGGATAAAATTGGCCACAACTTTATTGGTTACAGCTGTAATAGGCACAGCATGGGTCCACCGAATCTGCTCCATCAGCTGACCTGTCTGCCAGCTGAGGTCCCTGTTACCCAGCCAGCCGGCATGGGTAGAGACTGTGGGATGGCAGGTTGCTGGGGTTCACATGGATGCCTGCCCCTTCATGAACTCCCCTGCCATCTGGCAGTGAGGGAAATTGCTGTTAGTCCTTGCCCCAAAATCCAGACTGTCCTGTGTGTGCGCCTTGGGACCGATGAATCAGAGATATCCTCAATAGCCACCCTCCAGATGTGGTCAAATGTAGGCCTTGAAGACCTTAGAGCGCCACCACTCTATGGACCGTATGCTTGCCTCAGGCATCCCTAGGCCCACAGCTGTGGTCATGGCTTTGATCCTGAAGGAGTGGGGCCCAAATTTCTTGCAGGGCAATCCCAAAGCCCCCACTGCTGCTTGGAAAACAGTTGTGAAGTGATACCTAGTCAGTGGGCCCCTATCCCTATGGATGAGCAGGGGAACGCCTTTTTGAGGCCGCATCTCCAGAAACACCCTCGTGATCCGTACGGGGCATGGCCCCCTGGCAGGGACCCCAGGTGTAAAGTCACCCCTCTCCCCAATTGATCCATCTTTGATCTCCTGATAAACAATGAAACCCCATTTGACCCAAAGGAGACATCCTGAACCCCCAAGGACATATTGGTGTATGATGTTCTGGAGCTTGCCACCAGTTCCCCAACCCACAAGGCCCTGAAGAAAGCCAAAACAAACACAGTTTCAAAAGCGCTGTTTCATATGGGGACCAAAACAATGCTGGAAGCTCCTGCAGCACCTGAACCAATAAATTAAAGGTCAAAGGCCTGCGGCAATCCAGAGGCCATGCCGCTAGCCTCTGCCACCTCTCAACTGCTCTACAGGCCCAGAATGAGTGGCATGGGTCCATGAACCCTTCCGCTTTACTAAAGAAGGCGATGGCTGCCATGTGACCTGGAATGGTGCTATGTGAGAACTCTTTATCCTGGAGGCTTGCCATGTAGCGAAGCACCCAATCCCCATCCACAGGCCAGGTTCACGGGCCACCACATTCCACCATGAAGTCGAAAAAGGTACCTACAGCCTTAGCATCATTTTTAAAAGTGGAGGGGGTGATGGAGCCATAGATACCCTGTATTATTGTACCTTTCCAGTTCCCAAAGCTCCTCTGGAAAGGGGTCTGAAATACAGTTGGCTTCTGGTGCCAGTGCGCAGAAATGATCCTCCTGTGAGACAAAGCATCTGCTATGCTGTTATCCACACCTGGAATGTGACGTGCAGCAAATGTAATGTTATCTGCCAAGCAGGACAAAACCAGTTGGCAAACCAACCACATCACCTGTTCAGACTTAGAAGATTGCTTGCTCACCACTTGCACCACTGCCTAGTTATTGCACCAAAACCACACCCTTCTGTCTCGAAAGAGGGCCCTTCAAAGCACAACTGCCACCAGTATTGAGAAGAGCTCTAAGAAGGTGAGATCCTTGAGAACCTCAGATCTCCCCCAGGACTTGGGCCAAGGCTGAGCACACCAGCAGCCCTCATAAAAGACACCAAACCCAGCACCCCCTGCCGCATCAGAGTGTATCTGAATGGCATCCTGCAATTCCAGAGGCCGCTGCCAAATGGTTAACCCATTGTACCCCTCCAGAAGCTGAAGCCAAATGCCTAAATCTTCCTTCATGCCATTGGTCATTCTGATGCGGTGATGAGGCACCCTAATCCTGGCAGTCGCCCTGATCAGTCGTGAACAAAAGGCCCTGCCCAGTGAAACCACCCGACAAGCAAAGTTCAAATGTCCCACCAATGACTGTATTTCCTTCAAGGTGCACTTGGACCGTGCCCACATCAATGTGATGAGTGCCTGGAGAGCCAAGAGTTTATCCTCCAGCAACCTAGATGCCCCCATCACTGAGTCCAACTGGATACCCAGATAAGTCAACCTCATTGATGGACCCTCAGTCTTGTCCTCAGCCAATGGGACCCCAAGCTCCACAGCATGCCCTTGAAATACCTGTAAAGATCCTGCACAGGCATTGTTGTCCCCGGGACTTACAAAAAAGAAATCATCCAAATAATGAGTGATCCCCAAAGTGCCAATCCATGACTTCACTGCCCACTTGAGGAAGGTACTGAAAGCCTCAAAGGCCATGCAGGCCACCACGCAGCCCATGGACATGGCCTCGTCAACATACCAAGTCCCACGAAATTTGAAACCCA
Source organism: Gekko gecko (assembly GCA_029375565.1). Classification (NCBI taxonomy): domain Eukaryota; kingdom Metazoa; phylum Chordata; class Lepidosauria; order Squamata; family Gekkonidae; genus Gekko; species Gekko gecko. Next base: position 129,372,188 of record JAPDNY010000009.1, read on the forward strand.
GCAAGCAAAAGTCATCCAGGCAGTTTGGAAGCAGCCGGAAGGCTGACTGAATATCACACTTGGCCATTAGTGCCCCCCGGCTGCAAGCTCTGACAAGGCCGGCCGCGTGATCAAGCAAGGCATACCGGACAAAGCAAAGCTCAGGAGGGATCATATCATTCACCAAAGAGCCCTTCGGATATGAAAGATGATGTATCAGGCGATACTCACCCAATGTCTTCTTAGGCACTACACCCAAGGGGGATACCCTCAGATTCCTTAAAGTAGGAGTGCTAAATGGGCCTGCAATGCACCCAGCAGACAGCTCCTTCTGGAGCTTCCTGGCAACCACATCAGGCATCTCCCTGGCTGACTTCAGGTTGTCTGAATCAGTCGTAATGCGCGGGCTGTTGAAAGGAATGGGAAAGCCCATAGTGAATCCCTTGAAAATATACTGGGCAGCCTCTCTGGAAGGGTATGCCACCAGGAGCAGTCCTACAGCAGACACCCACACCAGGGTGACCTCCAAGGACCAGAAACCCTGCGGGACGCTAGTGTCTGGAAAAGGAAGCGGCTGCAGTGCCTGAAGGGCCTCCTTCCCCTTTGTTGGTGGCACTGCCGGTGGAGGGCTTGCCACCCCGAAAAGGCTGGTGGACACTTGGTGATCGTGTACAGTACACCTGACCATGCCCCCCTCCGCACATCTCGCAACTGTAGCTGAATTTACACTGCGCTCTCCGGCAGTGCCCCTGGTTATATTCCCAGCAAACCCTGCATGATCGATCCCTCCATGCCGGCCACCTATCTGTTTTGACCTCTCCTTTACTTTTAATGCATGGGCTGACCTCCAGGAGCCAGACTTTGTCCTGACGCAAGTCCCACCAGACCCTGTCATTGCATGAGGCCAGTTTATGGCAGGTCTCATTGTAATCAATTTCTGGACCCTCCCCGGCCAAAACACTGGCTTTGACCACGTTGCTCATGTGGTTAAGGAGCTGTCAACCCCTTTCTGGGTATGCCATCACCACAACTCCCACGTATACCAAGTAACCAGAGACCCAGTTGAGGAAGGTCCTCTCCACTTCCTTGTTCTTGTCCTTCCTCTCTTTCCTCCCCGATTTTGGAGTACAGCCCTCATCCCTCCATTTCTTTTGTAAGGTAAAATCATCAATGTAATACCCATCCAGAATGCTATCCCGCATTTCATCCGACAAGTGATGCCCCAGAGGGTCCTCCCCATTAGAGTACGTGGAAAATATGGACGATGGATCAGACACATTCACATCATCCCAGACTGCCCCGGGATCCCTGGTGGCCCGAGCAGTCAATGCCCTATGGTGTATTGCCTAAGCCAGCAACCCCGGTTTGTGGGTCACCACAGCCCAATAATTGCTCGGGGGCAACCTGCCGTCCCCTTCAGATGAGGCCTCACCTGATGAGGCTTCATTCTCAGTCTCCTCCCGGGGGGGTGATAAGGATCTCGAGTCACCCTGCTCCTGTCCCCTGGTTTTAGGGCGTGCAATATGATGTGAAGACCGGTGACTAGCTGAGGTGGTGGAGGACCCCCCAAGGTGGCAAACGGGCTCGCCATCCCTAGTGGTGACTTACAGGCTCGCCATCCCTAGTGGGACAGGGCCCAAGGCATCTCTGTTGTCCTGGCCCACTTGGCTGGCTTGTCACTGCTCATCGTGTCCACCTTCTCTGAAAGTTGATTGAAGGCCTGCTTAAGTCCATGCACAGTGCTGATGAGTGCCACCACACTATTCACATCTCCCAGGCTGTGCGGCACCACCTTCCTCTTCGCTGAGCAGGCAGACCCCTTCCCTGAGGGAACAGCCTCTTCTTCCATCAGTGTCTCAACTGCCTGTGGCTTGGCTCGTTTCTTGGGCACTGGCCATCATGGCACCCCAGCAACTGGGCCCACCCGCTGTGTGCTGCATGATGGGGTCTTCATACCTACTCAGAGACACTAAAGGAACACAACAAGATGAAAAAACACCCCCCATACACATGCGCATGCACCCTGCCCCTAGGCAGGCCATGGGGGGAGCTGAAATCAAGGCAGAGTCCAACAGAGGTTGAGCACCATTGATATCGCCGCTCATATGGATGGACCACAGACCCCCGTGGATGTCTCCCTCTGAGCCCCACCCTGAGCTGGACCCATTTAGCTTCTGAAATCTGACCAGAGCATGCCCTGGGACACCAACGAGGCTAACAGTGACATACAGAAATCTGACTAACCTTGTCCTAACTACCAGCTGCCTGCCTACCTAAATGGAAATGCTGGCCCTGCCTAACTACCAATGAAGTCTCACCCTTATCTTGCCTACCTATTTCATGATGTAATATTTATTTGTATGTCCTGGCCATAGGGAAAGGCACCACGAACAATGCACTCATGGAGTACCCTGCTGTAGTCTTCCAGTAGCTGCCTTTCAGGCAGACCATGGCAGCTGGTGGCCCACCCCAAGTCAGCAGCATCAACCCCACCTGTGTCAAATGGGACTCACGATGCCCACCCTCTCACAAGCTGCCAGGCAGGCGAGAAGCAAAAGATCTCCCATGGGCCATTTGCCTCCACTTGAGGGCAGAAGGCCACCGCACAGGTGTTGAAGATGGGGGCAGAAGGCCCTGATAAGCTGGCATTCTGCATGTAGCAGCGGCAGCAGCAGAAGGCCGCAGCCGACTGCCACTAGGCCAGGAAGCGGTGAGGTGCGAAGGCCGTGACATGCAGCTGTAGCCAGCAGGGCCCCAATGAGTAGTGGGGAAAGAGGCATGGCAGCAGCAGAAAGGCTGCATCTGGCCACTGGAGGCCTGCAGAAGGACGTTCCCACCCACCACCATCCAAGGTGAGGTGCGGTGGGGGCGGTAGCAAAGGGCTGCACCTAGCAGCTGGGCCCCATGCATGGCCAGAACATCTGTTCGAGAAGGTGTAGTGGAGGCAGCAGCAGAAGGCTGCGCCTGACCGCCAGGGGAATGCTGGAGGCCACGGCCACCAGCCAGCAGCATGTTGGGCCAAGAAGCAGGGAGGAGTGGCAGCAGCAGTGGCAGCAGGCCATGGCCAGGCGCCATAGCTGGCCGGGCCCTGGGGAGAGGTGCGGTGGTGCAAAGCCAGCCAGACCAGTGCGTGGTCTGAGGTTCAGGTGGGTGAAGTGGCGCAGCGGCACCCAGCAGTGGCAGAAGGCTGTGCCTGACTGCCAGGGGCCTGCAGGAGGCTGTGGCCACCCACTGGCAGTGTGCCGGGCCAAGAGGCAGGGAGGGGTGGTGGGGGCAGTTGCAGCAGGTCATGGCTAGCTGCCATAGCTGGCCAGGCTCTGGGGGGGAGTTGTGGTGGTGGCACAAGGCCAGCCAGGCCTGGTGTGCGGCCTGAGGATCGGATGGAGGAAGAGACATGGCGGTGGCCGGAAGAGTTCACAGCCAGAACATCCATCAGGGGAGAGACGTAGTGGAGGTGGCAGCAGAAGGCTGCACTGACCACCAGGGGCATGCGGGAGGCTGCAGCCACCCACCAGTGGCATGCTGGGCCCACTGAAGTGTGGCAGGGGGGCGGCAGCAGGCCATGACTAGCCACCCTAACTGGCCAGGCCCTGGGAGAGGGCTGAACTCCTGGAGAAATCTGCTGGGAAAACCGGGCCACATCCCTGCTCTCACTGAACAGCTCCCAAACAGCTGTCTGTTCTCCATCGGTTGGGTGGGGATGGCCAGCGTCCTGCTCCACTTCTTAAAAGCCTCCCCCTCCTGACTGCCATGCTGCATGGCCATTGGCCCAGGGAAGGAGGGGAGGCACCTATTTTCCTGCTGTTCGCCTGGCCTCACCCCCCCAGCTAGCCTTGTCTTCCCACGCCCAGCCCCGCAAATGGCGGGCCTTGCCTACACGGGCCCTTTCTGCTTAAGAGGAACACTGAACAATAGGAGGTGTTGGGGTTTTTACAAACTGCTTTATATGATTTGTATTTAACTTTCAGTGGTTTAACTTCCACACAACAGTCTCTCCTCAATCTCCTTGCCTGCCCCCACACTTCCATTCAGCAGACAGCCTTTTCAGGCTTTTAAATATTCAGCTATTTTTAGTGTGCTAATGCACACTAATGTTCTAATGTTCTTTGCAGCAATCTACTAGCTTCTCTGAATTCCCAGCATTCATTTCAAATTAGAATTAAGTCTCTAAACCTTTACATTTCAAGGGGTGCACCTTTCTCCTTATATATCTGTAACAAAAAAGCTAGCATTAAAAAAATTCAAAGACCCTGAGAGGTCATGAAACAAATTGTTCTGTATTGCACTTTTAAGAAGCAACCTGCCCAACAGTCATGAAAGGGTTAACAGATGAGCAGTCTGCAGAAAAATAGGCTCACTATTCACAACTTGGAAACAGAATATGAGCCAAAACAGCAGGTGTCCGAGCATCCCTAGTCTTTATAATTGTCAAGACAGTAGATTGGCTGAAACACTCTTCAAAATAATGGCTGAGGCAGGGTCTGTCTCTTCCTTTGCAGCTTTCTGGCTCCTTCCACCACAGAGCTTGCAATTGCAGGCAGGGGGAGACAGGGGACCTGAAGCCTGCATTGTGGCATCACTGTGGGGGACAGGGTCAGCAGAGATTTAAGCATAGCCCCACCCCCATGCTCGGACTTGGTTGTAAATAGTTGATAAAGTGGCTCATAGTTCAACCCAATCTGGTGTCTGTCTTTTTCTTCCAACTGGGGGTGGGCAATTATTGCTTTTTGTTCCTGGTGCTACATCTTTAGCAACAGGGCCTCTGGTGATGCTGTACCATGGTTCTTGGGACAGAATAGTGGAGGGCCTCTTTTGAGACCATATTGTTCCTCACATGGATAGCTGCAGATTTGGGGATGGGCTTTCCATTATTCCTTTAGAAGGGCCTCCTACTCTCCCCTTTTCCTTTCTTTCAGCTTCTTCTTACAATCATTTGTAATATTACATCCCACCCTTTCTCCAAGGAGTTCAGAGTAACACATTTAATTTTTTCTTCATCCACTTTAATGCTTAGAACCATTGCTACAAGGCTAAGAAAGAATGGCTAGAAGTCACACAGTGAGCTTCATGACAAGTGGGGATTTGAACCTGTGTCTTCCCAGGCCTAATTCAGCATTCTAACTACTATTCACACTGGCTACAAGGTACAGCTGTAATATCTGTTTCTTTTGGACAAAAGTAGCAGCAGGAATGGGCCCTCCTAAAGCAATTACAGCTGCTCCCACCCTGTGGGAAATGGTTGTTGGAAAATAAGAAGAAGAAGAAGAGAAGAGTTTGGATTTATACCCCGCCCTTCACTGCCCAAAGGCGTCTCAGAGCGGCTTACAAACTCCTTTCCCTTCCCCTCCCCACAACAGACACCCTGTGAGGTAGGTGGGGCTGAGAGAACTCTAACACAAACTGTCCTTGAGAGAACAGCTGTGCCAGAGCTTGTGACTGACCCAAGGTCACATCAGCAGGTGCAAGTGGAGGAGTGGGGAATCAAACCCGGTTCTCCCAGATAAGGGTCCGCACACTTAACCACTACACCAAACTGGCTCTAGTAAAAAATAGTTAATTACACAGAGTATTGATGGATCTTTGCTTCACTATAACTTTGTGGCAGACCTCTGAGGATTGTAGCTATCATATTTATTTCATCAGGTGTCTTTCCCAATTCCTTAAGTTAGTTATAAATGCCCATTATTTTGCTCAGTTTCTCAGGCAAAGAGTCAGTCTCCTTCACTTTAAAATCAAAGATCTGTGTCTTTAAGTAATAAATCTAACTTGAAGTTCATCCTCCATATTTGTTTTTCAGGTGTTAAATCATTTTCTTGGAGGTTTCTATGCTGTGTAGATTGGGCACATCACAAAAAATTACTGATCCTAAAATCAGATTCTTAGCATAGCCATCTTGCTTCTTAAAAGCACTTTTCTCTGGCTCATTGTCTGCGGGGGTCTTTTGTTAAGACATCTTCAGCCTCATATATCTATAATTTGATTCTGAGGAAATTTTTCCACCAATTGAAGTTGTGTGGGGTTAATCTTAATGGAGCTAGTGCTCCAGAAATTTGGAACGAACCCACCTCATTTGTAGCTGGAGCTTGGGCTGGATTTGCAGGGTTAATTCTTTTGTCAGAGCTAGGGATGTGCATTCGGTTCATCTGAACCAAATGCACCCCCAAAAATGGCCCATTTGGGCCCCTTTCCGGCTTCTGAGGGCTGATTCAGATTCTCTGATCTGAATCGGCTTGCCGCCAAATTGCTGCCAAAATCCGGCGGCTATTCGACCCCATTATATCCTATGGGCCATTGAAGTCAATGGCGAAAACATAGGGTATATTCTGGGGGGGTGGAGGGGAGGGGGTTTGAGGGAAAGGCTCCAAATTTTCAGGGTAGCTTTGGGAGCCTCTCCCCACATAGACCCCCATGTTCCAAAGCAATTGGACCAGTGGGCCCAATTCTATGGGCACCCAAACAGGTTACCCCCATTACCTCCATTGTTTCCAATGGGGAAACCCAGCCAGCAGCACTTAAGGCAGGCAAGCAGGCAGCACCAGCAGTCAGACTCTCCCAGAGAATCTCAGGGAAAGTGAACTGTCCTGGGAGGTGCTTGTTTGCCATGAGAACAAGTGGCACACTCCAGAACAAGTGGCACTGTGGCAGTGCAAGCATGCCACGGTGCCACACAGAAACCCTAAAAGACCAACAGGAACAACATTTATACATGTATAAATTGATGGTGCAACCTCATTGGGCCACTCACACCACACACACCTCAAAAAGAATATTTATAGCACTGGAAAAAATGCAGAAAAGGGCAACTGCAGATGAAAGGAAGTACTTCTTCACCCAAACAGTGATTAACACATGGAATTCACTGCTACAGGAGGTGGTGGTGGTGGCGGTGGCTGGCATGAACAGCTTCCAGATGGAATTTGACAAACGTATGGAGGCTGGAGCAGACAGGAAAAAAACAAACCAACCCCCCCCCCGCAACAGCAACCAGAAGAACTTTTTAAAGTTGTAAACCTGAAAGAACCAAAAAACTTTTCATCTGTTCTAACTTCTAACCTGTCTGCTCAGCAATTTCATTGAGTGCCCATGAGTTCTTGTCTTGTGAGAAAGGGTGAAGAGTACTTTTTTCTCTACCTGCTCTATCCCATGCATAGTCTTCTAAACCTCTTATCATGTCACCCCTCGGTCATTGTTTCTCAAAGCTAAGATCCCCAAGTGCGATAACCTTTCTTCATAGGGAAAGTGTCCTCCTCTTATCATTGCAGTTGCCCTTTTTTAATGTTTAATGTTTTAAACTGAAATTGTATTTATTTCAGTGATGTTGCCCACCCGCAGGATGGGCAGGATATAAATGCAAATAATAAATAAATAAAATAGAGAGGACAGTAGGCCATGCCATGGAGTGATAGGCCAAGGGGATGTGCCAAGGCTCTGGAACCTAGCAGATTCTGGAACCTAAAGATTCCTTTAGAAAGGAAGATGTCCTTCCTTTCTAAAGCATATGAGTATCATTTGGCTCATCCAAAACCATCCAGCTGGCATCCCCTTTATGTTTCTCAGCAACTAGAATGAAACCTAGGATCTACATTCCAATATGATTGTTTCTTTAAGTGGCTCTTTCTGCTATTATCATTCTACAACTTTATGGCATGCCTTGTTCTACGTCAGCAAACATGTCAGATACCTAATGTTAATTATAACTCAGTATCTGAACACAGATTACTTTAAACATTGGTATTGCTTTTTCTGGGAACCTATTGGAGTAAACTGAATGTTGTTTTAAAATAAAAAAGCAGAAAAGTGAATGTTCATTTCATCTGTTTGTTTTCCCCATTGTATATTTCATCATTTAAAAGAACCTAACCAAATATGTTATGGGAATAATTTTACTTCCCCACAGATTGGAAGAATCAAAAATGCCCTCACAAGCTCTGAGCTGGAACAATGATTGGGGGGGGAAACATTTTGTGCATAGGAATGTCAGCTGGGATGAACCTGTTTGGCATAAACATGTCTGGTTGGAAGAAGTCCCCAACAGTCACAGATCACTGCACCCCCTCACTGCATCTCTAGCTCTCATACCTCTATAGAAATTGAGAGTTAAAATCAGTGTGGGGGAAACTGAACACCGATTCCATCCACAGATGTTGTGCACTATCAATATTTAGATGCAACTTATTCACTGAAATCATGTTGCCCATCTGAGGCTATCAAACAGGGCATATTCAGACTATATTTTAATAATTGCATTCCAAACGAAAGAGCAGAAGGGGGAAAAAACAGCAGGCATAGTTGCCCAGGCAGTGGTCCTGTGAAATCTTTTGTGCTTTTGACCTGAAATTATTAATGGAGGGTGAATATGCAGCCAGAGTATTTGGTGGACTGCAGTCTCCACTACCAACCTGGGACAGGGCATAGCTCTCTGTTACAGATCATGAGGCTGCTATCATGTTACTGTGTGATACTGTCATACAAACAATGCTGATTTAATTACTCATCTGGAGGAAGCTGTAAGTGCTACATTTATCTAGAGGCACAGTAGGATATAATTAAAATGTGCACCATAATTTGGAGATACAGAAGACAGAGATGAAGGTGGAAAGCGAATTAAAAATTGTTAACTATGACTCTATCTTTTCCTAATTAGATGGCCTGTTCTTTGAAAACAAGATTAATGCATCTTTTGAGTAAATTAGGTTTGAGAGCTATTCTTATCAAGCCTACAATTACACACTCATATTACAGTTTCTAGGAAAACTTTAAGGACACTAGCTTCTATAGTATTATGGCAGTTGATGCGGAGAAATATTGAAGCTAAAAACACAGTAACTCCTTTTTCAAAGACTTCCATGATCAAAGTCCAAGCCACACATGTGCCTTGATATGCCATGCAGAAGCCATGCTTAAGAAGGCTACTACGCATTCACTTCACAGAGCACATTCATGTCATGCATCTTGAGCTCCTCCATAGAATTGCAGAGTTGGAAGGGGCCATACAGGCCATCTAGTCCAACCCCCTGCTCAATGCAGGATCAGCCTAGAGCGTCCCTGACAAGTATTTGTCCAGCCGCTGCTTAAAGACTACCAGTGAAGGGGAACTCACCGCTTCCCTAGGCAGCTGATTCCACTGTTGCACAACTCTTAGTGTAAAAAAGTTTTTCCTAGTATTCAGCCAGTACCATCCTGCCCTTAATTTCAACCCATTATTGTGAGTCTGCTGCCAACAGGAACAGCTCCCTGCCCTCCTCTAAGTGACAGCCATTCAAATACTTCGAGAGCAATCATAACCTCCTCTTCTCCAGACTGCACATTCCCAAGTCCCTCAGGCTTTCCTCATAGGGCTTGGTCTCCAGACGCCTGATCATCCTCATCACTCCTGTTTATGTTTAGCTAGTGGATAAGAAAACATATTCAAAATGTTAAAATTGCATAACCATAGTTATGCAGGTAATTGTATCAATGGAACTAGACAGCAAGTTACTATGCTTTCAGAATTTCTGCTACATTGGAGGGATTCCAGTATATTGTATAAGTAGCAGACTAATAAAATAAGTGTATATCTTTCTGTGAGGAGCTTACCGCTATCACTGAAAAATCAAAATCTGACCCGAATAACACCCATTCTTTAATTTAGTTAGGAAAACTAATCCAACTGCCATAATTTCTGTCATTCAATATTTATAGGGAATGTTTGATGCTTTTTTGGTTTCAGTTCCCTGAGCAGTGGGAGAGGCCACAAAGAAAGAGCAAATAACTCAGCAAATCTATGCCAGACAGGGACATTGTCCAACCAGGACAGTTAGCAGATGATTTAGCAAAACATTATCATCCTGACTGACATTTCTGTAGATAGCATTTTCACTTCCTACCTACCAAGCTATCTACATCAAAGAGATGGGTTCAGCTGCCCTGAGCTACCGGATAGGGCGGGGTATAAATCTCAAAATAAATAAATAAATAAAAATAAATAAAGGAGTTCATAATGATTTAATTTTAAATAAGGAATCAACAAACTAAACTTCCCTTTAAATTTAAAACACTTTAACATATAAATATTGAGTTATTGGAAACCTTAAGCAATACACGCACACACCCCTTTTAAGCAGTTCCTTGTTTTAAGGCAAATAGACTGTTTGCTTGCATAGAGAAATATCCACAAGCTAAACTGGCAAGGAATATGATAATTGATTGTCAAGATGAGGCTAGAAATGATTGAGTTGAACTAAAGTGCAACTATGCTCTCTAAGCTTAACAACGTTTTTCTTTATTTGTTGCATGCTTTTAAAAGTTAAAACATAACTTTTAGTATTTTGTCTATAGCAAAGAATAACTGTTAAAAAGTAAATATCTCTGAATGTTTATAAGGAGAGAAAACTAGCAGCAGTGGGAGGGCTTCTAGTGTCCTGACCCCACTGATGGACCTCCTGATGGCACCTGGTATTTTTGGCCACTGTGTGACAGAGTGTTGGACTAGATGGGCCATTGGCCTGATTCAACATTGCCTTCTCTTATGTCCTTATGTTTATTAATACTTAAGAAGGATATTTGCAATGGAAGAAGTAGCGTAATTAACATTCACTTCACAATCCAAAGTGGATCTAACTTGGAAGGAGGCAGCAGAGGCAACTGCTGTCCACTGTATCCTACAGGACAAATTGGCTATTATGGCCACTGGGACTTTTCCTAGGAAGCCAATGGCCTGAGTGGCCATTGCTCCTGATGCAAAGAGGGTAGGGGGAAGCGACTATGCCCAGCTTCATCAACAAGGAGTTCAGCAGCACCTCTTTTCCTCAGTCAAAGGGGAGCTGGGTGACAATGGCAGGGCAGGTTGGGGCTGGTCTGTTTACCAGGGCTGTTTTGGCCTCCTTGTCTATCTCTACTGTCCCTCCCCTGGACAAGCTACTCCTAATTTGATCCCATAAATAGTTACTATAGTTGTGCATAGCTTCTCATGGCACAATACTCTGAAGGAGGTTTCGCCAAGTCACTGCCCCTGAGCCCCTTAGCGCTGGGCAGGTGAGGCAGCCAAGGGGTACTGCTGGGCTAGACAAAAAAAGAAAGTTGATGAACCAGTATACGGGAGCCTGCTTTACTATCAGGTGATACCTCAGGATGTTTATGAACATTCATTACATCATTTCCTTGCACTTTCCCCAAAGGTTGCCAACTCTGGCCTAAAAAATGCCTAGAGATTTGGGGCAGTGCCTGTGGAGGGGAAATCTGGAGAAGGATTTCACTTAGAACTTATGGTATATCATAAGAGTTTGCCCTCTGAAGCTGCCATTTTCTCTAGAGGAACTGATCTCTGAAGATCAGCTGTAATTCTAAGAGAACTCCAGGTCCCATCTGAAGGTCAGCAGGAGTAACTGTGACCTAGTCAAGAGACTAGTCTATCCCTTGTCCAGGTCTCAATTTCTCCTAAATCAAGAGCCAGAGTGAGTCCTAGAGTACAGGACTAGAATCTGGGTGACCCAGGTTCAGATCTCCACTCTGCCATGGCAGTTCATTGGCTGAACTTGGGCCATTCATTCTCCCTCAGCCTAACCTTCCTCACAAGGTGGCTGTTGTGAGAAAATGTAAGAGGAGGGAATGATGCTGTAAGCTCCTCCACCTATAGTGGTTAGAAAACAGGCACATTAATTAAGTACAGAGTATATTTAAGAAGTCTTGATCACTTGATCAAAGGAAGAAAAAATTTCCTACTCAACTTTTATTGCACAAATTTATTGGAAATATTTCCATAGAAATATTTCCATAGACAGCACATAAAATAATCTATGAGCTGTTGGCAAGACATCAAGTGTTAAATGCAATTGTTCTGGCATAAAAAGTTCAAACTGCCCATAGACCTGCATGATTGTTGAACCTTCCTATGCATTTTTTTCTCCTTTCTCCACAGGTGTGTGTGTGTTAAGTGCCATCAAATCACTCCAATTTATGGTGACCCTGTGACTTGACCTTCAAAACATCCTATCATTAACAACCTTGCTCCAGTCTTGCAAATTGAGGGCTGTGGCTTCCTTTATTGAGCCAATCCATATCATGTTGGATCGTCTTCTTTTTCTGCTGCCTTCAACTTTTCCTAGCATTATTGTCCTTTCCATTGACTCTTGTCATCTCATAATGTGACCAAAGGAGTTTGTGTGGTAGTAATCCCATTCCATGGGATTCCATGGGAATTGTAAAGAATGGAAAAGAACGTAGATCTGTAGTGTAAAAAAGTGAACACATTGCATGGCAAATGTATAGTAAGGAACAAAGACTGAAAACATGCAAAATTTATATAGGCATGGTGTTTTGCCATGCAGAGATTCCTTTAGCAGTACTGAGCTCAGTTGTGACAGTCATTCCATAACCACTTCATGGTACAAATACATTATATGTACATCATGACTACACTGCAATATTCAGGCTACCTGACTTTGATTTGGCATTTTCTTGGGTTTCAGGCTTCTAGCTGAAATGTTAACCTACTGGTGTGACTACAGATGGATTACTCAGCATCTGATTGATTTCCTCCTACATCAAATAGATTTTCTGTACTCTTCTTATGAATGAATTATTGAAACCATAGTAAACCTCCTAATACTTTATGTTGGGATAAATTAAAAGGAAAAAACATGTCTAACATAAGAATACTGACAGTGTATTAGCTTCCTCTCTATAAATCATTCAATCTGCAGCAGATATCCCAGAACTCAAGATTTATAATTATGTCGTGTTAGAAATGAAAAAAATAACCATCTTCTGATTCATAGTTCCTAAACTAAGTTAAATATTCGTTCATTGGAGAGGAGCATATCATGCTTCCATAGTCAGTGAACATTGTTGGCCTATCAGCTGCCTCTCATTCAACATTTTTTCCATTAGGAAAAGAAACACCATCTATCTTGTGTGCTTATCATCTGTGCTGCATCCTCACTTGGAAATTGGAGAATCTGCTTCATTTTGCATTCCAACAAGCACTCCCCTGGTGAAATGGAAATGTGGATATACAAACATGAAAGGGAACATACTCTCCCCCCAATACCCCAGTACTCCAGAGGTACAAATGTCACTTCATGTGAAATGGCTCTGATCAAACAAACTACAGTACAATCTATTGTCATGATCTACTGGCTCTGCAGAACTCCTGGCTTTCATTTAAACAAAAAAGTAAGCCTCTGCCCTTTTGCTGCAGATGCATAGAGCAAAGGTGTTTTGACTAACCTGGTGATAACCAAACATAAGCCTCCAGTATGCACCAGCACAGTTATAATTAAAGAACAAATGTCACATTCAGGGCAAGGCATGACACTCTGCCCAGGAGTTTCAGGAGACACAAATACAAACCCAACAATTCAAGGCAAGAGATACAAGAAAGATTACAAACCAGCACAGATGAAGAAGAGCTGAGGACTCCATCCATCAAGGGAAACAGCAAGGACTAGGATTCAAGGGCCAGAGCTGGAAAACCAGGGCAAGAATCAGGAGCAGAGTTTCTACCTGAAAAAAACAAACACAGGTTACAAGGCAAAACTCTGTTCACTGACCAGACTAGTACACAGAAGGGTGACAAGCAAAATTGCTTCCACACTGACCAGGGCTCAGCATCTCCCTTTTATCATCCTTTTATCTGGAGCACACGTGTTACAACTCAGCTTCAGAAAGAACTGCTGACCAGTGCTGAGCCATTAGTTGGACACTCCTTCATCTTTCCACAGCTGTCAAGCATTCTTTACATCTTCTACACTCTGCTGGTTCAGGGGATACAGGTGGTAAGTGGCACTCTGACCTTCGTCCTATTTCTGTCTCCTTCCAGAATGAGCAGCCCTCTTCACCTGACTCATCTTTTGCTGGCTTTGCCTCTAAATCTAACTGTTCAGGCAGGCATTCCACAGGTACAGGGCCTGACTTCTCCATTTCCTCACCCTCAGGGGAGGAGGTAGCTGACTGATCATGACACAACCAGAGATGTGGAGGCTGCTTTGTAACAAGCTGTGCATACAGAAGAAGGGACTTTAAAGTGTACAGGTTTCTTTTCATAATTTTATCACATTTGGAAGATGTAGTCTGTTAGGGAAGGAAAAACATGTGGTAGGAAAAGCAATTTTAAGCACCCACTCAAAAACTTAAGAATATTTTTGTAAGCCATTTCCTTGGACAAACCTGTAATTTTAGAAATGATGATTTCTGGTTAGTTACTCATACAATGTTCCTCACCCAGCTACCTCATGTAACAGGTATTCCTCTCAAACTAAATGAGGAGAGACTAAAATCAGCAGCCCTTTTCCTTCTTTTGCCTGCTCAATGTGACATATGTATATAGTGTTTAAATTTAGCCTAGCTATTTGTGGAAAGATGGAGGCTGTTCTAGCCAAGCATGCAGATGAATCTACAGGTTAATTGGTGCTGCATGGCATTTTCCTGACCAGGAATTTGTATGCATTAATCATAGCCTCTGAAGTATAGAAAGGCAGGTAGGGCTGTCTTTGTAGGTGGAGGAGCAAGGCATGCATGTATGTGTGGGGGCAATGCTTAATATCTGACTGTGGTTGAAGACTGGAGAAGAGCTTCAAGCTCTGTTTTTTTTAAAAAAAAAATATGGCATGTGGGTGAGCTTGGAAGTGGAGCCCATTGAAAAAAGAAACTTGAGGTTCCTCTAATCTGTATTCCTATTGCATGTTCTTTCACAATTGGAAAATGAGTGGTAACTGGCACATAAAGAAAATAACTTGGTAAAGTGAGCCAAGCTGTAAACTGCAGGTCACATCTCACACTGGTAGCACATTCTCAGGGAGTTATGCAAATAGAATAAATTTATTCATGATACAGATGGTGAATACTAATTGGTGAAACTATGGCAAAGAACTCAAATTTCTCATTATTAGCCACAGCAGGCAGCAGCACACAGTCACAACATCACAACAAGATGATGGAGACTCGCTCTCAGAAACAGGTGGGATAGATTCAGAGACGCATAGGCTGGGCTCATAACACGTTTCATACCCTTAGCAACTCTCCTGACATGCACACAGGTATAGGGGAACCAGCTAACCATAGAGTTAGTTCGTGTTCCAAACTTATGCGGCCCACATGCCCACAACCTCCACTGCAGTTTGCTTTTTGTTGCCCTTTGCTTCCAGCCTGCCTCCCTGCAATGTACATGCTAGGGTCAGAGCAGTCTCTCCTTTTCTCTCCCTCTGTAGCCCACAAATTACTTTGTTGCCTCATCGGAGCCACTTGGAACAGAAAAGGGAAGAAGAAAACTATATTTTCTGTTAGCAGATGACTTGGATTTGAGTTTAACTTCCTAGAATTCCAAGAGTGCAAAACCCTGCATTCACAGAAGCAAGTGAAAAATCCTTACCTGAAATGTCACATTGACACAGTCCTCACACTACTCCTGGACTGGCCCCGAGGGAAGATGTGGCTAAGATGTAGGCCCTTTCTGCACTGACGGCTTGTTGCCCCCCCAGCCGGAATAATGAGACAGACAACAGTGTGGAATTAAACAAGGGCCACTTTATTAACTATTTATTAGAACATTGCAGCAATGGACAACTAAGCAAGCATGGAACAGGCAAGGCAGGTGTCACTCCTCTGACCAACCCCCTTGCCCTTGAAGGGCGGGTCACCTAGCTTCGATCCAGAGCCAACTATCTGGCTCATGACCAGCAGCCCAGCAAACTGGTTGCCTTCTAGGAGCGCCTACCCCTGAAGCCTTCCAACTTGCAGGGAGGAGCCTGCCCTAAAAGGTTCCCAGAGATGATCACCATTCCCCACCCTGGACCTTTAAATCCGAAGGCAGTTCCTGATGACCCCCTGTTCCCTAACGGGATATGCCATGAGGTGCTCACCAGTTCCATTTTTTGCTTGCACAAACCTGCCAAGTGACCAACCTATTTAACAGCCATCCACCACAATGTCCCATAATCCACTGCCCGCAGTGTAAGGTAGGCGAAAACACCTCCACCCACTGAGCCAATCTGAGTAGAAGCGAAAAATTCCTACCTGGCCCCACAGGCGACCAGCAACAGCCTACACTAAGAACAGGGAGGGCGGGTGGGCGAGCACATGGAGCAACTGTCAAGGCGGGAACGAAGCCCCAGCCGTTTTAGAATGGCTGGCTCCGCCCCCAGCCACATTGGGACGAATGGGTCCCAACTGCTGTTGCTGCCCAGATTCCTCTGGGTGGCAAAGCAGCCCCCGCCCACCAGCGGCGTTGCCGGGCGGGCAGGAGCTTCGCTCTGGAGAATTTGAGGAGTCAAGGCTTAAAGGAAACCCTCTGCACTGGTTCCCCTCCCCCTGGTTTATTTATTTGTGTATTCTGTATCTATGAGCAAAACACACATTTTTTTTAGCTAACTGGCTGCCAACTCCTCCCTCCCTCTGTGATTCTGCAAAAAGAAAGGGAAGGGATGGGGAAATCCAGACCCCCAAATGCAAGACTGACACATTTGGGAGCAGGGAATTCCCTAGTCCTTTATATTTACTGATTCCTTCTTAGGCTTTCTCTGGCTTTTTAAAACTTTGCCTGAGCAGGAGGACACATCCTCCTTTGTCTTTGGAAAAGGAGGGAAAGAAAACAGGACAGGAAGGAGCATCAGCTTAAAGGGAGAGAGGCGGTAATGGGGGAGGACAGTGGGCAGCACTTAAATACCCACAACCCCCCCCTACTTTAGCGATTTCTATAATTCTACTTTTAACTATTTGAAAACAGATGAGAACAAAGAATTGCAGCAAAAGGGGTTTTGGTAGCTGTGGGGCAACAGTGCACTGGAAGCTGTCTGAATGCACTGCAGATTCCTGTAAAACAAATGCAGAAACAAGAGACAGCCCTGACACAAACTGAAAGTGAAAGCGAGAAGGAAAGCAGAATGGAAGAACAGGATGTGCTCAGAAACCAAGGCAAAATGCAGGTGCAGAAAGGGCCTTAGAGAACAGAACTACTTTAAGTTTTGAATTCATGACCCAGCTACCCTCAGACCTGCCCAGTATAGTGCATATGTGTGTGCAATGCACCCCTGTGCAATATGATGAACACGTTTAATTTTAAAAAGCTGGATAAGGTGGTAGGAACCTGATTTTTGCTAGACACACCAGAGGTCAAAAAACTCAGCTAGGCTGTTCTTTTTCTTTTTTTGGTCCAATTTGATCTTCTTCCATGTAGCACACATTGAACCAGCCAGAGATCCAGTCCTTTAAAGTTACATTTAGATTTTTAAGGCCGGGTGTAAACTACACTTGAGATTTTTTCAATTATTCCTTTTGTTTTTCGAATGAACACATGAGATTCATAATGGGTTGCTAAGAAAAAGCAGGCCTTGGGAGCACTTGCAGCTTGCTATGGATCAATAGCTGCTGGTCAATGTCACTATTTAAAAAGTATGCCCCCAGAAGTCAGCTTGCTCTAGAAGGCTTGAGCTGATTATCTTTCAGAAGTCCTGCAGTTCTTGGTCTCATTTGTGATGCATTTTGAATGAAGCATCCAAGACTCATCATGGTTGCATAGTGTGTTGCTTCCAGTTGGCATGTTTTTCACTGCTAAGTTGATTATTTCCAAACATATAGATGTTCAAATGGTTTTGAATTTCTTTTAAGTTACACATACTGAAGGTCAAACTACAGCTGACAATAGGAAAACTGTAGATTGCTTGAAACTTTTTCCTAAGCTCAAGAGATCCTAATGATTAATTGTTAATTGTTGCTGGAGGTTGAGTCAGAGAGAGGAATTTTATTGAAGCCACCATGCTGGAAGAGGGTGTTAACTAGGGTTCCAACCAATGGTTGGAACATCATGGGAATTGGAGGGGGTAGAAATGTGGGGCAGGGTGTCCTCAGTGTAACTGCATGATTTCATTTCTGGGGAAAGTCTCTCTTGGATTTCTGGAATGTCACATCCATGTTTTTTTTTTTTCTGGAAGTGATGTCAAGGTGATTTTTTAACTATTTTTTTCATTTGCTGGCTGACAGAGCAGCAGGAGAAAGTGGGAGTTGCCAGCAGGAGGGTTCCCACCATAGCAAGAGACCTGGCAGCCCTAGCATTCATTCTT
Source organism: Gekko gecko (assembly GCA_029375565.1). NCBI lineage: Eukaryota > Metazoa > Chordata > Lepidosauria > Squamata > Gekkonidae > Gekko > Gekko gecko. The sequence continues at coordinate 129,390,199 of JAPDNY010000009.1, forward strand.
TCTACCATGCTGTATTCCCAATGAGGCTATAGCACTGGCAATCAGGGCAGCATTGTAGTGCTAGGGCATGGTGTGTTGCTCCCCCCCTTTCTATCTGGAAAGCAGCTGCAGTGAAAAACATGCCAACTGGAAGCAACACACTAAAAAGTACTTGTAGGTACCCAAATCATGTCTAGTTTGGACCTAACATAGTAGCTTTTGTCTGTAGTACTTGTTCCTGCTTCCTCCAGAAGAGAGCTGCATGAATTCAGAAAACTAACGGTTTTCTAATGCAAGGTGATTTCCTGCTATTGTTCTTCTCATTTTCTTCTGTGGAGTGATGTTTAAAATCACTGAACAGAGTGTCACAGAAAACATCTTTTTGAAAAAAAAATGAGAAAGTTGCAGTAAATAGTACATATTCTGCATATGGATAAATATCATAACAGACCAGCTTTTCAGCATGTACTTAAAATTAGAACGAAAAGGCCCAGATGTTTCTTATGCAAATTAATGGAGTCAGAGTTCTAAATTAACACTTTCTATGCCATTATACACAGAATGCATTTTGTCTGTTATGTTCAAGGTTCTTTGCTATGAATAAACAATGCAAATGAATAAGAGCCTGTATCATTACTTGGGTAAATCAGACAAAGTGGATAAGAAGGTTTATCCTTCCTGTTTCTGGCTTACAAGGGTATGGAGCTTAAAACAATCCTCCTACTTCCTGGGCAGTAGCTTCCTTTGAGACCTATCCAAGCTGCATATTAAACCAGTGGATGATCCATTGAAGAGGGCAATTGTATAGAGGTTTGAAAAGGGTCAGTTTTGTATTCAGCATATTGCCCACCACCATTCTTGCTTGTGCTTATGATGATCCCCATGGAGACTGCAGTGCAGGTGCATTTTTACAACCTGTACAACCAGTACCAATGATAACCTGAGAGGGAAAAAGCCATTGTTCTCTGGGATTCTTCTTGAACTTCCTCTTTTTTTCAGCTAACCACAATGTACATTACTTGGTTACTTATCAATTGGTTACCCTTTTTTTAAGCTTTATTTGAATAAACATATATAACAATAAACAATTGAAACATGAAGTATAAAAGAACAAATGATAAGGATCAAATCACAGTAGTACACGTTGTGCATCAGAAAAGTATCATTCCAACTTTCAAGCCTTAACCACTAAGCCAAAGAAAAAACGATTATTGAATATTGTGCTACTTCTGTTACTTAAATAAAAACAAATTTGTGAGTGCTGGTATGTTAGAGTAAGTTCTAACCTTTGTCAAAAGAGAGCTCTGTATTTATTGCAGTAAGGAACTAGAAGGAAAGCCAAGAAGAGTAAGCAGTATTAGTGAGAAGACGTTCTGTGTCTGTCATGTACCGCAGCCGTGGAAACCACGTGCATACAAATTTGGAGTAAGTCGTGACGGTGCTTTGAAATGAGTCCGAAATTTTACACATAATAAACTGATCCCAAACTTTATTTCTCTAGATGGTCAGTGTCGGAGGGGAAACAGACTTCCAGGTGGTAACTATGGCAAGACGGGGCTCTGCCAATAAAATCAAGGTAAGTTCATTATAGCTATATTGAGAGTCGGGTGTTTCTTGTAATTGAAGCAGGATAACTTCTGGTTTAAGAGGAATCACCTGAGAAGTGATCTTGTTATTTCTTTTGAATATACCCTTCTCCGCTAAGGTTTCTGTGAGGCTCTTAACCTGATAGTATTGAAGCCATTAAATAGTGTGCCCCATACTTTCCTCAGAGTATGCTTTGCTGTAAACCTTTCCATTTTTTATTAAGTGCTGAAGACTAGTGATGCCTGCATCTGTCCACATCTTGAATGTTTTTGGTTCCATCCCTGGTAAGAACCATTGCTAAGAAGTAAATGTGGATAGTGGAGATATTGGTGGAGCTATACCTTTCTGTCTGCAATCCCAGTTTTCCAGCATTGTGTATAAGAAGGGATTCTCAAGGAGGCTAGAGGGTTGCTATGATGATGGAATCCAGAAGATTTCTTGGAGTCTGAATGGGGAGACATACGACTGTTCAATGTGCACCCATTGTGCCTCTGGATCTAGTTGCGACATTTTAGGAATGTTGGAAAGAAGAGCTGCTTGGTAATAAGTTTGGAGTCAAGGCATATTGAGACCTCCCAGTGTCAATGGTTTGGAGAGGGAGTGACTGTCTATACGAGATTTCTTGTAATTCCATACAAAGCATTGGATCTCCTTCTGCCAGTTATTTTGGTCTTTCTCTGGTATGAATATTGGCAGCATTCTGAAGAGGAATAGAAAGCTCAGAAAAACAAAAGTTTTGATTAATTGAATGCAATCCGCCAAAGAAAGTTTAAGTGCATTCCATTTTTTTATCTTCTCTTGTGTCTCAGCAAAAGTTTTATGAAAATTGCATGCTAACAAATTGTGTAGTTCAAGAGGAATTTTGACCCCTAGATGTCTCCAAGTAGTTTCCACCCATTGAAATGGCATGGATTCCAGTAATTTTGATCGAGTTTCATTAGAGAGAGTAATAGGATATATCTCCGATTTTGTGGTATTCAAGCATAGACCAGATAATGCTCCAAATCTAGAAAGAGTGTCTTGAATGGCAGGTATAGACCATTCAGGATTAGAAATATATAGGGTGATGTTATCAGCATACATCGTTAGTTTATGTTCTTTCCCCTTGATGCAGATACCAGTAAAGTCCTGGTTGTGATGCAGTTCATTTGCTAGTGGTTCCACCACAAGTGCAAAAAGCAATGATGAGAGGTGGTACCCCTGCCTGGTTCCTCTGGATGGAAAGAAGAAGTTTGAATTGTAGCCGTTCACTCGTATTCTAGACTTGGGAAGAGCATATAGTGTCTTTAAGGTGTTGAGAAAGTTCTGGCCAAAGCCTATTTTTTCCAGAAGCTTGAGAAGATAGATGATTTTTAGGGAGTCAAAGGCTTTTTCAAAGTCTAAAGCCAGGATTACAGAATTGGAAGCGGAGGTTTTCCCATAGGATATAACATTAAGCATTTGTCTAACATTATCCGTTTTCTGCCTGTTTGGAATGGAGCCAGTCTGATCTGGATTGATATAGTCTGGCACCAATTTTTTGAGCCCATTAGCCAATATCAAAGTGAATATTTTCACGTGATTGTTTAGCAAAGCAATTGTGCGGTATGATGCAGGATCCTATGGGTCCTTCTTATCTTTAGGAATTACAGAGATTGACGAGTCATATCAGGACAGAGGTACAGTTCCAAAACATAAAGCCTCATTGCAGACATTTAGAAGGTAAGGTTCCAATGTTGAGCGGAAGGTTCTGTAAAACTCTGCAGGAATTCCATCTATGCCAGGGGCTTTATTTAGCTTCAGGTCTTTGATAGTGTCCATGAGTTCTTTCCGATCTATGGGTTTATCCGTAAGGATAGTATGTACTGATGAGAGCTTTTTTAGATCAGGTAAAGTGTCCATGTAAGTTGTAATATTGTTCGTCACCGGTTCTTGGGAGGAATATAGTTTGGCAAAGAAGTCAGCAAAACCTTCTGCTACTGCTTTAGGGGAGATATAATGTTTTCCATCTGAAGTTTTCAGTGTAGTTACTAGAGCTGCCTTTCTTTTTTCTTTGATTCTCCATGCCAGCATGCATACATTTCTAGGGGATTTTTGCCAGTACTGTTGTTTTAAATAAAGTATTTTTTCTTAATTTGCAATGTCTCCAGTGTTTCTAAGATCTTTCTTTTTGCCAATAATTCAGCGTAGATGTTCCTACACCCTGTGTCTTTATGTTTAAATTCCAGCAGAGTGATCCAATCTAACTTTTCTCTTCTGTTTTTTTCTCTTTTTTTCGTAGATGTGATGTAAGAGAGATCATTGACCCTTGAAGAACAGCTTTCATGGCATCCCAACCCATGGAGGCAGAGATTTCCAATGATGAGTTGGTTACTCTTTAAAGACTAGCAGTTGACTGTGAGCATCATAACCTCTTAGGACAGACCTGCATATACTTAAAAGAAGAAAAAATACAGGTCAATATCATCCAGAGATTTACAGAGGATAATAGGATATACTGCTAATATCCTTTTGAAAAAGAAAATTGCTAGAGCACCTCGTTACACACAGATGCAAAGACTTTACTCTTCTTGTTGTATACTGTATCAGTTCACTCTACCTAGCCAACCCTCTACTGATTTAAAATGAAGATGGTTTGTTCTATTGCTTGATATATTAGAAATACTAGAAACACACCATACTTATCCACTTATGGCTTATCAGCAGTTCAAAATAGATGTCAGCAACTGCAAGCTATAAATGGATAGGCTATGCACAAGATGGTGCTCTTGAACATGCATTCACAAAGGATGTGTGTGTATGTGTGTGTATGCACTAGGGACAAGATGCATCTATTCCCTACTCCAGTATTTAACCATGAGAGGTTTTATGAAGGGAGTTGTACCATGAAGACTGACAATTCTAGCAGCTGGCTCAACAAAATTTTAACAGATGAAGTTCAGAAAATTCAAACAACAAAACTAGGGACAGTGATTTATCAGGTACAGTAACCAATAATATGAAAAATAGGAATTTCCTTGCTTGGAAACCTTGTGCTCTTTCCTTTAAGTAAGCATGAAGGCAGGTCCGTGATATCCTCACAGAAGATCATTTGATGGGTTATAATGACAAAAGAACAATTTAAAACTGTAATGATGCTTTGGACAAACATATGTTTTGTCTCTTTAAACATTCTGTTTTCTTTGGTTTATTTCCTTTTGATTGTCATATTTACAATACATTAAGAATCTATACAATTATTGGCATTAGCAGGGCTCTTTTTGTAGCAGAAACTCCTTTACATATTAAGCGACACACCCCTAATGTAGCCAATCCTCCAAGAGCTTACAGAGCTCTTCTTACGGGGGCTACTGTAAGCTCTTGGAGGATTGGCTACATTAGGGGTGTGTCGCCTAATATGCAAAGGAGTTCCTGCTACAAAAAGAGCCCTGGTTAGAATATTTAGGACTCTCTAAGGTTCAGACAAGGAAATGCAGCTGTTCCACTCCAGCTGCTCTCCAACAGCTCAGATTTCTAATAGCAGCTGGTGTGCAATCACCAAATCACCACATAGTACACCATATATTGTATGCAAAAGGTAACCTCTGCTTACAGAAGGAATGTTTTAGATTGGATGATAGAGCACTGAAAAGCGAAATTAAACTTAAAGATGGTCTTGTGTGATAGTGCAAGAGCTGTGCAAGCTCTCATACATATGGAAGCATGAGAACTCCTACAGGAACTTCTTGCAGCGTTGTGTGAAGTCTTGCATAAGATTTTACATAAGCATTTGTAGAGCCATGCTAACTGTTATTGACCTTCCACCTTTGGTTCTTTGGATGAAACTCAGAATATCCTCCTGTTAAACATAAAGAGATGCTTCCTACGTATTTCATCAAGAAACTGCCCAGGTTGCTCTCTTGCCCACCTGTTCTGCCATAGCAATGACATGTTTCAGTTAGGCACTTTCTCTGACATAACTGTGTTTCTGTTTATGGAAGATGGTGGTGGCATTTTCTTCCAAATCCCCTTCACATGGTAGACTCTTATTTTGCCACCTCTGCTATTCCTGAGAATCTGCTGACCCCCAAGGGCCTTGCAAGCTTTTTATGAAGTATGGACTTGTGATATAACACTATATCTGGACTGTGCAAAAAGTGTGCCAGGGAAAATGGACGGATTGGTGCCCATGAGACAGAGCCACACAAAGAATACATGCCTAGCTGAGGAAAGCCTTGGACTGAAACAGCATGTTAAAATCAGATATGGACCCATGGATGACCCAATGCTATCCATCTCTGCCTCCCTAAAGATGACTGCAAACCCAGGCAGATGGCATGCCAGCCTCCCTGAGAATCGCAGACACTGGGAATCAGCAGCCAGAGTAACAGAGAAGTCATGCTTTGCAAAGACAATATAAACTTTCCCATTAAAGTATCATGACAAGCCTCATCTCTATCATGCAGGCAGTCCCCCCCACCTTCTTCTCCAGCTTCACCCTATGCTGCACATAGTTAGCTCCAAGTTGTGACAGGATTAGCTCACTCACCCACCTTGCAAGACAATGCTACTGCCAAGCATTGGATCGTTAATGCTGATGGTTGGCCAGGCACTGGGAATGACTCTGTTCTTCCCCCTTTGTCTCAAACCCCGTTCTCTGAAAGGTGTCACTCTAGAGAAACATTATGTCAATTGCCCAACCATTAAACCCCTTCTCCTGGTCATCACATGACCATCTGCAACCTTTTTTTAGCAATTTCTAGGGGACATATGGGGACGTTGCTGGTAAGAAGCCCACCCCCAAGTTCAAGTATCATATAAAAGAACAGGATCATATGCTCTCTCTCTCTCTCTCTCTCTCTCTCTCTCTCCTCCCTCTCCCTCTCTCCCTATTTATTTTATTTATTATCTCAATTTGTATCCTGCCTTGCCACAGAACTGGCTCAGGCACTCTAAACCTGCCCTATCTTGTTGACTCTGGAGTAGCTGCCCAAGAGTCTTTCCATGTATTCTGCTGGTCCAGAATACGATCCCTGTTCCGCATAGTTTCCCCATTTTTCCCGTGGATCACTTCCATCTCTTCAAGACAAGCAAGTATCACCCAATCAACGTTTTTTTACCTGCTAATGCGAAGCTGTCCCTTTCTCTCTAATTTTCCTAGGTCTGAATAAGTGTATGTGTGCTTCTGTTTTATTGTGTTTTTGAAATATTCTTCAGTAAAGAACCCATTCCTCTAAAGAATTGGTCTCTGCATTTATTCTTGGTTTTACTGGAAAGGTGCAACTTCTGTATACATAGGCCTGTATCCCCTTAGTTGCCAATTGCTCTTAAATATCATAATTCTTATGGTTATTAATATATTAAGCAATTTGGCTAACAAATCCTCCATTCAGACAGAAAATTCTATTCAAAAAATGTGGATTGTCAGAGGAGAAGGAAATCATGCATGTTTGTGCATATTTGAAAATGTGACTATTCCGTAGATTAATTATACATTGCACTGTAGGTTTATACCACGTTGTGAGGATTTTTCTGTATGGAATTTTTCGTCTGGAAATAGAGTGCACTTTTAATTTGTGCTTGATATTTTACAGATTTGATGACATTAATTCATTTTATTTGGTATGTGTTAATACGGAAACCTAAGTGATATAAAATTCCTAGAGACAGTTTTGCTTTCCCCCCTCCATGGAGCACTGCTGAATGCAAACATTCAGGGCTTTTGTGGGTTTTGTGCATTGCTTGGCCTTTAATTGTGATACCAGATCCAATAGTAGCTTTAAAAGAAGTGATTCATTCTCAGTAGACCTTCATCTGACATTTATGTACTGTTGGAGAAAGATCAATGAGAACTTCAAGGCTGCCCTAGGGTATAACTTAATTGGGCCACTCTATTAAAATATATTAAATCAACATTAACTTCATAAGGCAGCCAAATTTCAATAGCAATTTATATGCATACCTCCTCCTCACTACTTATATCCTGCATCTACAACCCAGTTAAGCTTGAAAACATGGTGCAAGATTCTCTATTGTTGTCATAGTTAATATCCATAATTCAAGAAATATTCTACAGGCCCCAAGATGTGTGCCAAATGCACTATTATGATTAGAAATGGGCACTCTGAAATGGAAGCCAAAATTATTCTGAGCTCATTTCAGTATTGGCTTAAAATAAATTCCCAGCCAATAGGGCTAATACATCTGCTCTTGTTGGACAATTATCAATCTAAATGGCTAAAATCAGTTCATAACAAACTATATGTATTTGGTTTTTCTCCTGAGGTGATACTGGCCATGTGCTGGGATCAGGCAAAGTTAGCTCTCAAACAGAGAAAAATGGACGTGAAGAGGCAGGCAGATCTTGGTAAATATCCCAAATTTAGAGTGCCTGAGCAAATCAGATACCTCCTGGTCCGGACTACTTATCGCATTTAGATACCTATACATTTCGGAAAGCCTTTACAGTAGCCAGATGTGAGGCCTTCCCCTCTGCAGTGCTTGAGGGTAGATATAGAAGGGTCCCTTTTGACCAGAGACTCTGCCAGTGTGATTCTGTGGAGATAGAAACCATCAAACATATGATATTTAGATGCAACTGGTATAATAAGATCTGAGATAAATATATTACAACTTTTGTAAAAGAAACATCTGGCCAGACAGATTGGGAGTGCTGTAACCAATTGTTATCCAATGAAAATTAGACTATTACTGAATCTGTGGCTAAATTTTGGGCGGCATGCTATCGCATTAGAACTGTTTGGCTAAATTTATAACATTGTTTTTGCCTTTTATATTTCTCTACTGGATTTGTCAAATGGTTTTATATATATTTATTGTATTTTACCTAGGTAAATGGAAACAATATTATTGGCCCTGAACAAATCGGATTTTCTAAAAATAAGTCAACCCTGGACCACTGTTTAATCCTATCAACCTTAGCTGAGAAATATATGAAAGTAGGTTCTAAGAAACTCTATGTTGCTTTTATAGATCTAAAGAGTGCGTTTGATTCCATTATAAGAGGTAAACTCTGGGACAAGCTGTCCAATCTAGGAATTGACCAGCGCCTTCTATTCCTTTTAAGAAAACTTCATACAGGAACATCTTGCCAGGTTAAATTTTCTGCAAAAGGTTCCCTTACTGATAAAATTCCAACCAACAAAGGAGTAAAACAAGGGTGTGTTTTGGCACCCCTTCTCTTTAACCTATTTCTTTCTGATTTGTCTGGTGCGCTAGAATTGGTGAATGGCCATCCACCCAGATTAGGGGGCAGAGCAGTGCCTCTCCTCTTATATGCTGATGATACAGCAATCATCTCGGCTACCAAAGTAGGTCTTCAACGATATCTGAGGGCTTTTGAGGAGTATTGTAGTGGCAATCAACTTCAAATTAATTATTCTAAATCCAAAGTAATGGTTTTTTCGAAAAAATGGGTCCCTCTTAGCTGGTATATTGGTAAGGCAAAAATACAGCAAGTTAAGAACTATAAATACCTGGGAGTCACATTCAATTTTAATTTGCAATGGGCAACTCACAGAAGAAGTTCTATTAGTTTGGGGAAGTTATCTTCCAATCAATTAAAATCTTTTTTTTGCTCCAAAGGAAACCAATTTGTGCCTGCCGCCATTAAAGTTTTTAATACTAAAATTTTATCCCAAGTTCTTTATGGTGTTCCTATATGGTTTAGTGCTTTTAACTGTGAAGTTGAATCAATACAATCATCTTTTTTTAGACAAATTATGGGTTTCCCAAACTGTGTCTCTTACCATGCATTGTGCTCTGAATTAGGACTTAATTTGATTGAAACCAAGATATGGGTGTTAACCGTTCGTTACTGGCTTAAATTGTATTTTAACATCGAAGATGGTTCGCTTATTTCTTTTCTGTTAAAAGAAATTCATAGCACCTCTTGGGACTACAATATTCGAACCAAAATAAGATCTTTGGGTCTTTCCTTGGAGGAGCTAGCTTTTTCCTCTGAAGTGTATATCTTCCAAACAATCAAACAGAGGCTGCTAGATATCGAACTTCAAAAACTGCAACCTCTTCACCCCCTGTCTGTTCTTCAGCTACATTAAATCTTAAGAATGTTGTGGGATGTATCCCCCTGTATTTGTATAATCTTGATAGCCCTAGCCATCGAAGAGCCTTCTCCCTTGCTCGAGTAAATGCTTTTCCTTCAAAACTATTGTATGGTAGGTTTCAAAATATTCCTAAGCACGAACGGAGATGTGACTGCGGTTCTAATTCTCTTGATTCAATTGACCACATACTGTTGGATTGTTCGTGGCATGTATCTGCCAGGGAAAAATGGTTAAATACTTGGTTGCATGGTAAACATCACCTTTCCAATGCGATAAAATGCCAATTTCTACTGAATGACATATCAGCAGAGATTACCGTGGCAGTGGCCAATTTTCTGGCTGACGTGATAAGAGTGAAAAATTTGGGAAACTACGTTTTATGATTTTATAAATTAACTTAGATTTCTAGCTGATTGTGTTATTTACTGTCCTTGTTTTTTTAATGCTTACTATTTATATGCCATTAAAGGTTTATTGATTGATTGTATTTTACCTAGATTTTTAAAATTCTGTATCTAAATGTGTTATGGTTAATGCTTGGCTCAATGCTGTAATAAATGTACTACTTCCTATTCCCAGTGATTCACCTTTCCTGTGTCCCATTAAAAACTTTATCTCATGTATGACATTTAGGATCATAGGACAGTAACACAACTCAATGAAATTCACTTCTGTCCTAAGCACATGGCCACAGAAATCAGAGGGAAATATATGAAGGATGCCTACAAAACAGAACCTAAGGAAGAAAAGACAACTACCCAAATGGCTTCATCCTTTTGACAGATCAGTATCATCAATCAGTACAACATATGGTGCAGGACTGGGCCAAGGGTTTTAAGAAACATCTGGTTCTTGTTCATTATGAGTGATCTTGGGCAGACACTCAGGTTAACCTTGAGCAGCTCTCTCAGCCTCACCTAACCTCACAAAGCTGATATGAGTATAAAAGATGGAGGAAAGAACCATATATACTGTCCTGAGCTCCTTGGTGGGGTAAAATATATTGGCAGTTTTATGAGACAGATGTAAGTGTGCTTGCAAATATAATATTTTAAAAGTATGGGGAATTGTTTTGAAAGATTCAGTGCAGAATATTGCAGAAGTATGATATAAACAAATCTTATGGAAAGCTGTACAACATCTTGAAAGCCACCAAACATTTAAAGTATTACAAGTTTCATATATACTAAGAATGGTTGTAATGGCTAAATTATCACTTACTTTATGTTAATACACTCTTCAGAAATTGTATGGTATGAATAAATGGTTGTGTTTCTTATACTACAGGTGGGGGGATGGTATTTAATACATCTAAAGGGAATTTCTGTTTTGTTCTGACAAGAAAATTGGATCAGGCAATATTAAAGATGGGTGCATTTAATTTTCATGATGAGGTGTTTTCCCTCAGTTTTCTTGCCATATGACTCCTCCTAAGGAGTTCTTATTTGCAGAGTATTTTGTTAAAGGCAGACAACATGAAGCTAGTCAAATAAAAACAAACCTAATGTGGTGATTGCCTGTCAATCCAAGTTTTTCAGTGCAGATCTATTGGTACAAGCTTACAAAAATAATCTTCCTTTTTTGGTTGAACTGAATTATATAGACGATGTCTTTGCTTTCTTTGGATGCCTTCTGTTAACAGCCTGACTCACATGATTAGAAATAGCAGCAAATAAACTTCCTTCAAAAGATTTTGGTTTAGTTTCATTCTATCATATGGCTGTTAAGTGGGGTAAATTTCCAGTCCAAAACTCGAAGATAATTTTATGCAGACAGCTAAACAAATCTCTCTTAAACTTTTGCAAATATATGCTTGAGAGACAGTAATTTGTAGTGGCTATAGAGCTTGGACTGAGCTGACCAGGATTCGGATGAACCATGAGTGAAGCCCAGGAGCCTTTGGCAAATGGATCTCTCTTGAACTCAGAGAGAATGGGAGGATGAACTGGGATTACCCCTTGTATGTGCCCCTGACTCCTTGAAGGAACTACTGCATACAAATTGGTAATGAATTATTGCTTCCCACACATTGGAATTGATCGGTTGGATTTACCTTGTCTTTTGGGAGTATGATAGTGACTCCTGTTCTTGTGAGACAGTATAAAACCCATATTGATATCTTTAAACATTTAAGGTCATTCTTAGCCCACTCTCCTTAATGTGAAGGTACAGTAAATTCAACAGGAAGTGCCATTAATGAACTAGTAGTATTGCAAGAATACCAGAACCCATTGAGTTTGGGGCAGGGGAGGGAGGAGTCCAGCAACTTTAGAAGTTTCTCTAGTATAATGGGTCATTTCATACATGGACAGAGACCTCCTGGGCCAGGGGTGTCAAACATGTGGCCCAGGGGCCAGATCAGGCCCCCAGAGAACTTCTATCAGGACCACAGTGGAACTGGCTGTCTTCTGCTTCTTCTTCCAGTTCTGCTGCATCATCATAGGTTTGCAACTTACAGATACACACCTGAACAGCATACTCAAGATTGCAACAGCACGGGGGGCGTGGCGTCGCGCAGCTGCAAATGGACGCCTAACTTTTGAGCTCCTCGGCAAACCTCCCCCTGCAAGCTTCCTGCAGCCGTTAAACTCGCTTATCGCTCTCACAGGGCATGGGAAAACCAGCGTGAAACACTGGAGCAACTCCTAAAATTAAAACAAGGTCTGTGTCTACCTTCTTTTCTCCTAATCGCAACGTTTCTCCTCCCGGGCCCAAAATCGCGGAGAAATCCAAGATGGCGGACGGAGCTGAAGAGCTCCCTAACGAGGGCTTATCTGTAACCCAAAATGAATTCTTTGAAACTTTGCAAAGTTTAGAAAAAAACATGGCTGCGATTACAGCAGAACTCATAAAGCTGATTGCTGACCAAATATCAGACTTTCAGAAATCGCTTGATAAAGTAGCCCAAACTGCCGATTCGGCACTGGAAGCAAGCATTGCAACACAGGAAGACACCAGGTTTCTACTAAAATGAGAGGAGTGGGCCACAGAGAAGCTAATTGCCCTTGAGAACCAACTCCGTTCCCACAACCTCAAATTTAGAGGCTTTCCTGAGAAAGTGGAAGAAAATAAAGAAATTTCAACCTTCATTGCTTCCTGGTTAGCTACTACTCTGCAAACTGAACCTGGAATAGCACCATTACTAGATTATGCCTACAGATTGGGACCTCTTGTACAGCATAAGCTGAGAGACTGGCCACGTGACATAGTGGTAAGGTTTACAAACCTACGTACAAAACAAGCAGTGCAAGCTCAAGCAAGACAAACTGGATATCTTTTATTTCAAAATATTAAAATCTTGGTAATGCAAGATCTATCCCAAGAAACCTTGCTTCAACGACGCATGCTCAAACCTATCACTATAATGTTGTCCAAAGCTAAAATTAAATACAAATGGGTCTCCTATTGTAGACTACAAGTTAAGTATCAAGACCATGTCTTAAATGCATCAGACCTGGACTCGGGACTTGTACTCCTCAAAGCATTATGCCTGGATCTTCCTGACACTGAATCACAAGAAGAAGACCAGCAAAGAAAGTCACGCAACACTTTCAACTGGCGCAGACCCAAAAAACGCTATGCAAGATAAATATGAATGCTCAGAAGAAGCTGACTTTTACCTATAGATTTTTCAATGGAATTACACTGATTAACGGCTGCATTTCACTTTAGCCTTTTCTTATTAGCATATGTTAAGGGGGAGGAGAGGGGCAATATTGTATTTTAGCCCAACAGTTCTTTATTGTTTACAAGGCAATAACTTTTATTGCCATTTCTAACTTTTAAACACTCTTAAGCAAATAGCTTAGTCTTTTGTTTTTTTCCCTATAAGTAAGGGACTGTGAAGCCAGATGTTGGCCTCACGAAGGTTTAAAATTTATCTGGTTATGATGATTAACTTTTTTTTTGCTTTTTTATGTTGTTACACTAGTCTAATCTGCAGAAAACTTCTCTGGTCTCACAAGGCTCGTTTCATGCCTGCAGGCTTTGAAGCAACATCGTGGTTCTGGTCTGAGGTACATCTCATAATGCTATGGACCCTCAATTTGGTAATAGACAAATATGTTATTGTTACAATTCTTCCTATTATGAGTACGGATTATCATTATGGAAAGTAAATCAGTTAAATTTGTATCTGCTAATTGTAGAGGGTTGAATAATTTAATTAAGAAAAAACGTGTTGTGAATAATCTTCTGAAACAGGGTGCAGAAATTATATTCCTTCAAGAAACTCATTTAAACAAAAAACAGAATATGGTATTTAACACCCCCAAACTCTCCCAGCAATACCTGGCGGCTGGTACAACGAAATCTAGAGGAGTAGCCATTCTACTTCATAGAAATATCAGATACAATCTAGACAAAATTTACAAGGATCCGCTAGGTAGATATATTTTTTTAAAAGGATCTTTGAATGGAGAAAAGATGACCTTAGTTTCCCTTTATGCCCCAAATGCTGGTCAAATTAATTTTTTAAAGGAAACCTTAACTAAATTAACAGAATTTAGTGATGACCCTTGCATAATAGGCGGGGACCTCAACTTTATTGCTAATTCCTTCTTAGATAGGTCTAGGCTTAAAACGGGTAGCATCCCCTTCAATAAATCCATATCGGATTATGACACTCAACTAATGGCTTTGTTTGCGCGATTTCATTTAAGTGATTTATGGCGCATTCGACATGGTCACGAAAAAGATTATACTTACTATTCCCCCAGATATAATGTGCACACTCGCATCGATTTTATTTTAGTATCTACAAACATAAGCAACTGGTTCCCCGCTGTAGATATAGGAGTCAAGCTCTGGTCAGACCATTCTCCAGTGCTTTGCTGTATGCAAAATAAAGAGCACACTCCACGCAGCTACGTTTGGAAATTGGACAACACACTTTTATTAATACCTACAATAGCAGAGAATATCGGAAAAGATATACAGGAATATTTTGAGTTTAATTCTTTGTGTGGTACGCCTCAGAATATAATTTGGGATGCTTTCAAAGCGGTTCTTCGGGGAAAGATAATTGCAATTGTTAGTTCCTATAAAAAAGAGAAAGAAAAGTTAAGGCAAGATGTTATTAGTAATATAGAAAAATTAGAAAATGATTTTAAAAAACACTGTAAACGAAAAACTTATCAAAAACTTTTACTTGAACGTAAAAAATTAGAAGCTATGGAGGTCTCTAAAATTCAAAAAAAACTTTTATATATTAAGCAAAAATATTGGTTTTCTGGCCCAAGAGCTCTGAGGCTGTTGGCCTCGAAAGTACGCAAAAAATATGATACAAGCTATTAGAGATAAAACAGGCACTTTGAAATTTGCAACTACAGATATTAAAGACAGTTTTGTTAAATATTATAAATCCTTGTATACTTCAACGAAACCTCAGGATGCTAAAATTGATCAATTTTTTGCCAAATACCCCATGCAAAATATTTTAACTGAGTCACAAAAATTATTTGGAGCAGCCAATTACCGCTTTGGAAATTCAAAATACAATTACCGCACTTAAGAATAATAAGACCCCAGGTATTGATGGCTTTACAGCCGAGTTCTATAAGAAATTTAATCCCTTAATAGCTCCACATTTAACTGAGATTTGTAATAATGTTATTCATTCTGGTATAATGCCTCCTTCTTGGGACATTGCTAAAATAATATTGATTCCTAAGAAAGGAAGAGATCCACACCTTCCTAGTTCATACCGTCCCATTTCGCTATTAAATACCGACTATAAAATATTGACAGCTACATTAGCAGCCCGGCTTAATAAATTGATTAGCTACTATATAAATCCTGATCAAACCGGATTTATTCCAGGTCGTGACATCTCAGACAATACAAGAAAAATCGTTAATGTTATTCAATTTGGCATAAATAATCACATCAAATCATCTTTTATCCTTTCAGTAGATATGGAAAAAGCCTTTGATACTGTAGAACCTTATTATTTGGAAAAACTCCTGAAAAGTATGAATTTTGGTCCTCTATTCCAATCAGCACTCAAAGCAATGTACAAATCCCCTACTGCATACTTACATATCAACAATTCAGATACAGAAATTTTCAAATTGGAAAGAGGCACGAGGCAGGGTTGCCCCCTCTCACCTCTGTTGTTCGCCCTTGCCATGGAACCATTTGCACAGGCTGTAAGGGGAAATGATAACATACATGGTATTGCTATAGGCCCTAAACAGATAAAACTTAGTTTGTTTGCGAATGTCCTAGCTTTATTGCTTACACAACCTGAAGCAAGCTTACCTGAGTTAGAAAACCTTCTTTCGACTTTTAGCCTAGTATCCGGCCTCAAAGCTAACCCTTCTAAAACACAGCTATATCCTATAAATCTGTCAAAACTACAGCAAACGTACATACGATCAAACTTTCAATATAGTTGGGTAAGAAATAGTTGGTCATACTTGGGAATAAAAATCCCTTTAAATATAAAAGATCTCCTTTTTGTTAATTTCCACCCTCTTAAATCTTTGTTTGAAGACCCTCATTTGGAAAAAACTTTAGCAAATTCATCTTGGATGGAAAAAATTCAAATAGTTAAAACTTTTCTTTTCCCTAAATTCTTGTATTTAATGCGTACAATACCTATAGAAATCCCAAAAACGTACCTTAAATCTTGGCAAAGAGCCATCTCAAACTTTCTTTGGAAATCAGCCAGACCGAGGATTAGTTATAACACCCTATGGAGGCCTATTTCCAGAGGAGGCCTTGCACTCCCTGACTTGTCTCAGTATCACGAAGCAATAGCATTAGTAGGAGTCCTGAAACACTATAACAATTACTTTGATAGTGATTGGAAAACAATTGAACATACATACCTGAGTGGGCGTAGCATACAATCTCTTTTATGGGAAAATCCAACTAAAAGACCTTCCACTATTCACCAAAGCCCTTTCCTGAACAACATGTTTAAAGTCTGGGATAGAAGGAAAAATGTATTATCACCTTCACCTTCCCCACTCACCACATTTGTTGATCAATCATGGTTTCTACCAGCACAACCTATAGGATCTTTTATTGTTTGGAAGCAGAAAAACTTGACTCGTTTTACAGATGTCATTCATGGTTCACGCCTAGCTAGCAAAGAATTTTTAGATCAATCACATTCTTGCTGTATCCCATGGCTAGAATACAACCAAATAGCCTCACTATTTTACTCTATTCAAGGAGTAATACATCGACCATACACAAATTTTGAGAGGCTTTTTAAAAAATTCACACTTACCATACAAAAGCATAATTGCAATTTTATATAAAACCTTATTGGAAACCTCCCCCAGCCAGCAATTACGTTACCAAATTAGCTGGCAGGCAGACTGCAACACTACCCTATCAGAGAAAGATTGGGAAAAAATATGGGCTTCCCCATCACTCACATCCAAAGTTATTACAGTAAGGTTACAGACTTATAAACTGCTAATGAGATGGTATGCTACTCCTAGCAAAATTAACCATATCTCTCCCTCTTATTCCCCCTTATGTTGGAGGAAATGTGGCATACGTGGTTCCTTTTTGCATTGTTGGTGGGAATGTCGCTTTGTTACTGACTTTTGGGAAAGGGTTTTTGTTTACATTAAAAAAATAACAGGTTTTGACATACCTAAAACCCCTGAACTAGTTCTGCTAGATTTATGGAAAGGCACCACTGTACCTAAACTTTATCAAGATCTCATCTCGACCTTACTGTCAGCTGCAAAGACAATCATCGCAGCAAGCTGGAAAGACTCCAAATATATTTCCAGTGAGAGATGGTTTATCAAGATTTGGGAACTTCTAACGATGGACAAAATTTCAGACTCCATTGCAAAGTCAGATGGAAGTCAACCAACCACAGACTTACTTGAAAAATGGACTCCTTTTTTGGACTACACTCATGGTGACCGACTGTCACCAACGAACCACATACCAAATAAATATAGAGAAATACTTACCTGTTTATAGAAAGTAAAGTTTTCTGTTAACATCGTTATTAACGATATGAAATACTTTGTCTTTAATTTACAAGTTTTTTCAACATATTTGCACGTTGTTTACTGTTAACTACTAACCTAGTGTATTTTGTTAGATGTTTTGTTTCTTTAGATGTGATTGAAATCTGATTATGCTAAATAGTTCATCTAATTGTTTGTTACAAGTTTGTTTATTGTTATAAGAATTAATAAAAATTTTTTAAAAAAAAGATTGCAACAGCACAGACATTTTGATGCAAATAATTCAGAGCAAGAGGTGTCAGTTATCAGATATTGTTAAATAAACAAAATATTGCAAGAGTGCTAATGTTTTAAGCATATTTTTAAATTTAAAAAACCCCTTTCTGTTTGTGTCATTTATAAAGTTTATATCTCCAATACCTGGCGTTACATTTTATGACACACACGGCCCAGCCCAACAAGGTCTCATTTATGTCAGATCCGGCCCTCATAACAAATGAGTCCGACACTCCTGTGTTAGGAGATGTACTTTGAAAATGCTTTTATTTGTTATTTTCTGACCTGCACACACACCTGAATGGTGCTAGAAAGTGTCTTTGGTATGGGAGAACTGTGTGCTTTGTTTGATGTGACCACCTGCACTAGAAAGCTGCTTGCAGACTGCACTTTCATGCTAATGAAGTCACAGACACACACATATGCATACATCTACCCAACATGCACTGGGAACAAAAAAGCATCTCCATTATGGTCTGCTAGAAGGATGTTATAAACGACAACCTGTCCACCATTGAGGAATCTGAATTCCACATGTAACCCACAAGATGCTTGGCATTTGCATGTGTTAAGACTGTTTCCTGTTTGTCACTTGGACCAAGCCAGAGTCATCTGCATTCCTAAGGTTTCCATGACAACCCATCTTTGCACCTTGGACCAAAAGGTTCCCCTGTAGTAAGGTGTAGACTTTCAATATTGCCCCACCTTAGTAGGAGGGTACCCCACATCCTATAGCCAATGATATAGGGATGGGACGGACTGAGAGACCCCAAGCCAGCCCCCAATACTAGCTGATAAAACAAGGTGCAACCATTGTTCTGGGTCCGCCTTGACCATCCCCTGCACCAAACCTTACATCTACTATAGGTAACTTTCGTGTGCTTTCTTGGAATCCGGACCAAGAGACCCTTTACACATGTTGGCAGGTTCCAGCTGTGTAAAGTGAGAGTTTCCCTTAGTTAGAAACAATCCGTGCATTCTTCACTGTGGAAAGGTCGAGCTACAGGATCAGATAAGTATCACGTGTATTCCTTTCCTAAATACTTCTAGTTTAAAACCCCAAATTGTTTTCCATTACTACTGTATCTAAAGGAACTTGTGTGTATGTGTGAGTGAATCTGTTTTGTTTGCCTGTGTACTAAAAAGATATTATTCAGTAAAGAGAATCTTTGATTTTACTAAAGAAACCTTGTCAAGTGTTCTCTTTGGGGAAACGGGTTCTCTGGACGAAGTTGCTTCCTCTGTATACATAGACCAGAACTCAATATAAGGTAGTCCAGCTACTGCGTAAATAAGCAGTTCGGCTAACACCTGTCCTAGGCACTATGAGGTGATGATGTCATTGATTCATGTAAAGATACACATTACCTACCTCAAGATAGGTCCTGCAGTTCTCCTGGAATTACAACTGATCTTCATATTAGAGAGATCAGTTTCCGCTGGAGGAAACAGCAGTTTGGGAGGGCAGACTCTATGGCCTCATGTTCCTGCTGAGCTCCCTCTGTTTCCCAAGCTCTGCCACCAAACTCTCTAGGAATTCACCAGGCTACAGTTATCAACATACTGAGCATATATAGCTAGGCAAAGATCACTTAAACCAGAAAGGATTTTCATAAATCTTGGATCCATCCTAGTGCTGTTCTCTAAATAATTTGAAAGACACTAACATTGAAAATGTCCTAGTATAAATAAGAAATATTACCTGAATATGACAATAATCACAAACCATTTCCAATACTGGCTTGTTTTCCCAACTCTCTTCAGCTGACAGACTGTGGCATAGTAGTAGAGCTTCTCCTTTGCATGTAGAAGGTCCCAGGTTCAATCCCTGGCATCTCCAGTTTAAGGGACCGAGCAGTAGGTGTTGTGAAAGACCTTTGCCTGAGAGCCACTGCCAGTCTAAGTAGATAATGCTGACCTTGATGGACCAATGATCTGATTCAGTATATGTCAGCTTCATGTGTGTGACTTTGCTTTGTGCGAAGCAAAATATTTCATATTGCTTTAATCAGTCAGTCAATAGATAAACCAAGTAGAATTTCAATTGACTAATTAATGGGTCCCAATTTTAAATGGTAAGGACACATTTAATGAGACGACATACATTCATTTTTCTAGTCTGTTGGGGCTTCCTATTGTATTAAGGCATGGAAAACAAAACATAAATGATATCTTCCCACAAGGAGTTATGATTTTGTTTATTAAAAGCACCCACTAGCGAGGGGAGAGACAGGAGTTCCCACAGAAGCTCTTTCATGACCTGTCCCTTTAACAGAGGCTTAATGTGTGGAAATGAGCTGCTGAATCTTTTCATGATGGAGGGGTAGGTAACATCAACTTGTGAATAATATCCGGTCCTGTCATGCCTCTGTTAAAGAGACAGGGCATTTTTGCTCCAGGCAGTTGGCAATAGCAATCCTAGAGAGGGTCAGAGGGTCCTTCCCCACAAACCTCCAGTCCCTACAGAATTCAATAAGCAAATTTATTTCACTGATGTATTAATTAGTCAAAATGCAAGTGATTAGTCGAATCTTTGTTCTCCTATTTCAGAGATAAATAGATGCTTATTTTAACAACAAAAGCTGACAATTAACTTCAAGTTCTGCCTTGTGGAGCAGGAGACAGAAGTAACAGGTTCATATTAGAACAAGAAATCATCCAGGCATATTGCTATCTAGAACACAAAAGGTTAATATTTTCATCATGTTTTTGTGGGAACTTTTTGTAATGTCACTTAATGACTGCATATATAAATATATTTTGACGGATGAACTAGAATGTGACATTTCAAAAATGAAACCCACTGAGCCAAATGAAATTTTGTCAGTGGACTCCCCAAGAACAGCATAGTGGGGATCTGTAATGGGTGGAAGAAACTGACCAAAATTGCCACCCTCTCTTAAGAAATTCAAGTGCTCTTAAGTTTTCCTGATGTAATTGGATACAGGCTACAGTATTGCCCAACTTGAGCCTCCCAGTGAAAGTAATAAATATACATAGATAGTACTAGTACTAACAACTGAAAGTCAGTTCTTCCAGCAGCTCATTTCTATGTCTTCACATAGTCCTGCATGAAAGGCTTAAGTAGAAAGATCTTTCCTGCTACTTTAAGGTGGCCCACTTAAGGCCTGGTCTATAAGCTCTGATTTTATTGTGACACTTGTGGGAGAGAAGAGCTTACCCCCGGGACTTTGCTTGCTCCTGATGTCTCATTTAAAATAATTAGGGTGTTATCCCAACATGTGTGCCACACAAATATATCAAAGTAATGCCTACAGGAGCTATAAATCTCTGACATGTTAACATGAGGTCTCAGTTTAAACAATATCCTGGGCAAATCCCAAAGTGCAGAGGTAAATTCCTCTGTCCCACCAGCATCATGTATAAATTGGACCCAGGTGCAGCAGAATGTGGTAAGATGGTGAAACACTGAAATGGTAGAGTGGACTGTACCAATTTAAACTGCAGGTGAAGGGTTTCATTTTTGAGTGTTGTCCAAAAAACAAAACTTCCCAGCAAGAAAACACAGCACCTTGGGGGGAGAGATTCTGGTGTAGTCTGCTCCTTATTGTGCTAGATTTCTACTTACAGGGAGTTTTTCCACATTTGGGTGCTTTCAATGATATGCTGTCCCAACTCAAAATACCACTGTTACTACCTCACTGTTGAAAAAGCAGACTAGGCTCCATTCTTCAGCACAGGAAGTGATCCATCGTAGGTTTTTTTGCTTGGGCAGAACCTCTTCACATCTCCCTTAAAATGAGCATGTTGTTTGTACACAGAGGAATCAAAATACCTTGACCAGCTCTGAGTCAGATTTTTCTTTGTAAAATAAGAAAAATATGTTGATTGCAGAATATATTTAGATAATTTTATGGATTTGATCCCTATCCAGGCAAGAGTCCATACCTTGCGACAATATTATAACTCTTCATAATTCTTGCTCCTGCAAAAATCACTCTTTTAGCCAAAGGCTTTCCTACAAAAAGTACAGATCTAACTAAAATTCAGTGATAAACTTGAGTGATCGTCTAAGTCTCATAAGTTAAGGCAATTGGAAAACTGTTGTTTCTCAGAACATAGATAATGGATTAGGCTTCGTGCCACAAGACAGAATATGCATCTACTCTAACCCCCTCCCCCCTCCGGACTGCATTGAAGAGGTTTGAATGCCCATTAGACATTTGTTTAAAAGTAAGGAGTGGGACTGCAGGTCTGAGGTGAAGCACATGTTTTGTTAAATCTAAAGAAATAAATCTAAAGTTAACTTGCATGGATTTATTATTGGTTACTATATTAAGACTATGCATCTTCCCAGAAACATGTCTTAATTCATACAGGCATACATACACACATGCACATAAAATCCCACCCCCTCGTGTTTTTGTTGCCAGGATTCTGATCTGCAGTAAACATTGAGAAGGTTGACATCATGATAACTCTGAAGTTAGATGTAAGGATTGGTGAGTACAATTGGGGGAAACTAGTATGTTCTTCCTTTGTCAGTGAAGCAGGAAACTAACAAAATAAGGGTGGAGAATAACCCATCTATGAGAAATATAGCCTGTGCAGAGGAATAAAGGTTCTGTCTAGGATCTGGGAAACCCGGGCTGTGGTCACACACACTAAATAATCCACTTTCAATCCACTTTCCAACTGGATTTTTACTGTGTGAACTGGCAAAATCCAGTTGAAAAGTGGATTGAAAGTAGATAATTTAGTGTGTGTGACCACAGCTCAGATTTGAATCATCTCTCTGTCACTGAAGCTAGCTGAGTAACCTTGGAGCCATCACACATGCTCAGCCTAAACTACCTCACAGAGTTATTATGAGGATAAAATGGAAGAGAAGAGAACTATATCAGCTGCTTTGGGTCCCCTTTGGGGTGAATAGTGGTTTATAAATAAACACTTCAGTTATGAGGTTTTTCCAGTGTCTGTCTTTAAACTTCAGAGGACATATACATAGGTCCAGGGCTTTTTTCCTGGGGGAATGTGCAGGAACAGAGTTCTGGAACCTTTTCAACACAATTCTTTTTAAAATGTTTAAAAGTTCATGAGTTTTCAGTATATTTCCCGCTTGAGAGTTCTAGCACCTCTTTTTTGTTTTTTAAAAAGCCCAGTGTAGGTCCAAGAAAGAACTTGATGAGATGATTTATAGTTCCTAAATTTTAGGATAATGATTTGCCTCATCACAAACTATTGTTCCTATATCTGTCCAGTGTTTCAGGTATTCATGAAGAGGATGAAGGGAGGTAGCAAACTGGAGATTGGTATTCCTTTTGGTATTCCTGATGTCAAGAGTGGCCCAACCTTCACAAACCTGGGCTGTTCAGGACTCTTCTATCAGTTGGCTAGCTCTCTCAAATTAGTAAATTAGGCTTCAGGGTTTTTCCACCAGATCTATTTCTTTCCAACTTTAGCCTTGCAATGTAGGATGGATAGTTAGGTAGGTAGGTAGGTAGGCAGATATGGGTGGCAGATATGGGTGGTAGATAGATAGATTAGATATGGGTGGGTAGGTAGGTAGATGGATGGTCGATAGATAGATGTGAGCAGGGCTCTTTTTGTAGCAGGAACTCCTTTGCATATTAGGTGACACACGCCTAATGTAGCCAGTCCTCCAAGAGCTTACAGTAGCCACTGTAAGAAGAGCTCTGTAAGCTCTTGGAGGATTGGCTACATTAGGGATGTGTCGCCTAATATGCAAAGGAGTTCCTGCTACAAAAAGAGCCCTGGATGTGGGTAAGGAGAGCCTTGACTTTGCCCCCTAGGGAGCTTGTAGTTTTGGTCTGCTGGTTTTTTGTACCAGCACTCATGCTCAGAGCTGAGGCAAGAGCAGCACCCCACCCTTTTCCCACAGTAAGCAGAATAGGGTGCCCCTGAGCATGTGCCGAAGGCTTTTATTTACCCTGACTAACCAAGAGCTAGATTCAAGGCCAATAGGGTCTTAGAGATCAACAAGATTTTAGGGGTATAAACTTTCAACAGTCAGAGCTAGGGATGGGCACGAACTGCATTTTTGTGGATCAGTTCATAGTTCGTGATTGAACCACGAACCTATATGAACTGGGAGGCTGGTTTGCAAACCAAATCAATTTGTATGGGTTCATGACCCCTGCTTTCTGATCCCTGCCACTTTTTGTGAGGAGCAGAAAGCAGGGATTTAAATAGTTGTGAGCCATTTAGACCCCTGCTTTTTGCTCCCCACGAATCTCCATGAAGTTTGTGGGCGTTCATGGCTGGGCTGCAGTTTACAGACCTGACAAAATTAGTCAGGAACAAAGGTTCATGAGCCAGTTCATGCCCATCCCTAGTCAGAGCTCCCTTCATCAGCTTTGAAAGCTTATACCCTCAAAATTTCATTGGTTTCTTAAGATGCTACTGGACTCAAATCTAACTCTTCTCATACAGACTCACACAGCTACCCTCCTGAAACTTGACTAACCAAAACATTGAAGCTTCTTGTGAGGGGTGGCAGGCACGATCCAGCAACTGCATTGCTCCTTGAACCCTCATCAAAGTATGAGTCTTTTGTTGTCATGTATGGAGGGCTTACTTGTCATTGCTTAGCACAGGCAAAGGGACTTGAAGGGCATTTTCAGGTTAAAACTGCCAGAAATGAGGCCAGGGTTCCCCAGGGCATGTTACTGTGCCTCTCAGCTAGTTTTGAGTCTGATGCCCCTTTCACTCATGTTCATTGCATACTTGGGAAGAGGCCCTGCTTCCAGCTTTCAGTTGATAATTTCATGGCTGTAGTTGGGCATCTTTACACAGCTTTTCCTCCAGTCCTCTTCAGCTTTATGGATTATTTGCAACTTGCCGTTTTAAACTCATTGTTCTGTCTCTGCTTAGACTTGAACGTTTTGAAACACCGATGTCATTGGGTTACCAACCTCTTTTGGAGGGCTGGAGGTCTCCTGGAGTTACAACTGATCTCCAGATGATAAAACTCACTCATTTTTAATGCATTTAAAACATTTATTCCACTTCTGAAGAAAATAGCTGCTTTGGAAAAAAAAAAGGCTGCATTATACCTACCAAGGCCCCTCTCGTCCCTAAACCCCACTCTCCCAGGTGCCATCCTAAAATCTCCAGGTATTTCCAAACCCAAGGTTGGCAACCCTTCCACTTCTTTTTCCCCCTCATTGCTGCAGGGTGTGAGTGGGGGGAGCCAGCTAATTCTGGCCTGATTATCATCACCAAGATGCCAGCAACCAAAGGGTCAATGTCACCACTAGTTCTGCTCTGCATTTCTAGAGCACTTTCATAGTACATTGTGCATTTTGATGTCACATCTGGCCAAGCCATATCTGCTGGTTGAACAAAGAGGTCTTTGTGGATCAGCATATTTCCTCCTCCTCCTCCTCTTCCTTCTGCTGGATTTCTAGACCACTTTTATATTAAGAATCCTCAGACGGGTTTACAAAGAAAAAAGAAGTGTTCCTAGCCAGAGCTGAGGAAGGCCAACTGCCAAGGCACTAGAGCACTTCTGCCCACTGGTGCTTGATGCGGGGGGGGGGGAGAGTGTTCTAGTGTGGGGAAAGACTCAGATCTGTAGTATTCTTGGTTTTACTGTGTTTACATATTTCATTGGATTAGATTTTAATTTTGGTAATCTGCATTGAGGCTCTGTGAGAAAGATGGAATATAAGTTAATAAATAAATTGTATATGGAAAAAAATCATTGCTTTTATTGGTGCAACATCATGCCTGCTGGGAGGGATTCATTCTAAGCCACTTTGGATCCTGGTTGATGGGAGAGTGACAAGATAAAAGTATTCAGCTAAATATTATGAAGAACTTCCTGACAGTTAGAGTGGTGCATCAGTGAAACAGGCTTCCTCAGGAAGTGATTGGCTCTTCTTCTTTGGAGGTTTTTAAGCAGAGGCTAGATAGCCATCTAACAGAAATGCTGATTCTGTGAATTTTGGCAGATTATGAGAGGGAGGGCAGGAAGGGGTGAGTCAGTGATTGGCTCTTGTGTCCCTTTCTTACATGACAAGGGTAATGCCTATCACCACTTTGGGGTAAGAAAGGAATTTTCCTCCAGGCCAAATTGGCCAGGGATCCTGGATATTTTTTGCCTTCCTCCGGGCACTGGGGGAGTGTGTGCAGGGGGGAGATAGTTGTGGATTTTCTGCATTGGGGTTGGACTAGATGACCCCTTTAGTCCCTTCCAGCTTTTGCTTCCATGTTTCATGTAAAATTAAATTAATAAAAATATGAACAAAATTGCATGAAAACCATTAAACCATGAAAGGTGTACACAAGGTTTAGTTTGTTCTACTCACATTTCTATGAAGGACTGAAATGAAAACAAAATTCAGATTACGCATTTTTTTATTTTGCCTTGCTTATTATGACAATAGATATGTCTTCTATAGGCTATACAGATACTTTTAGGAGTGAGAAATGAGACTGTACTTCAGGCAGCAGTTGCAGGCCAAGTGTGGGCCATCAGGTGATGCTGTCAAACTCCCTGCCACTGCTGTTGATAATCCAGGGGCATCAGAGTGGTGTGGCATCTTTGATAAAGGTGCATAGAACTATCTGAACCTCTCCCTCTTATATCAGAATGGCTTTCCCACAGAGTTATTAGTTCACTGGGCCTTTACTTGCCATAAGGATTTGGCCTAAGACAGATGGCATTATGTGAACTCTAATCCCTTCAGAGGCCTATGTGCTGTCCAGCAGTACTGCTAATCCCAGTTTTCCGGGTGACTGTCTTTCTAAACTAAACTTTAAAATAACTGTTTGCTGTAGGTTTAGAGAATGAAATTAATAGATGGGATCTGTGGGGATCTAAATGTTTGTGTTTTGTGGCATTATGGTCCTTTGGGCTACAAAGGAAACCATGTATCAGCTGTATATCCTGCAAGAAGTCATGAATTTAACAAAAGAAATTACTTTACTCAAACCCTATCAATAGCCTGCATAGCACTTACTTAACAATAGATTGATTTAACTCTCGTTCAGGTAGTTTTCTTCCAATGGAAACTATTTTAAAATGAATCAAGGTGGGGTTAAAGGTCCCACTGGACTCTAACTTTGTTTTATTTTAAAAAACTAGGAATAAGGCCCATTGTGGAAATAAATACAACAAGCTCTAGAAAGAGGCTCTGGGAGAGTGCCCTGGCCTTTGGCACTCAGAATTCGCCGTGGCAACCTCAGCAGGGTATAAGGACACAGAGTCCATCGTTTTCTCCAGGGGAACTGCCATCTGGAGAGCAATTGTCATTCTGAGTGATCTCCAGCCTTCACCTGGAGCTTGGCAACAATGGTTCCCCAGGAAGAAAAGTAGTCTTTCTCTGCAATGGGGACCAAAGCAGCTTACATCACTTTCCTCTCCTTCTTTTGACTTTTACAACAACCCTGTGAGGTAGGTGAGGCTGAAAGTCTTTGGCTGGTCCAAAATCACCCACTTAAGAAGAACTTGGGTCTAGCAGAGCCTGCTCTGAAGCACTGTCTCCTACATGTAGGGTAGCCAACCTCCAGGTGGAGCCTGAAGATCACCAGGTATCAAATCTGAACTCCAGACAACAGATCTCCCCCCCCCCAAGAAAATAACTGCCTTGGAGGGTGGCCTCTATGGCATTTTGTTCAGCTGAGGTCTCTCCCCTCCCACACCCTCACTTTCACAGAGTCTACCATAAAATCTCCAGGTGTCTCCCTACCTGGAGCTGGCAACCCTAATAATGACTGGCCCCAATGAGTTTTCTCCCAAAGGCCAAAACAGGTGTGGAAGGGGCCTTTTACTGACAGAACCAAACTTGGTGGCCTAGCAACAGACACTGAGGAGAAAATCGGGTTGCCACCTCTCAGCAGGGAAATACCTGGAGATTGGGGGGCGGATCCTGTGGAGGGCAGCATTACGGGGGCGGAAGGACTTAGCAGGGGACAAAGAGGGCAGGCACTGCCTTCTCCAGATGCATGCAGAGAGATGCTGCCCATTAGTGAGGGGGGTCATAGTCTGGAAAATTAGCACCCCCCACTGGCTGTTTCATCTTAGCAAACTTTCCACAGAGGAGGTGGCTGTAAAGTGTTCAGCCTCTGCAATGGGGCAGTGGGAGGAGTAACTTTTCAGTGCTGTTGAAAAATAGACGGAGGATGACTGCCAGCCCTGAAAAAACCAAGAGGTGCAGGGTGCGCGTGTAAGATCTGACCTCCCCTCATCCCAGGCAAGAATTGGCTGGCGATTTGAAATGAAGCCTCAGGATTAAACAACCTCCAAAAACCCCAGAAGAAGCGTTGTTTGCTCCCAAAGGTGACCTCAGTACTACAAAGTGAAGGAGAGAGACTGCAACACATAAAACATGGTCTCATGAAGAGGATCCACCATGGGCAGACCCCAGGGGTCCCAATGGGTGCTGGCTGAGGCTGAGACATCTCCCATGATGGTGACAGGTGGTGGCGTGGGGCAGCACCAGTGGGTGGGTGGACAGCAAAGGCGGGTGATCCTGTGGCTCTGGCACGTGCTCCGCCAAACCTGTCACCAAGTTTGCCATGGGTCCTTTTCACCCCCTGAGCCCAGGCTAGAGGAGGAGGAGGAGAAGGTGGGGACTGGCAGGAGTGAGGTGGGGGGAGAGAAAATGAGGCAGGCTGTCCCGCTGAGGACAAAACAAAGGGCAAGCGGGCCAGGCCCTTTAGTGTGCTTTGTTTTCAGGCTGCGTGTGGCACTGTGGCTGGAGTCAGGAGCAGTTCTCAAGTCCCCCTGTAGAGTGTGTTGGGCCGGGCTGGGAGGCCCTCAACCCCCTCCCCCATTCCCAGCCCCATGGAAGGCAGGTGGATGATGTTCCACAGAGTCAGGGCACACAAGGGAACTGGCTCTTTTGGGAACAGAGGTAGGGCCATCACGGTGGCCCCCATCATCAGCTGCAAGACCCCCAGCAAGAAGACCATCTTAGCTAGGCAGCCCCCACCAGGCAAGTGGAATTGACTTGGGTGGAAACATGTCTTGTAGCAACTTGTAGAGACCTGCCCATAAGCCAGAGGAAGGCTGGCTACTTATCCTTGGGAGTCACTGGGGCTCTGGGAGGGCTCGGGACAGGCAGTGGCATGGAGTCTGCATCCTCTCTCTGGTGAGGTAAAATTGTGTTCTGAGGAGAATTTTGGCAGGTGTTGCTTGTGTGGGTGGGACTCAGGGAAGACCTTCTGATTGGCAAATCAGGCACCCAACTGATTTTGGTGTGCATTGAATCTTGCCACTCCAAAACAGGATTATTATATAGGAGAGCTAAGTAAACAATATTGTGCTGGAGAAACTACTTGATAATAACTAATCCAAATCCTAGCTCGGTATGCCCAATTGATTAACTTCAGAAGGGTAACTGACTAGAATAGAATTTTTAACAGTTTTTGGACATGAACTGACTTTGTTCATGTACTAGAAAGGATATTTTCAAACAATCATCTTCTTTTTCAATCTATCCTGTTATTTAGATGTTTTTCTTGGCTTTTTCATGGAAGCTTCTGTTCTGTAATTTTTTTTTCAGAACTGGAGAAATATTAATACCAAATTTAAAAAATGCTGATTTTTGCCTGTGCCCTTTGGAAGAAAGAGTTAAATGTCATCTAGACCTGAACGAGTTAATATGCCATGGAAATGCAATTAAACTCTGTCCTTCAGGATATATTCAATCTTTGCAGCATTCAGAGAAAATGCTCCCTCATTGGCAGATTATTCTGCATCTGCTTTTTCTTTGTACATTTTACCAAGGCAACTAATGCTAAAGGGCAAAATTGGAACAGTGAACTGGTTCTGTATAGCTGTGTCTGAACTTTTATCACTTCTGGGTTACTGTTAATAGTTTTCCAAACTCCGTTGCATGCTTCTTCCCTGGATGATATCAGAATTAGTGGAATTGTACTACAAAATTTTAATATTCTTTCATATATGTTCTGAACCAATCAATACACACCTTGACATGGAAATAAGTTAAGCATAAGGAATAGATTTGTCACATCTTTGTTTTCTCTGTAATGCTTTCTTAGAATTTCCTTCTAAGAACATTGGATCCCTGCTGGATAAGACCAGTGGTCCATCTGCTCCAGCATCCTGTATCACATAGTGACCAACCAGTTTTACTGGATGTCCAACAACAGAGCATAGAGGTGGAGGACTTCCACTGCTATTGGTTCCTGGCACTGGGATTCAGAGGTATATTGCTTCTCAGTGTTGTTTCCTTTAGTCACCATGGCTAGTAGCCACTGAAAGACCTATCTTCCTCCTTGAATCAGTCTTATCCTCATTTTAAAGCCTCCTATGCCAGTAGCCCTTACTACATCCTCTTGCAGCTAATTCTAAATTTTAATCACTCACTAAGTAAAGAAGTACTACCTTTTGTCTATCCTGAATCAACTGCCCATCAGCTTTATTTACCAGACCTTTCTCAACATCATCTGGCCATTTATACAAATTTTGACCTATCAGATGTCTTGTTCACCTACTTTTCTTTTTCTTTTCTTTACTTAACATTCATCCATTCTGGAAATTTCCGGTCATGGTGACTTGACTAGCGGACATGTTTCCTGAACTCTCTCGGGACACGTACTGTGCACAGGCACCAGGAGGGGATTTGCACAAGTGTAATCCTCCAAGGAGTCCATGGGATGGACTCTGGGCCAGGGGACTTTTGCCTGGTAGCCTCTCCTCCCGCGCGCAGTGGAAGAATTGAGGCTCCAAGCCATCCTGATGGTCCTGACGTACTGTGAGGCTGATGTGAATCAACCATAAGGAAGTGGTGGGAGGAGAGAGAGTTCCCCCCCCACTTGGGAACTATTAAGATAAGTGAGAAGAGGGGGGTGAACGAAAAATCCAGCAGTAAAAGTGGTCTCTTGGGACTTACCAGGCTTGAAAAAGCGCTAGGTCAAAATTCAGACCCTTCGGCACAAACTCTGTTAATGTAAACAATCTTTCCAACATGTCGGGACCAAGCAGGAAGTGGGAGAAGCAAGTAGTCCCTCCCTGTCCCCACTCTGAGGAAGTCTCACAGAGCAGATGCACCCTCTGCTGGAGCAGGTGACTGTTATAAATCAACATCTTGGGAATATTAACCAGGCATTGGCTGTGCAACAGACACAGCTGACAGAAACATAAAAAAAAATGGAACAAATAGCTGCAAAGTGTTTAGAAACAGACATTGTTAATAAGCAAATTAAGAAAAAAGTAAAAAAAAAAAAGAGAGAAACGGCAAGAGCTGCAAGAGGATAAACTGATTCAACTTCAGATGGAAAAAGCCAATATGGTTCATCATTTTCAGGATGTACCAGAGACTGATAGAGAAGATCTCAGGCTTATACTGGCGCAGGCATTGGCCCCTGTGGTGGATTGTAAAATGGAAACAATTATAAGCGATATGGACCTGGCATATAGGGTCCACTCTACATACACAAAAAAACCCCAATCTACCTGGGGAGGTAGTGGTGAAATTCACCAAACAAAGTGCCAGAGATCAGATATTGAAAGCAACGTCGAGGACACCCCTGAAAATTGGGAACTCTACAGTCAAGGTCTTAAAGGACATTCCATTTGAAGTTAGACAGAGAAGGAAGAGCTACAAGGAACTGACTAATTTCTTACAATTAAATTCTGTACCCTATAGATGGGTAATCCCGGAAGGAGTGCTGTTTAAATTTAAGGACAAAAGAAAAAAGATTGATTCCATTTTTAAGGCACAAGAATTCCTGGAAAAACACGGTGATCTAAAGGAAGGCGGAAAGCGGGACCAGACAGAGAAATCGAGTGGCGAAGAGGACTCAGGGTCCACAGAGGGGGATTTGGGGTTGGAGCTAGGAGTAGCAGTACCAACAACTTATGATCTGAGAGTTAGGAAAGAGAAAGAGAAAGCAAAATAGAGGCTGAAGGACTTTGAATGAAGTGCCTACTGTTATAGCATTTGAATACCTGGTGTGTCTTTAAGAGAACAATAATTAACTTGTTTATTTTCTTTCGTAGCATTAGATGAACAGAACCACCAGCCACAGAAGATGCTAGATCTAAATATGTTAAATTGTATAACTATATGTTAAGCTTAAGAATAATCGTTCATACTTGGGGTTTCTAATGTAGTTTTGGGCCTATCACTTTTTTATCTGTAGATTAGAGGTGTTTCCGCTTCCCCCTCTTGTTTCTTGTAGTTTTCTGTACTTCTTTTGTAGTATTTAGAAAAGCAATAAAAAAATCCCCTTTGGGGGGCCAAAAAACAACAACAACAACAAAAACATTCATCCATTCTGGAGGACGTTAAAAATCAAAGATTGGATCCAGCCATTTTTGCACTGAATTTCACTGAGTTGTGCTCCTTATTGCAGCCCCTGTGCCATGTGGATTTTGTACATACAGGTCCCACCCTTTCTCTTTGTGTGTGCTTGTGAAAAGTGTCCTCTCTTTTCAAAAAGCTGATTGGATTCAACCAAAGAATCAATGAACAAATGTAGGATTCTGGCACTGTAATCTTGGCATAGAATTTCAGCCCCTTCTGTAGTTTTTTCTATGTGTTTGTATTTCTTCAGCTGCTTGTGTAGGAAATAAAATAAGTAAATCTGTCTTTGGAAGAACAAAACTGAGGGTTTATCTTATGCAATACTTTAAACATTTATTTTTAACTGAAATTGCAATAATGTATTTAATAATTTTCATTTAGGAAGATACAGATCATTATTTATTTAGACATTTATTCCTTGCTTTTTCCCTAGTGTAGATCCAAAATGGCTTTCTGTTTAGCTGTCATATCTATCTTTTACATAAGTAAGGGGAAGAGGGAAAGTACTTGTTTCAGGTTCACGGGGGGGAACAAAGGCAGTTGTGTTACTTATTCCATTTAGTTAATAGGACCAATAAATATCAATCATAATTTCCATATATCCTTACTAATTATCCTTCTCTCTGCGACAGGACCTGCTCAACCATGAAGAAGCTGTCTTATACACAACCTTAATGATGTTAACTTTGCCTTTTGTGAGTACACTTAGAATAAAAAAATTAGTCAAGTATAAATTTTAGCACCCAGAGAATATGAGGATAAAAGCTCTAAGTGGAACACATACACATGTTGTTAACTTTGTCCTGCATGTGAGTGACAACAGTAGAGGGAACTTAAATTGCACTAAGGTAGGGATGTGCATTTCCTCCACATTCAAGTATTCATTTTCATTTCAAAAGCTTCATTCATTTTCATTGGGTGGTATCCTACCACTCTGCTCAGTTAATGGAGCCTTCCTGTGGTGCTGGAGGCTCTTCTACCAGGTAGGAGACCTCCCATTATCTTTACAATTATATATGTTTGCTTTCATTAATACATGAATTTTTATTAGATTCTATGAGAAACACATTCCTGGCTTTGTTTTCCACCCAAATTGGATGAAATTTTCAGTAATTGTTCTCATCTTCCAAAGTATTCTCCCCGCCAAATTACAGGCAAAGCAGAAAACCGGTACTGGGTTTATGAGCAATTGACAGCAAAACATGTTAGGCATTCATTTGTTACTATTTTCATTAATTTTCATTACCCTAACAAACATTATGAAAGGGGATTTTGTTTCTCATATTTCATTGATTGAAAAATGCACTCCCCTAAATCAACATAAATGTGCACATTCGGATTTGCCCAAACAATATGCTTCAAAGCCACAAATGCTTTAAACAGGCTGAGAATTAGTTTTTAAGCAGCCTAGAGTTTGTATGTTTCCCATCATCTTTAAGGGCCCTTGACTTCACTGTTTCCAACTGAGAAGATAAAAATCTGCTCAGAAAAATTAGATGGGCAATGAACAGTAGTTAAGCAAACAGATTTGAATGGATATATTAGTTCATGTTAGAGTGTCAGGCTAGGATTTGAGAGACCCGGGTTCAAATTCCCATTCTGTCATGGAAACTTGCTCAGTGACCTGGGGTCAATCACACAATGTCAGCCTAATCTATTTTACAGGTTTGTTGTGAGGATAAAATGGAGGAGATGAAAATATGCATTCTAAGCTGCTTTGGATTCCCATTGGGAAGGAAGGCAGGGTATAAATGAAGTAAATATAAATGATGTAATTAAATGGTACCTGGGACATAAAAATTGGGTGTTTAGCCATTTCTGTTGATGGAAAGGTGACTGAACCAAATAAAAATATAACAAACTAGGGAGCAAAGCCCATTGTGGTGGAAGACAACGGGCCCTAGAAAGGAAGGGAGGGAGGTGGAAAGGAGAGAGGGTTGGAGGAAGGAAGGAAGGAAGGAAGGAAGGAAGGAAGGAAGGAAGGAAGGAAGGAAGGAAGGAAGGAAGGAAGGAAGGAAGGAATAGGGGAAGAGTGAAAGAAAGGAGAGAGGAAGAAAGGAAAAGGGGGAAAGGAAAGGAAGAGAGGCAGAAAAGGGCTTCTCTCGGCCCAGAGAAGGCCTTTTCTGTCGCTCACACACCATCCCCTGGGCCTTCTATGGGGGCAGTAGGCAGTGTGTAGGGGGAAAGGGCTTCTCTGGGCCTAGTGCCCCATAGAAGGCCCAGGGGATGGTGTGTGCGGGGCGGAAAATGGCTTCTCTGGGCCTACTGCCCCCATAGAAGGCCCAGGGGATGGTGTGGGGGGGCAGAAAAGGCCTTCTCTAGGCCTGGTGCCCCATAGAAGGCCCAGGGGATGGCGTGCGGGGGGCAGAAAAGGCCTTCTCTGGGTCTGGTGCCCATAGAAGGCCCAGGGGATGGCGTGTGGGGGCGGAAAAGGCCTTCTCTGAGCCTACTGCCCCTGTAGAAGGCCCAGGGGATGGCGTGTGGGGGACGGAAAAGGCCTTCTCTTGGCCTAGTGCCCCATAGAAGGCCCAGGGGATGACGTGTGGGGAACGAAAAAGGCCTTCTCTGGGCCTAGTCCCCTCATAGAAGGCCAGGGGATGGTGTGGGGGGCAGAAAAGGCCTTCTCAGGGCCTACTGCCCCCATAGGAGGCCCAGGGGATGGTGTGTGGGGAACTGAAAAGGGCTTCTCTGGGCCTAGTTCCCACATAGAAGGCCCAGGGGATGGCGTGTGTGGGGGACGGAAAAGGCCTTCTCTGGGCCTAGTGCCCCATAG
This sequence comes from Gekko gecko, assembly GCA_029375565.1. Lineage (NCBI taxonomy): Eukaryota > Metazoa > Chordata > Lepidosauria > Squamata > Gekkonidae > Gekko > Gekko gecko. The sequence goes on from JAPDNY010000009.1 coordinate 129,425,069, forward strand.
AAGGCCCAGGGGATGGTGTGTGGGGGACGGAAAAGGCCTTCTCTGGGCCTAGTGCCCCATAGAAGGCCCAGGGGATGGCGTGGGGGCGGGCGGAAAAGGGCTTCTCTGGGCCTAATCCCCTCATAGAAGGCCCAGAGGATGGTGTGGTTGGGCGGAAAAGGGCTTCTCTCACTTGCCTCAGCCTTGAAGGCCTGTCCCTGCACTCACACTCCAGACAGTCCTCTCCTGTCAGAGGACTTGAGCAGACTGAGCTGAAAACACTGACTGGGGCTGAAGTGGACAGGAGTTTGCGAAGCAGCCAGTCAGCCCTGGCCAGTGTCTTCTGACTGCCAGTTCTTGAGCTGAATCAATTATGGCAAGCATAGAATCTTGTGGAACCAAAATTCAAATATATATAAGGACAGGATGTAGGAACAGGTGAACTTCAGAAGTCCAAAAAAGTCAGAAGTTAGAAGAACCAATGACAGAGGCATGCGAATGCTCATTAACTGATCATCAGACAGACAATATTAACTCATAGAGAACCGAGGTAAAAACCTGGAACAATGTCTTTGCTAGATTCTGTCCATCAAACATGGACCACAAGTCTGCCCTGCATTCAAAAATATGGCCTAAATCAATCCTATTGCTTCAGCCTCTGTATGAAATGGATTTCAATTGCATCCCATGAGTTCTTTGAAAATTATGCATTGACAAGCACAGCTGTCAATCGTCATGACGCTGATGCTAATTCTGAACTCTATGGGAGTCTGTTGCTTTTAATCCCCCCTTCCATTTGGATATTCCAACTGGCCCTGCAGGAGTGTCTGAAGTTCCAGAGTGAATCATCTCCAGCATGCTGGGTCACAGTTTTCCTTCTCCTTTCTATGGCAACAAGTGCAGAAATGTTTGGAATATTACATCTATCTATATCCATCCAGACAATAGCTTTTCAAGGTCATCTTTAGCTTTTGACATGAAAGGCCACAAGAAACCTGGCCATAGTTTGCTTCTAAATTTAGCCATCTTATTTTTCTTCCTCTGTTTCTCTTTATGTCAAATATGTCTCCGCAAATTGCTTATATATAGCCATTATCTGAAATGATGACCCTTCAGATTAGGCTTCATAGGTAATTGGCTAGCTTTACCTAGTCATAGGCACCCCTCCAGTAAACTGTTGTGGAAATATAATGGAATCATCTTGACAGCTTTACATGATACTTTACTGATGGATAACTATACCAACTAGAAGGATCCAGACGGGTAGCCATGTTAGTCTGAAGCAGCAGAACAAAGTTTTAGTCCAGTGGCACCCTTAAGCTCAAGAAAGTTTTATTCAAGGTATAAGCTTTCATGTGCAAGCACACTTCCTCAGATACAGTGAGACAGAATTTCCTCAACAATTACATATACAAAGAGAAAGCATGTGGGAGTTTAGTTGCCAGGAAGGCAACTTGACTCTAATTGGCCCTTCCTGACAACTAACTTTCTATATATAATGGTTGAAGAAATTCCGTTTCACTGCCAGCAGCTTCAAATAGATTATTGCCATGTATCCAATCTTCCATAGGCTATGTGGATTAGGACTTTATTATTTTCCCTCCTGCTGCAGCCTCTCTGAGCCCTTTCCCCGTACGTCTGTTCCTGGAGGTCAGCAGGCCCTCTAAAGCAGCATAGGGGCAATGTGAGGGTCTGCAGTGGAAGAAACAGATAAGGTACCAGAGTAATGAAGATATCCAAATGTTAACTAATATTAATCAATGTTGTTTATTTTTCAATTTGTATTACTTGTTATAATGATAATGACTAAAATGGCTTTTTCAGCTCATGATTTGAGTCACTTTATGAATTCACATTAGTCATACACAAAATTCCATAATGATTTATTTTTTAAAGTTGTAATAATCCACACTCCTCCAAAAAGCTTTGATTTCAAAAATGAAGGCACTATATATATATATATATCCTTATAAATATTTATCTTTTGGTTTTGCAAGATTCCATGCGCTCCCATTGGTTGTAAAATGCCCTCCCTCAGCCATTGGCCCATCAGCCGCCACTCAAGAGTACTCGCGTGCCATTGGCCGAGTGCTGGGTCTGCTCCTCTTCCCCACCCACTCCCCCTGGCAGACAGCTCTGTCTCCTGAGGAAGACAGTTCTCTTGACTCCTGTGAGGGACTGTCCCCTCAGTGGCTGTTGGTAGGCAGCCAAGCTTGGTTCTGTGAGTAAAAAAACAAAGGACTTTCAGCATAACCCCTCCCCCGCCCATAACCCCCTTCCCAGTGGCCACTTTCCTGTCAGAATAAATGGAAAAAGGCTCTTTCTCCTGCTTAGCTTCAGCATGGCTGGCTGGCTAACGAGGTGGGCCAGCGACCATCAGACCATTTTCTTCAACTCCCCGCTGTGCGGCTGACTTTCCCCTAGGGCTGCCAATCTCCAGGTGGGACCTGGAGATCTCCCACTGTTACAATTGACCTCCAGATGACAGAGATCAGTTCCCTGGGAGAAAATGGCTGCTTTGGAGGGTAGACTCTATGGCATTATACCCTGCTGAGTCCTTCCACCCCCCCCCAAATGCTGCTCTCCACAGGATCCACCCCCCCAAATCTCCAGGTATTTCCCTAATCAGAGTTGGCACCTGTACTTTCTCCTCTGTCAGTGAAAGGCCCTTTCCACACCTTTGTTGGCCTTTCAGAGAAAACTCATTGGGCCCAGTCCTGATCAGGTTGCCAACTCCAGGTGGGCAATTCCTGGAGATTTGAGGGATGGAGCCTGGAGAGGGTGAGGTTTGAAGAGGGGTGGCACCTCAGACAGGTACGATGCCATAGACTCCACCCTCCAATCCAGCTATTCCCTGATGGGGAACCATTGTTGCCAATCTCCAGGTGGGGGCTGGAGATCACTCAAAATTACAACTGCTCTCTAGGAGGGAGGGGGAGGAGATGGAAAACTAAAGGTAGGTTGATGGTTGGCTGGGAGGGAGATAGGGTTGTCAACTCCAGGTTGGGAAATTCCTGGAGATTTGAGGGGTTGAACCTGGAGAAGGTGAGTGTTGAGGAGGGGTGGGACCTCAGACAGGTACAATGCCATAGACTCCACCCTCCAAACCAGCCACTCCCTCCTGGGAAACCACTGTTACCAATCTTGGGGGTGGGCTGAAGATCACTCAAAATTACTACTGCTCTTCAGGTAGCAAAGATCAGTTCCTCTGGAGAAAATGGTGGACTCTGTCATTATACCCTGCTGAGATTGCCACAGCAAATTGTCACTGAGTGCCCAAAGCCGGGGCACTCTCCCAGAGCCTCTTTCTAGAGCCCGTTGTATTTATTTCCACAGCGGGCCTTATTCCTAATATATATATATATATGAAAATACTGTGTGAAAATTTCTTCTCCCATTCTTTCTACTTTGTTACTGTTTATCAAGTACCATTTTGTAATTTCACATTATATATAAAGTTTCCAGGTGTACATGTATACTAATTATATAATAGACAATTATTACATGGTATTATAGTCTATTTACCATCTGAGCTGGATAGTCCAGGCTAGTCGGATCTCATCTAGATCTCGAAAGCTAAACAGTGTCGGTGATGGCTAGTATCTGGATGGGAGACCTCCAAGGAATACCAGGGGTGTGATGCAAATACAGGCAATGACCAAATGCCTCTGAACGTCTCTTGCCATGGAAAACTCTACAAGGTTGCCATGTCAGCTGTGACTTGATGACACTTTCCACCACCACATAATAACTAGATTATATGATTTTGTTACAAGCGTGCGTGCTTGTGTATGTGATTAGAAACAACTCATTGTTTTACTCTATGTTCTTAATTTTGCCTCCTTAGAAGTTTCTAGTTCTTTTTGCACAGCTGGGTATTTTCTATTAAAGACTAAATAAGAAGTGGTCAGCACACCAGTGCCATCTGGTGGTTGTTTTTTTGGAAATGCATAGGTTGAAAATCACTATTGCCCCCATATTTGGAATAAAGAATCAGATGCAAGAATTGGATGAACTATGGGCCACTTTATTAAATCAACAATCTGTAAATTGGCGGCAGGGGCTAAGTATGGAAAGTGGCATGGTCCAGGCTAAGGGTCAGTATTGACCCTTCCCCAGTCATATGGCAGGGAGCCACCCGCCCCCAGTTTGAGCCATTACCTGTGGCTCACCCTGGCAGGTGCCACGCAAAACATGCCCTGGAGATCCAGCCCCGAGTCATAGAACTTAAGTGGCTGATCAATCCATGCAGTCTCAAAGGCAGGTTGCCATCTTCACCCCAGGTTGACCAACCCAAAGACTAATCTGGTCAAACTCCTATTGCCAACTGAGGTAATTAATTGGTGCTTCCCTTACCCACATGAGTCATCAGCCCTAATCCTGCCAATTAAAGTGACCAACCTAACCAGCAGCATCACCCAGAGCCAATTCTACAACCCGCTGACCATTGGTACAAGGTAGGTGAAAAAGCATCCGTGACTCTGACCAATCTGTCATGGTTCAAAAATTCCTACCCAGCCCCTGTAAAAGGCGACCAGCCAGAGCCCGCACAACACTCAGGGTGGGAGGCTGGGCCAAGCTCTCAGCCCAAACTGAATGGTGGAGAGTGGAGCCAGCCAATAATAGGCCAGCTCTGCCCCCTCTGCACATCACATGGCTGGCCCAGCACACGTGTCGACCCTTCCTCCTTCAATGGAGGCAAAGTTGGTCCCCAGCATCTGCCGGTGGGCCATCTGCCGGTGGGATCATATTGTCAAGAATGAAGATGCAGGCCTGTAAAAAGAAGGAAGTCAGGGCCATATGGAGAAGAGAGAAGCAAACTCAAAAAGAGGTGCTATCAGCTGTTTGTCAGGGAAATGTCTGTACATATAAGCCAATACATTTTAAGTGTACAACACTGAACAGGCATAAGGCTTGTAGCCATCTATCTCACTTCAGATGCTAGGGCCAACACAGTTGCCTGAGCATTGGAGAATTATAAGCTTTTTCATTACAAATAATGCACAGCACTGTTTTGAGTCCTGCCTCCCTGTTGACAGCCCTCTGAAAAATTGTGGGTCACTGCCAGGGAAAGCATGTGTGTTCCATGACACCTTATTGATTAGGTAATTATAGGACTGTGAGATAGATGGCCAAACCATTCTCACAATACATCTTGTTAAAGCCTCTCCCCACACTAATTGACACAGCTCCAGGCAGATTTTAAAAATTATTTAATGAGCTCAATCCAGAGAACCACAAGTGGAGTCTCTTTGCTGAACAGATTCTTCCTACCTCCCGACTTCTTGAGTTCTTCACCCCCTCCCCCCAAAACCCCCTGTTCCATCTTGAGTGGAAAATCTGCAAAAATAACACATTCCTACTTACAATTGCACGTATTTGAGAAATTTTTTTAAAATCATGGCCTTCAAATGTTAACAAGTTGGTGCTAGGCAGAGGATGGTAACAAGACAAAGTGAGAACACAGTATACAGATCCTGACAAAATAGAAAACCATGTACGTAATTTTATTATATGTACGAACAACTAATAAAGGTCAAGATAAATAATCAAATATACAATGTGTGTTTATTAATAAGTAGAATAAGATAAATCTCACAGCTCCATTTACCAGCAGTATTTTCAAAAACAGTCCATAGAAACTGGCTCAACTATCAGCAATATTTTCAAAAGTGGTCCATAGAAAAGGTTCCTCGGTGTTTTGTAAAATCTTTACTCATTAGTAAATCCCAAGCCTGTGCAATGGGCGAAAGTAGAAATGATTCTTGAATCCAAAACAATGGCATTCTCAGTAACAGACACACACCACTTTGAACTTTCAAATAATATTCTTTAGTTTGTAAATAAGAGTCATTTAGTTGCAAACCACAGTCCCAACTTGACCAGCAAGCTAGCTAAAACTAGCCCCATTTCCACAAAGCTTCCTCAAAAGGCAGAACTCCTTTCAATGCAGCAGCACTCCACAACAATCAGCCACAATTCTGAAATGAGTACACTGACTTTCAGATATAGCCCACAGTCTCAGACCAACACCATAATACTCTTCAAATATCTAAATCCAGGGGTCATTTCATAGAAAAAGAGGTTCAGGAGCTCATTAGCATAATTTATTTGCATATGCCACACCCCCTGACATCTTCCTTCCCTTCGCCTCCAAGCAGAGTGAAGGAAGAAGGGGGATGATCTCAGGTGCTTCTGCCTGACAAAAGGGCCATGTGCCCGCCCCTCTGACAGGCAGAAGCATCTGGGTTCTCTGTCTCCCTTTCCTTCACCTCCAAGCTGGGCGAAAGAAAGGGGGTAGGGTTACAGTGGTTAGGGTAAGGGTTATTAGGATTAGGGTTGTTAGGGTTAGGCTTAGGATTGTTAGAGTTAGGATTGTTAGAGTTAGGGTTGTAAGGGTTAGGGTTATTAGGGTTAGGGTTGTAAGGGTTAGGCTTAGGGTTGTTAGGGTTAGGGTTGTTAGGGTTAAGGATAGGGTTAATAGGGTTAGGATTAGGATTGTTAGGGCTAGGGTTACAGTTGTTAGGGTTGTTAAGGTTAGGGTTGTTAGGGTTAGGGTTGTGAGGTTAGGATTCGGGGTTAGTAGGGTTAGGGTTAGTAGGGTTATTAGAGTTAGGGTTATAAGGGTTAAGGTGCCACAATCGACAGCAACAAGATGCTTGGGGCCAGGGCAGCAAGGCTGCAGGCCAGCATCAATGTTTGCTGGGCTACAAAAGGCAGCAGTTGGAGCAGCAGAACCAGTGATGCTGGGAGATCCCTGGTGGCCACGACTAGGCTGCAGCCTCCCAAAGGCCCTTCCACTCATCAGCCGTGGGGCTTTTCCCCCCTGGAACATGCACATGGGGGATAGTTGAGGCTGCAGCTGGCACAGGGCAGCACTGAGATACAGGCAGCCTCCCTGGAAGCCATCGCTGGAGAACAAAGGTCTCTCACCTGAATCTCAATAGGAAAAATACCCAGTGGGCATGAGGGACTGGGGGGAGGGCAACTGGAGCCTAGGGCTCAGGTCCCAGAGGAGCGCCCCCCTTGGGATGGCAGAGAGGAACAGGAGAAAGGGCGAGTATAGAGCTCTCTCTCCTGGGCATGCCCTATACAAATGGAGTTTTTTCTTTGTCCCCAGTGCCCAAGCCATGCCTTGCTGTGTTACCCGGAATGGTAGAGGAGGCAGATAGTTAGAGGGGAGGAACAGGGAAGGGGGCCACGTGACTTCTCCCATTCAGCGCCCCTGTGTTCTCTATCTTTCATTCCCACTCTCGCTCTCCTCTTTCCTTGCTTCTCTCTTTTCCCCTCAGCCCACAACCACAGAGTGGAGAACAAGAGAGGACTCAGAATGACTGAAAAAGCAGGTTTAGCCAGCCCCCAAACCATGCACAGCACAGAAAGTGAGGTTGAGCCATCCAGAGCCCCTGTCTCATTGTCTACACAGGATTCCCTGTTGGAAGAGCAGGACATGGATTCAGGGGGGGAGGAGAACAAGCCACATTTTCTATCTTGGCTGAAACCTGAAATGAGGAAGGAGTTCAGAGATTGGATTTATACCCCACCCTTCACTACCCAAAGGAGTCTCAGAGTGGCTTACAAACTCCCTTCCCTTCCCCTCCCCACAACAGACACCTTGTGAGGTAGGTGGGGCTGAGAGAGCTCTTGACAGAAACTGCTCTTTTTTCAAGAACAGCTCTTATCAGAACTATGGCTTGCCCAAGGTCATCCAGCCAGGTGCAAGTGGAGGAGTGGGGAATCAAACCTGGTTCTCCCAGATTAGAGTCCGCACACTTAACCACTACACCAAACAGGCTCAGGTCCCAGAGAGTGGATGCAGGAATCCAAACAGGAATGGATGCAGGAATCCAAACATCACTCCTGTCCCCAAAACGGGGGAGAAGTCACAAACGCTCCAGACTAGGGGGGGATTCCACCCCAAGCACATCTCCTCCTCCCCCAAGGCCAAAAAAAGAGCAAAGAAAGGAAGCTAATCCAGAGAGAGTACAGTCCTCTCCTCACTGCTCAGGAAGGAGAATCAGACTCTGAAAGCTCAGTTTCAGTGAGGGAATATGGGGAGCTCTCTGAGGAGGAGGAGGAGGAGGTGGTGCAAACTATGCAAACCAGGTTGTTCCTTCCAGAGTTGTTTAACAGGCGCTTTCCAAAGGTGCTGAGAGCACTTGAGATTTCCTACAAGCCAAAGGAGGTGGAAGACTCAGGGTTCCCAGAAGCCTCCGGTAAAAGCATACCCAAACTGGAAGTGAAGCAATCAGGGATGCCACTCCCAGAAGCCTTTTACAGCTTAATTAAAGCTGAATGGGAACACCCAGCCAAGCCAAAGACTAACCATCAGGTGTTTTCTAAGTTTTACATCATGGTTCCAGAGGCCACGGAGAAGATCAGACTACCAATGGAGGATGAACTGATCAGTTTGGTTTCAACCTCAGTTCTGCCAATGGAAGCAGATGGTATGCCTAGAGACCACTGTGACAAATGGATTGGACAGGCACTCCGTAGGGATTTTGAAGCATCAGCTGGCTCCCTAGGAGCTTCTACTGCAAGCTCTTTGTTCGTCAGAATTCAGGGATGCACTCACGAAAATTGCATTGGCAACAGCCTTTGCTGCAGATGCCTCCCTGGACCCTCTACAACAGCTAGGACAATGGCATGTAGTGTGTCAACTAGGAGGAACACATGGCTTAGGTGCTATAGAGCAGGTCCCAGAACAAAACAAGGAAAGAGGGGTGTATTCGATCTTCTTTGTGGTGCCAAAGAAGGACAGGGATGTCAGGGTGATCCTGGACCTGAAGTGATTGAACAAACACATGAGACCAGGAAGTTCAGGATGGAGACTCTGAAGTCCATCATGCTCACCATTCAGGAAGGGGATTTCCTGACATCCATCCATCTTTCCAAGGCCTACTTACACATTCTGATCCAAGAGTCCCACCACAGGTTTCTGCACTTTGCCCACAATGGAAACCACTTCCAATGCAGGGCTCTTCCTTTTGTCCTGAAGTTGGCTCTCAGGGTGTTCAACAAAGTGTTGGTGGCCATAGTGGCACACCTGGGACTCCAAGGAGTGTCACTTTTCCCATATCTGGATGATATTCTTGTGAAAGCATTGTTATTCAAACAGGGACTGAAGGCATTAACAATGATGGCTTCGTGATCAACTAGGAGAAGAGCAATCTTCACCCAGCACAGATGCTTACACATCTGGGGGTACAGATAGATACGATAAGGGACAAGGTCTACCTGTCACTAGAGAGGCAACAGAAGTTATGATCCCTGGCAACAGCGTGTTGGAGAGGCATGATATACAGGTGATGGTCCTGGCAAAACTGCTGGGAATTATGGTGTTGTGCCAAGATGTCCTTCAGAGGTTGAGATTCCATGCTCAGCCGCTACAGCTTTTCCTGTTGCCCCACCAGGACATGATTGTGCACAAGAGGGCCAAACCACTCCAGGTTCCAGATGTGCTGAAGAGCCAGTTACAATGGTGGATGGCACCATCCCGCTTTGACCAGGGCTCCCCCCTTCAGGAGCCAAAGAGGTTAGTGATCACCACAGATGTGTGCCTCTCTGGCTGGGGGGCACATTCTCAAGGGAGAGTCTCACAAGGCCTCTGGTCTCAGGAGGAGACCACCAGGAGCATAAACCTCCTGGAGCTCAGAGCCATCAGACTAGGCCTGATGAAATTCAACAAACTCCTATCAAGCCAACATGTCCTTGTGCAGACAGACAATATGACAGCAAAAGCATATGTGAACAGACAGAGAGAGATTCAATTCAGAGTCCTAAGCAATGAAGCAAGAAGACAGTTGGAGTGGGTGGAGGCCCACCTACACTCCCTGAAGGTGATACACACTGGCAGACTGGCTGAGAAGACAGGTGATAGACCAGTTGGAATGAACATTATGCAAAGCAATCTTCCATCAGATCTGTGATAGGTTCGGGAAGATGGAGATGGATCTGTTTGCCACAGATCAAAACTGTCAAGTAACGAGGTTCATGTCAAGGGCAAGGTGTCCCCAGGTGGCAGGAACTGACGCACTGAACTGCAATTGGCCTTGAGGTCTCCTCTACGCCTTCCCACCAACTCAGCTGGTGCACAGGGTGATACAAAAGTTGATAGAGTAGAGGGCAGAGGTGGTTACAGTCGCACCCTTCTGGTCAAGAAGACCATGGTTTCAGGACCTAAAAAGACTGTCAGTAGTGGAGCCATGGCACCTACCTCAAAGGGAGGAGCTTCTAGTACAGGGGTCAATGTGGCACCCACAGCCAGCACTCTGAAACCTCACAGACTGGAGATTGAGTGGAAGCAACTAGCAGATTTGGAGTATACAGAGAGAGTTATCAGGACCATGCTAGCCTCTAGGAGAGGGTCCACCCATTTGGTGTATAACGCAACTTGGCAGATTTTTCATACATGGTGCTCAGAATGCAGCTTGGACCCCTTGAAGGTATCAGTTAAATGAATTCTGTCCTTTCTCCAGGATGGGTTGGATAAAGGATTGAGTACCTTGAGCACCTTGAAAAGACAGGTAGCAGCCATCTTGGTGGTAAGGGGGGCTGAGAAGGGGAGGACCCTAATCCAGCACCCCATATCAAGTGCTTTCTTAGGGGAATCACACTATTAAACCCAGTGCAATTGCATAGATTCTCTACTTGGAACCTTAACGCAGTTCTGAAAGCCCTATGCAAGGCCCCATTCAAACCCATGGCATCCCAGCTGACCCAGCTGTTTGCCTATAATTAAGTGCCTGGGTGAAATTGAATAGAAGACTCCTGGCTGCTGGAGTTAGGGTGTGAAAGGGTCATTGTTTGCCTGTCATTAAGTGCCTTGGGTGAATTTGAGTAGCTGCTGGCCACACCCTCTCCTGGGGGACACTTCTATTTAAGGCAGGAAGCTTGCAAGAGGCACGAGCCTCTGGCATGAGCCAAAGGGTGAGAGCCAAATGGTGAGGCTCTTGGCCTGTGGCTCTTAGCCTAAGGACTCTCAGCCTAGGGGCTCTGTAAGAAGCCCAGGAAGAGCCAGAAAGCCAGGGACCCTGGCTCCTTGGGTTCCCAGTAAAGTAAGTAGACTTCTACAACAGTAACCATATAAATACAAAGGGTTTTAAAAGGGGGTTATAGAAAAGTATTTGTTTAAAAACAATTATGAAGCCAGAATGCCAGCAGGGGGTTGGGGGCTATCCAGTGTTTTGCATCGAGTGTCACATGTATGACTATCTGCCCACTGGTCAGAAGTCTTGGGTGTGTGCTCGATGCAAGGAGCTCCTGGTTCTCAGGGAGCGAGTTTGCTCCCTTGAGGCCAAGGTGGCTGACCTGGAGAAGCAGAGACAGTCAGTTAGGTGCATGGAGAAGACTCTCGGGGACTTGTTAGATATGTCCTACTTTGGATCTGGCAGCCCAGCTGCTGCCAGGGAGCATGAGGGTCAAGGGGAAACGGGGCACCATGCTGAGGACAAGGGGAATGTGCCCTCAGAAGGGACCTCTTCTTCAGCTGGTGAACGGGTATCCTTTCGTACCAAGGAACCATCCTTGGGAAGGGTGGGAGGGGGGCTCTTGGCAGTTGGTGATTTGATCCTTAGGCAGGTAGACAGCTGGGTGGCGAACCCGCGTACTGACCGTATGGTGACTTGCCTGACTGGTGTAAAGGTAGCGGACATTACATGTGTTTTAGTTAGGCTGGTAGATAGTGCTGAGGAGGAGCCAGTGGTCGTGGTGCACGTCGGCACCAACAATGTGGGGAAATGCAGTTGTGAGGCCCTGGAGGAGAAATTTAGGCTGCTGGGCAGGAAACTCAAGGGCAGGACCTCCAAGGTAGCCTTCTCAGAAGTGTTACCTGTTCCACGCGCAGGGCCGGAGAGACAGGCACAGATCAGGAGTCTCAATGCGTGGATGAGACGGTGGTGTAGGAGGGAAGGGTTCAAGTTTGTTAGGCACTGGGATGCTTTTTGGAACAAGAGGGAGCTGTACAAAAGGGATGGTCTCCACTTGTCCCGAGAAGGAACTAGGATGCTGGCGCTCAAAATCAAAAAGGTGGCAGAGCAGTTTTTAAACTGAATAATGGGGGAAAGCCGACAGGAGATGAAAAGTCTCTGATTCAGGATGGCTCATCTCAAAGAGATGAAGGGGTAGCTATTACTTTTGTACAAGGAAATGGATTACAATTGTCCACTGAGACTGTGGCTAATGATAGGAACTGCCTGGCAAGGTCTCGAGGCAGCAAGAGGAAGGCTGTGGGCTTAACAAATGTGGGAAACTATAAGTGTTTATACACAAATGCTAGAAGTCTCCAAGGTAAAATTGGGGAGTTGGAATGCTTGGTGTTTGGGGGGGAAATAGACATTGTGGGTATTTCAGAAACTTGGTGGGATGAGGAAAATCAGTGGGATACGGTGATTCCTGGTTATAAATTATATCGGAAGGATGGGGGGGAAGGGTTGGAGGTGGGGTGGCTCTGTATGTCAGAGAGGGTATACCGTCCAGTAAGACTGAGAGGGTAAAAGAATTGGATTCGCTTCTGGAAATGCTATGGGTTGAAACAGTGGGTCCAAAAGGAGGCTTAACAGTGGGAGTTTGTTATCGTCCACCAGATCAAAAGATAGATTATAAAATGATGAATGAATTAAAGATAGCAGCTAGACGAAATAACTGTGTCGTAAAAGGCGACTTTAACTACCCACACATTGATTGGGTCAATATGAGTTCTAGCTGGGAAAAAGAGATTGAGTTTTTAGACACTCTCAATGACTGTGCTATGGACCAGATGGTCACAGATCCTACCAGGGGAGAGGCAATCCTGGATTTGGTCCTAAGTAACACCCAAGACCTGGTGAGAGATGTAAAAGTGATTGCACCACTTGGGAACAGTGAGCCAGTTTGGTGTAGTGGTTAAGTGCGTGGACTCTTATCTGGGAGAACCGGGTTTGATTCCCCACTCTTCCACTTGCACCTGCTGATGTGACCTTGGGTCAGTCACAAGCTCTGGCACAGCTGTTCTCTCAAGGACAGTTTCTGTCAGAAGTTCTCTCAGCCCCACCTACCTCACAGGGTGTCTGTTGTGGGGAGGGGAAGGGAGAGGAGATTGTAAGCCGCTCTGAGATGCCTTTGGGCAGTGAAGGGCAGGGTATAAATCCAAACTCTTCTTCTTCTTCTTCATAATGTCATTGAGTTTAACATTTGTACAGATAGGGAGTTGCCCAAAAAGACTGACACAACCACTTTTAACTTTAAAAGGGGTAACTTCTCTGGTATGAGGGGACATGTGAGGAAGAAATTGAAAGGAAGAGTGGAGAAGGTCAAAACCATTGGGGAAGCTTGGAGACTATTTAAAAACACAATCCTAGAAGCGCAGAAAAAATATATACCGCAGGTTAGGAAAGGTACAAATAGGTATAGAAAAAAGCCTGCATGGTTAACAAATAAAGTAATGGAAGCTGTAAAAGGTAGGAAGGATTCCTTTAAGTGGTGGAAAGCTAGTCTTAGTGAGGTTGATAAAAGGGAACACAGACTATGGCAAATAAAATGCAAGTCTGTGATCAGGCAAGCAAAAAGGGAATATGAGGAGCATATCGCAAAAAACATAAAGGCCAACAATAAAACTTTCTTCAAATACATTAGAAGTAGGAAGCCAGCCAGGTAGGCAGTGGGGCCCTTGGATGACCAAGGGGTAAAAGGAGTAGTGAAGGATGATAGGGAAATGACTGAGAAGCTGAATGCATTTTTTGCCTCTGTCTTCACTGTGGAAGAGGAGAAGTGCTTGCCCACTCCAGAAGCACCGATTTCAGGAGGGGGTTTGAAAGACCTGAATCAGATTGTGGTGACAAGAGAGGAAGTCCTCTGACTGATGGACAATTTAAAAACTAATAAATCACCAGGCCCGGATGGCATTCATCCAAGAGTTCTGAAAGACATTACACACATTCCTATGTTTAAAACTTGCTTATTGTAGGGGAAAGCAGCTTGGGAAGGAGGTAGATTTTAAAAGAGAAGTGGTATGGTGTATGTCACCCTGCTCACTCTTTACCCCCTGCACACATTCTCTGAGAAAAGGAATGATGATCAGCCCAACTTTAGTGCTGGCAGACATGGCCTTAGTGCTGTGGTTCAACCATTCCACGTGGTCTAGGCTGCCAGGGAACCTTGTCATCCACCATGGAATCCTTGTATGAGGTGAGAATGCTTTTCTACAGCACTGTTTCCTGACCCGTGGTTCAGGATCCAAAAGTGGGTTGCGAAGCCTCTGAAAGTGTGCCATGGGTCAGCCCGCCCTAATGCCCTCCCCTGCCCTTTCCACTGCTCTCTTTTGTATTTTGGAAACCAAGACCTGACTCTGGAAACAATATTTTCTATTTCATACATTAACTGGTATTCTTTCTTCACTGCATGGACACGTGGATCAAGTAAAACATGTCCTGATGGTTCCTAGAATAAAATACTTAGAATCTTAGGGAGTATTAGAGGGAGAAACAGAAGGTTTCTCAAGAATATCTGGTTAGCCTCTGTAGAAAATGGAATGCTGAATAAGATGGGTGCCAAGGTCATTGTTTGCCTAGGATGCAAAAAAACCTTGGGCTAGTCCCAGATGAGTTACCATACCAAGTAAATTTGGACTTCTGGGTCACCATACCCAAAGGGGTGGGAATTGCTCATCTCAAGGACTGCTTGGGGCAGCTCAAAAAGGCTGGAAACCACCAGTCACCTGTGGCTGTGCCTTGCAAGAGAAGATTGACAATGGTGTCAGGTTGTCATACCAGACTGATCTTCTAATTAAGGAACCTCTGATAAATCTGCAGGGAGCTCCCTGGAAAGGGATTTGAAAGACACCATTTCAGTGTTGCAGTAAAGGGCTAGGAGAGGAAGCCCCACTGTCCCCGAGGAACTTAGAAACCCCTTACGTGCTGCCCTCCTTGTGTCTCTCCTGCTAGGCTGTGTGCCAAGTCCGTGCCAAGTGGGAATTTAGAGGCACTTAAGGAGACAATTTAGTATGGACACATTTGTATGATTCTTTCATGTTCTGTGATAGCAGCATGCCCTGGCAATGAACTCCAGCTGTTCTTTTCAGCTGCTGCCATGTGAGGGAGAAGCTCACAGTCATGGTTCTGACAGGTGAGACTGGTTCTGGTTTCTGCTTAATTCCTTTCTTCAAAGGAAATGTGACAAGTGCTGTAGCGAAGGGCAAGGTGTTGCCCACAGAAAATATTGAAAAATGTCACTTTCCCAGAACCTTTGGGCATAGTCTGGGCTAAAAATCTAAACTAAATCAGAACATATTGTTGTGAGAAGTTTCTGCTGCTCCTGTGACCAGCCAGTTCACGCATGCTTATTGATCACTAAACTATAGTACTCAATCCTGATTCATGCATTATTCACATAGTAGGAGGGGGCTGTTTCTCCACATGAAAGCCTCATTGTGAGATGCTCTGTTTGTCTGATCTACGCACATTCACTGTTTCTGAAGAGAGGAATTAAGTGAGCACTGCCCTGTTGCCATGCCAAGGAGACAATAAAAGTATGTTGCATCTCTGCATGGGTGAGGGTGGAGGACTATGTTTGCCCCTCCCTACATCCACACATTGAATGCACTGAGACCCCTCCTGAAGAAGGCATATCAGGACTCCATTGAGTTGAAGAATTACCATTGGGTGGCTGGCATTCCTTTTTGGGAGCAAAGGTCTATGCAGCTTCAGGCAGTTGTGGAGGTAATGTCAGGGTGACTATATTTTGAAAAGTGAAAAAGAGGACGTATTTCCTGACTAATTCAAGCAAGTGATGACTATGATAAATCCCATTTTAAAAACCGCTACTATTTAAGCTGTGGGAATTGCTACTAACTAGGAATACTCCTTCCAAACCTGGAAGATGACATTTTCATCAGGTTTTTTTTTTAAAAAGCCCTAAAGAGAACAGACACTAAAACAAGAGGACATGTCCTCTAACACAGACAGACAGACAGACAGACAGACAGACAGACAGACAGACAGACAGATAGAAGAGAGACAGACAGACAGACTTATAATCTTCACCAGGAGAGTGAGGGAGAGCATGTCTTGTTGATACTTGGCAACTTTTGATGCCATCAACAATAGTATCATTTTGGAGACGCTGACTGACCTAGTCCAGAAGGCAGTGCTAGGGGACTGCTGCTGTGACCTGTAGCATTTGTGCTATGGCAGGGGTGGCCAAATTTGCTTAATGTGAGAGCCACATAGAATAAGTTTGAGAGCTGCGGGACATGGACAAATATTACACACATGTTTTTATTGAAAAATAAGCAGATTTGCTTTTTATTAACATTATATGAGACTGTTAAAAATAACAACAAAATGGGGTGAAAACAGATATTGATAATATTTATTTGTCCAATGATATTTATTTGTTTGCTAATGATATTTTATTAATGTGTGAGAGAGACATGTGAAAAGAAAGAATAAAAGATGTGGAAGGAAAGAAAGAGCAAGAGAAAAAAACAAAGAAAGCAAATAGATGGGGAGGGAGGGGGAGTGAAGGGAAGGGAAGGGGAAGAGGGAGGGAGGAAGGAAAAGAAAAAGAAAGGTGGAAAGAAAGCAAATAGATGGCTTGGAGAAGGCATTTACACTTGCTTGCTTTCTCTGCTCGCCTCGACTTCAAGCCTACCCAGGGAGGAGAACACTGGCTGGAGAAGAGAAGACTGATCAGGGAGGTATGCCTCCCCTTTGCTTCCCCAGCTGCCCTGCTGGGAGCCGCTCAATATGTATGAAAGAGCCACATGTGACTCCTGAGCCACAGTTTGGCCACCCCTGTGCTATGGGTTTCTGAGGGATCTGTCTTGACCCCCCAAGTCATTTTAACACCATTTAATCATCCAGGGATTTGGAGTGAGGTGCCATCAGGGTTGCCAACCTCCAGGTGGTGGCTGGAAATCTCCTTGGATTACAACTGATCTCCAGGGGACAGAGATCAATTCAGCTGGAGAAAATGGGTGCTTTGGAAGGTGGACTCTGTGGCATTATACTCCAGTTGGAGGGCCTCCCCTCCCTGAACCCTGTCCTCTTCAGGCTCCCCCCCCAAATCTCCACATATTCCCCAGCCTGGAGCTGGCAATGCTAGGTACCTCCAATACCTGCTCAGCACCCAGCTCTACTTCTCCTGAACAGCTGAACCAGTGAGGTTGGTGAAAGTCCTGAATAAGGGCCAGGAGAAGATAATGGGATAAATGAGGGACAAGACTCTAGAGCTCAGTCCAGACAAAACTGAGGCAAGTCTGATCTATGGAGAAGCTGCTCAAGAATTGTCCAGGAGGTGGTTAAATTCCTGAAGCAACAGGTTTATAATTAAGGGGTACTGCTGGATCCTTTGAAAACTGTCTGGAAACTTCAGCTGGTCCAAAATGTGGTGGCCAGGGCAGGTCTGGGTGAATGTGAGGCAGCTTCTCTTGTTTTCTCTTTTGTGATTTTCAGGGTTTGTTCAACTTGTCCTTGAATCTTTCCTGATGGTCCCTTGTGAATGAGGGTTGTGCTCATTGACTGCTGAACTTTATTGTTCCTTTTGTTGAAACCGGGATTGGAGAGAAAAGTGCTCCTGTAATGTTGTAGAGTTGCCAACCTCCAGGTGAAGCTAATAGAGCTCCTGGAATTACAACTGATCTCCCGATGGCACAGAACAGTTCTTCTGGAGAAAATGGCTGCTTTGGGAGGGTGGACTGTATGGCATTAGCACCAGGAGTGATTGCTGCGCTCAGCGTGCATATTGGAGGAACAGCTCATTGGCTAGCCTGCTAGTGGTCTGAGGCTATTGCGAAGACTGTCTGGTGCAGCAATGCCTGGACAACATATTCCGGTGCTCCTTGGCTGGGGGAACTTTAGCAGTGGGTCCAGGCAGAGAATTAAGGGAAGGACGCTGAGAAATACAGTGGCTTGGCGCCCTTCCAGCCTGAGACCCATCCCAAAGGTAGTCAGCAGTGGGGCTAGGATTGACAACCCCCCTCCAACATTGGTGCTGTGCAATGCCAGGTCCATTAATAATAAGACCACAGTCCTTTGGGATTGCCTTTTGGAACAAAAGGCAAACCTGGCATGCGTGACCGAGACCTGGGTGAGGAATGGGGAGACCGTAGCTCTCTCCCAACTTGCTCCACCTGGGTTCTCGGTCCTATACCAATCACAGACTAGGGGGCGGGGGGAGTAGTTGCGATTTTCATTCAGAAGGCTTACTCCTTCTGGGCACTCCTGCCGTTGGAAATCACGGGCATCAAGTGTGTCAGCCTGGTGTTGGAGGCTGAGGAGAGTTTGGCAATCTGGCTGGTGTACTGACCACCTAACGCACCAGCCAGTAACCTGCCATCCCTGATGGAGGCTGTATCAGGCTGGGCATTGGAGCACCCTAGACTTTTGGTCCTGGGTGATTTCAACGTCCATGCCAATGACGCAGCGTCCAGTCAGGCAGCGTACCTAGTATTGTCCATGGAGGCACTGGGACTCTCCCAATTTGTATCAACTCCCACACACCAGGCCAGGCACACGCTCTATTTGATCTTTTCGACTGGAATAATAGTGGACCAGATTACTGCATTAGCAGTACCATGGTTGGACCACTTTGCCCTGAAGGCCCATCTGAATGTTCCACCCAGACCCTGTTTAGGTGGCGAGCAGATTTTAGCTCGCCCGTGGAGACAAATGGACCCAGAGTGGCTTCAGATGGCTTTGTGGGATCTGAGGCCCTCTGGCAGCTCGCTGGATGAACTTGTGGAGGACTGGCATAGCCGGCTCTTCACAGCCATCGATGAGATCACTCCCCGGTGCCCTCTGTGCCCTCGCTCTAGGCTGGCTCCCTGGTATACTCAGGAGCTGCGGCTGATGAAGTGAGAGCTAAGACAGCTAGAGGGACGGTGGCACCGTGCCCACAATGAGGCAACAAGAGCATCTTATTGGACGTTTATGAGATCCTGTGAGATGGTAACCAAGGCTGCTAAGAGGGCTTTCTTTGCAGCCATGATTGCATCAGTGAGCTCATGCCCAGCCCAATTGTTTAGAATGATTTGGTCTTTAACAGTGCTGTCACAGGGCAGGCAAAATGTTAGGGAATTGGATATTGGCTGTGAGGCTTTTGCGAGCTATTTCGCGGATAAAGTCTTGGTGCTTCGCTGTGGCCTCCCTGCCACAGTTGAAACAGTGAGTGAACTCAAGGCCCCTTGGGCATCTTCGATTCTGGGTTTGGATCATTTCAGCCCACTCAGCCTGGAGGAAGTCGACAGATTGCTTGTATCTCCGTGCCCAACCACTTGCAGTCTTGATCCGTGCCCCTCCTGGCTCATTAAAGCAGGCAACAAGGGGTTTCAAGGTGTCGTAAGGGAGATTGTCAACAAGTCCCTTTCTGAGGGGCAGTTCCCTGGGGCACTCAAGGAAGCAATAGTCCATCCCCTCTTGAAAAAAGCATCTCTGGATCCAGCCGAATTGGCCAACTATTGGCCGGTGTCCAATTTGCCCTATTTGGGCAAATTAATTGAGAGGGTGGTGGTGGTGCAGCTACAGTGCTTTCTGGATGATGCTTCCACCTTGGACCCCTTCCAGTCCGGTTTTGCCCGGGGCACGGGACAGAGACAGCACTGGTTGCCCTTACTGACAACCTTTGGAGGCATCTGGATTGAGGTGGTGTGCTGCTGTTAGATCTGTCAACCATGTTCGATATGGTCGACCACCAGCTGCTGGCCCACCACCTTGCCAATGCAGGGATACAGGGGCTTGCCATTTAATGGCTTGCCTTTTTTCTCCAGGGTCGGGGACAAAGGGTGGCGCTCGGGGAACAGCAGTCCTGAAGGCACCCACTTGAATGTGGTGTGCCTCAAGGGGCCGTGCTTTGCCTGATGTTGTTTAACATCTATATGCACCCCCTTGCCCTGGTTGCTCGAAGGCACGGGCTAGAGTGTCATCAATATGCAGATGACACCCAGCTCTATCTGATGTTGGGCAGCCGGTCGGATTCCAGCCCAGAAGATCTGAATTGGGCATTACAAGCCATGGCTGGTTGGCTTAGACTGAGCCAGCTGAAACTAAACCCAGTGAAGACGGAGGTCCCGTGCCTGAGTTGGGGTGGTCGGGGAGTGGGGTTCCCTCTCCCATCCTTCAATGGGGCACCTGTGGTGCCAGCATCAGAGGTTAGGAGTTTGGGAGTGCGCCTGGATTCCTCCTTAACTATGGAGGCCCAGGTGGCAGCCACTGCTGGCTTGGCCTTTTACCATCTTCGGCTGATTTGGCTGTTGGTCCTCTTCCTCGACCGTGACAAACTGGCTACAGTGATCCATGCGATGGTCACCTCGAGATTAGACTACTGTAACGCTCTCTACATGGGGCTGCCTTTGTCACAGATGTGGAAGCTGCAGTTAGTGCAGAATGCTGCGGCCAGACTTCTGATGGGTCTCCCTAGATGGGATCACATCTGGCCTGTGCTGAAAGTGCTGCACTGGCTGCCAATAGCATTCCGAATCTGCTTCAAGGTGCTGGTACTTACCTTTAAAGCCATATATGGCCAGGGTCCGATGTACCTGAGGGACCGCCTTTCACCATATATACCCCAGAGAGCACTACAGTCAGGGGCCCAACATCGTCTCATGATCCCAGGCCCCAGAGAGGCCAGGCTTGTGGCAACCAGGGCCAGGGCCTTTTCAGTCGTGGCTCCTACCTGGTGGAATGAGCTCCCGGAGGAGATCAGGGCCCTGTGGGAGCTTTCACAGTTCCACAGGGCCTGCAAGATGGAGCTCTTTCACCAGGCTTTTAATTAGGAGCCACCACTACCACTACCATCACTACCAACTATCTTGTGGTAACATCGGGGTAATGGGATGGCCCAATATAAGACCACTACAGTATTGTGATGGATCTATGCCACTGAAACGGGCTCAGGGTTAAAATCTACAAGCCTCCATCTTGACTTGTCTACAGTAATAATATCATGGAGCACTTTATTAATGTTAATTTGGTTGTTTTACCTTGATTTTAATGTTTTATATTTGGCGCTTGATGCCTTTGTTATGAGCCACCCTGAGCCCTCTTGCGGGGAGGGTGGTATAAAAATGCGATAGATAAATGAATAAATAAATAAATATTATACCCCACTGAGGTCCCTCCACTCCCTAAACCCCACATTCTCCAGACTTTACACCCAAATCGCCAACCCAGAGTTGGCAGCTCTACAAGTGAACTTGTCTGGCACACACAGATGGGAAATTATTTGCATGGAGTTTTCATTTTGCTGCTCATCGATGACAGAACTATATGGATACTGCCCTGACCTGGATAGCCCAGGCTAGCCGGATTTCATCAGGTCACAGTCGAATATTGGGAGAGAGTGAAGGATGGCTGGGAACTGGCATCAGGGCTGGGTCAAGGTGTTTTGTTGTTGTTGTTGCCCTGAACAAGGCACTCTACCACCTCCCATGCCACTGATGGCTGGCAGCCAGCTGAGGCCCTGCTATAAACCAGCACCCTCTTAAGTTTTTGCTATTCCCAGCAGTCACCTTGTGGCTTGGCCAGAGAACTGGCCCCGACTGACATAGGCAGGTGGGTAGGTAGCCACAATACTGAAATTGGGGCTTGGTGCACAAAGATAGGTTCTGATTTAACAAATGTCAGATTAGCCAAAGCTGTGATGAAAGTACTTCTTGGAGAGCAGAAGGCAGATGCAACCTCAGAACAAGTTTTATACTGTCATGAAAGGCACCTGTGCCCCCAAGGTCCTGTAGCTACTAAGCAAACAGTTCTGTTTCATAATAAATGCAGTTACGAAAAACAGTAGAGGAAATATTATGTGAGCCCCAACTACTGCCGAGCCCATGCTGGCAGGAAGGGGCTGATTTGCCTCCTCATGAGGCAGGAAGATGAGGACACCAGGCAGGGGGCGGAGCCAGCCTATTTAGGCTCAGCTCCCACCCTCTGCCCCAGCAGTTCATCGGAGCCAGGGGGAAAATTACTTTTTGGAATATTTACCAAATCTGAATACCATACCAATATTGGGATTCAGGAATATCAGGAAATACCAATATTTTTCAGGTTCAGTATACCTGAACCCGAAAAATACCATATTTTTTTTGCATACCCCTAGTCTCTTCTTCCTTGGCATCTGAAGGATGTTCTAGATTTTAAGAATGCCTCCCATTGAGACAGACCCTTGGCCACTTTCTCAAGTTTGTGCTTTCAGCCTGGCTTAGTTGCATGAAAATTAGCTTGTTATTTTCATGGATTTTTTTTAAACATGGAAGGCATTTTAAAAAGTGATCCCATGCTTGCATTCTGGAATGCAGATGGAGTCCATTCTACCACCTCAGAATTTTACCATCACTTTCTCCTGCATATGTAGACCAGATCTGAGAACCATCCTGGGGGTGGGAACAGGCATGCCAGCACTGCCTTGACACACTACGTCACTTCTGGGGGGGGACGGGACAGAAGTGATTTCATTACATTGGTGCAACAATCTAGAATTCACCCCAAACTCTTTGGTTAAACCACAGAGCATCTCTCTGATGTAAGGATGTCACTTCTGGTTTTTCACTGGAACGGACTATGCATGCCAGCACAACATTAACATGCTCCCTTCCCCCATTTTCCCAAGCAGGCCTTGGAAGTGCTAGCAGGAAATAGGGATAAACAGTGGGAGGTCTATTAAGGAGAGACCTACCCTCCACTTAGAACAGGAATCCCCCCCCATGCAATATATTTCATCTAGATTAAAGAATACTTTATAGCTATTGTTTTATTCATATGCAGATATCTGCATACTGAATTAATTAATCAATTTATGATTTGCATGTTTGGAACTTCCCTACAAAGGTTTCTTTAAGCAGGTGACAACTCTACTTTTATTGAAACACATAGGAGAGCTCTGAACCCCTGAAAGTGGCCACAATGGAAGCATAACAAATACATATGTTCTCCTAAAACCTAGGATCACGAGCCAGCCTGTTTATCAGGGAAAATAATCTTTTAAACCAAGGCATAGATCTGTCTTCTCTTCCCCACTCCCTCCATTTACCCTCAAAGGAGAAACCCCCAATAACAAATAGCAAAGACTGAGGGGGAGGAAACAGGATTTCTGTGTGTGTGCATTTAAACAGGAAAGGTAGATGGAAATGAAAACAAATTAAGTGATAGTCAAAGGAAAATGGTGCCTGTTCCTGGTCTCCAAGGTTCTAACACCTGGCCTAGGAATCAGTGGGTGTGTTTGGGATAAATGAAGGGAAGGCAAGGAAACAAGGGAGTTTCATAGATAAGTCTGGTGCAATGAAAATAAACAACTGTGGTGGTAGAGAAACTAAACCAAGATAATCACAGGCATAGTATTTTTTCATGCTTATGTGGCTTTTATATGTCAGAACTGTAATTAAAATCTGGAGACCAGATCTGAGAACCATCCTGGGGGTGGGAGCTCGGGGACAAATTGCTTGTCCATGAGCTGTAGTTCCAGTGGTCTTAGTCATCACTGGACCTAATTCTGGATACATGGCCCTGGTCCCTGACAATACAGTGAAACCAGAGACAGCCAGCCCCCTTTCTCTTTGGGATGTTCACCAGCAAAGGGAACAGCAAGCTGTGCTTTCTGTGGCACTTCACAACCCGTGCAGATGGCCAGAAGACATCGCTGCAGCTAGAAGCTCAGCTGGGATCAGGTTGCAGAAGGGACCAGCGAGGATCTATCTGGCCCTAGAAAGCCTTGAACCCAGGCCTGGCTCTTCAGCTGGAATGACTTATAAATCCATTTTAGTCCTTAACTTATCTTTATTACTTGTTGGTACATATAATAAGACTACATACACAGTTTTCTATTTTGTCAGGGAGAGGATGGTGACACAAAAGAAGATGGATATTCACCTCACTTCATTGATATTCACCTCAATTCAGAGGGCAGCATCACATGGAACAGGGCATCAGATGATGATCTTACAACTCAGACAGGCTCATACAAGAACAGGAAGCCCTGCAGTATGTTTGTGTCAGTCATCCCTTCCCCAAACATTCTTTGCCAGAATCCACAGGATATGGGGAACCATATGACTCATTTTTTTCTTCTGGCCCTGTGATAAGCCATTATGTTATTATTAAGCTTGGGCGTGTGTTTCTGGAGTTGTTTGGGGTATATCTGAAGCTTGTTTCTAGCACACGGTCCTAGTAAGAGGGGTTTCTGCTGATTGAGGTGAATCATCTGACAAAACCTGCTTTACCTAATGACAGCAGATGGAAACACAGTTTTTAGCAGTAAATGGAGTTAATTAAAAGTCAAGGCTCTAAAAAATGAACCAACAGCTTATGGAGCATGCAAACACAGGCACCAACAGAGGAAGTTAAATGTGGGACATTTATTGGGGGAATTTGTGGAGGAACAAGAGACACTACAGAGTCAAAACTTCTCTAAACAAGGATGCACTAGTGAAACTCTTATGCAAGTTCAGCACTGGGGTGAGGAAGTTAGAGTACTACATGTTAACCTTCCTGGTACATGATCCTGCAGTGTTTTAGGTAAGCAGCCTTTCTTGCCCCTATCAACTTGGAACAACCAAACCAGCTATGAAGGTAGAATGCCAGTAGGGAGATGTGGGGTATCCAGTGTTTTACAAAGAGTACCACATGTATGATTATCAGCCCATGAGACAGAAATTATGAGTGTGTGCTTGATACATGGAGCTTTTGGATCTCAGGGAACAGGTTTGTTCCCTTTAAGTTAGGGTTGATAAACTGGAGAAGCTGACAGAGAAAGAGAGGTACATGGATGATACTTTCAGGGGCCTGTTAGAACTGTATTACTTCTGCACTGACAAATCTTCTGCTGTTGTGGAGACTGAGGGTCTCAGGGCTGAAAGGATATCAGCCCTGAGGGAAATGGAAACAAATAAATAGATTCCTCCAGGATGCCCAAAAACTATTTAAAACAGCACTTTGGTGCGGCCTCAGTTGGAATACCATGCACAGTTCTGGTTGCCGTATCTCAAAAAAGGCATTGTAGAGCTGGAAAAAGTATGAAAGAGGGCAACCTAGATAACTAGAGGGTTTTCTTATCAGGAAAGGGTGAAGAATGGAACTGTTCAGCCTAGAGAAAAGACAGCTGGGAAGGGCATGATAGAGGTTTCTAGAATTATGCAAGGGGGAGAGAAAGTGGGGGAGAGTTGCTGTCAAGCCACAGCCGAATGTCAATCATTCGGTCCACATGTTCTCAACTGGGAGGAAAATGTGCAGCTCAAAACCACATTCAAATACCTCAGGACAATGTCATATGGACTGCAAAGCCACCCCTGAATGGCCATAAATCTATGCAGAAGGGACCATCAAATCTGATTATCAAAGAAAGTGAAAGTGGCATGGAGTGTGGAGGGTACCATAAAATCCGGTGATCAAAGGAAGTGAAGGCAGCATTCAATGCAGAGGGTAATTTCTGTTCCAATGTGACTTTCATAAAACAACAGAGGAAAAAGCCAATGCAGAATCAGCCATGGTGACCTCAAATGTTTTTCAAAACAAGAGATGTTCAGAGGTGGTTTGCCTTTGGTTACCTCTGTGCTACCACAACCCTACACCTCCTTGGGTGTCTCCCACCCCAAGTACGAACCAGGGCTGACCTTGTTTAACTTCCAAGATTTGATGAGATTGGGCTAACCCGGGTTAAAGAATGTAGACAGAAATTTTTCTCCCTGTCCCATAATACTAGAAGTCAGGAGCACCCAATGAAATGCAGTGATAGGAACCAACATCAGGAGAGGGTCTTGGTCTATATGTCCTGCTTGTTGACTTGCAGTGCAACTGGACTAAATGGACTACCGCTTTGATCCACCAGGGCTCTTCTTACATTTGTATTTATTAGATGGAAGGCTACTTGTTCTATGTTATAGTCAGATGGTGTTACCTGGCTGAGGAAACCTATATATGTACCTGCATTGGGGGGGAACACACTACATAAATGCTGTGATTAAAACACCAGATGGCGTTGTTAGCCTTACAGTGCTCAAAACTGCTTTACAGTAAGAACCTGTGAATGTCGGTGCAAGGAACATAATCTTATGGGTTATACTGCCGCTTTTTTTTTTTTGCTGAGTAAAGCAATAATTTAAGTGGATAACTGCCATAAACAGTCAAGTATTTTGTTTATCTGTGGACAGAATGCAATGAGCAACATTCCTATCTTCAGGTCATACAATGAGAAGAAAATCTGCTCAGGCTTAAGGCAATTTCTTACATTTCTTTTTAAACAGACATAGCTTAGTATGAAATACATCCTTAGTACATGAGATGGGAAGGAAAATGGCATGGTATGACCCAATCTTGTCAGATCAAGGAAACTAAGCCGTGTCAGTACTTGGAAGAAGGAGACAACTAACAAAGACTCTGCAGAGGAAGGCAATGGCAAACCATCTCTGCTTCTCACTTGCGTTGAAAGCCCCTTGCTGAGGTCACCATGTTGGCTGTGACTTGATAGCATTTTGCACACATGCAGTACATGAGATATGAAGTCTGCATGTGTACAAAAACTTCCTGCTCCCTTACATAGGGCACTGCAGTTTCCAATATGCAGGCTCCAGTCCTTTCCTGCTTAGAACTCACATGCAGGGCTATTTTTGGGCAGGAACGCACAGGAACGGAGTTCCGGCTGGCTCCCAGGTTGGCCATGCCCAGCAGGAACTCATTAGAATAACAAGCCACACCCAACAGCAGAAACTCATTAGGATTGGTTACAATAGAGGTGCATGGCCTGACATGCAAAGGAGTTCCTGCTACAAAAAAAGCCCTAGGTTTTGACAACAAAGAAGGTAAACAGAATAAGAAGCAAAAGGTGGGTGTGGCTGGATGACCACACTTCTGGTAACATGGGGGTGTGGCTTATTATGCTAATGAGTTCCTGCTGGGCTTTTTCTACAAAAAAAGCCCTGCTCACATGTATTTTAAAAGGGAAATATGGCAATTCCTATACATGTACATTCTTCAAAATGAATGCAGTACACCTCAAAACCATTGAGGTGATCTGAACTGGAGCTCACAATCAATAGGGTTACCAGCCCCCAGGTGAGAGCGGGGATCCCCCAATTTGAGGGGCTCCAGCCTGCCACCGACCAGCTGGCTGATTGGGGAAGCCCTGCCCCCAATACCCATGACCGGGCGTGACATCCCTGGTGTGATGATGTCATGCAGAAATGACATCATCACATCAGAGATGTTACAACAGGGATGTTAACCACAGAGTTTTGCCCAAAATACCGGAGCATTGTTGTGCAATGTCCCCGGTGTGATGACATCACTCCTATGTGATGTCATGTTAGCCACAACACTGGGTCTCTGTATGAGTTATGATGTGGGAACTTAGCTGAGAGACTGTTGCTTAATAGATGCAAGCTAGGGGTTGTCTTCCAATTATACCAGAGTCAGAACCCTCTCGGAGCGGCACAGACGACAGACAGGAAATATCTTTTTGAAATTTATTAAGAAAATATCCCTAATACATTCAGCTAAGTTAATGAAAATATCACATAAACACACACAAGAGCTAAGAAATAAAGGGTTGAAGTGATCTTAAGAGATAAGAGACGAAAGACGATGAAGCACTGATGGGGTAATAGCCACCTTCTGAAGAGTCCGCAGTGAAGAGCAGGTAGCTTGGCCAGCAAGCACATCCATGAAGACCCAAGAGAGATGGGGGATCCAGCCAGTATGCATCCCAGGAGACTGAACCAAAGATGGCTGGGTTTGGAGCCTAGATATAGGAAAATTATGCCTTCGGGACAGTGGGCACAATAGGGAAATGGTCCAGGATAGATCATAGTATCTGATAATAGCTCAAAAGGCAGTTTTGGACAAAAGGAGTCCGGGTTTGGGAAGGGAAGCCTTTGTTAGCAAGCTGTTGGGCAATTGCAGAGTCTTGGCTCCGTTAATGGCTGGGCTATTCCATGAACAATGACAACAATAGACCATGACCAGGGCGAGAGGCAAAGTCTGGAAGTTTGATTGTTAGATGTAGAGCTGGAAGGTAGGTATGCTGACACCTTTGAGATGATGAAATTAAAGCATTGTCCTTTCTTTATGACAGATACTTGCTTGCTGTATCTGAGCTTAATGGCTGAGTCAGAGGTGGTCCCGAGCACGTGTTGGGGCCTGTTGGCTTGCACACAGAGAGGGCTAGATTTACAGTATGTCAGCTTTGGCCCTATTAAATATGAGACTTAAGGCAGCAGCTCATAACAAGTGATTCAGCTTTATTTACAAGGTAGGAATGAACACAAAACAGGAGAGCAACAGGCTCTCTTTTAAATTATCCAGGCTTGGTAGGCCATGCCTTTAGTTTAGATAAGAACCAATCAAAATATGAACATAACAACCAATCAAGTCATCTCCTTCCAGAACCTTTCTTGTATCCTGATTGGACTGCTGTGCAGAGTATCCAATCAGCTTGCAGTAGTTACGATACCAGACGTAAATAGGAGATAGATTTTAAGCTCAGGCATTATGTATACCAATTCATAACAGGCCCTAACTGGCTGGGATACCATCCTTCATGTGGCAAGGGAAGGCTTAGGACATCACACTTGGCTACGTCGCCCTGCCCCCCACTCTCAGGAAGCTCCCTCCCATCCCCCGCCAGCAGACAAAATGACCTGGCAACCCTAACAATCAAAGTAAATTTGGCTGGTGATCGCATTCAGCATACCTATAGCAAGGCTACTCCTACTGGTCACCTGCTGTAAGTGCAGGCATCTCCAAACAGACACAAGCTGTTAACAGCAGCAAAGGTCACTTGCTGGATTGCTCCAACTCTGTCTTGCTTAATGTAGGAACCAGAGAGCATTCCTTGCATAAGATACAGGTGTCTTGCTTTTTAAAGTGGAAAAGATCCATTCAACTGTCCAGTGTGCTATTTTGTGTGTAGAACAAATGTGTCCAGTTTAGAGAATCATTCATTTAAAAACTATAAATACACTGGGGTTTCGGTTTCGGCGTTGCGAATGGCGGCCGCTTCTCGGGACGCTCCCGGAGGCGGTTAGCCCACGCGCAGATAGGGGGGGTCTTCGCATGTGCGAAAGACCCTAGTGAGCCTTAGGCAAAGGCTCCAAACCGGGGGCGCTTGGGGAGTAGCCTCTTTGCCGGCAGACAGCTGGGAAATTGAGGCTTTCTCCCCGCCCCAATCGGCCCCACTGCGTCGTGCCCGTAATGGGACTTAGCAGCGCCACCGACTTCCAGGAGTGAAGACAGCGCCATGATTTAACATAAAAAGAAGAAGTGGCATCGAACCGTGAGTTGAAGATCTATTTCGAAGCGTAAATTGGAATCCCCCTGCAAGCGTATAAGCGTATGGGAGGAGGGAGGAGTCCCTACCCCTTTTGAGAAGCAAGATCTACAAAGGGAGCACGAAGGGGGAAGAGAGAAAAAGTGTTGGTGAAAGTACCGTTGGGGTTGTACGGAAGATTACGACCCTATTAGCTTCCTGGGGGATGCGGCACGAACTTTGTAAAAGTATACAAAAAAACAAAATGTCGACAATGGAAAAAGTCCTGCAAAAACCGGAAGAGAAGAGGGGAGGGACTTCCGGTCCGGGTAGCCCCCCCCAGAGCTCGCTGTCAATCAACAGGAAAAGGAGATGCTGTGCCCTCTGCTGGAACAAATGCAGAAAATCAATGAAACTTTGCTTAAAGTGGAAAGTGTTCTCATCAGTCGACAGAAACAGATATCGGAAACAACAAGGAAGATGGTGGAAACTGAACAGAAATCGAATCTGATTCTAAGTTTTCAGGGCGTAAAAGAAGAACAGAAAGAAGATCTCAGATCTACCTTGACGAATGTCTTGGCACCCCTAACTGGCAGTGAAGCGAAAGAATTAAAAGAAGAAGTGGACATGGCTCCCAAAGCCTACTCCGCTTTTATAAAAGAAAATACTCTGCCAGTAGAAGGGGATGTCGAGCATAGCAGGCAGCATATCAAAGATCTAATCTCATGTGTAGTGCCTATGGAGCCCTGGAAATTTGAAGGCCAGAAGTACAAGGAAAAAGAGAAAAGAAAGAAGATGGACTACATCCTTAAAATGCAAAAACTTCTGAAGAGACACGCCAGCATGGAGGAAGACACAGCACTCAAAATTGGGATAAGCAGTGAAGAAGACAGCAGCCCAGGGGAAGGAGGTGATGGAACGGAAGGCATCAAGGCTAAAAAGGACTCAATCCATAATTGGAAGAGACTTAAAAGAAGACACCTTGAGGATTGTTCATGTAACATCTATAAGAAGCTGTTTAATTACTAACCCCAATGGACTTTACTAACTGTATTAACAGAGTGATTTTGGACTTTGCAAAGTTAAAAAGAAGATCTTCTAACCATGATAGATGCCAAAATTGGTATTGATTACTAATTAAAACTAACCCTTTTTAACAGAAAAAACTTCACTCCATCTTTTTCTTTCTCCAGCTGTCTACCCTACCCTTTTCTTATAAAAAGAATAAAATTCTCTCCTTTTTAGGAGAGTTTTACCACAAAAAAAACCCTATAAATACACTAAAAAGCTGTGTTTCTAGAAGGTTGGTTACTGTATTACAATTGGCAGGAAAACTGACAAGAAGTGAAAAACTGACTCAATATTCTGGAGAAGAGGAAGAAGGTGATGCTGATGATGTATCTGGTGATGCAGATAGATGTAAAAAAAAAAAATCCCGTGTCACTGACAGTGCTTGAAGAACTTGCTTAGTGTTGCTCCTAGTTAATATAACTGTTCGAAAAATTATTTTGACTAGCACTTCCTCTCATCCCTACAGCATACCTACATTTCCTTCTTTTTAGGTCCCTTTTCTTCAGAGAATTGTTTTCCATCCCTTCATCCAATACTGTGGTATCTCTCCCAACAATTCCTATAATGCCCTCCTAAATACTGAACTGTGTCATTAAGGATATTCTTTTCCAACCCGCTGGAGTAAAAGAGGAAGTAAATTGGCAAAGGGATGCTTTCTGGAAAAGCTGTGTTGTACCACCCCCTAGTGGAAAATCTGTTTTTCAATTTTGGAATAGTTTTTTTGAATTGCATAAGTTGTGTTCAAAGGTAGTTCAGCAACTGGGAGTAATTTATGGACTCTGTGCTTTTTCATGCACCCTCCACCTCTGTCTAAGACAGAATGCCTCCCACCTTTTCTGGGTTTTAATTATCTATGCTGCAGCATTAAGTCGTTATAAATATCCCTAATCATAGCTTTTAGACCAAAGCTATGACCGTGTCTATGTAGCTAACATTAATCCAAGAAGGATGGGAGAAGGAATGCATGAACCCAAGTGGGAACCCAAGTTTCAAAGAGGAAGATTCTGAAAATGATCGGTACTGAGTTAGAATTAAGGTTGGTTTTTTTTAAAAAAATTGTAATTAAATGTAAACATACATACAAAGGAATCAAATAACACATGCAAACAAGGCTACAGAGAAATGGAGGAGTTTAGAGACATACAGGAAGTTTTGAGGTGATGTTTACCATGCAGATGTGCAGAAGTCTACTGAAGGAAGCTTGTGAATGACCAGTATATCAACAACAAAGGGGGAACCAAACTGTGAGTTTGGGGGTGCTACTCTGTTAGAGTGACATACAGATCTGTGGCTGGGCACCCATTTTTATATCCTAGAGAAGGTGTCCTGTGGGGCAGGATTATGGATCTAAGACAAAGGACTGAGAGGTTTCCCAAACTTACATCTAAAAGCTATGATGGCACCCTATTGGGTACATCCTGGAATCTGCATAGGTTGATGGCTGATACTTTCTGATACTTCAGATAATATCAGGAAAAGGACCATATATATGTTTCCCAGAGAAATATTCACATTCAAAAGGAAATATGACCCAGGAAGCAAGCCATAAAGGATAGATGTAGGTGGTTTGCAGAGAAATGTCACCAAAGGATATTTACACATGAAAGAGACAAAGGGAGCTTTTCAGGTAAAGAAGATCTCCATACTGGGGCATGCTGGAATGCTGAGAGCGCTGGTACTTACCTGGTGTGGGAGGCAGATTGCATATACACAAGACAAATGTTTGTTTCAGCAGCCTCCAGGGCCAATGTTTTAGGCAAGCTCCCATGATCATGTGTGTGTCCCTTGCACTGTCAGGAGCAATGCTTTTTGGGGGACCCATAAATGCTGATGTAGCAGGCTGACCTCTGATGCTTATCACCCTATTTCCTTTATATAAACAGCTCTGTTGTTATTTTGTGACTTGCTTTGAGTTAACTGTGCATTTTCTGACTTTCATCATCTGGTTTATGCTAGAATTAGGAAAGGTGACAGTTTGCATGAATATGGGCTTCTAGGCTGAAGATTCCTGAGCAAAAGAAGATCAACTAACTTGAAGTCGTCTCTGAAACTTTCTGTGTATTCAGCAACTGTAGCACTGCTAGCTTCCTGAGCCATATCTGAAAACAGAAAATGTTTGTGACTGTCTCTGTGTGTATAAAGGGGAAGTATAGGCCAAAGATCAAGGTTACAGCACTCTGGCCCTAGAACACCTTGTTCATTTCCAGTATGACAGACACACATCTTCTGCCAGGGAACCTCTCTGCAAAGACAAGTATTTCCCTCCACCAAGCCAGCACAACAAAATAAGGGACAGTGACCATGAAACAGCAGAAACACTTGGAGGCCAATGAGCCTTGCATAAACAAATAAAGTTGTCAACAAGGAATATCTTGTACTGAGCAAGAACTGGGTGTAGTCACATTGGAGGCTGAAGGGGAAGGGTAGAAAGAGGTGAAGAAAAGGCAGAGAAGGACCAAGGATACCATGATGTCATCAGCCTTACAAAAGTGAGAACAAAGACAGGCCAGGGTAAAGTTCTACTTTCCATCATCAGTGGAGTGCCCTAATCAAGAAGCCTTTGCATGCAGGGCTGGCTCGCCCACTAGGTGAGCTAGGCGCTCGCCTAGGGCGCCGGCCCTGCAGGGGCGCCAAAATGCCCCCCACCCCCCCGTGAAAAGCCCCCCAGGCCGCCCAACGCCAGCAGCCCCGGCTTTCCTGGGTGCCGCGCCGCCGCCCCTGGGAGGGAAGGGGGGCGTTCTAAACCCGCCCCTTCCCTGGCTCTCCCAGGTGCCTAGCGGCTGCGAGGCACCTGGAAGAGCTGCGCCGCCGCCGCTGTGAGGGAAGGGGCAGGCTTCTAAGCCCGCCCCTTCCTCGGCTCTCCCAGGCGCTGGGCCATCTCCAGACCCCACCAGGAGGCTGGCATCCCTGGTGGGGTGGGCGCCCCAGGCTGTCCTGCCTAGGGTGCCCAGACACCTGGGGCCGGCCCTGTTTGCATGTAATGAGACTTGGCTCACCTAGGGGAGTGCAATGTGTAAGTGTGAAGTGTGAATGAGACTGAATTAGGGTGCACATGTGGTTTCAATAAAGCTTTCAGTTTTAAAAATGATCCTTTCCTACTTCTGATGCAGGACCCATGGCATAGCCTCCTGTCTGGAGGGATTGAACCTTCTGCATGCAAAACAGGTACTCTATACTAAGTCATAGTTCTTTCCTAAACCCAGCATCTCCTGTACTTAGAGTGAAAATATCTCTATACCAACAGCCATGGCCCAAAGAGCACCTGCTTTAGACCAAGACAGACAACTGGTCCATCTAGTTCAGTATTTGCCATGACTGACAGCATATCCCCAATACTTGCTACCAAAGATCCTCTACCTGCAACTGCTGAAACTACACCTGGGACCTTCTTAATCCACAGCTTCTGCTGTACCACTGAGCCATGTTCCTGTCTGTAACAAACAACACAAAGTTTTATACTGTATGGGAGCTTATAGGAAACTAAATTAGGTACTCCTCCCCACCACACTGTCTTTTCCTGTCATCTTTCTGTCAGGCTCCACTCTTTTTCCTATCTGACTTTAAAAAGCAGTGTTGAATTTTACTCACACTTCTCACATAAACTGCTAGTTGTTTTCTACTGAGGATGAGCAATGCTATTGCCATCTGAGTTAATGAGGCCCGGACAGGGTAAGGATCAATTCAAGACTGAAACAGCAGCAGAAATAAGACAACATAAAATTCTGATAAGTTTGGTGCATTCCAGCTCTTCAGGTTAACCATTTCCTTCCTTTCATACATATCTTAAAGATGCTGATGGAGTAACTCCATACACTTTACTACCCAAGTTCTTTCTAATTCTTTCTGAAACATATAAATGCCACATAGATGGCATGTCATTATTCTCATGATTGACACAAGAAGCTGCCTTATACTGAGTTAGACCATTGGTCTATCTAGGTCAGTACTGTCCACTCTGACTATAGTGGCTCTCCAGGTCTCAGAGGTATGTGATGTCACCAATTACCTAATTCTTTTAAATGGAGATGTCACAGATTGATCCCTGAACCTTGTGTATGCCAAGCAGATGCTCTATCACTGATCATTGGGGGCTCACCATGGTTATAATCATAACTGTGTCCTCCAGACCATGGTCTCTAGATATGGTGGACCAGGAGCCTGGTTCTCTCCCTGTCCTTTTTCTATAGTAAGGAAATAAAGTGAATCTTTTAGGACTAATGCTTGTTACAGAATTTGTCATTCTTATCTGAGGTGGTTCTATATTTTGTAATCTCATAACTTTTAAGAGGACGAATGTGTAGGAATGAATGGGATGAAATGATAGGATCCAGACCTTTATGTTCATTCTGGTCTATGTGTCTTTTCCAATTTAAACTGAGTGTCTTATCACAGGTGATAAACACAATAGCAATGGACTGATGCAACAGACCAGAACTTTGCTATTATTATTTGTAGCCTCAGTTGCTGCAACTACATGATTGTGTTGAGTTATATATGAACTGAGTGCCAATGCCAAAATAATAGATAGTGAACGGGGCTTTATTGCCCTTTCTTTTTTGTATGAATGATAGAATAAGGGAAATATGATTTTTCGTGGTTGTCTTGTAGCAGGAAAAAACAAAGGAAGATGAAGAAGGCTGAAATTGAGTATTAAAGAAAAATCCCAGGAACAGTGAATGTGCAGTTAACATTTATGACAAAAACTGCATACCTTTGCTAGGGGGTATAAGCTTACCTGCTTCATACGTATTTCTTTCTTTTGTCCTGCTTGAACTCCACAAGGAATTCAGTTATTCAAAATAAGCATATTTATTCAAATGAGTTATTCAAATGAGCATATACAGATGTCACAAAAAAAAACTTAGAGTTTGGGTGGCATTTTGCATTGCAGTTACAATTCAAAATGGTACCCATTCTTGCAGTAGCAGCAGCAGTCTCCAATGGAAGGAGGAGATGAAGATTAACAGAGGAGGAGAAGTTAACTGGGCCATAGGAGCCAGACCAGGATGGAGCTGCCCATAGGACAGAGCAAATAGTGTTATAGAACAGAACCTCCCATTTTCTGGAGCTCAGATTTGTCACCTGCTTAGGGACAGTGAAGAGGAGGAGGAGGAGGAGGAAGAAGAAGAAGAGGAGGAGGAGGAGGACGACGACATTGGATTTATACCCCGCCCTTCACCCAGAGTCTCAAAGTGGCTTACAAACTCCTTTCCCTTCCCCTCCCCACAACAGACACCCTGGGAGGTAGGTGGGGCTGAGAGAGTTCTGACAGAAACAGCTCTTTTTCAGGAACAGCTATGACAGGACTATGGCTTCCCCAAGGTCATCCAGCAGCTGCGAGTGGAGGAGTGGGGAATCAAACCCAGTTCTCCCAGATTAGAGTCTTCCAGATTAGATGATGTAGCTTTACTGAAGTAAAGTAGGTATGTACCTGGTTAACAGTGTGAATGAGAGGCCAGTGGAAGCTCCTCACAGGAGTAGAATATACGGTTGGATCCTCTGCTTCACTAGGGTTCTGTGAGCACAAAGACCCTGAGTCTTGCAGAAGATGTGTGTTCTGCTGGTATAAGGGTCCTTTTGCTGGGGGAAGGTTCCAGCAGAACATAGTCATAGGATCCTAGAAGTACTTGGGGAAAAAATCATATGCCCCTCTGCTTCTCACTGCATAATCCTTGTGACAGTTGTGTCATGCAGTGAGTGATAGCTGCACCTGTTGGTTTGTCATGCATTCCTTGCCACCATTCCTTACAATAGTAGTGATTCAAGCTGTGGTTGCTGCCTTGCTGGATGTCAACCAGTTACTAGTATGGAATGAGGAAGAGGACCTAGCAGACTTGCCAGCAGACATCACGAGGCATAATGTGTCTGTGTAGGGCCGCTCACTTGCACTGGTTCTGGGCACTGCTAATTGCTCGGCAGCTTTGTAGTAGGTGGAGCCCTGATGCCTCTGTGACTTCTTCCTCAGACTCTATGCTATTTGCCTTCTTTATGTTCAACTCTAGAAGTCTCTGATAAGAACATAAGAACATAAGAGAAGACAATGTTGGATCAGGCCAATTCACCCATCCAGTCCAACAGTCTGTCACACAGTGGCCAAAAATACTAGGTACAAAAAAAGAGGGGGGGATTTAACCGTAAAACCTGGGATCCAGAACTAAAAAGGTAAGTCGAACAGATCAGAGGGCCAACAATAAAAACTTAATTTCACTGACTGCTCTTTGCTTAAGGACAATTTTACTGAGGATGCTTTGGCTAAACAATCTTTGGAAGGCATTTTCTAGACCAGAAATTATTATCAGTGAAACATCATTTGGCATGTGATTGCATCTTTGCATCATTTATACAGTGATTGCATCATTTATACTTTTATTCTGTGCCTAGTGGTTTCATTTTGGAATAATTCTTTTCTGGTCCATCTTGTATCTATGTTACATAATTGTATGATTGTATTGTACTATGGTATAAGCCAATATGCTCCTCATTATGTTTGACCTCTGAAGAAGGCCTATACAGGCTGAAACGCGTCAGGTCAAGTCCATTGGCCCTTGTGTTCTAAATTTTGGCATTTTTACATGAGGTGTGATTGGGCCCTTATATGCTTTTTAATTCTTTGTTAATAAATACATGTATCTTTTCATACTATATAAATTAAGTTTTTATTGTTGGCCCTCTGTTCTGTTTGATTTACCTTTTTAGATTCTGGATCAAAATACTAGCTGCCATCAGGATGTCTACCAGTGGATCCAGGACATTTGAAGCCCTCCCACTGTTGCCCTCCCCAAAGCACCAAGAATACAGAGCATCACTTACCCCAGACTGAGAGTTCCTATATATATCTTCTGACTAATAGCCACTGATGGACCTCTGCTCCATATGTTTATCCAATTCCTTCTTGAAGCCCTCTATGCTTGTAGCCACCACCACCTCCTGTGGCAGTGAATTCCATGTGTTAATCACTCCTTGGGTGAAGAAATACTTCCTTTTATCCATTCTAATCTGACTGCTCAGCAATTTCATTGAGTGCCCATGAGTTCTTGTATTGTGAGAAAGGGAGAAAAGTATTTCTGTCTCTACCTGCTCTATCCTATGCATAATCTTGTATACCTCAGTCGTCATTTCTCTAAGCTAAAGAGCCCCAAGCACTTTAACCTTTCTTCATAGGCAAAGTGTTCCAACACTTTAATCATTCTAGTTGCCCTTTTCTGCACTTTTTCCAATGCTATAATATCCTTTTTGAGGTGTGGTTACTAGAATTGCATTGTTTTGCCTACAGATATGTAGCTCCAGTATCTCTAACATCTCATCCCCACGGTAGGTACAATAGTTCGGGGGGGGGGGGGGAGAGGCATGAAAACATGCCTTTAATTTAATCCTGGGTTTTGTTGTTTTTTTAAAAAAATGTTTTTCTTTATTGGTGTCTCTTTTCCTCATCTTAATGCCTAGCAACCAAAAAAATCTATTCAGGCTGGAATATAAGAAGTCTGATATTACATTATTTTCCCATAGGCTGGGAAAATAGGCAGAATAAATGGAATGTTTTCCCTCTTATACTGTCACTGTTTGCGGGATAACCACAGTTAACTGGAGTCATCAGCTCTGCACAAAAGTGAAAACATATTTGGGTCTATCATGGATTCCCTCTCCCATCAGCATGAGGAAAATCTTGGACTGTAATTTAGACTATAAAACACTGCATTTTTTCAGAGGTAAAGTATAAATCAGACCTAAGCCTGAATTCATAAAGTCATGGAAGTAGAAGAAATATTATAATTAATTCTGTCTAATCCTTCTATACTGAAATCCAAACTATCTATAATAGAATAAGGTACCCTATGGCATCAGAAGTTGAACAGCTTTTTTAGTTTTAGCTGTAAGAAGTGAATAGTCTACTCCAATTGCAGAGAGAATCATAGTTCAAGAACACTTTCCCAGGATGGTTAACCATTTACAATGCAAAGAGTTAAATCCTTCTAAGCCCATTGATTTTAAAAAGAGAAGAGGAGATTGGATTTATACCCCAACCTCTACTTGGAGTCTCAGAGCAGCTTACAAACTCCCTTCCCTTCCCCTCCCCACAACAGACACCCTGTGAGGTAGGTGGGGCTGAGAGAGCTCTTTCAAGAACTGCTCTTTGGCTTGCCCAAGGTCATCCAGCAGCTGCAAATGGAGGCATGGGGAATCAAACCCAGTTGTACCAGATTAGAGTCTGTGCACTTAACCACTACACCAAACTGGCTCTTTAATGACCTTAGAAGGGTATAGCTCTGTTTGGGTAGTTTCAGAAAGTAGCTGTGTTGATCTCCAGTAGAAAAACTAGCCTGGAGTCCAGTAGCACCTTGC
Source organism: Gekko gecko (assembly GCA_029375565.1). Lineage (NCBI taxonomy): Eukaryota > Metazoa > Chordata > Lepidosauria > Squamata > Gekkonidae > Gekko > Gekko gecko. Next base: position 129,463,658 of record JAPDNY010000009.1, read on the forward strand.
TTTGTGGGGTATAAGCTTTCGAGAGTGAAAGCTCCCTTCATCACATTCTTAGGACTTTACTGTTCATGCTGTACTGTAAGTCATGCCAGATGGCAGGCTACAGGATCTCACAGCTGCTACCCTGACTTTCTTTGAACTATATCCCATTGAATAACAAAATATTTAGAGGGGGTGAAAGATATTTAGAGATATTTAGTGGGTTGTTACCCCTGTCTTGAAGTGGGCAGTGATGCAACTCCTAAAAAAACCTACTCTGGACCCAGGAGAGTTGAATAAATACCACCTAGTAGCAGTTTCCATTGAAGAATGTACCAATCTTGAGCAAGGTAATTGGAAAAGTGGTGGCTGGGCAACTTCAGGGATTCCTGAATGAAGTGGAGTGTTTGGATCCATTCCAATCTGGATTCAGGCCCAGTTATGGGACTGAAATGGCCTTGGTCATACTTGACATGTGCTGGGAAATGGTGAGGGAGAGTGCGACTCTGTAATTTCTTCTGGACCTCTCAGAGCTTTTCAATACCATTGAGCCTCATATTCTTCTGGGCTACCTTTTGGCTCTGTTTTCAGTCATACCTCAAAGGTATATGTTTGTTGTAATATTGGAAGTTGTATTGGAAGTATTTATAATAAAGTATTAAGAAAAGGTTTAAAAAATATATATTTCAGAGTATATTGCGGGAGGACTGCTACTCTGCCTCTTAGCCTCTGGCCTATGGGCTTCCCACAAGAGCCCCCTTGTTCTTCAGCATGCACATGAAACCTCTGGGAGAGATCATCTGGAGATCTGGGCTGGATTGACACTCATATGCAGATTAGGGGTGTGCATTCATCTTTGCTGAAAGGAAGAAATAGCCAAAAAATGCCTTATGGTATTTTTCAGGTATGTACTCTGCTGAATCAGATGCTCTAATCTGATTTGGCTACCAATAAGGTACTCCTGAATAAAAGCTGGTCTTATTCAGCTTTCATTCGGGTTCTCATCCCCAAGTCAGGGAGGGAAGGGAAAACAGATTGGGTAGGCATTTTTAAATGGCTCCCAGATCTGGCTGCTTCCCCAGCCAGCCTACTGTGGCAGCCAACTGGGGAAGCAAAGGAGAGGCACCTTTAATAGCCTCCCCAATCTGTCTTCATTTCCTCTAGTGAGCCTGCCACGGCAGACCAGCTAAGGAAGCGAAGGGAGATCAGGTCTACCTCCAATTCTCTACCTCCCATTCCCTTCCCCAGCCCCATGGAAGGCTGGCTGGGAAAGGGAAAGCAGCAGTGCATGGTAAGGGGATTTAAATGCCATCCCCTCCATTCTCCTGCCAGGCCTGAGAGTCGTGCTGCAGCTGCAATGCAATCTCTCCATTGTACCATATAGTCCCATAGGGAAAAATAGAGAGACACCACAGAAGGTGTTAAACATTTTTAAACCCCTTCTCTGTGCAAAGGGGAGGCATTTAAAGATGCCTCCCTGATCTGCCTTCTCTTTCCCAGCTGGCCCACCTTGGAAGGCCAACTGGGGAAGCAAAGGGGAGGGAGAGCAGGTCAGTTTCATTCCCCCTCCACTTGGAACCAGAGGGGGAGTGAAACTGACATGCTGTAATGGCCAGCTGAATATTTTTGGCAATGCGGAGTATTCCCTGTATTTACCAATATTGGGGTGGGTGGGTTTCTGTGTACATCCCTAATTCAGAAGACATTCAGCTCAATCTCACACTTCCAGCAGATTTCAGGGAGGCTGGGGAATTCAGGAACAGGTATATGGAGGCAGTATTGGCACTGATAAGGGCTAACAAGATGACACTTAATCCTGACATAGCGGAGGTGCTAGTCATGGGGGGGGGAGAGGTCTGACCAAGATACTGTGATGTCTCCTATTCTGAATAGGTGTGCACTCCCCCTAAAGGAGCATGTTTGTACTAGGTGCTAAGAGACCTGGTCATCCTGTTGGATAAGCAGGTGGCAGCAGGCCCAATACAAGGTGCTGGTATTGCCCTATAAAGCCCTATGCAGCTTGAGCCCAGCATATCTGAGGGACACTCCCATATGAATCTACCCAACCTCTCAGGTCATCTTCAGAGGCACTTCTTCAGGTGCCCCAAGACTCACCTGTCCCCTTCTCTTGCCATCTTTCACCACTGAATGAAGTCTCTTTTGTTTTGTATGATGTTCCCTCAGTGATCCCACCCTCCTGCCTTATGTTTTACTTGTTTTTTATGGTTTTGCATATTTTAGCTTGGTTTTAGTTTAATAATGTGTTTTTCATTGATTTTAATAATTTTTAAGATGTGCTTTTATTAAGTGTGCTTTCAATCTGTTAGCCACCTTAGTGGCCCTGATGAGGGCAGAAAGGTGGGTCACCAATTTTGTAAATAAATAAATAAATATAATCAAAGGGGGTGCTACAAATCCTGTCTCTAGATATCATTTCACAAATATTGGAAACATTTATTAATTTATCATGGGAGTTTAAGGGAAAGCTGAAGAAATCAAAACCTTGTCTTTATTTAAGATACGACCATGTGAATCAAGATTGTAGATTGGAGTGTATCAAGCCCATCTTGCTTTTCATGGTTCAGTCCAAATTTAACAGGAAATATACAGTGTTCACAATTTATGCTAAGAACATAATGTTAACTTGTCCAGATGTGGAAACAAGTGTGTGCAAAGGTTCTATGTTGTCTTACATATATGAACAGTTTGTTTCATGAGTAATTCCTCATGCTGAAACTCCCAGATTTTCGTACATGGTTCCCTTTCCTGGTTTGAGATCATGGGTGGATTGCTGAACACATGATCAGGTTTAGCTGACAATGTTTTGATATAGATTACCTGTGGGAAGGGGTGATAGGATTGAATCAGTGTGTAATTCTGTATTGGTCAAGCTCCAAAACACCACTAACTGACCAGGGACAGTACACAAGAACATTGCACACTACTTCATGTGAAGTCCTAAGTACGGAGACGTTAAAATAATAGTAAGCTATAGCTGCAATGCTTGGGATTCTTTCCTGGGTGTAAGTTCCATTGAATAATATGGGACTTACTTCTGAGTAGATCTTCATAAGATTCCTCTCTAGATCACCTGAGTGGACAGAATCAGGTAGTTATTTCAAAGGAAGAAATACAGTGGAACCAGTTCCCATCTGACTCAAGGCATCTTCTATCTGAAGCATTTCCACTTGATTTTGTCAAACTGTTTTTTGAAGATAAAAGCTACCTCTGAGGAATTCTGTGGATCACAATCTAAAAATTGTAGTTGTACAGGAAAAGTCTTTCCTGATTTCTCCCAGCCAGGGCCAAATGGCTGTAGCTGGTAACATGTCCATGTGACTTTTGTCACCTGCACAGATGGCCTGCACAGATGGCCAAGCTTCATATCCATATGCAAGACACTTTGACACCTTTTACTGGAGCTGGCAGGCATACAGGTGCCTTCTCACACATGGGAAGAGCTAGGCCCAAGACATCAGCACATCAAAGGATTCTCTAACATGACACAGAACATGTAGGCAATGCCTAGTAACTGGAGACTTGGACACGCCCCTCCACTCCCACACAATTGGATAATGGCCATATCTGATAGTGACGGAGGAGGGGGTTTAATTGTGATCACCCTATGGGAAGAGGGGAAGAGTTTTCTTGGGAAGAGAGTTCCTTTTTGGAGGAGAGTTCCTTTTTGGACTGTATACCTGCAACATGGAATTTTACTGCTAGGCAGCCAAGTTGGTCTTGGTTGCCATCATCAACCATGTGGTTCATCCTCAAGATTCCCTGCTTACACATTGGACATTGAATCCTCTGATACCTCTGAAAGACTGGTAACTATGAATACCTCTATTGTGTAGTTAGAGCTGATTATACTATAGGCATTATTTGTTTTTGTTTACCTTTTGCTAGTCTCATTATATATGCATGCTTTTGCACTGAAGAAAGATAATATATAACCAATATTATATGGACTTGTTTTCCTCTGTTGCAACTTGATCTCTAAGACTGAATCTTGTGCCTAAACCGTTTGCCTAAGAATTGTTTGCAGCCCTGGCACAGAGCTGATAAGTTTTTAATTCCCAGAGACCAGGCAGAAGTTGGGATCTCTACTCCTGATCATTGGTGGGGGGCCTTTGTGTAAGAGATCCTGTTGGCAGTGTCTACTGATACCCTAGAGCATGTACAGACATACTCCTGGGGGCTTATTTAATTCTTACTGAAGTCTTGGACTGGGGTGGGAGAGAAGAAATCCATGACAGTAGTTATGGGTCTGGTACTTAGGGCAACCAATATTATATTTGTATTGAAATTTCTTCTTCCCATTGAAGGTGGCTCTCAACAACAAGTGCTACATAATCTCCTGGCACCGACACAGAAACAAAGGTTGCTGTAAAGAATCTGTGAGTCTTAAAAGGAAAAAGAAACCCACTTTTTATTGCTGAACCTTAATACAACTGTACTTCAGCTATATATCTTGTATTTATCAATTAACTTTTGAGACTATATCCTTGTTTTGGATACCTAAGTAGAAGAACAGGGATGCTACTTAAAATGTGTGACAAAACTCAAGCTTTGACATTTATTCTAGAAGATTTGGAAATGGAAAACCATCAAATAGAAGAATATCAAATAGAGTTCGTTTGTGGCTCCAGCACCTAGGCGAAGGGCCGAGGTGAGCACCCAGGATAAAAGTTCTGCCAAAACCCACAAATCCTATACTACTTTAATGGTTTACCCTAGTTAAAATAACACACATACACATTATTTTTCAGAAAGAGTGGGTTAAAATTGGCCATAACTTTATTGCTTACAGCTGTAGTAAGCCCTGGCACAGCATGGGGCAAGGATCCTGCTCCTCGACTGAACTGCCCATCAGTCGATGCTCCATTGATCACCTTGGGATGGCAGGTTTTTGGATCCCACTAGGGTGCCACTTGAGCATGAGGGTAATTCCCCAGACACGCCCCCGGGCTGGGCATATCAGTCACCCCTCATGCCAAGACCACTTGAAGGGATCCCCAAACTCAGGAAATGGGCACACAGGCCATTTTTCCTGACAATGGATCCAGCCCCATGCTGACACTGCCAAGTTGTGACAAGAAAAACAAATATACAAGAATTACATGCAACCCCTGTAAGAAACCTATCTAAAAGGGGTGGGAGGGCAGGCCAAGCTGTCCAACGGCTAAAGATGGTGATCTGCAATGTTGTGGTGCCCTAAATAGCCATCTGGCACCTCTGACCCCCAGGTCCCCTCCAAACCAGCTCATAGGGTCAGCCCCATCATCAGGCTCCAGCTTCCCGCACTTGATTCAGACCCACCCCCTCTGCCTGACAATGGAGGGGAGGGGGGATCCATGGCTGCTCTCTGCTCTCACCCTTCCCTGCGGCTCAGCAAACAGGTCCCGGGGAGTCCGGGTCCCGGCATGTATAAATTTTGCACTTTGTAGTTTAAAATTGGCTGTATTATAGGGCCAAGTCTGCATTGCCACACAAATGGAGAGAAATAAGAAGCGATTATTCCCCCTTGACATTGTCACAAAAGCACCTATGTTGCCAAACTTTCAAACTGTTTTGTTCATAAAATATGATAGAGGAAGGAAATACAGCAAGATACATGTAAGGAAATCTGAAAACTGGTAGAGTTCAGATTCATAAAGAAAAGGCATTCAGCATATCTTTATTGGCTTTACAAAACTCCAGCAATATTACCACCAAAGGACTCTTCTTCAGTTAGTATCATTCCATAAATCATTATGTTTATTTATTTCATAAACTGATTTTTTTTAAAAAATCCACATTTTACATTCCAAAGAACTGCATTGCATATCATACCAAAGGGGTGGGGGGATCTACAACAAAGAGGTGTAATAGAAGAAATGCCATAGAGGATGCACAATGGTGATTCAGCAAGCTTTTGCATCCAGTCTAAATACATTGGTTGTTAGTTAAAGAACAAAACCAGCCAGTTCCTGTCCCTTGAGCTTACAAAAAGTTTAGACTTGGTATGTGGTTCAAGTTGTCCCCTTCCAACTATGCTTCACATAGCTTCTTAAAATGAACTGCTCTATTTTTAAAGGGATTCGAGGAGTGATTTTAAAAGAGATTAGAATTTTATGAGGAAGTCCCACATTCAATCAACTTGTGGAAACTCTTCCGAAAAGTATCATCTAAAAAAGCATAAAGGAATGGGTTGAGGCAACTGTTAGCATAACTCAGTGTGGTGATGAAATAGGAGATCCCAATTATCAGAGGGGTTTGTGGGATGTCTGTGGTGAGGGCTACCACAGTGCTGAGGTGATAGGGGGTCCAACAAAGCAGGCACACAGCCAAGATTACCAGCACCATTATGGTCACTTTCTTCTTGGCTTTGTCCAAGGCTTTAGCATTGCTGTGGAGACGCATGTGCCTTAGTTTGTAAAGCATGGTGCTGTACAGGATGCAAATGGTGGACACTGGGATGGCAAAACCCACAATCAGGGTGTAGAGCCGGCTCACTTTCCACCAGAAGCCCTCTGGATTGGGAAAGACAAATACGCACTGGGATCTCCCCTCTTCAGTATGTATCTTGGCAAAGATACTGAAGGGCAAGATAATTATTGTGACAAAAAACCAGACGCTCACACTCACCAGCTTTGCAGCCCTGTATGTGCGATAGGATATTTTCTTTGATTTGATAGTGGCAACCACCACCAGATATCGATCAATGCTCATGACAGTTAGAAAATAAATGCTTGAAAATGTGTTGTACTGGTCTATGGAGATAATCAGTTTGCACATGAATTCGCCAAAAGGCCACTGAAGCAGCAGGTAGTCTGCTATGTTGATGGGAAGAACCAAAGTAAAGAGCTCATCAGCAATAGCCAGATTTAGGATGAAAATGTTGGTCACTGTCTTCATTTTGGGAGCTTTTAGGATGACATAAATGACAGCAGAGTTGCCTGTGAGTCCTACAGCACAGATAACAGAGTAAATGATGGGCACAGCAATGTAGAACTTGGGGATCAGTTGTGGAGCTGACATGTTCTGCCACCGATGTCCCGTGCTGTAGCAACCAACATCCACTTCAGGGCAGGAAACATTGGGTTCAGACTGAGAAGAAAAATTATCCATTTCCCAAAGCTACCAAGTCTGGTGTCCTCTGGTTAATGTTTAGTTTGGTGAACCTGGGAAGTGCAGAGCTTTTTTAAAAAAGATCACAGATGAGATCCATCCATTTGTCTCAGAGATTTTCTTCAGATCCATCATTCTTGCAGCTGTTGAGGATAAGCTGGTCATGTCATTTACCTTTTAAAGCACTTTCTTCTTGATTTACTTAGACTGGTAATGCAGTTCTTGGGGATAGTTCTTACATCTGTCCTTCTAACATTCCTATTTTCAATATTTCCTAAAGAAAATACATTTTTAGTACAAATAATTAAGTTTGCTTCTGAGTTTTTAGACACAATTCACCTCTTGTGAAATTCATATAATGTTTATCATTTAGCACAAAACTGTCTTTTGTCACATAGTTGTCTTAGTTCTATTTCTTTGAATTGCATAGTGGTAACATGCCACACAAATAACTGTTTTGGAAGGAAATACTAAGCACATATTTAAAGCATTCTTCTCTGAATGAAGAATCTCAAATGAGAGGCTAACCACGCTATATACACATGATTCTCCCTCCTTAATTCATTCAGAGATATTCTTCTCAACAGTATTCTCACATTTCTATTATGCTCTTTGTAGCATGAGTTTTTAAAAGCTAATCTTTAGGATTCTTCCTTCTTCCTTACCTTGTTAGCTGAGGTTCTGTTGTCCTTTCCTGCATCCTTCTGCAGGTACTCTGCTCTGAAGGCTCAACAGCAAGCTGAGAATCCCCAGCAAATTGCTGTGATGCTGAAACACTGGATAGCTCCCTAGCAGCAGCAGCATCTCTGCACAGTTCCTGAATGCCTGGGTCCTGGATAGCTCCTTCTGAATTAAACACTCACCCCTCTTGGCTGGGAAACAGAGCGCAGGTGCTGTCTCAGCATATGAGCCTAGCACTTTCCAGTTAGCAGGTCAGCCCACACAAAGACAAATTTATATTCCCTCCTCATTACAGGCTCATCTCCTCTGAAGTTGTAAACCTGTGGTTAACTAGCAAGGTCCCATTTTTTCTTTTATTCCTTCTGCGTGCAAAGCAGATGCTCTACCACTGATCATGGGAGGGGGGAGTTTGATTTTAAGTATGTAATAAACACTTCTTTTCTGTTATGAAGCGATCAAGGCCACTAGATGTTCCAGTATTTTAATAATTTGAGAAAGAACTAGGAAGGATCCTTTTGCTCTTTTCCTCCACACTATTCATAATTATAACATCTCTGTCTTGATCCCCCCCCCTCCATACTGTCTGTTTTGTAAATGAAAAAGCTCTCTCCTCTTTACTTTTTCTCCTAGGCAAGGTTTTCCAATCCACCGGCAGTTTTTTTTGTTGAACTTCTTTAAAGCAATCTATCCCAGGCTACACCAGAAATTTAAATTGAAGCCCCAACATCTTTTGCATGGATGAACTGACTATATTGGGATGTCATTTGTAACATCTTTACTTGGCACTTATCTTGCACTTTGCTGTTGTAAAATCAGTAGCTGAAGAAATGGTTGTGAAAATGCAGAGAGGACACCCTATCCTTCCCCACTTACTTTTCAATCGTGTTTACTGTAAGGAAGCTTCATCTCCTCCATAGCTGATGGATGAACAGGGTGGAGGAGGTCGCTTAAAGTCTGTTGCCGTTTCCCCTGTCATCCTGTTCCAAAAAAACTGTGTGTAGCCCAGCTCTGCCACACAGAAGAAAGAGAATGAGGAAGAATACCTGGATTGCAGCACCAGTGGCTGTTGCTTTACCAGGGAATAAACTGGAGTGAGTTCTTCCCAGGCTGGAGGGGGACCTTTTATTCTTTCATATTTGACACTGCAAGCATCCAGTCATGGGCTGTTGCATCAGCAGCTCTAAGGCAATTGAACAATGACACTGAGGGCTTTTTCAAACAGAATGCTATTTGCTAGGTGATGCTTTGTTGGTCTCGCTGCTGAAGCCCAAACTATCTGACAATTCTTTAAATTTATTTTAAATAATTACAGGTTTATCTGTGGGTGGTTGTACCTGTTTTCAAATTGCCAGTGCTTCTCTGTGGCTAGCTCTCATTACAATCTGTGTGAGACATGGAATCTGTATTTCATACCAAACAGTGGATGCTAATATATTATACATCATTAAAATGCTTAATTAAATCCTTATATGCATGCTTCTAAGTCTGCAGGATCAAGAAAACAGCTAATTTGCAAACTGCAACTGTCCCTGAACTATTTTGTGTATTCAGCAATGTTAACACTGTTAATTTCTTGAACCTCTTTAGAAACAGAGAAAACTTACAGGAGCAGGAGCAAAATGTGTGCGTGTGTATCTATGGCAGAGGTATCATATAGACCAGGGGTGTCAAACATGCAGCCTGGGCGCCGGATCAGGCCCCCGGAGGGCTTCTATCAGGCCTGCAGTGGAACTGGCTGTCTTTTGCTTCTTCTTCCAGTTCTGTTGCTGCTGCATCATTGTAGGTTTGCAGCTTACAGACATACACCTGAACAGCATGCTCGAGATTGCGACAGCACAGACATTTTGATGCAAAAATTCAGAGGAAGAGGTGTCGGTTATCAGACTTGTTAAATAAAGTATTGCAAGACTGCTAATGTTTAAAGCATGTTTTTTATTTTAAATTAAAAAAACCCTTTGTGTTTGTGTCCTTTAGAAAATTTATATCTCTGCTACCTGGCATTACATTTTATGACACACGTGGGCCAGCCCAAAAAGGTCTCATTTATGCCAAATCCAGCCCTCATAACAAATGAGTTTGACACCCCTGATATAGACCAAAGACCATACAGGCTGTACTCCCTGGCCCGGGGACACATTATTCTCAAATGTGGCATGTGAAGTGCTGGAAACCTCTCAGTGTAAGCCAAGCCTCCTCTGCCCCAGGCCAGTATTGCAAGATAAGGAGAAGTGACCCTGAAACAGCAGAGACAGTTGGAGACTGATAAGCTGTCCAAAACCAGCAGAGATACATACAAGGTACATCTGGTACCAAGCAAGAACTAGGCATATCCCCATTTGGAGAGTAAGGGGAAAGGGCAAAAGAAGTGAAGAAAGAGCAGAGAAAGAACAGAGTCATCATGATGTACTTTCCATTGTCAATGGAGCTCTCCTGCTCAAGCAGCATGTGTGCAACATCAAGTCTGGCTAACCTAATATTTTAAATAAAGCTTTATTTCAAAGAGTGTTTTCAGTCTAATCTAGATGTAACCAGGGCATGCACAACAGTAGCCAGACCTTTTCTGCTCAGGAAAATCTACAACTGGCTAACCAGTCAAAGCTGATAAAAGGTCCTTCTGGACACAGCTGCCACCTGCTTATCCAGCAGTAGGTAGGCTTGGGTCCAAGAGCACCCCCAAACTATGGACCTGTTCCTTCAAAATGAGTGCAACTCATGACAAACAGGTGACATCTGAAGTCCTGTTTCAGACCTTCTGTTCTTCAGGAGCACTTCCATCTTGTCAGAATTAAGCTTTAGTTTATTAGCTCACATCCACTCCAAAACTGCCCTCAAATACCAGTTTAGAGATCAGTTACAACAATTTGGGTGACAATCTAGCACAGATTTCCAGATGACTTCATTTAGTGGTTCCAAATGGTTTTTAAGTGTAGGGGTCAAGATGGCTCTTTGTAGGACAATGAAGGTCCAAGGCCAGTGAGCTGAGCAGTAGTCCCCCAGCCTCCTGAAACTTACCCTCCAAATATGACCAGAACCAGCACAAAACAGGGCCTCCCATTCCCAACCTGGAAAGTCAGTACAGAAGAATACTATGAGTGATGGTATCAAAAGCTGCTAAGAAGTCCAGGAAAATCAACAGAATTGTACTCCCTCTGTCTGATCATGGATCAGGTCATATACTGAAGTGACAAAGACTGTTTTAGTCCCATAACAAAGCCTGAAACCAGGCTGGCAAGGATCGAAACAATTTGCTTCATCCAGGCATGCCAAAAGTACTATTCATTGAAAGAAGTTGTATTATTCATTGAAATTCTGTGAGAAAATAAAGCAGCCATTTATAATTGAGGGCTTGTGGCAGTGTTCTTAAGATAGTCTACTATACTTGTTTGTTGTTCAGTCGCACAGTCGAGTCCGACTCTTCGCGACCCCATGGGCCAGATCACGCCAGGCCCTCCTGTCTTCTGCTGTCCTCTGAAGTTTGCTCAATTTCATGTTCGTTGCATCGATGACACTGTCTAACCATCTCATCCTTTGCCGTCCCCTTCTCCTTTGACCTTCAATCTTTCCCAGCATCAGGGTCTTCTCCAGTGAATGCTCCCTTCTCATTTGGTGGCCAAAGTATTTGAGCTTCAGCTTCAGGATCTGGCCTTCCAGGGAACAGTCAGGGTTGATTTCTTTTAGGATTGTCTGATTTGATCTCCTTGCAGTCCAAGGGACTCTCAAGAGTCTTCTCCAGCACCACAGTTCAAAAGAATCTATTCTTCGGCGCTCGGCCTTCCTTATAGTCCAACTCTCGCAGCCATACATTACTACGGGGAATACCATTGCTTTGACCATGCAGACTTTTGTTGGCAAGGTGATGTCTCTGCTTTTTATCATGCTGTTTAGGTTTGCCATCGCTTTCCTGCCAAGGAGCAGGCGTCTTTTAATTCCATGGCTGCAGTCACCATCTGCAGTGATCTGGGATCCTAGGAATGTGAAGTCTGTCACTACTTCTACGACTTCCCCTTCTATTTGCCAAGGAGTGATGGGCCCAGATGCCATGATCTTAGTTTTTTTGATGTTGAGCTTCAAGCCCACTTTTGCACTCTCCTCTTTCACTCTGAGCAAGAGGCTCTTTAGGTCCTCTTCACTTTCTGCCATCAGAGTGGTATCGTCTGCATATCTGAGGTTATTGATCTTTTCCCCAGCAATCTTAACTCCAGCTTGTGATTCATCCAGGCCAGCATTTCGCATGATGTACTCTGCATATAAATTAAATAAGCAAGGTGACAATATACATCCTTGTCGTACTCCTTTTCCTATGCTAAACCAATCAGTTGTTCCATATCCGGTTCTAACTGTTGCTTCTTGACCCTTATACAGGTTTCTCAGGAGACATGTGAGGTGGTCCGGTACTCCCATCTCTTTAAGAACCTGCCATAATTTATTGTGATCCACACAATCAAAGGCTTTAGCATAGTCAATGAAGCAGAAGTAGATGTTTTTCTGGTACTCTCTTGCTTTCTCCATAATCCAGCGAATGTTGGCAATTTGGTCTCTAGTTCCTCTACCTCTTCGAAACCCAGCTTGTACTTCTGGCAGTTCTCTATCCACGTACTGTTGGAGCCTAGCTTGTAGGATTTTGAGCATGACCTTGCTAGCGTGTGAAATGAGTGCAATTGTGCGATAGTTTGAACATTCCTTGACGTTGCCCTTCTTTGGGATTGGAATGTAAACTGACCTTTTCCAATCCTGTGGCCACTGTTGTGTTTTCCAAATTTGTTGGCAAATTGAGTGCAGCACTTTAACAGCATCTTCTTTTAAGACTTTGAATAACTCAGCTGGGATACCATCACCTCCACTAGCTTTGTTGTTAGTAATGCTTTCTAAGGCCCATTTAACTTCGCTTTCCAGGATGTCTGGCTCGAGGTCAGTGATTATACCATCGTGGTTGTCAAGGACATCGAGGTCCTTCTTGTATAGTTCTTCTGTGTATTCTTGCCATCTTTTTCTAATCTCTTCTGCTTCTGTTAGGTCCCTACCGTTTTTGTCCTTTATCATGGCCAGCTTTGCATAGAACGTTCCCTTGATTTCTCCAATTTTCTTGAAGAGATCTCTAGTCCTTCCCAATCTATTGTTTTCCTCTATTACTTTGCATTGTTCATTCAGGAAAGCCTCCTTATCTCTCCTTGCTGTTCTCTGGAAATCTGCATTCAGTTGGGCAAATCTTTCCTTTTCCCCATTGCCTTTAGCTTTCCTTCTTTCCTCTGCTATGTGTAAAGCCTCATCAGACAGCCACTTTGCTTTTTGCATTTCTTTTTCTTTGGGATGGCGGTGAGTGCTGCCTCCTTTACAATGTCACGGACCTCTGTCCATAGTTCTTCAGGCACTCTGTCTATCAAATCTAGTCCCTTAAACCTATTCTTCACCTCTACTGTATATTCATCGGGGATGCGATCTAGGTCAAATCTGAATGGCCTTGTGGTTTTCCCAACTTTCTTCAATTTAAGTCTGAATTTTGCAATGAGTAGCTCATGATCTGAGCCACAGTCAGCTCCAGGTCTTGTTTTTACTGACTGGATAGAGCTTCTCCATCTTTGACTGCAAATTATATAGTCAATCTGATTTCGGTGTTGCCCATCTGGTGATGTCCATGTGTAGAGACGCCTCTTAGGTTGTTGGAAAAGGGTGTTCGCTATGACCAGCGTGTTCTCTTGACAAAACTCTGTTAGCCTTTGCCCTGCTTCATTTTGTTCTCCAAGGCCAAACTTGTCTGTTATTCCGGTTACCTTTTGATTTCCTACTTTAGCATTCCAGTCCCCTATGATGATGAGGACATCATTTTTTGGTGTTAGTTCTACGAGCTGTTGTAGGTCTTCATAGAACTGGTCCACTTCAGCCTCTTCTGCAGCAGTGGTTGGGGCATAGACTTGGATTACTGTGATATTGAATGGTTTGCCTTGGATTCGGACCGAGATCATTCTGTCATTTTTGAGATTGTATCCCAATACTGCCTTTCTCACTCTCTTGTTGACTATAAAGGCCACACCATTTTTTCTACGGGATTCCTGGCCACAGTAGTAGATATAATGGTCTTCTGAGTTAAATTCGCCCATTCCTGTCCACTTTAGTTCACTGATTCCCAAGATGTCAATGCTCATTCTTGCCATCTCATTTTTGACCACGTCAAGCTTACCTTGATTCATAGATCTTACATTCCAGGTTCCTATGCAGTATTGTTCTTTGCAGCATCGGACTTTCCTTTCACTGTCAGACACATCCACAACTGAGCGTCCTTTCAGCTTTGGCCCAGCCGCTTCACTCTTTCTGGGGTTACTCGTACTTGCCCTCTGCTCTTCCTCAGTAGCATATTGGACACCTTCCGACCTGAGGGGCTCATCTTCCGGCGTCATATCTTTTAGCCTTTTGTTACTGTCCATGGGGTTTTCTTGGCAAAGATACTGGAGTGGGTTGCCATTTCCTTCTCCAGGGGATCACGCTTGGTCTGAGTTCTCTGCTGTGGCCTGTCCGTCCTGGGTGGCCCTCCACGGCATAGCCCACAGCCTCATTGAACCACGCAAGCCCCCTCGCCACGACAAGGCAGTGATCCATGAGGGAGACTATACTTGTAGAATTCCATAACTGTGACATTCCATTTCTCTGAGAACTAAACACAGTCCATGTGTAAGCTTTCAGAACCAGAGTTCCCACGACAAAAACTTGCAGTTCTAGGATTCTGTACAGTCATTTTCATTCACCTTGTGAGCATTATGGCTAAACAGGGATTTGAATTCAGGATAAAAATGCCAAATAATTATTGTGATTGATTGAATTGATTTACATTGTTAATCATATATAATGAAATGTCATATAACCAGAACATAGTGTAGTCCTTAGGCTTGGCTGTTAGTTTATACAATGAAATGTATGATTAAGGTTAACTCTTAATTCTACTAACAATGCCATCTTAAGCAGAATCACATTCTTCTAAGTCCACTGAGGAGATTAGGCTTTGAAGGGTGTAACTCTGCTTGGCTATTTACTTCTGATAACACATGCATAGGATTGGCTGGCCCAATGAATTACCATCATGCATGTGACTGGGAATTAGAATGTACACTAATGGCATTCTGTACCATAAAATAGAATAATTTATGTTAGCAGAATTGAATACTTATTTGTGTAGCAACTTATTTGCGTACCAACTCTGATGATTCGCAAGTAAATAATTAAGAAAAAAAATACTCATGGAAAGACTGACACTTTCTAGATCATTCTAAAAAGGACTGAAGTATAAAGGGAAGGCTGATGAATATATACTCAGGTAAATATCTCCTTACATAATATAGTTTTATTCATGGACAAGTATTGAATCCTGTATTCATTAATGCTCACGAAGCAGGAAAATAACCCTATTGTTATATAGTTATTTATTCTTCCCCTTTTTTTTGCAGATGAGAAAATTTAAGATGAAAATGTGATGCCCAATGGGGATGGGCACAAACTGGCTCATGAACTAAAGTCTGTTATGAATTTTGGCCAGTTAGTGCTTTGCAAAATCAAGTTCATGGCAGGGCAAATGGCACAAACTTTCCATGAATTTTGGTGTTGTTCATGGAGGTTCATACTGGTTCATGAGTGGATACATTTCCAGACAGACTGTCTCCACTCAGTCTAAATGTTTACAAAACTTGAAAGAAACAACTTGGAGGGCATGTAGAGGAGCTTCCAGGGAAGGTCCCCTGCAACTTTGATGTCTCTAGCTTGCACAGGATTTGTTCTATACACTCCTGAACCTCGGTCATTTAGATAGGTGCAGGTTCAGTAGTGTGTAGAATGGATCCTGTGCAGGCTAGAGGCACCAAGCTCACAGGGGATCTCCAGATGACTCTCCTCTGTCTTCCAAGTTCGGTGAGGCAGTCATTTACACAGAAAGCACTTTCCTGGGGGCACCTTCTTTGGGGCTGTAACTTGGATCCTGTAAATCCAAGCCTCACCAAACTTGGTGGGCAGGTAGAGGAGAGTCATCCAGAGATCTCCTGTGTGTTTGGTTTCTCTAGCACACTGGGGAGGGGCTGTTCTACAGGGTCATGAACCTCAAAGATCAAACCAGTTCATAAAGTGGCTAAAAATTCGTGATGGTCTGAAAAACACACCAGAAGTCATTTTTTTAAAAATGCAGCAACAATACTCTAGTGGTGAAGGAATCCAGACCATTTTGAAGCTCATGATGTTTTATCACTTATAAAACAGCAATCTGACTCAGGACTGTATGAGAATAAATTGCCCATGTATTCAGCTCATATCCACAGAGTCTGAGTACTTTAAAATCTCCAAAAAAGGCAACTTACAAGATGATATCCAGTTTCCCCAGGTATTCATTACAGGAGAAATAGAAGCTGTGTCGTTCTGCTCAAAATGACTATCACTATCACTCTGAAAAACAGCTCACAAGCATTAGAAGTATCAAAAGCTGGGATTATCCTGATTGCATATGAACACAAAGGAAGGACAGACAGCAGTTCTAGAAAGGGAGAGACAGAGAGAGGGCTTTCTGCTACTTAACTGAATTAAAGAATGGGGGCTCCCTGGGATGAGAAGTACAATCCCTGCAAATTTCATCCCAATTGGGGAAAGAGTAAAAATCACAGATCACACTGAAACCAATGAAATTATTACAGAACTGATTAGCAACACTGAGGCTGAGTTCAGACTGGCAATTTGCTCCAGGAGCCAGTCTCGGCAAAAAAGCCCCGGAACAAACTGTTCCAGGGTTTCCTGTTCACACAGCCTGGGCTGCTGCCAGAGCATACCGGGAGGAGGCACGCCGGAGCATTCAGATTGCTGCCCCGGAGGCGCGCTGTATGTGACATTTACCCATTAATTCGGCTGTGGGTGTATAGGTGTACGAGTGTATGTGCGCATGAGTGGTGCACGGCCAATCATACTGCTGCTGCCTTCTGCCCAACGCAGGTTGCTCCCGGCTTATTGGTGGAGCGTTCATACTTCCAGGAAGCAGACACAGGCGCTCTTTGGGGATTTGTTGCCACTTTTATGAGGTATCTATTAAACGTGGGAAGAAAGTGGAACAGCCCAGGTTGCCTACAGGTGGGGAACGCCAGGCAGATGTGTCTGTGTGAATGCCCCCTTTAATGTGGTTTTAAAGCGTCGCTGAAATAGGGCATTGCCGGGGCAAATTGCCAGCCTGAATGTGTCATGTTTATTTAAACTCCACTTTTCTCCCCAAACAGTTTACAATGCAATTATCTCATCCTCCATTTTATTATCACAATAGCCCTGTGGGGTAGCTTAGGATGAAAGAGTGACTCAAGTGAGGCCACCCAAGGAACTTCCATGACCGAATAGCAATTCAAACCTGGGCCTCCCATATTCTAGTCTGACAATCTATTAAAGAATGTGAAGAAATTATTTTAAAAATAAAATGAGCCATTCATGAATAAAATTTCCATGTACTTCCTTATGCCATAGTGTGCATGAACTTCTATTGAGCATTTTGCGTACGCATCCTAGAGGCTGCCAACCACTTCCGTGTACAAATCCTACAAACTGTGCTGCTAGTAGGTTAAGCTGCAGCAGCAACAATAAGAATAAGTGAAAGCCTAAACAGTCTACATGAAGGCATTACAACACTATGACTTCAAATTAAGTAATTATACGTGCTTTTGACACAAAATAATTCTGACAAAGCCACATGCTGGGGCTGCAAACGCCAAACACATTATTAGTACAAATCACTTGCTGGCTTTGAAGGCACTGGTAGATTCTCAACTCAGAAAAGTCACAAATGTGTCTTTCTAATGCTGCTTTTATTTGCACAGCTGTTTATTTGACACCATGGAGGGGTAAATGTATCCATATGGCTTTTGTCAATTAAGCCACCATTATTCCCAAAAGGGTGTTTTTTTTCAGACAAATAGCAAATACTTATTTTATATACATGCAAATTAAACATGCATTTAGGTTACACAGGAGTGTGCCTGTTTCTGTTATTTGACTTCCTCCTTTTTCTTTCTTTCTGATTTGATCTTTTAAAATTTTCCATCCATAGCCTCCTCGTCTCTCCAGGGCCGAGTTCAGACTGGCAGTTTGGCCCGATATAGGCACATTTCACAAATGGATTAAAGGGGCCGGTTCACACAGGCCCAGCTATCAGGCATTCCCCAGCCATACTCAACCCATCTTGTAACACTTCCCTTCCGAGTTTAAAAAGTACCAGGTGAAAGTGGTAGCAAACCATGGATTCCACTTCCCAGATGTGTGGACGCTAAAAGCCATGCAAACAAGCTGCATTGATAATTGGTGCTGTGCCTATGCGCCTATGTACATAGGCGCATGTCACCAGAGTGAGAAAAAGCCACTTACAGCTGTGCCTTTGCCAGGGGGGGCCAACAGTGTGAATGCTCCCTTGCACCTCCTCCTTGGTATGCTCCTGCATCAGTCAGTGCAGTGTGATCGGGAATACCCAGGACACATTGTTCCGGGTCTTTTTGCCATGACTCCCTCGCACTTCATACTTCCAGTCTGACCTCAGCCCAGGTCTTCACCATCCCTTTACAGGAGGCAGAGTGAACAGAGCTGTCCACCTTTTCACATACTTATATACAAACAATCAACAGAGATCCTTGTGGTATCTTAAAGACTAACAGACTAGGGCTCTGGTCACACACACTAATAATCCATTTTCAATCCACTTTCAGCGCACTTTCCAACTGGATTTTATGGTGTGAACTGGCAAAACCCAGTTGGAAAGTAGATTGAAAGTGGATTATTTAATGTTTGTGGCCACAGCCTTATTTTGTTGGACTCATCTTGTATAGGATGGAGCCAGCAGGGAAATAACAGAATGGCACTGTCACCTACATTTCCCAGCTAAACAGGAGAGTGCTGGGAAGTTATATGGTTCGGGAACAAGCTGAGCTGAGTGGTTGCCATAGTAAATGGGTAATTAATTCTTTTAAAATGATGCTAGAGGAAGCATAGAATACATAGAATCCTGAAGTTTTCATTTTGGGAAAAGGAAACACTGAAGCAGTGATACTCAGCGGCTTGGAGACACCTATGGCTCTTCTGTCCCCCAATGATGCATCCACCCCATGTTCCAGGAAAACAGACAAGGCCATTGCCTAGTAGGGCTTGTGGTTGGCAGGTAGTTCCCACCTTGAAATACTGGAGGGAATGGAGAACAGGTAAGCTGAAAATCACCCTGAGCAGTGGGTCTCATGGAAATAAAGGGCCCCTCCTCTCCAATAACTCCCCACCCTTCTCCATAGGAGCCACTCTTTCATCCTAGCACCTGGGTGGCTGCCAGGAAGAGAGTGAGCTAGCTGTAGAGATGAGGGAGTAAAAGTACCCCCTTGGCCACTATCCAGAAGGTAAAAAAAGCAAGCAGGCCATAGTGGGATGGTGGTGGTTTTAGTCCTCTTTCTCCACAGCCAGCTTGATGTAAGTTATCCATTTCTTACATCATTATATATGTATGTTTGGTGGGGGTGGCTCACATAATAGGCACATAGCTCTTTTGGCTGATGGGAACTGCACTAGAGTCTCATTGATTCTTTGGTCTCCTTCCCTCCCCCCCAAGTCAATAGCAGCCATCCTGCTACCAATAGTCCATTTTTATAATTTTTCACAACAAGAACCTATAGCATTAAATTCTGTTTCTGAAGCCATATGATGCTCATTTGCAACAATGCATCATATAAACTGTCAGTTATTGAATTATGTTTATTCAAGATGAAACTTTCCTTTGACTACTTATTCTCCCTGACATTTAATATTCTTAATTTTCAAAAGTAATTTCTTTGATACACATTATGATAAGGCACTGCATTTAGAGCAGCTAAGAAATCCTGCACAAACTCATTTACGATTTGATCTTAATCAAGAATTCGTTCAATCATTTAAATAGGGTGACTGCAACTGAATATATTGGGAGAAGTAAAGACATCTCTCATTAGCTGTAATATACTTGAAATTATGCATTTACTTAATAGGAATGTCCTATTTTCTTACTCAAATATACTCAGCCAATAAATAGATACTCAGAGTAAGTACTCTTCCCAGAATGGCATGTACTGAGAACAACTGAGATTAAAAAAACAACCACCATGAAATAACTGTATAAATTGAGGAGGGTAGCCATGTAGTTGGGCACATACTTTGCAGACAAAAAGTCCCATATAGGAAGTGTCATGCAAAAGCAAGACTTTTTTTCCAGCCTGAGCTTCTGTGATGACATTCAAAATAGACTCACTAAGTTCAGAACACTCCATTGGGAGGTGAGGGATCTCTGCTTGAAGCACAGAATGTTACTCACTTCTTTGTTATGTTGAACCTGTAAATACTCCCTCTTGGGTGAGGATAAGAGGTTCCTTGTTCCCTGGATGTAAGATTACCAACCCTGAGACGGGGAATGGAGATCTCCTGAAATTACAGCTGGTCTTGAGCAGGGCCATAGACAGGCTTTTGTAATAAAAATTAATAATAAAAAATAAAAAAAATGAAAAATAAAATTTTTAAAACTCACTTTTGCAGTGTTTGCAGTCTGCTTGCCTACACAGGGAAGCAAGCTGCGCTTGGGGAACGGGTGGCGGTGGGGAGTCCTCCAGATGGCCCAGAGAGTTGGGGGGCCTGGGCGCTGCATGGAAGTCAGGGGGCCAGGCCTCAAAATGCCCAACTGTAGCTACGGGCCTGGTCTTGAGACTCCAGAGACCAGACTCTCTGAGGAAAATGTTGAAGAAAGTAGTAATAGTAGAGGCTGTTATACTCAAATAAGGCATTTACATAGGAATGGCAAGGTGTTTTTTTTGAGGTGGTACTCACTGATACTGAGTATCACCACCTTCTGAGGAGGCTCTCCCAAGTTCTGAGGTGGGAATTCATGGAAATCATTGCAACTTCATATATGAGTACTGACATTTTTTTTAGCACACTAGTGTCGAAATGCCATGACATTATTGGCTGGGCACATGGAGGGCCGAGTTAGATTGCATCCATGGCTCTTGCACAAGTTGTATACATGGTATGGACTATGTACACATGAATGAGAACCCTGCAGAATGCTGGCAAAATTTTTCACTGTACAGCTTGGGTTGCAACAACAGGATGAGGATTTTATATTTCCCTGTCATCACTGCTCCAAATGCCCAGGCATTTATGCTGGTAATGAAGTGGCCACTTAGGATGTTCATTTGCAACAACAGTTTGACTCACTGCCCATTTGCCCATGGCAGGCCATTAATTGATTGTCTGTTTGTCTGCTCCCCACCTGTTTGTGTGTATTAAAAGGAATAGACTACTTGGAGGCATCAGAAGCTAACACCCAGCTGATGAGAAATCTGTGTCTGATCGCCAACTGAAGAGATTTTGCTCTGTACCAAGGAAATTCTGCTTGGCACCCACTTTGTTCCCAGGTTCTCAGGTTCTTCTGATCTCCCATTCTCCAGGTTTTGCTGCTTCCCAAAACTGGTGAGATATAGCACATGTGTGTGGGTGAGGTAATAAAACCCCCAGATGATTTCATTTCACTTTGCCACATCCTAAACTGTAGGGCTGCAGAGAAATAGAAAAAATATCTCTTTCCTCTGTTAAAAGCACTGTATCTGTCTCTGGCCAGGTTGAAGGGGAGGATGAGCTCCCCCTTTTGCAATGCAGAGATTAAAAGCATTGCCTCTGTCAGCTTGGATGCAGGGAAGAACTTCTTTTTGCAACCTCACTGTGGACCTGTTTTGCAGAATTGGTAAGAAGTGGATAAGAACCTGACATACAGCTCATCAGGTATCAGCTGTGAGTCAGCTTCTTCCACCCACCCTTAGCTATTCTGCTGAGGTGGCAGGGTGGATGAGAACCTGACTCCCAGCTGATTCCCCATCAGCTGTGAGTTGGCTTCTAACCAACATGCAGCTGTAAATTTATTTTGCAGCTGTTTGAGTTGATGCACTCTTAAGATATTCCTGACTGTCTCAGTCTGATCATGAGTGGCAAACAAGGTAAATCCATCTACCAAACAGGTGGATCTGCCAATACGATAAATTTGTGGCATCCCTAGTGGCCACCCCCGGGGAGTTTTGAATTTTCTTTCCTTTGTCAGCCACCATTTTCCTTTTATTTTGCACTCACTGTGCCACCAAAAGGCTTTCCCCCTGCAGGATTTAAAGAAAGCAATCAGCAATTTATTTTTATTTTTATTTTCTGTACACAAAAAATATGTACAAAATAAAATGACAAAGCTCTAGACACAGAAATAAATACTATAAATATATTGCTACAAGTGGGAATCTGCAAGGACTTGCACGAGACATCTCACTTCCCCCCTCCCATTAATTCCTCTTTTCTTTTCCTGAAAGTCCCCATAGTCTCTCCCCTTTTTCTGCTTCCTTCTCTTCTTCTAGTTTTGCCAGCCTCTGGGTGGAGGCTGAAGATATCCTAGAATCCGTGTTCCCTCTAAGCTGAGTTAGTGTGAGCTAGCTCACAGTTTTTTAGTCTCTGGCTCACACATTTTTGTCTTGGCTCAGGAAGGATGGCTCTAGAGCAAACTAATTTATCCAGTAGCCAAATTGCTAGCTCATAACTTTAATGCCAATAGCTCACAAAGTAGAATTTTTACTCACAAGACTCCATAGCTTAGAGGGAGCATTGGTCTGATATTAAACTGATAAGAACAGATGACTTTTATATAGATAAATATAAATATATAGATGACTTTTATATAGATAAACCCGAACGGTTTAATACCTTACCTTTTAGCCTCAGATCCTTACCATGCCTGGTCTACACAAATTTTTAATAAATTAAATCAAATTGGCCTATTCCCAGAAGATCTCTTCTATGGAAGCCTATGCAAGGCAAGAACAGCTATCGCACAGAGGCTTCATGACATCAAATTACAAAATGAAGAAGCTTCGCTACCCAAGAACTTCAGAAATCTAAAATCTTGGCCTGATTTTACTGCTGCCCCTTATTTATTTAACATTATGATTGAAGATGGCGGCGAGCCGACAGTGAGAGAACTCTGCTGCTCCGCTCTTCTGACTAAGTATCTTATTCTGTGTTCTTCTATGAGACTCCTTTCCCTCTTGTAATCTCTGCTGGATAAATTGCATCTCTATAATTGAACCTGTTTGCAGCCTTTAAGAACTCCCTGAGCTTAACTACTACAAACAGCCATAATGAGCAATGGGAAACGCCCTAAACGCTCCAGAGATGCGGAGGAGGCTTTTTCTCCTCCAAAATGCAAACAAACCAAGATAGATGACTTTGTCGGAGGAGGGCACCCCACTGCTGCTGTTTACAAAATCCCTGTCTCTAACAGATTTGCGGCTTTAGCTCAAGAAGTATGTAAATTGGAGGATAGTATAGACACGGAGGAAGTTTCCCCCAGTTCTACACCAGCACAAATGCCTTGCTATGACTGTGAGAGGACTCTCTGTAGTATAACAGAATTGACTTTCCTTACAGTCAAGCATATTCTAGGTTATTTAAAGGACATCAAGGAGAAGCTTGAGAAATTGTCGGATATGAGACCCAAGGCTAACGTGGTGAATAAGCTCAGTAATTCCCCAGGCACTGATAACTTGCCTAATAAGAAAACCACTTATCCATCAAGCAGGGATAAAGCTTCAACCACTTTTTTCATCCTACAACCAAAAGTGGAGATGGGAGCTATAGACTTCATCTGACCCTACAACCAAGGCAAATCTGTCTGACTATCTGTGGTTTTCAAGGTAGGGTTCCCAGGTGGAACACTAGATGGATGGCACTCAAACATCTAAGCACACTATTTGGTGTACGTGTCTCCAGAATTGATTTAGATGTTATGGAATTGATCAGTCAGCCGAATCAGGTGCAGAGAGTTCTACTCAAGTTTCACAGCAGACATTTTCCCTCTTTAATGATGAAGCAAAATATAGTTTTTAGAAAAAAAGGGATTTTTCCGGCACGAGTATTTGTAAATACCCTGAAACCTGTCCCTCTCCTGCCAGTGGCCTGTAAGATGAACATAGAAAGGAATAAAGTGACATCTACTCAACCTGACCTGATGGACCTTTCCCTAAGGGAAGATAAAACCCCTGCCCTAGATGTGGAGTATAAGTCTGATAAGCTGCCAAGGGAGTATTCACCCTCTACAGCCTTTACCCATACAAGTTTGAATCTGGACAATTCTGTAGAGGAAGATTTGAAGGATGTATTCCCAAAACTCCCAAGAGAAGATCAAGTTGTCATTGTGGATAGATTGGAGCTGCTGAAGAATAGCTTATTGGCCTTGAGGAATCATGGTGGGAGCTTAGACTCTGATACTCTAAAAGTGACTCCACTCCAACACAATCATAAAGCCTATGAAGAGCCTGAACATCCCAGCATTATAATGAACTTTGCTACGGATATGGCCATGCTATTGGATTCAAATAACTGCAAGACAGAGAAGGACGTAGTTAGTAATGTTAAGAAGACCTCTGACAGTGAAAGTTGCTCGACTACTGCTAAGCTGTCAAGCAAGATAAACCCTTTTCCTGTGGCCGCTCTGGAGGATGTAACCTCTAATCCTGATTTTCAAACCTTAAGCTCTCCTATGATTGGAAATCTAAATGGGCTTCCGGCTAAAGAATCGTTTTTGGACTCTAATAAAAGTGCCGGTAATGGTTGTATCTTTAAGGACCAAAACTGCGTCCTGGATATTATCGAATCAGCAGATTGACAAACAGTCTCCCTAATATCCTGGAACATTGCAGGTTGGTCCTCCAAAAGGTTGGATAAAGATTTTTTAGACTATATTACACAATTTGATGTAATTTTCTTACAGGAAACATGGATGATTAATGATTTTATTATTCCTAACTATACACAAATTTTAACCTCGGCCTCTCCAAGCAAAAAAGAGGGAGACCATCTGGTGGATTAGGAATATTCATTTCTTGCTCTTTGAATGTATCTATTAAGGAACTTACTAGTAGTCACAATTGGGCCGTTGCTGTAGTGATGACTCTCCATAAACACATGATAATTTGTATTAATCTTTATTTGAGACCACAACCCTCCCAAGACTCAACAAGAGCAATTTGGGAGGAGGTGGAACAGTTTATATTAGACTGTATCCAAAAATTCCCATATGCGATGCTTATTATAGGGGGGACTTAAATGCTAGGTTGGGCCTTAATAATGCAGTACTTTTTGATAAATTTGGTTGTCCTGATTTGGAAATTAACCAACTTTCATCCAATCGTACCTCGCTAGACCCGGGGATAAATTTCTCTGGTTTATGTCTGATTCACCTGGCCTCTAAACTGAATTTATTAATTTTAAATGGCTCAGTTAAGGGTGATTATCCAGGGCAAGTTACATTTTGCTCAGGACAAAAAAGATCTACAATTGACTATATTTTGATTTCTGGGGATTTATTTTCAAGGTTGTCCCAATTTAAGGTTGATTTAAGACCTGAGAGTGACCATTTTCCGTTAAATTTTAGTTGGGTCACTGAAGTTCAACCAGCAAATCTGTATACCAGAAGGACCCAAAATGAGGAGATTGTTCATATTAGGATTAAAAATAAATGGACTAACGCACTTGATGAGAAATGTACCGTACGTTCGCTTTCGGCGGAGGGTATGGCACTCCATTCCAGGATTATGAGTTCTCCTGTTGATAGTGATTCTTTACTATCTCTTTATAATGAGCTTATCAAATTTTTCAATCCGATTTTAACGAGACCCAACACCCCCCAAAATAATAAAAATAAAATTTTTCATAAAAGGTGGTTTGATCAAGAATATATTCAGGCTAAGCAGATCCTTATAGCGAGTTGTAGGGCTGCTATGATAAATTCTAATAAATTAAATGACTTTCAGCTTAGCAAAAAAGCCTACAAGGCTCTATTAAAGTCAAAAAAACGTGCTCATGTGCTATCTAAGTGGAAAACTCTAATAGAGATTACTAAGAACAGGGATAATGTGGGATTCTGGAAGTTTGTGTCTGGAGTACATGGGAATAAAAGTAATATGATGGCAAGTGTTATACCCGCTGTGATTTGGGAAAAACACTTTGAGGTATTATATTGTGATCCACAGCTGACCCCTTCTATGGTAGTCCCTTCAGAGATCTTGCCTATTTGGCCCCCAGTTACATCAGAAGAGGTCACCTTAATGATTAAGCAGTTAAAAAATGGGAAGGCTCCTGGGAGTGATTTCATTCCCCCAGATCTTCTTAAGAGTAACGTTGACTGGTGGTCACCGATACTGGCCAGACTTTTTACCCATATTGACCATACTGCTCAGATTCCATCAGACTGGGGCCTTGCAATTGTTAATCCTATATACAAGAAAGGTATCAGGTCAGACCCTAATAATTATCGTCCGATTAGTCTCTTAAATACCATCGGCAAATTGTACTCCAGACATCTGCAAATTAAATTACATAATTGGCTTGAACATGATAATTATTTAAGTAAAGAACAGGCGGGCTTTACCCAGGGTCGTTCAACTCTTGATCATTGTCTTGTTCTAGATTATTTTATTCAAAAATATGTTAGAGTAGCTAAGAAATCTCTTTTTGTCGCCTTTGTGGATCTGAAGGCGGCCTTTGATTCTGTCTCTCGGGGAAGACTTTGGGCAAAGCTGAATTCCTCATCTATAGATAAAAGACTTTTACATCTGATGATTAAAGTGCATGAGAACACGCAACTACAAATCAGATGTAACAGTGAAGGAATGTTATCTAAATTCATCCCCTCCCAGAAGGGAGTAAGACAGGGTTGTTTACTCGCCCCCTCCTTGTTTAATATTTATGTTAACTCCCTTATTCAGTCTCTTCATGGAGTAGATGTGCATGCCCCTAACTTCTCAGGAGGAGAGGGGTTCCAATTCTGATGTACGCAGATGATGCTATCCTACTGTCCCAAACTAGAGTTGGTCTTAATCGGGCCTTAAGAATCTTTAGCAAGAAATGTAACGAGGAACTATTAACGATTAATTATTCTAAAACCAAGATTATTCGTTTTAATAGGGCTTATAAGAAAGATACTTGGAGAATAAACGGACACCCTATAGAGCAAGTTAAAACATACAAGTATCTGGGGGTAACCTTCAGTTATAATGGCAGCTCCTCAGCGCATATAAGTTCTACAGTCTGCTCAGCTGAGAGAAATGCTAATGCTATTATTAGATTCTTCAGGATGGAAGGCCAAGGTGTAATTCAAGCGGCCTTAAAATTGTTTGATGCAAAGATTTTAACCCAACTCACATATGGTATGCAAGTAATTACTTTAAGTGATAATAATTTTAAGGACCTGGAAAAAGTTCAATCTAAATTTATTAGAGCACTATTTAATGCGCCTAAATGTACAGCAAATGTAGTTCTTAGGCAGGAGATTGGGGTGCCAAGAGTGAAAATGAAAATTTGGATTGCTTCGATTTATTACTGGTTAAGAACGCATTTGAAACCTACAGGCCTAATTCCATCCTTTTTAGCTGCCACCCCATATCCCGAATGGTCCTCCAAAATATTGGTCAACCTTGGTTCAATTGGGCTTCATCCTGTAAGTCTTTTCGATCTAGGATTGACCAAAGCTAAATCTATAGTATCCCAATGTCTAATGGATATAGAGGCGCAGACAGAAGAAGCGCTTCTACCCTCGAGATAGTTTTAAAATCTTGGGCAGGTTTTGCACCTGCTCCTTATCTTTCTAACATTATATATGATGGCTATAGATGGGCTTTTTCTAGAGCTCGTTTTGATGCCTTACCCTCTAATTTATTACAAGGAAGGTTCTTGCGTTGGCCTATCTCCCAAAGATGTTGTCCCTGTACAGGTCTTGAGATAGAGTCGGTCCCACATATTCTTTTACATTGTAACTTTTACGCTACGGAGAGGCAGCTGTTAATTTTCCCATTGTTGTCTACATTTAAACCTCTGGATGTCCACTTGAAATTTGCAGAACCAAGGATTCTAACCTTTTTGTTGGAAGATCGGAAAGAGAGGATATCTTTAGCTGTGGCAAAATTTTGCTTCCTCGCACTTAAAAAGAGGAAGCTTGTATCTCAGACAGCAAGTCAATGATAAAGTAGTATTGCTCCTGTTTCCACCTTAATGATACACTGTGTTGCTCCCGCTTTTGCTCTTAATGCTGTTTTATATATTTATTTAATTTTATGTATCTACCATGTATTTTACCTCAATCCTTTTTTTTTTGAAATATTTTATATTGGCTGGTCGCTTGACCGTACTAATAAACTTGACTTGACTATTTAACATTACCTATGAGCCCTATAGATGGGCCTTTTCCAGAGCCCGTTTTGAGGCACTCCCCTCCACTGTACTGCAAGGTAAATTCACTCAAGTTCCAATGCATGAACATAGATGCCCATGCATGGCTAATATGGTGGAATCAGTTACTTGTGTCCTACTGTTCTGCAGATTCTATCAGGAGGAACAAGATCATCTTATACTATCCCTTCAGTCTTATCCTTATTTTAGCCCAGAAGTCCTTCATAAATTCCTCCTAGAAGATGTTCAGAGTTCAGTGACTTATATTGTGGCAAAATTTTGTTTCCTAGCTATTAGGAAATGTAAACTTATTTAAGCTGAAAAAAATTGTATGATTCTCTTATTATTATTATTATTTTCTCTTGTTAATGTTTTTATAGTATTGCTATGTCATTACTGTTTTGATCTCTTTTATATCAGAATTGTACTGTTCTACTGGCTCTTGCTGTAATAAATTACATCAATCGATCGACCATTGGTCTGGAATTACAACAGATCTCCCATCCTCAGAAATCAGTTATCCTTAGGGTTGCCAGACTGAGGTTGGGAAATCCCTGGCTATCTGAAATTCAGGCTATCTGAAAGGATTAACTTAACTCATGTATCATTATTTTAATTGCTCTTGTTTTGATATTTTAAGCATTCTTTCTTTGTGAGCCTTGGGCCCTCCTTCTTGAAAAAGAGATGAACAAAAATATTTGAACAAGTAAATAAACATAATGGTTTTTTAATGCAGCAGTATAATCTTTTGGTTGACAGAGTGTAGATAAGGAGTGAAGCACAAACTGTTTTAAGAATGAAATTTGTTTATTAAGAACAGAAGAAACTTTATAAGAAAGAGGAGAGAGAAAGAGAAGCCTAACTGGCTAGTAGTGAGTCAGTAACCAAACAGTTCTCAGCAGGAGCAGGAAAAAAACTAACTGAGCCAATCATGAGGCAGGAAGGAGACTATTTGAAAACAGATGAAAGTCCCTAATCTCACTATGCTAACTAGTTGTCCCCTCTGCTGCCCCCTGCAGAATGTTCTTATTTTCTTTATCTGTTCATGATGGACCTTGCAGAATACAGATTCCAACACTTTTAGCATACCTTAGTAACTTTCTGTAGAGTAACAAAGGTGAATAGTTGAATAGAAAAAGCAATGGTCTCACTTACGAGACCATGTATATTATTCAAATCCATCCTAGTTTGCTAATACATGAACATCTGGGTATGGTAAACCCCCACTCTATGGCATGTTTACTCTTTTGACTGGATCTCGTTTTCATCTGTGAGCTAAACTACATGTTACATTTAACATGAATTGGCAATAGGGATGGACAGCCATATAGCAATCCCTGGCAGCAAATCCTTGGTACAAGCACAGCAGGGGCCCAATTTGGATTGGAACCATGGTGCAGAGGAAAACACAGTTTTCAGGAGCTCAAATCAGGGAACCATGGGCATGTTATATGCTCCACTGAGAGGCTGCATGTGCAAGCATTTGAGTTAAACTGGTTTTTAAAAATTGGTTTTACTTAAAGGCAACTCTTATGTAAGGGTTTTATTAAAATAAATAACATTCAGACACTTTAACCAGCTCAAATGGTCATGCAATGCAGTAAAAATAAGGCAATTATATATTCAGATCTAGAGTTTAGAATAAAAAGCTGCTGTAGTTTATATTCACAGCAGGAAGGAAATGCAGGCAATTTAAAAGAGATTAAAAGACAGCCTTCCAATTTCACAGCACCATTATCTAAATAGTTTAAACTGGAGCAAAAGTTCTGTCTAGTATTGAAGACCATGCAGCATTTAACAAGCCTTAGGGGTGTCGTGCCCCTACAATATAGCCAAGAGGATTGCTAGAGTATGGTACTGAACAACAAAAGCTCTAGAAATATTAACCAGAAAAAACTTTTGCAAAAACAGTTGTACACATGTTGAGGGAATGGGTACCAATATGTACTTTGAAGTTTGTTCTTTCCTGAGAACAGAAATACATGCTACATGTTTTCTTTGAAACATTTTTTATGTTCATGCAGAGGCTGCTGCGAAGAGGGGGGAGAGAACACAAGGGAAAGGAGAATTTTTAACCTGTTTCCTCTTATACCATTTTCCCTCAGAGATACACTACCGCCAAACTGCTTCTAACTCCCTATTACTCAGGGAGTACTCAGCACTTTCAGAAGCAGCTGTGGGGACTATTTTCCAGTGTGAAAGCAGTGTGAGGAAAGACTATGTGTGTTATTCTCCACATCAAAATAGCAGCCACAGAGGCTACATTGGGAAAACAAATAAATAAACCATTTAAAATAATCATGGAACTTCACATTATCTGTTTTTTCTACAGTAATGTTCCCTTTTGAATCATAGTTTCACAGAGTTGGAAGGGGCCATACAGGCCATCGAGTCCAGCCCCCTGCTCAATTCAGGATCATTGGAAATCAGGAAAAGGGGACACACTCAGTTTCCTGCTCTCAGGTTCACACAGCAGAGATGGTTGGGTTCAAAACAACATTCATTTATTAGCAAAGAGATACAGGAATGGGAGCAATTGGTTTCAGGGCAACAGAGGACATGCAGTTGACGATTCTAACTAAAAAACAAAACTCACTGACCAGGGATTCCCCCCCATTAGAATAAACCAATGCACATAAATATCAGGCAGGAGGCTGTTCCATCATGGTACAAACAAAAATACACCACCATTACTCTGAGAAACTAGAGTAATATTTCCTATACAGATTTTGGTTAGAAGCAGGATGTTACATTTCTTGACAACAAATCAAGGCATGCAACCAAAATTCTAAAACATCCAATGAAGAAAAAAACCCCAAAGACCTAGAACATGATGCCTGAGTTGCTCCATTGGTCAGAAAACAGGTGTCTCTTCCTCTCTGACTCTTAGGAAATTACGGTTGCCAGACCTCCCCCCCCAGTTCTGCGGGGGCTTCCCAATTTGGGGGGGGATCCTTCCTGCTGCCAGCCAGTGGGCTGGTGAGGGAAAACCCTGACACCAAGAGCAACCACCTGGCCTCTCTCCACCCCTTCCCAACAGCATTAAAGAGACTTTTTAAATGCTGCTGGGGAGAGGCGCGAGCTGTGCAGCTGCACTCCAAGCCCCAAATTTGGGGCTTAAAGCACAGCAGGCACATGCAGCCTCTCCCCTCTTCCCAGCAGCATTTAAAGAAACCCTTTAAGCACTGCTGGGGAGAGGTGGGGGCTGTGCGGCTGCCCACGATGTCATCTCGTGATGTCATCACATCAGGGATGTCCTCACCCCCTCCAGTAACGCCCCCAAAGTCCCCAGCTGAGGACTTTGAGGGACCTGACAATCCTATAGGTAATCTCACCCTCTTCTAAGGTTTATAAAAAAGACACTCCTCCATTGAGAGCCAAACTACATGTTATTTATATATATGACTAGATCTCCTCCTGAATTTAACTTCACTTAAAAGCAGTTACAAAGGTATTGGAATATTGTGTTAGAACAGTGTGATGGTGAATATAGCATCTCCTTTGCTGTATATTTTTAGGCTATATTGAAATGTCTCTTATTATTATCTATATATCTAATTCTCAACAGCCAACCCATTTTCTCCAGGGGGAAAGATCTCTGTTGTCTGGAGTTCAGTTGTAATTCTGGGGGATCTCCAGGTCCCACCTGGAAGATGGCAAACCTAGGCCTAGCACTTGATACCACTTGATACCACCTGACTTGCATAATTCAACTAGGCCTGGCTGCTTGCTACTGTTCAACAACAGCCTCCCTATGAAAGTCAGTGTAGTATAATGGTCAGAGCTTCAGAGTAGGGTTTGCCAGACCAAGGTTTAGATCCCCATTTTGCTGTGGAAACTCACTGGGTGATTTGGGACCAGTCATATACTTTCAGCCTAACCTACCTCATAGGGCTGTTGTGTGGATAAAAGAGAGGAGAGAATAATGTAAACTGCTTTAGTCCCCACTTTGGAAAAAGACCATCATTTTCCTCAGTAGAAGCTGCAGGGGGGAAGGAGATGGAAAGCTAAAGACAAAGGTGGAGATAAAGGTAGGTTGGCTGTTGTGTGGGAAGGAGGTAGAGATGCCAACTCCAGGTTGGGAAAATCTGGGATATTTGAGGGGTGGAGCCTGGGATGGTGGGGACTGAGGTGGGGAGGGACTTCAGACAGATATAATGCCATAAACTCTGCACTCCAAAGCAGTAATTTCCTCCAGGGTAACTAATGTTGCCAACCTCCCAGTGAGGGCTGGGGATCTCCTGGAATTAAAACTAATCTCTAGATTACAGAGATCAGTTCCCCGGAAAAAATGGCTGCTTTAAAAGGTGGAGTTTATGGTGACCTGCTGAGGTCACTTCAAAGGTCAAACCTCATCCTCCCAAGGCTCCACCCTCCCAGGAATTTCCCCACATGGAGCTGACAACCTTAAGAGGAACTGATCTCTGTATTTGGGCAATCCATTGTGATTCCTGGAGAGTGGCTGCTGCTGCTGCTGTGGGGGGGAGTAGGTGGGAGGCTGGGAGGGTGACAGGGGCAGAAAGAGTGATGGGGTAGGGGCAGAAAGGAAGTAACAGGCATGGAGGAGTGAGAAAGAAAGAGTAAGAAAAGGGGTGGCAGGAAGGAGAAAGAGTGTGAGAGAAGTAGGGGGAGAGGGGAAGAAGCAGAGGTGGTGGGAAGGGAAAGCCACTCCCACAAGTTTCTTATGGGTCCCCACTTGTATTCTCCCTAACTCTATGATTCTGATTCTGGCCAATGGCGAGAAGGTGATTTTTTTCAGTGTAATGGAGAGAAAAGGAAAGAGAGGGAGAGGAAGAGAGAGAGAGCATTATTTTAAGTGGTGTACACTGAGGAAAAAAAATTACAATTTGAGATCTGGGCTTCAAGATCACTTCATTTCATCTGGGCATTTCCAGTTTCAGTTAGAAATCCATGTGGTATTTTTGGGTTCTTGATTTTCAGGACCATGTTTTTAATGGAGAGCAAATTCAAGGATCTGCGGAATAAGTCATTGAAAATACCACCAAATTTGCTCTGAACACAATCCTCCCTCTCCTCTCAATAGTCCACCAACTTCAAGGACATGCAATAAAGTGCTCCATTTTACCAGACCCTGAAGTAGGTGATTTTCTGAACCTCTCTATAGATTGCTCTGGAAGCTCTCTGTGCTCCTCCCTTGCAAGGATCTGATTGAAAGAAAGGATGCTCAGGAAAACAGTGGAATCAAAGAACAACAGGAGCATGTGCTGCACTGCCTCTCTGTAGCTTTTCTGCTCCTCCCTTATGAGGATCCAATTGGTAGAAAGGATGCTATTGCCTGGGAAAATGTGTGGAATCAAAGAACAACAGGATGAGCACATGTGCATGTTGCTGCTGGCTTGATAAGCACATGGACTGGAAAGCAACATAGATTTTTCCAGAAAATTTAGTTCAGTTTCATTAAGAATCTCAGATTCCTAGTTGCATTTCATGAGAAAATGTGAAACTCAGATCAGCTACTGAAGTCCTGAGTACACAGAAATCACAGAACAAAACAATTGCACTAATTCTAGGGGAATAGAAAAAGCAAGCATAACGTCTTGGTATGTATAGCCAAGAACTTATGTAATGAAATATTTTGAGGGGGGGGCAGGGGGAATGACCTTGCAATTATTGTTTTATTTTTTTCTCCTTCAGATGTTCATTTTGAGCTGACTTACATCTTATTCTAGTGGTGTGACTAGTGGTGTTGCATCGTTTTGCTTCAGTTGCCTCCTACCACTGTCCCATGAGTGCCACTGAGCTCCAGTGAGAGATGTGTCACTTGCAGAGCATTACCATGTTTGTGGATTTATTATTATGTTTATAAATATTACCACAGTGAACCACAATCACATTGCTGAGGTACTCTGTAAGCAGTGTTCCCTCTAAGCTGAGTTAGTGTGAGCTAGCTCACAGTTTTTTAGCCTCCAGCTCACACATCTTTGTCTTATCTCAGGAAGGATGGCTCCAGAGCAAACTAATTTATGCAGCAGCCAAATCACTCACTCACAACTTTAATGCCAGTAGCTCACAAAGCAGAATTTTTGCTCACAAGACTCCACAGCTTGGAGGGAGCATTGCCTGTAAGTTAGTATTTACCCACCTCAGGTCAGTAATGTTTATGGATGCAAAGAGCAAATGCCTGACGTCCCAATTTTTAGTCCCAAATCAGTGACAAAATATTCAATTGCTCATTTTTGTTTGTGTGTTTGGGATCTTATTGAATCTATTTCTTTCCTTCCCCCTTTCCTTTATCAATTTATATCCACTTTCAACTGCAAACTAAAGTTCTTAATTTGCTGTCATTTCACTTGAGCTAGTTTTCTAGGGTCTGAATATAATTTGTAAGAAATAGTTCTTTTTAGAATAGCAGTTGAATTGCCCACAGCATCAATCTCCTGGGGTATTAAGAAGTAATTGATAAACCTGCCAATAAGTAGTTTGAGTAAGAATTCATTTAGTTACTTGTAATTGTGAAACCTATAATGTTACCCATAATTCATTCTTTCCTATTTTAAGCAGTTCACTTGATTGCATTTTAGAATCCCTAGTACTGAAATGGAGTATATAATATAGCCCAATCTCATCAGAGCTCAGAAGCTAAGCAGGGTCTGTACTTGAATGGGAGACCACGGCTTTGCAGAGGAAGGCAATGGCAAACCACCTCTGCTTTATGACTTGCCATTAAAATGCTACGGAGTCACCTCAGTTGGCTGGGATTTGATGGGCCCTTAACACGCACACACAGTATTGAAGTGAGTGGCGTTTGTGCTTATGTAAAGAATTCTTTAAACTTCTGTGCAGAGAGCATCTTGTCTACTGAAAGATGATATAAAACATAGTCTCAGTATTCTTCTCATTTTATATGACTCTTTTTCTTTCTTGTTTTAACTCAGTGAAAAGTTTAAGGCCATTTCACAAAAAGTGAGCTCTCCCCTGCCAAGGAATGCCAAATCATATAAACAAAATTTGATACCAGCTGTGTAGATATTGCAGTGTTCTGGCCAGCAGTTTCAAACTGGTCAAAGGATCTAATAGCCATCTGATTGCTCTGTTATGTGACCAAGTAGATGTTCAGTTCGTGATGACATGAGTAATTTTTTCCATTCTATGTGTGGACTAAAATCTACCTGGCAATACATTGTGGAAATTAGAGGCCTATTCTGCGATATGGCTGGCTGTAATGTACATGGAACTTCCTGTACTAGCAGAGACTCATTCTGAGCCTGTGTCCTTGACCTTTTTTATGATTAGGTTTCCATGCTGGGGCACCAGAAGCAAATGTGGATGACAGATTTAAAGACTGTTTAAAGGCAGTTTCCAGTTGCTCTTGCAATATAGCAGGCTTTGCTGAAAACACAAGGATAAGAACAACAACAACAACAGAGATATGTGTCATAATAGAGACATCACAAGTGAAGTATATTCCTGTTCTCTTCTGTGAGAGGAAACATGCTGCATGTGGGGGGCTGCAGTCACAACCATTTTGCTTCCATTTTGTGGCTTCTACCCCTCTACCAGTCCACCTGTCTTCTCCTCTTACAAAAAATATGTCCACCTTATCTGAAGATTTATTTATAAAACTAGGGAGCAAAGCCCGTTGTGGTAGAAGACAACAGGTCCTAGAAAGGAAGGGAGGGAGGGTGGAAGGGAGAGCAGGTGGAAGGAAGGAAGGAAGGAAGGAAGGAAGGAAGGAAGGAAGGAAGGAAGGAAGGAAGGAAGGAAGGAAGGAAGGAAGGAAGGAAGGAAGGAAGGAAGGAAGGAAGGAAGGAAGGAAGGGGGGAAGGGGGGAAGAGTGAAAGAAAGGAGAGAGGAAGAAAGGAAAGGGGGGAAAGGAAGGGAAGAGGGGTGGAAAAGGGCTTCTCTGGGCCTACTGTCCCATAGAAGGCCAAGGGGATGGTGTGTGGGGGGCGGAAAAGGGCTTCTCTGGGCCTACTGCCCCCATAGAAGGCCCAGGGGATGGTGTGGGGGATGGAAAAGGGCTTCTCTGGGCCTACTGCCCCCATAGAAGGCCCAGGGAATGGTGTGGGGGGCGGACAAGGGCTTATCTGGGCCTATTGCCCCCATAGAAGGCCCAGGGGATGGTGGGGGGGCAGAAAAGGGCTTCTCTGGGCCTACTGCCTCCATAGAAGGCCCAGGGGATGGTGGGGGGGCAGAAAAGGGCTTCTCTGGGCCGACTGCCCCTATAGAAGGCCCAGTGATGGTGTGGGGGGCAGTAAAGGGCTTCTCTGGGCCTACTGCCCCCATAGAAGGCCCAGGGGATGGTGTGGGGGATGGAAAAGGGCTTCTCTGGGCCTACTGCCCCCATAGAAGGCCCAGGGAATGGTGTGGGGGGGCAGAAAAGGGCTTATCTGGGCCTACTGCCCCTATAGAAGGCCCAGGGGATGGTGGGGGGCGGAAAAGGGCTTCTCTGGGCCTATTGCCCCCATAGAAGGCCCAGGGGATGGTGGGGGGGCAGAAAGGGGCTTCTCTGGGCCTACTGCCTCCATAGAAGGCCCAGGGGATGGTGGGGGGGCAGAAAAGGGCTTCTCTGGGCCGACTGCCCCTATAGAAGGCCCAGTGATGGTGTGGGGGGCAGTAAAGGGCTTCTCTGGGCCTATTGCCCCCATAGAAGGCCCAGGGGATGGTGTGGGGGGCAGAAAAGGGCTTCTCTGGGCCTACTGCCCCCATAGGAGGCCCAGGGGGTGGTGTGGGGGCGGAAAAGGGCTTCTCTGGGCCTACTGCCTCCATAGAAGGCCCAGGGGATGGTGGGGGGGCAGAAAAGGGCTTCTCTGGGCCGACTGCCCCTATAGAAGGCCCAGTGATGGTGTGGGGGGCAGTAAAGGGCTTCTCTGGGCCTACTGCCCCCATAGAAGGCCCAGGGAATGGTGTGGGGGGGCAGAAAAGGGCTTATCTGGGCCTACTGCCCCTATAGAAGGCCCAGGGGATGGTGGGGGGGCGTAAAAGGGCTTCTCTGGGCCTATTGCCCCCATAGAAGGCCCAGGGGATGGTGGGGGGGCAGAAAAGGGCTTCTCTGGGCCTACTGCCTCCATAGAAGGCCCAGGGGATGGTGGGGGGGCAGAAAAGGGCTTCTCTGGGCCGACTGCCCCTATAGAAGGCCCAGTGATGGTGTGGGGGGCAGTAAAGGGCTTCTCTGGGCCTATTGCCCCCATAGAAGGCCCAGGGGATGGTGTGGGGGGCATAAAAGGGCTTCTCCGGGCCTACTGCCCCCATAGGAGGCCCAGGGGGTGGTGTGGGGGTGGAAAAGGGCTTCTCTGGGCCTACCGCCCCCATAGAAGGCCCAGGGGATGGTGGGGGGCGGAAAAGGGCTTATCTGGGCCTACCGCCCCCATAGGAGGCCCAGGGGATGGTGTGGGGGGGTGGAAAAGGGCTTCTCTGGGCCTACCGCCCCCATAGAAGGCCCAGGGGATGGTGTGGGGGGCTAAAAGGGCTTCTCTGGGCCTTCTGCCCCCATAGAAGGCCCAGTGGATGGTATGGAGGGTGGAAAAGGGCTTCTCTGGGCCTACTGCCCCCATAGAAGACCCAGGGGATGCTGGGGCTGGGGGCGGAAAAGGGCTTCTATCACCTGCCTCAGCTTTGAGGGCCTGTCCCTGTGCTCACACTTCAGACGGTCCTCTCCTGTCGGAGTACTGGAGCAGACTGAGCTCAGTTATGGCAAGCATAGAATGTTGTGGAACCAAAATTCAAATATTAATAAGGACAGGATGAATTATAGAATCTTCAGTGCCCAATGGCACCTATAGGACCAACAAAGTTTCATTTGCGGTATGAGCTTTCATGTGCACGCACACTTTATCAAAATATGTATTATCAAATTGGTAGTGATAAAGTTCGTGTGCATATGAAAACTCATACCCTGAATAAACCTTTGTTGGTCTTAAAGGTGCCATCGGACTCTAAATTTGTTGTACTGCTTCAGACTAACACGGTTGACTAACTGGATCTATCTTTATGGAATCTTCAGCCAGAGGGAGTGTGTGCCTGATACAAAGGAAGTTTGATTAGCTAGGAGAAACACAGGAGCAGACTGTGTTTGCATAACTGAGTTTTAATCATGGAATATAATAGCTTGGTGACAGAAAGGTGTACCTGTGGCACAACAGGACATACATAGTGATTCAATCAGTACAGTTAGCTTGGTGGCTGCTATTCTAAGATGCTCCAATCTTGATGCCCTGTTTGTTTGCATACTCTGAACTTTCCTGCTTATCCCCTCCACCTTGCATGGTTGCTTCCATGCGCCTCTGCTCCTGACTGTGTTCTGGATGTGTCATCAAGATTGGTTTGCTTGGGTTCCACTTGGCCTTGGCCAGCTTTCCTGCTAGAACCCAGGCAAAGCAAACCTGTGCTGCACCTCACCAACTGGTTGCTGCATAACTACAGTGGCACTAGTTTATTCCCTCTGGGGATAAGTTACATAGTTGTCAGGAGACAAATTCAGTTGGTTTGCAGTGTTTTCTGATCATAACCAGGCTAGCATCAATAGTAACCACGCCACAGCGGTCAGTGGAGATGTTGTGTGGAGGCGGTGGCACTCTGATGGATGGGAAGCAATAAGGGGCCATGTGGTGAGGGGGGTGGAGTCCAGTGTCTATATCAGGCAGTGGGCAGAGAGGGCAGGGCCACAGGAGTTCTGCTCATTGTCAAGAGCACACCCCCAAAACCTTAAGGAGACCAACTCCTGTCAGCAGATCCAGGCACCTGAGAGTGGGGAAGGGGTTTGAGCTGTCTGACACACAGGTATCCGCAGCTGCCTCAATGTCCAGCACAGGGTCCCCAAAGAGCAGAAGGACAAGGGG
This sequence comes from Gekko gecko, assembly GCA_029375565.1. NCBI lineage: Eukaryota > Metazoa > Chordata > Lepidosauria > Squamata > Gekkonidae > Gekko > Gekko gecko. The sequence goes on from JAPDNY010000009.1 coordinate 129,502,477, forward strand.
GGGGGTGTTGTTTCCTCTGCATTTGCTCACTGGAGGGTGTGCTTCCCAGCAGCCCAGCCACATTGCTGAAGGCACTCCTGCGCCACCCCTGCCAGTGGCGGAGCAGGAGAGGGGGCCACTGGGGTGGGCTCAAATGTGGAAGCATACAGCACCACCGTCAGGTCCTTCAATTCCCTCCTCGATGGAACAGAGGTGTTCTTGGACTGGGATGACTGCCATTCCACTCTGAGCTCTGTCATTGCAGTCCCAGAGCAATCAGTGCCCAGAGACTGTCATCCCAAATCCATTCTGCATTCATCATTACTTCCATGTGTAGTACTGTAGTAATAATGTATCACAATAGAAACCATGCAAGTCATGTGGCATTCCTGGTTGCCAGTATGTCCAATGTTTTCTTCCTGTCTGAAGAACAATGACTGTCCCACCCTGTCACAATATGATATTTTGCTGTTGGCTCAGCCCAGGAATCTGAGGGAAGGGTTGAAATCCCCCTTAACTTAAACCACTGAAATGGCACTCAAAGCTTTTTAAAGTTCAAAAATAACAAAATATTTTATTCAACATAGAGGGGAAAGGGTCAGACTCAGTCAGCACCCAACTCTTCTCCGTCAGGGCTTGACTCAGACTATAGTCTCCTCAGTATTTAATTCTGAAGTCTCTCCCTGTTCAACTCTTGTTAACCAATCGGACCTCTTGGAGCAGCCTGTTACTCAAGGCTTTCTGGTTCTGTGAGGAATTAACTCTTCACAGTCCTTTACCTGTTTACCCAGCACTTATAAAATTTTAAAGTGCAGTCTATCACAGGATCACATGGCAAGCTGGTGGAATAGCTGCCAGACCCCCTTCCCCAACCACAGACATGCCCTGTCCTCTGATGAGGGTGGGAAACAGACAAATGACAGAGTATCCCCCCCCCCAGCATCTCCCAGAAAACTTTCCTGGGATCTTTTCCCATGGCATGTCAGGGGCCATGGTGCTGTGTGGTCATGGCTTGTGCCACCCATGCAGGAACTCAGTGCTGGGCTTGAGTGCACAAGGTGCTGTTGGGGCACCCATCCTCAAGCGAGGGAAATGGGGAAGCACGTTTGGGATCCTTGCCCTTGCTTACCTGTCAGTGCATGGTTGCCCATTTGGGTTGAGCCTCCAAAGTTGAGGTTCCTGTTAGGGTTCTGAAATGGGAGAAGTCAGCCACAGAGTATGGACTTTGCTCTCCTCCTTGGGCGTTAGCGCTAAGGGCTTGCCCTGTAGTGCTAAATGGTCTCTCTGTACTTCTTCCACCACCAAAGTGCCTTGGTGTTTGCTCTAAGTGCAGGGCCAGCTGGAGGTGTTTCTGCGCCCTAGGTGGGGCACAGATGCCAATCTCCTGGTGGGGCCTGGAGACGCGCCATGCTGCGCCTGCCTCCTCTCCCCCCCAGGAGGAGGGTGGGCGAGCTGCAAGCCAGGGAGGGGGTGGGGGATTAAACCCCCCACCCCTTCCGTCCTAGCCCCTGCTTGCCTGCGTGTCCTGCAACTGCAGGCAAGCCAAGGAACGGGCAGGTTTTTTGGTGGGGGTGGGTTTTTTGGCACCCCTAAGGGCCGCTGCACTCTAGGTGAATGCTTAGTTCGCCTAGCGAGTGAGCCGGCCCTGTCTAAGTGTCCCGGTTCCCCAGTCCCGGGCCAAGCCGGAACTCCCCCAGAGGGCTGGGGCCCCTCCCCCTCCCCCACAGAGTCGTCCCATGTACCTGCAGGATGGTCAAGTCCAAGACTGCTGCTGGAGAGCGGGGGACAGTGAGACCCCAAGCCCACCGATGAGGAAGCACCCCCAGCTGGGACGCTGCCCGGGTGTGCTCGGCTGAGCCCCCGGAGGCCTCACAACAGGGGTGAGGCGGCCCGAGGCAGCGGCAGAGAGAAGCAGCATGATGGTAGCAGTGGAGGACGAACCGCTTGGGCAGTGGGGGCCATGCCCGCCTCCACGGCAAAGTGCCCGGCCCTGGAGAGACACACCCAGAACTCAACCCCACCCAGGACACTGAGCCAACAGCCCGGGCTCTTGAGCAGGAGGCATGGCCAAGGGAGGAGGGAAGAGGAAACGGTCAGGGATTGGTGCTGGGAACTGGGGAGAGTAATAAAGAGCGGCACAGGAGGAGAGGACGGGGAGGAAGCTAGGATGCCGAGGCTAGAGAGAGGCACAGTCACAGGTGACAAGGGAGAGAGAGGCTTGGCCGTTGCTCCCTCTCTCTGACAAGCCAACACTGAGAGGGCAGAGGAATGACAAGGGGTGGCGTTTAACCCCATCCCCTGCCATTTCTGAGTCCTCTCCAGCCAGAGCCCTCCTGTCAACCCCCTGGCTCCTGGGACCGTCTGAGGGGCACGGCCATGGGCCCTGGGGACACGGAGGGGCACCACACTAAGTCTGCACAGCAGGAAGCTCTGAGATGGAGTCCAGTGCTGCATGCCTTAACTACTGAGTTGTAAGATGTCCTGGCTGAAGGCTTTGTACGGGGGGATATGATTGGGTGCTGGGGAGGAGGCTTTGCTGCCCTGGGGAGGGAGGTGATTGTCTGAGCCTGTAGTTGGCATCCTCATCTCCACCAAGCCTAATTGGTGAGGCTGCAGTGGTCTGATGGGGGAGGACTTGAGAGTGACAGAACAGTGCTGAGGGCCTGTGCCATTGTAATTGGCCTTTATGCTGGTGTATCTCAGACAGATGCTGCTGCAATGGTTAGTTGGCTCCCTGAATGCTTCTGGGGCCTTCCTTAGGATTGTGATGTTAATCTCCCAACTAGTGTGGGTTTGAAGGCTATTAGCTTTCTATGCTCCAATGCAGAAAACCAACAAGGATAGGTCATAAAATTCTCTGCTTTCTGTGCTCTTTCCCCCCACCAAATCCCTCTCTTGAATTACAAGTGGTACAAGCAATGGAGTAGCTAATACCTCTTATGAGCATTCAAGTATTAAGCACAGGCTTGATATCCTCCCAAGGATAGTAGGCAAACTCCCACCCTGTCACACCTCTTCATTCCAGCAGGAGCAAAGGGCAGCATTGTGATGTCATTTCGGGTTGCTTTCCATATTGCCTCCAAAATTAATATGGTAAAAATGACCCAGGTGAGGAAATTCCTACAGTATTATGATGTATCTTCTGGGTACAAAACAGAAGTGATGTCACAATATTGCATGTCTTCTCACATTGTCACTCCCTCCCCTAGAAACATTCCCATTGTTTGCCAGCATTTAGGTAGCAACCCTAATTACATGCCACAGGACTGCTGGTATCATTCTGACTACATAACTGTGTTTCGTTATTTCATTCAATAAATCTATCTCTGAATATTCTACTATAGTCTAACCTCTGCATTACTCCAAGCTCTCTCTGGGGCCCCATCAGAGATCCCTAAAGCAGAGTGTGGTGGTCTGAGTTCAGATTTGGACACATTTCTCCCCAGCCAGGTGTTAAATCCCAAGCCAGCAATTTTTCTAGAAAAGGGGTGAGGAACAGTGGAGGATATTGTGAGGCAAAGCACCCTGTCCTCCTCTCAAGGGTTAATGTGAATAATAATGGGCCTGGTCTGTTTTGCAGGTGTGACTAATTGGTCATTGGGCCTACATCGCTCAAGGCCAGTAGTTAGCTTCTCATGAGAATCTGCAGTCTGTGTGATGGGAGGGGAAGAGCCAGGGGTGAAGAGATAATTTTCTAGAAGTTTCTCTAGAGAGTGTGTTCTGTTGGAAGTCATACTCACCTGATGTTGCCGGGCCAAAAACTATAATTCAGCTAAGGACCAGAAGAAGAGAGATTAGCTGGGATCCTGGTGGACTAAAGGCCTAAACTATGACTTGCTTGAACTGCAATTGCTAGCAAAGTAGAGAATTCCTCCGCTTTGGCCTTTGACTTTGGAAACTAAGTTTTGTGCCTTATAATGCTAGCCCAAAGAGTTTTAGACAGTTAAGCTAGTTTTTCTTATTTTCTTTCTCCATGACTCTAGGGTAATGTGTTGGCTACACAATAAATTCCTATATTATTTGAATTTGAAATAAATTTTCCAAAACTTTTAAAATATAATCAACAGTCTGGTTACTTGCATGCAACCACCCTGAGAGCCCATGGGGTTCAGGCATGGAACTCCTTGGCAGATATGTTTTTTATTCTATGCTTGGCTATCTTGTGTGACTCTGGGTCCAATTTGGGAAGCCTTGGGCCCATTCACATGGGATGCATGTCTAACATATACACGTCCAGACCAAACACATTAACGATATTTCCTTACAGAAATGGAATGCTCTGTATGTGTGGTGCTCTCTATGTTTAATTGCATCCTCAGCTTTTAGAAAAATAACTGACAGATGTTTTATTTGTCATTATGGTACTATTCCAAAAAGGCTGCTGTTGTGACTACTTTTCACAAAAAATTATAACCCATCTGTCAAAGCCAGAGGAAAAGTAGTCTGTAACAGCTGGAGTGTTAAGCCCATTATAATTGTAACTGAGTGATTACAAGAAGCAATCTGGGCCCTATAACATTTGTTCTTTTTACAGATTTAAGCATTTAGTTGGCCAGTAAATTTCTATTTGCTGCTGTAAAAAAGGCCTATAACATCAAGTCTTCTGTTTAGCACATAAAAATGCTTAAAGCATACAGATGAGTTGTGTGAAAACAATATGTCAGCTACAAATAAACAGTAGGCCTGTGACTTAAGAGGTCAGACCAGTGTCTCTCACTGAATTATGATGTGGCTCAGCTTTTATATCGTTCATGGTGGAAGATATGCTGCTGTCTTAATGTCTGCAGACCAAAAAAGAAGTGACTTTATTGTTTTTTCTGTTGTCACTGAAATGGATCATGTTGATAGGTACTCTATCTGTCTGTGTGCTAGAACAAGATTTAAGGAGCAATCCTAACAATCTCTACTTGGAAGTAAATCCCATGTTGTTCAATGGGTCTTAATCTCAGGAAAGTGTCCTTCACTTTGCAATTTTAGTAACTTCTTAATGAAAAATTCCAGGCCCTTACATAATTAATTGTCTACACTGGAAATGCTTTAGCAAAGAGATACTTTTTAAACTCTACATATAGTGGGCTTTTTTTGTTGTTGCTGCTGGTGGTGGTGAGTTGGGTTTTTTTTTTTTTAGAAATTCATTTTCCAGATGCCTCCTTCTATCTTTCTGTCATGAAAAACCAATGGTGCCTGAGATCATCTGGTTGTATTTCAGCTAGCTAAAGTTCTTTTTGAGATATGACAGATATCATTATTCTGGGCCTGGTTTAGACTTATTCCCTGGTCCTGTCCCATGTATGTCAAAGGAAAGGATATTCTTTCAAAAAAATAACAGGAACAGATCATAGGATAAAATATATCATATCATAATCATGATATCACAGACCAGGTTTGCTATATGTGATCAGGAGACATGTGCATTCTAGGCACATCAGTATGAATGCATTGCATTTTCTAGTTTGATCCCAAACCATCCTAAAGCTATTCAGGCACAAGGATGCTGCTTTCCTTCCAAGCCTAAGAAGCTGCTTGCTTAAGTTCTACATCCACCTCTGTACACACTAGGAAAAGGGGATCTGTGACTAACAAGCGCAATCCGAAACCCCGGTGACTAACAAGTTCAATCCTACACATCCTTCTAAGTCCATTAAAGTCGACAGGCTTAGAAGGGTTTAACTTTGCTTAGCACTGAACTTTAAATGACTAAACAGCGAATAACGCAAAATGACAAGAGACAAGACATGTACTGTTGTGGTCAGAGGGGAGCCCAAGCAGTTTCACGGACAGTGTCAGACAAGGATACAAAGCAAAAACTAATTTAGGGGAAGGTGTCAGTCCTCCATTATAGGGTCAGTGGCAGAAGTTTTTTTCTTTTCTTCCCTGACTTAAAAAAGTTGGGAGAGGGCTAGGTAGGGGCTGGGGTGTGGCTTAACTGGAAAACTGCATGGTCCAGAGAAAGTCACAGTGCAATCATCAACAGAGGCACACCTTTCTAAGCCTACCGAAGTCAATGGGCTGAGAAAGGTATAACTCTGCTTCAGATGGCACTCTAAGAGAAAGGAGGGAGTCCGGGGGAGGGGCATGTGCTTGAGAAATTTTAGCCTGATCACTGAAGTATGTCTTTGGGGGAGGAATTCAAACTGTACAAAGTAGATCTCCTGGTCAAATTCTCTAAAATGTGAAATGGAATGGATATTTGTCCATATATGACACAATGGATCCTGTGTTTAAATAATGGAAATACTAATACCACAAGTTGAGGTGAAACGTGTGCTGATTAAGTACGAAGGATCTTTGATTAATAGTTTGATGATTAGATATAGCGAAGCAAGCTTCTCTTTGTGATAGCTATTTGAATCCAGTAAGTGCAATTGGAATAGTGCATCCCAGATTCCTCTGTTGGCTCTTAGTCTTTCATTCTGTGATGGACAAATACTGGTTTAATTGTTTAGATGCAAAATTCAAGGGAAGCAGATCTGAACACCCAGATATGGAAGTGGTCTCGTAACACAGGACAGGCCCTGCTGGACTCCTGGATCCTAGTAAAGCATGCCCATTCTCTCTCCCCAGAACCTTATTCTTGGACCTTGCATGTACAAAGTCCTGCTGGCCATAAAGAGCTAATTAAATGGTCGTACATGCATTTTAGTCATATTCAGTAATATGATATGAATGGAGTCAATATTAAACCGTTTTTCTGTTTTTGTTAGCTTTACCATCAGTATAATCTGAATGCTAGAATCTGGGTTGGGGGTGAGATCTAATTGTGCAGTCCTAAACAGATTTATATTCTTCTAAACCCATTGACTTTGCAGGGTCTGACTCTGTTTAAGCTTGCACTGTTAGAAGGGTGTAAGTCTGCTTGGGATGGCACTATAAATCTATTTGCAGGGTGGGTAAGTATAAATTCTCACTGACACTACAGAGTTCAGCGCTAAAGTGCCTAAGGAAGCCCTGAGAATATACAGCAGCTGGTAATTCAGAAAGCCATCCAGAGAGATGGAATCTATAAGAGCTCCCAGTGCACTAGTATAATTTTTTGCAGCAGTTCCTTAACACTGTAGACTACCATACATAAACATAAAACAAAGACTCTGGGGAGAGAGCAATGTTCCATTATGAAAATATCCAGCAAAATAAAATGGAATACAGTGTGGCTTATTTCACTGAAACGAAGGTTTAATATCATGTTAGCTTAATTTGCAGCTGCAACTGCCTCCCAATTAAATATATTTACTCTCTTTTTGTAAATAAAGCTTTTTTAAATAGAAAAAATATGGCTGAGTTATCTTATAAAACATAAGATGTATGCAGCGTGCTTCTGTCTTCTAAGGAAAATTGGCATCAGTAAACCAAAACTTAAAATCACATATTTCAAGTGTGAAAGTTTTGCTGGTTTGTTCTTGGCATTCCATTTCACTTAAGAAGGAATTTAGCAGTAAACCAAAACTTAAAATCGAATATTTCAAGTGTGAAAGTTTTGCTGGTTTGTTCTTGGCACTCCATTTCACTTAACAAGGAATTTATCCCAATTTTTGATCCATTTGATTTCAGTGAAAGAGAACTAAGCATGTGCTTAACTCCATCAAGATTAATAGCATTTAAAACTGCTTAACTTTGGCCAAAGCATGCCTTTTGTCTTATAATATAATACATAGCTTTACTTTCAGGGTCCATTTGTGTGTCGTCATGTGTGACTCCCACACATGAACCCTGAAGGTAAATACTCTGGGGCTGAAGAGTCATTAGAGGACATGACAGGAGCCTCTGAACCACAAGACAGAGATCCAGCCAGACCACCTGTTTCTTGTCACAGTAATCAGTGGAACGTTGGCAGGAAACTCATAGGGCTTAGATAGGTAGTTCCTTGTCATTGCATGTGCCTCACATTGTTACTGGTGTTGACCGTATCCCTGATGGCTTGTATCACCATGGCTATCCAGGAAGTGAGGAACCTGGCAAGAGGAGGAGTAAGAACAAAGTGCTGAACATCCCCTACCCTTCCTACTTCTATGGCCAGGGAGGGCACCAATAAGTCACATCAGGAGGCAGGCCAGCAGAAGGGTAGGCCCTTGAACCTCCTCATGTTAGTGCTAGGAGTGTCAGATTAGACCTAGATTCCAATTCTGACTCTACCCAGTTGGCCCAGGTACAAAAGCAGAAGTGCAGCTATAATTCAAAGATGAAGTATATTGGTTGTGGTCCAACGGTCACCCTTATGCAGAAATTGTGATAACTGTTTTTAATATACATTGTTACAATAGAAAGTAGTAAGAATGAACACAGCTTTTTTATATTTTGTATATTTTAGAACATATTTAATATAGATAACTTAGTATTTTGTTCAGAGTTATAAGCTGACCAAGAAAGTGCTCCCCTACCCCTACCAGGTCAGACAGCTTGTTATGGTTGATTTTGAAAGCCTACAAATATGGGAGTCTGAATTGATCTGGATCATTTTTGAACATGCTCCTTATCTGAAACTTGCTAAGTTTTGGTGAGGAATAGTTAATTGGCTGAAGTAATCACTCTCATTTAATTATCTGTGTAAAATCAATCAATAGAATCATAGAGTTGGAAGGGACCTCCAGGGTCATCTAATCCAACTCCCTGCACAATGCACGAAATTCACAAGTACCTCCCCCTCCACACCCACAGTGGCCACTGTTCCATGCCCAGAAGATGACAAAAAAACCCCTCCAGGATCCCTGGCCAAACTGGCCTAGAGAAAAATTGCTTCCTGACCCCAAAGTGGCAATCAGCATTTCCCTGGGCGTGTAAGAAAGGCTCACAAGAACTAAGCACTGAGGCAACTCTTCCTGCCCTCCCTCTCATGATCTGCCTAAGTTTAGGCAGATAGGATTACCATATTCCTTTAAACTGATGTTAAAGATATAAATTGTTATGTTGTTATAAAAAGATAAAATGGAGGCAAGGATTCTTTAGTAATATTTTTCTTGTGTACTATAACCAAAATGAACCAACATGTTATTAAGGTGTAAAACTTCCAGCAGAGCAATGATCGGATATGGGAAAGGTAACTAGACTCCTAGGGTTCAACTGCATGGCAATATCTGAAAAGGTCTAATTAGAGTCTTCTGAGACATGGGGACTCAGGAGTTATTTATTGGGTTCACATAATGGAACATATCCATCGTGCATGAGACAGATGTCAATATAATTTTAAAAGTACTGTAAGTTATGACTAATGTGTTATATCCAGTACTCATTTTTTGCTTGTGGACATCAGAGGAGGGAGCCTAGCATTGTGCCTGTGGGTGCTGTGAGTGAGGAAGAATGAAATCTCCATTCTGGGAGTGCAGCTCTACTCTTGGGGCTTTGGATCCAGCTCACTGAAATGTGTACAATAATTTGATTTACTCTTGATTCAGGCAGGTTTTTTTTCAATAAGGAGATGTAAATAGTATAATTATTTGACTGGATCCAACCAGCTTTTTTATGGTGAAAGGAGAGAAGAACATCCTCTTTGACCACCAAAATAGCTATGATGAGAATCATGGAACCGGGACTGAAAAAAGGCATGTAGGGAAAAATCTTAGTAAGGAGACTGCCATTATTACTTATTTCCTCCATGTTCTTTGTCACAAAAATTTACATGAAATGTCTCCTTTTTTAGATAAAATATGATATGCTACACATTTTTGTCTCACTTATTTTGTGTTGAATTTTTCCAACTGCTAATAGAACATATATTATGAATCAGTAGGATTATCTATATTGATCTTCTAGTCATTGTCAGTGACAGTACAGATTAACCTTTGATAATTCCCCTTCCACAAAGAGATAATTTAAATTTGAAGTAAGAAATCCTCTTCACTTGAAAACATTGCCAGCAGGACTGTCACTTACTGAAACATACATAAATCTCCACTGGAAAGCAAGCAGCCAGTTAACACTTAGTGTGGGTTGAGAAACCTTTTCGTATTACTGCAATTTGTCAGATAGATTGTATTTTCTTACTTCTTGTGTTCACACTCTCTTTTTATACAATGGTTTGATCTGTTCCAAGTATTGAACTTATAAAACCCTAAATGGCAACAGCGCTGTCTATGGGAGTTCCAGGTGATACGCCAGCAAGTTTATCTCCACCACAATCTGGTAGGGGCCAATAAACTGGGTGTCCTGCTTTCATGAAGGTCACTGGCTCTGGATAGACTTAATAGAGAGCCAGACCGAATCTCCTACTGTCAAGACCCCTCCTTCCTGTCATCATCTGTTTGCAACTGCCTTCTACACCTGCTTCTACTTTGCCAGCTCCAACTGCTCCTGGAGCACTTGATGAAGAGCCTTCAGTTCATGTACAAAGTCACTTACGATGGAACAGAAAAGTCTGGAATGAGCTACAAGAAAAAGTGCGGGTGGTGTCTATCAGTGGCAACAAAAAGTGTTTGCTAGGTCGAGGTATGGACCGACTTGTTATAGGTGAACTCTGCCATGGGCAGCAGGTCTTTCCAGTCATCCTGCTGGTAGCTGATATAGCAGTGCAAATACTGCTCCAAAGGGGCATTGGTGCATTCTGTCTGGCCATCTGACTGGGGGTGATGGGCCAAAGACAAGTGAACCTAGGTGCCTGTCAGGTGTAAAATCAAGTAGATCCAGTCATTCTTGCACAAAGAAAGGTTTATTAGGATTAACTTGCTAAAACCCACAGTAGGAGGTCATTGTCAGGAATGGGGAGCAAAGCAAAGCCGGCTAACTTATAGTGTGATGCAATGAAGCGCCTAGCGAATAAAACTTGAGCACTCGCGCGGGAACTCCCGGCGGGAGAAATACTTCATAAGCGGGAGACTACTCCCCCCTCCCCTTGCCTTCCCAGGACTGGAAAATTCTCAGCGAAACAAGAATAGTCCAAAGCCTACATTCAAGGCCACCGTGATAAGGAAAAGCGGCAGGGAAGAAGCTCCCACGTTTCAGGCTGCATAGCTACGCAAGCGCAAAGCGGGGTAGAAACATAACACAATGGATGCAGTGAGAAACATCAAAGACATCATTTTCTGACATTCTGCCCCTCCCAAAACTCCACCCACCCACCACTCAGGAAGGAGCGAATAGGGGCCCCCAGGTTTATCAGGGTATCGAGCGTGAAAGTTTCTAAGGTGATCAGGTGCATTGATATCAGAAACTTTCACCCATTCCCTGTATTGGGGCCCAAAGTGTACCCATTGCACCAGGTACATAAGTTGTCCACGAAGTATCTTAGAGTCCAAAACATCAGCGATCTCATAGTGCTCTTCACCGTCAACCATCAGAGGGGGGGGAGGATCCAACGTCTCAGGATGCTCTTTAGTTGGGGGAAAGGCCGGCTTGAGAAGGCTGTAATGGAAAATTGGATGTATTGCTTTAAGAGACTTAGGCAAGTCTAGTTGTACAGTTACTTGATTCACACATCTTAGCACTCGGAAAGGACCAATATATTTCCACGCCAATTTTCTGGATTGTTGCGCTAGTCTTAGATTCTTAGTCGAGAGATAGACAGAGTCTCCCGGTTGTAAGTTCCATCCCCCGGCCCGTTTCTTATCTGCTTGTTTTTTATATTGTGCCTTGGCCTCATTCAAAGTCTCGATAATTAGGGGCCAGGAGTCACGGAGAGTTTGACACCATGTCGAGGCTTTCCCACCAGTCTCCCCAGGTTTTAAGAAAGGAAGAGGGGGCTGTCATAGCCCATGGCAGCTTTGAATGGTGACATTTTCGTGGAAGCATGCCATGAATTGTTGTAAGCAAACTCCGCCAATGGCAACAAATCTACCCAATTGTCTTGTTGATAATTAGAAAAACACCTTAGATATTGCTCTAACGTCTGGTTCACTCTCTCCGTCTGGCCATCAGTCTCAGGGTGATAGGCAGTACTAAGCGCACGTTCAATACCCTTTAGAGTCATTAGCTCAGACCAAAATTTGGAAACAAATGGAACCCCCTGTCGGAAACGATCTTGAGGGGCAATGCATGCAATTTGGCAATGTGTTGAATGAATGCTTTGGCCAGGCCTTTTGCTGTTGGCATACTGGGGAACGGTATGAAGTGGGCTTGCTTAGAGAATAGGTCCACTACCACCCAAATAACAGTCATATGTTTAGAGGGGGAAGATCAGTGATAAAATCCATAGAGATTACTTCCCAGGGTCTGCTCGGGGTGGGTAGTGGTTGTAGGAGGCCTGGAGGTTTTCCTGGTCTGGCTTTACAACGATTACACGTTGGGCAGGACTGTATATAACGAGACAACTGTTGCTTCATTCTGGGCCACCAGAAGCTCCGTTGCAGAAGCCTTAAGGATTTTACATATCCAAAGTGTCCCGCAGCTTTTGAATCATGAACTGTGCGCAAAACCTGGGCTCGGGTAGCTTCTGGAACAAACATTTTATTTCCCTTGTACCAGCAGCCATTAGGATCACACTTTACATCATCCCTGGCTTGTAACTCACTCGTCTCTGGTGGGGTGATGTCAGATAAAAACTGCTTTTCCCAATTCAATGTCTGGATGTGACTTATAGGTGCCTGTTTAGCTTTACGGGTTACAACTGCACCAACTAATTGTTCCGGGGTGAACATAGATTCCCGAACTTCGACCCTCTTAGAAAAATGCTGAGGAAGGCGAGAGAGAGCGTCCGCTAAATGGTTGGCTTTCCCTGGGAAGTGGTGCAGGGTAAACTGAAATTTGGAGAAAAACTCAGCCCACCGGAACTGTTTGGCATTTAGATTCCGGGGTTTTCGCAATACCTCAAGATTTTTATGATCAGTCCAGATTTCAAAAGGTATTCGGGACCCCTCTAACCAATGTCTCCATGTGATCAAGGCTAAACGGATAGACGCTGCTTCCTTATCCCAAATGGGCCAGAATCTTTCTGTGTCATTAAATTTTCTCGACACATAAGCCAGGGGTTGTAGTTGCTTTTGAGCATTCTCTTGCAAAATCACCCCACCCATAGCAGTGTCTGATGCGTCTACTTGCACTACGAATTTCTTTGTTTCATCAGGGTGGGCTAGTATGGGCTCAGACGTGAACAATCTTTTAAGTTGTTCAAACGCTTGTTGACACTGCGGAGTCCAGTCCAACGGGGCTCCTGGGACCGAAGCCTTAGATCCCCTCCTTTTGGTTTTTAAAAGTTCCGTGAGGGGAAGGGCTACTTGGGCGAAGTGTGGCAGGAATTGACGGTAAAAGTTGGCGAAGCCGAGAAAACTTTGGAGCTGGCGCCTGGTTTTGGGGGGTTCCCATCTCAAAACGTCCTGGACCTTTTTTGGGTCCATCTCCAACCCCGCGGAGGATATGCGGTATCCCAAAAAGTCAATGCTCTCTTGGTGAAATTCACATTTTGACAGCTTAACAAACAGTTTGTGTTCTAAAAGCTTTTCCAATACCTTCCGCATAAGGGTAGTGTGGGATTCTTGATCCGGGGTATAGACCAAGATATCATCTAAATAAACAACCACTCCTTTGAATAAATAGGGGTGTAACACTTCATTGATTAAGTTCATGAAGACCCCTGGTGCCCCTTGTAACCCGAAGGGCATCACCCGGTATTCAAATTGCCCCAGCGGGGTATTAAATGCAGTCTTGTATTCATCCCCCTCTCTAATACGAACCCGAAAATAGGCATCTCTTAAGTCCAGTTTAGAGAACACTTTCCCTTTCGCCACCTCAGCCAGTAGGTCTTTGATGAGGGGCATCGGGTAGGCATTGGTAGCAGACACTGCGTTAAGTCCCCGGTAATCCGTGCAGAGTCTGAGCCCCCCATCCTTTTTTTTACAAAATAAGACAGGTGCTGCAAAAGGGGATGATGCTGGCCGAATGAATCCACAGGCCAGATTTTTATCAATAAATCGGCGAAGTTCCTCCTTTTCACTTGGACTCATGGCATAAATTTTCCCTTTTGGTAACTTTTGACCCGGAAGGATCTCAATTGCACAGTCGGAGTTACGATGGGGGGCAATTCATCTGCTTCCTCCTCCTCAAACACCCGGGTTATATATTGGTAATCCTCAGGGATGCGGTCAAGTTCCTCCGTTGCCAAACAAGCTCGTGGAGGATCATTGCATGGGGGATTTCCCCACCCGGGGTCCCAGTTGTGATCTGTACATTTTGGGGAGATAAACTGTACCTCCCCTTCTTCCCATAAAATATACGGGTTATGTCCATGTAACCAGGGACTACCCAATACCAAAGGAAATTGGGCTTGCGGAGCTATTACGAATGAGCGTAGCTCCCAGTGGTCACCAATGCCTATTCTTAAAGGAACAGTCTCAAATTGGCATGGCTTTTTCATCGGAGACCCATCCATCTGTGTGAAAGTTATTGGGTCTTTCAGGTGAACCACAGCTGCCTCCAACCCCATAACCATAGAAGGGTTTATGAGATCCCTCCCGCACCCTGAGTCAATGAGAGCCCGGACCCGAATGTGAGTCATCATTGCTGGGTTCATTACCAAAACAGTCACAAAGAAGAGAGAGGGGTAGTTGCTCACCATTTTAGGCGCCTCTGGTGTTGGGTCCTGCTGTGTAGCGCCGTTCACCAACAGGACCATCTCATTTCCCTGCATCTCACTCTCCTCCTCTAGCATCAAGGTATCCACTTGGTCAGGGCTAGCAAACAGAGCCCGTGTGTTGCGCGGTTTGGCGGTACCTTTTCTCGGGGTAGAGGTTGCCCACCTTCTAGGCTCTTCTTGTGGTAGAGCTCTATTGGGATCCCCTTTCGGGCAGGCAGCGGCGAAATGCCCTTTCTCCCCACATCGCAGGCAGAGCCCCTGTCGCATACGCTGGTCCCTCAAGCCACTTGGGGTGGAAGTTGGTTTGGGTCTGGCCTGGCCCGCCGCAACACTTGGACGATTGTTACCCAAGGATAGATCCAGCTTCATCATTTGCAAGCGACTTTCGGCCTTCTCGGCTTCCTCCATCCACCCCTGGAGGGTACGAGGTTGTTGAGAGCTGAGAACATTATTGCGGACGTCAACTGCCAGTCCCATTCTATATTGTTGGGCCAAGACCGCATCAGTCCAGTCTCGAATTTTTACAGCATGCCTTTGAAACTCCCTGGAGTACTCCCGCACTGAGAGTTTGCCTTGTCTGAAAGTGCGGAGGAAGGCTTCAGCTTTTTGGGCCGCCCCGGATCTTCAAAACGGTTTCTCAAAGCCCACATGAAGTCATCCACATTCCCCAGCTCCTCCGCCTCCAGATCATGAAGGGCTACATACCAGCTAGTAGCACTCCCCCGGAACCTGGATGCAATAAACTCCACCTGCTGTTCTTCATCTGGGAATACATAGCCCCATCTTTGTACAAATTTTCCAACTTGTAATATGAAAAAGGACACAGTCTCTGGATCTCCATCAAAAGTGATCTCAAGCATGTCTTTGGGGCGGATTACCGGGGGGCCGGCGCCATGATCGGTACCGGCTGCATGAGGGGTGCTGGAGCCGGAGGCTGAGGTGGAGGCACAACTGGCGGCTGGACAGGTCCTGGTGGCCCTGGCCCTGCTCCCGGTACTGGGGCTACTACTGGAGGTGGGGCTGGTGCTGGCTGGCCCGGCCCTGGCCCTGGTGGCGCGGGTTGGCCTGGCCCTGGCCCTGGGGCCGCTGGTTGGCCCGGCCCTGGACCCGGAGGAGGAGGAGGTGGCCGTCCCGGCACCAACGGTGGCGCCGGGGCTGGAGCCGGTGCAGGGGCAGGTCTGGGTTGTGTCAGCGGATGGGCTCTAATAGCTTGGTCCATCATCTGGGGTAGGGACTGCATTAGTTTACTCATATCCCTTACCAGCCGTCGGGTATCCTCCTGGATAGAATCCATGCGAGCATCAGTGTCCTGGCTGGACCCCGTTCTGGGAGATCCCCGGGACACCCGCCCTTGGGGAAGACCAAAACTACCTCTGGGATCCAGGAGGCTGTCACGGCTCTGGCTTCCCGGCATAGTCCAAGTGGTCTGGGTAGTGTCCAGCAGGTTCTTAGTCCAATCGCGCGATCTGCGAAATGTCACCCCTTTATCCCAGGGTGTTGGGACTCCTGGCACATAGGTTCGTGGAACCGCACCACCCTGACTTGGTATCAGCCCGGCCGGGCTGTAGATCGGGAGTGCGTACGTGGCTCCAATTGTGCCAATCGATGGTGGGGTAGCCAACACGGCTGCTGAATGGGCAGTTGGTGTCGGCACCACTGTAGTTGTAGTCACAGGAATCACGGTGGTAGTCGGAATGGTAACCACTGGAGCAGCCACAGAGGTAACGGGAGCCGTGGCTCCCAATGCAGTAGTCACTGGAACGACACCTGTGGCTCCCGCCGTAGTGATCGTTGGAACTGCCCCGGCGGCTCCCGAGGTGGTAATCAACGGGACTGCGCCCGGGGCTCCCTTTCCCGCCCCGCTCATCGTGGTGGATGGCGGTCGTCGACGGTGAGGGAAAGATGTGGATTCCTGACAATTTCTGTCAGGTGTAAAATCAAGTAGATCCAGTCATTCTTGCACAAAGAAAGGTTTATTAGGATTAACTTGCTAAAACCCACAGTAGGAGGTCATTGTCAGGAATGGGGAGCAAAGCAAAGCCGGCTAACTTATAGTGTGATGCAATGAAGCGCCTAGCGAATAAAACTTGAGCACTCGCGCGGGAACTCCCGGCGGGAGAAATACTTCATAAGCGGGAGACTACTCCCCCCTCCCCTTGCCTTCCCAGGACTGGAAAATTCTCAGCGAAACAAGAATAGTCCAAAGCCTACATTCAAGGCCACCGTGATAAGGAAAAGCGGCAGGGAAGAAGCTCCCACGTTTCAGGCTGCATAGCTACGCAAGCGCAAAGCGGGGTAGAAACATAACACAATGGATGCAGTGAGAAACATCAAAGACATCATTTTCTGACAGTGCCAAGGAGTGCATGCAGTGCTTGTCAGAACTGCAAGGCAAATTGGGATTTCTGGTCACAGCGACTCATGACCAAAGATATCCCATCGAGCTCCAATGGGGGCAATTTGGATTGGAGCAGCAGGGAGGGGGTTTAGCTGGTTCCGTCCCCCCACGAAGCTCTTGGAGGGAGCTTCTAGCCTGGAGCGCTGAGGAGCCACTCCCAAAGACACAGCTTGGGGAAGTGAGCTTCTTTTGCTCCACAAGGTCCCGCTGTACCGAGGCCAGTAATGGTGTCCAGAGATGTTACTGGACCAGAGCATACAAAGACTTAAAAAGCGATTTCCCTACATGGTGACCTAGTGGTACAACGATGCATGGGAAAGTGAGTGATGTTCCAAAAAGAAACATGATAATAAAGAGGGTGAAGGAATAGCGAAGGGGAGGGGGAAACCCATGGAGGAAGAGCCCTTCCCAATAGATAAATCACAGCAGTATGCTGAGAGCAAGCTGTTAAACCTCACCTTATCTTAGCGGAAAAACTTTGGGACTGAACTTTACTTTCCTTGGGAAACTGTGAACTTTGTTTGTGGGCTCTTATCTAAGTATAAACAATGAGCCAGTGTGCAGGAAAAATGGCGTCCAGGGGCAGAGGCAGCACCGGAAATGCTAGCACAGCATCACCAGTCACAAGACAGGAAGATACCAGCGATCTGACTAGCAAAATTTCTGAAGCCCTGTGCCCCCTAATGGAACAGATGATGAATCTCAACCAGAAGTTTGACAATTTGCAAAAAGATCTTAAAGAGACAACAGCAAAGTCAGAGAAGATGGAAAAAAAGATTAAAAAAATGGAAATTAAGACCAAAAAGTTGGATCAAAGAATGGACACTGCTGATAAAGAAAGAACATCCACAAAACAACAATTACTCCAACTTCAAATGGAAAGGTTTTTATACATATTAAGATTTCAAGAGGTTCTAGAGAAAAAGGATGAGAATTTAAGAGAAATTTTAAGCAAAGTACTGGCCCCCTTGATTAATAGCAAACCTGAGATTGTATAAACGAACATTGACATGATATACAGAACATAGAGTTTGTTAAAAATAATAATCTCCCAGGAGAAATTTTTGTAAAATTTGCAAAAAGAGCAAGGGATTTAATTTTTAAAGCATCTACTCCGGCAAAGGTGAAAATTCAAGAGGAGGAGATTAAAGTTTTGAAAGACGTTCCATATGAAATACGGAGACTAAGAAGGCAATACAGAAACGTTACAGATTTTCTTCAAAAGAACAATGTCCAATATAGATGGTTATTACCAGAAGGACTCATCTTTAATTTCCAAGGAAAGAAAGAAAGGATTGACTCTTTATTGAAAGCAGAATTATTTTTGAAGCAACACCATTTGTCAAGCTAACAAAAGAAAGGACCAGAAGGCGAGAAGGCAACAGAAGAAACTAGCAGACACCAAAAGATTGAGACAGACAATTCTTCTTCCTCCGATACCTCAGTATCTCTGGGAGAAATTTTTGACTCTGATACAGATTCGGATTTGGGTGCAGCTGCATCCAAATCTTTAAAGGTTAAGCTGCCCTGGCAAAAGAAGAAGAAGCATAAGGATAAGGAGACCTCTAAATAAAGTTCTCAGATTTTCTATTTGTATACTTAAAATGTATACTTGTAAGCTCTGAAGTGATAGAAACAAATTCTTTTTGGTTTATTTTTTAAGTAGCAAATTATGGGAATGGATTATATGTCATGTAGTGAAAGGTTGAAAGCATATAGTAAGCACATATTAGTACCTTGTTACTCTCTTTAGTGTTTAGTGTTCGTAGTGTGTTTGTAGTGCATAGTGTTTCTATTTTGTAGTTTGTAGTTTATAGAAGAAAATAATTTCCTGGTTCCCGCCATGACAGGTACTCCTTTGCCACTGCCTACTGCAAGGACCACCCCTAATCTCTCTTGCAGACAGGCCAACCCAAAGCAACAACAGCAGTAGAGGAGTGGCTTATCATGACGACAGCCCTGCCATGAAGGCCACCAGTTCTAGTGAGTTGTAGTTCCTTATAGACCTCTCAAACTCCATACTAGCCTTAGCCCTCTCCTTGCTGTCCATGTAGGGCTCCTTCTTGGTGGAAATCTAGGGTGAGAGGGGTTTACCACCAGAGGTGGATGCATTCCCTGACTGGTCCCTCACTGCTGTGGGTTGTGGGTGCCAGGAGGAGTGCCACGAGTGCCACACACCTGCATACTGGTTGTTGTGGGTGCCACAAGTCACTGTGACCAGGAGGAGGGGCCTATAGGAGAGGGGGCCCATTCTCTGGGCCTTCTATGGGTGCAGTAGGCCCAGAGAAGCCCATTCTGCCCACCCATATGCCATCGTCTGGGCCTTCTATGGGCACAGTAGGCCCAGAGAAGCCAGTTCTGCCTCCCCCATCATCTGGGCCTTCTATGGGCCCAGTAGGCCCAGAGAAGCCTGTTCTGTCCCCCCATTGTCCTCTGGGCCTTCTCAGGGCCCAGTAGGCCCAGAGAAACCTGTTCCGCCCCCCACACCATCCTCTGGGCCTTCTAAGGGCCTGGTAGGCCCAGAGAAGCCCATTCCCCCCAAACCATCCTCTGGGCCTTCTATGGGCCCAGTAGACCCAGAGAAGCCCATTCTACCCCCCACACCATCCTCTGGGCCTTCTATGGGCCCAGTATGTCCAGAGAAGCCCATTCTGCCCCTCTTCCCTTCCTTTCCCCCCTTTCCTTTCTTCCTCTTCCCTTCTTTCTTTCATTCTCCCAACCCTCCCTCCCTCCCTCCCTTCCTTCCTCCAACCATCCCTCCCTTCCACCCTCCCTCCCTTCCTTTCTAGGGCCCATTGTCTTCCTCCACAATGGGCTTTGCTTCCTAGTAACTCATAAAACATAATTATCCAGGACTGGTCTTTAAGCAATCACCTATTGACTCTTGCATGATAAAATTACTGTATTAGGCTACCAGAGACAAATTACTAATTGCCTACTACTTAATGCTTCTAGTTCTCGAAAGTGTACAAATATGTTTATAGCTTTTGATTCAAAAATTCACATGATATAAACTGTCTGGTGAAAAAGAGCAGGTTACCATGACAACAAACAATGAAGTATTTAAAGTAAGAGCAGAAGTTAAACCCTGAGATGGATTAATATAATAATGTGTTGTTATTTATTAAATAGTCTGGGCTATACAACAATCCCAAGCAATATGCCAGCATTCGCCTGTAAATCTGGTCTATTTGGTAACATACTATATACCTGGGGTACTGTGTATTTTACACTGGTATTTTGGCTGGGTTAAATTTGATCTCGTGCAAATAAAAACTTGTGAAATTATGTTAAAGGGACAATCCTAAGAATTCTTTCCATGGATAAACACATCTACTGGGCTATATCCCAGCTTTCAAATATTGATACAGAAACCCCTTGATTAGCAGGGAACTGCCCCCTCACCAGTTGAACTGGAGGGAATCAGGATATAAGGGAAGCTAGGGGGTTAAATTGCTGGAGACAATAGCTAGTGCTGCCTTTTGCTTCATCCATTAATTTCTCTCACTCTGGCTATAGACTAGGGCTTGCTAAATGATTAGACAACCAGTTTCCCTCTGAATTGTAACTTTGAACAGCCTCTAAAACAATAGCCCATAGAAGAGTAGTGCCCCAGATGTACAGTAGAGCAGTCTCCCAGATGTACAGTAGGGCTATCTCAGCTGCTGCAATATGGGGCACATAGAAAAAGGGGTCTAAACATAACCAGCACATGAGCCAATTACAAAAGACATTCAGATATCCTTCAGGGGGAATGGCAGCCAGTGGTTTCAGTAAAACTTTCATTTGCTTAAAAGATCTGTTGCCTGTGACTACCTGTCTGTTCACTGCTGACTATGAAGCCCACAGTTCCAGAGCCCTGCTCTAGGACCTGATTTGCCATGGGGTAGAAGGTAAATGGGCCCCTGGTGCAATTTTGTACCCAACAGTGACTACTGGGAGAATGGAGTTTGGAGAGGGGATGGAGCTAACCAGGGAGGTGATTCCATAGAGTCCACTCTCTAAAGCTGTCATTTCCTCTGGAGGAACTGGTCTCTGTCATCTAGAGATCATCTGTAATTCTGGAAGAACTCCAAGCCTCACCTGCAGGTTAGTAATCCACAAAAATTTTCAAAAGAGGAGACAAAGATGAAAAAATTATTGTAATATGCTATGTGCCTTAAAATTTGAACTGTCAGGAGAAGAATTGGTGTGCACATTTATTTTATGTATTTAGCCATTTATACTCTGTTTTGTTCCCCAATGGGGATCCAAAGTGCCTGAAAACACCAATCTCCCCTCTTCTATTTTATCCTCACAATAGCATCATCCCTGTGAGGTAAGAATGACTGCCCAGGGTCAACCAGAAAGCTTTTTTTTTCAAAGTGTCCCTAAGGACAGAATTTTATTAAGTTTTTAACACAATACAAAACTTAACAAACACACAATAAAACATACGCATATAACACAAATGGGGGTAGTAAAATCTCATAATTAATACCTTAGCTATGCCTAAAATTACTCAATATTTACTAGTTTTACCCTGAGTGAGTATATCTCATTTCATTTCTCTCTTATTGGGTTATATTAATATACTTTATCTTGTAAATCATCTTTCAGTTATATCTGCCTAAGCATAATTATTATACCAGTTATAAAATCGTGCCCATGTATTCTGAAATATAGAGACCGAGAGACCTTTCAATAGAGTCAATTTGTCCATTTCAGCTGCTTCTAAAACTTTATTTAACTATTCTTGCTTCATGGGTGTCTCAGGCATCTTCCAATATTTAGCATATAAGATTCTTGCTGTGATAGTCAAATATACAATAAGGTAGCAATCGTCTTTATTAAAATCTTTTGGTAAAATGTTCAAAAGTAATACTTCTGGTGTAAATGGTATGGCTGTGCCTAACACCTTTTGGACCATTTGATGAATCTATATCTAGTATTTTTTACTTATTTCACAATGCCACCACATATGATAAAATGAGCCCACCTTCTTTTCACATTTCCAACACTTATTTGAACGTTTACTGTTATGTTTCGCTAATCTCTCTGGCGTTACATACCATCTATAAAACATTTTATATACATTTTCCTTATAGGCTGTAGCTTTTGTAATTTTTATATTTTTCTTCCACATTTGATCCCATTGTTTTAAATCTATATTATGACCTATATTTTGAGCCCATTGAATAATATTTACTTTTACTGTTTCCTCTAACATCATATCATTGAGTAAGAGGGTATAGATTCTTTTTATACATTTTTGGTCAGTATCATTATCTTTTCAATCTCCATCAAATTTTCATGGAAGCCTATTGTCTTATCTTTGGCATATCTGGAGGATGTCCACCCTGAACCTACTACCCATCAGTTTCGTTGGATGCTTTTGAGTAGTAGTATTTTGGGAGAGGGAGAAAAAACTTTTTGTCAAAAGCAACAGAAAGGGAAAAAACCACAAAACTTTCATTTAATAGAAAGAGATAAAAGTTTATATAAAGTAAAAACAAATATAACAACAGTGGTGGCAGATCTACACATAAGTTCCTATAACAGCATTTCCAAATATCTAAAAATACTCTTGCAATACTTTGTGCTCTTTTAAATTGGTGCCATGGCATCAATACTTCTTTGGTGTAGTCTGGATAGAGTATGATCTGGTTTTTATTGGGATCCCCAGAAAGATCCTGTTTCTGTCAAGAGGGAACAGGTGATCTCTTACATTTGCTCTTAAGAATTTCACAATTAGTGGAGATGGCTTATTTGTGTTGCTAGATACATTAATGATCCAATAGGTTCATTCAGTTTGCACTGAAAATCAGATGGAAGCTGCAAAAGTTCATAAAAAAACCCTTCCATAAATTCCACCAGCTTTTGCTGACCCACCCTATCAGACTCTTCTGAAAGATGGACAAAAAGGTTAAATTGATGAGTAAAACTCTGCTTGAGATATCCACTGGACAACACATTATATGAATGAGACTGCTGTTTCATGAGTCATTGGCCGAGGACAGACTGGCAATTTGCCGCGGGATGGGACCCGGGCTGACAACGACTCAATATCGGATTAAATGGAATGTTCACACAGGCACATCTGCCTGGCGTCCCCCACCCGTAGCCTACCGGTGCTCTCGCGCTTCACTGCCGGATTAAAAAAACACCTGATAAAAGCCGGCGCAAATCTTGAAAGCCTGCGTTCGTCGTGCGTTTCTCCACTTCCGGGGAGTCTGAACGCGCAGCCGAAAAGCCGGGAGCAACCCGCGTTGGGCATGAGGCAGCAGTGGTGTGATTGGCCGTGCTCCGCTCCACCGCCCAATGAGGTGCCGGCGTTGCAGGGCAAAAAAAAAAATCGGCAAAATGCGCTTATGCGCATGAGCGCACATACACCCACAGCTGAATTAATGGGGAAACGGCAAATATAGCACGCCTCTGGTGCGGCAATCTGAACGCTCCCGCGTGCCTCCGTCCCATATCTTCCAGCAGCGGCCCCCGCTGTGTGGACGGGAAAACCCGGTATTGTTTAATCCGGGTTTTTTTGCTGCGACTGGCTACCGTGGCAAATTGCCAGTCTGTCCTGGGCCATTGTTCAGTCTTCCAACGTGGCTATTTTAGACTCCATCTGTTGAATTTGTGTACTGTTAGACTCAATCAACCCTTGAAGCTGTTGAATTGAATCATTGATCATCTTATCAGCGGAAAGTTGTTTTAGTTGTTCAGATGGCTTTTAGTTGTTCAGAGTCCCTAGAACATGAATCCAATATGCCTCTCTTGCTCTCAAATGCAAGCTGCAAGCTGGAAGCTTGGCTCTTTTCTGTACTTTTTACTTACAGGTGATCCAAAAATCTGAAGGACATGCTGTTTAGTAGTAGATTGAGATCTTCTCCTATAAAGCAGACTGGGATTGATGGCAGAGCTAAACCAGTGGGTAATTTTATTAATTTATTTGTTTTCCTGTGGAAGCTGTTCTGTCTGCGGTCTGTGCTTATGCACAGATTTTTGCTAAAACTCATCTAAACAGAGGCCCTATAAGAACATTTTTCAACTGCAATTCCAAATTGTCATTTATGTTATCAAATGCCCTTGTGATCTTATGTACATCAGATTTACTACTAGAGCTGTGAAAACAGGAATTTGTGAACATGGAAGCTGCATCAGATTACAGAGATGGAACGCTCCCTTGGTGCAGCATTTCATGTCCTTGGGTCATACTGATAAACACCCGTGTTTTGGAAAAGATGCAAGAAGCTTGCATTTGAGAGGAGGAGAGGTGCATTAGATTTATATTCTAAAGACTCTAACCCCACATGGCCTAAATGAGGAAGTTTATTTATTCATTTATTTATTTATTAGATTTTTACCCCACCCTCCCCACTGGGGCAGGCTCAGGGTGGCTTACATAAAGAACCATAGATAAAACATTAATATAAATTAGTATAAATATTAATATAAAAATACAGAGTAAGTTATTAAAACCATTAACATAGCGATGATAAGATACATTCAGCGGTACCTCCACTGTTGGCGGGCTCAGTTAATTTGTTATGTGTATAACATCATGCTATATAATGTTAATTGTAATGGTGTTCTGTCATTTCCCCATAATTCTCCTGTAACTGTTGACTGACATATTAGTACATGGGCGATACATTATTTTTCTTTTGCTTCTTCACCCCCACTCCGATTACATCATCCAATCCTGATTGTATTAGGATTGCATCACCCTATAACTTGTCATATAATCGTTTAGGCACCTGCCGCTTTGCACTACATACCATTATGGTACACTGGCTCTGAATTGCTCTTGAGACTGTATCTTCTGGACCAAAATAGGAAGGTAATTAATATGTTTTCATGAATTGGACTATTTAATTTATGTTATTTCTAATTATTAAAATTGGTTAATAGGACACTGTTTTAATTCTTTTAGGCATATAATTGAAACATCACCCAGGTTACATGCACCTGATTATGACACAAGGCAATATCATATGAGGCCTCCATAATACTTCTATGCTTTACATCGTTGATTATAACTATGTAAGTAATTTAAATTGGTTATTTTTTCATACTATTTTACATTTACAAATAGGTGTTGGATGCAATTTGTTATTTTTTTTCTTTCCTTTTCAACAGAACTGCTTTTTGGTCCTACATTGATTAACTATTTGTATTATTATTGCAATATTGAGCCAAAGTGTACTATCCATGCTTGACCACTGAAGAAGGCCAGTTAGGCCAAAATGCATTGGGTCACATTAGGTTTCATTTGTGTACATTGTACAATTTTATCTCATATTGTGGCTATAGTTGGGCCTATAGCTGTTTTTAAATTGTCTTCTAAAAATCCATGTATTTTTGATGATTTTGTACTATTTATATGTTTATGTTTCACATTTATTGTTTTGTATTCATTTAACCTTTCTGGTTCTTTAGCCATTGTTCTAAGCCAGAGAATTACTTCTTCTTGACGGTTAGTGGCAGAAGGTTCAGCAGCTGTCTTAGTTTTCTTTTTCCTTTACTGTGCATGGTTTTAAAATTATAAGTCCACTTATCAGAAAAAATAGTACCAAACAGAAGTCCAATGACAAAGTGAGAGAGAATAGCTGCAGTATCAAACAAAACTGGTTCAAATCAAAGCATAATATACAACAGGATCAGTACAGAGTTGCTTCTGATTATCTTCTTAACTGGAAGAATGCTGTATGATGCCTGTGTTCACTAAGGTTGGCTAAAAGCCTTAATAACAGCATGTTGTATAAACATGTATCAACAGTCAATCATCTTGAAGTAAGGGATGTAACCAATTTTATCTCACAAAATATCAGCCTCCAATCTTACCATACTTGAGCCAGGTGACTGAGCATATAATGGCTTCTAGCTTCAGCATTTTTCATTATATAAATGATGATCTGGACTCTTGTTGATCTGATTTTTAACAAGGTTTGGTTACTGAAACAGCTTGTTTTTCATAGTAGACAACTTTGTGAAACCAAATCCTTTTTCATTCACTTAGTTAGGGTAAGATTTAGAGGTACAATTCTGTGGTCATTCTGATTTTTCTTGGAAGGTGCAGTCCTAAAATTTGTTATGGGAGTTTCTGCTTATAGCCTCTGACAGGTTCCATCTTGCTTCTGTTGTACATGACACAGCTATTAGAGGTCATCCAGAAATCTGGGATTTTGTGTTGTCAGTACACAGATGGCACCCAGTTCTATTTCTCTTTTTCAACAAATGCCAAGAAGGCTGTTTACTAACCAGTGCATAGTAGGGATGGACATGAACAAGATGATGAACTAAAGCTTGTCACTAATTTTGGCTGGTTCATGGTTCACGACCCAATGTTTATGAACTGAGAAACTGTCACAAACTTTCACAAATTTTGATGCAGTTCATGACAGTTCATGAAGAGCAGAAAGCAGGGGTTTAAACCCTTCCTCCTGCTCTTCATGAAAAACAGCTGAGCGGCAGGGAACAGAAAGCAGAGGTGAAATGGCTGAGAGCCATTTAAACCACTGCTTTCTGAAAAAGCAGTGGTGTAAATGGTTCCCTGCTTTCTGCTCTCCACAAAAAGCAGTCAAGAGCAGAAAGCAGAGGTTTAAACTTTAAATGGCTCCCAAACTGATACAAACCAGTTTGGTTCATGAACCAACCTCCTGAACCACAAACCAAACTGCAAAAATGCAGTTCATGCCTATCCCTGCTGCCTAGACTCACTTGATGCATTTGATCAGAGGGAAAACAAATCCAGACTAGATAGAGCTCCTGTTGGCTGTGGATGTTGATGATTTGAAAGTTTCATTCAATTTTTAAAAAATGGGTTTATATTACCCTTGAAAACCTGTGTACATCTTGGTTATTCTGTTTTGTTCCATTCTTTTGGTTTTTTTAACTTCTATGTTTTATTGTATTGATTATTTTTGTAAGATATTTTAAATAGTTCCTTGTGTTGAAAGCAGCTCTGAACGTCCTCTGAGAAAATAAAAATTGTGTAGAAATGTTTAAATAAAGAGCTAAATACAGAACCATCTTTTTCTGTGGGTGCCTTACAGCATTGTGCTTGCTGTCAAACTGCAGCAATCTGAGCAGCATCTGCTGAGCTGGTCTGGGCTCATTGCTTGAAGGTGCTGTCAGATAGCAGGAAACTGGTCTAGAGGTGGTTTTGGTCTCTCCTGACTCTGGATGTATAAATATACATTCATTAATGTCCTTATTAGTAAAATGTCATGCCATTGTTTACCCTGATAGTGATAGAAATAAGGAATAACAGTGTCTCTTTAATTTTCAGGTAGAACAATTGGTTTGTAAACATTATTTTGTTGCTTATCAACTTTTAAAAGTCATGGCATAAAGAATGCTTTTCTATTTGGTAATCAGAAAAAGTTCAGAGGTAGATGAGATCTGTAAAGAAGCTATTAGTTACTCCAAAGTTTAATGAGTTTCCTCTTTCCTTCTGATTGATTTCTTCCTAATTATAAATTTTCCAGAACAATTTAATCTCTTGTCTGCTTATATATCGGACTTCAATTCAGATTGGGATGTAGTCATGGGAATTCATTTATTTGCAGAAACCTCAGAAGTTCTGCTGATGTGCTGGAGGAAATTTTCTCATGCTCTGCAAATGTCATATTGATTTTATTAAAATTCACAAGAAACTTGTTTTTTCCCCCCTTGCAGTGTGATTCTAGAAATCGTTAGCTTGGCTCATGCAATGCTGACAATTCAAACAACACATTTTATCCTTCAGGCACCAAGTTAGCTAGTTGCAAATGTTACTAAAAGCCATTATAGCATTTGACATTTTATGGACTGGAAAGCTCTTCAGACAGTCAAGAATGTGTTTATTTGAATTCTTGAAACTCCAAAATATGCTACTACTGTTTAAAAGGAATCAGTACATACCATGTCTAATTACATAATAAATTCATCCACATTATCCCATTTACAGGGGCAGGATCCTGTCAAAATCATGCCAATTTTGATGGTTTGATCTAGTCCCAAGTTTTGAAGCTAAGGCAAGCTTTTAATACTCCGTCTGGTTATGGTCATTTTTCTTACCCTTTATTTCCCTTTAGCAATATTAAATTTCAATCTGCGTAGACTCCAGTGCAGCGAAACTCTTGCACTTAATATTTACCCCATTCACTTCAGTATCCTATATGTTGTATGGGGAGGGGGAGATCTTCCATTCATATTGGAACTTCCATACAGAGAAGGGATGGATTTTAATAAGAACTAAAAAGTAACACAAAAATAACTAGAACAAAGTTTTAGTTCAATGGCACCTTTAAGACCAACAAAGTTTTATTCTGGATATAAGTTTTCCTGTACCCACACAAAGTATCTGAAGCAGTGTGCACACAAACATGAAAGTTTATATCCAGAATAAAACTTTGTTGGTCTTAAAGGTGGATTTGAACTTTGCTCTGTTGCTTCAGATCAGCACAGCTACCCACATGATCAAAAATGACTAGAAATTATACCGGAATTTTCCCCTCAGAAGTGCTCTAAAAATAATGGTTTCCAGTCTACTTTTTGGTACAAACAGAATACATTCTACATTCCCTATATTCCCTTCATTTTCTCTTTTTTATTCCAGATTCTTCAGAGTATGCTCCAAATATCCATTAGAAATTACAACATGAATACCAGCTGCTCAGGCATTTTTGGAGGTTGCAAACCAGTTCCATCTGAAGGTCATCAATTCCAGCTGAATTCTACTCCTGAGCACCTTCCAGAAGCAATGAAAGACTCTGAATCAAAGAGGCATTCTGTGTCTGAGTAACTGTGGAATATTTTAGAAACAGTGTTGTGGGTTTTCTCATTCTTCCTTGATCTAGAGTAGGGGCCAGGGCATGGGTATTGTCCAGCTGCCATCTGGCCTCTGAATGGATGGGGAGGGGCACTTGTTTCCTCTTTCTCTTACCCTTTGAGAATTGGGTGGGGAGGCAACAAGAGGTAATCTTTCCAGTATTCCCTCAGCCCTCTTTAATTAATAATAATCTGTTTGTGCCCTTTGGAGATTTCCAAATTCTTTTCATCTCATGAGTACTGGGCACCATTTTGATTGGCTTGTCAACCATATCTGGCATCAGTTAACATACCACATCAGTGGCCTCGGGCATCACCAGGTTGGTGCATAGAGGCCAAGACCTTTCCCTACTGTTGCCTCCTGGCTCTGGGATTCAGAAATTTAGTGCCTCTGAGCATGGAGGTCCCCCTTAGTCACCATGGCTGGGAGCCAGTGGCATACCTAGCCTATATGGTGCCTGGGGCGGATAATTTTTTAACAACACCCTCCTCTTTGTTTTTTGCCATCAAGTCACAGCTGACTTATGGTGATCACATAGGGTTTTCAAGGCAAGAGATGTTCAGAAGTGGATTGCCATTGCCTGCCTCCATGTTGGCCCTGCTTAGCTTCTGAGATCTGATGAGATCAGGCTAGGCTGGGGCTATCCAGGTCAGGGACCCTCCTCTATACAACAAAATTATTTTCAGTAATAATCATGAAATAAAATGAATAATAATAATGACCAGAAAAGAAAGGCAGACAGTGAAAATTTTATTTTAACTTGTATAACCATGCCAGTAAAAAAAGAAAGTAAGTATAACCACTAAACCATATTAATGTTCCATTATCATGCATGTAAAGAGTGTGGGGGAAGCATCCTTTTACTACTTTGCTAGATCATGGGGAAATATTAACTCTTCCCCCCCTTCTGTACATAATTTTAACATAGGTTTCCTACTATACTACTCTTCAATACATTCTTCACCAAGCAGAATACGGATGAGAAGGTCTTGAAACCAAGGTGTGAAAATAAAGAGGGGGACACAGAAAAATTAGATGGAGGGAGAGAGAAATGAATGAGAGAAGTGTGGAAAAGCTAGAGAGAAATTAAGAGAGGGAAAGCTTGTTTTATCTTGCTGCAATATCCTAACTACTGCTTTGTAGGATCTGGATGAGCAGAGTACAAGGAAAGGAAGAGAGAAGGCTCATAGTCTATTGGAAAAAATGACCTGCAGGCTGGCAATTACTGTAGCAGCCAGGGGTTTTTTTGTAGAAAAAGCCCAGCAGGAACTCATTAGCATAATAGGCCACATCCAACAGCAGAAACTCATTAGCATAATAGGCCACATCCAACAGCAGAAACTCATTAGCATATTAGGCCATACCTCTGACAGTGCAGCTTCCTCCCAGGATTGGCTTCCCCAGATGCTCCACGGCTTGTGGGCACATGAGGAACCTGAGGGACGGAAGACAGTTTCTGGATCGGCCTGCAGCTGTGGGGTGCCTGGGGAACCTGAGGTGGCTTGTGAGGCACCTGGGGAACCTGGGGGGGAGGCTGTAGGTGTGGCCAACAGATTTTCTGTTTCCTTAAAAGAAGGTGGCTCGATGGTTGTTTGTAATCATATAAATTACCTATTTTAATTTAGTTAACTCTCAAGTTTCTGTTAATAAAAATATATCTACCATCCTGATCAGATAGTACTTCATGACTTTGAAATGGAAGATTCTTAATATAAATTACCACTCCTGTGGTCTTTGTGTCAATTTAGGACATCCAAGAAAATATTCTTGCAGCCAAACAATATTAACTCACTCTTTTAACAAAATACAAAGGCTCTTCATTCTTGTGTATGAATCATTTAGCTCATTAACTTTCCAAATTAATGCTCTAACTTGATCTTGCCCCACCCCATTTTGTTTTGCTATTAAGGTGGCTGAAGTTACTTTTAACTTAGAGAATAAATAAGAACTGTTTAGAAATGTGAAAAACAAAGTTCACCTTCTTCCACTGATTTTATATTGTAGATTTCCCCGTCGGATTCAAAGGAAATGTCAAAGGAGAAGCCTCATCTATAGGCTGTCCCCTTATTTCTTAACATCTGTAAAAAAAATCTAAGGTTTCTATATATTTGTAATGTAAGAGGAGACAATTCAGGAAAGGTCTGTATTATTTCATTCACTTTTTTAATCAATTATTTTGCAATACAACTAATACATTTCTTTGGTCCTATGATTATCAAATGTAGCTATAATATCTCTATAGACCTTTGGGTTTTTTTCAATTTCAGAATTTAGTCTAAAAGCTCTATCAGTTCTAACTGTCACTAAAGCCAGAACCCAAAATACCACTAAGTAGATCCTCTATGGCTGAGTTCAGACCGGCAGTTTGAAGCAGGAGCCAGTTGTGGCAAAAAAGCCCCGGAACAAACTTCCAGGTTTTCCTGGTCACACTGTGCTGACTGATGTGGGAGCATACCAGGAGGAGGTGCGCAGGAGCATTCAGACTGCTAGCCTGGAGGCGCAGCTGCAAATGGCTTTTTCCTGGTAATTCGGCTATGTGTGCATGTGCACCACATTGGGTGGTAGAGCAGACCACAGCCAATCATATCACTGCTGCCTTATGTGCAATGCGGGTTGCTCATAACCCAGCTTTTCGGGTTGGCATTCACACTTCCCAGAAGCAGAATGAAGTGGGATAAATGGGCTCTCAGGGATTTGCTACCACTTTTACCAGATATCTTTTAAATGAGGGAATGAAGCGGAACAGCACGGGTTGTCTACAGGTGGGGAACACCAGGCAGATGTGCCTGTGTGAACACCCTCTTTAACCCACTTGTAAAACATGGGTGAAATGTGGCTATAGTGGAGCAAACTGCCAGTCTGAACTCAGCCAACGTATAGGTCAAGTGTAATAAATTATCTCCCTCGGTTTTCTCTTTCAAGCTTTTATATTTTTAACACTAGCTTTCTTAGTTATCTTCTTTCATTATTTTTATTCTGGCTTCTTGGATTCTAGTAAGTCTCTAGAAATTCAATTTTCTTTTCCAACTCATCAACTTTCCCTTTTATTTCTTTCATTTCAGTAAAATCCTTCAATAATTTGAATATGATTAATAGATAACAGTGGTGGGGAATTATTATATGGAGAAGTTGGTGGGTTATACTTATTTGGTATGTTCACTCACTTTTTCTTTTTCTAAAAAAGTTATATACTTTATTTTAGTCTAAATGTTGATTAACCTTATCTACACAATAATATAATTAACTTTTCAATACATGAATTCTTTGGCAATAAATGCATTTCACCGATAGTTCACACCAAACACTAAATTCTCATCTCCTTTTTCCTTTCCTTCCATGAGTCAAGCACTTCACCCCATCCATGTAAACCCTGCTTTCTGCTCCCCATGTACTTGTTTTCTACTCCTGGAGGAAAGCCACATGGAGCAGAAAGCAGCAGAGGTTTAAATGGCTCTGAGCCATTTAAATAGTTCTGAGCCTATGATGAACCCCTATATCTCCCCAACTGTCTGGTAGATTTTTTCTGCCAAATCATCAGTTCCCCTCAATGTCTGAGTTACTCTACAATAGTGTGTGTAGCTTTTCTATTCATATAAACTTGAAACTGTCCCTTTCTTTGTTTTGATGCTGGTTTAGGCTTAAGATCCAGTACAGGAATTTGAGGGAAAGGCAGGAGCTATCCTGTTTTATAAGCCCTTGTGAAATGGGACTTGAGGGAAATTAACTTTGAAAAACATAATAAATTTTTTATTAAATAGGCAAGGAATATATGTACAATAGGAATATTCAAGGTTTTGAGATTGTTGAGGTAAAAACTTTCTAATATATACAGAGCTGAATTCTTAGAACATTCAAGAGAGTGTATTTGTAGTTTTGTTTCAACATTTTTCTAGTTCTTTCTTTGAGAGATACTTTAGTATATTTCAGTACCAACACAGTTCTTATTAACATTTCTTCTGGAGTACAGTGTTTGCTTAAAGTTTCTAGATTTCTTACTATAGAAATCTACAGTTTTCCTGTAGATATTCCAGCTTTTCACTAACTCCTGAGGAGTCTAAGCTTCTCCCATTTATCACAGACCAGGGTTCTTTTCTCAATCCCTTTCACTGACAGGAAGTTATTCTTCTTGTCCCTAAGAAGCAATAACTCCTTTTACTATTTGGCTTCTATGGGAGTTCACTCTAACTACCAAGACCTGTCAAATCCTTCTTCAGTATCTTTTGTCTGTATAAGGCTGTTCTGTAGCTTTCCTGACTGAGAAAAGAAGTTCTCTCTCAGAGCAGTTTTAATATATTTAAGACAATGGGGTTTCTGTTCTCTCTGTAGAAGTACTTTTCTGACAATTCCCTGTCAGAAAACACTGACTCCCAAATGCCTCTTCCCTCAGAAGTCAAACCCTCTGGCTACTGATCCAGATGTTAGTTTTCAGACCATGACCAAAAGTGTCTCAAAAGGTGAAAGACCAAATTGTGTAAGACATCTTTTCCTTTCAGATCAGCTGTTTTATTTCCTCTCTCAGCTGATGTTGGCCAACCAGAGAGCAAGTAGAGCCGCCAATGACATAAGCTCTTCTCTCTTTGGAAGGTTACCTCATGAACTCCCTGATACAAGCAGCATTTTTAAAAGCCTGTTTTTCTGTGCAATCCACCACAGAGCCATTTAAATCCAGTTTTCTGCTCCCTCAAAAAGCCACAAGGAGCTTGGAACCATTTAAACCAGACAGCTGAGTGGCAGGAAATTCCGAGCCACTCAGCTGTTTCTCATGAAGATCCACCATGAATTGTGCCAAAATTTGCAGTAGTTCATCCCTGTTCTTTGGTTCATGAACTTCAGTTCACAAACTCCAAACAGGCCAAAATTCATTATGAACTTTAGTTCATCAGCCAGGTTGTGCCCATCCCTATACTCCAGACAAGAGTATGTAAGGACAGAATATGAAGAAACAGAATAGTTTCCAATTGGCAAAGGTGTCAGACAAGGATGCATTTTATCTCCATAGTTCTTCAATGTATATGCATTAGGAAAGCTGGAGTGAAAATTGGTGGAAGGAACATTAACAATTTAAGATATGCAGATGATACCACATTATTGGCAGAAAACAGTGAAGACTTGAAATGACTACTGATGAATGTTAAAGCAGAAAGTGTCAAAGCAGGATTACATCCGAACATCAAGAAGACAAAAGTAATTACTACTGGGGAATTACAAAATTCTAAGGCTGCTAATGAAGAAACTGAAATTGCTCAAGATTTCTTATTCCTTGACTCCACCATCAACCAAGAGGGAAACTGTACCCAAGAAATCAGAAGGAGACTGAAACTGGGAAGGGCAGCAATGAAAGAGCTAGGAAAAATCCTTAAGTGTAAGAATATATCTTTGGTGGTGGCCAAGAGCAAATTAATTCATGCTACATTATTCCCCATTATTATGTATGTGTTGCACTTCGGCAGTGCAGCCACCGCAAAAAGGGGGGGAAGGAGTCCTGCCCCACTTCTTAGGAACCCAGAGCCGCATGTTGGGTACCACCTTCAAAAGGGAGAAGTTGGCATAGAAGTCTCAGATGTGGGGGTCTGGTCCTTTGGGTTACTGCACCCGTGTCAGGAAACAATGCCACCCGGGAATATCGGCCTTCGGGATGCCAAGTCTCTGTACCTCTCTCAGGGACCTACCAGCCAGCCCTTCGCCACTCCACACTCCTCCCTGGCTTCTCTTCTTTTCCCCCTTTTATTGCCAGTACCCGACCTGTGCTCCGCCTCTTCACCCATCCCCAGTGTTCCCATTGGCTCTTGGAGGTGTCTCCTGTGGTTTGCGACACATGATTGGCCTTCACTCTCTGCATCTGAGTGAGGCGGTGCTCCTTGATTGGGTAGGGTGTAACCCAGCTCTGCCGTCCCTGGCATCAGCATCTCCGGGGCCCTGCAATGGGTTCCTGGGCTCTCCTGGGGCCTCTCCTCCACTTGATTGCTGCACCACTCCCACGGTGTCCGCTTTCATCCTTGAGCGCGTCCAGGCAGCTCCTTCTTCCTCTGGTGCTCATAGGACTTCTGCGGTGTGGGTGCAGGCTGCACCCCAGATGGCAGGACATGTCCGAGCAGCTTCCTCCGTGACTGGGATCCATTCAGCAGGTAAGGGCCTTGTTTGGGCAGCGCCCAGTTTGGCGGCTCCCCCTGTGTCTTCCTCAGGACTCCTGGGTGGCGGGGGCCTGTGACGGTTGCCATGCCTCCTCCCTGCGGGGTCCCTGAGGCAGACTGCACCTTGTCAGCATCTGGGTGGGTGCGCCTTCTCTGCATGTTCCACTGGTCCCACCACGCCAAGTCCTGAGCTTAGATCTGCAAATTTAAACAAGTAAAATATGTGATTTGGTAAAATACTTTTTTTGTTAATTGATATAGATTCTATTATTCTTTTGGGGGGCCTTATTTTCTTTTTGTGTGTGCGCGCCATATTTTGGCCTGTTAGAGATGCACATTAAAAGCTTATAAAATGCCCCCAAGTGAACAGGTATCTAAATTTCATGCCTGGATTTGAGCTTGAGGCCCAAGCCAAATGTATTGGCCTGGATCCAGTGACTTAGCTGAAGTTAAGCAGTTTTGGGTCTGATCAGTACCTGGATAAGAGATTTCCTAGAAATCCTATGTAGACTGCTTTGATGGGGGAAAGGTGCACAATGAAATAAATAAATACCTTATTGTAGTTATTGCATGTGGATGGAGTAACTACAGCATGTTACATAAACATTTTTGCCTCCCAATCTATAAAAGCTAAAAATCTGCACATCAAGAAATTCATGCAGTAGCCGCACCAATAGATGAGTTCTCCTTGTACTACTACTTAGGAGAAATAACCAAAGACGAAAGGCTGAAGAGTCTGGGACTTTTCAGTTTAGAATAGAGATGACTAAGAGGGGAACATGATAGAGGTTTATAGAATTATGCATGGGATGAAGATAATTGACAAAGATTTTTTCTCCATATGTTATCGAAGGCTTTTTTTTTCTCCCTCTGCCAAAATATTAGAACTTGAGGGTATCCAATGAAGCTGATGGGCTGTAGGATTCACACAAAGAGGGATTAAAATGTGGAATTCACTGCTGCCAGTGGATTGTACTGATAGCCACAGGCACAGGTAACTTTAAAAGGGAATTAGACAGATTCCTAGATATAATGGCACCCAGTACCAAAGGAGAAAAGAACTTTATTTGAATAGAAGCAAAGCTTTGAATGGTCCCTGCTAGGCCATAACCAGACACAGCCAGGAACCAACAATACCAGTGAAAGTGAAACTAAAGGCTTTTTACCTTATGGGATCGTGTTAGAATAACTATACTATACAATAAGGGAACATCAACTTCACAACTGCCCATGATTTAACAATGGAAGATATATCCATCAGTAAGCCTTTGAATACCAGTGCCAGGTGGCATCAGGGGACGGTCTTGGCCTTGTGGTGGAGAGAGTTGACAAATAAATTTTTTCTCCCTCTCCCAAAATACTATAACTTGAGGGCATCACATTAAGCTGATGGGCAGTAGGTTCAGGACAGACAAAAGAAAATACTTCTTTACATAGAAAGTGATTAAAATGTGGAATTTGCTGCCAAAGGATGCAGTGATGGCCACAGATTAGATAGATTCATGGAGGATAAGTCTATCAGTGGCTACTAGCTGTGGTGACCGAGGAGAACCTCCATGTTCAGAGGCGGTCAAGTTCTGAATCCCAGTGCCAGGAGGCAACATGAGGGGAAGTTCTTGGCCTCTATGCCCTGTTGTTGGCCCTCCGAAGAAACTGGTTGGCATTGTGTGAGACCGGCTGCTGAATTAGGTGGATCGCTGGTCTGATCCAGCAGGGCTCTGTTGATGCTTTTATGTTCCTGCACAGGTCTTCACTATTCCTGGCTTCTCTCTCACAACTTCTTCTACCCAATTTTGCTATTGACACTTATGGGTCTTATTGCTCTTGAAGTAGTTAGAATGAAGTGCTGTGGTTTCTTTGCAACACATTCCCTAGCTTTTCTATTATGCCTGCATCAGACTGAAACCCAGGTGCTATAGGCTGTTGATTTTTCCAAGATGTCTGGTAGTGGTAACGGGAAATGTCCCAATAAATAACAGCAAATTACAGCATGATCCTAAATATGTTTACCAGAAAGAAAATTCCACTGAGTCCAATGGCATTTACTTCCTAATAAGTATACTTAAGATTGCAGCCATGGATGCCAGACATCTGAGCAAGCTGGCCTAGAAACAAAATGCTGGAGACAGTAGACATTAGAACACCTGCTATCGGGGGCTGTGTTTGGCTTTCAAATCCTTTTCTTCTTGTTCAGAGTTATTCTCATGGTGAGAATGTGGCTACATGGGGCATAAAGGTCATGCATGGGTGCATAAGTGCATTGACAGCCTACCTCTCAAACAACATCTCTGTAATTGCATGAATCTTTTAAAAGCTTCAAAAATTGGTTTCTGTCATGTAGAGAAAATCAATGGCAGAACTTGAAATCCAAACACTTGCTGTGAGGTTCAAAGTAACTTACTTATTGTCTGCAACGGAGTAATTCTGCTAGAGTGTTTCCCTGTTTACATAACAGTTTCTGTGACCTTCAGTGATATTTGACTTTACCTGATGGTACTTTTCTATGATTGTTTCCAGTTGATATCCTATAACACAAGTTATAGATGTACTTGGCAATTTTGTCCGGATAACCTTTTTTGTTCCAAAAATTAAATGTAGGGAACATGATGAAACTCCTTATAAAATGTCACAATGTTTGTTTATTTATTTATTTATTTTTTGGTAAATACAATTTATTATTGGATATATCACATGTTCAAACATTTTCAACCAACCTACATACCCATTTCTCTAATTTTTCTTCTCCCCCCCCCAAACAAGACTTCCCGCACCGCTCCAACCCCATTAATATCTCTCTTATTCTGTTACAATTATTTCTAAACTTGTTTTCTCTTTCAAACGGTAACAATTCAAAAATCTAATTCTATTTCATTTTCCACTTAATAACTATCAAAACAAACCAAACCACGCTTAATGTCCCAATTTTTCAACAAATATTTTTGAAAGTCTTTCCAGTCTTCAAAAAAAGTTTCATCTTCTTCGTTGTTTAATTTTCTTGTTAATTTATCCATTTCTGCTAAGAACAACGTCTTTTAATCCATTCCCATGTTTCAGGTACTTTATCTTGTTTCCAACATTGAGCAAAAGTCAGTCTTGCTGCTGTAGTCAAGTACCATAGTAATGTTCTCTTGGCTACATTTATTTCTTCCATTTTAAGACCTAACAATAACATCTGTGGGTCTTTCTTAAAAGTACAATTCAAAATTTTTTGTATCTCATTGTGGATCTCTGTCCAATACTTTACTGCTTTATCACATGTCCACCACATATGGTAAAAAGACCCCTCATGTTTTTTACATTTCCAACATTTGTTGGACATACTTTCATTTATAATAGCAATTTTTTTAGGCGTCATATACCATCTATACATCATTTTATAACAATTCTCTTTAACATTTACACACGTTGAAATTTTCATTGATTTTTTCCACATGTATTCCCAAGATGTCATTAATATCTCATTATTAACATTTACTGCCCATTTTATCATTTGCTCCTTTACAACTTCATCCTCAGTATACCATTTCAATAACACCTTATACAGTTTAGAAATCATTTTTTTATCTTTCTCAAGCCATATAGTTTCAATTTCAATATTCTTTTCTCTAAAACCATGTTCTCTTTTATCGGTCTTAAATAAATCATAAATCTGTCTATACTTCAACCAATCATATTCAAATTCAACATCAAATCTGTCTTTTAACACAAAATTTTTCCCTTCAGATTTTAAAAGATTTTTATAAGGTAGCCAGTCTAGTCCTTGGTTTCTTGAATATGGATTAATCACTTCAGCTGGTACAATCCAAAGTGGTCTTTCTTCTGAGAAGAATTTTCTATATCTCGTCCATGTCTCGAACAGTGATTGTCTTACAAAGTGGTGTTTAAAAAATTTATCCATTTTTACTTTTCCATACCATAAATATGCATGCCATCCGAATTTATTATCATGTCCTTCAAGAGCCAATAACTTCTTATTCTCCAAATTAATCCACTGTTGCAACCATGTTAAACAGACGGCATCATAATACAGTCTTAAATTTGGTAGTTGTAAGCCTCCTCTCTCTCTTGCATCACATAAAATTTTCATTTTAATCCTTGGCTTTCTTCCTGCCCATACAAATTTGGATAATTCTTTCTGCCACGAATCCAGTATTTTCCTTTGTTTTAGTATTGGAATAGTCTGAAACAAAAACATCAAACGCGGCAAGATATTCATTTTTACAGTCGCGATTCTTCCCATCAATGATAAATTCAAAGTATCCCATTTCTTCATATCTTGCTGAATCTTATGCCACACCTTTTCATAATTATTTTTAAACAAGTCAATATTTTTCATGGTTAAATCAATTCCAAGATATTTAGTCTTTGTGACAACTTCACATTGTATTTTCTCTTGAAGTTCTGTCTGTCTTTGTTTCGTCATATTTTTGCACATCACTTTAGTTTTATTTTTATTAACATAAAATCCCGCAACTGAACCAAATTCTTCAATTTTTTCCATCAATTGTGGTATTTTCTCAATTGGGTCTTGAATCATAAACATTACATCATCTGCAAATGCCCTATATTTATAGGCGAAACCTTTCACTGTAAGTCCTTCAATACTGTCATCTTTTCTTATCGCTGTCAATAATATTTCCAATATCCAAATAAACAACAACGGGGATAACGGGCAGCCTTGACGTGTTCCCTTTTGGACTCGGAAGAAGTCCGTCTTTTCTTTGTTTATATTCAAAGCCGCTTTTTGTTCTGAATATATTGCCACAATCATGTTTAAAAAGGACTGTCCAATATTCATTTTTTCGATAACTTGCAGCATAAACTCCCAATTTAAATTATCAAAAGCTTTTTCCGCATCTAAGAAGAGGAATCCAACTTCTTTTTCAGGATGCTTGTCATAATATTCAATTGCGTCTATCACCACTCTTAGATTATCTCTAATTTGTCTATTTGGTAAAAATCCCGCTTGTTCTTCCGCTATCGTATCTTTCAAATATTTTTTCAATCTCTCTGAAATTATTTTCGCAAATAATTTGTAGTCATTATTTAATAGCGATATTGGTCTATAGTTCTTTACTTGAGTCAAATCCAAACCTTCTTTAGGTATCAATGAAATATTTGCTTCCTTCCATGAATCTGGGATCCGCTTGGTCTGTCTTATCTCATTTGACAGAAGTACTAAAATAGGGGTTAGCTCCTCTTTAAATTTCTTATAAAATTTTGCTGTAAAGCCATCTGGTCCTGGAGCTTTGCCCAACTTTGCGTCTTCTATCGCCATTGTCACTTCTTCTTTCGTTACTAAACCATTTAATAGTTCTTTAATTTGTTTTCCCAGCTAATGTTTGTTTATTTATTTATTTATTCCATAGTCTACCTTTCTCACTGAGACTCAAGTACAATAC
Organism: Gekko gecko; assembly: GCA_029375565.1. Classification (NCBI taxonomy): domain Eukaryota; kingdom Metazoa; phylum Chordata; class Lepidosauria; order Squamata; family Gekkonidae; genus Gekko; species Gekko gecko. The sequence goes on from JAPDNY010000009.1 coordinate 129,542,672, forward strand.
ATAGAAGTAACAAAACAGAGAATATGTAGTTATCCTATTGTCCACTTGGGAACATGACTTTGAAGTTATGTTTAAAGAAACTGTGACAGGTTCCACCTCTTCTTTCAGTATTGACATCTCACAGTTACCTGACTGGCCTCCAGTGTCCCCAAGAGAACTTCTAACTATAATTAAATAAATGAAAATTGGAAAGGCTCCTGGGTATGACTTTCTTCTGGTTGAACTATTTAAGCTAGACCCAGTATGGTGAGCAGAATTATTAGCCCCCCAGTCACAAAAATTAACCAAACTAGAGTAATTCCTGAAAGCTGGAAACTAGCAACAATTATCCCTATTTATAAGAAGGAGATAATAATGGATCCCTCCAATTATAGGCCAGTTAGCCTGCTTCCTGTATTGAACAAAATATATGCTGCCTTTTTAATAAATTAATTAAATGATTGGATGGAAGAATATAACATAATTCAGCAAGAGCAGTTTGGCTTTCAGAAAGGTTGTAAATGCATACGACACTGTTTGATCCTATTGACTCTCATCAATAAATATATTAAAACCAATGGAGAATCTATAGATCCAGGTAGTCAACCATGTTGGTCTGAAGCAGTAGAACAAATATAGAGTCCAGTGTCACCTTTAAGACCAACAAAGGTTTATTCAAGATATGAGCAAGGCAACATTTTCAAACACCATTCCAGTGTATTTGACAAAGTGTGCCTTACACACGAAAGCTCATGTCTTGAACAAACCTTTGTTGGTCTTACTACCTTTGTTGACCTTTGAGCAGCTTTTGATTCAGTATCCCATACTCGTCTATGGTAAAAGTTGAACTCCACTTCTATTCCTAAGTGGCTGTCAAACTTGTTCTCTAGTTTGCCATGATTTCTAAGGGGTGGGAAATTCCTGAGGGGTGTGTGGGTGGCTGAATGTGTGAACTGCTCTATCGTAGGTGACGTAACTCTTCTCAAGATACCTCCCTGGACCAGGGACAACCTTGAAACCAAGCTGTGCCCACTTCACTGTTTTAGATAAGGGATCCATATATTCACAGGTGCGTGGGGGCATAGGAGTGTGAAAGCTAGGCAGGATGTTTGCAGAGTGTGATTGGATGTACTTGAAAGAGGGGCTTTGTTTGAATTGTCTATATCTTTGGATTCTCCCATCAGAACCCTAGTTCTGACATAGTACTGGTCTGGCCTGGAATAAACAAATCACTGCCAGAGACTGTTGTTGAGAGTAACTTTGTCCAAGGGTCTGACAGCAGACCTAATTAAGAATTTATATACTGGGAATGTTTTACAGTTAAAAACTTTGATTAAGAATTCATCTCCCAGATCAATAAGAATCTACAAAGGATGTGTCCTAGTTCCACACTTATTCAATTTATATATAAACTAGGGAGCAAAGCCTGTTGTGGTGGAAGACAATGGGCCCTAGAAAGGAAGGGAGGGAGGTGGAAGGGAGGAAGGAAGGAAGGAAGGAAGGAAGGAAGGAAGGAAGGAAGGAAGGAAGGAAGGAATGAATAGGGGGAAGAGTGAAAGAAAGGAGAGAGGAAGAAAGAAAAAGGGGGAAAGGAAGGGAGGAGGGGCAGAAAAGGGCTTCTCTGGGCCCAGAGAAGGCCTTTTCCGTCCCCATACACCATCCCCTGGGCCTTCTATGGGGGCAGTAGGCAGTGTGTGGGGAAAAAGGGCTTCTCTGGGCCTACTGCCCCCATAGAAGGCCAATAGGATGATGTGTGGGGGAGTGAAAATGGCTTCTCTGGGCCTACTGCCCCCATAGAAGGCCCAGGGGATGGTGTGTGGGGGACAGAAAAGGCCTTCTCTGGGCCTAGTGCCCCATAGAACGCCCAGGGGATGGCATGGGGGGGCAGAAAAGGGCTTCTCTGGGCCTAGTGCCCCATAGAAGGCCCAGGGGATGGTTTGTGGGGGATGGAAAAGGGCTTCTCTGGGCCTAGTGCCCCATAGAAGGCCCAGGGGATGGGGTGTGGGGGATGGAAAAGGGCTTATCTGGGCCTAGTGCCCCATAGAAGGCCCAGGGGATGGGGTGTGTGGGACAAAAAGGGCTTCTCTGGGCCTAGTCCCCGCATAGAAGGCCCAGGGGATGGGGTGTGGGGGATGGAAAAGGGCTTCTCTGGGCCTAGTGCCCCATAGAAGGCCCAGGGGATGGGGTGTGGGGGACTGAAAAGGGCTTCTCTGGGCCTAGTCCCCTCATAGAAGGCCCAGGGGATGGCATGTGGGGGACGGAAAAGGCCTTCTCTGGGCCTAGTGCCCCATAGAAGGCCCAGGGGATGGGGTGTGGGAGACAGAAAGGCCTTCTCTGGGCCTAGTGCCCCATAGAAGGCCCAGGGGATGGGGTGTGGGGGACGGAAAAGGCCTTCTCTGGGCCTAGTGCCCCATAGAAGGCCCAGGGGATGGGGTGTGGGAGACAGAAAGGCCTTCTCTGGGCCTAGTGCCCCATAGAAGGCCCAGGGGATGGGGTGTGGGGGACGGAAAAGGCCTTCTCTGGACCTAGTCCCCTCATAGAAGGCCCAGGGGATGGTGTGGGGAGGTGGAAAAGGGCTTCTCTCACTTGCCTCAGCCTTGAGGGCCTGTCCCTGCGCTCACACTCCAGACGGTCCTCTCCTGTCGGAGGACTGGAGCAAACTGAGCTGAAAACACTGACGGGGGCTGACGGGGGTGGGACTTTGCAAAGCAGCCAGTCAGCCCTGGCCAGTGTCTTCTGACTGCCAGTTCTTGAGCCGAATCAATTATGGCAAGCATAGAATGTGGTAGAACCAAAATTCAAATATATATAAGGACAGGATAACTTCTTCCCAAATCTGCAAAATAAAACTCATGTACCATATTTAGCGGAACCTCAATTGGTGTGAAGAAACTCTTAAATGATTTCTGTGTCTTTTGCAATTGTGAATTGTTAACAATTAATTATGCCAAAACAAAGATTCTGAGATTCTCTAAGTCAAGGCATTTGAAGGAACATCCCTTGCAAATGTATGGAGAAACTACTGAAGAATTTAGACAGTTTAAATATCTCAGTGATGTTTAATTATGACTTATCATGGAACTCCCATATAAATTTTGTCATAAGAAAGACACAAATGACATTAACTACTCTAAAAAAATGCTTTTATACCAAAGGTGGTCAAATATACCCCACTTCTGTTAAAGTTATATAAGTCCATTATTCTTCCAAAATTGCTCTATGCTGCCCCAATCTGGGTCTGTGCACTGCTGGATCCTCTTGATAAGCTCCAGCAAACCTTCTTTCATAATATCCTTTCTCTTTCTCCCAGTGTTCCCTCAGCTGTGATGGGGCTAGAACTCAGACTCCCTCAGAATTCAACAATAGCATGGTACTACGCTATCAAGTTCAGATTATCACTCCATGAATCTAATGCTCTTCCATCTTTACTGCAACTAGTAACAGCTGCCTCTTGATTGGGAATTTGGTTTAGCCCAATTAACTCAAAACTTGCTATATTAATCTTGATCCTAAATTCCAGGGATTCACTGAAAAAAGCCCTTGTTAATAGCACAAAACTGGTTATTTTAAAAAGATTGGGCTCTGCTAAATTCAAAGGTGATCAGAAATGCTACCCTGTCTACTTGCATTTATCTTATCAGAAAATGTTTGAATTGTCTAAATATTTCTTTTATTTAACAGTCCCAAAATGTCACTGCTCTTTCATGTTACTTAGATGCAACACATTACCTTCTACTGTGATGAGGGGCCGTTTCAATAGAATTCCCCCTGAGAAATGCTTTTGTACTTATTGTAAGGAACAAGGTGACTCAGTTGCCCATATCCTTTTTAGCTGCCTACATTACAATTCACTTTGCAACCAATATATTACTCCTTTGACTGACCATCTACAGAACATTTCTGAACAACAGAAACCAGATTTTACTATCAGGCAAGATGAAAAGGTATACATGTGATTTAGTCATATTCATCTATGCAGCTGCAAATTACCCATAAAATACTCCGACGTATAGTTTGTAGGCTGTTAAATCACAGGAAAGGAAAGGACATGTAGCAGTACAAGACTGAAGAAGAATGTTGGTTGTACTACAAAAGAGTAATAAGGTTGGATTACAAATTAGTGTCAGGTACTCCAATAACTCAATATCAACGGCAGGTTCTTAAACGGATTCAGCTTTATTGATCAGAGAGAGATGAAGTCATCATGGACTTTTGAGTCAGGAATGGAGCATACAAAATGGCCATAACAGTTATGGTGGTTTCATACAATACCCCCTGACATCTAGAGGTCAATAAGTGATTATTGCAAAGTGCGGGGAACTGTATAATGGTTCAGGGGTGAGCAGGAGACAGCGGAAGCTTTGCACTGAAGGAGTCAAGTGCTCAAGGCCAGCAGTCCGATAAGACACTCAGAGGGGAAAAAACAGCTGCACACAAAAACACATTCCACAGAAGGAGCAAAACTCCATGGCGGGGCTACCTGACAATTAGAGGACAATGTAAAAAAATAAAACCAGCATAATATGCATGAAGACTACCTTAAATTCCACAGACATTAACTATATTGTCATGTGAATGAAAGAAGTCCCGTTTCTCAGAACTGAACCAGCCCTGTAATCTGCTGTATTTTAATTTACTCCAGTCATGTTTGTTTGTAGGTCCCAACTTTATATCACATCTCACAAAAGTAGTTTTCCTCATATATGTGTAAATGTGAGCCTCAAAAGCTAAATGAGTATAACAAAAGCCACTTTATGGTAATGGGGACCTTTCAGATCCAAAGATAAAAAACAATTGGCATTCCCTCAGTGATCCCTTCTTCTTGCCCAACATTTTATTGTTGTTTTTATGCTTTTGTGTGCATTTTAGCTCTGCTTTAAATTGTTTAAATTGTGTTAACTGTGTGTTTTTGTCAGTTTTAATGTTTTTTCAAGTTATGATTTTATTATGTATGCTTTTAATTTGTTAACTACCTCGATGGCTCTTATGTTGGCAGAGAAACTGGGTATGATTTTTATATAAATAAATAAAGGGAATATCAGAAAGTTAGTCATGTGATAGGTAGTACTGTCATACATTATAGTATTTTGGAATAAGCCTAAATTAAACCAGATGAAAATATAAAATTAGCTGTAAAATCCTAAGGGAGGGAGGCCAAAAGCACTCAGGAAGCCAACTGAACTTTGTGTCATCTTATGTCTGAGATATGCCAGCATAAGGGCCAGTTATGATAGCACAGTTCTGCTTCATCACTCTCAGGCATCAGTAGAGGGCCACAGCAACCACCTGTTGATGCAACCAAGGCACAGACTCCTGTGTCAGCATAGTTGTGGATAGTTTTGGGGGCATGGCTAGAGATAGTTGGCTCCCTGAGCCCTTTCAGAGGCAGAAACTTATGCCAACAAAAAACAAGATGTGGCCCACACAGGTGCCGATTGAACTGAACACTCAAGTAATCCCCCAGCCTTGCCAATTGGGCTTAGAGGAGCTCAGGATGCCAGCTACAGGCTCAGCCATCTCCTCCCTTCCTGTGGCAGCAAAGCCCCCTCTCCAGCACCCAATTGTGCCCCCTCACCCTACAAAAACTTCAGTTAGGAGATTGTACAACTCAGTAGTTAGGGCATGAGGCATGGGACTCTGTCTCAGAGCTCCCTGCCATGTGGACTTAGAGCAAGCAATGAGGCATTTTGATGGTGGGAAAAAGCTCAGAGAGGGCACATAGCATTCCAGGGCGAGCACTTAGCGCTAACGTCTAAGGAGGAAAGCAGAGTCCACACTCTGTGGCTGACCTCTCCCATTTCAAAACCCTAACAAGTGCCCCATCTTTGGAGGCTCCACTTAATGGGGCAACCATGCACTGACAGGTAAGCAAGGGCAAGGATCCCATATGTGCTCTTGCATTTCCTTTGCTTGTGACTGCGTGCCCAACAGCACCTCATGCACTCAAGCCCAGCACTGAGTTCCTGCATGGGTGGCACAAGCCAGGGCTGTGCAGCACCATGATCCCTGACACACCATGGGAAAAGATCCCAGGAAAGTTTCCCCAGAGATCTCAAGGTGAGGGGAAATCCTCTGTCATTTGCCTGTTTCCCATCGCCAGCAGAGAACAGGGCATGTTTGTGGTTTGGGGGGGGGGGTCTGGCAGCTGCTCCACTGTACATGATGAACTAGCTTGCCATATGACCCTTTAACTCATTTCCTTGTAGAATCAGAGCCTCAAGCACAGTTGTAGGTGCTGCTGTGGATGGATCACCAGCAATTCCCTGAGCATTTCAACACAGGATAGGTGAGTATAATTTGCATGGTACCATCCTGTGCCTCAAGGTGGGTTCATGGTGAAGCCTCCCACATGGGGCTGCATTTCCAGACCCTGTCAGGGCAACACATCCATGGCTGAGCCTGGCATGGAACTTGTGCCCACTTGCCATTGCTGGACATACCTTTTATTTCCCTATAGGTGAAGATTCAAAATGGAAACTTGTGGGTGTGGCAAATCTCGCCTCCCCCACACACTCTGCTCAGTCTGCAGTTCCTTCCCTCTTCTTGAAGTGGAGTGTAGCACCCCGCCAGCCCTTCCAAGTTTCACCTGCAATGCCATCCCACTTAGACCAAAGCCATGCTGGGAATCCTCAGTCCTCTTCCCCGTGACCCCAGGGAGTAAGCAAATGGAGTCTTCACACTATTGACTGTGCAACTCAGTAAAGTCTGTGTTGTGCCCCAACTGTGTATCTGTCTGTTTAGTTTTGACTTCATGACAGGAGCTCCACAACCCTCCCTGCCCAGTCCCTTCCCAGGCCATCTGTGACTCCCCCAAGGGCTTCCTGAAGACATGTCTAAGAGAGAGGGCTCTCAAGTGCCTTGGGTGGCTGTGGATGGTTGTGCAGGTCCCATTGGTCATAGTCATCTGCCAACCATAGCAGGGGCCCAGCAACATCTCCAAAGGTGACCTAACAACAGGTTTCCTCCCTCACCTCGCAGGCTGCTGTGTGAAGGGGGAAAGGGTCAGAGGGTGATCTGGGTGAATGAGCCAGCTTGGTGCAGTAGTGAGAGCATGAGACTAGATTTGAGAGACCCAGATTCCATTCCCCACCTGTTCCATGGAAGCTAGGTTGGTGACCTTGGGCTAGAAGCACACTCTCAGTCTAATGAATCTCATAGGGTTGTTGTGAGCATAAAACAGAGGAGAGGGGAATGATGTAAGCCACTTGGGGGAGGAAGGTCAGAAATAAATAGACAGAATTAATGAAGTTCACAACTGTGTGTCTGCTCTAGGAAGGGGGAAGACATCTGTGAAGGTAACACTGAGAGGGCAGGGGATCATGGGGATCCCCAGAGTCAATGGCTGTGGGGGAGCCAATGCAGTTGTCGTACTTGCAGTTTTTGGACAGGGGTGGTGTTTTGAGGGGTATGCCCATTGGAAACAGTGGCAGCCAGGAATGACAAATGACTTACATGGTTTCCATTGCAATACAGCATTACTACATCACTACACATGGAAGTGATAATGAATGCAGAATGGATTTGGAATGACAGTTTCTGAGCACTGATTGCTCTGGAACTGGAATGACAGAGCCCAGAGTGGAATGATGGTCATTCCACTCCAAGACCACCTCTGCTTTGTTGAGGAGGGAATTGGGGGATCTGAAGGTGGTGCAGCATTTCCCCACATCTGAGCCCAGTGGCCCCCTCTCCTCTTTCACCACTGGCAATGTGGCTGGGCTGCTGGGAAGCACACCCTCCACTGAGCAAATACATAGGGCGGAAATGACAGTCCCCCTTCTTCTTTTGCCCTTCGGGGACCCTGTACTCTTTGTGGGCATTGAGGCAGCTGTGAATGCCTGTGAGTTGGACATCTCAAACCCCTTCCCCACTATAAGGTGCCTAGATCTGCTGACAGGAATTTATCCCTTTAAAGGGTGGGGGGGGTGTCCTGACAATGAGTGGGAATCCTGTGGTGCACCCCTCTGCACCCCCTGCCTCAGATGGACACAGGAGTCTATCCCCTTGCAGCATGACCCCTGATTGGTTCTGGCAGCCCTGTCCATCAGATTGCTACTACCCCTACACAATGCCTCCACTGACTACTGTGTGCAATTGCTAGATGCTACCCCGATTACAATCAGAAAACACTGTGAACCCACTGAATTTGTCTGCTGGCCATGTTGGCATGCAATGCCAGTAAGACATCAGGCTTGGTGATCTTAATGATCTAGACTGACAGTTGTGACAGCCACTGTAGCTAGCTCATACTGGTTCTGGCAGGAGAAAGCATGCTTATCAAGAACTTATCAAGTGACTACTGATTGGCTGTTAGATGTATATATGTGTACAGACACTGTATAGCTGTTCCCTTCTCCTAAATGACTTGTCTGGCGAAGCACCTTGTCGGTGTATACCAGAATACTGTAAATCCTGTAAATAAACTGTATATAGTCAGCACTACACAGTGTGGTCTGTGTTGCTTTCTATGGCTGGCATCTAGTTTGTTCTTGGCTAGACCAAACGCAACTAAGCCCCTGCGCAACAGGCCACTGCGTAACTCACACCCACAGGGAATAGATTAACACCACCATAGTTACACAGTGGTTGTCTGCTGCTGCACAAGCATAGCACATAAGGATGGAGGACCTACTTTGCAAGCTTGGAAGGAGGGAGACTGGTTGTGGTGATTCCCACCCATATGGGTATTTGGTGATGGGAAGAGCTTGGTCTTTATTACTGTAATGCCCCCTCCCGTCTGGGCAGTTCATTTGCAATTGGCCCTCCCTCCCTAGACAATGTGGGCTTTTACTAATTGCCAATTTGGAGCCAGGTAGGAATTTTTCACCCTCCTTTCAAATTGGTTGGGAAACGGGGGTATTTTTGCCTACCTCTCACTGTCTTTGAGGTTGGGGAATTGGCTCCGGGTGGTGCCGTTAATGAGGGTTGGTGGAAATCTGGCTTGTTTCTGTTATGAAGTGACAGACCTCCCCCCCCTTGTTTGGGGGGTCGGCACACCTAGCACAAACCATTTCTTGGTATAGGACTTGGATGGGGACTGTAGGTGGCCTGTTATACACCTTGGGCTGGGTCTCCCCTCGTGCTCTGTGGCTAGAGGTGGTTGGCTCACAGTGGAGCGTTAGCATGTCTGCCACCTGGCAAAGGCCATGTTGTGGTTGGCTTGTGCCAGGGGCTAGGTGGTTCATCCCTTTGCTGGACATGTGTTGCAGCCCTTGCCAGTTATAGTTTATCCTGTTGAATTAATAGTTAAATAAAGCCCTCCTTAGTTTATACCATTTGCCTGTGTCAGTCTCTTTCTTCCAACTAAGCATGCAATATTATGTTCCTATATAATTAATATAATAGCTTCATTTTATCAACTTCTGGGGTTCTTAGATACATCTATTTTATTACTCTTGGCAGAGTAATTAGTATAACAATGGTGATTAAAGAGTAGATAAAGGTTTATTTAGGAAGGTGCTGTCCTCACTATTTGTCTAGTTGTCTTCTTGCTGTCTCCTGTAGGATCTTCTTCTCTTCTTTGTACATTAGACATTGCCTTTTCCAAGACCCCTTCTCAAGGTCTAGTTTACAAAGTCCACAAGATTCATCTTGTTACATAGACACTCAAACTTTTCTCAAGAAAGTGGCTTGGTGAGTGCATCTGCAATCATTTCATCTGTAGGACAGTATTCCAATTCAACAAGCCCTTCTTGTTGGCAGCTATAGTTTCAGATGTGCAGTGTCATTCAGGTATTTTGCCAGTCTTTTGACTTGCTGGCCCAACTCCTTTCATATTCATGTAGTCCAGAAATTCTAGGGTTCTCTGCATCTGATTGAGAAGACAGCTTCCATCTTCCTCTTGTTCTATTTGTATTCTATTTGTATTCCAATTGTTTCCCAATGGTTTCAGTTCTTGATTCAGAAGTTCAACTATTTCATCACAGTCCTCCTCATTTTCATAGCATAAAATCAAGTCATCCACATAAGTCAGAACACAAGTCCATTTGTTGTCTCTATATCTTGAGTATAAGCAATGTTCTGCCTTGTCTTGTTCTAATCCTTCCATGGTTAGCACTTGATGAAGTTGATCAACCCAACATCTTGTAGCCTGTTTCAGCTCCACAGATGCTCTTTCACAGTTTACACACAAGTTGCTTGTCTTTGGGTTGTTCAAATCCTGGTGGTTGTTCCATGTAAACATCTTCTCTTATTTCTCCATGTAGAAAAGCAGTCTTTATGTCCAGATGTTCCACATGCATCCTCCTTGCTGCTGCTATGCTCAAGAGCATTCTTATTGAAGTATGTTTCATCATTGGTGTGAAGGTTTCATCATAGTCTTCTCCATATTTCTGAGAATAACCTTTAGCAACCAATCTGGTGTGGTATCTTTGTATTTCCCCTTCTTTATCATGCTTGGTTTTGAAGATTCACTCTTTCCTGGGGGCAGTTCTGTATTTCTCTGCTTCTTTTGCAGGCATTCTTGCTATGTCTTTCCATGTGGGGGGCTAAGGTATAGCTTCTGCCTTTACTAGATAAGAAAGTCTTCTTGGTGGTTCACATCTTCTTGCATTCTTATGCTAAACAAGTGTTTTTGAAGATAGAGCTAGCCCTTTAAGGAGGATTTTACATGCAATTTTTCCAACTCAGCCCACACAGCCTTAGCCATTGGCATCTTAATGACTTAATACCTGTTTGTCTGTTAAATGAGCAATAATAGCACCTCTTGCCTGCTCATTTTTGGCACCACGGATAATCTGTTCTCTGCCTTCGGCTGGATAGTCAGTCCAAGTAACAGTCGACAAGTTATTTTCTGTGAGGTGGGTCTTCATTCTTTCTCTCCAAATTGTAGAGTTGCTCTCAGTGAGCCTATCAAGTGACCATGATGTGCACCACAGAAAGTCACCACCTTTGTTCTTGCCTGCTCGTTCTAAGAGCCTCTGGTGATCTTTCTACCTTTAATCAGAGATGTGCTTAATCTGGGCCCATAACTCCTGTTGGCAAAGTAATTAACACAGCAATGGTGCACTACCTGATTAAAGAGTAGGTTTATTTAGGAACTAACATACTTGATAGGAAAGAGGAGAAGCAGAGATAAGTTCCTAACTACATCTCTAGTTGGTTTTATTATATTTTAAATTTTATTCCATTCTATACCAATACTTATATTCAGGGGTCTTTTTGTAGAAAAACAGCTGCAGGAGCTCATTAGCATATGGTATGCTAATGAGCTATTAGGCTATTAGCATATGCCACACTCCCTGACATCACTGAAAGTGATGTCAGAAGGGGAAGCAAAAGGGGGGAGGCATCTTCAAAAGCCTCCCCTTCCCTTCCCCAGCTGGCCTGGGTAGGGGAGCTAAGAGAGAAGGGGTTTAAAGTTTAAACTCCTTCTCATGAGAGTTGGGTCACAGAAGGAGGGAAGAGGGAAGGAAAGAGAGAGAGTAGAGAGAAGGAAAGAGGGAAAGAAAGAGAAGGAAAGGGGAGGGAAAGAAAGAGAGGGAAGAAGGAGGGAAACAGGGAAAGGAGGAAAAAGAGAAGAGAAGAAGGTGGGAGAGAAAGAAAGGAAGGAAGGAAGGAAGAAAGAAAGAAGAGAAGAAGGAGGGAAAGAGAAAAAAAGAGAGAAGGAAAGGAGGGAATGAAAGAAATTCGGCGGCAATTCGGCCCCATTATATCCTATGGGCCATTGAAGTCAATGGTGAAAACATAGGGTATATTCTGGGGGCTGGAGGGGAGGGGGTTTGAGGGAGAGGCTCCAAACTCACAGGGTAGCTGATGGAGCCTCTCCCCAGGATACCCACCAAGTTTCAAGAACATTGGATCAGAGGGTCCAATTCTATGGGCCCCCAAACAGGTTGCCCCTATTCCCTCCATTGTTCTCTATGGTGGGGAAAAAACTTACTATAATGGAGCTGAAATTGACATTCGGCTGCCTGAAGGACTCCCCAGGACACCAGCTGGGGGCGGGGCTTGGCTCCTGAGCTCCTGGAGCTGCGCTCAGTTGCGTTCCCCCCCCCCAAAGACCCCTGCTTATATTCATAGCAACCCTCTCTTTTGTTATCCTTGGTTTGTAATAGCCTATGGCTAAATATAAATAATTTTTTTTCTCTCTCTCTCTCTCAACTACATCTCTAGCTGAGAGAGAGATGACTAAACAAATAACTTCCAGAGACAGAGAAGGAATTACACTTAATAGAAGAGAAGGTATGATCCTCACTATCCTATCTAATTGTCTTCTTGCCGCCCTGTTCAGGGTCTTTTATTCTTTGTACATCAGCCATTGCCTTTTCCAATAATTATCATGTGGTGTATAAATATAGTTTAAATGAAACGTATTGGGAATTTAAAACAGGACTATGAGTTAGATAGTGGGAAAATGATATAAAATTTTAAAGGGTTAAATACCCTCTGCTATAGAACCTGAGTCCTAATTCACTCCCCATCACATTGGTTTTCAATACTGAAGAGTACATTGAGGGATCTGATCATGGATTTTCTGCTTAACATGTGGTTCAGCCCTTCCTGAATCAGCCAAATATAGTTACTCAGTACTCCTGACATTCTTTTTGGCCAGTACTAGGATCATCCTGTGATATACACAACTAATCCAGTCCACTTATAAGTATATACAACTTTGATTCAGATGATATGTTGCCATTTCATTTAGATACATACAACATGGCAATATTTTCTAATGGCAATTATAGTGCATATTATTAGGCATATTTTATGAGTGCCGTAATAATGGGGATGTGCAAAAAACTCTGAATTATTTTATTCAGGTCTATTGGAGCCAGAAAAAAACCTGTATTTCCAAAAAATCCAGGATTTTTCAGATATCCCAAATTTTTATGGGTCCAAGAAGAAAATGCCAGGTTTTTTTAAAGCCAGTGTTGTGTCCTGAGATCAGGAGGCAGAGCTGGCGAAATGTAGCCAAGCTCCGCTCTCTGAGAACAATAGGGACTAGGCTCCTGAGCTCGCCAGTAGAGAACCAATGGCAGCATTGGCGGGCGATTCAAACCCGCCAATAGGAATGTGGGGGCGTCCCCCCCTTACTGTATATAGTTGGCCTTCGGCCGTTACTGCATGTCTTTGTCTTGTGTGAAGTAAGAAAAAACGCGTCTTCTCTTATGTCGTCGTCCGAGTCATGAGGCCCGAAACCCAGTACTTTACAGTGGCAATGAGGATGGGATTTCAACGCCTTCCTTGACTCCATGAGCGACGAAAAGGACGACAAGGCCACCCGCCGAGCATCGCATCGCTGACCCCGAGAGCAGCACTGCACCGCTCGCCGAGCATCGCATCGCTGACCCCGAGAGCAGCACCGCACCGCTCGCCCCGGCGCACGACTTCCCAGACGGAGCCATGGCCGCCACTCATGTAATGCTCGAGCGCTTCGATCCGTCTCAGCCAGAAACCTGGGACGCATGGGTCGACCAGCTCATAAGCTATATGGAACTCAACGAGATTCGCGACCCTGAGAAAAAACGGTCGCTCCTGCTGAGCGCGTGCGGCACCCAAACAGTCCGCCTTGCCAAAAGCCTCTTGGTGCCCCGCACGGCCTTGGAAAGCTCCTTTGGGGAGATCCTGGATGTCCTCAACGCGTACTTCAGCCCCCGGCCTACCTTCTTGGCCAAGAGGATGGACTTCCAGAGGCGAGTCCAGGCCCAAGGGGAATCCACTGCCACCTTCCTGGCCGAGCTGAGGGCACTTGCGGTAGACTGCGGGTTCCCGAGGGTGGAAGACAACTTGCTGACGCAGTTTGTGTGGGGCCTGGCAGACTCCAAGCTGCGGCGCAAGTTGATTGGCAACCGGAGGCTCTCCCTGGACGAGGCCATCGACGCTGCAACCGCACACGAGGCCGCCGAAGGGGAACGTCTGGCCGCGGCTGCCCATACGGTCGGGAGGGGTCCCAGCCCTGGGAACTCTGACACCGAAGAGGTCTACGCCCTCAGACCCCAACACCGCCGGCTGGCGCAGACCCAGCAGGCCGACAGGGAGCCAGCCAAGCCTTCCGGCAACAGGACCGTGTGCGCCAGCTGCGGGGAAGGCCACGGGAAGAAAACCTGCAAGTTCCGGGATGCTGTCTGTCACGGGTGTGGGAAGCCGGGACACCTCGCACGGGTCTGCCGGTCCAAGGGCCCCCGGAACTCGAGATCGTCGGCCCCACCGCACCGCGCACCATCCACTGCCTACGAGACGACGGAAGAGGTCACCGAGCTGTACCATCTCACAGATCAACCGCTACAGGTACTTCGCCTCCCCAACCCCAATCTCTCCTCCACCCCGAAGATCCAAGTAACCGTGCGGATCGAGGGGTCCCCCTGTTGCATGGAGGTGGACTCGGGATCGGCGGCGTCCATCATTTCCATGGACACTTTAAAAAAACTTTGCCCGTCAGGGGGACCCCCTCTACGTCCATCGCCACTAAGCTTGGTGGACTTTCAAAAGAACCCTGTCCCCATCCGGGGAGTCGGCACTTTCCGAGTGCAATACCGAGACTTTGAGGGGAACTTGGACTTGGTGGTGGTTGAGGGAAACCTTGTGAGTCTCCTGGGGCAAGCGTGGTTCGAGGCCCTAGGCGTTACGATTGGGGGAGTGAATAAGTGTGGGATGCGTGACTGGGGGGCGGTGTGCAAGGAGTTCCCCGAGGTCTTTGATGGGAAACTGGGGTGTTATAAAGGGGCCCCGGTGTCGCTCCACTTAGACCCAACGGTGACGCCCATCCGGCGGCGCTTCCGCACCGTGCCCCTGGCCCTCCGCCCTAAAATAGAGGCAGAACTGGACCGGTTGGTGGCCCAGGGAGTCCTAGAGCCCATCCCTAACGCACGATGGGAGACCCCGATTGTGACACCCATGAAGCCGCATCTGCGTGGATTACAAGTGCACTATTAACCAGGCGCTTCAGGTGCACGCATACCCCATACCCGTGGTCAGCCACATATTGGCCACACTGGCGGGGGTGCACATATTTGGTAAGCTGGATCTCGCGCAGGCGTACCAGCAACTCCCTGTGGATGAGGCCACTGCCGAGGCACAAACCATAGTAACCCACCGGGGGGCCTTCAGGGTGAAGCGGCTGCAGTTTGGGGTCAGTGTGGCCCCAGGGATCTTCCAAAATCTAATGGACGATTTGTTAAAAGGGATCCCTGGCGTGACGCCGTTCTTCGACGACATCCTCATCGTCGCGACCACCCCAGAGAGCTTCGCCGCCCGCCTCCGAACTGTCCTGGGACACTTCCAAGCCGCAGGGCTGAAGGTGAAGTGGGAAAACTGCCTCCTCGGTGTGCCGGAGGTGGAGTTCTTGGGGTACCGGGTTGACGCAACGGGCCTGCATCCGGCGAGGGACAAGGTGAAGGCCATCGTGGAGGCCCCCGCCCCAAAGTCCAAGGCGGAGCTCCAGGTGTTCTTAGGCCTCCTGAACTTTTACCACGCCTTTCTCCCACACAAAGCCACCGTGGCAGAACCCCTGCACAGGATGCTGGATAAGGCGACACCTTGGGCATGGGGAGTGAGGGAGGAGGCGGCGTTTCGGGGGGTTAAGATACTATTGATTTCTAACGCTGTACTCGCCCACTTTGATGAAAAGCTCCCAGTAATCCTTGCATGCGACGCATCGCCGTATGGGGTCGGGGCGGTCTTGGGCCACAAGCTACCAGATGGGAGGGAAGTCCCGGTGGCTTACTACTCCCGCACGCTGTCCCCCGCGGAGCGAAACTATGCGCAAATCGACCGGGAGGGCTTGGCCCTGGTGGCGGGGGTTAAAAAATTTCACAACTTTGTGTATGGGCGGCCCTTCATGCTTGTAACTGATCATAAGCCGCTCCTCGGACTGTTCACGGCGGACAAACAAACGCCGCAGGTACTGTCGCCCCGGGTGTTGCGCTGGTCCTTGTTTTTAGCGGGCTATCAGTACCGGTTGGAGCATTGGCCGGGCAAGGCACTGGGTCATGCCAACGCCCTGAGCCGCCTACCGCTGCCGCATACAGGGGAGGATCCGGCCCCAGCCCCCGCAGTATTGTTGATGGAGGAGCTGCCCAACCCCCCCCCTTCAGGCTGCAGACGTGGCCGCCCGCTCGTCCCGAGATCCCTTTCTCTCCCGGGTCCTAAACTGGGTGGTGAGGGGATGGCCAGCGGAACAGACAGGGCCAGAGTTCATGGCATACAAAGCCAGGAGGGAAGAGTTATTCGCCTTGAAAGGGTGCTTACTATGGGGGGACAGGGTGGTCATCCCGGGGCCCATGAGACAAGGGGTTTTAGAGACGCTGCACGAGGCCCACCCTGGCATTGTACGAATGAAAGCTCTGGCAAGGAGCTACGTGTGGTGGCCCGGGATAGACGCAGAAATTGAAACCTGGGTCCGGGGGTGCACACGGTGTCAGGAAGTCCGCCCCAATCCCCCGAGAGCGCCAACCCAAAGCTGGGAGTCTACCCACAAGCCGTGGTCACGCCTACACGTAGACTTTGCCGGGCCGTTTCAGGGGCTCCAGTTCATGGTGATGGTAGATTCCTACTCGAAGTGGGTAGAAATAAGTCCAGTGTCTACCACCTCTGCTAAAGCGGCAATAAGGGCCCTGCGCAAAATATTCGCTACGCACGGTTTGCCAGACACAATCGTGTCGGACAACGGGGCCGCGTTCACATCTGCGGAGTTCCAAGCGTTCCTCGCAAGGAACTTAATCAGGCATATACGATCTGCGCCCTTCCACCCGGCAACAAACGGACAAGCGGAGAGGACAGTCCGCACCGCCAAAGAAGCCCTGAGCCGCATAACCGAGGGGGAGTGGGAATTTCGGCTGGCCCGCTTCCTCCTCACACAGCGCACCACCCCGAACCCCATCTCCAGGCATTGCCCAGCAGAACTATTGATGGGCCGCCGCCCCACGACCCTGTTAGACAGGCTCCACCCGGACCGAGCCCCAGAGAGAAAGCTGGTTGAAACCCGGGAGGCGCCCAGGAGCTTCCTCCCGGGGGAACCTGTCTATTTTAGGAATTACGGGGCGGGGCCTCAGTGGCTGGCCGGGCGTATTCTAAAATCTACCAGGCCAGTTTCATATGAGGTCCTGGCCGACGGGGACAGGGTCCTCCATAAACACGTGGACCAGCTCTGGAGGCGGCAAGACCCCGACACCGGGATCCATGCCCCATTACCGGGAAACGCCGCGGCCGCCCCAGCATCCGATCGGCTGCAGGCACCACCAGCGGAGCAAGCGCCTGAAAGACCACGGAGCCCGGAGGGGGTCCCAGAGCAAGCTGAGCTGCCGCTGCCGCTGCCGCTGCTGCCGCTGTTGCCACCACAGCCACTGCCGCCGGAGATCCAAGCTCCTAGTGTGGGAGGACCACCCGAAGGGGGCCCCGCCAGTCCGGTGCTGGCCCCCCGAAGATCATTAAGGGAACGGAGGCCACCAGCCTACCTGAAAGACTACATCACCTGATAGGAGACAAACTATGGGGGGAGGGGTGTTGTGTCCTGAGATCAGGAGGCAGAGCTGGTGAAATGCAGCCAAGCTCCGCTCTCTGAGAACAATAGGGACTAGGCTCCTGAGCTCGCCAGTAGAGAACCAATGGCAGCATTGGCGGGCGATTCAAACCCGCCAATAGGAATGTGGGGGCATCCCCCCCCTTACTGTATATAGTTGGCCTCCGGCCATTACTGCATGTCTTTGTCTTGTGTGAAGTACGAATAAATGTGTCTTCTCTTATGTCGTCGTCCGAGTCATGAGGCCCGAAACCCAGTACTTTACAGCCAGCCTGACCCCGGAGCTGGCTTGGCTTCTCCTATGGTGCAGTTTAAACTGCACTGCAGGAGAAGTTGGCCCCAGGATCTGCATGTGGCAGGGAAGTCTCTCTCTCTGCTACACACAGACCTGGCTGGGAGGGCTTCTCCTGTGGCACGGTTTAAACTATGACACAGGAGAAGCTGACCCCAGGATCTGTGTGTGGCGGGGAGCTCTCAGCTCCCACTGCCCCAAACGATCCTATGCTCTCAGCTCCTGCAACTCCAGCTGATCCTTGTTATAGCTGAATATCCCTGAATGAAAGCCAAAAAAATCCAGCTTTTATTTGGGCTCACCTATACCAGTAGCTGATCAGATTCTCTGAATCTGTATTTGGCTTAAATAATGCCTGAAAAAAAACTGTAAGGCACTTTTTGGGTATTTTCCAGGTTGGTTTATGTTGAATGCACACCCCTACATAATAGCCATTTATATTTATTTAATAAATAAGTTTGTCTTTCTGGGTGTGTTCTCTTTACATGTTTCAGGCCACTGAAATATGTTTTTCCATTGGTAATAAAGATTATGGTAGATGGCTCCACTCTGTAGCACCACAGTTGATATAACTATACAAATTACCTACAAACTAAAACATCTTTCAACAGGCTGGCTAAGGATGCAGCCACCTTGAACTGATTTTCTATGTGCTGAACATTGTAAGCTCCGTAGAGACATTGACCACCCACTTTGTCTTAAGTAGTAACTCTGGGGAGATCTTTCCAAGTGAGGGAATCAAGCTGAAGAATCTGATTAAGGGAAGGGACAAGGGTGAGATCTGGGAGCCACATCAACTGTTGAACAGTTTTTTTTTTTTTTGGTAAATACATTTTATTATTGGATATATTTTCATGTTCATACAATTTAAACAAACCAATACATATCCATTTTCTTTCACCCTCTCCCCCCCAAACAAGGCTTCCCGCAATGCTTCAACCCCATAATGACTCTCTATTTAGTTACATTTACTACTAAACTTATTTTCTTTTACTAATGGTAACAATTCAAAGGTCTAAATCTCTTTCAATTTCTCCTCAATAGCTGTCAAAACAAATCAAACCACGTTTGACATCCCAATTTTTCAACAAGTATTATTGAAAGTCTTTCCAATCTTCGAAAAAGGTTTCGTCTTCTTCGTTGTTTAGTTTTCTTGTTATTTTGTCCATTTCTGCCATAAACAAAGTCTTTTTAATCCATTCCTATGTTTCAGGTATCTTATCTTGTTTCCAACATTGAGCAAAAGTCAATCTAGCTGCTATAATCAAGTACCATAATAATGTTCTCTTGGTTACATTTACTTCTTCCATTTTAAGACCTAGCAATAACATCTGTGGGTCTTTCTTAAAAGTACATTTCAGAATTTTTTGTATCTCATTGTGGATCTTAGTCCAATAACATACTGCTTTATCACATGTCCACCACATATGGTAAAAAGACCCTTCATTTTTCTTACATTTCCAACATTTGTTAGACATACTTTCATTTATAATAGCAATTTTTTTGGGCGTCATATACCATCTATACATCATTTTATAACAGTTCTCTTTAACATTTACACAAGTTGAAATTTTCATTGACTTTTTCCACAAATATTCCCAAGATGTCATAAGTATCTCGTTATTAATATTTACTGCCCACTTTATCATTTGCTCTTTTACTATTTCATCCTCAGTATACCATTTCAATAAAACCTTATACAGTTTTGAAATCATTTTTTTACCCTTTTCAATCCATACAGTTTCAATTTCAGTATAATTTTCTCTAAAACCATGTTCTCTTTTGTCTGTTTTAAATAAATCATAAATCTGTCTATACTTCAACCAATCATATTCAAATTCAACATCAATTCTATCTTTTAGTACAAAGTTTTTCCCTTCCAATTTTAAGAGACTTTTGTAGGGTAACCAATCTAAACCGTGGTTTCTTGAATATGGATTAATCACTTCTGCTGGTACTATCCAAAGTGGTCTTTCTTCCGAGAAGAATTTTCTATATCTCATCCAAGTCTCGAACAGTGATCGTCTTATGAAGTGGTGTTTGAAAAACTTATCCATTTTCACTTTTCCATACCATAAATATGCATGCCATCCAAACTTATTGTCATGACCTTCTAAAGCCAATAACTTTTTATTCTCAAGGTTAATCCACTGCTCCAGCCATGTTAAGCAGATGGCATCATAATACAGTTTTAGGTTTGATAATTGTAGTCCTCCTCTTTCCTTTGCGTCACATAAAATTTTCATTTTAATCCTTGGCTTTCTTCCTGCCCATACAAACTTCGATAGTTCTTTCTGCCACGTATCCAGTATTTTCCTTTGTTTTAATATTGGAATAGTCTGAAATAAAAACATCAAACGCGGCAAAACATTCATTTTTACAGTTGCAATTCTTCCCAATAATGATAGATTCAAGGTATCCCATTTCTTCATATCTTGCTGGATCTTGTGCCAAACCTTTTCATAATTATTTTTAAACAAATCAATATTTTTCATAGTCAATTCAATTCCTAAATATTTGGTCTTTGTAACTACTTCACATTGGATTTTCTCCTGAAGTTCCATTTGTCTCTGCTTCGTCATATTTTTACACATCACTTTCGTTTTGCTTTTATTGACATAAAATCCCGCAACTGTTCCAAATTCTTCAATTTTTTCCATCAATTGTGGTATATTCTCAATTGGATCTTGAATCATAAACATTACATCATCTGCAAAAGCTCTATATTTATGCACAAAGCCTTTTACTTTAAGTCCTTCAATGCCATTGTCTTTTCTTATCTCTATCAATAATATTTCCAATATCCAGATAAACAGTAACGCAGATAACGGGCAGCCTTGTCGTGTTCCCTTTTGAACTTGGAAAAAGTCTGTTCTTTCTTTGTTTATGTTCAAAGCTGCTTTCTGTTCTGAATATATTGCCACAATCATATTTAAAAAGGACTGTCCTATATCCATTTTTTCAATTACTTGCAGCATGAACTCCCAATTTAAATTGTCAAAAGCTTTTTCCGCATCTAAAAAGAGGAATCCAACTTCTTTTTCTGGATGTTTATCATAGTATTCAATAGCATCAATCACCACTCTCAGATTGTCTCTAATTTGTCTATTTGGTAGAAAACCAGCTTGTTCTTCCGCTATAACATCTTTCAAATATTTTTTCAACCTTTCTGAGATTATTTTTGCAAATATTTTGTAGTCATTATTTAGTAGCGATATTGGTCTATAATTCTTTACGTTAGTTAAGTCCAAACCTTCTTTAGGTATAAGTGAGATATTTGCTTCTTTCCATGAATCTGGGATCCGTTTAGTCCTTCTTATCTCGTTTGACAGAAGCACTAAAATAGGGGTTAGCTCCTCCTTAAATTTCTTATAAAATTTTGCTGTAAAGCCGTCTGGACCTGGAGTTTTGCCCAACTTTGCGTCTTCTATCGCCCTTGTTACTTCTTCTTTTGTTACTAGTCCATTTAATAATTCTTTAATTTGTTGTCCCAGCTCTGGTACTTCAATATTCTCCAAATATCTCTTAATTTTCTGTTGGTCAATTCCTTTCTTTTTAAACAATTTGGCGTTGTATTTGAAAAAAGCTCTTTTTATGCCTTTCAGATCTACTACATCTTTCCCATCTTCAGTAATCTTGCTTATAAAATTCCTTTCTTTTCTATTTTTCAATTGCCACGCTAAAAATTTTCCTGGTTTATTTGCACCCTCAAATGCTTTTTGCTGTAATTTCTTCAAATTCCAATATAATTCTCTATTTAGTAGAACATTCAGTTGATCCTGTAGAAAGTGGATCTCTTTAATAATTTTTTTCTTCCCTGGTCTTTTCTTCAGTTCCTTTTCCTTTTGTCGAATTTTTTCATGAAGGTCATTTTGTTGTTGCATCCTTTGCTTTTTATCTTTAGAGTTCAGAGAGATAAGCAAACCTCTCATTACCGCTTTGTATGTATCCCATACAACCTGTATATCAGTACCTTTGTCCAAATTCATTTCAAAAAAATTTTTCGTTTCTTTCTTTAAAGTCTCATTAATCAATTTTTGGTCCAATAAGTCCTCATTGATTCTCCATTATAGTTGTTTTGATTTTTCTTTAGATGTCCAAAGTAAAGGATTATGATCTGAGTTATTTTTCGGTAAAATTTCAATTTTATGAGTTTTTAGCGCCATCTCCTCTGACATCCAAATCATATCAATTCTAGAAAAGGAACTATGCCTGTTGGAGTAAAATGTATAATCCTTTGTCTTAGGGTTCCACTTCCTCCAAACATCTTCTAGTTTCTCTTGCTTCATCAGCTGGAAAAAATTTTTTGGCAGTTTTCCAACCGCCTCTCCGATTGCATTAGACTTTCTGTCCAATACGTTGTTGACCGTGCCATTGAAATCTCCTGCAAAGACAATTTGATCATAGTTTAGACAGTCCAACTCTCTTGTCAAATCATTGAAAAAAGTCTCTTTTGCACCATTGGGTGCATATATGTTTACAAGCAATGTCCTTTTTCTGTACATCATTATTTCCACGCCAACGTATCTTCCTTCCTTATCTGAGAAGATTTGTTTAGGTTCCAAATCTTTAGAAATATATATCACTGTTCCTTTTTTCTTATTAATTGCTGATGAATGAAATTCTTCTCCCAATTTTTTATTAATCAGATATTTATTATCTTATTTTCTAATATGTGTTTCTTGCAAACAAATTATGTTACATTTTTGTTTCTCTAGCCAATGATTCACTAATCTTCTTTTGTTTGGTGAATTTAGTCCATTTACATTCCAAGATAAAAATTTGTAATCCATCATTGTTTTGAATTAAATGTCTTTAAAATCATCAAAATTGCTCTCTTTGAATCTGAGCATATCTCCTTCTGTTTTGATTGTAACTCTTACTGAGTTGTACGAAAATGATAATCCATGTGGAATCTCCCATCTAAACCTGATGCTCAATTCTCTTAACCTGTCTGTTAATTTCTTAAATTTCTTCCTGTCTTGTAAAATCATTCTCGGAATTTCTCTTAAAATTATTATTTTCTTTCCATTAATTTCCAACGGTTGTGTAAACTGCTTCTTGAAAATGTCTTCTTTCATTTTTGTAGTCACAAATTGAACAATCACATCTCTGGGTAATTTCTTTCTCTTGGCATAAGCTGAGTTTACTTGTAGATTAGGTCAAAGTCTGACTCCAGTTGAACAGTTCAAATGAAATGGGTTAAACAAGAAAAGGGGCAGAGGGGAGAAACACGGTGAAAGCTTCTGCATTCTGAGGGGTTGTCTTAACTTCACCTGGATCTAAGAAGCCATTAAATTTCTAGCAATATTTTTCAAACATATGTAGGGGATGATCTTTAATAGTATATATTCTTAGAAGAGGGAGTACCAGACCACCTCATATGTCTCCTGAGAAACCTGTATAAGGGTCAAGAAGCAACAGTTAGAACCGGATATGGAGCAACTGATTGGTTTAGCATAGGAAAAGGAGTACGACAAGGATGTATATTGTCACCTTGCTTATTTAATTTATATGCAGAGTACATCATGCGAAATGCTGGCCTGGATGAATCACAAGCTGGAGTTAAGATTGCTGGGGAAAAGATCAATAACCTCAGATATGCAGACGATACCACTCTGATGGCAGAAAGTGAAGAGGATCTAAAGAGCCTCTTGCTCAGGGTGAAAGAGGAGAGTGCAAAAGTGGGCTTGAAGCTCAACATCAAAAAAACTAAGATCATGGCATCTGGCCCCATCACTCCTTGGCAAATAGAAGGGGAAGTCATAGAAGTAGTGACAGACTTCACGTTCCTAGGATCCCAGATCACTGCAGATGGTGACTGCAGCCATGAAATTAAAAGACGCCTGCTCCTTGGGAGGAAAGCGATGGCAAACCTAAACAGCATGATAAAAAGCAGAGACATCACCCTGCCAACAAAAGTCCGCATGGTCAAAGCAATGGTATTCCCCGTAGTAATGTATGGCTGTGAGAGTTGGACTATAAGGAAGGCCGAGCGCTGAAGAATAGATTCTTTTGAACTATGGTGCTGGAGAAGACTCTTGAGAGTCCCTTGGACTGCAAGGAGATCAAATCAGTCAATCCTAAAAGAAATCAACCCTGACTGTTCCCTGGAAGGCCAGATCCTGAAGCTGAAGCTCAAATACTTTGGCCACCAAATGAGAAGGGAGCATTCACTGGAGAAGACCCTGATGCTGGGAAAGATTGAAGGTCAAAGAAGAAGGGGACGGCAAAGAATGAGATGGTTAGACAGTGTCATTGATGCAACGAACATGAAATTGAGCAAACTTCAGCGGACAGCGGAAGACAGGAGGGCCTGGCGTAATCTGGTCCATGGGGTCGCGAAGAGTCGGACTCGACTGTGCGACTGAACAACAACAACAATTCTTAGAAGAAGTATTCAATGAATAAGGCTTTATTGCTTTAGTAAAAAAAAATGTTTTTTTAAACTGAACACTGTTGCATGTGATTTAATAAGAAATATAAGTTTCCCTTTGCAATATCGGTAACATTTCTTATCCATGTGGCAGAGTGTGTGGCAAGAATAATGAATGATTTCATGGGTTTGTTTTTTACTTCCTTGATTCCTCAAGCAAAATCCCTCACATGCCCTTTCCACATCAGTGTTCTAGCAAGATAACATTTGAAGGCAAATTGCTTTTATTTATTTTCTGCAAGGGTATACACAGTCACAAAAGTGACAATATGCCTCTTCATCACAGCAAGATACAACCAGAAATGATAAACAAGGAGTTTCTTTAATGTTGAGCTGTGTGAGTTGTCTATGCAAGGCAAGAACTGGTTATCTATTGGCTATCGGCTATCTAAAAACAACAACAACCCAACCATGGTTATTGTCCTGGCTCAGACAGGAAGTCCAGAGGGAGCTCATATTAAATTATATTATTAAATTATATTTAAAATTAGATTAAATTAAATTTAAATTAATGGAGCAGGGGAGGGAGAGGGAGTGGGGGGAAGGAGAGGAGTGCCACATGCCCAGGCCGCCACAGTCAGTCGGTCCCACCTGTTTGCCCCCCAGGGAGCTGCCCTCCAGTCACCTGTGCCTGCCTTCCATCCTCTGTGCCCCAAAAGTGTGTGATATACCAGCCAGCGGCAGCAGCAGTGGAAGTAAGCTGTGTCCCCCCTTCCCCTCGTGCGGCTAATGTGGGAAGGGTCTGGAGGGCCTGGCCATCCATGACAGCTCTCTCACCTTAGTGCTCTCTTTCCTTGGTGTTAATCCCTGTGCCTGGCTGGCATGCTCCCCTCCCCAAAAGGTTTGACCACCTCCTGGCATGCAGGTGGTAGCCGGGCCGATCTGGGCTACCCTTGCCTCACTCCTTCTGCCTTCTCAGTCAACTTAGGATCCTTAAGGTGGTTGTGAGGAAATGGTCTTGTGAGCCCCATTTCATCTCACATAAGAAAGCTACTCAGTCTTTCTGGATTTCTGGCCTAGGCAGGCTCCCCTTTCTCTGACCCTGGGGTCCACGCTCTCTCTGGGTAAACTTTCATCAGTACTACATGACATGAATTAAGGGAAATTTCTGCCTGAGTAGTCTGAACCCAGGCCCCCTCTGCCATTGGAAGTTCATCTCCACTTTTGCATGTCCCCCACTTTACTTGCCCTAGCTGCTAAGGGGACTAGGCACCCTTATTTGTACAGTGAATTGGGATAGGGATCTCAGCTCCTCTTGCTCTCGATGAGAGCATTCTGGTTCACAGAGACCAGGCAGAGTGAGTTCAAAAGGAAAAGAAGTTTAATAAGAGAATAAAGATGCATATATCTTTCACAAAAGCAACAAAATGAGCAAGAACAAGGGAATTAGGAAGAAATCACAAATCCTTTATTCCTGCCACTTATACCTTAAATGATGATAAAATAGGACAAGCTATTGATTCTTGGAGCTGTAATTGTTTAGAATTATACATTATCTTGGTTCCTTTATTTGGAATCTCCCAACAAAGTTTCTTCAGCTACACATGATCATAGCTGCTTCCTGTGCCAACATGGATATTGCTGATGGGAAGAGACACTGAAGAGACCACACAAAAAATGGACACTTCTTGCTTGTGCCCAGGGTTTTTTAATCACCTATAATCATCTGCCCACACTGACAGACCCTTTGTCTCTTCCTTCCTTGAAGAGAATTTAATGTGTATATATACATGCATGTATATGTGTTTGTATACCTCCATCCCTACAAGCCTTCATCCCTGCTCCTTTGGAGGGAGGGAGATACAAACCTGCTCCTTTGGAGGGAGTGCAACACCATCCACAACAGGAAAAACCTTAATTCCTGGGTTAATCCTTCTAGTCACCAGTAGCAGTTCCTTTTCTCAACAGGATTAAGTTTCAGTTTATTAGCCCTCATCCATCCCAAAACTGCCTCCAGGATTGTGTGTTGGCAAAGGAAAAAAGAAAAACACAGAGCAATAATAATGTGACTTATGTGAGGCTACTAATAATAATATTTAGCTTTTTGAGCATTCAAAGTGACTGATGCATATAGTTCTTATAGCAGTTCTGTACGGTCCTGCATCAGATGTAGAAACCATTATTAATATCTCTGAGCTGCTGATGAGAGGGTGATTCAAAATGGCTTGGCTACAGACATCCCACGAGTACACAGGATTTACTATAGACTCACAATCCCAACTGCTAGCATTTCAATTTTACTTTCCCTGTTTATTAATTGAACATATGTTAATTATTAAATAGGCATATTAGCACTGGAATCAGCATATGTACACGTGACACAAGAACTTTGAAAGGTTTATATAGAATGTTATAATAGAGGTTTGTCTGCCTCATCTTAAGCATTGACACACCCTTTGGGATGAATGTCACAATGCTTTCAGGTTTTTAATATAGGCTGTGGGGGGGGTTCCTACTCTCAGACAGACTGGCCCTCATCCAAACATTCCTTTCATCTACTCCTTTCTCCATTGCTAGGAAGATTGAAAGAGAAGCCTACAATAGTATATTGGCTCTAAGAATGAAAGCAGAGACTGAATGTGGTGTGGGGGGGGTTTCCTTGCCCCCGGGGCCTCTCATAAGCCTTGTAATGAGTAACATAGAAATATATATCATATACCACACTTGGGTTTTCAGTCTTTCACCAGTCTCAGACGTATGGGTTGGGGAAGTGGCTTTGCTTATCCGTGAATTTTGTTCCTTCAGGTTGCTCCTCACCCCAACAATCTCTAGTATTGTATGTGTAGGCCTGGTGTGTGATGTCGAGGAGAGTTTGGCTATCTGGTTGGTATACTGACCGCCTAACGCACTGGCAGATACCCTGTCTGACCTGCTGTATCAGATTGAGCATTGGAATACCCCAGGCTTCTGGTCTTGAGTGACTTCAATGTCCGTGCTGATGATGCAGCGTCTTCCCAGTCCAGGGACCTGGTGTTGTCCATGGAGGCACTGGGACTCTCCCAGCTTGTATCTGCTCCCATGCATCAAGTGGGCCATGTGCTGTTGGGATGGGGATACATGTGAATCAGATGACTACAGATGTAGTTCCATGGTCTGACCACTTCGCCCCGAAGGTCCAGCTAAGCATTCCAAACCTTTCCTGTTTAGGCGGTGAGCATATTTATGCTTGCTCACAGAGTCAAATGGATCCCATTCGGCTTCAGGAAGCTCTGCAGGATCCAATGCTCCCTGGCAGCTCATTGGATGAGCTGGTGGAGGATAGGGAGCACCAACTCTCTGAAGCCATCAACGAGATCACTCCCCAGGACCCTCTTCTTCTTTCATAAGCTTTCTTAAGCATCCTAGAAGCAGGCACTGTGGAACTGAAGAAGGTTCCTACTAGCTATGGTAGAAGATGTTCGTGACACTTTGTCACAAGCATGCCGCCACCTCTGCTCTAGCCATCTTAGCTTCTGCTTCATCCTCCACAGCTCTGATGTGTACCGAGGATCTGCTTTGATGCTTATGAAAGCCTATGTGATGGCTGTGAAGGTCGCAAAGAAGGGACCACCTTGAAGAGTGTTATGCTCTAAAGATCAACATCTCCTGGTGGTCCCTGGCCTGAAGGATGCCCATCTTGCCTCAACCAGGGCTAGGGCTTTCTCTGTCCTGGCCCCAGCCTAGTGGAACATGCTACCTATTGAGACCAGGGCCCTGTGGAACCTTCTTCAATTCCACAGTGCCTGCAAGACACAGCTGTTCCACCAGGCCTTTGGTTGAGGCAATGGGAACCCATATATAGCCTTCCTGCAGTTGCTGTCACCCGTCTATTTACTGGCCACCAACAACTGGCCTTTAACTCAGTGCACCATCAGGCCAGAACTTTATAGCCAACTGATGCTGTTTCAAGCTATACCCATTGTTTTAATTTTTAGAATGTTTTATCATGTTTTAAACTGAAATTGTATTTATTATAATGTTGTTACCCACCTGAGCCCACTCATGGGATGGGCGGGATATAAATGCAAATAATAAATAAATAAATAAGTACATAAGTGAAAACAATTTTTGCTCTGCTATGTGATCAGATGAGATTGGTAGTATGAGTTCTTCCCTCTATAATATAATGTTAAGCTTGTCTCTGAACTGAATATTTCTACAGTTTTGCAGAACAGCTTCCCTTCCCCAGAGAGTCTTTCAGAAAAGACATTAGCAGCTTTAGTTTTTGGCATATGAGCACTCACCTCACACATTCACAGAGCCCAGAGGCAATGCACAGCAATGACTCCACATTCACTGTAAAGCTTTTTCAGTCTTGCATTGTTTTCCCTTTTGATAGTCATGTGTTAGGAGGGGAGGGGACAGGGCAATTCTTTTGACACGACTGGGTTTATTGTCAGAGGGTTTTCTTTCTTTTTTGGCTGATGTTAATGTAACAGAGGATGAAGGAAATAAGGCCACCTTATTTCACCTTGTGAGCTTTAACAGATTTTGACAGAGTTTTGTTTAAGCAAAATGCTACAGAGTGATTTCAAAGCATTCTGCAACACAGAAATTCTCAAGGTAAATAAGCTGTAAATAATTTTCTTCATGGAGATGTTAGGTGGGTTAACAAAAATGAGGAAATTGTTTTGCTAAAAGTGGAATAGTAAATACATGCATGATTCACCAACCATTGTTTTACATGAGCATTCTTTAATCATTTATTCCTTCCACCACTCCCTATTCTCTGCCTTCCCTGTTTCACTTAGATGTGGAGACAGTGTTCCATCTAAACTGAGTTAGTGTGAACTAGCTCACAATTTTTTAGCCTCCAGCTCATAGATTTTTGTCTTAGCTCAGGAAGGATGGCTCCAGAGCAAACTAATTTATGCAGTAGCCAAATCGCTCACTCACACCTTTAATGCCAGTAGCTCACAAAATAGAATTTTTGCTCACAAGACTTCACAGCTTAAAGGGAACATTGTGTGGAGAAAGCCTTTTGGCAGAAATTGTATTAATTCTTTGCTTTACACACCAGCAAATACACCACTTGTGATTATTATAAAGGTTAAATAATACAATAATAACTCTGTTGTTAAGAACATAAGAAGACCCCTGCTGGATCAGACCAATGGTCCATTGCTGTCTCACACACTGGCCAACCAGTTTCTCTGGATGGCCAGCAACAGGGCATAGAGGCCAAGGCCATCCCCTGATGTTGCTTCCAGGCTCTGGGTTCTAGAGTTTTGGTGCCTCTGAATGTGGAGGTTCCCCTCAGTCACCATGGCTAGTAGCCATTGATAGACTTCTAATGGGCTGGGAAGGTTTAGGATTAGAAATGTGAAGGTCTGGGAAAAAAACTGGAAAAATTCAGGTGGAAATGTGGTTTTTTTCTGGTTTTTTTTCCTGAAGTCTTTTTTGTTTTTTTTCTGAAAAATTGGAAAAATTGAAAAAAGAAAAGAAAAGAAAAAAATTGATTATGGAACGTCTTATTTTAACCTGATGAATAAAATATTTTAAGACAAGGTGTTCAAATATTTTCCAAATCATTCTAAAAAATATGTATGGTATCAGATTAATCTAATTTCTGTGCACTGAGGACAAGCAAGTCCTAGGCTACAAACTGAACTCTCCAATACAAGAACAAGGTGCATGTCTTCCAATAGAAGGTACTATTGGGCATACTGGCTTCAGGCTTCACTAGGCCTCAAAGCATTGGAAGAAAATACAGAGCAACAAAAAGGACCTGAAAGTATATACTTAATTTAAAAAGGTAAGAGTTTTCATTTATCTGATTGTGGAGGTTTTTTGTCTGTTCCACATAAACTAGTAAACAGTTCAGGAGATTGTTGCTCCATTTGTTACAATTACAAATAAATATTATAAAAAAAGTAAATTCTGTTTGTAATAATTGTTTGGATACACTATATTTTTAATATGCTAGTTGAGATAATTTCATGCCAAGTAAAATTGTCCACAGTCATATTTTATGTTCCTAAAGTAACAGAATGACTTTCAATCTGGAAAAGAAAAAAGAAGTGCTAATGTAGCATTTTTTTCAATTTTTCCGAAAATTTCCATTTTTTCCTGAAAACCCCCCAGAAAAAAACTGGGCTTTTTTCCAAGCTTCAAAATTTCCAGAAATTTTATATCTCTACTTAGAATACTGACTACACCTCATTCAGTCCCAAACACACTATGATGCTGCTCATTTTAACACCACTAGCAGAGTTTACCAGCATTATGCTTTCTCTTGCACTAGTCTTGAATTGAAGCCATTTTAAGCCATAGAGAGGTTGGGCACAAAATGATGTTTTTCAGCCTGTATCTGTAAATTGTTTTGAGGAGGAGTACATTAAGGACTGTGGAAGCTTTTGCACACTGAAAGTGCAGGGTACCCCATTAATAAAATAAGTGCAATTAAAAAAATGTTTGTTTTAGAAACATAGGGCCAAAAAATAGAATGTACAATCTAGAGTAGCTGCAAAAAGGTGTCTAATTATAAAATGATCCAAGCTGTCTCTTTCAAGGGGACATTAAAACAGTTCCAATAATTTCATGAGATAATCCATTCAATATGGGCCTAAAGTCTCAAAATATTGTTCATATGCTCTTCGTTAATATATCAACTTCTATAGCATTCATATTACCATTCTAATTTAATATGTGGCTTTATTGTTGCCATCAGATACTATTACTGTACATTTTAATTCAGGTTTATGGTCTTAAATCTAATATGTAAGACATACATGGAGATAAATAAGATGTGGTAGTCAACAGCTTCATTCCATGGAGTAACGGATCTTAGCAAAAAACCTGAAAAGTAGGCAACAGCCCAAACAATCTGCTCAATGGAAGATAAAAATTATGTCAGTTTAGAGTTTGCCTACAGATGCAGGTCTCCTTTTAGCCTTTTAATATTGTCCTCAAGTTCTAATATTTTGGGAGAGGGGAAAAAAATTCTCAGTGTCAACTCTTTCCACCCCATGCATAATTTTATAAACCTCTATAATGCCCCCCCCGGTCATCTCTTTTCTAAACTGAAAATTCCCAGGCTCTTCAGCCTTTCCTCCAGTCCCCTAATCATCTTGGTAGCCCTCCTCTGTACTTTCTTCAGATCTACGATGTCCTTTTGGAGATACGGTGACCAGAACTGTGTACAGTATTCCAGTATTCCAAAGGAGGCTACACCACAGATCTATACAGGGGCATTACAACATTGGCCATTTTATTCTCAAATCCTTTCCTAATAATCTCTAACACAGAATTTGCCTCACCGTAACCTAAACCCAAACCCTAACCTAAGCCTTTTCCTAACCTAACCCTAACCTTATCTCAAACCCTAACCCAAACCCCATCCCTAACATTATCTTAATCCTTACCCTAACACTAACCTAACCCTATCTCTAACCCTTAACCCTAACCCTACCTAACTCTAACCTAACCGTAACCCTGACCTAATCCTAACCCAAACCCAAACCCCAACCCTAATCCTAACCTAACCCTAACCCAAACTTGAACAGTAACCCTAACCCTTACCCTAACTGTATCCTAACCCTAACCCTAAGCATAACCCAAAGCCAAACCCTAACTCTTCCCTAACTTTAACCTGAACTCATACCTTATCCTAACCTTCATTCTAACCCAAACCCTAATCCTATCCTTAACCCTAATCCCCACCCTAAACCTAACCCTAACCCTATACTAACCCTAAACCTAACTGCAACCCTAACTCTAACACTAACCCATACTCTATCTTAATCCTAACCCTAACCCTATTCCTAACCCTATCCCTAGCTCTAATCCTAATCCTAATCCTAACCTCACCCTAACCCTAACCTAACTGTAACCCTAACCCTAAACCATAACCCTATCTAATCCTATCCTATCCTAACCCTATCTCTAATCCTAATCTTAACTCAAAATCTTGGAAGGAGTCCATGGGTCTGAGGAAAGGAAGAGTTAATGAAAATTGCTTCCATTAACTCACTCCATTCATGGAAGCATGTGTTTTCTGAGCAGTAATCTTTGCAATCATACACAGATACCTGTGTAGCATAGTGGATAGAATGCCAGATGAGGATTTGAGAGACCCAGGTTCGAATCCCCACTCTGCCATGAAAGCTAACTGTGTGACCTGAGGCCAATTACCTTCAGCCTTACATACCACACAGAGTTGTTGTGAGAATAAAATGGAGGAGGGAAGAATACTGTCAGCTTCTTTGAGGCCCCATTGAGCATAAAGTTAGGGTATGAAATAAATAAATAAACACCTGTACCTGTCAGATCTCAATAAAAGAGAACTTTGTACAAGATGTGGATTCTTTAGTAACTGCTGAACTATGGTGGAAAAAAATTTCCTGCTGAAATTTTCCCTTCCATGAAAATTTGAAGCTGTATACCAACTGTCCTTTTTGTAGAACTGAAAACATTATTTTTCAGTTCTTTTGTAAATATGTTATTGCCTGAATTAATGTGCCTATTATTTTTTTCTCAACATGGCTATTGGTCCAACAGACTTTGCAGTTCCTGCAATGTATCAAGCAGTACCTTAGAGAATTGAAAAATAATTCCCAGGAACATGATCAAAACTTCTGCCACAGTCATATATACATCTTAAACAGCTGACATGTAGGTCTGTAAAGAGAGGGAGAAAGAAATTTTTCTTGCCAGCCAATTTAACTAGAAAAGAATCTCTGCAATCTAGAATGGTAATTTCCACCAGTCTACACTTCACACCATCTTTTCCTCAGGCTTTTAATTGGGTGTTTTATTTTACCAGCTTTTAAAATGGTCTGCTTCTGTTAAATGGATTGTTTTTATGCTGTTTATATCCAATAGCTTTTTTTTAAGTGACCTATTTTTATATTGTTAGGTTGTTTTTGTTGGACTCTCTGGACTAGGCACTGCCAGGGAACCATGGAAAAATAGCAGAGTGCTCAAAGGCTTTAACACAGCAGAGCTTGAGCCTAGGTCTGGCAACAAACTTACAAAGTTACACAGAGTCAGCACTCAGTTCTAAAACTAATAAGCAATTTTTATTAAAGGAAATACATGCTTGAGAGTGCAGCTAAGAGATAGATATAGATTACATATTCTAACTAATTAGATGGTGTTGGATGCTGGACACATGTCCAGCCTTCATGGTGCAAGATGGAGATCATGTACCTTCTTTGTGTGCCTGTGAGAGAGAAGAGAGTGTGAGAGTGGAAGCAGAGGAAGTTGCCCCTAAGAGTAGCATTCTACTTCAAAAGAAAGGATCAGATGGCAGGAAGGAAAGGATGCTCTATGTGTTCTGACCTCTCTATCTGCCTAAACTCTTTAGTGCCATCTACTCAAGTTTGAGACAGGAGACAGTACAAAGTCCTCCACTTCTAACCAAGGCTATTTGGGGGCTGGAACGCCCCAGGATGGCATTCTGGCTGGCTTCCAAGCCCTCCTCATCCTGCCCCTCCATTGCCAAAAGCTCTGCTCCTCCCCACCCTTTGTGGAAGAAATGTCCGTTGCCACCCACTGCTGCTCCCCTGTGCCTCCCCACCAACAGGACTCCGGTCTGGTTCTTCCTCAGGCAAGGTAGGTAATTTAGCCAGCACTGTCAGGGGAGGCAGGCGGGTGGGCAGGTGGTGGGAAGGCCCTGGCGCACTCCTTCCCCTCTCAAGCATGGCCCGGCAGCCTTCGAGGGTCTCCCATTCTGCTGGCCCCGCTCCGCGGATCTTGCTTTCCTTTCCCCAACAGATCATCCTGGAAGGGCTGCTACTCTGTAACATGGGTAGGGAATGCTTTGAAGTGGCTGTCCAGCCATCCTGAAACACCCCCCCTTTTCAAGGAGCGGCATGGCTGGTGCATTCATAGAGGCCTGTATGAACACTCCCCTGCCCCTCCCTCCCTCCCTCCCTCACCACCAGGATGCTACCGCCTCCTCCGTGACATGCTATGCAGCTAGCACTGAGCTCGCTGGCTCTGGTCCTGCACCACTGCCAGGAGCAGGATGGTGGCAGCAGCAAGGACTCAGAGGAGGGGATGAGCAGCGCAGCCATCTTCCAGGTGTTCCAGCATGCCAACACCACCTGGTACTGGAAGGCGGGGCTGGTGTGTGCAAATGAGGCTCCAGCAGACTTGTGTGGGGTGGCGGTGGCTCCCAACTCTTTTCTTCCCAGCGCACAAATCAGTGTGTCCTTCGGCCCCACTTCTCTCCAGACAGCAGCCTTTGTGTGTGAACTGCATGGCCCCATCCGGGGGGGCATAGATCACTCCCAGGCTTCTGGGGCCATCTGCCCCTCCTCTCTTTTCCTGTGGTGCTCCTGCTCTCTGTGTAGGGCACTGTGGGTGTGAGGATTGGGGCTGAGGGGAGGAGGACTATCACCTGGGGCCAAAGTACAGGTGCAAGCTTTCCGATCCGGGCTGTTGAACTGGGCTTGGATCCCTTTCTGTGTGGCTTTGTTACCGTGTTCCTGTGTTTCTGCACACACTTGGCATTTACAGTAGCAAAGAGAGCACATTTTATCTTCCCTACCTGCCTGGGATATGAACCCTCTCTGGACTTGCAGAGCAGAGAGCCAGTTGCTGAAAGAAATGGAAGTCTTTCCAAATTGTTCCCCCCCCCCGGCGCCTTACAGTTTGATCTTTCCTGTTCTCTGCCTTTCTGGGTGCCATCTGGATTGTAAACTGGTCACCTATAGGCAGGGCATTCCCCCCCCCCTTCGTCTCCCTTTGACCTCAGTCATTGAAAGGAGACAAACAGGGTTTTACAAAGGTCTGGCCAATACTCAGCCAGGAGTCATGCGGAGAGTATTCTCTGTTTCAAAAATACAGAGTGGGGGGGAGAGCACATCAGCACTCCTCTATGAAGGGATGGGGGGGAGTTCCGAAAGGTTACTAGTGTGGGAATCATAATAATATGCTAGTAAGGGTGGGGGATTTGGAAACCAGAAATTTCACCTGGTGGAGTGTGTGTGTGCCTGCCCCACTGCAGCACCGTGACTTATTAGTGCCCAATTTAATTGCAGCTTTGCTGTTCTAAGGGCTGTCTTCTTAACAAGCCCCAAGCCCAGAGGCGACAGCACCTTGGGATCAAATCTGGGTGGTGGGGAGGAGGATTCGGGGAAAGAAAGTGGATGAGTCAATGGAATGCCATCCAATATGCATCTAGCCCAGGGAGTTTTGCTACCAAAAGGCAGCTGGTGATATGCCTCCAGGTGGTTCACTAGCAGGGCATTCAAGTGAGGGAGGAGATGGCCCCCTCTTGATGGTTTGTTTCCAGGTGTTCAGAGGTAACTCAGGTAAAGATTCATAGAGGATAAGGTGAGTGATCTGTAGGACTTGTATGCTCTTATTGCAGTGACTGGGTTTGAAAATACTGGACGTGAGCATCTGCCTGTGTTCCTTAGGTAGGCTTAGGTGTCTGCAGCAGCAGCTACCCCCTCCAAGGAAACCCACATTCGCTCCAGTTTCTTGCCACTTTGTGCATCATCTCTGGGATTAGCCGCCACTCCCCCCTCCCAGTCCGCTTCTGGACTCCCAAATATTATAGCTCCCTCCGTATATAAGAAGAATGAGCCTGGCAGCTGCAGTTTCTGCCACTGAACTTTTGAACTTCCTGAAGGTTTGGTTTGTGTGGAAGAGTCTGGCAGGCAGACAAAGGCCAGTGGGATCTCATGTACTTTCTGTTCATATTACCAGCAGGGCAGTTAAGGTGTGTTTTGTGCTGGTCTCTTATGGGAAAGCACATTTTCCTGTCAGATTTATAATTTCTGGAAGGAAAAAGAAATGCTAGCTTGGGCATTTACAAGAAAGTAAAAACTATTTTTTTCCTAGAGAGGGTAATGCTGTCTGCAGTACATCTGTTAAACATCTTCATTAAGTTGCAAGCTAATTGCTGCTCACCTTCTAGCTGTATGTATGGGCTGGTAACTTCCATTTCAATGTATCTGAAAAAATGTGCGTGCACATGAAAGCTCATACCTTTAATAAACCTTTGTTGGTCCCAAAGGTGCCACTAAACACTGCTGCCCACCTTAATCCATTTGGCTTTTGTCGTTGGAGAAGTAAATTAAGCAATATCTAAGATAATTTAGTTCAAACTTCTTGCAGCAACAAATTTTCTTACTGTTTTATATGTGTTAGATGCTTGAGGAGATTTTTATAGGATTATAACAGGCCTGATTGTTTTCCTTCCCACTACTGGAATGGAAGAGGTCCTTGACCTGTTCTTTTCCTCCATTCTCCCCACCCCCCGCCCCTGGAAGTTATTGAGGTAGTAGTATATGGCCATCCACTAGAGCAAGAAAATATACTGTTCTAGGCATAGCTACAGTGTCAGGTAGTACCCTGTTGTTCAGTCAGTGTGAAAGAGCCTTAAATATATAACTAGCAGTTAGATTTGAATAAAATTCTAAATTACAGGCATATTCTCATAAGTGGATTATCTGGCAGTGTATTAAATCAAATGGCAGGAATGCTCAGTGGAGACAGTGGGAGCTCTCTGAAGGCCCATTGCATACGATGGGAGCCAGTAATGTTTTTTGACTTGACTGGACTATATTGAAATGCTGTAAAGGTGAAAATAGAAGAGGGAATTGATTAAGAGAAATAATGGATTTCACTAATATGCTAATGATCTGTGCTGTTAGGGTGTGGCCTTGTGAGAAATGAAAATGAAGATTTTTATTGATTAAAATGTTAAGCTTGTATCTTGGAAACTTAATACATTTGCTTCATGAATCTATAAGACTAAAAAGCCAGACAGCCTAAGATTAGAACTGACCATTGGGATAAGATAGGTCATGTCTAGTCCATCTGGAAAGTACCTATTCAGAAACACAATGGTCAGCATAGAGACATGTTTGCTATTCTTGATTTGCTTGCAGAGTATAACCAACAGAAAAATGGGAAGTTGGTTCTGTCAAGCAAACATTTCGAAAGAAGACAGACCCTAAGGATAGAATATCTTGCGGTCTGAAGGCCCAGTAACAGGAAGACATGACACAAGAATGACCAGGCTCACCCGAGAGTGACATTTGCAGTAGATGGTGGAAAAATGTCAGGGGAAGGCTGGGAAGATTAATAACTTTTTTAGGAGAAAGTAAACAGATTTTAGTATATTTAGAGGAGTGGACTAATTAGGAAAAGAGGAAGAGTAATCAGAGGCGTGTTGTCACGGGGTCCTAAAGGCGAGACATGATTTGAGAATGTGAGCCACGTACTCCAGCCTATGGGGACTGGCCAGGGCGTTTCTTATTTTCCAAAGCGTCGGGGAAGGAAGTATAAAACTGCCTGCTTTCAAATACAAGGTGTGGTCAGATCTTTGAAACTGATCACCCATGCTTGCAAGAGTGTAATATTCCAATAAATTATTCTGATTCACTGAAAAGGTCCGTCTTCTGTAAAGCTTTGTTCTTGGTAAGAACAACTCGCATTTCTGACAGCCTAATATGCTAATGAATTTCTGCTGTTGGGTGTGGCTTATTATGCTAATGAGTTCCTGCTGGGCTTTTTCTACAAAAAGGGCCCTGCTTCTAACAGTTTTAATTGTGAGCCTCCTGTGCAGGACTCGGAAGAGGTGGCATAGAAACATCTTAATTAAATAAATTAGGATATTCTACCAGATTCTAGCATGCCAGATAGTTATTAATGGTTATTTTGTAGATTCCCAATGAGAAGTCACCAGTACTTTAAAAGATACCAAACCCAGGTATCTTATTTATTGCCCCCTGATCCTTTGGGTAGGTACTGATTTCTTCTGCAATGCTTTTTTGAAATTACCAGAATTTTCACAACAGTATTTATTTTGATAGAATGAGATTCCTAATTTTGATTATTCAAAATTCAGTTAATGATTAGCCCTTTCTCTGGTAGCTTCCAAGTTTTACTATGCCATACTCCATTTTTTGAAAACCACAAATGGGAACCAATCAGAAGGATTTACAGTCAAGTAGCTTTAGAAGTTCTAACATTAATAAAGAATGTAGTCTATCCAAGGGAAGTTTAATAGTGTGGTCATCTACCTTTGGCTGTATCGTTGTTAGCTCCTCGTTTCACAATTGGACATCACAGTAATCTCCATTTCACAGGTGAATAATTATGTCCTGCACCTGCATGTTCATGGCTGAATAGAAATGTTACTGAATGCCTTCCAGACTGAAATCCAGTGCCTTTCTTAGTGGGCCAAGCTGACCCTCTTATATCAAGCCACTTTTCCCACATTCACTTTTTCATCCCAGATCTTTATTTTGTTGAATTTCTTATATACAGATGTAAAGCAAAGTTTAATTGACAGACTACCAACTAAACTATGAAATAATGTTTTTTGTATTTTTTGATATTTGTATGTGTGCATGTGTCTGCCTAGAAGTCATGTTGACCTCTGGTGACTGACCCCTACTGGGGGCCTGGAGGATATTCAGAGAGGTGGCTGAATAAAGTGTACCTCTGTCCCCCCAACTTGGTATACCAAGGAAGTCTTCCATCCAAGTACTAACCACCATTGACCCTTATCTTCTAAGATCTGACTAGATCAGGCTTGCCTGGGCTATCCAGGACAGGGCTATTATTAAATAATTCTTGTAGCCTGTTTGAAAGGAAAGAAATCTCTTTCCACAGCTTGGCATTTACAAGTAAATCCTCTTATTTTTTCTTGAGTTGCTTTCTACATTTGCTTTCTTAGGTACATTATCTAGTGAGGAATGATTGGCCGAGAACAGACTGGCAATTTGCCCCGGGATGGGACCCGGGCTGACAACGACTCAATATCGGATTAAATGGAATGTTCACACAGGCACATCTGCCTGGCGTCCCCCACCCGGAGCTTACCGGAGCCCTCGTGCTTCAGTGCCAGATTAAAAAAACACCTGATAAAAGCCTTCGCAAATCCAAAAGCCTGCGTTCGTCGCACGTTTCTCCACTTCCGGGGAGTCTGAACGTGCAGGCAAACAGCCGGGAGCAACCCGCGTTGGGCACGAGGCAGCAGCACTGTGATTGGCTGCGCTCCTCTCCACTGCCCAATGTGGTGCCGGCATTGCAGGGCAAAAAAAAAAATTGGCAAAATGCGCTTATGCGCATGAGCGCATGAGCGCTCATGCGCACATACACCCATACACCCACAGCCGAATTAATGGGGAAACGGCGAATATAGCACACCTCCGGCACGGCAGTCTGAACGCTCCCGCGCACCTCCGTCCCGTATCTTCCGGCAGCGGCCCTCGCTGTGTGGACGGGAAAACCCGGTATAGTTTAATCCGGGGTTTTTTTGCCGCGACTGGCTACCGGGGCAAATTGCCAGTCTGTCCTCGGCCGATTAATTTGAAAATTCAACTATGTTTCAGCCTACAGTGTAACAAAGAAACAGCATCTATTAACACTACCAATGATCTTTTTCAAGGTCCAGTTTTCACAGTTTATCAGTGCATGGTTCAATTAGGCAGTACTGTCGGTTCAATCATGTCAGAATAGGTATTTCCTATACAGTTGTGGCTGTCTGGCCCAATGCTTGTCTTTTTCGAATAATGGTTTCCCAGATACATCAGAGGGCTTTTAAATTGCATACAACTATTTTTTAAGGAACTACAATCATAGTATAGCATATCATGATGTCATTTGGTGATCTGTTCTCATTTTGGGTATGTGATGAAAAGCTGAAATCTAATTTTTTCATATTTCTATCCAAACATCATTTAAACAAACAAACAAAAAAGATGGAGTAGAAAATACAACCAATGGATTCTTTTTCTGCATGGTCATTGAATCAAAGCCGATGACTCAAATATTTAAATAGTAAATTGCTGAATAAATCAAGTTGACATTGTGATTTACAGCATTTGACAATAAAGGCATTCCCAGCAAAATAGATGTACCATTTTGTAGCATCAATTAAAATTTCAAACATTTGCATTACATATTAGATAAAATGGTCTGTGAATATTTTTACATATCTTCAGGAATCTTAATCATTGGTGATCCAAGGTTATGTTGTCTTAATTTCATACCCAGTTAGCATTAAGTAAGTATCTTGAGCTGTTCCTTTGAATTATCTTCTTCAGTAGCTCTTGAGAAGCCTCTTTCTTCTAGTTTGTCAGGACAGCTAAAGGTAGAATAGTTGATAACTTGGATAGAAGTGGTGGTTGATCAACATCCTAAGAAAATATTTGTGACAAAGATGCTTAGGAATTATGATACACCATAGTCCTGCTTCCGAGTGACGGCGGCGGAAAAGTATGGCGGTGGCTGGCGGGGCTGGGCGAGTGAAAGGAGGCCGGGTCGACAGGCGCGGAGGTGGGGCGACGTGACAGGCCGGAGCCGGATGGACAGAGGCCGTCAACGAGAATGCGCAAAGCGTGCGTTTGACCCGAGCTCGAAAGATGTTGCAACAGCCACAAAAAAAAAAAGATCAGAAGAAATCAAGACCAGCGCCAGGCAACAGGACGTAACAACAACAACGTGCTGCAATAAGGGTGCCTGGTAGGCTTGTCACCCCCCCTGGTACGTGGCCCTAAGTTAGCATTTGTGTGTTAATGAAATATGTGAACCGCTCAGAGCCCTCCGGGGGTGAGCGGTATACACATTGAAAGATAAATAAATAATATAGCCCACTTCTTTACTAACAGAATTTCTGAAATGCTCACTTTGTACAGCTCCTCCAAATGATGAGTGATATGAATTCAGAGGTGCTTTGCTATGTTTTGGACAACTAATGTGATGCTGAAAATCTTCAAGAATGGAAGC
The DNA here is from genome assembly GCA_029375565.1 of Gekko gecko. NCBI lineage: Eukaryota > Metazoa > Chordata > Lepidosauria > Squamata > Gekkonidae > Gekko > Gekko gecko. Next base: position 129,583,514 of record JAPDNY010000009.1, read on the forward strand.
TAAGTTTATGACTTCACTAACTGTGGGTGAAACCCCCACTGAATAATACTTCTGGGGCAAAATATCAGCTTTCCTCTCAAAATTTGGGAAGTAAATGTAATGACTATGCTGCCTCTTTCCTTGACAACTTATAGCTGACTTATAGTGACCACATAGGGTTTTCAAGACAAGAGGTGTTCAAAGCAGTCAAGCCCCTAGTATATGCCTTGGTGGTCTTCCATCCAAATATTACCCTCCTTAACTTCCAAGATCTGACAAGATCAGGCTAGCCTGGCTCTGCACACAAAAGCACTGGATCCAAGCCAGTACTCTTACACAGTTTCATAGTTAATAACACAGCAACCAAATACTCCATTGAAAGCAATGTGATGACATTAGGAAAATGTAGTTAATTTATTCATGATCAAAATACCAAAATGTCCCATCATGCAAGTAAAAAGATGTAGTTCAACTTTTCCACTTTTTTAAAAAAATTGTACGATTATAAAATGCAAGCTCATAAGTCCATTCCAAGGCAACATTGCAGAAATTTATATTAAAAAATTTATTGCTCTTTCAAAAAATTGTTCATATGAACAGAACTGCAATTTTTCTCTCTGCTCAAAATCAACAAACCTTGGCAACCATGGAAACCAAATACTTGAATTGGAATGGTAATTCAATAAAGCTGTGTTACAAAATGTTAATAGAATACTTTTTATCTTTGTATGGTAACTAAAGTTAAAAACAGTAACAACAAATATTCTGTTACATAACAGAAAATACAGCCATTTTACCTTGTGGAGAAATAGCACTGTGTTGCATTCAATTGTTCTTCAGTAATTAAATCTTCTGTTTACTTCATTGATATTTCACTTCATTGTAGAGCACAGGAAGAGATCAAGTTATAAGGATGGCAGTCTTATACCAGATATTTATGTAAAAGTGCTATTTTACTCTGCAGTGCTAACAGAGTTACATTAGAAACCTACTGACTTCAATAGAAGGGCACAGGTCTGCTAAAGTTGGTTCCTTGCTTTGTAATTAATTTTTTGAAGGAAGGAAGTGTGTTTGAGGAACACAGCACCCAAAATCCCTCTGTTGAAAGGCTTTTGTGTGATATTAGGAAAATGTAGTTAATTTAGTCACTGTTAAAATACCAAAATGCCAGGCCCCCATTAAAGAACATATTTGTTCCTTTTAAAATGGTAATAATAGAATGGGCGATCCAGTTTTTAATAGCAATTCTGGGAATGAGTACTTGTCTGGGAGCAGACAGGGCACCCCCTCGTGGCTGATGCCTCCATTAACCAGTCTAAAACTCCTGCAGGGCACCTCCCTGGAGGTCCAAAAAGTTTTCTTCAAATGGTTGGGATGCAGTGTATTGGTTTGGTTCCAATGGTATGCTTGTGTAAGTGGAAGCCGATTTATGCAAGGGGAGTTTCACTGTTAAAAATAGTGGGGAAGTCCCTGGTAGGCTTCTGACCTGACAGTCAACTGGTGGACAGGAGAAAGCTGAGTCAAGTGGCCCCTACATTACTAGCAGCTGCTTAGGTTGGACACAGACCATGGCACTGAGTGGCTCTTCAGAGACTCCATGGGCTGCAGTTTAGAAAGAACAGGAAAGCCATATTTGGTAAACAGGATTACATTCACTGCAGGTAGGATCCAAACTACTTTGTGGAGAATATTTTTCTGTTAATTTAGAATTATTAATACAGTGAAGCCTAGTTCTCACTGACTTGGTAAACTTATGGCTACTACTCAAGACAGTAGGCAGGGGTTTGTAGAACTGGATGTTCTTCCATCCAAAAATCTACCTGTGCATAGAATGGAAAGTATAGAGTCCTTTAATTCAGTCATGTAACCCCTCCATCTTCAGGCTGAAGTGGTGAGAATTAGGTCTTTGGGTAAGACAGGAGAATAAGATAGATAGGCAGTCAGATAACATGTAACCTGTACAGATTTTTAATACTCTATACATAAGGAAGCAGAGAAATGGACACCTTAGAAAAGAATTTTTAAAAATCTAGTTACATAATTGATATATTCAGTAATAGTGAATTTTTACATCACTAAGCCTGTACACATCACTACTGCATGACTACTTCACATAGCTTTCTTTTTGCCATATTAGCTTACTCCCTCCTTGACATTTGAAAAAGTGCTCCAGAATTCCTTTCCAATGAGCTTGGATCTATGATATCACTGAACTCCTGACAGAGGCTTTTCAGTTCAAGGCTACTGAAGGTAGGTGGACAGCTGTTCAGTTGTTGTTAAACTTTTATACCACTCTCCCCTCAAAGCGAGCTCAGAGCGGTGTACATTTTACATCATTAAAACAATCCATTGAACTAAATATACAGATAAAATACAGAAATCTTAAAACAACAGGTGGTATATACAAAAACATAAAACCTATATGGTGTCACAGTATAATTTTAACCCCCGATGGCAGGGGGGGTGAGTAGGAGGCAGCTAATTGACCAAACTGTTGCTGTGCTCAGCCATATGCTTGGTGGAACATCTCCGTCTTACAGGCCACATGGAACTGTAACAAGTCCCACAGGACCCTGATGCCATTTGGCATAGAGTTCCACCAAATCAGAGCCAGGGTCGCAAAAGCCCTGGCTCTGGTTGAGGACAGCTGGACACTCTTTGGGCCAGGGACTTCCAGAAGATGTTGTACTCCTAGTGCAATGCTCTCTGGGGGACATAACAAGAGAGGTGGTCCTACAGGTACATTGGTCCCTGACTATTTTGATCTTAAATGCCAGCACCAAAACCTTGAATATGATCCAGTAATCACTCTGGAGCCAGTGCAGCTGACGGATCACAGGTTGAATGTGTGCAGTCAATGGTGTCCCTGTGAGGACCCAGGCCGCTGCATTCTGGACCAGTTGTAACTTCTGAATCAGTCTCAAGGGCAGCCCTGCATAGAATGAGTTACAGTAATCAAGCCTAGAGGTGATTGTTACATGGATTACAGTGGCCAGGTCAGAGCAAGACAGGTAGGGGGCTAGTTGCCAGAGCTGGTGTAGTTGAAAGAATGCCAGTCTGACAACATGTGCGATCTGGGCCTCCATTGATAAGGAGGCATCCAGAAACACATCCAGACTCTTAACTGTCTGTGCCAGTGTTAATGGCACATGTCCAAAAGCCAGGAGTTGCCGTCCACATCCTAAATCTCCCCCACCCAGCAAGAGAACCTCCATATTTGCTGGATTCGGTCTCAGTCAACTCTGTTTTAGCTACCTCATCACGACCTCGAAACCCTTGGCCAGGTTTCCTGGGGTGGTGTCTGGCTGGCTGTCCATCAACAGATGCAGCTGGGTATCATCAGCATATTGATAGAACCCTAGCCTGAAACTCCACACCAGATTAGCGAGAGGGCTCACATAGATGTTAAATAATATTGGGGAGAAGATAGTTCCCCTCGGGACCCTGCATTCCGTGGGGTATTGGGAGGAAACCCTCTCTCTCAGCACCACTCTCTGTCTCCGACCATGGGGTTTCATTGTGGAGAAGAAACAAAAACACTAAGTACATTCTTATAATTCATCCCTGTTCAGAGTCCTAGCCTCCCGTTAATGTTATCAGACTATTTTGCCAGTTTTCCACAATTATCGGTGCTTTGTTAATAAACTGAGAAGTTTAGTAATGGCACCTGTAGAACAGTGATGTGCTATTCATCTCCTGTGAGGTACAGTAAACAGAGCTGGCAATTTCCCATGCTGTGTTCCACTGCATCTTGGATTTCACATATGCATAGCTAAAAGCATCCTGTGGTGCTACTGAAAGCTGTTTAAAATAGCTTCTGTAAAATCCTTACTGCATTACCAAAAAGAAATCAGGGTTGCAGCTGTGATGGTTTGGTGGTGAGGTACTTTGAAGAAGAGAATACTGGTCAGATCCCCATATTTAAAATATTCATTTCTCAAGCCTGTAGTTAACTTTATCTATTCGGGCTTCACATATTCTCAGTCAACATTAAAAGAACAGGAATAGCCTGTAGTCTGTAATAATGATCCAAGTGGCATATTTCCTATTTTGTCCAATGTAAATGTGGGTTGTTGAAGCTCCATTTGGGCTTCTTCATGAACTACATCAAACATCTCCAGTTTGCTGCTTTTATATTAAATTTCGCTGTACCATCTGATCACTTCCAATTGTTATCTAGCCAACATGAAGACTGTACGGTTATAAGTAGCTGTAAAATCAGAGTGTGCCCCATAGCAAATGAAGTTGGTTTGATAAATGATAATGCCACAGCTATCCTGTAGCTTCATTATTTGTTTGCTACTGCCAACATCTTCTGTTTATTTCCACATTTTCCCACTAAGTAGTTAAACCCAGACTACAGATTTAAATCTTCAGAATCTGTCTAGGACTGACCCCTAAATGGCTCCTTACTACAGCTCTTCTTGGTGTATCTGTTGCCATCAGTTCTTATTTGGGATTGGCTTTTCTCACCCTCCATTTTAAGATGTGGGATCAGTTTCTTTCTGCCAGGAGGCCATATTGAGGGCAAAAGAGATCTCATCCTCCATCTTGAAATACAGGACCAGCTTTCTGCAAGAAGGCCAAGTACACAAGTTTCTGGTCATTATCACTTTAGTGAGAGTAGGATTATGCCTAATCTCATTACATTTACTGATGAAAACAGACTTCTCAGAGAGAAGTAGAACCATGCCACATACCTGGCAAAACTGAAATTCCAAAGGGCTTTAAGCCCTGACTATATATGTGAACCCTGCATGAGCTTCATTGATTTCAGCATGTTCCTTGGCGCTCATTACTAATTCCATTATATATTTTTTGAGAAAATTAAATGTTTTAAACCACAGAATGCAGCTGGGGGGAATGAGGACAATAGAAGCATAGTCAGGATTAAGCAAGGATTCAAAATCTATAGGGCCATCCAAAGCAACTGGAGCCCTGATTTAAGATGGGGGAGGCTCAGTACTGGCAATCAGGGCATAATGAACATTGTCTACTTTGTAGGTACATTTTTACATATGCTTATTTACTGAACTAAATATTAAATCTATCACTCAATGTAGGTAAAATGAGTTTATCAGAATTGTACCTACAGGGGAAAATGCTTTGTTGTCTGTTTGCACTTCACATTTTCTCAAGTCAACATCAAGGAAAAGGAATAGCTTATAGCCTACAACTATAATCCAAGTGTCACATTTCCTGTTTTGTCTGATCTAAATGTGATTGATGAAGCTCCATTTGGAGTTAGTGCCTGATCAAATTATTGAAATCAGAATTAGCAATTGATCCAAGTACAAATTTTATAATCCTTATTATTTGCATCAGAGAAGGAAAGGAAGAATGCAAGCAAGATCCCTTGTAAAAAGTTGGCAGGTTTTTGTTTATTATTGGAATTTCTAATAAAATCCAAATATGTAGACATGTTTCCCTTTTTTAGCTACTGATTTGTAATAAATTGTACAGGGATAGTTCCAAAGGTATGTTTCCAGAGGAGCAAGAACTTCACCATCACAGCATGACTTTTGAACTTCCCCCTGTATAGCAGCTTGAAACTTCCCCTGTATAGCTGCTTGAAATGTCAACTAGAAGGACCCCCGTATAGGAAGGACCCCCCCCCCGGCAACAGCAGGAATTCAGGGGACATTTCAGGCTGTGGTGGGAGTCATACTTTGCTGGCACCAGCCCTTGCACCCATGGAAAAGCTGTGTTGGATCCACCATACAACACAATAAATGTGACTATTTACAACATGGATACCACATAACCTGATTTGCATTATACTTGGCACAGGTAAGTCAAAGATGGCTGAGCATTCAGCAGTTGTGGTGCTGAATTATTTTATCACACTGTAAAAAGGACATTGGCTAGCTTTTTCCTAGTGGACAAGTAGAAGGAGGAGATGTGTACAGTGTTTCTGCATCATGTGATTATGCAGGTATGTCTTCATTCTCCCCTGTGCATTGAGTGTGCTCAGATATCAACAACTGATCAGAGCCCATGCACCGTAAATGGTGTGCATTGAGTGTGAGCTGATCACTATTCTATTCAGTTCATGCCAAACAACCTGAATGCCTGCCAAACTGGGCTGCATTGAGTCTTTGCAAAACTGCATGCAAAGATGCCGCCAATTTAAACTGGGGGGGGGAATGCAATGCTGCAGCTAACACTGTGAATATGTTAAATATGATTATTGCAATATTTGCAAAAAAATGTACAGTAACAAGGAATAAATACAGTTCACAAAATGGCCAAGAAATAGCATTCACTTTCAAGTACACAGACATTCAAATATTCAAACATTTTCCAACTTCACAGGTAGAAATAATCCCCTGTATGGACATTTCTAACAGCAGCTGGTGGAATACAGCTCTCCATACAGAAGATTATGGATTCCTGCCTTAGAAGTCTGAAAATGTCTGAATGAAGTTTCTCAGTTATTGTTGACTCTTGTTGACTCTTGTCTCTGTATAACAGAGTGAATATCTCCATAAGTGGTCAGAACAAAGATTTGTCTATTTGTATCCTGAAGAAGAATCCTCCAAAACAGGTAGCTACACACAGATTCCTGTCTTCTTGTAATTTGTTCTACCTTAGTTACTGTTGTTTGTTGAACTGTGTTCAAATGTGAGTGTTATTTCTCAGTGAATTTTTGAATTGTAACTATTGTTTGTTACCATATAGTCTCTTACAAGTATTGCAATAAGCACATTTAATATAGTCACAGAGGCATTTTCCAGACTGCAGCTGGCCTTTTGGGTTTTCGTGGGTGTTGTGATAGTTCCAATGGTCGTGCTATTGGCACTATCAGTTCACACTTACATGTTTTCTTTGGTTTTTTTCTCTGTTAGGGTTTTGTCTGTTCATGTTCACATTAAGGCTTGCTTTTCTGCGGGGGGGGGGGTTGCACATGAGCTGAAGCATTGCAGCACTTCAGTAGCCTCGAGGAGGCAGTGCAATCCCCATCCAAGTACATTTCCTGCCCATCACACTATACCTGAGGGTCGCACCTGGTGTACGTGTCTCACCCTTATCAGTTGCCTCTTTTCCTGAGTCTGAGCAGTCTCCCTGATTGGCTCCTTCCAAGATGTTGAATTCTTTTACCTGATTCGCACCCGGTAAACAGCTCACTACAGCACAAACCGAACCTTGAACCCCATGAACACAGTCAGCTCACATATGACCTGAACTGGGTTTGTGAAGTTTGTGGCCAAAACAGCTGAGCCTTGTGTAAATTGATCTTTATTATAATAAAATTCTTTTTTTAGTCCTGCATCAACTTGTGAACTGTTTTTCTATTGTATCTTGAGCGTATGTGAACTAATATTGCTTGACTGCTGAGGAAGGCCTTTTAGAGCCAAACGTGTTGGGTTGCAATACTTCTCACTTGTGTATTGTATTGTGTTTTTATTCTGTAATGAGGCTACAGCTGGGCCCATAAATGTTTTTAATCCTTTGACAATAAATACATGTCTTTTTGATAATAGGTTATACATATTGTTTTTAGTAATTGGCCCTCAACTTGGTTTGCAACTAACCTTTTTGGTTCTTGATTCAATTCTTTTTGTGGGTTGCCCCCCTCCTTTTGTTTTTTATGCTTTAATGCTCTAACTTGAGCCCTTATGGAAAGCATATACCATCGTGTCCGGCTCCCTCAATGGCTTTGTCCATGTCATACGGGAAAAGTAGAGTTCATTGAACACATACTGATGCATCACCCATTCTACAATGACATTTGACACAGTATATTGCTCCAGTTCTGTCATTCAAACAGGGAAGATCTGAACAACTTTATGTCTCTACTCCTTGCAGACTCCTCTCAGGAGATAACCCACAAAGTTGCCAGATTTTGTCCAAGGGTATGTGGGATGTGCAAGCAGCTGATTGTGTCCCAGAAACTTTTCCTGTCTGTTGGAGAAGGATTTTACTTTTCTTGTTCCCCTTCTTAATTTGTGCTCAATATTTTATGCTTGCCACATTGCATGCATTTTAGTATTTGTTGATTTTTCAGAGCTGATCCTGTATAATTTTTTTTTAAAAAAAAGATCAGATTGAACTGAGGAAGAACCAGCTATGTAAAGCACTAACTTGTTAGCACCCATAGGAACACTTTCCTTCACCAGTCCACATTTTAAAGCGTGTTTTATTTTCGCATTTGCATTTTAAAGTTAGGTGAATATTACATATGCCACTTAAAAATATTAAAAGACAGTTCGCCCACTTAAGTCATGAGGGAAGGTGTAAAACTCATGGCTAGCCATTCAGTGTCAACTAATGCATGTTACTCATGCTGGCTAAATTTTGACATCAGGACATGCTCTATTACCAATATGCAGGGCTTTTTTTGTAGAAAAAGCCCAGCAGGAACTCATTAGCATAATAGGCCACACCCAACACCCCTGATATCACAGCCTATTAGCATATTAGGCCACACCCCCATGTTACCAGAAGTGTGGTCATCCAGCCACACCCACCTTTTCCTTCTTATTCTGTTTACCTTCTTTGTTGTCAAAACCCAGGGCTTTTTTTTGTAGCAGGAACTCCTTTGCATGTTAGGCCACACACCCCTAATATAGCCAATCCTAATGAGTTTCTGCTGTTGGATGGTGCCTATTATGCTAATGAGTTCCTAGTGGGCGTGGCCAACTCGGGAGCCAGCCAGAACTCCGTTCCTGTGCGTTCCTGCCCAAAAATAGCCCTGCCAATATGCTACATACATTAGTAAAGGTAAAAGTTTTCCTTGCCAGTCGAATCTGATTCTAGGGATGTGGTGCTCATCTCCGTTTCCAAGCTGAAGAGACAGCACTGTCCAAAGACATTTCCATAGTCGTGTGGCCAGCATGACTAGATGCTGAGGTGCACAGAATGCTGTTACCTTCCCACTGAGGTAGTACCTATTTATCTACTTGCAATTTCTTGCTTTCGAACTGCTAGGTTGGCAGGAGCTGGGGCCAGAGACAGGAGCTCACTCTGTCACTTGGCACTAGGGTTTCGAACTGCTGAACTACAGACCTTCCAGTCCGCAATTCAGCGTCTTAACCATTGAACCACCACAGCCCTGCTACATACATTACTCGTATAATATTTCCCCAATGACTGGTCAGATTATGCTGAATTCAAGAGTATTCTGCATCTAAATAAACATTACTTTACTACACCTCATTCGTCTCTGTCAGGTTGCCTCATTCCTGGGGTGGAATGAACAGTAACTTTTATCCTAACTCTTCTGTGTAGATGAATTGCTTCTTGATTCTAACTTCTCAAGAAGACCTATCTAGCAGACAGGGGATGAGTCATGGGCATGGCTCTGATTGAGAGAAACTGAAAAAAGCATTATTCATCTGCCACATATGTTCAGGTTGTTTCTAACGGATCCATCTGGACAGTTTGTTTTTTATTGTTTTATAACAAGCATACTAATGCACATTTCACCCGGCAGACCAGAGCGATTCAGCTTAACACCTGTCAAGGGGCGTACTCATTTTCTTCATGATGAATAGAGCCAAAGCTAAAACCAGTCTTTTCCAATGTGTATCAGCATGCACGAATTAATACAGGCAGGCCCTGAGAATATACTGCTATGCAACTTGTGTGTTGCAACTTATCTGGATATCTCAAAAGTTAGATAATTTTATCACGACCATTCCCCCCCCAATACTTATATGCTATCTCCTTAAAACTTTTGCCTCCCAGTCTGCCCATGTTCACTGGATACAGAAGTGGGCTGGCTTCTGTTGAACTACATTGTTACTTGGTTTATATATAAGGACACATATTGGGCAAAAATAAAGTAGTTATAATAAGTAGGCAAAATAAGAGCAGTGATATTTGTTTGTTTGTTTGTTTATGACATTTGTATCCTCTCTTATCTACTCACACTCAAAGTGGCTAACAATACAACAGCAAGAACACAAAATATACCAGTCCACTTAGCAAGATTAAAATACATATTAAGTACATGAATTACAAATTAAAGACACCCAATTTTAAAGCCTACAGAATGAAAAAATAGCATTACAGTTTACATTCAGTGTAAATCAACTACCACTGTGTTACTTTTATTTCAAAAATGGAAAAAATTAATCTGACATAATCACAGTTTTCTATGCTGTACAGATGCCTAAGGGCTTATTTATCCCATCAGGGTTCCTGTGGTTGTTACAATTATTATTCATGGGCTTACCCCAATCAAAACCTCCTTTTGGCTTCTTTATACTTACTGTGAGCCATGCGTGGCCCTGTGAAGCCCACACAACACTCTACATTTGGGTAGACCTGGCCTCTCTACTGCCTGTAGGAAAAAATGGCTCCATTATATAGACAGTAGGCCCAGCCTCTAAGTGTAGTCAGGGTCTCCACCAGTCCCATTCGTCTTAAAGTGCCATTATTTTTATTTATTTATTTTTATTTTATTCATTTGATTTATACCCTGCCCTCCCCGCAAATAGGCTCAGAGCAGCTCAGAGGTCAAGAAGCTGAGTTGCAGCCTGGAAGGATGGTAGCTCAGCAGTTTGAGACCCTAATGCCACATGACAGAGTGAACTCCCATCTCTGGACTCAGCTTCTGCCAACCTAGCAGTTCAGTGGGAAGGCAACAGTGTTCCATGTGCCTCGGCATTTGGTCATGCCAGCCACATGACCACGGAGAAGTCTTCTGACAACGCTGGCTCTTCATCATGGAAATGGAGATGAGCACTGCCCCCTAGAGTTGGATTTGACTGGCTTTTGAGCAATGGAAAACTTGCCTTTACCTTTTTAGACTTAGCCTACAGTTTAGGAGGCCAGGTCTCCCCATAGAAAATAGTATCCCTTTAAAATTTAAAAGGAAGGAGAAGATGTCAAGCAGCTGTTTGACAAGTCCAGTTTCCTTTTCCTCCCTCCCTGCTGCCTCTGGGTGGGAATGGAATGGGAAAGCCAGGTGTCATTTCCTGCCAGAGCATGGCATGGCAGTGCTCCGGCAGTAAGGAGACTGGGGCACCCCCCCCCGCCACCATTACTGGCCCGCCTGTGCAGGCAGACGGGCCAAGGAAGACCTGCAGAGCCCCCCACCACCTGAGGAGATTTAAATTCCTTTCTTTCCCTTCCCCACCTGGGTTCCCTGCCTGATCTTCTCTAGGCTCTCCATGGCTGCCTCCCTGCCCTCCCCTTCCCCTGAGGCGCTCTACTTTTGCGGAGAAACTTGGGGGGATTTAAATGCCTTTCTTTCCCTTCCTCACTTGGGGAAGGGAAAGAAAGGCATTCTAAATATGCCTGGGTTCCCTGCCCGATGTTCTCTAGGTGCCCGCATCAGGCAGGGAACCCAGGCATGTCTGCCTCCCTGACCTCCCTCCAGTGGGCTGGCTGGAGAAGGGAATGGGAGGTGGGTACACATATCCCCCCTTTCCCCTGAGCATCTCCACTTTTGTGGATAAACTCAGGGAAGGAGGGGGTTTAAATGCCTTTCTTTCCCTTCCCCACATGGGGAAGGGAGAGAAAGGCACTCTAAACATGCCTGGGTTCCCTGCCTGGGTTCCTGATTAAAGAAGATCAGGCAGGGAGCCCAGGCATGCTTGCATGTCTGCCCTTTGTCAGGGGGTGTGGCATATGCAAATGAGTTATACAAATAAGCTCCTGCACCTCTTTTTCTATGTAATGACCCCCAGGGGAAGCAATTGATAATATGTTTGTATATTGTGGGAACCTGAAAGAAATGCAAAAAAAATCCAGAAATGGTGGCAAGAGTCCCAAAAATTTGGGATAAAGAAAGCATGCCTTCCCCAAATCAGATCATAAATTAATCCATTTTTAGTGAACACCACTAGATGAGGGGATAAAGAGCCTGGGCACACACCTGAACAATCCTCCTGGCCCCTGGCAGACTCCAACTTCAGGAGAGAAGCAGAGGAGGGGAGACATCTTGGGTGGCAGATGGACTGGGGGTAGGAACGAGCCCACTGACAGCTGGGGACATGATTGGATGCACCACTCACCTGGCAGGTAAGTACTGGCACTTTATTATTTGTTTTACAAAAAAAGCACCAAAAATCCATGTACATATTCTGCAGTTATTTGTTATTATAACTCCATGTAATGAAATACAGATTAAAATAGTGGAGTTCCTAAACTGGAAAAAAAACACTCCCTTATTTCACCATTTTGGGATACTTATATGAATAAAAAACCTATAGAAAATTACAGAGATTCCTCATCTCAAGGTGAGCCTTTTATATATAAAATGATTATGCAAACACCCTAATCATTGTAGGATTCTTTCCATGCTAAGTTACCTAAGTAAATAATCAGACTTGAAGCAAAAGAAAGGATGGTAAACTTCAGGTCTAATAGTTTAGACCCAATTTCCCTGGGGAAAAAATGGAGATGAAAGAGATTATACCCCAAATCTGCTCATGAAATACTTCAGTGGTTTTTATAATTTCTACTTAAAATGGCACTTTTTTGCTGTCAAGTCACATCTGACTGATGGTGACCCCCGGTGGAGTTTTCAAGGCAAGAGACTTTTCAAGGTGATTTGCCATTGCCTGCCTCTGCATCATGACTCTGGTATTCCTTGGTAGTCTCCCATCCAAATACTGGTTAGGGCCAACCTTGCTTAGCTTCTGGGATCTGATGAGATTGGGCTAAAATGGCACATATTAACAGTTATTGCCAAATGTTATTATTTCAGAACTACATGAAGCCAGTTTATCTTTCTGTGTCAAACAGAAATCCTGGTTGCAGCTGATGTTCTGGAATGTTAAGTCCCTTTGACTTTTAATATATTAGCTTTTAATACACTGGCTTTTCTACATGTGCTCATTACATTCCTGGTTATTATGGAATCCTTGGTATTTGATTACCAATACAGTATACCACTAGAGATAATAAAATAAATTGAACTATATATCATGTGTCTTTTTTTGGTAGAAATACCAGCATAAAGCAGCAGGAATCCTTGTAGAGAGAGAAAGCATGTAAATAAAACATTGAAAATCTCACCAGGGAGCTGCAATGTATGAGAGATAGTAGCAAATTAACTCAAATTGTCAACCCACTTAAAGGGGATACAACAGTTACAAAAGGGCCAACAGACTGTCTTCTTTATAGTGAATTAGTATGAAGTTAAAGATATTTTTGTTGCTTACTGGAGACAAATTTTATTATTATCCCCATATTACTCCGTTGTTATCATTATGTTCATAGGTTGTACAGTGATTAGAGAAGTAAGCTAGGCATTCAACAGCTCTGCAGAGAAGTCCACTAATGTTATCTTCACACTATCCTATGATGGGGATATAAAGCTGAAGTGGCAAGGTTTGTAATCCCAGAATGAAGCTATTTAAACAGACTGCAAATAGTATAACTCTATGGCAGATATCTCAAAATGAAAAGCAAAGGAAATCACTCAAACAAGTGAGTCAAAATAGACACTGAAAATGAAGTGAGCAAATGTCTCAAGAGAAATGTTGCAATGGAGCATAGGAGGACAGATTGTCCCACAGATATGAGAGACCAAGGCTCTGATGGATTTTATATGTGATAGCCAACATCTTAAATTAGCCTGGTGTAAAGTACTGGGTTCACCGCATGGAGGACTCGGGCTACGACATACAGTCTGATGTGTTTATTGGTATTTCACAACAAGACAACTAAATTGCTCTGCAAGGCCAACTATATACACCACCACCCAGTACCCCCAGTGTCCCATTGGAGGGTTTGAATTTCCCGCCCTAGGTAAGATTGGTAGATACTAGGTGTACTAGGATCCAAGGATCCTTTTGTTTAGGGAAGCCAAGCTCCATGCTGTGCCCGCAAACCCCTGGTGGCAATCCCCATACATAACACCCCTCCCCCCATAGTTTGGACCCCACCTATATCACATAGTTCTTTAAGCAGGCAGGGGGTCTGTGCTCTCTGAGGGAATGCTGGGGGGCTGGCACTGGGTTGTTGACGACAGCCTCTAGTTGACTGTTTGTGACCGGAGGTGGGGGTGTCTGGCTCGGTTACGGGGGTACCTCAGGCTTGGGGGTTGTTGGCAGTGGTTCCACTGGAGGGACCTCTTCTGTATTCAGGGAGTTGGACTGGTCTCCGGGGTGTATGCTCTGGGTTCCACAGCTGACGGAAGCAGCTCCCCTGCCTTTGGAAGTTGCTGCCACCGGAGTTGGTTGACATGCTTTTTAAGGAGCTGGCCATCCTCTGTCGAGACCTCGTAGGATACCGGGCCTGTTACTTTAATAATCCTGCCTGCGATCCAGGAGGGTCCTGCTCCAAAATTCTTAATGAACACTGGGTCCCTGGGGAAGAACCCACGTGACACGTCGCAATGTTCCACCAGCCTCCTTGAGTCTGGTGCCTGGTCTGGGTGTAGCCTGTCCAACAGCATTGTGGGGCACCGTTCCATCAATAGTTCTGCGGGGCTGTAGCCAGAGACAGGATTGGGCATTGTCCTCTGGGTTAGCAGGAAGCGGGCCAGTCTGAACTCCCAATCGCTGTCCATGATCCGACTTAGGGCCACCTTTGCTGTGTGGACCATTCTCTCCACCTGGCCACTGGTCATGGGGTAGAATGGGGCAGATCGGATGTGTCAGATCAGGTTCCTCTGGAGGAAGTCCTGGAACTCCGCCGATGTAAAGGCTGTCCCGTTGTCCGAGACTATTGTGTCCGGCATCCCATGGGTCACAAAGATCCGGCAGAGGGACCAGATGACGGCCTTCATGGAGGTGGTGGACATGGGGCTGATCTTTAACCATTTAGAGTAAGAGTCAACAGTCACTAGAAACAGCAGCCCCTGGAACAGTCCGGCAAAATCTATATGCAGCTGGGGCCATGGCTTGCGGGTCGACTCCCAAGGCTGAGTGGGTGCGATGGGCGGGTTGGGTCAGACTTCCTAGCAGGTCTGGCACCTCTGGACCCAAGACTCAATTTCAGCATCGATTCCTGGCCACCACACATAGCTTCAGGCTAGGGCCTTCATTCTCACTATGCCCAGATGTGCCTCGTGTAGTGCTGTGAGGACTCATTGCCACAGGGTGCTGGGGATCATGACCCTGTCTCCCCATAGCAGACACCCCTTGAGAGCCGACAGTTCGTTCTTCCTGTTGACAAATGCCATGAACTCTGGTCCTGGGGAGGCTGAGGGCCAACCCCTCACCACCCAGCCCAAAACCTGGGAAAGGACGGGGTCGTGGGCCAAGCGGGTGGCCACATCGGTGGCTTGCAGGGGGGATCAGGGAGGTTCTCTAGCACCAGGACTCCAGGGGCAGGAGCAGGATCAGCCTCAGTGGAAGGGAGCAGCAGCTGGCTCAGGGCATCAGCGTGCCCCATTGCCTTGCCCGGGCAGTGTTCCAGGTGGTAGTTGTAGCCCAACAGAAACAGGGACCATCAGAGGACAGTACTTGGGGTGTCTGTTTGTCAGCTGCAAAGAGGCCAAGCAGTGGCTTATGGTCCTTAATGATGGTGAAGGGGCAACCATAAACAAAGTTGTGAAACTTCTTAACTCCCACTACTATCACCAATCCCACTCAGTCGATTTGCGCGTAGTTGTGCCGACAAGGTCCTTGAGTAATAGGCTACTGGAACTTCATGACCATTGGGAAGGACGTGGCCCAGAACTGCTCCAATGCCATAAGGGGAGGTGTTGCATGTGAGGATAACCGGCAGGGACTTATCAAAGTGTGCCAGCACCTCGTTTGAAATCAACAACCCCCTGACCCCTCAGAACACGGCTGCTTTCCTCAGGCCCCAGGACCATGGCACTGACCTATCCAGTAAGTGCTGGAGGGGCTCTGCAACTGCGGCCTTGTGTGGCAAGAAGGCGTGATAAAAGTTTATTAGTCCTAAGAACGCCTGAAACTCCACTTAGCAAGTAGGCGCTGGGGCTTCCACGATGGCCTTAACCTTGTCTTTGGCAGGATGGAGGCCAGACATGTCGATTTGGAACCCCAAAAAGCCCACCTCCAGAACCCTGATGAGACACTTCTCCCATTTCATCTTGAGGCCCGCCAAGCCAAAACGGTGTAGGACGGCACGGAGTCGGGAGGTGAAGTCGTCAGGGGTGGCTGTGGCAATGAGGACATCATCGAAGAAGAGCATCACTCCAGGGATCCCTTTTAACAATGAATCCATTAATTCACGGGGCGACGCTCACCCTGAACTGTAGCCTCCTAACTCTGAAAGCCCCCCTGTGCATCACTATAGTTTGGGCCGTGGCAGTGGCCTCATCGACTGGCAGCTGTTGGTATGCCTGTGCCAGATCAAGTTTTCTGAAAATCTTAGCCCCTGCCAGAGAAGCTAGCACGTGACTCACGACCAGGACCAGGTAGGAATGGTTGTGCAAGGCCTTGTTTAATGTGCATTTGTAATCCATGCAGATGCGGACATCACCATTGGGCTTAATGGGGGTTACTATTAGGGTTTTCAAATGGTGTATGACACTGGTTCTAGGACCCCTTGTGCCACTAAATGGTCTATTTTGGGTCTCAGGGCTAGCAGAACTGTGCAGAACCGCATATGGATGGGGGTGACCACGGGGTCGAGCTGTAGTGAAACCGGGGGTCCCTTGTAATATCCTAGAGCGAAATCTCGCAACGTACATTTATTCACCCCCCCCCCCATAGTGATGCCCAATGGTGCGAACCAGGCCTGCCCCAACAGGCTAACCAAGTTTCCCTTCACCATAACCAAATCCAAGAACTCTTCAAACCCCCGGTACCATACCCTGAAGGTACCCACACCCCAGATCGGGACAGTGTTCCTTTGAAAGTCCACCAGGCTCAGGGGCGATGGCAGCAGGTGGGGCCCCCCCATTAGGACAAAGTCTATTTAGCATCTCCATCGAGATGATGGATGCCTCTGACCCCAAGTCTACTTCCATGGAACAGGGAGACTCCTCTATCTGGACCTGGACCTGGACCTGCATTTTCAGGGCGTTTGATGGGTTGGGGAGGCGTAGTACCTGAAGGGAAGGCTGGCTGGTGAGGTGGTATAGGTTGCCTGTGTCATCAGCGGTCTCGTAGGTCACGGAAGCTTGGCAGTGTGACTGCGGCTTTCGATTCCCCTTAGACCTGCAGATGCGGGCAAGATGACCCTGCTTCCCACACGTGTGGCACATTGCATCCTGGAACTGACATGACTTCCTTTTGTGTGCTTCTCCACAGCTGGCGCACTGGGAATGATTGAAGGGCTTCTTGGGGGGTCTGGACGAACTGGGCAGCTTACAGTGGCTGGGTGGGCAGACTAAGCAGACGTCGTCCTCTTCTGAATTCTTGGGTGCCGAGTCTGGGAGTATTTGATGAGATGCTGTTGAAGGTTGGTCACGGTGGGAGGCCTCGTGGGCGATGGCAAGCTGGAGGGCCTCCTCAAGTTTGATGTTCACGGTGCTGATCAGTTTCCATCGAAGCTTCACCTTGCTGAGCCCCCAAATTGTGTGAGGATGTTTTCCTCCACCTTAGTGAAGGTGCACTCCATAGTGTGCTGTCACAGTGTGGCCATGAAAGCTGTAGCCATCTCACCAGGCTTTTGGATGCACCCTTGGAAATCCATCCGTTTTGCCATGAATGTTGGCTTGGGCACAAGGTAGCTGGTCAGGGCTTCTATGATCTCCTCATAGATGTGCCCTAGGATTGTCCTCGAGGCAAGGAGGCTTTTTGTAAGTCTGATCGTGTTCACCCTGCACAAGCTGATGAGGAGGGCCCATCTCTTCCCCATGTCGGTTACCTCGTGGTAGGCAAGGTAACATCAGCTGGTCCATCCACGAATCCCATAGCTCAGGGTGCGCAGGGTTGAAAGACCCAAGGGGTCCTGGAGTGTTGGTGGCCATGCTTCTAGCGCAATGTGGGGAGTGATGACTGGAAGAGCCGGGCACAGTGTGATGAGGCGGTGGCGCGGGGGCTTCCTTGGTGTCGGAGCTCAATGCTGTGCTGGAAAGTGAGTCTGGCCTGCTCATTTGGATCCCATCCTCGTCGCCACTGTAAAGTACTGGGTCACTGCATGGAGGACTTGGACTACGACATGTGGTCTGATGTGTTTATTGGTACTTCACAACAAGACAACTAAACGCCCCTGCAAGGCCAACTATATACACCACCACCCAGTCCCCCCAGTGTCACATTGGAGGGTTTGAATTTCCTGCCCTAGGTACGATTGGTAGATACTAGGTGTACTAGGATCTGAGGATCCTTTTGTTTAGGGGAGCCAAGCTCTATGCTGTGCCTGCGGACCCCTGGTGGCGGTCCCCGTACATAACACCTAGTAACTGGTGGGCAGCCAATGGAGTGACTGCAGAATAGAAGTTATATGCATGCTCCATCTAACTCCCAATAATAGTTAAGGCACAGCATTCTGCACCAAATGGAGTCTCTGCATTGATTCTGAGGGAAAGCAATGTAAAGTGCATAACAGCAGTCTAGTTGATGTTACCGTGGCATGGATGCAGGTGGCTGGACTGGCTGTATCCAGGTAGGGGAGTTATCTTCTTGTTTAGACTGAGTTGAAAGGAAATGTGGGAAGGTGTTGTTTGTTTGCAGCTGATCAGAGCTGGCCCCAGGTGTCTGGGCGCCCTAGGCAGGACAGCATAGTACCTGAAGGGGGGAGGGGGAGCGCCAGCGGGTGGAGGGCGGGCAAGCTCTGCCGCCGCCGCCTCCTGACTTTTCAAAAAAGTTGAACCACTACAAGCAAAGTTTGATGCTGTAGCCTTGCAAGACAGTGTGCAGTGATTAAAATGGGGCTTAAACAGTACTCACTTAGAGGACAATGCTAATTGTGAGGCCTAATGGAACATTCCAGCACTGTTGCTGGTGTCGTTTTCATTTCCTTATTAGAAATTAGAGTTTGTGCACCAGGGAAAGAGTAACACATCTTTACTATTGTTTGTAGTTCTTTTCCCTTATGTGTGCTGCTTGCAGATGCACTTTATTAGTTCTTTGTCTATGAATGGCATTGTGGTAGAATCTGGAAATGTGTTTTAATTAAATTCTCCATGTTTCTGGTGATGTTTTTGCAAACCTGAAAAGATACAGATTGTTGTGACACCACAGCAGATCTCATATACTGAAACCTTATCTAAAACTTGATCTTCAGATCTCATTTTGGTAGGTTTCACTTATTTAATTCCCCTATGGGATAGAAAAGGGCCATAACTCAGAGGTAGACCCCATGCTTAACATACAGAATCTCCCAAATGTAGAAGAGAAGAGATTGAAGAGATTGGATTTATACCCCGCCCTTCACTACCCAAAGGAGTCTCAAAGTGGTTTATAATCTCCTTTCCCTTCCCCTCCCAACAACAGACACCCTGTGAGGTAGGTGGGGCTGAGAGAGCTCTCTAAAAACTGCCCTTGAGAGAACAGCACTGAAAGAACTTATGACTGACCCAAGGTCACACCAGCAGGTGCACGTGAAGGAGTGGGGAATCAAATCCGGTCTCCCAGATTACAGTCTATGCTCTTAACCACTGCACCAAACTGGCTCTAATTTCTTGCATCTCCAGTTATAGGATTTTACATAGAAGTGCTAGGAGAATTTTTTTCCCCAAAGATCTTAGACAACCATTGCCATTCAGAAAAGACCATGCTAGATGGTACGGGTGTGCATTTGGAACATAAGCAATCAAAATCCAATCAGAACTTATTTTTGTTTATTAATTTCTGAAGGGTAACTAATCAAAATAAAATTTCCATTGACTTTTCAGATCTGAAATGACCTTGCCAGATCAAATGGATGTAATTTGGGTCAGTTCTTAATTAATAAACTACACATCCTTGAGAATTTAGTCTATGGAGGTTTTGCATTTGTGCTCTGATATCTTCAAGGCTAGCCATAATGAAAGATAATGATATATTTATGGCATGTTAATAAATAGGCATAAATAAGCATCTTAAGTACATTAGCATAGCTGTGTTCACATAACAGAGTTTGCCTTGTTGAAACCAGTTCTGTTCTTCAACATGTATCTCCCAGGTAGGTGCACCCTCCCACCAGGAACAGTGTGGGATGCTTGGGGAGCTGAATAAAGTCTGCAGGGGTAAGAAGGAATTTGTAGAATAGCAGTAACCCACTACACTAACAAATGTTTCCTTTGTATCTGACCTACAATGTGTTTAATGGATATGTCCAATGCACTATATTATGTGCTAGTATTAATCTACTGTGGTGTCACCGCTAAATATATATTTTTAATGCACCACAGGTTTCCATTTAAAAAATGAGGAAATTTTGAAATTGAATGATCTGTACATGTTAAGACTGTGTACCCAAAGTATTTTTTTATACTAATGGCTAATATGCCCTTCCCAACTTTTCCTTTTTTTTTTTTTCAAATACAGTTTCTGTTAGCATTTGTTAGAGGAAAGAACCCAAATTATCAGTTAGTGCAAATTCCACTGAAAATGTAATTACAACAGAAAAGAAAACCAAGTCTGCAATCACAGCTTTCTAATACTTGAAATCTATTCCTTCCCAATATGCAAATATAGTCCTACTCTAAAATTTCTCAACATCCCTTCCCCACTCAGCACAACATCACTGCAGACCTAAAAGAATAGTTGTGGCTGGAACACAGACCTGTGTGGTCTGTCTCA
Organism: Gekko gecko; assembly: GCA_029375565.1. Classification (NCBI taxonomy): domain Eukaryota; kingdom Metazoa; phylum Chordata; class Lepidosauria; order Squamata; family Gekkonidae; genus Gekko; species Gekko gecko. The sequence continues at coordinate 129,604,042 of JAPDNY010000009.1, forward strand.
GAGCTTTGCAAACGTGATCTCTGTACCCCCTCCCTTACAGTTGCCAACTCTGGCTTTAGGAATTCCTGGAGATTGGGGGTGGTATCTGGGGAGGGCGGAGTATGGGGAGGGAGCTCAGATGGGGATGCAATGCCATAGAGTCTACCCTGCAAAGCTGCCATTTCCTTCAGGAAAACTGCTCACTATAGTTTGGAAATCAGTTGTAATCAGGGGCATGCAATTTTTTTAAAAAAAATCGGTATTTTTCGGTTCAGATCTATTGGACCTGGAAAAAAATGGTATTTCTGAAAAATCCCAGATCCCAATACCAGTATGGTATTTAGATCCAGGGTTTTTCAGAAATACTGATTTTTTTCAGGTCCAATAGACCCTAGAAGAATAATACTGGTTTTAAAAAAGCCAGCCCAATCCTGGGGCTGGCTTGGCTTCTCTTGCAGTGTGGTTTAAACTGCTCTGCACGAGATGCTGGCCCCAGGATCTGCATGCCACAGGGAAGTCTCTCCCCACCAAACACGGATCCTGGCTGGGATGGTTTCTCCTGCAGCATGGTTTAAACTACAAAATCCTTCCTTGCCTTCGCTGTGGTCTCTGGGGGATCCAGCACCTGGCCAGTTTCAGAAAGCAATGTCCTATGACAAGGGTGGCCAGACTACAGCTCGGGAGCCACATGCAGCTCTTTCACACAGTCTAATTTAATGTTAATAAAAAACAAATTTGCATATTTTTCAATAAAAATGTGTGTGTGATATTTGTTCATGTCTTGCGGCTCTCAAACATCCAACATTTATTCTGTGTGGCTGTTATGTTAAACAAGTTTGGCCACCTCTGTCCTACAATATCTGACCTCCATGAGCAAGCAGGGCTTTGCTGTAAGGAGAATATCTCACCATCTGGCAGCTATTTCCCTTTTTAACAAGGCTTATGGCCACTGTGACCCATGCACCTCATTTGCTGCCTGCAGGGCCACTGAAGGCTGACAAAGGCTCTCCTCCAGAGCACTGGACAACTGCAGATCTATCACCATCACTATTCTGTCCCAGCTAATGTGGCACCTCTGCAAGCTGTGTTGGTCTTCATTTGAGGAAAAAAATGTTCAAGGCCACTTTCACCCTTGCTTTCTTTGGGTGTGGGGGGAGCTTGTCACCAGTTCCCAAGGGGATTGCTTCTACGGCATACTGTCATTTCAGGACAAAACAATTGGTGATTCTGAGGTCAGCTTGTTAGTTAGAAGGTCCAAAATGGACCAGAAGGGGAGAGGTGCACAGCTTCACCTATAGGCAGCACCACCCCATCCCCTTGCTCTGTGCAGGCCATGGCAGTCTTTTTGCCATCAGGTACCCCTCCTTATTCACAAGGACAGGTTGCTTCTCACCAGGTACCAGTTCACCAGAGTCCTGAAGGCAGGCATGGCAGCTCTGGTCCCATCCCATCCCCCACCCCACCCCCACCCCCCACCCCGCTCTGGGAATTCAGAGCTCACTCTTTTAGGACTAGAGTGGCCACCATTATGGCTGGGCTAGGGTTCCCACCAGCAAGTGGAAGTCAGGGGCCTACAAACATATATTTGCCTGCAGCTGGGAGCAGCAGTTGCCTCACTTTTTCTCTTTTAAGTTGCAGCTCCAGGCCAGAAGTTGGTGTGCATTTGCAGGCACAACATTGTCCACTGGGCTGGGATCTACGTGTTGTCCCCTGGCTGGGGCAGGCATTTGGGACTTGAGTACTTCTGAAACATCACATGGCTGGAAACTAGACGAATGCTCTGGGAATCACTGTTACCACTGTTCTTTGTCATTTCCAGTCCAACTTGGGGAGAATGACCTGGGTGCCCACAAGAGCCAGGACTTGGCACTTTCAGCTAAAAAAGACTTACAGACTCTGTCCTCCGAGCTGACCAGCATTACTCTTTTCTGGTAGGACCTCCTGGAGAGGCATTCCCGGCTCTCAGCTAGCTGCCCCAACAAGGTAGATGTGGCCAGGTACAAGGTCATAGACTTAGTGGGCAAGACCATAGTGGCCCTGGGTAAGGATCAGCTAATTCATCACCTGGACATTTCCTTTTGCCAGGAGGCACTGTTCAGTCTGGATGGAGTGCACCTCTCTGAGTGGGCTGGCTACATTACATTTGCTATGACCTGCAGGCTTGATTGCAGCTGTAGGAGCTTTGGTGAGAGTCAGACAAGTTCCTTGGGGTCCCCATCCACCTCTTATGGCAGTGTCAGCATGGAGACGGATCCATTTCAGGGGAAATCCAGTATGCATGCCTGTTTCCCCCATCTTTTGGGTTCCCCTGAAGGGATTTGGGGGTGAGAGCTTTTGGGGGGCATGCCCAACTCAAAGGCTGTCACGGTGCCCTCACTTTCAAGTAACAGGGGAGACCACTCAGTGGCTTCCACCCATGTGGAATCCCACAAACTGCCATTCCATGATATCCCCCAGCAGGTGGGTTGGGTAGGATTGCCAACCTCCAGGTGGGACCTGGAGATCTCCTGCTTTTACAACTGATCTCCAGCTGACAGAGATCAGCTCCCCTGGAGAAAATTGCTGCTTTGAAGGGTGGACTCTATGGCATTGTACCATGCTGAGGCCCCTCCCCTTCCCAAACCCCACCCTCTCCCAGATCCACCCCCTCAAAAAAAAGTCTTTAAGGTATTTTCCAACCCAGACCTGGCAACCCTAGGGATGGGGGGCAGTTTGCTCATTGGCCAGCAGACAAGTTGGCCAATAACCTGGATCCATTTGCCCCATGCTGCACCAAGGCTCTTTCAGCTGTTACCAATGAAGTTGTGGCCAGTTTTAACCCAACATAACTCTGTCTTCTGTTCACTCCTGTGGCGTCTGCCTCACCTTCCCCTGCCTCTCTCCCCAGAATTCGGTTGACAAATACATTTAATTGTTTTTGACATGAATAGCACCCAAACCTTTGTAACACAGAGTAGATAGGCTTTCCTCTTTTAATCCTTTTGACAGGAACAGCATCCAACCCTTACCTATCCTCAAAATTCTAAAGTCCCTAATGGACTCCCTGCCTAAATAGCAGACCTCCTAACCCTTCTCCCACCAAAATCCAACAACTCCCAACTCTGTCAGTTGGCTAGAAGTTAAACTGGCAAACGCTTCCTTTTTCTTTTCTTTTCAGCATTGCAATTTATCTTTTGAAGATGATTGGCTGATGCTCCTGAAACTATCAGTCACAGCAACCCTATCTAAAATCCAGTTTTACAAGCAAAATATAAGTTAGAGATTCAATTTTAAATTACCCATTTATCCTAATTTAACCTCCTGTTTCTGACATTATTTAGAAGCTCAATAGATCTTACAACCACAGACGAGACAATTCAGTAGAGGCCTGGCTTCTTAGTGAAGGGCTACATTGCAGGTTCTGATGCTACCATTTGAGAGGGGTTTGAGGCAAGTCCCTGGTCAGAACATGGGTTCAACAGTGTTAACAAACACCAGATTTTGGTTTCTCTCTCACAAATGCTGCTAGTGAGGAATTTTAATACTAACTGAAAATCTATTTGTGTTATTTTAATGTAAGTGCAATGCATGTGCATTGGAGACAAACTCTTTCTTGAGAGAAAGGCACAAATTACCTTGGCCTGAAATCTCTTCTGTAGCTGCCTTCTGTTTTGCTGACAGTCCCTCTCATGAACCAGTGGCATTTGAGTGAAAGATGTGCTATAAAAATAGAAATGATATCCAACCACATTTAATTAACTGCTAGAAAGCAATATTACATTTATGGTCTGAAAGGTTTCAGTGACCTAGGAGTTAGACAGAAGCAAAACAGGAGGGGGGGGGAATCTAGCTCTTACCAGCATGTGTGCCTGAAAAGCTCCCCAAAAGACAAAGCTACATTTTTTATGTTGTATACATAAAGGGCACTTTTATAATAGTGTGGTAATCATGACATTTTGCATCATACACACTCCTGTCAAAATAATGATTAAATAGTAACACATAGTAGTGGTATCTATGGAGTTGATTTTTCACATAAGGTGGATACATTTGCTACCTCTTGAGAAATGGTCGTCTGTAGAGATGGGCACAAACTGGCTGATGAACTAGAGTTGGTCACTAATTTTGGCCAGCAATGTTCACAAACTGAAGAACAGCCATGAACTGTCACAGATTATGATGCCGTTTGTGGTAGTTCACAAAGAGCTGAAAGCAAAAAACAGCTCAGCTGTTTGGTTTAAATGGTTCTGAACATGAGGCTGGCAGCAGCTGAGCCATGGGAGCAGGCTGCCCCTGCAGCTCAGCTGTTTCAAGCATGAACCTCACAAGCCTGGTTCAGTTCATATGTGAGCTGACTGGTGCATGGGGTTCTTGGTTCACCCATGAACCAAACCACATTTTGCACTGCCTGCCCCAAACACACATGCAACGCCTGCCCCAAACACCCCCAAGAAGCCCTACTCACGGCAGGCATGGTACCCGGCAAAGCAGGGACCAGCAGAGGTGAAGTGGGACCACCAGGAGCTGGAAGAGGAGGAGGGCGCAGCAGACACAGCTCGTAGAGTCAGACGTCCAATGGGCTGCGCACGCCAGCAGCCCCGGGATCTGTGGGGTGAAGCCAGCATGGGGACGACTGCTTGTCAAGGGATGGGGGGAGTACCAGGGGTGGAATCACCCCATGTAGGGACTGCAAGCAGCAAGGGCTGGGCAACACATGGCCTGAGAGGGTCGCCGCCCTTTGCCATGCCTCGTCGACTCACAGGCATGCCAAGGACACTGGGAACACATCCAGAGTTATCAAGGAGGGTGGGGTTGACACGGGAGGCAGGGTGTCAGGAGAGAGAGGGCGGCACTGGGAGTGGGACAGGAATAAAAGGAGGTGTGTGCATGCAGGCCGGGAAGGAAGGATGCATCATCAAGGCTGGGGAAATTGCTGCCACATTCAGAGAGAGAAGGAGCGTACATCACCCCTGCTCTCCAAGGAGTGTCAGGCCAATGCTGCGCTGACAAAGAGATGCTTGAGGTGCTGTTAACCTTGTCTCTTGTCTCACTGAGGCCTCCACAGCCACACCCCTCTTCATGCTGCCCCAGCTCGCAGAACCAGAGGCCCAGTAGCCACAGCTATGGGAGCCATACACCCCCGGGGACATGGCAGAGCCTCACAGTGGTCCATGCCCAACCCTACCTTTCTGTATACACATTTTATTACTAGAGTTGCAGGCTCTGGGTTGGGAAATACCTGGAGATTTTGGGGGTGGACCCTGGAAAGGGAGGAGTTTGGGGAGGGGAGGGACCTCAGCATGGCACAATGCCATAAGTCAACCCTTAAAAGCAGCCATTTTCTTCAGGGGAACTTATCTCTGTAGACTGGAGATCAGTTGTAAAAGCAGGAGTTCTCCAAGTCCCACGTAGAGGTTAGCAACACTATTTACTGTTGATCCATCTATTTGACGAGCCTCATCTATATCAGTAGCTAATGAATGGTATAACCAAACCCTGCAAATAAGCATTATGGTGGAGGGATGGTTAACTGCTCCCTGGTCTCTACTCCTACACCATATGGATGCTTTCTCCCTAATTTATCCAAGAGCAAACTTTGTTGTGCATGAATTCTCTGTCCTATGCCAATCTGAATCCTACTTCCTAGGAAGAAGAAGCCATGTCTAGAGATTTTTGCCTGGTTGTCTGGTTAAGGAAGCATAGAACATTTTTCTAAATGCTAGTAGCCTTGATGATCCCTTCTGTGCCCCTCCCAAAAAACCAGAAAGGTAGGAAGAAAGCACAGAGTACCCACAATATTTCTTCATTAAAGGAATAAAAATAATATACTGGAAATGATGTGAGCAAGCAGACAGTGGTAGGGATGGGCACAATCCAGAAAAGTGCAGTTTGTGGTTTGTAGCTGAGCCACGAATTGAACCACAAACCTAACTGAACCAGGAGGTTCCTTCATGAACCAAACTGGTTCATGGTTTGTGGCCCCACAAACCCTGTTGAAAGGGACCACAGTCCCTTTAAATGGGGTTTGCAGAAAGCCCCCTCCAAAAACCCCCACTGAGTAGTGGGGAGCAGCCTGCTCCTTGCCACTCAGCTGTTTCAGCTTTCTTGTGCAGTCCCTCTGCTCAGCTGTTCTTGCAGCTTTTGCAGGGAACAGAAGGTGGATTTAAAGAAACTCAGAGTCTCTTTAAAGCCCTTCTTTTACACTCTGTCCATGAACTGCCATGAACCATTTTAAAAGTTCATGACAGTTCATGACCTTAAACCCATCACGAACTTTGGTTCATAAACCATGAACGGGGAAAAATTCATGATGAATTTTGCTTTGTGGTGCCCTTTGTGCCCATCCCTAGGCAGAGGTAGGAAACAAAGTTGCTCCTTGAGAGACAAATATTTTGTGCTTCAGGTATGTACATCAGTGAAAAACTTATGGAAATGTCCACAGAAGGTATGTCTTAGGGTACAGCTGGACAGCACTTACGTTCCGAACCCCCCTTGACTTTGAGGCCAGCATCGTTGAAGCACTGTAGCACCATCCGTAGGCATGTCACAAAGGTCTCGGTGTCCGGGGCTACAATTAAAATGTCATCAAAGAATGGTTGGACCCCAGGGATACCTTTAAGGAGACAGTCCATGAGGTTTTGGAAAATCCCTGGTGGCATGCTCACCCTGAACTGCAGCCGGCACATTTGGAAAGACCCCTGTGGGTTACTATAGTTTGGGCCTCGGCCATGGCATTGTCTACCAGCAACTGCTGGTAGGCTTGAGCTAAGTCCAGTTTCCTAAAGACCTTCATGCCTGCCAGGGAAGTTAAGACATGGCTGACCACTGGTACCAGGTATGCGTGATCCTGGAGTGCCTTATTGATTGTGCACTTGTAGTCAGCGCATATTCGCACATCCCTGTTGGGCTTTACTGGGGTGACAACAGGGGTTTCCCATTGAGCATGTGGTACTGGTTCTAGAACCCCCTGCTCTGCCAGGCAATCCAACTCCAACTCAATTTTGGGCCACAACGCAAATGGGAGCCACCTGGATTTCATGCAGATGGATCGAACCACAGGGTCAAGGTCAAGGGAAATCAGGGGACTAGTGTAGCAACCTAGCGTGCCATCGAATACAGCCAGAAATTCATCGCAAACAGTATTAAAGTCCTGCGGCCTTACGTGGTTCACCCCGGTCACTCCGAATCCCAGGGGCCCAAACCACAACAGTCCTAGCAAACTGGTGAGCCGGCCCTCCATCACCACCAAGTCCAACAGTCTGTTAAAACCCTTGTAATTTACCCTGAATTTGCCTCACCCCTTGATGGCCACCGGGTTCTTCTGGAAGTTCCACAATGTGAGGCCAGCTGACTTCTCCAGGAGGGCCCCCCCCCAGTGGACAGAGTCTCCACAGAGTCTCAGCCAAGATTATGGAGAAGGAGGAACCTGTATCTAACTCTATCTCACAAGGGGACCCCTCTATCAACACTTTTACATGGATTTTGTTAGGGGTGTCCCGGGGTAAATTCAGTACCTTATGTTGGTGGTTGGCTGTAGTGGTGTGCAGGCCCATCAACTCCTGATGTGTCACCTGTTTCTGCAGGAATGGCAGGCCTGTGCAATGTGTCCGGTCTTGCCACAGGACCGGCAGGTTGCATCCCGAAACCAGCAGGAGTGGCGTTCATGCAAATCTCCACAGCTAGTGCATGTCAGTTGAGCATTTGCTTGCATGGAGTGCAGAGCGGCCGCCAATGGTGGCTGTGGCCCTCAGCGGTCAGGATGGCATACTTGAAGGACGTCCTCCTCCTCTGATGCATCTGAGATGGGAGTGGTGGAAGTGTGGTGGGTCGCTGAAGCCTGGTGGTCTTTTGGGGACTTTTTGAACACTGTGGCCACTCAGAGTGCCTTGTCCAGTTTGATGTCCTTGAGTCCAACGAGCTTCCAGCGGAGTTTCGTCTCTCGGATTCCCCAGACAAATTGACTCAAAAGGGCATACTCAATAGTGGGAAACTCGTAGTCGATTGCTAGCCTGCAGATTTCAGCCATGAAGTCAGTGGGCGATTCTCCAGGTCTTTGGTTTCATGCAAAAAAGTCCATGCACGTTGCCATCTTGGATGGTTTTGGCACAAAAAGATTGGTGAGGGCCTTTACCAGTTCCTCGAAGGTCGTGGTATCTGGCTTCTTGGGTGTGATGAGGCTCTGCACCAGGCGGATCATGGAGACTCCACACATGCTGAGTAGCCATGATTTCTTCAGGTCAGCATTGGTCATTCACTAGACCCAGAAAAAGTAGGTGAGTTGCTCGACCCAGGCCTCCCACAGCTCAGGTGAGTCGGGTCAAAAACGGAGATCTGTCCTGGAGCAGTTGCCATGACTCAGGGTGCTGAAGCGATGCGGGGCACGAGGTCCTGGAGGCTAGTGCGCAGTGCAGTGCTATTGGCAGAGTCGGAGGCAGAGTCACTTATTGGGATCCCACCTTCGTTGCCAGTATAAAGTATTGAAGAACATGAAACTAAGACAAAATAGCCAACCCAGAGTCCAGTTTAAATCACCCAACAAAACCACACCCCATTCCCCGTGATAGGTTTACTACTTTGCACCCATACCTTATAGGTCCGTTTCTGGATCCTCACTACCCCATTGGTTCCTTCTAGGATCTGTGCTCTGCATTGTTCTCGAAGGTGAAGCTTCACCTGTTCTCATGACCATGTGTGAACCCTGACTGCGTGTGCGGTCCTTGGTTAATATACAACACCAATCTTAATCTATCCCCCCATTTCCAACTCACACTGCAGTACACAGAAAGCTGGCATTTTGCTTCTCTTTGCTAGTTAGGGCCTCACACCTAGAAGACTGAATACCTCTGTTCCAGCAGACTCACTTCTCCTTTGCCCTATTCCTCATTTCCCCACGTTTACACCTCTGGTTTAAAAGTAACTCTGGATCCAAATTGGAGTAGCTCTGGTTGGTTTCTGGTTGTTGTTATGATATTGCTCTGTTTGGATAGGAGTGTACCATTTGTCTATGCTTTTCCTTAAGTATTTGCTTAGGGTAAGTTTTTCCCTTCCCTAACACTGTACAAAATTCCATACTAAAGTTTGTATTTCTTTTTTGAACTTTTAAATCTGGTCTCAGTTATCCATTTTCTGCCAAACACATTACTCACAGCCACCTCTTTGGGTAAAAGATCGGTTTCCCACTCCCTGTGCAAACACACAAGCTAATTGCAAGGGCTATAGTAACACTTACTCCATCAATCAGATGCCACAAAAATCCATCCATATCACCATACAAAAAGTACAAGCCACACAGTCTGCACAGCTTTGTGTTCTGCTCTTTCCTCAGCTCCTCATGATATGAACTGAAATCACAAAAGTAGCCAATGAATTTTTCACATTACTTTCATAACCTAGAGATTTATAACACAGCTGGCTTGGTCCATCAACCTGAAAGAACCCCAGGATCCAAAGTGAAGATTTTCTTCATTTTGTTTTTATTGCATTTAATTTTGATTTTATTGAGTTCTTGTCGATTGTGTTCTCCAATTTATACTGTGAGTAGTTTCCTGTTGATGATTATACTCTACAGAGCAAAGAAATCAATAAAGCCTTCCATGCAACAGTGGATGGAAGAGCCAGTGCTGTGCAGCTAAGGTACCTGTTTGATGCCCAGACAAGAAATTCATTCCACAGCAAAACAACATAGGTATCATAGGTGAATTAATCACTGTTAACTAATCTAAACTTCAAGCCCAGATGTAATCTATGGTGCTAAAAGTCTGTGCTATCTATTTGCTTTTATGATAAGGGGAAAAAAACACAAGATACATAGGATACTCCTATGAACATTTACTAGGGAGTTGTATATTGATTTTTATCCCACATTTCTCTCCAATGGGGATCCAAGCAGCTTACATCCTCCATGCTCCCCACGGATACTATAGAAATTGGGGGGGGAGGCCATGTGTCCTGCACTCAGGTGGAGGCTGGAGATCTCCTGCTATTACAATGAATCTCCAGGCAACAGAGATCAGTTCACTTGAAGAAAATGGTCACTTTAAAAAGTGGACTCTGTGGCATTATAACCCATTGAAGTCCCTCCCTTCTCCAAACCCTGCCCTTCTCAGGCTCCCCCCCACATCTCCAGGTATTTCTAAGTCCAGAGCTGGCAATCTTATACCAGAAATGTGACACAGGGAATGGCCAGTTTTATTGTGCAGGTATTGGAAACACCAGGTTTATGCCTGGTGGACTGGTTGATCCAGAAAGGCTTCCTTTCTAGGGCTCATATTAAATAGGCTGAAAAAGTGCAGGAATTCCTAAGGATGTGTTATGCATTAGCCAGGATTCTGCAAGTAAGTACTGTCCTCAGCACTCTGCTCTAGATCTGCCGGGAGGTTGTGTGCAGCCAACCAGGCACTTTGCCTTCTTTGTGCTACCGTAGTCCAGGTTTTCCACGGCCACCATTTCTGTGGGGTGGGAGAGCAACCTGAGGGGCTACAGGCCTCAGTTCAGCTCTTTTCCAGTGGAGGGCTAGTGGATAACTCAGGAGCTTATGGTGAGGTTTCCCTTGCACGCTTTGGCAGGGTGGTCTCTGTTGCTGCTGGTACATCCTCAGCAGTTAGTTTTACAGTACTGTTCTGTAATGTATCCAGCGCGGTGCGCAGTATATGTGTCCAGGCCAGCCATGTGCTCAGACTGGTTCCAGCTGGTTCGACACGCGGCTGGGTGAAGCGCCTGAGCTTCGTTCCTCAAAACAATGGACGGTCGGATCCTGGCTCCCTTCCAATCAAGGACCTAGGATCCAAGGAGATAATACAATTAGCGTATATAGACCAATCACAGGGTTTGTGTGTGTTGGGGTGTGGGTTTTCTTGGGAATATAAGCCAGCTTGCGAGCCAGCTAAAGTTGTCTTGCTCCTCATCTTAAATAAAAGTATGAGCTGATTTCACTCTATGGACTCATCAGTCTCAGTACTTTTCAGATCCCTCTGGTCCTCCTAAGCCAACCTTGGCTCCTTGGGCCCCTCCATTGAGGACTCTGAGGCAGATGCACTGAGCTGGTCAGAGGGGGACATCAGGGAATGCTGAATAGGTTTTGGTTACCCACCCCCCAGCTAGTAGATTTCCTTCCCAATTCTTTGCCACAACCCTCAGACGAAGCACCAAAGGCTTGTGCCTCTGAGCACATTCAGGCTTTAAGTACTCATGAACTGAGAAGAAACAAACTTAGATAGGTCATCTGCTGTTAGCCATCTAGCAGAGTCTTCCCCACTTCTTCCCCTGCCAGGAATTAAGGGCCAATTGACAAATTCTTCATGGAACTATATACATATATGGAGAGAGCATACTATGAACTGGACTGTGAAAGCCAGTGTGGTACACTGGTTAGAGTCCTAGAGCAGGACCTGGGTTCAGATTCTGACCCAGCCATGATGCTTAGTAAGTTAAGAAGCAGTATGAGGTAGAAGGAGAGAAAATCTTGTGTACAGCTTCTCTGACTATTGCATAGTAAAGCAACAACAAAGCAACCAGCTTCCTTAACTTAATGTTTTATTTCAAAGGTGTTAAACTCCATTTGTTATGAGGGCCGGATCTGACATAAATGTTACTTTGTTGGGCTGGGCTATGTATGCCGTAAAATGTAACATGAGGTACCGAAGATATAACATTTATAAAGTTTTTTTTTTTTTTTTGGCAAAACTCTCCTAAAGAGGAGAGAATTTTATTCTTTTTATAAGAAAAGGAAGGGGTAGACAGATGGAGAAAGAGAAAGGATGGAGTGAAGTTTTCTCTGTTAAAATGGGTTAGTTTTAGTTAGTGTTTAGTACCGTTTTTCGGCATCGATCATTGTTAGAAGATCTTCTTTTTAACTTTGCAAAGTCCAAAGACATTCTGTTAATACAGTTAGTAAAGTCCATTGGGGTTAGTAATTAAACAGCTTCTTACAGATGCAGCACAAACAATCCTTAAGATGTCTTCTTTTTAAGTCTCTTCCAATTATGGGCTAAGTCCTTTTTAACCTTGATGGCTTCCTTTCCTTCACCTCTTACCCCTGGGCTGCTGTCTTCTTCACTGCTTATCATAATTTTGAGTGCTGCGTCCTCCCTCACGCGGCGTGTCTCTTCAGAAGTTTTTGCATTTCAAGGATGTAATCTTTCTTCTTTCTTTTGTAGCTTTCAGATTTCCAGGGCGCCATAACCACTTTGCAAAAAATTAGATCTCCGATGTCTTGCTTGCTATGCACGACCCCCCTTCTACTGGCAGAGTAATTTCTTTTATAAAAGCGGAATTGGCTTTGGGAGCCATATCCACCTCTTCTTTTAATTCTTTCGCTTCACTGCCAGTTAGGGGTACCAATACATTCGCCAAGGTAAATCCGAGATCCTCTTTCTCTTCTTCTTTTACGCCCTGAGAACTTAGAATCCACGCTTTCTGTTCAATTTCCGTCATCTTCCTTGTTGTTTCCAATATCAGTTCCTGTCGACTGATGAGAACACTTTCCACTTTAAGCAGGGTTTCATTGATTTTCAGCATTTGCTCCAGCAGAGGGCGCAGAATCTCATTTTCCTGTTGATTGACAGCAAGCTCTGGGGGGGGCTACTCGGACCGGAAGTCCCTCCTCCCTTCTCTTCCGGTTTCTGCAGGACTTCCCCCGTTGTCGACATTTTGTTTTATTGTTTACTTTTAAAAAGTTCGTGCCGCCACCCCCAGGAAGCTGATAAGGTCGTAGTCTTCTATGCAACCCCAATGGTACTTTCACCAACAGTTCTTTCTCTCTTCCCCCTCCGCGCTCCCTTTGTAAATCTTGCTTCTCAAAAGGGGTGGGGACTCCTCCCTCCTCCCATACGCTTAAACGCTTGCGGGGGGATTCAAATTCACGCTTCAAAATAGACCTTCCACTCACGATTCGATGCCACTTCTTCTTTTTATATTAAATCATATCGCTGTCTTCACTCCTGGAAATCGGTGGCGCTGCTAAGTCCCATGACGGGGCACGATGCAGCGGGGCCGATTGGGGCAGGGAGAAAGCCTCAATTTCCCGGCTGTCTGCCGGTAAAGAGGCCACTCTCCAAGCGCCCCCGGTTCGGAGCCTTAACCTAAGGCTCACTAGGGTCTTTCGCACATGCGAAGACCCCCCCTATCTGCGCGTGGGCTAGCCGCCTCCGGGAGCGTCCCGAGACGCGGCCGCCATTCGCAACGCCGAAACCGAAACCATAACATTTATAAAGTTGATTTCAGATACCAAACGGCAATAGGAGACTTGACAGGATTAGATGTGATATGCAGAAGGGTAGGCGGCATGGAGATATCAGCATTCGTAATGAGAGAGGAAACCTAGGTCTCAGTTTGGTCCAGGAGGATGCAAAGAATAAATGAGAAGAAGTGAGCAGTGATTCACAAAAGCACATACCCTGTTAGTCTTTAAGGTGCTACTGGACTCTTACTCTTTCTACTGCTATTAGAAACCACAACACTCAAAAAACAGTGGGGGGAAATTTTAACCTTCCAGGACATTCAGTCACTGACCTAAGAGTAGCAGTTCCCTTACAAAGGAATATGAAAGGGAGCTTAGAAAGAGAGACTGCTGAATTGCAACTGATAATGAAGATCAATACAATGCATCCTCCTGGACTGAATTGAGACCTAGGTTTCTTCTCTCGTTACCAATGCCTACTATTGTCATTTGGCATCTGAAATCACTTCACTCTCCAAGATATAAGGACACATGGATTCACATTCTAGCTGTATCTGATGAAGTGAGCAGTGACTCATGAAAGTTTATGCCCTGCCACAAATTTTATTAGTCATTAATGTGCTACTGGACTGTTGCTCTCTTCCACTAGTAAAGATTGCAAGCTGTGCTGTTAGGTTTCCTTTAATTTTTTAAAAAATCTTTTAGCACTGGAAAGGGGGATCTCTCCAAGTGAAATAATGTGTTGCTTTCAGACTGGGCAACATCCACTCACTGTTAGTGGTGATCATGAAACAGTTGAAAAGCAAGGGTGGGAGTTAATATGAAGAAAGGCAGCCAGTGAAGTGGGAGGGGAGACAGGGAGATGACATGTTGAACTGGAATATATGGAACCATAACTGTATTTTTAAATTTAGCCATTTAGCCATCTACTTCCAGTAATTAAACAATGGAATCCAAGTTAAGCGTTGTAATTCCTAATCAGGGTCTTTTTGAAAGAAAATAAAATCTCAGTCACAGAGAAATCTAATCTAACCCCCCCCCCAAAAAAAAATTTCAGAATAAGCCTTGTAATCTACTTCACAGGGCTGTTCTGAGGACAATAGCACATATCGAGAGAGCCAGGCACAAAGGCAAAGAATGAAGGAAGAGTGGCTGGAAAGAGCAATGAGTGCTTCTGCACTTTCTTTATATATATAGAGAGAGAGCATTTGGTTTGGGTTTGGGTTTTGGTTTCTGTTGAGGGAAATCTGAAAGTGCAAGGAAGCAAATGAAGCAAATGGCCATAGCAAAAAAAATATTTTTCCAGGGCAGAGAAAGAAAAAGTTCTCAATTCCTACAGGCACACAAAAAGAGCAAAGATCACTCCTGTGCCTTCTTACAGCAATATGATCTCTAGCACCTAGTGTTTAAAAAATTAATACTTAAAAGCTGGATGATACAAGGGATAAAAATTCCTTATTACTGAGATGGTGGAAACAGATCACAGGTTGGGGTTGTCCCACAGTCACAGTTCCTTCAGAGGAAAGTGAGCAGAAGTGGAAGGTACCAATAAAAGTTCAGGAAGCATTACAGCCGCTTATGATCTATCATAACCGAAGCAGCTGTTGGTCTGCCACTTTTGTTTTACCTGATGCTAACATTATGATCAGTATGCATAAAGAGAGTTTTAAAAAATGTGCGATCTCAGAGTATCTGCCAAAATGATTTTTGTTCAAAAAGCTGCAATTCACTAATAGAACACTGCAAAATGCTGTAGTTTTCAGTCTTTCAGTGAGTACACTTGCTTAAATATCAGTAGAGATTGTGAGAAAAGCCATATATGTCATAGGTTTCATGCTAGCCTACTCTTTTGGATCAATCTTAGAATGTTCAAAGACAAAAGGAAGTAAAAAGAAACATTTTATTTTTCTCTTCTCCTTGAACTTTTGCTCACCATATTTATTCTATTTATTTACAACCAGAAGAAAGGAAAAGTCTCATTAGAACTGATATCTTGGCTGTTCTCCTTGTCAGATGTCACCAGAGTTTGTAGTTAGGTGTTATGTATGCGGACTGCCATCAGGGGTCCGCAACCACAGCAAGGAGCTTGGTCCCAAAACACAATAGGGACCAGAGATCCTAGACCACCCTGTGTGGGAAAATTCAAACCCTCCAATGGGACTGTGGGTGTACCAGGTGGAGTGTATATAGTTGGCCCTTGCAGGGCCGGGTTTTCAGTCTTGTATGTGAAGTACAATAAATGCATGTCGTAGTCTGAGCCTCCATGCGGTGAACTCAGTACTTTACATTAGGGTTCCCAACATCCAGGTGGGGCCTGGATTTCTCCTGAAATCACAATTGAACTTCAGTTCCCTGTAGAAAAATGGCAACTTTGGAGCATAGACACCACCCTCCCTCCAGACCCCACCCTCCCTAGCAGTGCCAACTCCTGACTGGGAAATTCCTGAAGATTTGGGGGTTGAGCCTGGGAAGACATGTGATACCATAAAGTCCACCCTCTAAAGCTACCATTTTCTACAGGGGATCTGATCTCTGTAGAAAAAGAAGAGGTTGGATTTATACGCCACCCTTCACTCAGGGTCTCAGAGTGGCTTACAAACTCCTTTCCCTTCCCCTCCCTACAACTGACACCCTGTGAGGTAGGCGGGGTTGAAAGAGTTCTTTCCAGAGCTGTCCTTGAGAGAATAGCTCTGACAGAATTATGGCTTGCCCAAGGTCATCCAGCAGCTGCAAGTGGAGGAGTGGGGAATCAAACCCGGTTTTCCCAGATTAGAGTCTGCACACTACACCAAACTGGAACTCCCGTAATCTGGAGATCAGATGTAATTCCAGCAGAATTCGAGCTCCCACCTAGGGGGCTGGCAATCCAGTTTTCCCAAAGTTCTTCTCCCCCAAACCTTCAGGAATTTCCAAACCCATAGTTGGCAACCTAATTGCAGTCTTCTGTGGTTTGAGGATTGGGGCCATTCCACAGTATATTTATAAATGGTCCAATGACGTCTGTGCAGTAGAAAGCATCTGTTCTATACACCAATATAACAATTCAGCAAACGGAAATTGCCTCTTTCATGAAAGTGATGAACATTGCAGTCCCACAGAGTCTACTACAGAGAAAGATGCAGCCTTATTAAAAATAGAGAGTAACAAATCGAGAATGGCTGTTTTAACATATTTTCAACAGCTACATAATAAAACCAACAGTGAACTGAAAAAAAATACAAGAACAATGGAGAACATATCCCTCATGGATATGACTGTAGGCAAAGCACATTTTAATGGCTGCTACAAACTATTCAAGAGCCTTCCCTGAGGAGAAGTGTGTGTGTGGGGGGGAAACAGCTGAGAAATACATGATAACTGCTTACTCATGCGTTGGTTTACCAATAAACATTTAACACTATTGGAAGGATTTCTTGGGTATCTCATATTCTTCTCTAAGTAAAGAACAGATTTATGAGGTTAGGAAGGCCCCCACACTTCTGTTATTCTGCAGACTGTGTCATACACAGTTTATTGCATTGTTTGTTGGATGTCTCAGGATATCTGACTGCACTGACTTACACTGTGTAATCTATTCTGAGTCTCAACAAAAAAGGTGGAATACAAATAAAATAAATAAATGAATAATCCACTGCACTGGTGAAAATGATGATGATTAATAATAGGATAAAACAGCAGAATCCAGACAAAGAATAAGGAAGCAGAAGAAGGGTATGCAAGATAAGCAGAAGCAACCCCCCCCCAAATCACAAACATACTACCTCTTATTGGCTGGTGAGAGTTTGGGGGTTCTTCCTTTTTACTTAGTTGTTGTGTTGCTTCAGTCATGTAAGTTTCTTCAGTCATTTTGTTTGGTAAAGACAAAGGCATTTCCAGACTGCATCCACCTTTTGGGTTTTCGTGGGAGTTGTGGCAGTTCCAATGATCGCACAATCAGTACAATAAGTTCATGCTTACATTTTCTTTTTTTACCCCATCATGATTCTGTCTGTTCACATTCACATTGAGGACTGATTTTCAGGGTAGGGTTGGGATTTTTTTTTGCACGTGTGCTGAAGCATTGTAGCATTTCAGCAGCTTCAAGGGGGCTGCACAGTCCCCGTTAAGGTATATTCCCCAACCATCACACACCATGATACTTCCAGGATGAGCCTCCAGTGCCCTTGGGGGAGAGGCTCCACGAAAGCTCCCTCCTTGCTCCGGTTCCCTTTCCTGGGCCCTACTTAAGTGGTGTCACTTGATGAAGCTGTCAGTGTAACCCAAGCCTGCCCCAGGACCACATGGGCAGGTCATGATCCCCTTATACAAGAATAGCCCCATTGGCTTCAGTACATCTACTCTGGCGCAAAGCAAAGGGTGGGGACAGGATCCAGGGCATTCAAGGTAACCAGAATATTGCTCTCTTCTCTTCTCTCCCCTCCTTCCCCCTGCCGAGGCTTATGATTAATATGTGTACCTTCTTCAGTCTCTCTGTATTGTTCTGGTAAACCTCTCAAAAGCTGGCTTTTAAGGAACTGGAGTTGCAGAATTCCCCCCCCCCCCGATCATCTTGAAGATTGACTCTGAGTCAGCTTCCTGTATAAGCAGAGCTGCAGGAGCTGATGCTGGGCCTCCCAACGGGACTGACTGTCTCAGCACTGGCGCCCTCCAGCACTGAAATATTTCAGCCATGGCATGCAAATATTTTTTAGACGTTCACTGCCCAAACCTGCCCTTTTTGGGGCAGATTTTGGGCAGCAATCCATGAGGTGGGGGAAATGTTCAGATTTCAAGCAAGAGGCTATCTTGCAAATTCATTCCTCCCTGGGAAAAAAAGTACTTGAAAATTGGTTTAGGAAAAATGGGGGGGGGGGGTGAGGAAAGACCGGGACATCATGGGGATGGTAACGAGTTGTCTGAACACAAGGAAAAAAACAGTAACATCTGGGAATGAAAATGGAAAGTTAAGGCAATATGGAAAAGGCCAAAGTTTCACATTCCACAGAGGGCTCATTATCTGTGCAATATGGATACATTGTACTCATTTTGTCTCTCTTACAGTAATGTCTGACTGTTCATCAGTATGGGAGTGGGGTGCCGCTTTCTCCAAAATGACTAATTTCATGGATTCAAGAAACCCTCAGACAGACCTACAGCTCCTCACCTTAATAAATAAAGGAGGCTGCTTGAGCAGGCTCAGCTGGTTAATTTGGGTTTTCCTATGAAAAATTACATGTTGTATTCTCCCCATGGGGCATCTAAAACAACCAAAATCTGACTCAGATCCTTAGAACTGAGTTTTCTTCTACCTTGGCTTCCAACTGGAGCACCAGCTCAGGTGACTCACTACTGCCTGAGAGGCATTTCTGTCAGAAGAAACTACTTCCTGAGAAGAAAGGAATTCCGTATGAGAAGTTCATCAATATCGCCCAAGTCACCTCTGTGCAGGTGGCTATCATCTCTAGGAGTTACCCAATAACCACAGTGAAGCCTTAATTTTATCTAGGACTGTACTTAATTTTTGCCCTGAAACATTTTAAGGGGGAAGGGAGCCTTGTGGTTTGCACACAGTGTTCCTTGGGGGGTGGGGAATCATTCCATTTCATTTTTTGTTCATGTCTGTTTTCAACAACTGTACATTTTCTCTCTGTTGCCCCTATGAAGATTTTTTTTGGGGGAGGATTACCTTCTAAGAGGGTTGGGGAACTTTCATGGACCACCTAGCACAATGAGGAAAAGAAATTGTGTCTTCTCTTAACAGCTTCTGCTGACACAAGAAGCTCTGCTGGCGAAGGAGGGAGAGATGGGAGATTTTAGCCAATTTTCTGTCCTGACTGCAGCCCACCATTCAGTGTAGCAATCAGTTTTCTGGAGTCACAGATAGCTGTTGTAGAAAGGAGAAAATTTGGTTCTTTGAGTGCCTTGGTTCATAGGATCCTACCCAAAGGCTTCTTCTCCAGAACATGAGCTCTCTGTGACAGAATCATGGTGTGAGCATGAGAACATCACTAAGTTTGGTCAGTGTTGTGTTATCAACCAAGACTGCACATGCGGTCGGGCTCACATGTGGTCATGGGGACACACTGAGCTTCGACCTTTAGGAACAATAGGCCCTAGGATCCTGAAACAGACCAATAGGACTGCCCGGATCCAAGTAGAGTCCTATAAGATATGAGACACTGTGCATAACCAATCACGGGGAGTGGTTTGTTTGGGGGATTTAAGCAGTTTTGTGTTCTGGAATAAACTATGAGCTGATTCACTACAACGCATCTAAGAACCCAGTACTTTTCACTGGTGACGAAGGTGGGATCCCAATAAGTGAGCCAGCTGACTCAGACCCGAGCATCGCACTGTGCACTGAAGACAAGCCCCAGAGCTCTGCGCCCCGCACTGCTCCAGACAGCACTCAGCCATGTGTTGCCTCCCAAGTCATGGCTGCCACTCCAGGAAACCTTCTGGAATTCAATGTTGTGCACCCTGAGATGTGGAAAATCTGAATCGAGCATCTGGACTATTATGTTGACTTCCAGGACATCACTGATGAAGGAAAAAAGAAGTCCCTGGTGCTCAGCTCCTGTGGGGTCACCACACTACGGCTGCTAAAAGATCTGCTAGCTCCCAAGTCCCCGAAGGAGGCCACCTATGATGAACTGGTAAAGGCACTCACAGGCCATTTCGCGCCACAGCCCACAAAAATGGCAAGGTGCTTGGACTTCTTTGCGCGTCTCCAGAACTCCACTGAACTAGCCACCAAGTTCCTGGCCAGCTTACACTGAGTGGCTATGAAATGTGAGTTTCCTGACCTGGGTGACACCCTCTTGAACCAGTTCGTCCTGGGCCTACGTGAGCCTAAGCTCCACCACAAACTGGCCAGCCACGATAATCTGACCCTGGAGAAGACCTTATGCAAAGCCACGGCCTATGAAAGCCACCGAGGCACAGACCATAGTGACCCACGGGGGGGCGTTCCGGGTACGGAGACTGCAGTTTGGGGTTAGTGTGGCCCCAGATATGTTTCAAAACCTCATGTCTCCTTAAAGGCATCCCTGGAGTCCAGCCATTCTCCGATGATGTTTTGATCGTGGCCCCAGACTCCGAGACCTTTGCTCAATGGCTTGAGGCAGTACTTCAACGTTTTCACGATGCCAGCCTGAAGGTGAAATGTGAGAAATGCATGCTGGGGGTGCCATGGGTGGAGTTCTTGGGGTTTGAGGTAGATGCTCAGGGCATCCACCCCACACCAGGAAAAAATCATGCAATCATACATGCGCCCACACCCACTTCCAAACCAGAACTGCAAGCTTTTTGGGAGCTACTGGACTTCTACCACTCTTTCTTGCCCCATAAAGCCACCATGACTGAGCCGCTTCACCACCTGCTGGACAAACAGGCCCCTGGGTTTGGGGACGGTGGCAAGCAATGGTGTTTCAGGCAGTGAAGGAGTTGCTAAAGTCAAATGCGGTGCTCGCCCACTTCGATGAGTCCCTGCTGGTGGTCCTCACCTGCAATGCTTCCCCTTCGGAGTGGGGGCCGTCCTGGGGCATCAGCTTCCAGATGGATGGGAGGTTCCCATGGTGTACTATTCTCAGACTTTGTCTTTGGCCAAGCGCAACTACACTCAGATAGATAAAGAGGCCCTGGCGATTGTGGCGGGGGTTAAAAAATGCCATGATTATTTCTATGGCCGCCCATCTACTGTGGTCATGGACCACAAAACCCTGCTGGGTCTGTTAGCCCCGGATTGCCAGACACTCCAGATGCTGTCACCTCGGGTGCTCCATTGGTCAGTCTTCCTAGCGGGGTACCAGTATGCGCTCGTCCACTGCCCCAGCAAAGTGATGGGCCATGCCGACATGCTTAGCTGCCTTCTGCTGCTGAACTGCAACCCTGAGGACCGGGTGAAGTGCTGCCAGAAATGCGAGGAATCCCAACCAGAGCCACCCAGAGCGTCCTTGGGAGTCCTCGCACAAGTCATGGGCCAGATTACATTTGGACTTCATGGGCCCCTTCCAGGGGCAACTCTTCTTTATATTAGTGGACTCCTATACCAAATGGCTAGACATGGTCCCAGTCCCCTCCACCTCATCCCCTCTGCCATCCAAGCAATGTGGAGGATTTTTAGCATCCATGGCATCCCAGATTCCTTAGTAACTGACAACAGGACTGCCTTCACCTCCACGGAGTTCCAAGAGTTAGTCAGTTACTATAGGATAAGACATATCCACTCCACACCCTTCCACCCCACAACCAACGGTCAGGCCAAGCGCATGGTCAGGACAACGAAGGACTCCCTGTGCAGAATGGACCAGGGAAACCAGGACTACAAGCTTGCAGCCTTCCTCTTCGGTCAGCGTACAACACCCCACACCACCACCAGTTGGAGCCCGGCAGAACTCCTGATGGAATGGTGCCTCATGCCCCAGCTGGAAAGACTGCACCCTGACCGCGCCCCAGAGCACAGTGCAGCTCCAGAAAACCAAGAAGCTCCCCACAGTTTCTTCCCTGGTGACCCTATCTATTCGAGGAACTTCGCCAGGGGCCCTGCATGAATCCCAGCCAAGGTGATCCACGTGACAGGGCCCCTGTCATATGAGGTCTCAGCAGAAGATGGCCAACTATGATGCCAGCTTCTCCCTGTAGACCCAGAAGAAACAGAGGACAGCAGGGATGAGATCCCGAGCTGGGAGCCAGAAGAGCTACAAGAAGACGCACCTGCCATGCAAGCGCACCCGGGGCCAAGCACACCACCAGTAGGTACCAGAGGTGAGGCAACTGAACCAGCCAGTGCCCCAGAAACTGACAGGGAACCGGCCCAAACTCCACAACCAGTGCAACCCACTGAGCAGCAGGCCCCAGTCCCAGCGTTACGCTGGTCAACCAGGGACAGGTGGCAACCAGTGGATCCAAGAGACTTTGTCTGCTAGGAGGGTCTGGACCTTGGGGGAAGGGGTGTTGTGTATCAACCAAGACTGCACATGCAGTCGGGCTTGCACGTGGTCATGCGGACACACTGAACTTCGACCTTTAGGAACAATAGGCCCTAGGATCCTGAAACAGGCCAATAGGACTGCCTGGATCCAAGTAGAGTCCTATAAGATATGAGACACTGTAAATAACCAGTCACAGGGTGTGTTGTGTGTTGGGGGTGTGGTTTGTTTGGGGGATTTAAGCAGAGCTTCGATCCTGCTGTTTTGTCTTAGTTTCATGTTCTATGAACTGATTCACTACAACGCATCCAAGAACCCAGTATTTTACAGTCAGAGTGGGGCCAGTGTTTCTATGAGCCAAGGTACAAGTTTGAGAATGTTTTGAGTGTTGGTTACTGATGAATATCTGTGAGATATGTTTCTCTAGAATACGTAAGAACTCCCATTGCTCTCACTGAGTGCTGGGGCAAATTGTACTCGAATGCCTTAATGTGTAGGTAGGAATCTCCCCTTCTTTGTATATCTAGATGCTTAATGATAACTCTTCCCTTCTAAGAAAATAAAATTCCATTTGTTTACAACTACACATTTTTTATGAAAGAGTAATCACGGATGTAACAAGCTCACATTAAAGCAAACTTCCCACAAATGAAGCTTGTTTTAGATTAATTACAACTTATTCTTTCACCATACAATTAAATGATTCAAAACACAAACCTCCTTTGCCAAGTATACTCATCCAGTATTGAATTTACTTTTTACTAAGTTATTGCAGTTACCAATTAAGTCAACCATTTTTTATTAGTTGTAGATTTTCCAGGCTGTATGGCCATGGTCATGGCATTGTAGAACCATGGCCATACAGCCCAGAAAATCTACAACAACTACTGAACTCCGGCCATGAAAGCCTTCAACAATAACCATTTTTTGTTTAAGGAATTGGTGAAATGTTTTAATACAGTTAATTAATTTTACAAAAATACTAAAATATTCCAGAAGTGCATTTTCTTTACATTCTTCTCTACAGAACCTCCAGCTGACTTTTGTGGGTTGGAACCTACCATTTTATTCCATTAGAGCTGTTGAAGATGCCAGCTCCAGTTTGGGAAATTCCTGGAGAATTTGAGGGTGGAGCCTGGGCTGGATGGGGTTTGAAAACAGGATTTAATGCCATAGAGTCCACTTTCCAAAACAGCCATTTTTCCAGGGGAACAATCTTTGTAGTCTGGAGATCAGTTGTAATTCTGGGAGATCTTCAGCCACCACCTGGAAGTTGGCAACCTTAATGTCAGTATATTTCTCTTGGGCCTTCTGCTGATACAAGATGCTCCTACTGTTGTGAAATAAGGTGTTTTCTGTGGCAGTGTCCCGTTAACATTAGTGGGATACTCACTAGGCATCAGAGTTGAGCTAACATTCTTGAGATGATGGAGCACTCTACTGTATGGATCTCCGGTCCATTACAGACCCATAGCCATGGGAGCCCTTCCGGTGACACTACCTCCCAAATCTGCACTGCCCCCTCACCTTAATTGTTGATTTGTGTTAGTTTGAATTTTTGTGAGCTCTATGCAACGCTGCTGTTGACCCCACCAAGCCATGCCACACCAGCTGGCAGTGGGATTCCCCCTTGGATTATTTAGCACTGCAGCCCCTGAGCCTCAGCTCCTTTGGTTCAGTGCTCCTCCTCCTTCCTGATTTACTTGGCTGTGCCAGAGCTCCTGGTCAGAGAGAGGCTCATGGGGGGGGGGGTTACATGGCCAGAGCTGGTGAGATGAGCAGCAGCTGCAGAGTGGGGCTAGCTTGAATCTGGAGCTGAGGCCTAGACAGGTGGGTGGTTGCAGGCACCTCCTCCTCCTCCGGCTGGCTGGGGCTGCTGCTGCTCTCTCAGGGAATCAGCCCACTGAGCTCCTGCCAGCCTGGGGTACAAATGGAGAACTGGGTGGGGAAGGGAGACGTCACTTTGCACCACCTGGGCTCTTTCCAGGCACAGCCATGCCAGGGTTGCTTTGCAAGGGAGGGTAGCATGACGGGTGGAGTGGCTGCCTGGCTGGCTCAGGCTCCCCACCTGCTCACTCACTCTGTTACGTATTGAGCCTGAACTGTACTTGCAAAAGGGCTTAGCTTAGGATGCATAACAATGGTTTGCTAGGATCCTAGAATGGACCAGTAGGGAGACAGGGATCCTAGAGAAAACCAGGTGGGAAACAATGAAGTATAAATAGCCTATCGTTGGGAGTGGGGTGTGTTTTGGGTGTAACCTTTTCCAGGCGTAATACCAGGCTTTGGGCCAGGGATTTCAGTCTTCTTTCTCTTGCTGAATCATTAATAAACTATGAGCTGATCACTTGAAGGCGTCTGAACCCAGTATATTGCACACTCCCAGTTCCTCCAGCCTCCCTTCCTTTTCCCTTCTTTGAGTCACTCACATAAGCTCAGGCTCTGTCCAAGGACACCCATAGGGTCCTACCACCTGGCTGGCTCCTTTGCAACTCTCCCTCCTCCCTCCTCCCACCCCCATTTCCATTCAAAGGGTTTTCTTTCCCATTTGGAAATAAAAGAAAATAAACCCAGCCCAAAAGCAGATTCACACACCATGCATTGTGTGCAGGAAGTGCTCTTGCACTCTTGCTGCTATAAATCTGGGCTTTCTTAAAATGCTTTAGTTTCCTCTCTGTTTTTAGGATGGGATTTGCTCTCTTGCCACTATCAAGCCAGGTTCTCAAATTGCTTTTGCGCTGGTTCTCTGTAGAATGGATGAACTGTACAGCACTGTGCACCATGGCATTTAGAAGTATAAGCATGGCAGACATACAGACAAGCACATAATGGCTGCCCACCGAGCAAAAAATTTGCCCCCGAAGAAAAATTTTCTAGCAATGGGCCTGTTCCTTCCTGTCTTTGTTCTCTCATTTCTAGAGGCTCTTCTTGAAGGAGAAGCAAACACGTCTGCCTCTCTTCCATTGGAAGGGCAGACGAGCCAGAATATGCCTGTGCACACATACATATGCAACTATTTGTAGAAAGATAGGTAAATTCTGATGAAAAGGGAATATTACTTTCTGGTTTCATTACTCTGCCTCTTGTCTTAATTTATTTCTCTTAAGCCAAGTGCTATGATACTCTTTGTTGATGTGCTAATTAAATCTGAAACTGCTGTCAAGTTTCACCTGATACGGTTTACACCTCATATGGTCTTCAAGGCAAGGCTACCGCCCGCCTTTGCATAACAATCCTGGGTTTCCTTGGTAGTCTCCCATCCAAATACTGCTTAGCTTCCAAGATCAGGTTATCCTGGGCTATCCAGGTCATGTCTATGACTCTGCTATACAGGCTGTAATAAGTCACATAAATAGCTATTTGTTCCCATACACCTGGGCTGTGATCAGACGTACCTTTAGATCCGATATAGCTGCTGATGCCTGATGGATCTAAAGTGTGTGATCAGACAGCAACATCTGTGAGAGGTCCTGCAGTCGTCGGCACCCCGTTCTGCCTCACCACTGAAATGGAGTTAAAAGACATCAGGGAAGGTCTGGTCAAATGCCACGTAGAAACGCAAAACACTGGAGCTCTGATGGTGAGGAGACGGGACACTTCTAGGTACACCATGAAGCTGATACTGGTGCTCCAACAAAAACACAGGAAGATGGAATTGTGATGGGTTTACAGAATTTGTCTTATCCAGCCTGGTCCCAGTGATAACAATCCATGTCAGTCCCCCCTTCCAGGATTTTGATATGCATTTTTCTAAGCTGTTACTAATGTATACTTAAAATAATAATACCATTGCATTTCCAGTATCTAAAAACTACAGAAAAATCAGAAAAATAGATTAACCTATATGTTTCCATTTAAAAAGGATATTATAAAAATACAAGTCAGAGGCAGTTATTTATTATAGACTTGTGGAACCATCAGACTATGTGCAGTCAGTGGGTTTTAGATTGCTGTTTCTTGAGTAGATATAAAATGCTTACAAAATGCTTTTTAGAAATCTTTAAACAGAATTCTGCTAACAAAGATAAAATATCAACTTCTATTCTATAGAAGAAGCTTCTCAAAATGTGTATTCTCTCTCCTATGACTTCTGTCTTCCTACACTGTTTCTTTCTTTCTTGCTTGCTGCCAAATTTCAGGTGACTTTTGGCAACCTCACAGGGTTTTCAAGGCAAGAGACATTCAGAGGTGCCATTGCCATTGCACTGTCTACCTCAGCACATCTTTGGTGGTCCTCACCATCCTCTTGGCCTGGCTGTTGGTGGCTGGGTAGAAGGGCATGAATCTGATGTGTCTGATTAGGTAACAACCCATGAAGTCATGGAACTCATCTGAGGTGAAGGCCGCCCCGTTGTTTGATACCATGGTGTTGGGGATTCCGTGGATACAGAAGACTCTACAGAGGGTGTGGATTGCTGCCTAGGATGAGGTGGAAAGGACTGGGACTACCTCTAGCCACTTAGTGTAGGAGTTGTAATGTATCCACTTGAGGACATGGGCTTAGGACAGCCATGTGCTGGGACCGGTTCTAACCGGTTCACCATGTGGCCAGGCGAAGGGCCTGAGCTTCGCCCCAAAAGACAATGGACTAGAGGATCCTAGCTCTTGTTCTTCAACTAATAAAGTATGTGAGAGCTGAAATCACTCGTCAGTCTCAGTACTTTTCAGGAGTCCACCAGGATAAAGAAAATCTGCCCCTGGAAGGGGCCTGCAAAGTCTATGTGTAACCAGGACCACAGTCTTTGGGTGGACTCCCACTGCCTTGTCGGTGCCCGGGGTGGTTCCGGACAGCTCTCTTGACAGGCCTGTGCTTAACACAGTCCTCAGTTTCACTGTCCATGCCAGGCCACCAGACATAGCAGTGGGCCAGTGCCTCCATCCGTACGATGCCCAGATGTGTTTTGTGTAGCGCCGCAAGAACTTCTTGGCGCAATGGAACTGGCACCATGACTTGGCTTCCCCACAGCAGGCACCCTTTGTGGGTGGATAGTTCATCCCAATGGGAGGAGAATGCCACAAATTCTGGGCCCATGTGGCCAGTAGGCCATCCCCTCCCCATCCAGTCCCAAACGCAAGAGAGGACGTGGCCCCTGGCAGTGTGGCAGGACATGGCCAATACCTGGAGAGGGCGATTGGGAAGGTCCTGTAAGAGCAGGATCTGGTGAGCTGGAGCGGGGTCCAGGTCACAGGAGGGCAGCAGGAGGTGGCTGAGGGCATCGGTGTGTCCCATCGACTTCCCCGGGCGGTGATGCAGAGCATATTGGTAGCCCACCAGGAAGATGGACCAGTGCAGCACCCTGGGAGATAACATCTGCGGTGTTTGGTGGTCAGGGGCCAGCATGCCTAGTAGGGGTTTATGATCTGTTACAATGGTGAAGGGCCGTCCATAGAGGTAATCATGGATTTTTTTACACCCACCACGATTGCCAGGGTCTCCTTGTTGATCTGTGCGTAGTTGCACTCGGCCGATGACAAGGTGCGGGAGTAGTAGGCCATGGGAACCTTTCTGCCATCTGGAAGCTGGTAACCAAGGACAGCTCCCACCCAGTACAGGGATGCATCACAGGCAAGGATGATGGGAAGTGCTCTGTCTAAGTATGCCAGGACCGCGTTAGAGGTGAGAAGCTCCTTGACGGCATGGAATGTGGTGGCCTGCTTCTGGCCCCAGACCCAAGGGCCCCATTTGTCGAGAAGCCAGTGCAGTGGCTCCATGATTGCAGCTTTGTAAGGCAGGAATGAGTGGTAGAAATTCAGCAGGCCCAAGAATGCCTGGAGCTCCTGCTTCAATGTAGGAGTTGGGGCATTGACTATGGCGTGGACCTTGTCGGTGACCGGATGGATGCCCCGTGCATCCATGGTGAACCCCGGGAACTCAACCTACGGGACCCCCAGGAGACACTTTTCCCTCTTAACTTTAAGGCCAGCATTATGGAATCTTTGCAGGATAGCGCGCAGATGGATGGCGAAGTCCTCGTCCTTGGGGGTGGCTATCAAAACATCATCAAAGAATGGCTGGACCTCTGGAATTCCTTTCAGAAGAGAGTCCATTAGATTTTGGAAAATCCCCGAGATGACACTGACCCCATGCTGCAGCCTCCGCACCCAGAACGCACCCCTGTGTGTGACTATCATCTGGGCCTCTGTGGTTGCATTGTCAACCAGAAGCTGCTGGTAGGCCTGTGCCAAGTCCAGTTTTCCGAAAATCTTGGCACCTGCTAGGGATGCCAGGACATGGCTGACCACTGAGAACCGGGTATGTGTGGTCCTGGAGCGCCTTGTTAATGGTGCATTTATAGCCTGCATAGATGCAGATGTCCCCATTTGGTTTGACTGGTGTCATGATGGGGGTTTCCCATGCAACATGTAGAACTGGCTCCAATACCCCTTGGGCCAACAATTGATCCAGCTCTCTCTCTATCTTGGGCTTTAGAGCAAAGGGAACACACCTGGTCTTCAGCTTAATCAGCTGCACCTCTGGGTTAAGTTGCAGGGAGACCGGAGGCCTGGTGTAGTGACCAAGTGTCCCAGCAGAAACCACAGGGAACTCATCGCACACTGTTTGGAAGTCCTTGGAGACCACATGGTGCACCCCCATTACTTTGAAGCCCAAGGGCGCGAACCAAGAGAGTCCCAATAAGCTTGTGAGCCACCCTTCCACTACTAGCAAGTCTAACAGTCCTTCAAAATGGCGGTATTTAACATGGAACTTGCCCCACCCTTTGATGGCCACCTCATTTTTTTAGACGTCTCTGAGGGTGAAGCCAGTGGGCCTAAGACGGGGACCCCCCAGGACAGAGCCTCCAAAGAGTCTTTTCCGATATTATAGAGATGGAGGACTCGGTGTCCAGTTCCATCTTGCAGGGCGCTCTCTCTATAAACGCAGTCAGTTTTATTTTATGGGGTGTGTCCCAGGGAAAGTTTAGTACCTCATGCTGGCAGACAGCAGTGGTGTGTAGCTCCACAGACTCCTGGTGTGCCGTTGTGCATCCCCAGTTGCCTTTGGAGCAGCAGGCACATGTGATGTGGTCTGTCTTGTTGCACGCCCAGCAGGTAGCGTTGTGGAAATGGCAGGAACAACGTTCGTGGTCATCCCCCCAGTTAGTGCAGAGAGGTGGTGCAGTCACCTTTACTGGATGCACTGGGGCTGTGGATGGATGCAGTTTGTGGTGAGTTGGGTGGCAGACCTGGTGGGCTTCCTCCTCATTGGATACCTGTGAGGTAGGTGGGGCTGAAAGCTCTTTTAAGAACTGCCCTTTCAAAGACAACTCTGACTGAACTATGGCTTTCCCAAGGTCATCCAGCAGCTGCAAGTGGAGGAGTGGGGAATTAAATCTGGTTCTTCCAGATCAGAATCCACACACTTAACCACTACACCAAACTGACAAATTGCTCTTTGCCAGGTTGGATTGTTAGCCTGATTGCGCGTTATTATGAATAATAACGAGGGGAATTATATTGATTATTAATAAGCAATCAGCTGCGAGAGCGAACACCAATGTATACAGAGGTCAGCCCCGCCGGGAGGAGTTGGTAACAGACCAGGAGACTTTTATGATTGAAAATAAAGTCTTTTACTGAGGTTTGCCACACACAAACAATTACACAAGCTCACACACAATTATTCAAGTCCTAAGAAATACAGAGAGAGGTAAGCACATTTGCATTAGCAGGTAAGTCGTTGGTGGGTCATATTTACCAGTCGAGTCCTGTAGAGCGTTCCTCAGGAAAAATGGAGGGGAAAGAAACTAAGAAAAATGGGGCCACGCGGTCTGACCAGCAGATTGTCACGTGGAAACTCGGCCTGCAGACCAGAGTTTAAAGATGGAGGTAAGGGTTGGGGGATAGCAAGCTGGACATAAGAGGGTCAAAGGTTCGATAGGGGTCGTAGTAGAGAGAGAGGCCTGTGGTCTGGCATCCCCTTATAAGCAGGAGGGTGGGGGCTGGTTACCTCCCTGATTCCCGCCTCCTGGTAGTCCGTCCCTGGAATCACCCTATTGGTTGGAAGATGTAGGGGAGGTGTGTGGAGGTGTGCCTGAGGGATGGTCAATACTGAGAGCTAGAAACTTACTCATGTCTGACACCAGGTGATAGCTAGGATGAGTCATTCAGCCACTTCTATTGTGTTGTTGATGGCATTAGCCCGGCTGTTGATGGCTCTCAATCAGTAACTAGGCAACGATGAATAGATTCTGCCAGGGCTACGTGAGGTCTTGCATGTGAAGGTGGGGGGAGGGAAAGAGGCTGCCTGCTGTAGAAGGAACTCTCAATGGCGTTTTTGGAGTTCCTATTTCTGGTATTTTACTGTGCTTTTTGTGTGTACTGGTTTTATTTCATATTTCCTTCATGAGAAACAGGCTGGTAACCTCTGCTGGGCACTGGAGCTGCTGGGCTGGTCAGGAGAAATGTCTCTTGCCTGGGTGCAGTCTCTGCTGGCATCTGGGAAGGTTACCATGTGGTTCAGTTCCTTACACACGCACTGGCACAGTTTATTATTTTATTGCAGTCCAAAAAGAGGCTAAAAAGCCTTGCAGGGCAACATTTCCCCCCTTGGGACCCTGGAGACGTCAGGCGAAAGGGTCACACAATCAGGAACGGATGTCGTCGGGGCAGCGATGTCATCGTCCACTGGAGAGGGCTGTCACCTGGGTGCCACTGACTACTCTATCAATGGGACGGACTTAAAAAAAAAAAACTACCCTATCAAAATGCCAAATTGCCTTTGGAACACTCCACACAACCCGGGCTGACAAGCATGAGCCGGGAGCTAGCTTATGTATTTAAATGACTAACAATACATTCATTATATAAAGTTAAAACAGGCTTAAAAACATGCTAAAAATCCTTAATCGCTAATAAAACTAAAAAGAAGTCTTAAAATTTTAGGCGCTACTAGAATAAATCATTAAAATCTAGGCATTGATTAAAGAAATGCATTTAAATGCATAAAAGGTAAAGTGCAATTGAAAGCAAGCTAAAATCATTAGAATTGAAGTTTCGCCAAAAACAGGTATTGTCTCTTTAAGAGAGTTGATTTCATAACGCTAAATGCAGGCATTAATTTATAAAAACACATACAATTTATATAGGTACAAAATCTTCGTCCTTCCTCACGGGTTGTTTAGTTTTGTAAAGTCTCTTATGCGCATGAGCGCCCCGTTCGTAACGCGAGAGGAAGGCTCTCTATACATTGTAGCTATTATTTTCCATCGGGCTTCCTTCGGGGACCGCGAAAGATCCCGATTTTCTTCGGCCGTTCGGCTCTGGCGGCTCTCGTCCTCCCTCGGCTCGGACACGAGTCAATCTGGTCGAGGGGGAGGAGGGTAATCTGCATAACGGGGCGGGAAGTCCCCCCTAGCTTCTTACAGCACTTTGGGTGTGCGGTTTTCACCTGAAGCGGCGGCTACCGGAGCCTCCAAGCATGCGTGCCTTAAAAGAACACAGCAAGCCTGCACGGAGGTCACCGATGCTCACATGGGGTACCTGGAAGAGGGTTGGTTAGTGGATCACCATAGACCTGAAAGAGATTGCAATTTGGGGCTCTACTGTTCCCGTGGCTGACTTGATAATTCTCCCTCCCTCGGGGGGAGGAAAGCCTTGTGCTGGCTTGGGCTGTCCCTCGAACCCAGGCGTCAGTACGAGGTTGGCGCCAGTAAGCTCAGGGCTCGAGGAACAGCCTGCAGCCATTGGCTTTTTAAACGGGAGCCATGGTGCTCCGGAGGGAACGATGTCAGGTCGTACCTCTTTTAACCCAGGGGGACCCTTACGGGGGTTCCCCGATCATTGCAGTAAAATAATAGAACACAATACACATGAAAAACAGGGGCTCCCCTGCGCCATAAACATAGGCTGCTCCAGGGGCTCTCCTTTTATGGAATGACTCATCCCTGGGGTTCAAGTCATTTACGGTCGGAGGCTCCTACATATGCAAAACTCCTTTCCCAAAAAGCATGCTGGGTAACCCGATCTTTTCCAAGAAGAAAAATTTATTAAAAATAGTTAGAGACACTTTTTCAGAGGCGAACAAGAGCAGGGTGAGGCCAGGCAGAGTGGGCAAGGCATGGGCACCGATTGCTGGAAGGCTACCTTTCTCCCTGCAACCGTAAGGGCGGAGGGGGAACAAGGCATGCCGAAGTTGGAGCGAGTGTCGGACAAGCAACGCCGCTGGGCGTCTGCCGGGCGCCCTGAGCATTCTCCGCTGCTCTCGTAGCAGAGGGAGGACTAACACGCTCAGTGGCCCCAGGGCTGTTCTTCGAGCCCTGTGCCTACTCGCGCCATCACAAGGTGTTGCAGTGGCAGCGAGCATGATCAGACGCACGGGGAGGCCCATCCAACAAGTGCATCGAAACATTTTGTACTGACCCTCGGTTCGAATACAAGGGTCTACCTCGGGCTCTTTAGCCCACCCTTTTCTTGGTTAAAGAATAGAATTAGATACACCTCTACTATGCTGGGGAGGACCCAGTGAGGTAGAGAACTTGGAAAAGTGGGGGAAAACTCAAGAAATTCGTTGTCAGAGATTGTCTCCCGGGCGGGAGATTCCGGGAGTTTCTGTTTGTCTCCCGGGCGGGAGTTGGCAAGCAGCTTTTTAGGGGGAAGGAAGGTGATTTACATATCGGGGTGGATGTCTTTTGTCTGCCGCAGGGGTCTATGGGTAATGCATGAAATGGGGAAGTTCTGCACGCCTCGGTCAGTCCCAAGAGTCTTGGAACTGAATTTGTTGCGTTTTTGGGCGGCAACCCTTCTCAGCGGTGGTGCCATTCATGGATCGCCTAATTCCTAGGTGTCACCATGACTGGCAAAGGGGTTGTGGTTCAGCTCATGGCTGCTGCTAGCCAGATTCCAGCATCCCTTGCTGACACTCGTCTCAGATTCCCCTCCGAGCTCAGCACCTCCCACACAGGATGTGTTTCCTGGTGGCTTGCACAGGCGCTGAGTTTAAGGGTCTGAGATAGGGGAATTTTCCCTTTTTAGCAGGGGGCTTTAACGCCTCCGTGGGGACTCTAAGTAGGAGCACCCATTTTAACCTGGGACCCCTCTGTGGGGTCCCTACCTTTCACAGTTATAAAGATAGAAACCATAAGCAAAAAGGAGAAGGAAGAGGGGAAACATAAAACAATAAAAGGTTGGCGGAAGGCCTTCTGAAGCCCCCCCCCCTTGAGCAGGGAAGGGCATGCGCAGAATGCCTAGCGAGGTACTTGTGGTAAGGGCTGGGACGTGCCCTTACTCTAGGTCAGGTGGAAGCGTGCATGCAAATGTACGCACGCCCTGCGCATGCTGGGTTATGAACTAAATCTCACCAAAAAGTGGGAAAAATGCATCAAAAAAACTTTTAAAAGGGTCCTGCTGATTGCTTTTAAGCAAAGCCTGTCCTCCTTTTGCTCGGAGAAGAGGGTTTGCGCCAGGCTGGGCATTCAGCATGACTTGAAAGAGGGCGAACTGAGGTTGGGTAGGCCGAGGTTGCTCCAGGCAGGACATGGCCTACCGAGCTTTCGTGCTTGGGGTGGAGCAGGCGGGAATTCTGGCTCTTGTAGCCAGGCTTACACTCTCGCTCTGTCTGTCTCATAGCCTTAAACTCAACGCCTTTGCAAACCAATGGGTTCCTCAGGAGGAGTTACTGGGTCTTGCAGACTTGGTCTCACTCGACCCCACACTGACTGTGGACCCATTGTTGGCCCCAGGACGGGGAATAGGTACCGTGGCTAGCCCTCGGCATTGTACTTGCAGAGGATTTAAGACGCCCTTCCGTAAGGTCGTGCTAGCTAGTCGTGTTCCATCCTGTCCCTCTGGGAGGCATTGAGCTCGGGCTCTGAGTAACCACCCTAATTTTTGACTAGGGCCTGAGAAGGCCCACCCTTTCCTCAGTTCAAAAATAGAATCAAAAAAGAAATTCAAGTAAACAGCTGAAGGACACAGAGGCCTAGGAAAAAAATGAAATGAGGCCTTCTGTTTAATTTATGAGGTTTTCTAGGGTTGGGGTCCTAGGATCTGGGGTGGCTAGAGCTGAAGTGGTCGTGGGCAGTGTACTGGGCCACCCTGGCCATGTTTTCTATCTTCTTGACCTGTTTTCTGACCCATATACTTATACAGATCAAAGAGAGGGCCATGAAAATTTGGGCCCCAAAGAGCACTACAATGGGGTGTAGCGCCATATTTAATATGTTATCCGCGGACGGGGACCATCCCAAAAACACCTCCCACCAACTATAACCACCTGCGTTTTTAATGTCCACAGCGAGGTCTGCTATGGTGGCGCCATTGTGGGACACCTTGAGTGAGGCCTGGTCTCCGGCCTCCTTGATTTGCGTTAGTTTCTTATGCAAGTCAGGGTGTGTGAGCAAACTACGCAGTGCTTCCAGGCCTATTCCTAGTGGGACTGGAGTGAGAGAGTCATAGAGTTTGGGGGACAAGAACATCTCTTGTTGGGTCCACAAGGGAGTGGAGAACTGGAAATCACAACCACGAATGGTGGTTATGTTGCAGAAGCATCTGTTAATTTTTGGGGTCATAGGCTGTATTTGTTGGGTGTTGATGTACACATAATCACAGGCTGTCCTAACACAGACACAAGCTCTCCCCACATAGACTACAGTGGAGGAGACTTCTTCTACCACATCAAATTGGCACTGGCCCTCCATGCCTTTTCTGGGGGCCAGGCAAGGATGGTGTGGCTCGAAGGCCTGGTCTTCACAGATGAAGCCTAAAGGTTCCTTATGGGTGCAACCTTTGTCATTAATGGTTTGCCATCCTGTGGGGGTAGCTCTGGCCCACCGGTTACTGTCTCTGGCATATAAAATTGTATTGTTGCTTGCTTGCAGGCCTAAGGGAACTACTGGGTAGGCCGAGAAAGCCTCTTTCGCCAGTACTGTGACTACCACTAGATTCAGAGTCTGGGCCTTGGAGTCATAAGAGGCATTGGCTAAAGACCACCATTGCTCCAAATCTACTTCATTCCTGGTGAGGTTTTCTTTAAGTAGGCCTCTGACTTCCAGGGGAATGTGACCAGTCATGGCTTGCTTAATCATGCTCATGGCAGTGACAATATTTAGGGTCTGGGCTTGGGCACAGGCAAGGGCCAAAGAAATGTTTTTCTGTAGGGACTGAATGCCTCCTAAGAGGATACTGAAATCCTTTTCCATTATTTGCTCCCAGGCCACTAACAAGGGATTGGTGGAATGCTGCATTTCTGAGAGAAGGTCAAAGGACTGTATGATGGGCTTGCTCATTTTTGACATGTCAGAAGAGACCCTTGAGGCTTTGTTGGCTATGACCTCAATGTTGGCTGCATCTAAAACTGCTACTCCAGCACCTATTGGGGCGATCCAGTCGGTCAGACCTCTTTTAGAACGTTTAGGGTAGTCTTCCCTTTCCATAGCACTAGCCATTTGTCCCAGCCCTGCTGAGTGGGCTGCAAAAGGGAGCACAAGCTGGATGGAAAGAGGTGCCTAGGTCTGCCATGCTGATCTTTATCTTCTTTACTGACATTTGGGGTTGAATTAGGACAGTCTCCCTTTGATTAAATTTAAGGGTATGGGAGCCTATCACTGGGTAGTTTAATTTTAGCAGGGGATCTACATTTTGAATTAAGGGGTCAAAGGTCAATACAGTACTGTTGCCTTCTCCTATGGAAAGAGTATAATTCCCTTCTTGATGGGTGGCCTGGAAGGTTACAAGGCCAAGGGAGTTAAAGTGGAATTCCTTAGAGGTGTTAGGGCAGGGGGATCCTGTTAGGCCTAGGGCCCAGTCTGGGGGACCTTGCTGGGTTAGTTGAGTAGCATTAATAGCCCAGCTGAGAGGATTCCAGGTGATGCCTGGTAAACTCTGGTTCTGTCCTGAGGGATCAGTTAAAGTGATTGGAAGCACTCTGTCTCCATCTAGAAAGAGATGAGATCCAATGGCCACTACAACCTTTAAGGGGTCCCCTATGTTCCAGACTGCTGCAGAAATTTGGGCCACTTCACAGGTGGAGTCCTCCTCTAGGTCAGGTGGTGGCAGGTTTGGATATTTAACCCTGCACAGCATATACACCATCTCATCTATGGTATTTTGTCCAGAGGGGCAGATCAATACCTTCTGGCCTGTAGTCTCACTGGCACAGTTGATAAATAGTGAGGGAGAGCACCTACGAATTTCCAGGTGTGTTTTGAACCTGTAGGTTCTTGGAGGGAGTAGGTGGGATTTTTCCTGTCCTGTTAGGATGCAGGTCAGGTACCTCTTAGGCATACTGGCTCCTTCACATCTCCACCTGTGCAATGTGGCATTATGATTAGGAGGTAAAGAAGCAGCAGTCTGCCCTATTAGGAATGGCACTATACTCAAAAGAAAAATCATACTGTCAGGTTTTGAAAAATCAAGTAGATCCAGTCATTCTTGCACAAAGAAAGGTTTATTGGATTATCTTGCTATAAACCCACAGTAGGAGGTCATTGTCAGGAATAGGGGGCAAAGCACAGCAAGCTAACTTATAGTATGATGCAATGAAGCGCCTAGCAAATAGAACTTGAGCACTCGCGCGGGAACTCCCGGCGGGAGAAATACTTCATGAGCGGGAGACTACTCCCCCCTCCCCTTGCCTTCCCAGGACTGGAAAATTCTCAGCTACACAAGAATAGCCCAAAGCCTACATTCAAGGCCACCGTGATAAGGAGAAGCGGCAGGGAAGAAGCTCCCACGTTTCTGCCTGCATACCTACGCAAGCGCATAGCGGGGTTAGGAAACATACAACAATGGATTCAGTGAGAAACATCAAACGCAAGTTTTTCTTACATTCTGCCCTTCCCAAAACACCACCCACCCGCCACTTAGGAAGGAGAGAACCCCCGGGTTTGTGAGGGTATCGATTGTGAAAGTTTCGCAAGTGTTCAGGTGCATTGATATCTGAAACTTTCACCCATTCTTTATGTTGGGGCCCGAAATGTACCCATTGGATCAGGTACAGAAGTTGTCCACGTAAAACCTTAGAGTCAAGGATATCTGCAATCTCGTAGTGTTCCTCATCATCAATCATCAGAGGGGGGAGGCTCCGGCATCGCAGTTTGCCATTTAGTCGGGGGTAACGCAGGTTTGAGGAGGCTGTAATGGAAAATTGGATGTATAGCTTTAAGAGACTTAGGCAGATCTAGCTGAACAGTCACTGGATTTATACATCTTAACACTTTGAAAGGACCGACAAATTTCCAAGCCAGTTTTCTGGACTGTTGCTGCAACTTTAAGTTTTTTGTAGATAGATAGACAGAGTCCCCTGGTTTCAGATTCCATCCCCCTGCTCTTTTTTTATCTGCTTGTTTTTTGTACTGTGCCTTGGCTTCATTCAAAGTCTCAACAATTAGGGGCCAAGACTCGCGGAAAGTTTTACACCATGCTGAAGCTTTCCCCACGCCTTCCCCGGTTGCAAGAAGGGGAGAGGGGGCTGTCATAACCCATGGCCGCTTTGAATGGTGACATCTTCGTTGAAGCGTGCCATGAATTGTTGTATGCAAACTCCGCTAATGGCAGTAAATCAACCCAATTGTCTTGTTGATAATTAGAAAAACATCTCAGGTATTGCTCCAATGTCTGGTTTACTCTCTCCGTTTGCCCATCAGTTTCAGGGTGATAGGCAGTACTGAGAGCACGTTCAATACCCATGAGGGTCATTAATTCCGACCACAATTTAGAAACAAATTGACTTCCCCTATCGGATATTATTTTCAGTGGTAATGTATGTAGTCTGGCAATGTGTTGAAGGAATGCCTTAGCCAAAGCCCTGGCAGTTGGCAAACCGGGGAACGGTATAAAATGCGCTTGCTTTGAGAACAAGTCTACCACCACCCAAATGACCGTCATCTGTCTAGAAGGGGGAAGATCAGTGATAAAGTCCATCGAAATTACTTCCCAGGGTCGGGTCGGGGTGGGGAGAGGCTGCAGGAGACCTGGAGGTTTCCCCGGTCGATTTTTACAACGGTTGCATGTTGGGCATGACTGTATATAGAGTGATAGATCCTGTTTCATTCGGGGCCACCAGAACCCACGCTGCAGAAGTTTTAAGGATTTCACATATCCGAAGTGCCCTGCAGATTTTGAGTCATGAACTGTTTGCAACATTTGGGATCGAGTGGCTGCAGGGACAAACATCTTATTCCCCTTAAACCAGCAACCGTTTGGATCACATCTCACATCATCCCTGCCTTGCAACTCACTTGTCTCTTGCGGGGTGATGTCAGTGAGAAATTGTTTCTCCCAGGGTAAGGTTTGGATAAGATTCTCTGAAGTTCGTTTGGCTTTGCGGGTTACAACTGCACCAACCAGTTGTTCTGGGGTAAACATAGACTCTTGTACCTCCACCCTCTTACTGAAATGTTGGGGAAGACGGGAAAGAGCATCCGCCAGGTGATTAGCCTTCCCTGGAAAGTGGTGAAGAGTAAATTGAAACTTGGAGAAGAACTCAGCCCACCTAAATTGTTTAGCATTTAAATTTCGGGGTTTCCGCAGTACCTCAAGGTTTTTATGATCAGTCCATATTTCAAACGGTACTTGGGAACCCTCTAACCAGTGTCTCCATGTGATTAATGCTAAACGTATAGATGCAGCTTCCTTATCCCAAATGGGCCAGAACCTTTCAGTATCATTGAATTTTCTTGATACATAAGCTAGGGGTTGTAGCTGTCCCTGCGCGTTCTCTTGTAAAATCACCCCACCCATAGCAGTATCTGATGCGTCAACTTGGACCACAAATTTCTTTGTCTCATCGGGGTGTGCTAGTATAGGCTCAGACGTGAACAGCCGTTTTAATTGATCAAATGCAAATTGACACTGAGGCGTCCAGTTCAAAGGGGCCCCCGGCATTGAAGCCTTGGATCCCTTCCCCTTAGTCTTTAGAAGTTCGGTGAGGGGGAGGGCAACTTGGGCAAAGTGGGGTAAGAATTGACGGTAAAAGTTGGCGAAACCGAGAAAACTTTGGAGCTGTCGTCTGGTTTTTGGAGGCTCCCACATTACAACATCCTGGACCTTCTTTGGGTCCATTTCCAACCCCTCAGAGGATATGCGGTACCCCAGAAAGTCAATACATTCCTGATGAAATTCACACTTTGACAGTTTAACGAACAGTTTGTTGTCTAAAAGCCTTTCCAGTACTTTTCGCATGAGGATGGTGTGGGATTTTAGGTCTGGGGTATAGACCAAAATATCATCCAAGTAAACGACCACCCCCTTGAATAAGTAGGGGTGTAGGACCTCATTGATTAAGTTCATGAAGACCCCTGGTGCCCCTTGTAAACCGAATGGCATCACCCGATATTCAAATTGCCCCAGCGGGGTATTAAATGCAGTTTTGTACTCATCCCCTTCTCTGATGCGAACTCGAAAATAGGCATCTCTCAAATCCAGTTTGGAGAACACTTTCCCTTTTGCCACCTCTGCCAATAAGTCTTTAATGAGGGGCATTGGGTAGGCATTGGTTGCAGACACTGCGTTAAGACCCCGGTAATCCGTGCAGAGTCTGAGCCCCCCATCTTTCTTTTTACAAAACAATACAGGTGCTGCGAAAGGGGATGACGCTGGCCTGATAAATCCACGAGCCAGATTTTTATCAATAAAGCGGCGCAGTTCTTGCTTCTCACCAGGACTCATGGCATAAATTTTCCCTTTTGGCAATTTCTGCCCCGGAAGAATTTCAATAGCACAGTCAGAGTTGCGATGGGGGGTAGTTCATCCGCCTCCTCCTCCTCAAAAACTCTAGTCAAATACTGGTAATCCCTAGGGATGCGGTTCAGGTCCTCCATTGCTAAGCAAGCGCGTGGAGGTTCATTGCAGGGAAGGTTCCCCCACCCTGGGTCCCATTTATGTTCTGTACATTTCGGTGAGATAAATTGAACATCCCCCTCTTCCCATAGAATGTAAGGGTTATGTCCATGCAACCAAGGGCTACCCAATACTAAGGGAAATTGGGCTTGAGGAGCTATCACAAATGAACGTAGCTCCCAGTGGGCACCAATGCCTATTCTTAACGGGACAGTCTCAAATCGGCATGGTTCTTTCATTGGAGACCCATCCATCTGTGTGAAAGTTATTGGGTCTTTCAAGTTGACCACGGCTGCCTCCAGCCCTACCACCATAGACGGGTTTATGAGGTCCCTCCCACACCCCGAGTCAATGAGGGCTCGAACCCGAATGTGGGTCATCATTGCTGGGTTCATTACTAGGACAGTCACAAAGAAGAGAGAGGGGTAATTGCTCACCAGTTTAGGCGCCTCAGGTGTTGGGTCCTGTTGTGTAGCGCCATTCACAAACAGGACCATTTCATTTCCCTGCACCTCATTCTCTTCCTCCAGCAAGAAGGTATCCAGTTGGTCCGGCCCCGCGAAAAGGGCCCGTGGGTTGCGTGGTTTTGCAGTGCCTTTCTTCGGGGTGGGGTTCATCCATCTTCTGGGTTCTTCTTGTTGTAGGGCCCGATTGGAGTCTCCTTTCGGGCAAGCCGCTGCAAAGTGTCCCTTTTCCCCACACCGCAGGCAGAGTCCCTGCCGCATACGCTGATCCCTCATTCCACTTGGGGTGGTTGCCGGTTTGGACTTGGCTTGGCCCGCCGTCGAACTCGGACGGTTGTAACCAAACGATGAGTCCAGTTTCATCATGCGTAGACGACTCTCGGCCTTCTCGGCTTCCTCCATCCAACCTTGGAGAGTGCGAGGCTGCTGAGAGCTGAGGATGTTATTGCGGATGTCTACTGCTAGACCCATTCGATATTGTTGGGCCAGAACCGCATCAGTCCAATCCCGAATTTTCACAGCATGCCTTTGAAACTCCCTGGAATACTCTCGCACTGAGAGTTTACCTTGTCTGAAGGTACGAAGGAAAGCTTCTGCCTTTTCCGCCGCCCCCGAATCCTCGAAGCGGTTTCTCAAAGCCCACATGAAGTCATCTACATTCCCCAGCTCCGCAGCCTCCAGATCATGGAGAGCAACATACCAGCTTGTAGCACTCCCTCGGAATCTGGATGCGATAAACTCCACCTGCTGTTCTTCATCTGGGAAAACATGGCCCCATCTTTGGATAAATTTTCCGACTTGCAATATGAAAAAAGACACAGTCTCTGGATCTCCATCAAATGTGATTTCAAGCATATCCTTAGGTCGGATTACTGGGGGGCCTGCGCCATAACCTGGATCGGCTGCATAAGAGGGACCGGAGCAGGTGGTTGGGGCGGAGGTGCAGCAGGCGGCTGGGGTGGCCCTGGTTGGCCTGGCCCTGGACCTGGTGCTGGTCCGACTGGTGGAGGCGGAGCTGGTGCCGGCCGGCCCGGTCCTGGACCCGGAGGTGCTGGTTGACCCGGTCCTGGACCCGGAGGTGCTGGTTGGCCTGGCCTCGGACCCGGAGGAGCAGGAAGTGGTCGTCCCGGTATCAACGGTGGCGCCGGGGCCGGTGCTGGTCTAGGCTGTGTCAGCGGATGCGCCCGAATAGCTTGGTCCATCATCTGTGGTAGAGATTGCATTAGCTTGCTCATGTCCTTCACCAGACGTCGGGTATCCTCTTGGATAGAGTCCATGCGAGCGACGGTATCTGGCCCCGACCCAGTTCGGGGAGATCCTCGAGGTAC
The DNA here is from genome assembly GCA_029375565.1 of Gekko gecko. Classification (NCBI taxonomy): domain Eukaryota; kingdom Metazoa; phylum Chordata; class Lepidosauria; order Squamata; family Gekkonidae; genus Gekko; species Gekko gecko. Next base: position 129,645,653 of record JAPDNY010000009.1, read on the forward strand.
TCTCCCCTGGGGAAGGCCAAAACTGCCTCTGGGATCAATCAAACTGTCTCGGCTTTGGCTCCCCGGCAAAGTCCATGTCGACTGGGTGGTATCCAACAGGTTCTTTGACCAATCGCGTGACCTACGATAGGTCACCCCTTTATCCCATGGCGTTGGGACTCCGGGCACATAGGTTCGGGGAAGCGCTCCTCCTTGAGATGGCAGGTGCCCGGCCGGGCTATAGACTGGGAGAGCGTACTGAACCCCCAATGTGCTTAATACTGGCGGGGTCAACACTCCGGCTCCCGATTGTGATGCTGGTGCGAGCACAACTGTGGTAGTAGTCACCGGCACTATAGTGGTGGTCGGGAGGGTGACCACTGCAGCCGCCACAGTGGTAACAGGAACCGTGCTCCCTAAGGTAGCGGCCGCCGCCGCTGCGCCTGTGGCTCCTGGAGTGGCCGTCGCCGCTGCTGCCCCCGTGGTACCTGGAGTAGTTGTTGCTGTCGCTGCGCCGGTGGCTCCTGGACTGGTAGCCGCCGCAGCTGCTCCCGTGGCTCCCGTACCCGCTCCGCTCATCTTGGTAGACGGCGGAAACTGACGGTAGTGGGAATGATGATTCCTGACAATTTCTGTCAGGTTTTGAAAAATCAAGTAGATCCAGTCATTCTTGCACAAAGAAAGGTTTATTGGATTATCTTGCTATAAACCCACAGTAGGAGGTCATTGTCAGGAATAGGGGGCAAAGCACAGCAAGCTAACTTATAGTATGATGCAATGAAGCGCCTAGCAAATAGAACTTGAGCACTCGCGCGGGAACTCCCGGCGGGAGAAATACTTCATGAGCGGGAGACTACTCCCCCCCTCCCCTTGCCTTCCCAGGACTGGAAAATTCTCAGCTACACAAGAATAGCCCAAAGCCTACATTCAAGGCCACCGTGATAAGGAGAAGCGGCAGGGAAGAAGCTCCCACGTTTCTGCCTGCATACCTACGCAAGCGCATAGCGGGGTTAGGAAACATACAACAATGGATTCAGTGAGAAACATCAAACGCAAGTTTTTCTTACACATACTTACTTCTCCCAGCTGCAGATTTGGTCTTCTGATGACTTCCTGCAAAAATGATCAGGGGGGATAATATGTATGGGGGTTCCTAATTATGCATGCTGTGGTCGACTCGCGTGTAAAAACGGCACAGCAGGCTTTCCCTTTAAGCTATGGGCTGGAGCGTCCCTCTTAGCTCTTTTTTCCTTTTAAAAATTCCCGCTTGAGCGCACAAGCGGCAAAACGGAGATTCAAACTGCCTCTATTTTCCTGTAGCGGGGCTGGTTAGCTAAAGCAGGCAATTTTCCAGCCCTTAGTGGCAAGGTTCCCACTGGGGTCTCGAACCGGCACCCTTTGGATGGCCAGGCCAAGCGCTTAAGCTTTGGCGCCACGGCTCTGCCTTGGCTCCTTGCATTGCTCCGGGCGTATTTGTTTCATTTTCACTTCCCTTGCCTAGAATCGCAGGCAGCGCCTCGCGGTCAGCGGACGCTTTCTAGAGGCGGGAAAAGGTTGGGAGGGTCTATTCCAGCCTTGGGCACATAAGAGGGGCTTGACTAGAAGGTTACTGCGGCCAGCGTTTAGTTCGGGGACGCTTCAGAGGGAAGCGCTAAAATTAGGCTTTCAAAAAAAAAAAAAAATTCTTTTCCTGGGTTTCGAACCAGGGGAGCTTTGGCTTGGTAGGCTTGTGCGCAGCCTTCTGAGCTATTCGGTTCCTTGCAGGGAACAGGGCTCCTGGTGCTTATATCACGGCTTCTGCCGTTTCTCCTTCCCAGCTTTTCTAATGAGGGTTATTAGTTTAAACAAGGTTGGCTTGACCCCTAATTTCCTTCGAGACTTATCCATGGTCCGGGGCTCGTAGGAGGGGACTTAAGTGGTCGTTTGCATATGCAAGTAGCCACCCTCGGGGGATTATGGGTTGTTTGGGGCAATTTTTAATTACTAATAACTTTTGATCGGGGCTGAACTTTCATTTCGGACCACGGGGAAACTTTCCAGGAGGCTTGTCTCTCCTGGGGGCTGGGGAGACTGAGTTGGTCACCATGACCATAATACTACTCGTTCGCCTAGGCTCCCCTGGATCTGGCTGAGAAAAAATAAGTTAGGGTTTTCTCTCCCCTCCCCTCTTGTCTCATAACTCAGGCACCACAAGGACCACACGTCACCACCACGTCATCGGCTGGTCATTCACAACTATCCAATTTTTGGAGGTTCCCACCTAGTGGGAACCACTATGTCTGGTTAAAAATAGAGGAAGAAAAAAAACTTTCCTTGCCCCTCAAACTTCAGGGCAGGCTTTGGCCTTTCCTGAGTGGCAAGGTCCCATGGATGGCTTAGGCCATTAGTGGTGTCCATAGTCTCTTTAGCATCCCTTGTCAATCAAGGGGGATGCCTTGTGCTCTGCTAGTTGCTGGGCAGATTAGGGAGCCCGGCAACCTTTTTGTTGCTAGGCAGATTAGTCTAGTAACATAGGGAGACTTAAATAATGCCTAAAAATCAGAAAAATTCAGGAAAAATTGCCAAAAATATTCCAAAAATTATACAAAAATTCTGAAAAATTATAAAAATATGCAAATTTATTAAAATTTATTAAAATTTATAAAAATTCTAAAAATGCCCAAAAATGGTCCGAAATGACTGTGCAACCCCTAAAATCGTTCTAATTGCTTCCTAACTTTTATGACCTTCTGCAATTGGTTTTAACTGATTGGTGCAGGTGCAGGATTCTCTTCTCTGCTCTACCCTTGCTTCTGTCTCTCTCTCACCCCCCCTTGTTTCTTTAGACCGTACAGTCTGAAAGAAACATTTTAAAGGGTCATGAACGTCTCTGCGAGGGTGTAGAGAGCAGGCATTTTTAATGGGTCGCAGAGGGAAATCTGCCTGAGGGGAACTGGAGGCTCAGGTGAGGATGTAGCCTCGTTCTCTGGGTCTGGTGGCTTAGGGGTGGAGTGGGGACCGGATCTCCCTTCCAGAGCTTGAGCTGGGAGGAGTGGAAGAATTTGTGCCACGTTTCCCCTTTCTTGCGAGGAATGGCAACTTTGTAAACTGCAGGGCTGACTCTCGCAATTATGGGCACTGGCCCTTCCCACTTTGCAGCTAGGGCATGTCCTTTTCTGGAGAACTTTCTGTAGAGGACTTGCTGTCCTGGGTCCCACACTTGTGGGTTGCGGACCCAGCCTAGCTTTTTATCCACAGCGAGTTGGCTTTGACCGAGCATGCGCGCTACTTGTAGGTGGATGGTGAGGATTTCCCTAGTGAGGTTTTGTACCCAGAGGTCATTTGCGACCTTGGACTCAAAGGAGGCCGGAATGTCTGAGTCTATCCAGAAAGCCTCTGGTAGACGCATCTTTCTCCCAGTCATGACCATATGAGGGGAGTAACCGTGCGTAGCGGTTGTCCCTCTGATGGCCATGAGAATTATGGGAAGCTTTTCGTCCCAATTTCTCCCTGTGGACTTCACCATCTTGCGGAGGGCCTCTTTCAAGGTGCGGTTAGTCCGCTCTATGGCGCCTGAAGACTGGGGATGTCCGGCGATGTGGAACCTTTGCTGTACACCTAGGGCGTGGCAGAGCTCTTGGGTGACCTCACCAACGAAATGCCCGCCGAGGTCGCTATCTACGACCCTAGGAATTCCCCAGCGAGAATATAAATTATTAAATAAAATTTTGGCCGTAGTAGTGGCAGAATTGTCTTTACAGGGAAAGGCTTCAACCCATTTTGAGAAGGGGTCAATGACCGTCAGGCAGTATTTATTTCCTCTTGGAGTGGTGGGTAGGGGACCAATAAAGTCGATTTGTATTCGTGCCCAAGGTCCTTCTATTCTTTGATGTTGGATGGGTGCCTTAGGTCCTGAAGGATCGGCATTAACCATCGCACAGGAGAGGCAATTGGTGACCCATTGGTCTACAGAATGACGCATTCCTGGCCACCATCCTACATCCTTAACTCTTTCCAGGGTTAAATCCTTTCCTCTGTGCCCCTGGTCATGGATGAATTGGATCAGATCTGCCCTGACTTCGACTGGAACTACCCAGTGTTTTTCTCCTGTGGAATCTATGGCCCAAACTACTCCTTCCTGCTCCTCAATTTTATATTTGCCTGAAGGATCTTTGCCCTTTTGCAAAAGGTCTGCTACATCGGCATCATTACGTTGTAATTCTCCCAAGTCAATAAATATGGGAGGAATCTCGGGTCTGTTGTGAGCGGCAGCTCTGCGCGTGGTGACTGGCTCAAGAGGAGCTGTGGGCTCGGGTGGGGGAGTTCCAAGGGTAGCGGCTTCTTTGGCTAACAGATCTGCTTGGTCGTTCCAATATGCGACCTCTGTGGAATTCTTTTGGTGGCCTTTCACATGAGAAATTTGGGTGGGAGCCGTTCTTTCATGGAGGAGATCCACTATAACTAGCCAGATCTTTAAATGTGCTATAGGCTTTCCTTCACTATTCCTCCAGTTTTGTCTCTGCCAATGTGGGAGCCAAATTGTGGCAGCTTTAGCTGTCCAATCTGAATCAGTGAAGATAGCAAGGGGGCAATCGAGTGGCTCAAACTGCATAACTGCACGGAGAGCTTCCACCTCAGCTGCTTGGCTGGAGTGGGGTCTCACGGCTTCCTGCAGGGTGGCGCCGTCGTGGACTCGGATGGCTCCGAAGCCAGTGTGGGGTGTCCCGTCAACGTGGAAGGATGAGCCATCGCAAAACCAGCAGATGAAACCGTTCTGCCTGGCTTCTTCGAATGACACTCCCCACGTTGCGGGCCATGGTGTGTGGTCCACTACGGGCAAAGGGCACTCGTGTTGCTCCCCAGTTACTATCAGACCGTATGGGACTGGTGGCTCATTTTGCTCCCGCTTATATTCTACTCCCTTGTTCACTAGAGCTAAGGTCCATTGTGCAATTCGAGCGTTGGAAACCTGCCCATCCTGGATTTTACCCGAAAGAATGTATTTCAGAGGGGTGTGTGTCGTTTGGACTACGACTTTAGCTCCTCCTATTATAAATTCCCAGTGGGTAAGGCTCCACACAAGGGCTAGGCACACTTTCTCGCAAGGGGTGAATTTCATCTCTACAGGAGAGAGGTTCCGGGAGGCGTAAGCAATGACTCGTTGGGCTCCTGCCTGATGTTGTAGGAGGGTGGCTCCTATACTGCGCTCAGAGGTGGCTAGTTGGATGTAATATGGCTGATTCGGATCTGGATGTGCTAGGGCTGGAGCAGAGGCGAGGCTCTGTTTTAGGATGGCAAATGCATTCTGTTGCTCTGGTCCCCATTGCCAGGGAGTGTTCTTCTTCAGCAAAGCATATAGAGGGCGCGCCTTATCAGAGAAGGACTCTATAAAATCCCGGGAGAAATTAAACGTTCCCAGGAGGGCTCTCAGTGAAGGCACATCGGTAGGGGCAGGAAGTTTGGCTATCACCTCCATCCGCTGAGTATCAGGGGTTCTCCCGTGGGGTCCTAGTGTGAGTCCAAGGTATTTGACTTGGGTCTGCACTAGTTGAGCTTTTTCCCTGCTAGCCTTGAACCCTGTCTTTTGAATGAGGCCCAGGACCTCTCTGGTGATTGCAATCACTGTCTCAGCGTCAGGGGCGTGGACCAAAATATCATCCACATAAGAAAGCACGTGGTCTCTGGAGGATGGTTGGAGGTGCTCCCACATCTGCACCACGTGGGCGTGGCAAATACTGGGACTGGAGTGGAAACCCTGAGGAGTCCTTTTAAAGGCGAATTGCTGCCCTCTAAAGGTGAACGCAAATTTGTACCAGCAGGACTCGTGTAACTTGATGGAGTGAAATGCATTCGCAAGATCAATGACACTATAAAAGCGTGATCCCGCAGCAATGGCTGCCAGTATTTCATTGTATTTAGCCACAACAGGGGCAACTGGTGGAGTCACTGCGTTTAGCGCACGAAAGTCCACGGTCATCCTCCATGTGGTCCCATCTGCCTTCAGGACTGGCCACAAGGGGGCATTGCAGATAGACTGCATGGGTATGATAACGTCCCATTCCAAAAGTCCTTTAATGGTCTTCGCTATGCCTGCTTCGGCCTCAGCGGGATATTTGTACTGTTTCTGTGGTGGGGGATCTCTGCCTTCTATGAGCACACACGCATTCCGCACTGTGCCACACTCGGCTTTGTCTTTGACCCACACATCTGGGAATTCACCCAGCCATGGGTCGTCTGCTATGGGGAGCACGGGGAGGGGCGCTTTTAGGGCCGCACAGCGGTGGACCGCATTGATCAAGCCAGGTCCGTCTGGAATGTGCCAAAGCAGACTGTTGGCCAGATCAATTGTGATCCCGTGCTCGCGGAAAAAGGGGACTCCTAAGATGCCGTCACCGTCGGCTCCCGGGCTATCACAGGCAGTCACGCTAGTGGAAAGGGTCCCTATGGATAGGGGCACGTCTTTCCAGACACGTGCGTCATGGTTACCTCCTGCAAAGCCCGCGAGTCGAATAGAGCGGTCTGTCTGGGTCCCTCTGGAAACTAATTGGGGACGGAGCACCGTAAGGGCTGCTCCGGTATCTACAAGGAGAGTGGCAGGCTGTGAGTTCCCTGGAGTCCCAACCCCAGCCTTCACGGTTGGTCTCCCCCAGGGATCCGGCTTAAGTCGCGCCAGAACACCCTTGGGGAGTACCTGGGACTCCGGGCGTCCCTATTTCGTAGCCTTTGCTACTGCCTCTACCAGCTCCAATGGAGCCACCACTGGATGCGTGGGGTACTGCTCCTGCTGCTCGCACTCAGCGAGGGCCTGGAACAGGACCGAGTCTGGCTGTTTATGGAATCTTTCCATTTCGTAGCCTCTCTCCTTTAAACGCATCCAGGCGTGCCACCGTAATGGCTCCTGGCCGTCTGGTGGGGTTTGGCGGGGCTGATTTCCCTGGTAGCGGGGTGCAGGGGTGGGCTGAGGCAGTTGAGGGTAGAGGGGTGCTGACGGCGGCAACTGGGGATAGAGGGGTGGCGGCTGTGGTTGCTGATAGGGTCCTGGCTGATAGTTGTCCCTGTAGGGAGCCGGAGGGGCGGAAGGCTGAAGGTGCGCCTGGGCTGGAGCGGGGTTATTCCGATAGTCCCGTCCGTTCCTTCCTTTTTGATAACCTCCTCCTCGAGGTCCTTTTCCTCCTGAGCGTCTGTTATCGCCTCGGAAGTGACCAGTGGCCGGATACTGGGAGTGGGGGCCGTGATTGGCATAGGTAACGGTTTGAATGGGTTCGTCCTCGCCTTTGTCTCTGGTTTTCCTGGTCCCTTTAACGGGTTTCAGAATACCAGTGCTGCGGAGCAGTGTGGCAACGCGCCTTATTTTGCGCTCCAATTCCTCCCAGGTGCCTTCGTTGGAGTCAGTAAGATTCAGAGCCAGCTGGGTTTGGGCTTGAAACCCTTGTACTAACGTCTCCCTGAAATCCCTGTCCTCAAAATTGGGGAGGTGGGTGGTATCATGGACGTCCACTGAATCAGATAGTACGGCGAGAAGCTGTTTCCTAGCTACATATGCCTCAGGATCCTCATTTGCCCCTTGTCTTTCCAACAAGAATAAAGAGGTTATTGTCCTGTGGGGATTTAGGTACGCGAGGACCTCTTTCATCCACTGGTATTTGTTTACCCCAACCAGGCCTCCTGCTGTGATGGCAGAATTAAGAGCCACCAAATCTGAGCCCGAAGCGCATCTACGGGCGAGCAGGGTAAGGTCGTCCCCATTGATGCTGTAATAGGAATTGGCCACGTCTGTCATCCACTGAACAGCGTTGTCCCTGGTGAAAGGGCCAACCTGTTCAGCAATGGCCTTCACCTCGTCCGGCTTCCACAAGGCCGTCTCTGTGACAATCTGAGTCGTCGTCTCATCCCCTGCCCTCGTGACCGTCTTTTTGGTCCGCACTGGGTTTAGTGGAGCCGCCATATTAGCAGAGCACTGGAGTGGAGCGCTGGCTTGCACTTCTCCTGCCTCGCTTTCAGGTGATTCCACTATACCACCAGGGTGGATGGCAGAAATTACCGCCTTTTGCAGACCCAGCTGCTCTTTTAGGGATTCAATTTCCCTCCTACAAGCCTCATGGTTAGCGATCTCACGCTTTTCCTGAGCTCGGTCCGCTAGGTATTTAGCGGCTCGGTGGGCTGACATTAAGTCCTTTTGGGCTTTTTCAAGACCAAGCTCAGCCTCGTCTGCTCTCTCTGTAGCAGAAGCGGCTTCTTTCCTTGCCTCTTGCAAGGAGTCAGCAAGCCCCTGCTTTTCTAGGATGAGGTTGAGCCTCTCCGTCCTTAAGCGGAGACTCTCCTCCTCATAGTCTCTGCGCAGCTCGCAGAGCTCACTCTTATGGAGGTCGTTCTGTCCCTCCATTTCTTGAGTGACCTGGTCCAGTCTCTTCTGGACCTCTTGAGTCTCAGCCTTAAGGGCAAGACTCTCTGCCTCATGCTCCGCCTGTTTGCGGGCCAAGGCCTCCTCATGTTGAGCCCTGAGCTTCTCTAGCTCCTGGCTGTGTTTTGCCTCTAGCTCTTTGCTAGCGGCTTCCTGTGCGTCGAGGGCCTCCTGTTGGCGCTTCAGGAGAGCCGACGCGTCCTGGAGCGCTGTGTACAGCGCCCAACACCCAAAGCGGTCCTTCGTGGACGCGTTAGGTTTCTTTTGGTCGCAAAAGTCTTGGAAGACATCCTTTGCAACCTTCAGGGGATCCGGACCTCGGAACGATCCAGGCTCCCACGGCGAATCACCTCTCTTAAGGAGCCACTTTTCCAGACGAGGCACAGGGCTCGTCTTACGAAACATGGCTTTGGGCTTCCCTGGCTTCCTATTTACTCTGGGGAAACCTTTTTATTTCTTAGTGCGCCTGCCTGGGCTCTGTGCTCAGACCTGCGCGTGAACAGGGAATTTCTTTACTCCCCGTTCCTGGACTGACCTTTTCAGTCCTGGAAAAGGGCACCTAGCCTATTTAGGTTTTGGGAAGGAGAGTGATCAGCTGCCCGATTCCCTAACAGGGTAACCTATTGAACCTGTTTCTGGAGGGTTTTGAGCTCTCGGCTCTGACCGGTAAACCACACCAAACCGGTTTAGGTTTTGAGCTTTCCTACGCTCTAGCAGGGATCACCATTAAACCTGCGGAGTTTTGGGCTTTCCTGGCCCTGACTGGTGTACCCCTAACCAGCAGAGTTTCTGGAGACACTATGCCTCAGCGAGATTTCCTCCGAACTCGCACTGACTCACGCTCTTAGCCGTGAGGCAAAGCAAAACAAAGAATCGCTTCCAAGGCTGGAAGGGTTGCAGAGTCGCGGCTCTTTAACAAGCGCGTCTCTCAGCTGTTCTGGCAGTTATTTTTGGCGGGAAAGTGGATGGCGTAGGGAGATGTTGATGCCGGCTGTTTCCCTACACTATCGCTCTGGGTCCCACCCACAAGATAGACCGTAAGATGGCTCGAGATAGCCTTGGGGCTTCGTGTGGGAGATCCCTTGCGTTCGGAACACCGCCGGTCACTGGCTAGTCCTAGCAGTCGGGTCCGGTGCGGCTGATCTCCACGACTCTCTGGTGCTTAAGGCACAGAGTCTCACACGGAAAGAGGTGAAGGGGTAAAGCCTCCCAGATAGAGTGCTCGCTAGAGCCAATCACACAGACAGAAACCTCGCACACAAGCCTGTTCCAACACTCCAGCGGGGGTTTCCTCCACGTCTGACCGTCAGAACGACACGTGTCGACTCTCGTGTGCGTTCAGACGTTCAGGGTGTTGCCCGCGTTACTCCACCACTTTGTTAGCCTGATTGCGCGTTATTATGAATAATAACGAGGGGAATTATATTGATTATTAATAAGCAATCAGCTGCGAGAGCGAACACCAATGTATACAGAGGTCAGCCCCGCCGGGAGGAGTTGGTAACAGACCAGGAGACTTTTATGATTGAAAATAAAGTCTTTTACTGAGGTTTGCCACACACAAACAATTACACAAGCTCACACACAATTATTCAAGTCCTAAGAAATACAGAGAGAGGTAAGCACATTTGCATTAGCAGGTAAGTCGTTGGTGGGTCATATTTACCAGTCGAGTCCTGTAGAGCGTTCCTCAGGAAAAATGGAGGGGAAAGAAACTAAGAAAAATGGGGCCACGCGGTCTGACCAGCAGATTGTCACGTGGAAACTCGGCCTGCAGACCAGAGTTTAAAGATGGAGGTAAGGGTTGGGGGATAGCAAGCTGGACATAAGAGGGTCAAAGGTTCGATAGGGGTCGTAGTAGAGAGAGAGGCCTGTGGTCTGGCATCCCCTTATAAGCAGGAGGGTGGGGGCTGGTTACCTCCCTGATTCCCGCCTCCTGGTAGTCCGTCCCTGAAAACACCCTATTGGTTGGAAGATGTAGGGGAGGTGTGTGGAGGTGTGCCTGAGGGATGGTCAATACTGAGAGCTAGAAACTTACTCATGTCTGACACCAGGTGATAGCTAGGATGAGTCATTCAGCCACTTCTATTGTGTTGTTGATGGCATTAGCCCGGCTGTTGATGGCTCTCAATCAGTAACTAGGCAACGATGAATAGATTCTGCCAGGGCTACGTGAGGTCTGGCATGTGAAGGTGGGGGGAGGGAAAGAGGCTGCCTGCTGTAGAAGGAACTCTCAATGGCGTTTTTGGAGTTCCTATTTCTGGTATTTTACTGTGCTTTTTGTGTGTACTGGTTTTATTTCATATTTCCTTCATGAGAAACAGGCTGGTAACCTCTGCTGGGCACTGGAGCTGCTGGGCTGGTCAGGAGAAACGTCTCTTGCCTGGGTGCAGTCTCTGCTGGCATCTGGGAAGGTTACCATGTGGTTCAGTTCCTTACACACGCACTGGCACAGTTTATTATTTTATTGCAGTCCAAAAAGAGGCTAAAAAGCCTTGCAGGGCAACAGGATGTTCAGTGGAGTGAAGACCTTTGGGGAACTTGAAAGCTTACTTGCTTCAAGGTTATTGTTTGTTATTAGTCCTGATTTTAAAAAAGTTTCTGTGTTGCTGTCTTGGTGAGGGGGTTTTCCCTAATGAGCTATGCTGGCTACTTGTGGTCTTTCTTTGGGGAATTAAGTCTGGGCTGCTTAGCAGTTGGACTTGTTTTGTTCCTATACAATTCTGAGAGTTGGAGGTAGACTGCTTTTCTACTAGGGTTGCCAGGTCTGGGTTAGAAAATACCTGGAGACTTTGGGGGTGGATCCAGGAGAGGGCAGGGTTTGGGGAAGGGAGGGGCCTCAGCATGGTACAATGCCATAGAGTCCACCCTTGTTCCTTGATTTGTGTTTTTCTGTTTGAGAAAATCAGAGATTGTGTTACCTGTTCTCACAATTAAAACAAAAATTAGCAATTTCAAATGTTGTGTTTTTTTCATTTTTCCTAAAATGTACTTATGTTTGAAAATTGGTGGGTGTGTGTGGGGGGGGCAGAAGGTAGTCTTGTCTAGTGTGCAAGAAAACCTGGCACTGGCCCTGCCTGTGGGGTAGGCTAGGTTGTGTGTGGCTGGCTCAAGGTCACTCAGCCTGCTTCCATGGCAGACCGGGGATTTGGACTCTAACCACTATGCCGTGTTAGCTTTCAAATATGCTGAGAAGCAGAAAATGGTTCCATTCTGGTTAAAGACCTCAGGAAAGGAGAAGACCTTTTTCTGCTTAAGAGCCTGCAGAGCTGCTATCCAGCAGGGCAGAGAATCCTTACATGTGTACATATGCTAGCTGTACCTGGAATCCTCTCTGCTCGGGATGCCAGCCTCCAGATGGGATCCTGTGGAATTACAGCTCATCTGCAGACTACAGAGATAATTTCCTCTGGTGAAAATGGATACTTTGGAGGGTGGAATCTGTGGCTTTGTACCCCACTGAGGTCCCTGTCCTCCCCACGCTCCAAAACCCAAATCTCTAGGAGTTTCCCAACCTGGATCTGGCTACCACACCCCTTGCTGAAGGCCTGAAGGACCTGGCAAGCCTACTCTCTGCCCATGAAAATTATACAAATTAGACATTGAGTGACCTGAAAATGTTACATTTGGGAGATGTGTTGGAACTGCTGACCTCATATCCTATCGGAGCTTCCCTCTCAAGCTCTCCAAATGTCCTCCACTTATTTCTTCACTTTTATTTATTTATTTAAAACATTTCTATGCTGCCATTCCAGCACCTTGAATTGGCCCAGAAGCAAATTGGGAGCCAGTGTAGACAGAAAAGAACTGGAGTGATATGGTTTCTTGGACCCACTCCAGTCAAAATTCTGGCCACAGCATTCTTTCCATCCCCTGGTTTGTGAAAACTCCCCTTTCATTCCTTCAGACTGCCTTCTCTACTTTCAAACTGTTAATTGTTAGCAAAGTAGTAAATTGTGGCAGTAGTGGGGCAAGCAAAATGGGAGCTGACAGAGGAAAATGCAGCCATAACACCTGCAAGAACATTCTATTGTCTGGCTTGATGAATTGCAAGTTGTGCCTGCCCGGACCTCTTGCAAAACCAGCACTAAGTTCCACCTCAAGACCTGCTTCTTTAGCAAAGTGTCAGCCCTAACTGACTGGTGGCTGCCTTGTCCAAATTGTGTAACTATAACCATACAGCAGATGCTCCTCCATCAGAAAATTTGAATTCCTCATACTTGGTGTAACATCTGGCAACTGTTCCTTCATGCTACAAGTACCTGAGGGACAGATGCATTGGCTTTGCTGGTTTAGGAAGAAGGATTAGTGCTTTGTGCTTTTGAAGCAGTTTTTTTCCAGGTAAGCTCGCCAGCTCTGAGTTGGGAAATACCTGGAGATTTTTGGGGTGGAGCCTGAGCAGTGGGTGTTGCCTTCTGGCACACTTCTGGTGATATCAGGGGGTGTGGCATATGCAAATGTATTATGATAATAAGTTATGGTAATGAGCTCCTGCACCTCTTTTTCTATGAAATGACCCCTGGTTATATTCAGCATGTAAGAAGTGGCCAAAGGCTGACTGTTGACAGTTCTGAAGGCACTTGAAGAAGGTATGCAGGTTTTGCTGAGAGAGGAGGAGCTACTGCTGGCAGTGATCTTATTTGACCAATTATCCTTAGCAGCTGTTACTCAATGGAAATGAATGTGGAACCACCCAGGATGTACAGTTCCAAGATTTTTAAATGGCATTTTTCTTTAAATGGAGCCTGAGGCTTGAAGGGGACCAGTATGGGCAGGAGAGGAGTTTTTAACTGAATCTGCCAGAAGCTGTCTTAGGGACCATAACCACATCATATGGCAGGAACTTCCACACTAACTCACTGGAGGGTTGTTGTTGTCTTTGTCTCTTATTATAAGCATGCAGGTCCATCATCAGTTGAACAAGAAAACAAAAAGGTCAAAAACTTCTTAGCTAGTAGTGGTCCTTTCTGTTAACATGAAAGCAAACAACTTCAAACTTTCTTTGATGGTTGTGATTTTTTTTTAAAAAAATAGCGTTATTGGGTAATTTTCAGACTTCTTAACAGCCAGAACCTGATTACTTCTCATATGGTAAGTGGAGTTAATTTATAATACTAGAGTCACACATGTATTTTTCCTTCTTTCAAAATCAAGAGAATTAATTTTCCCATTCTTCATTCCCTGTCATGCCAAGGGATGCCCCCCCACACACACACTGAGGACCTTCATTTTGGATCCCTGTACACTTGCAAATCTTAGCATGGGCCTAGCAATGAAAAATGGAGTCTAGATCAAAGTGATAACAAAATGACAGAGAGTCACGCTGCAAGGAATGTGATGCAACTCCTCCATTAATCATGCAAAAGCCATATCTGGTGGGAGTCAACTGAAGAGCCTTTTCCCCAAGGATCTAAGAGGTTCCCTCCCCTATAATCTGGCTTTAATAACAACCCCAATAATCAGGACAGGTCAGCCCCAACCACTGCCTCCTTATCTTAAATGCTAGACATCATGTAAGTGCCACTCCATCATGTAAAATACTTGGCCATCTACTTGCCTATTGAAACTCTCAATCTCCCTAAAGAAACACTTCTCCTTGATACTTTTATCTGTAATGCAAAAGAAGCAACAATGTACACACACACAAAAAACCCTTTTGAAATTAGCTCATCTTTGGAGAGATGGACTTTTTACCACTCCAATATTCCAGTGCCAACACCTTTTCCCCTCCTCAATCTTAGCAAAAATGTATAAAAAGTCATTTCTCAGTCCATCCAATTCATAGCAGGCTTTGGATCCCACTCTGCTACCCCAGCTGTATAGTTGGCTCTTCTACTTTTCCACCTTGTTCTGCTGCACTTCTCCAGAGCTGCCCAAATGCCAGAAGGAAGCAGGCATGTATGACTTTCATTCTCCCCTATTATTTTCTCCCTTAGTAGTAGGTAGTTTGTTAGGAAAAGGGTTTAAACTGTGTTCGTACTTCATATGCACATTTATTTCCTTTCTGTAGCACCTCTATTTTTATTTACCTGACTTAACTTGATTCTCTTTCTACTAATTTAATAAATTTATTTTCTTGTTTAAGAGCTTATTCCACTTCATTTCTTTTGAGTGTTGGTCTGTTTCTCGTTCTCCGTATATGGTCTTGGCAATTAATACCCCACAATACACGTTTTCTTTTTGCTAGCTGAAAGACGTTTTTGCTAGCTACAGGGGCTGCATGTGTATGAGTGATTTGGGTAACACCTGCTCCAATCAAAGCAAGCATTTTCAATCATTTAAACTTGTTAAGGATCTCCCTGAGCAATCTGATGCATGCTGATGAAAGCTCCTCTCCCATCCTGTCTCCCATCAGGGATTCATCAAGGGAGCAGAAGTCTGGTGAGGGAGTTGTCTGCCCGCCACTCATTCTGACAAACAATGGAGGACCACAGTAGCTTAATTAGCAGAGGACTGACTGGCTGCACATTGCACCTGTGATGTTCCCTTTTGCTTGCAAATGAGAAATATAGTACTCACGCAGGTTCCTACCCACACAGCAGTGACAGGTGTTGTGACGTCCTGCTTATTGGGGAGACGGTTTTACCTTTAAAACACTCTCTGTGTACCTAAACTTGGTAGATTTCTGCTGCCACCAGGAATTAAAAATTCCAAATTTCTCTCTTTTGGTAGAATGACCCAGGAGCTGGGCACTTCAGAGGACTATGTGGCCCTGAAGAAGGACTATTCTGATATCTGGGATAAGTTTAAACAAAAAACATTTTTAAATAAAGAATAAAATAGGTTTCTGGTTATTTTGAACTGTTGCTGATGAAAGGAACTTGTAAATATAACTGGCAAAGCTTGGTGTCACAAACAGTCTCTCAAACTCCCAAAACTCCACTCTGACTGACATAGACACTCAGTCTAATCTCTCTCTCTCATATCTGTATAGCCACACAGGCTGAACTCTTTGTCTTATTCACACAGGATAAACTCAAAAACTCCCAAAGTCACACCGACTATGCTCTCTCTTCAAACTTCACACACAGAATCTCTCTCCTAAACACTCATCTTCCTACATCACACTTATCTCCCTCTATCACTCTCTTTACAGTACTGCAGTCAAACTAAACATTTAGAGAAAGACACACACCAAAACATGAAATCATTACAGGTGTATTCAAACCAACATCCATTTATTAGCAAGAAGATACAGGGATAGGAGGAACTGGTTTCAGTATAAAGGAGCTCATGTAGTCTGCAATGTCAGCTAACAAACAAAACTAACAGAGCAGGGGTTCCACCCCATGGAACTAAACCAACAAACACAAATATCAGAGGAAGGAACATACTGTTCCATTGTAATGTATACAATAAATACACCACAACATCTGGGAGTAGACTACAGAAATACCAAGTTGATCAGCACAGTAGAATGTTTGTAAGGTATAAAGCTGCAACAGGAAATAGGTTAAACATAGGAACAAAGTCTAAGACCCAGATGTGAGGAAACTATGAGTGTAGCAGCTGAAATGACCACTAACTTCAGATCAAGACAGGGACATATTTGGATGCCTGCCAGAGACTCTAAACTCTGTCCAGCTTTAATGGATAGAATGGAAGCTGTTTCGGGGGACTGTTTACTGAATATTAGTGGGTGTGCATTTTTTCTGCATATCTATAAAATGTAGTATTTGAACAGCACAGCAAGGAATCACAAAGCTGGTCCATTTCCCTCTTGCACATATTCAGGGTGATAGCTGTGTGTAGGATACTATGCAGCATGTGCATAGTTATATGCATGTGCAGGACTACAGAAAAAGGAAATTGGTTTGATATCAGGTTCTTCTTCTGTTGATATTATTTATAAATTTTATGTAGCACTAGATGCCATACAAGTTTTAAAAGCAAACACAGGTTCCTGTCACCAATCTCAAAACAAGACAACCTGGCCATATGGAATGGGAAGGAATCATTTTCTTTTTCAAAATTAATGTGTCATTTAGTGTAGATGAAAATTAAGACTGATAACCAGATACAGAAATTACTATCAAGGTATGGGATCAGAACTATTGTGCAAGACTAGACACTTAACCCTTTAACCTCATTCTTTCCCCAAAACAAATCCATCCCACCCCTATTTGCCCCATGGGGTAAACAAATAAACACCTATACAGCACCTCTGGTTTTTTTTCCTACCGCAGAGCAAATAGCAACTCTGGGGGAAAAGGCAGGAAAAGGGTTATGCCCCATAGATCTAATCTGCAACAAGCATCTGTGGGGCTTCCTATTGAAAAACTGACAGAGATCCTAATCACAGAAGTCCTGGGGCATGTCTAATTTGGCCCTGAAAGACTTTTAAGAATTTATACTTTCTTCATTGACATGAAAAGTGTCAAATTTATAGGAGGTAATTACCATGATGAAGTATAATTAGTTTTGGATATGAGTCATTGGACACTGTATCTTCACAGATTCAGGGTTGAGATATTAAATAATTTACCAAGAAACTCTGAGGAAGATACTAGGGTATGTTCTTTTGAAGTTAACAAAGTCAGTATATTGGCTCTAGTATTTAATTTTAGGTGATATTTGGAAATGCACTGGCCTGTGAAAAACTTGAGCTGTTAAGCAAAAAGTAATTGCTACTGGAATTTGTCAAGCTCTTGTTTTGCTTTTGCTTATTCTCTTTTAAGGAAAAGTTACTGTTTTGCTGATAATGCGGAAATGAATGCCATATAGAGAAAATTCTGCATCAAAATTATTATTCAGTAAAGAGCCATTATCCTTGTTCTCTATGGTTGCCATATCCATGGGAGACCCTGAGATCTCCCTGAATTACAACTGATTCCAGACTACAGAGATCAGTTCCTCCTGAAGAAAGTGGCTGCTTTGGGGGGGGGGGGAGCACTGTATGGCATTATACCCCACTGGGGTCCTTCCCTACCCCAAACTCCAACTTCCCAAGGCTCTAGCCTCAAATCTCCAGGAATTCCCAAGCCAGGGTTGGCAACTTTATTGTTCCTGGATATCACAAAAGCCAAATATAATCCGAAATTGGTGTAGGAAATAAGCTACATATAGGCACAAAACTGAAGATTGGGTTGGAGGCCAGAAGCTATTTGTATAGCAGCTGAAATGAGCCTATACTCCAAATTAAAGCAGGGACATATTAATATTTGTGTATATTTGCCTATGTGATAACTTTTTTGGTGGGGATACACAATCTTCATTTTCAAGCGCAGTGATCTGTCTGTCAAAACCAGCATCAGCTGGCAGGCAGCTGGGCTTGTTTTCCTGTGATTATTTGAAAAAGATATCTTTGTTGAAAATGTTCCTTTGTTCTCTACATATGAGGGAATGATCCTTATGAAAGCTCGTTCCATATGAAGTCTTGATTCACATTTCCTCTCCCTGTTCAAGTCTTGCAGGCTAATCAACTAATGGATGGTGACTTCTCCCACATTGAACTGGAATTTCAGTTCGTGGCATTGGAACTCATGCAAGAGCACATAGAAAGAGTTGGTAGAGCAGATCATTCCCACCTTTCCCAAGAAACTGGTTGTTCTGAAATACCTGTCCAAGAGTTTTGGGAGGGGAACTAATTAACAAAATACTCCATGGTACAAGGGACTAAAGCAAGAAGGGGGAGAATGGAGTACAGTTACATCTTCTTCCTGCCAATAAAAAGATAAAGGAGGAAGTTTTATTTGATCCACTCTGTCAACTCCATCTGCAAGCTCTTCTGCAGGATGGGACAAGGTCCACATGACACAAGAGGTGGGATACAAATTGGGTCATGGATCCCCCAACCCAGCTCTCAGTCATATGCATAATGAGGGACTCACCTTAAAAAGTATTGTAGGGCCTGATTCTGTTCCAGAGCATGGCACGGCAAGAGGAGAAGATTCAGCCTTCCCTCTGATACTATTTTTGTGAGCAAAAACAGCCATTGTTTGCCCTCCTGCTGGGGTCCACATATCCTAACTGCTCATTGCCTTTTTATGCCACTAGTCTGTTGACCAGGCAGAGACATACTTTTTCACTGCTACTGTCCAACTCCAGGGCATGACCCAGCCAAGCTGAGTCACAGTTAAGTTCCTCAGATTTCAGTGGAAGATTTAAGAATTAAATTTCTGAATTTAGTTTGAAAATACTGAGGGATTTTCAGCATAACAAATTCTAAATAACTTAAAACACTGGAGGGAACTCCAAGACAACGTTGTTTCTAAAAACAAAAGCAATGGTGAAAAGGGGAGGAGAGGTCCCCTTTGAACCCTCAAAAGACTTTGTCTGAGACCATAGAACTCCCATGGAAAAAGCCATGTGGGGGCAAGGTTGGTAATAAGAAGGGGATTTTTTTATTGCATTTTAAAATTTTAATTATAAATATACAGAACAACAATGGTATGTTAAAGGGTTTTTCAAATGAGTTGAGATCAAGTCCTTATAAATCCTGTCCTATTATATAAAAGGGTAGTGGTCTGGCAAGATTCTATGCTTGGCAAAATCAGTTCGCTCCCTGGTATGTCGCTCAGAATCTTTCCCTATCCACTAGCTGCGTTGCCTGAGTTCTCTCCCACCCACTGCAGCCTAGGCCACCCTTCTCTGATTGGGCCAGCATTTCAAGCTCATTTGCATATGGAAGCTGATTGGACTTTACTCCATTTCGCACCTCAAACTCCCCCCCGCAAGACAGTTGGAATTGTCAGTTGTTTATGCAACCTGTTGTATTCTGAGGTGAAATATGTCCTCACTCACAACATTTCCCCTTCAAAAGAAACAAACCCAATAACACAACCATGCCACACCACAAAAAAGACAGGTCACACCACAAGCAGAATACCACAAGGCAAAAAAAGTTCTGGTACTAATTCTGGCAGGGGACACTGTGAGTGTAGAAAATGATTTATCAACACAGTGGAAAATCTTTAGGAATTGTTTGGTGCATTTACCATGGGGCACCCACCCAGAGCCTCTGGCATTTTCTCACTCTGCTGGCATCAAAACCAATTGAAGGCAAAATAGAGATATGGAGACTTTTCCATCCTCCTTTGCATCAGTTTGTCTTTGTTGGCAATGGCAACCCTAGGCCTGGCTGCTTGCTCCTGTTCAGCTGGAGCATCCCTATGGAAACTGCCTGGGTGATTTCGGACCAGCCGGAGACTTTCTGCCTAACCTGCCTTACAGGGTTGCTGTACAGATCACAAAGCCAAAAAGAATGAAGTAAACTGCTTTGCTCCCCGCTAATGAGAAAGACAGAATTTTGCCTAGGAAGAGGCTGCTGAGAGGGGATGAGATAAAGTTGCCAACTATAGGTATGGAAATTCCTGGAGATTTGAGGGGTAGAGCCCAGAGAAGGTGAGGTTTGAGGAGGGGTGGGACCTCAGACAGGTACAGTGCCATAGACTCCACCCTCCAAACCAGCCATTTTCTCCTGGGGAACTATTGTTGCCAATCTTGGCCCAGTGGCCATCAAACCATTCTCTTCCACCCGCTGCTGGGCAGCTGTCTTTCCTCTAGGGTTGCCAATCTCCAGGTGTTACAATTGATCTCCAAATGACCGAGATCAGTTCCCCTGGAGAAAATGGCTGCTTTGGAGGGTAGACCCTATGGCATTATACCTTGCTGAGTCCTTCCCCCCCCCCCAGTGCTGCCCTCCACAGGATCCACCCCCCAAATCTCCAGGTATTTCCCTACTTAGAGCTGGCAACCCTACTTTCCCCTCAGTGCCTGTTGGCAGGCAACCAAGCTTGGTCCTGTCACCTGTTTTGGCCTTTGAGAGAAAACTCATTGGGGCCAGTCCTGATAGGGTTGCCAACTCCAGATGGGAAATTCCTAGAGATTTGAGGGATGGAGCCTGAAGAGGGTGAGGTTTCAGGAGGGGTGGGACCTCAGACAGGTACAATGCCATAGACTTCACCCATCAAACTAGCCATTCCATCCTGGGGAAACATTGTTGCCAATCTCCAGGTGGGGGCTGGAGATCAATCAGAATTACAACTGCTTTCCAGGAGGGAGGGGGGAGAAGATGAAAAGCTGAAGTCAGGGGTCAGATAATGGTAGGTTGACAATTGGCTGGGAGGGAGATAGGGTTGCCATCTCCAGGTTGGGAAATTTCTGGAGATTTGAGGGGTAGAGCCTGGAGATGGTGAGGTTTGAGGAGGGGTGGGGTCTCAGACAGGTACAATGCCATAGACTCCACCCTCCAAACCAGCCAATCCCTCATGGGGAACCATTGTTGCCAATCTCCAGGTGAGGGCTGGAGACCACTCAGAATTACAACTGTTCTGCAGAAGAGTGGGCAGAAGTCAGCTGAAGTCAGAGGGGCAGATAACAGTAGGTTGATGGTTAGCTGGGAAGGAGATGGGGTTGCCAACTCCAGGTTGGCAAATTCCTGGGAATTTGAGGAGTGGAACCTGGAAAAGGTGGGGTTTGAGAAGGGGTTGGACCTCAGGCAGGTAGAATGCCATAGACTCCACCCTCCAAACCAGCCATTTCCTCCTGGGTAACAATTGTTGCCAATCTCCAGGTGAGGGCTGGAGATCACTCAAAAGTACAACTGCTCTTCAGGTAGCAGAGATCAGTTCCTCTGGAGAAAATGGTGGACTCTGTCATTATACCCTGCTGAGGTTGCCACAACAAATTCACACTGTGTGCCCAAAGCCAGGGCGCTCTCCCAGAGCCTCTTTCTAGAGCCCGTTGTATCTATTTCCACAACAGGCCTTACTCCTAGTAAAAGAATAAATAAGAAGGGGAATTGAGTGATGTTGAGCACACAAACAGGCTGGAACCAACTCAGTGTCTTTGTCATGTTCCCAGATTAAAAGAATGTACGTTTCTATGATTTTAAAAGCTATTCTGTATATTTGTTTTAATTAGTATAATAATTAGGACCAGTGTCTTCTTTCTTATGCTTCATTTGCAGAGTCTCCCAGGTACTTCAATCAACCAGCATTTCAAGCTGTGTATGTGATATATTTATGGACCATTTAATAGGATTAATTCTCAAAGAATAATTCGAGTGGATGGAAATTACTCTTCTAAATATATAGCACATATTGACAGAGTGTAATTGCAGTCAAAGGTCAGGTCTCCTTTTGATTTGATGATTTGTGGGTTTGATGTATAAGGAATTTAGACAATAGAAAAAGAGAGCTTTCCTTGTAAATAGAGAGTAAGAGAACATTTTGTAATCATATTTGTCACAAAGAAAATCGGAAGTCATCTTTTATTTTATATAGATCTTCTCTTTTTGTTATTTCTCTGTTATTTGTTACCTTTCTGTTATTTGTTATTTTTTCTTACCCACTGATGCAGGGGGAGAAAGTGGAGGAGGGAGGATCATAGCCAAAACTATAGAAATCCCCAAAATCTCTGTAGTAAAGACTATGGAGATTTGGGGGTTCCAAGAGTGTTGCCCGACACTTGTGACACAATTCCCATTCCACCCCCACTTTCTCCCACCTTATTGGTAGACAAGTAAGCCCTGATCTGTCTGGCTGCCCACCCAGCTGAGGCATAACACGAGCCACCAGCCAGCCACAGTCTTTGGACAAAAAGGTATGTTTATGGAAATGGAAACATATATAAATGTGGGGTTATACAAAACATGGTCTGGTTGAGGTGAAAGAAGATTGCTACCTCTGCCTCCATCTGACAAAGGGAGATTTGACTCTCAGAAACTTATACCCCAAAAATCTTGTTGATCTGTAAGGTCTACTGGGACTCAAATCTTCTCTTATATTGTTATAAGCAGAGACAGCTTCAAGAGGGGATTGAATAAACATATGGAGCAGAGGTCCATGAATAGCTGTTAACCACAAGGCATAGATGGAACACTATGTCTGAAGCAGTGATGTTTTGTATTCTTGGTGCTTGGGGCAACAGTGGGAGGGCTTCTGGAGTTCTGGCCCTGCTGGTGGACCTCCTGATGGCACCTATGTGACACAAAGTTTTAGACTGTGCCATTGGGTCATTGGCCTGATCCAACATGGCTTCTCTTATGTTCTTATGTTCTCTTCTACCACAGACCAGCATGGCTACCCTCTGAAAAAACCATCCTCCTCTAAGCATCTTAAGAGTAAAGAACCTCCTCTCCCTGTTCTATTCTCCACGAATTCTATGCAAGGGGAGTATAAGTATCTTTCCCAGCCTAGCTCCCACCTCCAACAGCATCATTGTACATTAATTTTACTTATTTATATAAAACTAGCAGTAAAGCCTGTTGTAGAAGCAATACAACAGACTCTAGAAAGATGTGATGCGTAATGAAAGCATAGAAAGGTACAGAAGTGGAAGTAAAGTCTCACACACACAGCCAGGCATGCCTTCGCTCTCCCACCCCCACATTCAAGGCCCCTGTGGCCCAGCCAGGCAGGCCTTGGCTCTCCCACCCCCCTGTTCAAGCCCCCTGTGGCCCAGTCAGGTAGGCAATGGCTCTCCCCCTCCATTCAAGGTCCCTGCAGTCCAGCCAGGCAGGCCTTGGCTCTCCCACCCCCATTCAAGGCCCCCATGACCCAGTCAGGCAGACATTGGTTCTCCCCCTGTGGCCCAGCCAGGCCAGTCTTGACTCTCCCACCCCACCCCCATTCACAGCCCCTGCGACCCAGCCAGGCAGGCCTTGGCTCTCCCACCCACCCCCATTCAAGATGCCTGTGGCCTAGCCAGGCTGGCCTTGGCTCTCCCACCCACCCATTCAAGACCCCTGTGGCCCAGCCAAGCAGGCCTTGGCTCTCCCACCCCCACCCTCCCATTCAAGGCCCTTGTGGCCCAGCCAGGCTGCTCATGGCTCGCCTGCCTACTTAGCTTGGGGAGTCTTCAGGGCTCTGGGAGGGGCCAGGACAGGCCGCAGCATTGAGGGACAGTAGGCAGCAGCCTCAATGCAGGCCGAGGCCAGGCCAGGAGCAGCAGCAGTGCAAAGTGGCAGGGCCAGAGTCACTGGTAAGCAAGAGGGCCAGAGTCTCTGTCCTCTCTCCTGAGGTGAAATTGTCTTCTGAGGTGAGTTTTGGCTCCTGCTGCTTCTGTGGGTGGGACTCAGACAACTCAGCCAGCACTTAGGGAGTCGTTCTGAATGCAGATCAGGCAGCAAACTGATTTTGCCAAGCATAGAACCTTGCCAGACTACTACACATTTATGTAATAGGACAGGATGTATATCCTGCCTTTCTGCCCTCAGAAGGGCCACTAAGGCAGCTACTTTGGTCCTGTTGCACTTGCAAAAGTATCCCCCTATCTAATTTTGTTCTGCTGGGCTTCTCTGGGTTGATATTGATTCTGAAAAAAACAATTCTGGGATTCTCTGGTTTGACATTTGTTGGGCTTGCAAGTGTCCCATTGCTTGAATTTGTGCTACTGGGATTCTCTGGTTTGATAGTAGTTTTGTTGGCTTGCCAGACTGGCTTGTGGTTATGCTGGGATTCCTGGATTCTGCATTGGTTCTGTTGGACTTGTTGTTGATTCTTGCATGGAAGGCATTGACCAGTGGTTGCCGCAGGCATGGCTTGTTGCTTTTGTCCTGGAGAAAGCAAGACTCCCCCTCATTGAAAGCAATGGAGGATGGATGGGGGCACCTTGTTTGGATGCCCATAGAATTGGACCCTTTGAGTTGAACTTCTTGAAACTTGGAGGTTCTTCTGCAGATGGGAACCAACATTTGTGGAGCAATTTTGGTACCCCTAGCAATAGAACTGATGCCAATCCAGAGAAACCCAGCAGAACAAAGTTAGACAAGGGGGGCCCTTTTGCAAGCACAAGAGAACCTATGGCAATCCACATAGACCCATAGGTGGGGGGGACTTTTGCAACAGAGCCAATGTCAACCCAGAGGAGCCCTGCAGAAAAATGTTTGGCAAGGGGAAGCACTTTTACAAGTGCAACAGAAGCAATGGCAATCCGCAGAAACTTAGCAGAACACCTGCCTCTTCCCCCCTCTCTTCTGTTGCCTGGGAAACCTTCACAGGCAGGAAAAAGATGACCAGAAGACCTAAACAGCAGCTATTCAGAAATCCTGAATAAAACCTGGTTCATACAATGTGTATGTAACTTGCCTGTAGGGTTGGCGATGACAATGATGGTAATTTATATCATGCCATGATACACAGAATGTTTTACAGATTGAGAAAAGTACAAAAGGACATATCTCTATCCCTAGGAGCTTATAATTGATGTTTTATCAGAGGAAAAGATGACAGAAACAGAGACATGTAATGGTGGAGTGGGGTAGGGACAGATGCAAGCACAGTAAGAGAAGAATATGCAGATTGTAATTGTGTGTACTTAAATTTTGTTTCTTTTTGAGTGAGGACTAAAATATTTAAGGGTAAATAAACATTTCCATTATCCCTCCTCTGTTGGCACCCCAGAATAATTCTTTTGGTAGTGGCTGGAATGGACATGTCCATTCTTGACTTGATCCATAGCATCCCATTTCATGAAAATACTAAAAAAGCACCTGCAGTCCTGCTGGTGGGCATGCCAACTGATTCTTCCATCATACCTGCTACCCAACCTTTGATATATCCATTTTCAAAGCTCTGTTATAATTTAATTAGATGAACCCAATTTGCTTCATTGTTTTGTAGTATAAGAGCATCCCATAGTCTTTAACCAGAAGATGCCTGTTCACAACATGCATGAAAGTGATTGCTTTCCAGCAGGCTCTTAAAAAAAAATCACACATTTACCACACAGCAGGTATGACTGCTAACCAGAACCAGAATGTGAAATATTAGGATTTTAGAGGCATCACTAGCAACAAATGTTTCAAAAATGTGTGTGGGAGGTGTACATGTAATGAGGATTTAGCTAACACTTGTTTTTGTGCTGCTTGAAAAATCTTTCATTCATTTGGCAAGCTGTTGTTGCTAAGAAAAAGTAAAATTAATATGTAAAATATAGTGCTACAAATACAAGATAAATGTCACTGATATAAATGAACGGCTTAGGGTATAGTAAACTTACATGTCTGAAACATGCAACTATAGCTGGGAACTGACTGAATTTCTTCATCCATTCATCGGTTGAAGACTTTGGCATAACTCTTAACTACATGTCCCCCAATATCTTATCTATTTTGTGGTTTGCTTTATGACTGCAAACATTAAGAGGAAACATAGAACCCTTTCAAAACAGCCATTGTAATCTGTTTCAGCTGCCGGTTGCAAACAGATTTCTTTTATCATTTTAGGCATAACTATTGTGGCTTCTGGCTGTTAACTGATTTTATTAAGAAGAAGAAAAACTTGTTTTTATATCCTGCTTTTCTCTGGCTTAAGGAGTCTCAAAGTGGCTTACACTCTCCTTCCCTTCCTCTCCCCAAAACAGGAACCTTGTGAGGTAAGTGAGGCTGAGAGAGTTCTGAGAGAACTGTGACTGACCCAAAGTCACCCAGCAGGCTTCATGTGCAGGAGTGGGGAATCAAACCTGGCTCTCCAGACTAGAGTCCATCACTCTTAACCACTATATCACTCTGGCTCTACTTTTCAAACAAAGCTGCTTGTGTCCCATTTGCAAAGCAGGGCTGAGCCTTTTTATTTTTTATTTAAAAAACACCAAAACAACTCCTTTCCTTCATATTCAGGCATTCTTAGCACTTCTGAATTATTGTAACATTTAAAATGTCAGCAGCACTTCTGTGAAAAGGATGGGGAAAATGGCATGGTTTGAAATGAGCAGAGTGCTTCAGACATGCCTTATAAACAGATTTTTAAAAATGCTGTCTGAAACTTCTGTCCATATTTCTCTTTGCATGGAATCCAGCCAACAACAGATAACAACTGGTTTAAAACGATAATGTTTTGTAGTTTTGCCACATTCTTGCAGTCTCTGTACTCCAGAGAGAACGCTTAATTACTTTTTTCACAACTAACTAAAGAACCATGTAGAATATTCTGCACCAAGCTGCTACAGTCCTCCTAGACCCCCAAATCTGTTCTTGAAGAGTGTTGGAAGCTCCTAAACAGCAATGGATTCCATGCAATCATAGGGTTGCCAGCCTCTGGGGTTTGGAGGTCTCCCAGAATTACAACTGATCTCGAGATGAGAGAGATCAGTTTCCCTGAAGAAAATTGCTACTTTCTTCTGATGGATTCTATGGTGTTATACCCCACTGAGGTTCCTCCTCTCCTCAAACCCTGCCTCCCCAGGCTGCCCCCCCATCTCCAGGAATTTTCTAGCCTGGATTTGGCAACCCTAAAAGCAACAGGAAGACGCTGCCTCATGTGTGCGCAGAAGTGGCATGTCAGATGGGCAAGCCAGGCTCTTTGGATCCCTGCTGAAATTTTAATAGTTTGAGGAGGATATGTAATTTGCCTGAAGATTTCCTTATGCTCTCAATAATTTATCCTCATTGATAATATCTCTACTTTGAATAAACAAATCTTCTGTTTCTAGGCTTACCCAATTTAATAGCTCAATGTGCTTTCTTAAAAGTCTATCAATGGTCAAGCTGCTGACATTTTTTCACACCCTACTCCTTCTTGAGTGGGGTCCAGTTTTCCACTATATGTTGGGCCAAAAACAGACAAAGAAGTCTATGTTTCACAGCTGATGGACTAAAGGAGTCTTCACTATTGGGGTGTTTGTGTATTGCTGCTTTGAGGAGAAGTAATTTTGTTCATTTTAAAAGCTGCCCTCTGACTTTAAAGAAGGAGCTAAATCCTTAACTCTTTTGAGGAAGGATGGGATGAACATGTGCTAAAGAAATAAATGTCTACTAAAATGTATAGAATGTCTACTTTGTGTATAGAAAACATAAAAGTACTAGCTACCAGCTGCTCACTGCTCCAGTCTACCTGCCTAAGATACACCCCCAGCACTACATTTTCTCTCCTCCCATGTACCATGCCCAGGGCTGTCCTGGAAACACTTGCATGGTTCAGAATGCCCAGACTGCAGTCATTGCCTGATGCTTAAGCACTGCTGCCTGGTAATCATGGCTGTGAGTGATGTGCACTTGCCCTATCTGTTATTTCTTTGGGGTGGGCATAGGCACTGGCAAGGGGTCAGGGGGTTGAGGGAACTATTTTACAAATGTTTTACCTGTTTTCTAGAGAACATATGGTCAGTTGTATGAGTTTCAGAATACTAGGAATCCCACTGAGACCTGTAGCAGATGGGAAATTATACCCCCCACACACACACATACTTGTCCGTGCTTATTTTCCTGTTGCTTTGCCCAATCATCTGCTTTCCTTCCCCTACCACTAACTAATCCCTGTCCTTGAAACAATCCCTTTTAGAGTTTTTTGTGATGTCATTGCAGATTACTTTGGGTTTTCCCTTTCTCCCCCTTACTTCCTATCCACCCACCTATAAACTTTTTATATTGTTCTGCCAACCTAGGCATTGTCTCAGGAAGGCGACCTATCTCTTTTAGGCTGCAGTCACATCCACCAGTTGAAGCAGAGGGGAAGCGAGGCTATTTCCTCCAGAGGAATTTGACACACAGTTGCAAGATCATGCAGTAACTGCAGGTGAGTCGGCGTTTTTTTTTTTGTTTGTTTGTTTGTTTTTTGCTGTTTCCTTTGTGCATAAACAAGCAATCATATCTCCACACTGAGATGTGTGGAGTATGGAGTACTCTATGGAATATGTTATGATGCACATACTATGAAGAGGGAGGGAAATGGCACAGTGGCGGGATGGCCTGATCAGACCATCCCGACAGCATGAGAGCGTGCTCGAACGATCAGATGGGAAAGTCCGCCCGTGGCCCACCTTATCCAGATAACACCAGACTTTCTCTGGTGGAGCTGCATGGGTTGCCAATGACTGCGGGACACTTCCCAGATGTTGCTATCTGATCACTTCCTTAAGATCTGTCAGGCATTCGCACCTATGTTGGATCTAAAGGAGCATGCCTTAGACAAATGGTAGCTGATATAGAAAATATGTTAGTTTTACGGTGATGTTGTGTAAAGTTTGACAAACATGGTAGTTTGATTTCACTTATATACTATGATAGAGTATATATAGCTATATTAACAAAGGGAACATTTTCAGTTTGAGTCTTGATTAGTAACTGTTTAGATGGATATATCTACTTACTATCCCATGAACATCCATATTTCATCAGTGAAATGTTGGTGGGTATTGGACTCATGGATGTGGGAAGCCTAATACAGCATGAATTCTGTCCATGTTATTTCCCATAAATGAAGTATATTGACTGCCAGTTAGGGAACTGATACAAATAATGTTGTAGGAATTACAGCCCAGTACTGTGTACTACTTACTGAAAACTGTGCTTAAAATTGGGTCTCTGCCATATATAATTTCTTCAGCAATAATTTAAGGATTAGTTGCTAGAACACACTTGCATACTCTTTTTTCTAAATTAATTAGAGGGCCCATGCAGGCTTCTATATTAATTAAATTGCAGAATATTAACAACGTGGGTGAAAAGCACAGTCTCTCATATTCCCTTTATATTGAATATGAAAAATGAATGAAACTCCTAGCTCCTTGAAAATATATAGGATGGGGGTGAGTGAGTAGTTTAAGAAAGTTCAATGTTATAAGCCTCACTGAAATTAAGCAGGTGTGGGCCTAGTCAGCAATCTGGGTATGAGCCCTCTATAAGTGAAAGTTTTACATATAATAATTATTCATATTAAAAGGCTCCTCCAATCTCCTTTCCTGCAAGGAGGGACCTTCTTGGGCCACTGGGGTGCTGGCCAAGGGCTCTTCTACCTGGACTCCATGCTCCTGAGCCTCTTCCAAGGCCTGAGTGTTAGGCCTGATGGGTTGCCTCTATGGCTATAGTTACTAGATGTTGTGTAAATGCTTAGCGTACCACCAGTTTTGGACTGTTACAGCCCAGGCTTTGGGATTGCTGGGCCTTTCAGGGGTGAAGTTTGGCACTCACTCATTCAGAATAGGTGCAGCTTCCACTGCCGCAGCTTTGGGCTATCACACTGCTGATATTCTGCGGGTAGGCAGGTGGCAATCTGCTGCTTATAAACATTATGTGCACCCCCTTACTGGATTGTGAGTTGCTGTTTTGCAATGTTTGGTTCCGGAATTCACTGTCGTTTCTTCCTAGGAGCTGTGTTTTGTGGCAGGAGAAGGATTCTCATCTCTGGACCCAGCTACATCTTCTGGGCGGCTCATTGGGCCCATCGATCAGCCATTGGCTTGCAGCTGGGCCTCAGCCAGTGGGTGATGGTGGAATGGAGGGGGTGCTGGGGCCTACGCTGGACAGGCCTCCTCCCTCTTCTGTTTGAGGACACTTCTGTCTTGCCGCCAGAGGTTTTGGTCACTCACCTGGGAGGTAACAACTTGGGATTCGTGAAAGAGAAGGCCCTGGTATTGCAAGCCAGGGATGACTTGAAGTTTATTCAGCACCATTGGCTGGGTACAGTAGTTGTGTGGTCGGCCATGATTCCGTGCCTAATGTGGCGTAATGCTTGGAATCCCAAGGGGATTGAGAGAGCTTGGCATAAGGCCAATGGGGTTACGCCACTACTTGCCTCACCCCCGGATTCAGCTTGACTATCTGGACATGTACAGGGGGATGGCATTTACCTTTCCGAGAAGGGAAACAATGTTTTCCTTCATGATTTGAGGCAAGGGCTTCAGCTAGTTCTAGGTATTTGAGTGGGCACAGGGGCCAAAGCAGAGGCTTGGCCCTTGCGGTGGCAGAATTGGGTTTGGATAAAGTTCATGCAGCTATGTAAGCATCAATCAGTAACCCCATGGGGGGTGTTTAGGGGTCTGCAGGATCAGCCCTGCAGCCGTGTGGCCTGGGATGAGGCTTGTAGACTGCCTTTGGGAATGGCCATGGTGGGGCCTCTGTGCTGGCCATGTGGTGGTGCTAGAGGGCTCCTCAAGGGCATCCCAATAATTGGCTTGGCTGGGTTTGTAAGCAACTTACAGTTGGCTCAAACCCAGGGCCTTGGTGTCTTGCCTGTTATACGGTAAGGATGGGGTCAAAGTGACACCAGTCCTTGACCATGCCACTCATTACGTTGCCCTTGCCATTACTTTTAATATGTTAAATAAAGTGGCCTTAGTTTCATCCAGCCTTGTTGTCTGACTCTTTCTTCCATCTGAGGGGGCAATAGGTGCTTGTTTCATTGCATGTTGCAGCAGCATGCCATGTGGTACAGGGCAGTTCTTTTCCCCTCTCTGTTATTGTTTGCCACAACAGCATTTTTTCTCAATGTTCTCAAGAGGTATTCATGCTGGCAACACTGAGAAAAAGCCACAGTCTAGACACTGGGCCTTTTATTGCATGTGAAGTTGTGAATAAAGTTTCATTTATAAGGAAGAGCCATGTTGATTGTCTTGCAAATGAGGTCATACTTCAGAGCCAAGAATATCTGGCAAGGCCTAGAAAGAATGGGGCCATCCCCTCCCTGCCTTGTTCCTCCTCCCAGCCCACCATAGGTTTCAGGGCTGGAGTCCACCTAGCCATTTACAGAGCCAGCTTTGGTGGTCCACTTCCCTGTCCCACCACCACACTTGCCATACCTTCAGTGTGCTGGGCAGCTGGGGCCTGAGCTGTGCTGTCACCAAGTGCTCTGTCCACAGCCATGCCCAAGCCTCCAGATCCAGCCACCTCTTTGACATCCCCAGGTTACTTTTTCCCCACTATAGAGAACAATGGAGGGAATAGGAGTGACCTGTTTGGGGGCCCATAGAATTGGACCCCCTGACCCAATGTTCTTGAAACTTGGTGGGTATCTTGGGAAGAGGCTCCACCAGCTACCCTGTGAGTTTGGAACCTCTCCCTCAACCCCCTCCCTTCCATCCCCCTGAATATACCCTATGTTTTCACCATTGACTTCAATGGCCCATAGAATATAATGGAGCTGAAATTGACATTCGGCTGCCTGAAAGACTCCCTGGGACCCCGGCTGGGGGCGGGGCTCGGCTCCTGAGCTCCAGCTCCAGTGCGCTCCCCCCAAAAAAGACCCCTGCATGAAGCTATTATATGAGAAGGAGCAACTGAAGAAACTTGTTCAAAAGTTATTCTGTGAACTGCATCATTGATTTCTTTTAGATCCAACATGCATGACTGCTTTTGAGCAAGTCTCATCATAACATTTTCACACTGATGAACCACAGGAATAATTTAAAAGCCAATCTGTACACTAGAACATTATATCAGTGGAATGGGCCAGTTTAAAAATCATATTTATAAACTAGTACAATCTACAGTCTGAAATAAATACTGGGTTTGTGCTGTATCCAAATAAGGGTTGGATTAGAGTAATAGATTATACATTCTTGCTATTGCTTTCAAATAGTAAATGCTCAAATGTCAAATATAATATAATAAAATAAAACCTAAGTTAGCAAGGAAGGAAAAAAATACAAATAGTGAATTTTACCTGATATAGTAATTTGGAAATAGAAAACATAATGCTTGTTTTCTTCTGGGCCAGAACCATTTCCAATTGTAAAGAAGTAGCCAAATTTTACATCTTTCAGGACTATTTTGTGCTTTGGATAGTGATCTATAGAACAGGATGGATTGTAGTTGGGCCGGGACATCAACTGGTGGGGAAATGTGTGACTCCTTGAAGATGCCCTCAATAGGCAGTCTGGCAGGGAAATGTATAAAATAGTAAAGCAATGACATGATTTTTTAAAAATAAAACACTAGGATTAGCACCAATTATGTATTCCTGCTAAGCAAAGGGTTTTCCTCTGAGAGAACAAGACCTTCAGTGAATGGAAGGACTCTTTCCATCAAAGGATGATTCCTCCACCAGAGGAAGATTTCTTACTGAGAAGAAAGGAATAATTGGAGCTAACCCAATATGTGCTCCATTCATATTTTGGGTGTCTATTCATTGGTCACTACCTAGCAATACCCAAGCAAACATTGTTCTGTATCTATCTGAAAAGCAATCTTCTTGTCCTTAAGTGAAATTGTGGGAAACATTTTACCACATCTTGATAAAAATGTGGTGCAACCAAGTAACAATGGCTCTTCAAGCTAAATCTGGGATAGGGATTGTTAAGTGCTCATCTCTGAATAACCACTGAAATTGGTTATTTTTCATGATTAACCCAGATAAATGTTTACACTTTTAGATAAAGGTGCAAACATTTCCAAATATCCTTCTGTACATACTTGAATCAATCCTCCCATTTGTAAAAAGGGTGCCCCACAGATGGCTGCACTAGGCAACTAAATGAAGAGAGAAAGAGAGCCAAGGGGCCCTCTTAAATTCTAGAGAAGTGACCCTTGTAGGACAAGGGACCAGTGAATGTGATTTATGATTGTGATTTTTGACATTTCTCTTGATATGTAGAATGACAGCTGTCACTGTGCCTTATTAGGAGTCTGATTTCAAGTGAATTTAGATCTTAGCACTTAACCCAGGTAGAAGAGACTTAGAACTAATGAGAGTATTTTTAATTGCCAAAGGTTCTTTTTGATAGATTCAGAAAATAATGGAATGGAATGAATATTTGAAATTATAAGCTCCCCAGCTGAAGGACATTCTGAAAGTGTAGCTATGAGATGGAAAGACTAAGGCCGGGTTCAGACTGGCAGTTTGGCCTGAGATAGGCATGTTTCAGAAACATTTCACAAATGGATTAAAGGGCTGGTTCACACAGGCACATCTGACAGGCGTTCCCCAGCCATACTCAACCCGTCTTGTAACGCTTCCCTCCTGAGTTTAAAAAATACCAGATGAAAGTGGTAGCAAACCCTGGAGAGCACATTTATCCTGCTTCCCAGAAGTGTGAACATAAGTCTGTTAGGGATGCGCTTATGCTCATGAGCACATAAGTGTATATAACCAGATTACAAAAAAAGCCACTTATAGCCACGCCTCCGCCAGGGCGGGCCAGCAGTGCAAACGCTCCCTTGCGCATCCTCCCCGGTATGCTCCTGCATCAGTCACTGCAGTGTGACCGGAAAAACCCAGAACATTTTGTTCCAGGTCTTTTTGCCACGACTCCCTCACACTTCAAACTGCCAGTCTGATCTCAGCCTAAGTGTTCTCAAAACAAACATCTTTTTATGTAGAGCTGAGCATCTGGCCCCAGAATGTCTGCCAAGAGCTAAGTTTTATGCATCCTATCAGGAAACTCCCTCGCTTCAGGCTGAAGCAAATAAGCCAGGAATGATGCCAAAAGGAGGCCCCTCTGTTCATTGATGTTTTCTACTGTTCTAGGACCAGATAAGCCAACACAGTTATTGACACTTAAGATCTAGATAGGGGTTTGCCAATAGAGAAATGCCAGCTCAGATGATGCTCTGATGATGAGACCTGTTGGATGCCAATTAAAGACTTTTTAATGTATAAACTGTAATGATGTCATTTGGGGGTATAAGATCTATTGCCCTTCCTGATTGAGACAGAATAAAGCTTGGTGTTACTGGGTGCCAAGTTATCCAGTCCTGTATTTCCTGATTATTGCAGTAAACAGATATTTATCCACTCCCTGGACTCCAACTGTGAGTTCCTTATTCGGCCCTGGGAGCACATGGGGCACAGATTTGTGCATCACCCTGAACTTTGCAGGATAATGTTTTCTGAAATTGTATCTACAAAAACAAACAAACCCCAAAACTTAAGGGAAATCTCTATATGAGCATATGCACTTTAAGGGTTTGATCCAGTGATCCAACAGCAGAAAGCACTGACAGTAGTGGATCTTTCCCATGATTCCCTCCCACCAATTCATTTTCAACCCTGGGGAGTTGATTTCTGGGGATGGGACCCATATGGAATAATAGCCACGTGAGCTGGAGGAACAGTATTGTGAAGGGGGGAGGTACACTGACAGCCCTTTCTCCACACCTCAGCACAGCTCCTGGTCCTCAGGGCTATTAATTTGTAGGGATGATGGTCCTGGATTCAATTTTTTCCAGGGACAAGATATAGTACAAAAACATTTAAATGCTTAAAATTTCATACAGTGAGCAAAACAAATAAAAGCTGAAAAAGAATATCTAAAATCAAAATATGTTTGTTTGTATTGTATTGTGTAATGTTTAATTTATTGTAAAAGGTGAAGCTGAAGTGAAAGAAAAGATGGAAACAAAAGCTAGAAATTAGAAGTATTGTTAAAAGCCTACAATGGTGGGGGGGGGCATCAGTAAAAGCACAAAGAGTGATCTATTGTTTCTCTTGTCTGTTGGTGCCTGTTTCCAAACGTGAAAAATCATGACTTTTCCTACTCAATATATAGTTACATTTTTGCTGAGACTAACACAAAACAATCAGTGAGAAATAATCTTCATTTGTCCCTAGGCTCCCATTGCATCTCTTATAAGCGGTCTGAAATGGAAAATATTTGTGCAGATAAATGAATCAGAAAAAGAAGAGTAATTACTTGTAATTATCAGCAAAACTGCTTTATGATCACAAAGATTATTTAATCTCTTTTATGGGGCTAAAGCTGGGTTATGGCAAACTATTCAGAATAACATCTGTGTCACTTGTTTTTAAAATGAACTCTTGCTTATTTATGCTAATTGTTTATGTTATGTTCATACATATTTAAGGTAAAGCCTTTTTAAAAAAATTATGAGCCTTCATTAGTACAGGTTATTAGTGCAGTGTGGTGTAGTGACAAGAATGCTGGATCATGACTGGGGTATCAGTGTTGAAAAAGGCAACGTCTGGTGTACAAAGAAGAAGAAAGGTAGACCTTGCAGCAAGAAGACAATTAGATAAGGTAGAGAGGTTAGCACCTTCTCTCCTTTTATGTGTCATTCCTTGTCTGTCTCCAGATTGCTACTGTTAGGGCCATTTTCTCCTCCTTCTCAGAAGTTCCACATTTAGTCTCCCTCTCTCTTGGCTAGAGATGTAGTTAGGAACCCATCTTTGTATCTCTTCTTTACTATCCAGCATGTTAGTATGCAAATAATCTACTCCTTAATCAGGTTGTGCACCATTGCTGTATTAATTATTCTGCCAACTATCAGGCATATTCAAACACTTTCTGGTGCAGAAGACATCTTGCTTACCAGTTATGAACAGGTAATTGTCTGTATGAGTTCAAATGAATTCAGATAAATCAGTTTTCATTTTTTAACACACATTTCTTTCATGATTACAGTTCTTTTTTTACAGCAGAAGCTGCTACCTCCTTTGTCTACAACTGATTCCAATTTTAAAAGGCATATAATTAAAGAAAATATAGTTTGAGATTTTTTAAAACTGAGACTTACTACTAATTTCTGCATTCCCCCCCCCCTTTGGAGGTTTGAAATGAGCAAAACCTTCACTCTGAGTTTTAAGAGCCCACCCCCCACCCGGCAGAGAACAAGCAGGAAGGAGGGCAGTCAGTTCAATTGCTTTCCAGACTTACTTCAGCCCACTTTCATACAAATGCTAATAAGTCTAGACAATGGGATGGTCAAGCTCTCCCCCACACACACAAGCAAGGAACAGAGATTTGGAGGAATTAAATACTAGAAAGCCTTCAGGAAAGAAAGTTCTGGAGACATCAGGAAAAGCTTTCTTGACCTGGCCTGACTGGGTCAGTGGGAGGCGAAAGGGAGAAGATAAAACTCCTGGAAGCAAGGAGGAAGCACTTTGTGGTATGGAGTCCATTAGAGCAGGTAGAACTCTTAACTGAGGTTTGGAGGAGGCACCCATTAACCATGTGCTGGCCAGAAGAGCTGGATGAAACTTCAAGGATCCACTGGTTGCTTTGCCTGAGTCCTGCCTCCAACATTCTAAACAGTTTGCTGTTCCTCTCCCCCCCATAGCCAATCAGAACAAAGAGGTCATTTGAATATGTGGCCTGATTGGCCTTTGCCTTGGAACACAGAGGTTGTTTGCATATATGGCTTCATTGGCCTTTGCCTCTAACATTCTAAACAGTTTGCTGTTGCTGTTCTTAGGTAAAATGTGTTTGGAGGTAAAATACATTCCCCCTTAGTGCCTGTTCAGGGAAACCATTGTTGCCAATCTCCAGGTGAGGGCTGAAGATCAATCAGAATTAGAACTGCTTTCCAGATGGCAGAGATCAGTTCCCCTGGAGAAAATGGTGGACTCTGTGTCCTTATATCCTGCTGAGATGGCCCCTATATGACAGCCAATGTGACGTAGCAGTCAGGGCTTCAGAGCATGGTAGAGGCTGCAGGTGGGGGGGGGGCTGGAAAGCTGAAGAGTAAGGAGAAAATAAAGGTAGGGTGATGATTGGCTGGGAAGGAGATAGGGTTGCCAACTCCAGGTGGGAAATTCCTGGAGATTTGAGGGATGGAGCCTGGAGAGGCTGAGGTTTCAGGAGGGGAGAGACCTTAGACAGGCACAATGCCATAGACTCCACCCTCCAAACCAGCCAGTCCCTCCCAGGGCACCATTGTTGCCAATCTCCATGTGGGGGCTGGAAATAACTCAGAATTACAACTCCGCTCCAGGAGGGAGGGGGAGGAGATGGAAAGCTGAAGTCAGAGGGGCAGATCAAAGTAGGTTGATGGTTGGCTGTGAAGGAGATAGGTTGCCAACTCCAGGTAGGAAAGTTCCTGGAGATTTGAGGGATGAAGCCTGGAGAGGGTGGGGTTTGAGGAGGGGGTGGGACCTCAGACAGGTACAATGCCATAGACTCCACCCTCCAAACCAGCATTCCCTCCTGGGGAACATTATTGCCAATCTCTAGGTGAGGGCTGGAGATCACTCAAAATTACAACTGTTCTTCAGGTAGCAGAGATCAGTTCCTCTGGAGAAAATGGTGGACTGTGTGTCATTATACCCTGCTGAGGTCACCACAGCAAATTGACACTGAGTGCCCAGGACCAGGGCGCCCGCACAGAGCCTCTTTCTAGAGTCCGTCGTATTTATTTCCACAACGGGCCTTATTCCTAGTATTGAAATAAAATAGTCTTAAGGTGACACTGCTCTTTTGATTTTGCCATAACAGACTAACACAGCTACTTCATTGTACAAATCATATAAAGCAGTCATAAAATAAATGCAGTGTTTTAATAAAATTTAAAAAATTCATCTCAATCACAGTAGTCCTTAGTGACAGTAATGGCTAGTGATTGGTATGAACCAGCAGTGTCTTTGTACATGAAAAGTTTTGCAAAAACCTAATACAAACCAGTTCAGCAGATATTCATGGCTGTTCAGCATGACCCAAACAACCAGGTGATTGGTTCACATCTGATCAATACCTTCAAACATAGTAAGTCCATTTCTTTAAGCATCCCAATAATGTCCATGCCATGGCATGCTGAGCAACTTTGCTTCTTGCCACTTTACACAGCTCAAGATTTCACTTATATGCGTCTTTATGTGAGATGATCTTTTTGCAAGAGCAGGATAATGGCAGGAGTTAGAACGTCTGTTCCATGAAGCTGTGCTGGGTTGTGCAAGCCAATATTTGGGACTAAATATGGCATTCCTTCATCTTCTCTTACTCCCTCTCTTTGCAGTATTTATCCATTGAATTTGAATGAAGAAAATACTTTATTATTGGTTTGGCCTCCAAAAACCAGGAAAACATTGTGAAAATCAGAGATCCATAACAAGGGATCATAGAACCAGTTAGAAAAGCAGAATGAAACCCTTGACAATGAGAGTCACTTGAACCTGACATGTAAAAGTGAGGTTTTGGTTACCTCACACATAAAACTAGCCATACAAATTTGTTTGAGGTGGTATGAGGTGATCATATATCTACATACAAATACATTGCATTTATGAAGTAATAGTATTTTAATAAGGTTCTTGAAAAATGACTTTAATTATTTTTTCTCTCTGCATGTTACCGTGACCCTTATTTGGCTTTAAAAAATTTTTGGTAAGCAAAACTGGAAGAACAGAAAACAGATTCTCCCTTGAGTAGCAACAGTACCAGTATCATCTTTTCAAGGGGTCCCGTCCCCCCCCGCCCATCCTAAGGAGGCATCATAGTTAAATTAAAGTTCAACAAGGATCTCTCAACACTCTTACTATTGTTTGAGGAAGTCTATGAACTTGATAGAGTTTAAGCCCATAAATAGGGCAATGGAACGAGCAAAACTACTCTTCTGAAATACAAGTATGGCGCTTCAAGATGAGGCCTAATTCAGATCTAATAGCCAATTGACGTGCCTGCTGAAGCTTCAGATTTCCATGCTCCATTCTCACTCTCCTTTCTCCTGATGCATGGCAGTCTAATGAAATAGTTCCAGATCTTTACCCTTTCCAACAAACCAAGTTTTAATCATTGGTTGTTTGCACATGGATGTTTTGCTCTACCTTGACTTCCTTACTGGAGCGGTTTTTTTCAGGAGCATCCACATAGTGTCATCCTGTTTCTATGTAATCAGGTCCTACTGACATTGACACCTTTTTTCTTACCTCACAGTGCAAGCCTACAATCACTTTCTTGGCAGTAAACCCAATTGAATAGACCTCAGTAATACTGAATAGACCTCCTTAGGATTGCTCTGCCAGGGCCTGTTGCAGCCATTTCCTTACAACACCACCACCAGAGGGCTGTTTTGAAACTTTTTTTAAAAAAACCCTGTAATAACTATATTGTTATGATGTTATAATATTGTAACAGACAATATACTAGTTCCTAGTTTTCATCTTTTAGAGTAAGTTTTTAGGTCTTTGGCTGCAGAACTAAAAGGAGACATGTAGCCAGTACCTTTCCCCCATAACTCTGCCATACTGTAAAAAGGCTAGATAATTTACTTTCTACGACAGCTGGGAACAAGTACATTGCTACGATACATAGGTATAGCATAATGCTAATCCAGAAGTGTTTTCTTAACTTGCTATGTGCAAGGAGAGAGAGTGCAGATTTTCCCAGCTAATTTACATAGTGACAAAGCACTGCTATGCCTGAACAATATAGTGTGTGGGTCAGACTCTGTCATCTTTCCAATAGAAAACAGATAGAAAGATTAGGATGCAAGCCATGTCTCAGAATCAAGATTTTGTAAGGTCCCACCTGCTCACCCTGGAACAGCCTACATTCTGCCATCTTGTTTCCCCAGGCCTCAGAATGGGAGTGGAGTGGATTGGATTGGATCATCTGGTTCTTCCTCCTACCTGCTGGATGTGACCCCTTCACAGTCTAGGTTTGCCAGCTGCCACTTTCTCCCTGGCCTGTTGCAAGGAACTTCCTTTTATTCCCACCTGGGATCCACCCACTCTGGCTCCACCTATCCCCAACCTTGTCCTTGCTTATCTCCAACAACTGTTAGGAAGCTCATGTGCCACTCTTAAGAGTCTGTAATCTCACTGGTTGCCTGAACCCCAAACTCATCCTTTCCAACCATCCCTCCCTTGCATCTCTGGCCTGGCTGCCACTGCCCCAAGCTGTCATCTGGCTCCCAGGTGGATGGGGAGGGGATCACTGTCAGTTATTACCAAGGAGGCAGGAACTGCCCAGGCAGCTGGGGCTCTAGGGGCCTGCTAGGTGATGTCACCGCTGTGATGCTGGAGGTTGCCTCCTCCTAGTGTTCCCAACCTGGCTGTTGTGGCGCCTGCCTCCCAGCTGGCAACTCCTCTTCTGTGGTGGCCATTGCTACCTCCTTTTTTCACCCCCCCTTCCCCGCTGCTCTCTAGTGAGTCCAGGGCATCAAGGACAGCTTTGAAGCCTCATGAGGGCATGGGGTGCATCTTGATTCTCCCCTGGGCAGTCCTGGAGCAGTGTAGGGGCTTCTGCCAGGTTGGGTCTTATTGCTGATCCTGGGAAATCTGAAGTAGGTTTTGACAGAAGCACTCAATGTTATGAGGTATGTGATATCTCTCCTTATAATAATTATCTTTTGGTTTCGTAAGATTCCATGCGCTCCCATTGGCTGTAAAATGCCATCCCTCAGCCATTGGCCCATCAGCCACCACTCAAGAGTACTTGCATGCCATTGGCCGGGTGCTGGGTCTGCTCCTCTTCCCCACCCACTCCCCCTTCGGACAGATTTGCATGTCAGATTTACTGGCAGACAGCTCTCTCTCCTGAGGAAGACAGTTCTCTTGACTCCTGTGAGGGACTGTCCACTCAGTGGCTGTTGGTAGGCAACCAAGTTTGGTTTTGTGAGTAAAAAAACAAAGGACTTTCAGCATAACCCCCTCCCTAATGGCCACTTTCCTGTCAGAATAAATGGAAAAAGGCTCTTTCTCCTGCTTAGCTTCAGCATGGCTGACTGGCTGGCTAACGAGGTGAGCCAGCAACCATCAAACCATTTTCTTCAACTCCCCGCTGTGTGGCTGACTTTTCCCTAGGGCTGCCAATCTCCAGGTGGGACCTGGAGATCTCCCACTGTTACAATTGACCTCCAGATGACAGTTCCCCTGGAGAAAATGGTTGCTTTGGAGGGTAGACTCTATGGCATTATACACTGCTGAGTCCTTCCACACACACCCCAAATGCTGCCCTCCACAGGATCCACCTCCCAAATCTCCAGGTATTTCCCTAATCAGAGTTGGCACCTGTACTTTCTCCTCTGTCAGTAAAAGCCCTTTCCACACCTATGTTGGCCTTTGGGAGAAAACTCATTGGCCCAGTCCTGATCAGGTTGCCAACTCCAGGTGGGCAATTCCTGGAGATTTGAGGGATGGAGCTTGGAGAGGGTGAGGTTTGAAGAGGGGTGGCACCTCAGACAGGTACGATGCCATAGACTCTACCCTCCAATCCAGCCATTCCCTGATGGGGAACCATTGTTGCCAATGGCTGGAGATCACTCAAAATTACAACTGCTCTCTGGGAGGGGGAGGAGATGGAAAACTAAAGGTAGATTGATGGTTGGCTGGGAGGGAGATAGGGTTATCAACTCCAGGTTGGGAAATTCCTGGAGATTTGAGGGGTCGAACCTGGAGAGGGTGAATGTTGAGGAGGGGTGGGACCTCAGACAGGTACAATGCCATAGACTCCACCCTCCAAACCAGCCGCTCCCTCCTGGGGAACCACTGTTACCAATCTTGGGGATGGGCTGGAGATCACTCAAAATTACTATTTCTCTTCAGGTAGCAAAGATCAGTTCCTCTGAAGAAAATGGTGGGCTCTCTCATTATACCCTGCTGAGATTGCCACAGCAAATTGTCACTGAGTACCCAAAGCCAGGGCACTCTCCCATAGCCTCTTTCTAGAGCCCGTTGTATTTATTTCCACAACGGGTCTTATTCCTAGTAAATTTATAAAGCAATTCTGAAAATGGTCTGAGATATCTGAAAGAAACTATGTGCTGTGTGCACACTATCTTTCATCATGTCCCTCCAATTCCCAAGTATTTTTTCCCCAGTAGAAACCATTGTAGTTCCAAAGCAGCACATTAGACTCATAGAAATTAGAAAAACCCAACAGTTTATGGGTTAGGGTTTGGACCACATAATCTCTCAATATAGTTCTAGTAAAGATGCATCACTCTAGATAATAGTCATTGCCCAAAACGTACTAAACAGGCTAATTAAAATATATACGACTAAGCAAATATATTCTACTGTGGTCTGTTATTCATTAGTATATCTGTCCAAAATTAGATTACTATGCCATATATGACTAATCCTTAATCCTGTTGTTTTCTTATTGCTTTGTGTTACCAGTATAATTTTTCTTTTGCAAATCTCAACTTTGATTTAACCTACCACCTCACATGTCTCCTGAGAAACCTGTATAAGGGTCAAGAAGCAACAGTTAGAACCGGATATGGAACAACTGATTGGTTTAATATAGGAAAAGGAGTACGACAAGTATGTATATTGTCACCCGGCTTATTTAATTTATATGCAAAGTACATCATGCAAAATGCCAGCCTGGATGAATCACAAGCCGGAATTAAGATTGCGAGGAAAAACATCAACAACCTCAGATATGCAGATGATACCACTCTAAAGGCAGAAAGTGAAGGGGACCTAAAGAGCCTCTTGCTCAGAGTGAAAGAGGACAGTGCAAAAGTTGGCTTGAAACTCAACATCAAAAAGACTAAGATCATGGCATCCGGCCCCATCACTTCTTGGCAAGTAGAAGGGGAAGTCATGGAAGCAGTGACAGACTTCACGTTCCTGGGAACCAAGATCACGGCAGATGGTGACTGCAGCCATGAAATTAAAAGATGCCTGCTCCTTGGGAGAAAAGCAATGGAAAACCTATAATAAAAAGTAGAGACATCACCCTGCCAACAAACGTCTGCATAGTCAAAGCCATGGTATTCCCAGTAGTAATGTATGGCTGCAAGAGTTGGACCACAAGGAAGGCCGAGTGCCAAAGAATAGATGCTTTTGAATTATGGTGCTGGAGAAGACTCTTGAGAGTCCCTTGGACTGCAAGGAGATCAAATCAGTCAATCCTAAAAGAAATCAACCCTGACTGTTCCCTGGAAGGCCAGATGCTGAAGCTCAAATACTTTGGCTAGCAAATGGGTTGGGACCACTCACTGAAGAAGACCCTGATGCTGGGAAAGATTGAAGGTAAAAGAAGAAGGGGATGGCAAAGGATGAGATGGTTAGACAGTGTTATTGATGCAATGAACATGAAGTTGAGCAAACTCCTGAGGATGATGGAGGACAGGAGGGCCTGGCGTGATGTGGTCTATGGGGTCGTGAAAAGTCGGACTCGACTGTGCGACAGAACAACAAGGTTGAAGATTTGCTTATTTACTTTAGTTATATCCCACCTTTCTCCCTAATGGGGACCCACAGTGGCTTACATTGTTCTCTCCTCCATTTTATCTTCACAACAACCCTGTGAGGTAGATGTTAGGTTGACAGTGTGTGACAGACCCAAGGTCACCCATTAAGCTTCCATCACAGAGTGGGGATCTTGTCATTCTTTCATGGGATCTCATGTTCAGTTCTTCAGTACGTTTATCTCTTTTTTGGATAAGTTTTGTAAGTCATAACAATTGGATTAGAGACTTCATCTGTATCTTCTGTATCAATATATTCCACAGAAGTAAATATCATATCAGTTTGCTCTTCCTTCTGATTTGTGCTCTGCTGTAAGAGTAGATCAAACTTAGGTTGCAGATCCTTCATGGCTTTTTCCACAGCTGTTCTTACTGCTGTTATAATTGTTTCCTGTATTAATCGTTAAAAGTCTGTAATCAACAATGTATCTTTGCCTACTCCAGCCATTTCTAAAATATTGTGTTAAAAACAGGGAATCTCTCCAACTCTTTGTCAGTACAACCTCTACACAGCTACCTATACTTACACAGCAGGTTTTATTATGATTACATTAAAAAAGAACAGGAGCATTCCAAAGTTAAAATACAGAGTCTTTCAGGTTGCCTTTCAGTAAAAAACCTTACATTCATATCACTTCTATATTTGCAAAACAATAAGCATTATAGTTATATTAAAGTCTGAAACAATTTCAACCAAGGCCAGCATTCTTATCGATTGTTAACAGTACAGAGGAGACAGAATGTACTTTTATAGGCCGAGTTCAGACTGTCAGTTTGGCCCAAGATAGGCACGTTTCAGAAACATTTCACAAACGGATTAAAGAGCCGGTTCACACAGGCACATTTGTCAGGTATTCCCCAGCCATACTCAACCTGTCTTGTAACGCTTCCCTCCCAAGTTTAAAAGATACCAGTCGAAAGTGGTAAGCAAACCTTGGAAAGCACATTCATCCTGCTTCCCAGAAGTGTGAATGCAAACAAGCTGATCCAGTAGGGATGCTCTTATGTGCACAAGCGCTTATGCACATAAGCGCCTAAGCGCACATCGTCAGATTCCATTAAAAAAGCCACTTACAGCCACGCCTCCGCCAGGGGTGGGCCAACAGTGTGAACGCTCCCTTGTGTCTCCTCCCCGGAATGCTCCTACATCAGTCAGTGCAGTGTGACCGGGAAAACCTGGAACATGTTGTTCTGGGTCTTTTTTACCACGACTCCCTTGCAGTTCAAACTGCCAGTCTGAACTCAGCCATAATTTCAAAAAACCAAAACAAAGTATGTTATGAGAGATAACATATAAAAAATTTAAATTAAGTTCCTAATAGTTCTTATTGATTCTTCTTCTTTTTAGTTATGATGCTTATTGAGGTATAATTATTTGTAATCCTTTAAAGGGTCTTCATATAGTTCATATAATTCCAGATAGTTTATTTGTAATTCCAAACAGAGGAGCTCTTACTTCCCTGAAAGTCAAAGCCAAATAAGATGAATATT
Organism: Gekko gecko; assembly: GCA_029375565.1. Classification (NCBI taxonomy): domain Eukaryota; kingdom Metazoa; phylum Chordata; class Lepidosauria; order Squamata; family Gekkonidae; genus Gekko; species Gekko gecko. Next base: position 129,690,034 of record JAPDNY010000009.1, read on the forward strand.
TCCAAAATGTTGTAATCCACTATAGCATATGGAAAGATCAATATTTTTATCTGACAATTTTGTTCTCAGACCACAGACTTCTCTTCTTTTGCCCAAGCCATTTTAAAGAATGCTTTCAGATCTTTTCTTAGCTGCTTGAAGAAAGAGAGGGGGAGGGAAGAAATTCTTCACCCCTCTAATTCTTTGTGTTTTCAATAGATTTAAAGGGGGCTTGATCACTGGGGAGTCTCTGATGTTGTTGCTTGTACATTTACTCATGGTGTTGGTGTTTTTAAGTAGTTCAGTTGAAGTTTTCTGCTTCTCCCCCTTGTTCGGGTGGTCACAGCTTCTTGCCCATGCCTGGCATGGGTTCTCTCAATCAGTTCTTGCCTCGGGGTGATCAAAGGGTTCCCACCCACTTGCTGCCACTTGCGGGGAGTCCCGATTGAGCCCCTTGCACTGTGCTCCTTTTGGGGGAGCTCAGTGGAGTTCGGGAGCCCCTGAATGCCTCTAAAAAACCATTGATCCAGCCAGTACACGGGAGAGCTTCCCAGTGTCGACCATTCTCACCGCGCCAGCCCCTCCTTCCTGTCATTATCACTTGTAAACAAACAGTCTACAGAAAATTCAAATGGTATCTGAATATACAAATTCATGAAAATAACAACAAATGGGAAGTTTGACTTGGAAAAACAAACATAACTGGGCAAAAATAAATGGTAGCACAGAGGATGTGTGCATTGTTTTGAGAAAGTTTTTTTTTAGGATTCTGAAGGAAAATGCATATATGTCGTCATACTCTGTCGTCTACTCTTCCAAAGTGACTGATGCTCAGAAATGAGCAGCATTAGCTACTGGGCTCCAGGCAGAAGGAAAGCAGACACTGGAAGAGAGGAGGTGTGGCTCTCATGGGCATTCCACTCTCTCTCACACTAGTTCAGACAAGGCTGACCTTACCTCAGGCAGCAAATTTTGGGATTCCAGTATACGGCAGCAAATTGTCAGCTATTACATTTATCATATCGGTATTATCTGGGAATATCTGGAGCAGAGCTGCCACTACCGTATTGAACATCTTGCCCATGAACTAGAACTTAGTGATTTGTCATTAGTTGAGGAATCATCTAGATCCAATGAGTTTTTTGTTGGTGGTGTTGTTTTCTGGAGCTGCCTCACTATTACCTTCTGCAAAATACATGGAACTGTTTCCTCTCTTATACTTTCTGCACTCTCCTTTTAATCCATGTTCACCATGGTGTCCCCCAAGCAATTTTGCACTAAAATCAAATTCAGGCTTCTTTTTAATCCAGGTTTTCCCCGCCATTCTGCACTAAAATTGAGTTTAGCCTTTTTATCTGGAAAAGAAATTTGCCATAGAAAATAGAAAGGATGAAAATTGTCATTCTGATTTTGCACAAAAATTAAAAGAAACAACAACAACAAAGAAACAACAACAACATAAATCCCTACATCAAAATTGGTTTTATGATCTGGAATTTTTAATACTGCTGTTTAATGTTGCTGTTTTGATTGTATTTGTGTTTTTAAATTGCTTTATACTGTTTTTTCTTTGTTGCATTGCAAACAGCCTTGAATGTGCTTTAGAGCAGAAAGGTGCATATACATTTTAAAAATAAATACATAAAGTCAGAGAAGATATGGGCAACTTTATCTGAAAAGGTGCTCAGCAAACAGGTCATCGAGGGCTACCCAGAGTTCCCTTATATCACCCTGAAGTGCATGGTTGAGAAAGCACCTTAGCTATGAGAAAAGCTCTGCTGAATGGCACTGAGATGCCATGGTGAATAAGGAGTAAGTTTTATCGGCCACCATCACTGCTTTAATCTGCAGTCTGCCTGTCATCCTTGCCATGTCAGATGATGATGATTACAGTAATTTCACCTTTTCAAAACAACTGCCTCTCAAGAAAAAAAGTACAGGCTCCAACGTAATCGAGCTTCCATTACATACATATGAGTCATAAACAGTGTGGTAATAAGAAAAGGAGAGAAGCCTGTCCCTGTTTTGAGAAATCCTCTTGAGCTGGAAACGTGGCTGACACATGTGGCCCAGCTGAATGAGCTCATGCATTATTTATTTGTTCATCTCCTTGCTGACCCAACGTGTGTTCATCTTTCAGAAGCCGAGTGAGTTTCAGAAGTACTCTCATGCATTTTCCAAATGAAGGGTAATTTATTGTTTTAAAGTGCTCTGACCAAGAGTTCATCATATTACATTGTCCTGGTACACAGTGAATAATGCCACCTTATGAACAGTATCAGAGAGACTGGGCAAGAGCATATTAGAATATGGGATTAATAGCTTCCAAAGAACTGCATAGGTGTGCGGAGTTTCCAAAAGGTCATATATGTTTGCTTATAAAAGCTACCATGTCATTAACTGTCATTTGAGAAAACGTATACACAAACATCCTCATAGTGTTAAGAAGAGCTGTCCATCAAAGCAAGCAAATTTTGCATTGCTTTGTACTTTTTTTTTTTTTACTAAAAATCATCCCAAGATAAAAAAAAACTGTGCCTACCCAGCAACAGCAGACTTTACAGCCAACCTCTCCCTACTGAGCTGGATGCTAAGCAACTGTGAGCACTCCATACAACAGGGTCAGAGCTGAAGCTGACCCTCACTGCTCTGTGAGAGGAACAGTTAAAAGCGACGATAAACACCTTCCCACACAGCAGTTTAGTGGTTGTCTGATTACTGAACTGTAGACAGAGCTTGTTTTGTCCTGCAAACAAATACAAAACCAGGATGTTTGTGTCTGGAGAGGCCAGATTTGCTGGATGTGTCCCTGCAATGATACTGTCCAAACACTCTGCTTTGTCAGTCACAGACTATTCTCAGCCCAGCCAAATCTAAAGATATTTAAATCTGGAGAATGGAGCTGTGACTGGATAAGATTTTAAAAACTTGAAAAACATCCCATTTTGCGGGGGGGGGAAGCATTATTGTCTTTTCCAGTGACTCTAGTCTTCCTATAATGTGACCAAAGTACGATAGCCTCAGTTTAACAAATTTAGAGTCCAGCGGCACCTTTAAGACCAACAAAGGTTTATTCAAGGCATGAGCTTTTGTGTACAAGGCAGATTTTTTCAAACACACTGGAATGGTAGATGAGGTTCTAAACTTACAGACAGGGACTTAACAACAAATAAACATGTAACAGGATGATGTTTAAGTTATGCAAAGTGAAAAGTTAAATAACAAGTTAAGGTTATAAGGTAAACAGTTGTAAAGCAATAAATATGTCAAAGTAGCAGATAAATGTTTAAAGGTGTTTTGACCATCTGGATCTAGCCTCAGTTTAGTTATTTTATTATTATATTATTATTATTTATTATTTGTTAGATTTCTACCCTGCCCTCCCGCCGAAGCGGCTCAGGACGGCTTACAAACAATTTAAAACCAACATACAATTTAAAATCAGCAGTTACAAGGTATAAAATATAGTTCCATACAATTCCAATAAATACAGTGAAGCTAAATAAAAACAGCAGCATCCTGTAATAAAGTGCTAGTGCAACCCAACCCAAAGGAAATACTTCTTCACCCAAAGAGTGATTAACATATGGAATTCACTGCCACAGGAAGTCGTGGCAGCTGCAAGCATGGACAGTTTCAAGAGGGAATTAGATGAACATATGGAGCAGAAGTCCACCACTGGCTATTAGCCACAGGGTATAGATGGGAACTCTCAGTCTGGGGCAGGTGATGCACTCTATTCTTGGTGCTGGAGGGGGCAGCAGTGGGAGGGCTTCTAGTGTCCTGGCCCCACTGCTGGACCTCCTGATAGCACGTGGTATATTTTGGACGCTGTGTGACAGAGTGTTGGACTAGATGGGCCATTGGCCTGATTCAACATTGGCTTCTCTTATGTTCTTATGTTCAGTCAGTTCTTCTTGGAACACTTGGTGAAACAGCTCCTTTTTCATGGCTCTACAGAACTGCTGGAGGTCCCGTAGAGCTCTAATCTCATTAGGGAGCTCATTCCACAGCATTGGTGCCGCCAGAGAGAATGCCCTGATCCTAGTTATCGCCAACCTGACATCCCTAGGCCCAGGGGGGGCCAGGCGGTGTTGTGTTCCAGACCGCAGTGCTCTCGGGGGAACATACGGGAAAAGGCGGTCCATCATGTAGGCAGGCCCCTGACCATTAAGGGCTTTAAAGGTCAAAACCAGCACCTTGAAGCGAATATGGAATGCTACTGGAAGCCAGTGCAATGTGTTGTGTATGCAGTCAACATCGTGCCATCAACGAAGAGCCAGAGCTTGAGTACCTGAGAACAATGGGACTGAGGTTCCTGGCTCCCGCGTAGGGGGACCAATGGGAACGGCGGCGGGAATTCAAACCCGCCAATGGGACCAGGGGGGCGGCCCCTCCCCAATGTATATAGTTGGCCTCCGGGCCGGTTATCAGTGTCTCGTGTTGTATAATAGCGAACCATGCTGATCACTACATCGCTGTCTGTGGTTTCTTTATGCGTCTAACCCACTATACAACAATGGCGACGAGGATGGGATCCTGTTGAGCGCTCCAGCCGGGCTGTCGGACAACGCTACCGAAGACTCGCTCCACCGCTCCACGGGCATCCTCCATGAGCGCCTCCGAGGGTGAATCCAGAGCCGTGTCGCTGCCGCCGACTGGCACAATGGCCATCGCTCCAGGATCCGGGCTGATACCGCCGTTCGACGCTTCCCAGCCCCAACGATGGGGAGCCTGGGTCACGGGTTTGCGGCAAGCCTTCGTGTTCTATCAGATCACGGACGAAGACCGAAAGAGAGGACTGCTGCTCTGCTCTTGCGGCCCCGTGATCGTGGATCTGGCCCAATACCTTCTCTCTCCCAAGAAGGTGGAGGAGTGCACGGTCGACGAGATTGTGAAGGCCGTGCAGAACTACTACTCCCCAAAGCCGTCGGAGATGACCTGCCACGTGGTTTTCCAGCATAGGAATCAGCAGGGCAAAGAAACCGCCGCGGAGTTCCTCGGAGAGCTCCGCCGCCTGGCGGCCGACTGCGCCTTCGGAGAGCACTTGGAGATGGCTCTCCGCGACCGTTTCGTCGCCGGCCTCAGGGAGGAGAAACTCCGGCGCCGAATAATGGAGGGCGAGAAGGTGACCATCACCTCAGCGTTAGCCACCGCCACTGCATGGGAGAGGTCACACCCGACCACCACCACCGCGACGCATCGTGTGGCCTCCCCCGGGAACAGCGACATCGACGACCCCGAGGTACACCGCACACTAGCCCAGCATCGCCCGCCAGCACCGTCCGCTAGCTCCGCACGCAAGCAACCCGGCTCGGCGGCGCAGGAGTGTGCCAGCTGCGGAGGGCAGCATGAGAGGAGATCGTGCCGGTTCCGGGACGCCACATGTCGAGACTGCGGCCGCACGGGCCACATCGCAAGGGTTTGCCGGTCCAAGCCATCACGCGCAGCACAAAAACCGCAACCGCCCCGCCGCAGGTCTGAGGCGCACTTCGAGGACTGCGCGGCCCCGGAGGCAGACCTATACCAACTGACCAACGCCCCGGCCGCCCGAACACAGGTACTGAAACTCCCCAGTCAGGCCTCTACCCCAAAAATATACGTCCGGATCAAAGTAGAGGGGCCCCCTTACAAATGGAACTCGACTCGGGCTCCGCCTGTTCCATCATTTCGGAGGCCACATTAAGACAGATTTGCCCAAAGGGGGCCCCCGCTTGCGGCCATCACCCGTGACGCTCATGGACTTTCAGAGAAACCAAGTGCCAGTGAAGGGGGTCGGGAGTTTCAGGGTGCAGTACCGGGGCTTCAAGGGTTATTTGGACTTGCTCGTAGTCGAGGGCGACCTAGTTAGCCTCCTGGGGAGGGCCTGGTTTGGACCCCTAGGAATCGCGATCGAGGGGGTCCAGCATTGCGCAACCCGCGACTTCCAGGAAGTGTGCCGCGAGTTCCCATCCGTTTTCGACGGGTCCCTGGGCCGATATACGGGCCCCCCGGTTTCGCTACAACTCAACCCCACAGTGGCCCCTATCCGCATGCGTGCCAGGTCCGTTCCGTTTGCCTTAAAACCCAAAATAGACGCGGAACTGGACCGACTGGTGGCGCAAGGGGTTTTGGAGCCGGTCTCTCACGCAGTGTGGGAAACCCCGATCGTGACTCCCATTAAACCTAACGGGGATGTCCGCATCTGCGCGGATTATAAATGCACGATAAATCGGGCATTGCAGGACCATGCCTACCCGGTCCCGGTGGTGAGCCATGTTCTGGCCACCTTGGCAGGGGCCAAGATCTTCGGCAAACTAGATCTGGCCCAAGCGTACCAGCAGCTGCCTGTCGATGGGCCGACAGCAGAGGCCCAAACAATTGTAACGCACCGGGGGGCCTTCAGGGTCAATCGCCTGCAATTCGGGGTGAGCGTGGCACCCGGAATTTTCCAGCAACTGATGGACTCTCTCCTCAAAGGGATCCCCGGCGTCACACCATTCTTCGATGATGTGATGATCGCCGCGGCCACGCCTGATGAGTTCGCCTCCCGCCTCCGCATGGTCCTCAGCCGTTTCCGGGACGCCGGCCTCAAGGTCAAGCGCGAGAAGTGCCAGCTCGGGGTATCATCCGTAGACTTCTTGGGCTTCACGGTGAACGCAGAGGGACTCCACCCGGCCCGGGACAAGGTGAAGGCCATCGTGGAAGCGCCGCCCCCGACCTCCAAAGCCGAGCTCCAGGCTTTTCTCGGACTCTTGAACTTTTACCACGCCTTTCTCCCCCACAAGGCGGCGGTAGCCGAGCCCCTCCACAGGTTGCTCGACAAAAAGGCACCCTGGGTCTGGGGCCCGCATCAGGCTGCAGCGTTCCGGGCCGTCAAGGCCCTGCTCATCTCAAACGCGGTCCTGGCACATTTCGACGAGACCCTGCCCGTGGTCTTGGCTTGCGATGCGTCCCCATATGGGGTGGGAGCCGTGCTGGCGCACCGTCTCCCGGACGGCCGGGAGGTCCCGGTCGCGTACTACTCGCGGACCCTGTCTGCGGCCGAGCGGAACTACGCCCAGATAGACCGCGAGGGACTGGCAGTTGTGGCCGGGGTGAAGAAGTTCCACGACTTCGTCTATGGCCGTCCCTTCACAGTCGTCACAGACCACCGGCCGCTGCTGGGCCTCTTCGCGGCGGACCGCCGGACGCCACAGGTACTCTCCCCTCGGGTCTTGCGGTGGTCCATCTTCTTGGCGGGCTACAACTACACGCTCCAGCACCGGCCAGGCAAGGCAATGGGACATGCAGACGCGCTGAGCCGCCTCCCCCTGCCAGACGAAGGGGTGGACCCGGCCCCAGCTCATCATGTCCTCCAGTTGGAGGGTCTTCCAGACGCCCCTCTCCAGGCCACGGACATCGCCCGCCGCTCAGCCCGTGACCCCATCATATCCCGGGTTCTCGGCTGGGTGGTGAGGGGGTGGCCTACGGCCTCGGCGGGCCCTGAGTTCAGCGCATTTACAACACGGCGCGAGGAACTATCGGCACACAAGGGCTGCCTGCTGTGGGGGGACCGGGTCGTAGTCCCCAGCGCACTCCAGCAACAGGTCCTGCAGGCTCTGCACGAGGCACACCCCGGCATCGTGCGGATGAAAGCCCTCGCCCGGAGCTACGTCTGGTGGCCAGGCATCGATGGGGAAATAGAGGCCTGGGTGAAGCGTTGCCAGATCTGTCAAGAGGTCCGGCCAAGCCCACCATGTGCACCCACCCAGGCATGGGAATCAACAAGGACCCCGTGGTCCCGGCTCCACATCGACTTCGCCGGGCCCTTCCACGGGTTAACATTCCTGGTCACCGTGGACGCGTACTCCAAGTGGCTGGAGGTGAGTCCAGTCTCCTCCACCTCCGCAAGCGCCACCATCCGAGCCCTCCGGAAGATATTTGCCACGCATGGCTTGCCGGACACCATCGTCTCCGACAACGGCCCGGCGTTCACATCCGAGGAATTCCAGCGGTTCCTGCGGGACAACTTGATCCGGCATATCAGGTCAGCACCCTTCCACCCAGCCACGAACGGCCAAGCGGAACGCATGGTCCGCACGGCTAAGGAAGCTTTAAGCCGCCTGACCGAGGGGGACTGGGAGTCACGCATAGCCCGGTTCTTGCTGGCGAACCGGACAACACCCAACCCGGTCAGTGGCCACTGCCCCGCGGAGCTTCTCATGGGCCGGCGACCCGCCATCCTCCTGGACCGCCTGCACCCCGACAGGGCTCCAACAGGACGGAACTGGGTCGAGGACCGGGAGGCACCACGGGGCTTCTTCCCAGAGGACCCGGTGTTCGCAAGGAACTACGGCCGAGGCCCGGAGTGGATAGCAGGAAAGGTAATCCGCCCCACCGGCCCTGTCTCCTATGAGGTGTCGACAAATGACGGGCAGGTCCTGCGGCGCCACGTGGACCAGCTGAGGCGGCGCCTACTTCCAACGGTAGGAGACCGGGGTAACCAAGGGGAGGTGGAGCAGGCCCCACGAGAAGCTGAGGGAGAGCCCGAGGCGGAACGAGACTGCAGAGAGGCGGACCCCAGCGACGGCCAGCTCAGTATGCCCGAGGCCTCATCAGCCGAGGGCCAGACGGCGTACCCTTCCCCAGCGGAAGGAGGTGAGGGGCGGGCCCCGCCACACCACCAAGACTTGGCTGCGGAGAAACCCCAACGCCTACACCACGACGGTCCACCAGGGAACGCAGAGCCCCCGCATACCTGAAGGACTATGTCACCTAGACAGGATCGGGACTATGGGGGGAGGGGTGTTGTGTATGCAGTCAACATCGTGCCATCAACGAAGAGCCAGAGCTTGAGTACCTGAGAACAATGGGACTGAGGTTCCTGGCTCCCGCGTAGGGGGACCAATGGGAACGGCGGCGGGAATTCAAACCCGCCAATGGGACCAGGGGGGCGGCCCCTCCCCAATGTATATAGTTGGCCTCCGGGCCGGTTATCAGTGTCTCGTGTTGTATAATAGCGAACCATGCTGATCACTACATCGCTGTCTGTGGTTTCTTTATGCGTCTAACCCACTATACAACACAATGACTTCAGCAGAGGCTGGATGTGCTCCCACCTGGGGACGCCTATCAACAGCCTGGCTGCTGCATTTTGCACCAGCTGCTGCTTCCAGAGTTGCCCCAAGGGCAGCCCCATGTATAGAGCATTACAGTAGTCTAGCCTCGAGGTGACCATAGCATGGATCACTGAAGCCATATCATTGCGTTGGAGGAAGGGGACCAACTGCCTAATCAGCCGAAGGTGATAAACAGCTGCCTTAGCAGTGGCTGCTACCTGGGCCTCCATTGACAAGGAAGCATCCAGGAGCACTCCCAAGCTCCTGACCCTCGGTGCTGGCACCAATGGTGCCCCACTGAAGGCCAAAAGAGGGACCCCTAACCCCAAGCCACTCTGATTCAGGCAAAGCACCTCCATCTTCATCAGATTCAATTTCAGTCGACTCAGCCTAAGCCATCCCGCCACGTCCTGCAACACCCGGTCCAGATCTTCCGGGGTAGAACCAGACTGACCACCCAACAAGGAAGCATATTGATGACACCCAAGCCCATGCCCCCAGCAATCTGGGCAAGGGGGCGCATATAGATCGTGAATAGCATTGGGGAGAGCACTGCCCCTTGGGGCACTCCACAAAGTAGTGGGTGCCTTCAGGACATCTCCTCCCCAAGTGCCACCCTTTGTCCCCAACCCTGGAGAAAGGAGATGAGCCATTGCAAGGCCAGCCTCCGAATCCCCACGTGGGCAAGGCAGTGGGTGAGCAGCTGATGATCAACCATGTTGAACGCCGCTGACAGATCTAACAACAGCAGCACCGCCATCCCGCCTCGATCCAGATGCCTCCAGAGGTCAAATTGGAGGCAATAGGGCAAATTGGAGACCGGGCGATAATTGACCAATTCAGCCGGATCCAGAGATGTTTTTTTTAAGAGAGGGAGGACCATCACTTCCTTGAGGGCCCCTGGGAATAGGGCCTCAGAGAGGAACCTGTTGATGATGTCCCTAAGGGTGCCTCGAAACCCCTCGCAGTCAGCTTTAATTACCCAGGAGGGGCATAGATCAAGGCTGCATGTGGTAGGATGTACCACTGAGATCAATCTGTCAACTTCCTCTAGGCTGAGAGGGCTGAAATAATCCAGAATGGGACCAGAAGACGTGCACGGGGCCTCAAGTTCGCATACTGTCTCAAGTGTGGCTGGGAGGTCGCAGCGGAGCAGCAAGACTTTATCTGCAAAATAGCTCACAAAAGCCTCACAGCCTATATCCAATTCCCTAACATTTTGACTGCTCTATGGCAGAGTGGTTAGAGACCAAATCATTCTATACAATTGTGCTGGGCGTGAGCTTGCAGACGCAATCGTGGCTGCATAGAACTCCTTCTTGGCAGCCTTGGTTGCCATCTCATACGACTTCATAAACATTCGATAGGATGCTCTTGACGCTTTGTCACGAACTCACCGCCACTGTCTCTCTAGCTGTCTGAGCCTTCGCTTCATCAGCCTCAGCTCCTGGGTATACCAAGAAGCCAGCTTTGAGCGCGGGTGCAGAGGGCATCTGGGAGCGACCTCATCAATGGCTGCCAAGAGTCGGCTATGCCAGTCCTTGACTAGCTCACCTAACTAGCCGCCAGGGGGCAATGGATCCTGGAGAGCCATCTGAAGCTGCAATGGGTCCATTAGGCTCTGCAGACAAGCTAAAATCTGCTTGCTGCCCAAACAGGGTTGAGGTGAAGAGTTCACTTGGGCCCCCAGGGCATGGTGGTCCGACCATGGAATTGCCATAGCAGTAATCTGGTCCACTGTAACCCCTGCCACGAAGATCAAATCAAGCATGTGACTGGCCTGATGGATGGGGGCCGTTACATACTGGGAGAGTCCCAGCGCCACCATGGACGATGCCAGGTCCACCGCCTGGGAGGAGGCCGCATCATCGGCATGGACGTTGAAATCAATCAGGACTAACAGCCTAGGGTGTCCTAATGCCCAGCCCAACACACCCTCCACCAAAGATGTCAGGCTGTCTGCCGGTGTGTTGGGTGGACAGTACACTAGCCAGACAGCCAAACTCTCCCCGGCTTCCCATACAAAGCCAGCACACTCAATGCCTGCGATCCTCACCCCAGGAGTGCCCTGAAGGAGTAAGCCTCCCGAATGAACAACGCCACTCCTCCCCCCCACCCCAAAGTCCGAGATTGGTGAAGGACCGAGAACCCAGGAGGAGCCAACTGGGAAAGAGCAACCATCTCCCTGTCTCGCACCCAGGTCTCGGTCACACACGCCAGATCCACATCCTGTTTTTAGCTTCTAGGGAGAGTTCAGGCTTGACTTGTTCTAGAACCCACTTATTTGTCTTTGTGATGGTCTGCAGTATCCATAAAACTCTCCTCTAACACTAGTTTTCAAATGAATCATCTTTCTTTCTGTCAGCTTTCTTCATTGTCTAACTTTCACATACATAGTAATAGGGAACATTATGGCATGAATTAATGCGAGCTCCAACTCCCGCCGAGCTTGCGCTGGCAGGAGGGCACTGATTTGCCTCCTCATGAGGCAGGAAGAGACAGCACTGGCACTGCGAGAAGTGCAGCGCCAGGCAGGGGGTGGAGCCAGCCTACTTAGGCTCGGCTCCCGCCCTCTGCCTCAGCGGCCTTTGTGCTACATGCTGAGGCAGACCTTGTGATAAGAGCAAGATGGCCCAGAGTGTGGATAGTCTGGCTGGCAAGGCCCCCTTTTGTGACAAGCTGAAGCTGACCTTGTGATGATAAGAGCAAGGTGGCCTGGAGTGCAGATAGTCTGGTCAACCGGTCTGCCTCACCATCAAGGGCAAGGCCCTGGTGTTACAAGCAGAGGCCAACCATGTGATGATAAGAGCAAGGTGGCCTGGAGTGCAGATGGTCTGGTCAGCTATTCTGCGTCATTCTGATGGGCAAGGCCCTAGTGTTACAAGTGGAGGCTGACCTTGTGATAAGAGCAAGGTGGCCCAGAATGCAGATAGTCTGGTAGCTATTCTGCCTCACCATGAAGGGCAAGGCCCTGGTGTTACAAGCAGAGGCTGACCTTGCAATGATAAGAGCAAGGTGGCCCAGAGTGCAGATAGATGGGTCAACTATTCTGCCCTGCCAGGTTGGCACAATTTGGGGACCTCCGCTTGGTGAAAAGACAGCCGGTGGCCTGGGGTGCAGCTGGTCTTGTCTGCACTGTTGCCACGCCAGGTGTGGTGTAGCCTAGGGGTTTCTAGTTGCTTGGACTGGGCGAGATGAAATGCCTATCAGCAGCTTAGAAATGCCATGGATGGTGGCTTGGGCCTCTTCTTCTTGCACCCTGATACACGGGTCAAGTTAACAGACCTGTATAGGGGGGACGGGGTGAACCTCTCTAACAAGGGCAATGGTATATTTCTTGCAGATGTGAGGCAAGGGGGGATGTTGATGCTGGATCGCTTGGTGGGGGCAAAGGCCTAAGCAGAAGCTTGGCCTTTGTTATGGTGGGATAGCGCGATCAGGAAGTTGAAAATGATGAGCACCTGGGCATTGTTATAAAGGAATTAAAGGGTCCTCCAAGAATGGCTTTTGGGCCTTTGTGGCTCAAGGCTGGGAAGGGGTAATCTTCCTTAGAACAATCTGGCCTGGCCTATCTTAGCAGGCCTTGCGGCTTCTGAGGTGGTGGGCCAGGGGGTTCTCCTAAATATGCCAAGCCGCTGGTTGAGAGCTACCTTGGGTGGCTCGAGATTGGGCAAGGTGCATCGCCCAGAAGGAAATGAAGGTAGTCAGGAGTTTGACACCTGTCATATTCCTCACTACATTTTAGCAGCCCCTCACCAGTTGTTTGATTATAAATAATTAATAAAGTGGCCCTTGTTAAATCCATATTGGTGTCCGTCTCTTCATTGTGGTGGCAATGCTCCATTAACCAATGTAAATTTGAAATATGACCTCTAGTGCTTCTTCCTCAGCTCGAAGAGCTTAAGGCCTGTTAAACTTCATTTTACCACTATCAGACATAACACAGGGTCTGTGCCTTCAGAGTAAGAGAGACTGGAGGAATCCTGTCTCAAAGTCTGCCTTGTGTGTAAGCAAGTTAAACAAGTGAATGTGTGGTGATAGGTTTTTCCCCTATTCCTGGAGAGAATTTCTGGCACACAGACACAACATTTCAAGGACTCATCCAGAGACTGGCTTGGAACAGCCTGGATTTTAATACTGTTTATGTTCAACTGCAGGGAACATCCTAGATCACCATGGGTATATTCCTTTGTGTCCTGAAGAGAGCAGGAATTAGACAAACACAGCAGTCCATAGACTGAGATCTAGCTGGTAAGTGAGTAAAACCATAAGAACACATAGAAGAGGATGTGACCCAAGCTGGTCCTCTGAAGACAGAGTCAGGATACAGGATGATCTTGACAAGCTGGAAAACTGGGGTAAAACAAATAAAAAGAATTTCAATGGGGATAAATGTAAAGTTCTGCATTTAGATAGGAAAAATCAAGTGCAACATTATAGGATGGGGGAGACCTGTCTTAGCAGTAGTATGTGCAAAAAGGATCAGGAGCTCTTCGTAGACAGTACACTGAACATGAGTCAGCAGTGTGGTGCAGTAGTTAAAAAGGCAAATGTGATTTTGGGCTGTATCAACAGAATTATAGTGTCCAAGTCATGCAAAGTGGTGGTATCACTTTATTCTGTTCAGGTTAGTCCTCACCTAGACCTATTGTGTTCAGTTTTGGGTACCACAATATAAGAAGGATATAGATAAGCTGGAACATGTCCAGAGGAGGGCAATGAAGATGGTGAGGGGTCTGGAGATCAGGTCCTATGAGGAAAGGTTGAAGGAGCTGGGTATGTTTAGCCTGGAGATGACTGAGAGGTGATATGATACCCATCTTCAAGTATGGTATGGAGTTGTTTTCTGTTGCCCCAAAAGGTCAGACCAGAACCAACGGGTTGAAATTAAATCAAAAGTGTTTTTGGCTAAGCATTAGAAAGAACTTCCTGGCAGTTAGAGTGGTTTCTCAGTGGAACAGATGGTGGGCTCTCCTTCTTTGGAGGATTTCAAACAGAGGCTAGATGGCCATCTGACAGCAATGCTGATTCTGTGAGCTTAGGCAGATCATGAGGAGGAAGTCAGGAAGGGTTGCATCACTGCTTAGTTCTTGTAGGGAAATGCTGATCGCCACTTTGGGGTCAGAAAGCAATTTTTCTCCAGGCCAATTTGGCTGGAGATCCTGGAGATTTTTGTCATCTTTTGGGCATGGAACAGTGGTCACTGAGGGTGTGGAGGGAAAGGTATTTGTAAATTTCCTGCATTGTGTAGGGGTTGGACTAGATGACCCTGGATGTCCCTTCCAACTCTTTGATTCTATGCTGATTCTATGTACCCCCAATGTATGGGATCCATTAAAAAACAACAGCTTCAGACAGTTTAGCCTGCATCATCAGACTTCTGGAAAGAGGCCAAAGCAGCAGATGATTAGTTCCAGCAAACGTTTAGGTAAATTAACTACTTCAGTTAGAAATTTTGAAAGGAAAATGAGAATTCAGGATTTTAAAAGGCCAAAGCAGAGTCCCTAAGACAATTTTACCAAAAAGCATCCTAGTACAATATGAATGCTATCACTCCATGTGGTTTTTAATTGTAAACTGACTCAAGCAGGACTCTGAAGAGGTGGCACAGAAATATGCGAAATAAATAGGAACATCACTGAAAGCACATTCAGAGGATGCATAACAGACAGGTATCATTTGTATTTATAAGATGGCTAGCACTGCTGAGAGCTTACAAAAATAAAAAAGGCCTTGCCTATACAGGCCAACAGTCTAAAGATGGAAAAAAGCAATATTATAAAGGCAAAGGAGAAAGAAAAGGAAAGTAAATAAAGAAAAACTGGGGTGAAGAGACATGTTTTAAGGAGGTACAAGACTGCAGTGAAAGAAAAAGTCGTCAAGTGCAAAGGAAAATGGCCACAGGTGAAGAGTAAAAAGGATAATCTTACAGTTGAGTTGGTATCTATGGAATTAAGGATCTAAAGAGAAAGAACTGGAAACAAAATAATCTTTTCATGCTTCCAGCCTAATATGCGAATGTATAACTTATGCCGTGAAATGCATGAACTAAATACACATGGCACTCTCTGTCTCTCTCTGTGGTGCAAATATTAGAGTTGCCTTGTCAGCTGTACATGAATACAGGATACATGAACAGTCTTGACTCTTGTAATCTCTCTAGTTGTCCTCAAAACTGTCCTCAGACTGAAAATGATTCCATATTGCTTATTACTCCATTTTTAGCAGGCTCACCTTGATGACATAAGTTACCCTGCAGCAATGTATAACCAGAGTAATGGCTGAATCAAATCTTTTCTACATTTTTAATTTTATAGAGGTGAACAATATGTTAAACTTTTTTTGCCTTTGGTTAGCTGACATCTGTATGCTTTGTAAGGTCAGCTATTTACTCCCCAATATGAGTCAAACATTCTGCATGATACTGCAGCCTGAAGCCCTTTCTGGGCTCAGGTCTATATGTGAAAACAGAAACAAGGTACACAGAAGACAGATCAAGTTAGCCTGTCACAGGTGATTAGATCTGTATCTAGAAAAGAAAAGAAGCACGACAAATGGTAAATGTTGCTGCTGGAGCAATTAAATAACAAAAGAAAGCCCATTCTTCAGCCTGAATTAGGGTACTACAAAGCATATTTCAATTCCATATTAAAGATTTCTTGGGCTTCTTTTTATAAGTATTTTATTGATTTTGCAATACTACGGGATTTGGGGAATGGTTACTAAATCCCTACCTCTAGATTCTATAGGAAACGGGGAAGGGAAAACTAATACAACACAAACTACTGGAATGGGGGAGGGAGACTAGCGCCCTAACTCTAAACCAACTAATGGTTATAGGGAAGGGAAGACTAACAAGGTGACACAATCTGGTTACATAGGAATATCCCTGTCACCTAGTAATAAAGAGTTGCATTAACTAGCTGGGTAACAAAAACTGCATTGTCAACAATTATCTTGGTTTTAGAGTCTTTTCTTCTTGCATTTCTTTTTTCCTCAGGGTTTGGGAGCAGCTGCTTCTTTCTCTGATTCCGATATATCTGAAGAACTATTAGGTTTGTAACTGTCGCTTGATGAATCCTGTGAGTAGGATTCTTCTTCATCTTCTTCCTCCTCCTCTTCTATTTTAGATTTCTTCTCTTTGTTGTGTTGCTTAGGATTAAAGTATCAGTCTACAAACTTCTTTGCCTTAGGAACAGTGTCAATGTTGAATTTTTTATCTTTAAATTTGAAACTCAGTCCTTTGGGAAACGACCATCTATAAGGAATTCCTTCCTTCTGAAGAAAGAGAGTAAGATCCCTGTAAAGTCTCCTCCGCTTTCTGATTTCAAAGGGGATATCCTTCAAGATTTTATCTCATTTTTGATTTTCAAGGGTTTCCCCTGTGTAGATTTCAGCACCAGATCTCTGGTAGACTGTCTTGTGAATTTCAAACATATTTCTCCCAGAAGTTTATTTTTTTTTATAAAGTCTGGATAAGTTCTGTAGGTTCAGTCCATCTCCTTCATTAAGTCTTCCTGTTTGTAATCCATTATTGGAGCCAAAGTCTCTGCTAAGAGAGCCTTCAAATCTTCGTTCTTTTCTTCTGGGATCCCTTGGAAGTGTAAAATGTACGTGGATCTTTCCAGCTGAGCTGTATTAACTGAGTTTTATTGGAGGATTTCTCTTTCTCCGCTTCATCCACTCTTTTATTAATACTCTGTCTGTTTTTCCATCTTTTCTAACGTCTTTTCAGTCATGGAAGTCCTTTTACCTATGTGGGATATTTGCTTCTGCAAATTATCCATTTTAAGGCTGAGGTTAGTCATCTGTTCCATTAGAGGGCGCAATGCGCTTGCCAGTAGTGTAGGCATATCTGCTGTTACTTCCTGGTTGTGGGAGGGAGTCGCTGGTTGGCTATTTCCGGTTTGCATTTTTTTCTCCAGACCCGCCTTCTGCCCTCTCCCAGCCATAATATCAACAAGAAGTAAGTTTCCCAAAACAAAGTAAACGTTGAGTAAATTTTATCCGCTTCGCATTATTATGCAGTTTTCAATTTCGCTGATATTCTGATGCATTTAGCTTAGTTCAGAAAGTTTTTAAATCCCGTTTTAAAACCACCTTATTTTAGTTGGGGAGGGGATTCTTGAGTTTCCTCCCTCCCATGCCACTTTACACTTAGGTGCTTCTAATTGCTACCAAGGTTCTTGTAGACGCTTTTAATCACCTGAGCTTCTTTCATGAGATAAAAAAAACACCAGTTCCCTCCCAAAGAAAGCTTTTAAATGACCATGACTACTGCTTAACACTACTGACCATCTTTTAATGTGTCTCCTGCTTTTCATACTGCTCTCATTCAATATTTTAAATTTGTTCTAAATTACATTGTATTGTTTTATAATGGTTCTTGGGGTTTTATGCAATTCTTTGTTGCTATTCTATTGGGATTCAAATTATTTTAGAAAAAATGAACTGTAGTGAGAGATCCTAAAATCCCCTGCCACTCAGAGTAGTCAGTGCTGAGCTGGATGGTCCAATGGTCTGACTCAATGTAAGGTTCAAGGCTGAAATTGTAAACCCCGTGGGATTTAGTTCTGAGTAAATATTCATACGATAATTAATCTTACTTCGGTGTTTTAAAAGATTGCCTATTCTTATCTGCTAGATAGCAGAACACAGGGGCAAAATGGGTTTCCTTTAATAATGGTGCTGTGGGCAGTCCCTCTGTCCCCACTGCGAAACATTTAAAGATCCAGTTCACCAAATTTCTTTGTCCTAAGGGGATGAAAAACTCTTAATAAATCTAATGATAGAAAGATCTCTACACACAAAACAACTGTGTCTCATCTGCTGTTAGTCTAGTTCTAGAGTTTGGCCATTTGCAGGTTGGCACCTGCAGATGCCCCTGCTGAGATGAGCAAAATTGCTATGGTGGAGCACAGGGGAAGAGGTGGTCCCACAAATCAGAGGGGCCAAGGCTATGAAGGGCTTTGTATATAATAGGCAATCTTAAACTGAGCCTGGTAACAAATCAGCAGACAATGGAGTGTCTGCAGAATGGGAGTTATATGCTCTAGCTCCCACTAATAGCCAAGCCACGGCATTCTGGACAGTTGGAGTTTCTGAGCTGATTTTGAGGGGAGACCAATGTACACGGTGTTACTGTGATCCAGGTGACCAGGTCAGCCATCTCAAGGGAAGGGGTCATCTTATGAGTTGGTAAAAAGCATTTTTTGCCGCTGCATTGACTTGCTTCTCTAGTATATTCCCCAAGGTTTTTAACTCAGTCAGCAAGGGTCAGTTGAATTCCATCAAAAGTAGGAAGAACAATGTCCTTCAAGACATCCACCTACTCAGCCTGCATGGTTTCATTTCAATTTGTTCAGTTTTAGCCAGTTAACCACAGCAGCAAGGCAGCAATTCAGGACCACTATTGCATCACGAGGAAATCTGGATCAGGAAGAGCTGAGTATTGTCAGCATATTGATGACAACCAATACTCAAACTATGAATCATTTGACCTAGGGGCTTTACATAGAGATTGAAAAGCATGTGGGATAGAATTGAGCCCTGTGGAATTCCACAAGATAGGCCCCACACTGATGACAACTAGCTTCCAATAACAACATTTGAATCAGTTCAATGTACATCCCCTAATATTTACTTCTGCCATTTAGACAGCAGTCACCAATTAAAGCTAGCAGAGCTGTCTCTGTCCCATAGCCCAGACTGAAGCCAGGCTGGGAGGGTGTGGCACCCTCTTTATTTGGGGGGACTGTTTTTCACTTTAAATGTGCTTTTTGCTTTTGAAAACTGGGTAGTTTCTGCTGCCACCAGGAATTTAAGGAATTCCAAACCTTCTCTCTGTTTATTTTGCTGGTAATGTGACCGAGGGTCTGGCTTTCAGAGGTCTATGTGGTCCTGAGGAAGTACTGAACTGAATTCTGAGTTATACTTAAACAAAATAGGATTTATTGAAATAAGAACAAAATAAGATGCTGGTTATCTGTAACTGTTTGGGAATAAGGAACTTTAAAATATAACTGGCAAGGTAACACACACAGGGTGATTTCCCACTAAAGCTGACTCGGGGTAGCGCTGCCATTTGGCCCGATACTATTAGTCAATTTCACACCCGAAGCCACGGGGCTGCATTTTGACCCGCGGCTTTGCCCGATTTCCCCCGCAGTTTTGTAATCCTCAAAAAACAGGATTTTTCAGAAATCCTGAATTTTTTCAGGTCCAATAGACTGCAGAAGAAGAAAAAAATGGGGGAAATTTGCACACCTGAAACTCTGCTGGCAGGGAGCAGTCCACTCCCTGCTGGTACAGCAGATCCTCAAGCCGGCTTCTCTAGCGGACCCATTTAAAATGGGACTGCATGAGAAGCCAGCCCAAAGCTGTGCTGGTGGGGTGCGAACCATTCCCCGCCACCACAACTGATCCTTGGGCTAACTTCTCGTGCAGCCCCATTTAGATGAGGCTGCATAAGAAGCCAGCCTGAAGCTGTGCCAGCTGAAAGCAGACCGCTCCTGGCCAGCACAGCTGGTCCTTGGGCTGGCTTCTCCTGCACCCTTGTTTAAATGGGGCTACATAAGAAGCTACCCTGAAGCTGTGCCAGCAAGGAGCAAACCAGTCCCCCCAGCACAGTTGATCCTCAGCCTGGCTTCTGCAGTCCCTTTAAACTTTAAAGGGCTTTAAACTTCAAGGACTGTAGTAGAAGCCTGACAAACAGCTGAGAGGTGGGACCAATCTGCTCCAGCCCTTCTGCTGTTTTTCAGATCTACCTGGTAATTCCTGAATATATCCAGGGTTTTTTCCAGGTTTCCTAAAAAATCCCGGATACCTTTGGGATGTCAAAATATACCTGAAAAATATGTTCTCTCTAAGCTGCAGAGTCTTGTGAGCAAAAATTCTACTTTGTGAGCTACAGGCATTAAAGCTGTGAGTGAGCAATTTGGCTACTGCATAAATTATTTTGCTCTGGAGCCATTCTTCCTAAGCTAAGACAAAAATCTGTGAGCTGGAGGCTAAAAAACTGTGAGCTAGTTCACACTAACTCAGCTTAGAGGGAACACTGCAGATACGGCATTTCTTGGGTATATTTTCAGCTTAGGTAGATTCTTTCACAGATCCTGGGAGCTTTTATGATCGTTTCTTTCCATCGCAAATGTCCACAAGAGCATTGGCATCAGTTTTTAACTAAAAGCATATAAAATAATTATCATATATTACAATTCTCAAGAAAAGCATGACTGAGTAAAGCAGAGGAAGTAGATACAAGCTACAGTAAGGCCAATTTATCTTCTAAATGCACATCACAATGGATGAATAATTTACATGCAAAAAGGTGAAAGGGAAAGTACACTCATCAAATCAATGATCTGAGATGCATCCACTGCTGGCCCTCATCCCATAAAACCCAGTAAGGATTGAGTAGCCACAGCAGGGCAGTCTCCCAATTTCCCCAATCACATTCTCAAAGGAAAAGCAACTATGATCTCATACTGTTTACATTCAAAGAATAATTTTATTTTAAAAAATATAATCACGTTTTATATATAATCACATTTTATATATAATCACCCTTCCATAAAATTATTGCCCTTTGGAATTGTTCACACATCTATCAGGAGTGGAATTTTGTGTGTTGGTGTTGTCTTCTTGGGCATCAAGTCCTCTATCCCACTCCTTTTCCTCTTGTGCCATCAGGGCTATTGGTACTTTAGGGTTATTATATGAACATCCAAGGGATTATGAGAACAGATGACCCTGAGCTCTATCTTGCCTTTGTCTAATGACCCTTGGTGTGGTGTCAACAATTAGATCACTTTCCGTGCTGGGTATCCTTGTGGCGCCTTTGTTTTGGTTTTTAGTATGCTTTTATAGAGAGATAAATCTTTCTCTTTTCTTGTTCTCCTGAGATTTTGGGGAGTGTTGAGACTGACAAGTGCCTGTGCCTTTCATTCCTGGAGAAAGCACCATAGTCTTTCCCAGCATATTCCATGGAGTCATTCTCATGCTAAAAGTGCAAAAATGACCAGCCTTTGACTCTGTTTCATGCCAAATAGTAAACAACTCAGAAAGTGGAGCACAACAGTTACTATGAGATACAAAATGGCCACGCTACCTCGTCATGAGCACAGCCAGTTCAGCATATGACTACTTGCCAGCTTGCATATGTTCCCTTGGTTATGTTCCTATATAATGCAGGGAAACTGCCATAATAAACTACTGATGATTTATGTACACCAGAACACCAGCAAACTTCAGTGCAGAAACAGCTTGAAGAACTTTAATGTTGTCTCCAGTAAATCAAGACAGAATATAGCAGAGGGGTTTTTTAGATTTAACAAATGTCGCACACAAACATACATATTTAGTCACTTTTGAACTTGTCACCAGAGTACTCAGAGAAACGCTTACATATTTTCTCTTAGTGTATTAGTCCATTCACTTTAAAAAATGGACATTGTGTGGTGTTGTAGTTCTTGAGATAAACTTAATGTTCTTGCTGTGAATGGTTTCACTGTGGATGAAACTGATCAAGGCAACTAGATATTTGGAAAGTAAGAAAAAAGCAGGTATAAGTCCAACAAACAGTAATATTGCAGTTTATTATGTAAGGGTTGCTCTAGAAAAGTTCCAGAATTATACATTTTTATTTCTCATCAAATTTTCTGTGTTCAGAAACTTTTAAAAAAATAGTCAAAATTTTCCATGGTTTCTGTTTAAAATGACAGTAAATTAGGGAAAATACTTCTAACGGAGAAGGACATATACCACTTTCATCTTACAATTAAAGATATTTATGGTAGTCATTCATTCTGTGTTATTGCATTCATAAATTACCAATTTCAGAGGAATTTGCTTTCAAGACAGCTTGTTTGTAAGAGGATGTTATACTGTCTTTCATTTCAAAGTAGAAGAGATGTTGAACATATTTCGATTCCTAAATTTTAACATGAATCCATTATTTACGTAAATGGGTGAGAAAAACTGGAAAAATTCAGAATGAAAGTTTTGGTTTGAAGCGTCCTCTAGTGGTCATTTTTAAGTATTGCAATTTGCTGCTATTAAATATGAGAAATGTGCATTCTCAAATAGAAGAGGATGCATGTAGCTGCAACAGACTAAATGAAAATTCACATACAAAAGCCATGTAATACCTTTCATTAGGCTCAACCAAAATAACCCCAAACAGTGTATAGGCCTTTGAAGATACATTATCAATTTATGCAATTTATGCATCATTTAATATGCCATGTTAATACTTATGTTCTATTTAAACTTTGTTCCCAGTTTTTACTTGGTTTTAATTTCCACAGTCCTAATCCCATTACATCACTTATTGGATCTCGTGTTCTACTGACTGCATTGACTTACACCGTGTAAGCTGCCCTGAACCCCGGTGAGAAATAACACAAATAAAACAAACAAGCAAGTTCTGCAGAACTCATGTCAAATGCTGAACCATTATGCAGATTTAAAATGATACTGTATCAGGTTCCCTTGGCCTTCTGGGAAGAAGCCAAAAATGGAGACATCATTTGAAAACACGAAGACCAGAGGTTGATCAAAAGTCTCTTGGTCACCCAACACAACATGCAGGTTTCTTAAAAGACTGAGACTGCAAGATAAGCATGGTAGTCATATTTATAATATTGGCAGTTAATTTAAGCTGATAAGGAAGATAAAGTTTAGGGGGGTCTATCTCACAGAGCTTTTCCATGGATGGAAGTTCCACCCACAGAGATTAATTTTCTCACTTCTTTCCTTCTTCTGTAGCCCAAAATGCCCCTCTCTCCCCAATTCTATTTCTGGATCCCCCTGTGCTCCAGAAGCAGCATTTCAGTGGCACTTCCTTGCTTGCTTCTCTCCCATTTGCAACCCGAAATGACCCCCAAATTGCCATTCCTGGTTGCTCCCTGCCTAACTGGAGGAGCATTTGAAGGGGGCCATCTTAGGCTGAAGTGGGGGGGGGGGATATAAAGAAAGTTGCACTATGTGGGTAGAAGTCATTTTGACTACGAGAAGCACTTCATGGGATCAACCTTAATGGAATCCAAACTGGGTATAGTTACTCAATGTTTGGGGAGGCACTCAAGCACAGTCTTTTCCCAGGTTCTTCTCCCTACAGGTGAAATTCTCTCCATCAGCTGAATGCAGGTATTTTCAATATAGAAAAAGGATACACGTTGCCACCCTTTCAGGAGTTCACTGGTTGTGACACAGCATCTTCATTTGCTGGCATAGGCCATGTGGTCCGATTTCCCAGAAACATCAAACTTGCTTTCAGCATTTAAAGACAGAATGTACAAACAATTTTTAGGTGACATCAAACAGTATTGTACAACCACAATAGTAAACCTGCTATCATGAATATGGTTGATATGACTAGAAATATAGGGGAACGGTTGCTGGACTTGACCAAAAAGATCGTGGAGAATGTTTCTGCACACCAGAAACAGAGCTGTCTGCTAAACATGCCAAAAGAGACCCAGAATAGAATAACCTTGGAGAAGGACAAGAAACAAAGGAATATGGCCTTTTGTAGATAAGAAATCACTTAACCCATATCAATACCAATTATGTGTTGAGGCCCAAGTGCAGAAGTGTTTGAGAATGGCAAAAATGTCCAACTTCATAAAAACAAAGATACTGTTTAAAGATGGGGTGTAGTGGCTGTTGAGAGCCAGCAGATATTCATATGCTTGAGGAAGTTGTAACCACCAATTTTAAATAGACCTTGTTACGATAATAACTAGCCAGAATAAACTACCAGTATATATATATTTTAAGAAGATATTCAAGTACAGATAACTTTGTATGGTGTTTGAAGTTATAATGAGTTATTCATGAACATGCACCCTTATCAAGTGGGGCAGCTAGCTATTGTTAAGGAGATGATTTTAAAAACCTATAAATATGGAACCTGAACTGATTGGGAACCCCTTCTAAGAAGGAGCTACTTGCTTGTGATCCTGGTTTATCTTAATTCTCTACATAGCAGTAATGGATGGTAACATTTTCTGTTGAGTTTGCCAATCTTAAATATGTAAAATCATTAAGCTGTAATAAAATGATAAAATTGAAGCAAAGATTTTCTAATTATCATTTGTGTACTAGACTCACAATGAACTTAAAATATTGTTAAGGTATACTTCTTGCCAGGAATTAAGTGATGTGATATAGGAAAGCTAATTAGATGCTTAGGTCTCCTTAAGTGCATATCTGTATCTGAATCAGGCCTGACCAGAACAGCATGTCACTGAGTGAAGCAAGGAAGTGATGTTTTCACTGGGTATGTCAATAAAGCACATTCTACCAACAGCAGAGGCTGTGCCACAGCATTCCGTGTATGCCATGCAGCATTAAAGTGTGGGGGAAATCTCCATTGGAGAAATGAGTTTGGAATTTAAACCACATTGCATTAGCAGGTTCAGGATTCTTGCTGCAAACTAATTTACTGTAAATGTAGGACAGGAATGTTCTAGAAAGTGTTCCAAGCACAAGAATGAAGCACAATGTGGGAATTCTAGGTTCACAGCACGGCGTCTGAGCGAGTCTCAGGACGCTCCCGAGTCTCCTCATCCTCTTTGCCTCTTTTGAAGATCCCCTCAGTCCTCGGGGCTGAGGAGGGCTTTGCCTAACCTCTTGGAGGGAGGTTGGGAAGCAAGAGACTTGCTTTGGAAGCCCTGCAAATGGTGGTTTGGCGGGGCAAGACCGATTTTTGTCTCGATGCAGGAGCTGAAGAAGGAGCAAAATATATGGCTCCCATGTCTTTGCACTAGCTGCGACCACCCATTTTTAGAAACCAAGGTTTATAAAATGCAGCAGATAAGAGAAAAATAGAAGCAACCTACAAGATTTCAAACAACAGAACCTTCTTTGAAATACCCCCAAGGTATGTTGCCAAATAATTGGGAAAAGGTGGCTGAGAAAAGAACAAGAGCATTGACTAATTTAAAGAAGACAACAGGGGTAAGACAAGTTTAAATGCCGAATTTACTAACTTTTGAAAGCAACTCTGACAGTGTATTTTTGTAACTATATCATGGAACTATATTGTATTTCCCATTGGAATAAAAATAGAAGTGTAATTTAGTTAAGAAATAGTGATGGCAGAAAATAATTTGGAAAACATGGAAATTGGGAACTTAACATGGGAGCAACTCCAAAAAATCCTGATAGAGGAAATACAAAATGCAGTTACAACAACTTGTAAAAAGCTTCTGGAGAAACTCTCTATACCACTGATGGCGAACCCAGGACAAGCGTGCCAGAGAGGGCATGCGGGCCTCCCCAGCTCCCATAAGGCGAGGTTAGGCCTCCACCTCCACTCCTCCCCACTCTGGGCCGCCACCCCTCTGGTCAGCTCCGCCTCCACTCCTGATCCTGCCTAAAGGACTACATGTGCGTGCTTAAAGGACTTGGATCTTCGAAAGGTAAGTGCCTGCTGCCCGCTCAGGGCCTCTGCCAGCCCCTGCCCGCCTGTCTCCCTCCCAGTCCCAGGGCCCTGTGAAGCCCTCCCAACTCCCACCCGGTCTTTGCAGGGCCCCGCTGGAGCGCGGGGCCCTGTAAAGCCCTCCCAACTCCCCCCAGTCTTTGCAGGGCCCTGCTGGAGCGCGGGACCCTGTGAAGCCCTCCCAACTCCCCCTCAGTCTTTCCAAAGCCCCGCTGGAGCGCGGGGCCCTGTGAAGCCCTCCCAACTCCCCCCATCTTTGCGGGGCACCGCTGGAGTGCAGGGCCCTGTGAAGCCCTCCCAACTCCCCCCCGGTCTTTGCAAAGCCCTGTGAAGCCCCCTCAACCCCCCCATCTTTGCCCTCCCTGTGAAGCCCTCCCACCCCCCATCTTTGCCCTCCCTGTAAAGCCCTCCCAACCCCCCCGTCTTTGCCCTCCCTGTGAAGCCCTCCCCCAACTCCCCCCATCTTTGCCCTCCCTGTGAAGCCCTCCCAACTCCCCCCCGTCTTGCAGGGCACTTTGTCTTTGTGTAAAGTGTGGATCCAATGTCTCCTAGGCTACAGTTGGCAGTTATCCAAAGCCTTCAGAAGATACCGGTCTTCAGGGCTGGCTCGCCTAGGGCGCCGGCCTTGCAGGGGCGCCAAAATGCCCCCCACTCCCCCGTGAAAAGCCCCCCTTCCCGCCCAGCACTGGCAGCCCCAGAAAAGCTGGCACCGCCGCTGGGAGGGAAGGGGCGGGCGTTCTAACCCTGCCCCTTCCCCGGCTCTCCTGGGCGCCTTGCAAGGCACCCAGGAAAATGGCGCTGGGCCATCTTCAGGCCCCACCGGGAGGTTGGCATCCCTGGTGGGGTGGGCACCCCAGGCTGTCCTGCCTAGAGCGCCCAGACATCTGGGGCTGGCCCTGCCGGTCTTTGATCTTTCAGTTGCAGCCAGCACAGCCCTTTGGTTGCAGAGAGCATTGTCCAGCACCATTGTGGTAGTGATCAGCTGCCTCCATTGCTCCGTCTCCTGTCTCCGTGGTTGACTCGCCCTCCAAGCTGCCAGTTGCTGTTTCTTTCCACGTCTTCCCAGGTAAAAGCTCTCTGTGAGGGTAGATCTCCATGTGTCGTCCCCCCGCCCCCAGGAATGGAAAGGGTCCAGTGGCACCTTTAAGACCAAGGCTTTTATAGGTAAAAGCTCTCTGTGAGGGCAGATTAGGACTTGGATGGGAGACCACCAAGGAAGTCCAGGGTCACTATGCAGAAGCAGGCAGTGGCCAACCACCTCTGAACATCTTTTGTCTTGACCTGGACGGCCCAGGCTGGCCTGATCTCATCAGATCTCAGAAGCTAAGCAGGAGCTAAGCTGGTTAGTACTTGGAAGGGGGACCAGATCAAGGAAGCCCAGGGTTGCTCCAGAGAGGCAAGTAATGGCAGACCACTTCTCTTGCCTTGATCCAGAGGGCATGCGTGATATGGAGAACAATGAATCGACATGGCACTAAGTCTCTGGGGTGTGTGGAAAACCTTCAGACAGCTTGCTTGTAGGTGAGAGCCCACACCACTGGATGTACGAAGAAGATATTGGATTTATACCCTACCCTTCACTACCCGAAGGAGTCTCAGAGTGGCTTACCATCTCCTTTCCCTTCCCCTCCCCAGAACAGACACCCTGGGAGGTAGGTGGGGCTGAGAGAGCTTTTTTGAGAACTGTCTTTGAGAGAACAGCTCTGAAAGAACTTGTGACTGACCCAGGGTCATACCAGCAGCTGTGTGTGGAGGAGTGGGGACTCAAACCCAGTTTCCCCAAATTAGACTCCCAGATTAGAGTCCCTGAAGGATGTTCAGTTGTCAGCAGGTGTATCTCTGAGTATAGAAAAACAATAAGCAGTGAGGTTGGAAAGTTGTGAAATGTAAGAGGTACAGGGAAAGCAAAGCCCTGGTATGCACAGATTGAGCACTGTGACCAAGGTAAGGCTGCTCTTGGGACTGGAGGCTGTCTTAAAATGCTGGGTTGGTTCTGTGTGTGTGTGAGAAAGATTGAGATCCAGGCTGTCTTAAAACGCAGGGGTGGTGGGTTGTGAGGGAGAGAGAGAGAGATATCTCCAGGCTGTCTTAAAACGTTGGGTTGGTTCTCTGTGTGTGAGAAAGATTGAGACTTAATAAACCTGTGTACTGGTGAACAGTAGCTACATTTGCTAGTGAGGCAACTTATCCCTTTCTCCCCCCACCAAATATTTTTGTTCTTGCGCGAATGGTGAAAATTGATATAATAAAAGGCCAGAGGGGACTTTGATTAGTATAATTGAGAGCCAGTTTGGTGTAGTGGTTCACATCTTATGTCTGGGGCAGTGATGGCTCTATATTCTTGGTGCTTGGGGGGGGGGGCAACAGTGGGAGGGCCTCTGGAGTTCCAGCTCCACTGGTGGACCTCCTGGTGGCCCCTGGGCTTTGGCCACTGTGTGGCACAGAGTGTTGGACTGAATGGGCCACTGGCCTGATCTTATGTTCTTATGGCCAGGGCTTTCTCTGTAAATGTGTCTCTTTGCATGGTGTGGAGGTGGCTCACCTCTTTTGAGCTCTTAAAACACAATGAAAATACCCTCTTTTGGGGTTGGAAGATAAGGAATATTCCTTGTGATGCCTTGGCGGGGGGCAGGTATTTCTTTAGTGTTAACTAATAGTGTTAGCTATTTTTGGTATAGGGATAGATTTGTATTGGGTGCTTAATTTGTTTTTTATTTTGTGTTTTTGTAGACTCCAAGTCTTGAACACTCAAAAATGAGTACTGCAAAAAAAGCAAAAACAGATAGTGGAAGATCATTCCAAGAGGCCTGGACAGAGTCATTTGGAGTGATTGAACGCAATGGGAAAGTGTTATGTATTGTGTGTAATGAAAGTGTTGTGTGTCGCACATCAAGTGTCAGATGGCACTTTGACACCAACCACAAAAGTGTTGCCAAACTTGGTGAAACTGAAAGAAAAGAGTTTCTTGAAGGGAAACTGAGGCAATATCATTCCCAGCGTCTTAGTTTTAGCAACTATCTTTCTAGAACAAATCATCTGACCGCTGCCAGTTTTCAGATTTCACTGTGCATAGCAAAGCATGGTAAGCCCCTCTCTGATGGGGATATTCTTTTCTTTAATTTTGAAAACCCAATAAATATATTGCAAAAAAAGAGAGAGAGAATGAAGCACAATGTGCATGTCTTATGTTCATCTACTTATCAGGGTCAGGTCTGTGAAAGATCTGTCTTGTCCATTCACAGCTCCAATCACCGGATTTAAGTATCCTCAAATTTGGCCAACTTCACTATTAAAATATACAAGTGGGGGTCCTCCAAGTTTGCAAGAAAATCTGTTTAGTGTCAGCTGTGGCCTTGATCCAAGGATTTAGGTATCTGCAGGTGGGAGCCACATGTCACTATTAGATATATAGATGATGATATATATGTTAATTTGTTTACTTTTGTTTACATTTGCTACCTTTTTCAATGGCTGCAAATCCCATCACCTAAACAACTAGTTCTGGAAAATGGATATTACTACCAAAATATACAAATTGAAGCTACCTTTTTTCCTATGGGTTGAGTTGAGTTGGATCCCAATGATCATTTCTATAGTCCAATGGGCAAGCAATTTTTGCTGACTCCTGTTTCTCCTGGCACACCTCCAGTTCCCCCCATACCGTTCCTGGAGGTTCCCTGTCCACCAGAAGCAGCATTTCAGAAGGCATTTTGTACTGGAGCAGGAGGGACGAAGCAGAGGTGTCACACTCTGCTGTTGGAAATTCTTCAGTCAGCAGAGATTATTGGAAGGATCCAACCCCACGGGGTGGATTCATTCTGCTAAATCAGAATTCTTACTTCAGAAGGAGTGCAGCAAAGACCCTTTCTTCCAGAGTAACACTCAGGGGGTCACAGTCCAGTACTAAACATTTGAAAAACCATGCATGATGTCTACTACAATTTAAACAATTATTGTCAAATATGACTCCATAGCTACACTACATGTGTTTTTTTCAAGCTTTAGAAGCTTATAGAGTCCAACCAGCACAGATCTTCAACACAAACCACAACTCATGACTCATTACAAGCAAGAGAAATGTGAAGCTTAGGCAAATCTGATATTATCCAGGTATGCCTGAAGCTGCACATTAATCACTTGTTCAGTCCTCCCTCACCCAGTGCAAAGGACAGCCTAGAAATGTGAAATTACCTGGTCAGCTGCTCTTGAAGAAAATGGCATTTCTGCTCTTAAAAAAATATTTCCTACTTGTGCAGAATAGAAAACTGAATAAATAGAAAACATGAAATAAAAATCAGCATGTGTGGCAAACAGCTGTAAAAACCATTCAAGAACATGACTGTCATGGCCATGATTGTTTCTCTGTTGATTGTGTCAGCAAACAGACTTCATTTGGCATTCCCAAAGGTAAAGGTAAAGGTTCCCTTGCTCGAAAGCCAGTCGAATCCGACTCTAGGGTTGCGGTGCTCATCTCCGTTTCAAAGCCGAAGAGCCAGCGCTGTCCGAAGACGTTTCCGTGGTCATGTGGCCGGCATGACTAAACACCAAGGTGCACGGAACGCTGTTACCTTCCCACCGAAGTGGTACCTATTTATCTACTTGCAATTTCTTGCTTTCGAACTGCTAGGTTGGCAGGAGCTGGAACTAGAGACAGGAGCTCACTCTGTCATGCGGCACCTGGGTCTCGAACTGCTGAACTACTGACCTTCCACAGCCTGCAGTTCAGCGTCTTAACCACTTGAGCCACCGCAGCTCCTGGCATTCCCAAAAGAGACAAACAAATTCCACCCAGAATGCCATTGTATGCTCCCTGGGTGTTTGTTTACTGCATCTGCCAGAGAACAGGTTGACAATTGCTCCATAGTCATGCAGAAAACAAATAGACTCAAAAACCATGGACAGCTTGTATAAAATATATGTGCTGGTGACATTGAGGATTATAACGGAGGGGGATTAGTTCACTTTTTCTATCACTAGGACTAACAACAAAGACTCCTGCACTTTAGTTTATGTCCTCCTTTGCTTGTATCAGCCACACTTCCCTGGATGCTCTTCAGTCATCTTCTTTTGTATTTCATTTATACTTTGACTTTCTCCACAGTGTCAGGCACAATAGCAAGTAAGTCCAGGCATTCTTCTACCAAGAGTAATGCTTTATTGGAATACAAGGATGTTGCCCACAGTAATACTTCTATTGTCAGGAATGGCCAAGGGGGGTCAGCTAGGCAATAATATAGTATGATGCAAAGCAGGGCTAGCAAACGAACTCTTAGTGCGCGCGCGGGAAAACTCCTGGCAGGAGGGATACTTAATACCTGGGAGAACTAACCCCCCCACCTCCTAGTCATGTAGAGCTGGAAATTCCGCAGAAACGCTCTAAAGCCTTCTCTTCAAGGCCACGTGATAACGAAAGGCAGCAAAGAGGCATTCTCCCACAGTTGCAGCTGGCAAACTAAGCGCAAGCGCAGAAGCAAGGAACAAGATAATAAACAATGAATACAGTGTGGCTTGCAACATAAATCATGACAGGATTCTGACACTCAGTGGGGACCCAAGGCTTACACTGTTACCTTTTCCTCCATTTTATCTTCTCAATGATCTTGTGAGATATGTTAGGCTGAGTGTGTCCCAGGTCGCCCAGCAAGCTGCCATGGCAGAGATTAAAACCTGGGTCTCATACTCTAACCACTACACCCACTGGCTCTCTATTTTATTATTATTGCCTCTATAAGGACAGCCTGGGAACATGTTCCTCTTTCTTGTTATTAAAACATTACAAGCCAGCCAGAAGACAGGGTCTGCAAAAGCACAGATGGTGCCCTGATCTTCCTATTCTTGTAAACATATGCAGGTACAGCGGCTACTGTCAGGGGCTGATAGATGGATCTGCGATGCCAGTCTAGCCAGGATGGAGCCCAGTAAGTGCAGTCCACAGAAAACACCATCTATTCCAATGTAGACCAACATTCAAAATATGGAAGATGACAAGGGCCAGCCCCAGGTGTCTGGGCGCCCTAGGCAGGACAGCCTGGGGCGCCCACCCCACCGGGGATGCCAACCTCCCGGTGGGGCCTGGAGATGGCGGAGCACCTGCGAGGCGCCCACGAAAGCCAGGGAAGGGGCGGGGGTTCGGCGGCAGTTTTGGGGGCATTTGGGCACCTGATGTCTGTTTCGCTTCCCGAGCGGGCCCAGGAGCTGCCTGGTCTGCCAGCGGAGGCCGCCCCTTCGGTGCCCTGCAGTCCCCATTGCCTTCGCTCACAGAAGCCCTGGTGCCTCTCAGGGTCCCTGCGCGCGCCAAAGCACAGGGGGGCGGGGCCTCGAGAAAGATGGGGGAAAGCGAGCAGCCCAGCTCCCGCCCTTCCGTGGCATGCAGCCAGGCCAGGGGAGGGGGTGTGTCCCGGGCAGATATGCAGATAAGCCGCCGTGACGGACAGCTTCCTTTTCCAAAGTGCCCGTGGGGTGGGGGGCTCCTTTGCCCCACTCCGGGACCCGCTGCGTCCTTTTTGCAGGGCCACCTGGGCTGCGAGCATGGGAGAGTGGCCAGCCAGCCAGCCGAGGCTGCCTCCATTCCCCGCCTGCCCCTCCCCCCCAAGGTGCCCACCCCTCTTGGCTCCTCCTCGCTGCTGCTGCCGTCCTCCAGCCGCGGTGGGTGGGCAGAGCCAGAGCGGGCGCTCGTGCGTCCCCTCCGCCCACGCCCACTCGCCTTTTGGCTGCCACTCCTGCTGCTGATGGTGGGCTGGCTCTGAGCTCCTCGGTGGCATCGGCGTCAGCAGCAGCATCGGGGCTCTCCACCTGCCCAGCCCAGCCCAGCCATGTCCTACCCGCAGGGCTACCTCTACCAGCCGCCGGGCTCACTGGTGCCCTACTCCTGCCCGGCATATGGAAGTTCTAACCCCTGCCCCTTCCCTCCCAGCGCCAGCAGCACTGGAAGGGAAGGGGGGCTTTTCATGGGGGGGCGGGGGGCTGTTTGGTGCCCCTGCAGGGCCAGTGCCCTAGGTGAGCGCCTAGCTCGCCTAGTGGGTGAGCCGGCCCTAAAGATAAGCAGGCCCGAAGAAAGAAGGGAAGAAAACCAAATCTCAGAAGGGTCATATCATACATATGCAGAATCCATCTTTTCACATGCACTCACATGTGTTGACAGAGTTCAGGAAATAATCCAATCCATGTGCTGGGGTTTGCTTTCAATGAATTTACTGCAATAGGATTTTTGCAAAAAGACAATAACTGACTGCAGGCCATTAATGCAACAGAGAGGTCTTCAGAGCACAAGCACTAACACGTACCAGGGAGACAGAAAACAACAAGAGGTAGGCTGAAC
Organism: Gekko gecko; assembly: GCA_029375565.1. NCBI lineage: Eukaryota > Metazoa > Chordata > Lepidosauria > Squamata > Gekkonidae > Gekko > Gekko gecko. Next base: position 129,722,858 of record JAPDNY010000009.1, read on the forward strand.
TGCAAGAGAAAATATTCAATAAACTCTAAACACTAGAGAATGCTGTACAGCTCTCCCTAAGGTAGAAATGGACTAAACTACTTTTTCAGCAGTATTTACAGTAACTAGACTCTGAGCAAGATGCCACTTCTCCAACAGCACGTATTCTTGGAAAATGCATGGAACAAAAAGACACCTACTCTCATACACACACACGCACACAAAGTGGTGACCTGCAATGCTTGCGGAGGGGAGGCGCTCCACATAGAAGAGGAGGAAGCAGCCGCAGGTGAGTCTTCTCTCCCAGCTCCCAGCCACCAGGCTCACCGAGTCTTCACTGCCCCCCCCGCACCAGCAGTGAGGCCTGAGTGTTTCCCAGCAACCAGGCCACCAAGACCCCACCAACAGCGACGAGGCAGCTCCCAGTGCATTCTTTGCACATGTGCAGGGAAGGCTCTTTTACTTTGGGGGGAATTTAAGTATCCCATGTATTTTTTTCAACTTTTCAGATTTTTCTGTACACCTGGGTGTACAGGGTTTGAACCCCTCACCCCCAGTCCAAGGGATAAGAGAAGCACAATTTCTGATACTCTGCCAGCATTACTCCTCTTTCACACCAGTCCAGGAATAAGAGATACCAAAATCCCACATGCTTAAACAAATCCAAGAGTATGTCTGCACACACTCCTGGATTATCAGTAGTCTGCCACCAAGATCTCTTATATCAGGGCCCTCACCAAGGCTCAGGAGAAGAGATCTAAGCTCCTGCCTGGTCTAGAGAACTTAGCAAGTTTACCAGTTCTGTGCCAAAGCTGCAAATAATTAATTAACACACAGTGGTAGCCTTCTAGGCGAATAGTTTAGGCACCGAGATCTAGGCTTAGAACCCAGTTGCAATACAGGACTCAAACTCAGATATTAATTGATACTATCTTTATTTAGTACAAAGCAGGCATATAATCAGACTTGCAAAGGTGGGAAAATAAAGAATATCTATAGCTAGTTCAGCTCTAACTATACAGAGAAGTATTCATAGTTACCAGTCCTTCATTTGTGGAACCAGGGAATCTTCAGGATGAAACACATGTTTGCTGTGGGCAATTAAGTCCAGCTTCACTGCCCACTAGTAAAATTCCATATTGCAGGTTTGTAATCCAAAAGGGACTAACTCTCAGAAAGAAGATAACTTTCCAAGAGAACTCTGTCTCTCATCCCATAGGGTGAGCACAACTCCCTCCCTCTCCCATCAAAATTGAATATGGCCATTTACCCAATCACAAGGGGATGGAGAGGTGTGGCTACTATCTAGGTGTAGACATTGCTGACATGACTAAAGGCACGTCTACTTGAGCTTTGATGTGTAAATGCATGGGACATCTGTGTCCCCCCCAGCCTGAGAAGAGGCCTGAATGTCTGTTTCTTCCCAGCAAAGGTGTCAATGTGGCTTTGTATCTGGATATCAGGCTTGGCATCTGGCACACCATCTGTTGCAGGTGACAAAAGTCACATGGAGATGTCAGCAGCTAGGCCATTTGGGCCTTGCAGGAATGAATGAGGAAAGTCTTTTCCTATACACCGGGGATTGCCCCAAGTGTGCAGGAAAATCCCTTTGCCCCCATGTGCCTCCGATGTGCCGATTTAGATATCTGCACAGAGGGGGTGTCTTGGCTATTAGTATATAGATATGCAGAAATGAAAGCTACTCAAATCCCAGCTCCTCATGCACTGATATCGTCACACATGACAGCACATAGACCCATAAGTTAATGTTTTGGCCCTCGGCATATACCAGATAAACTACAGAACACATTCAGTGACACAATTGTTACATAGCCTTTGTTGTTGTCTTTCTCATTTGCTTGTGTTTTATGGCTCAGCATGTCTGCTTATAATGTAATATAAAAATACATGTCTTTAAGCAAAAAGGCAAAGTCCAAATTTGATATAAAAAGAATTCATTCAAAAAGTTGTGCTGCCCTCAGATTTGAAACCATCCAAACAGCTTCACAGAGTTTTTAGAGTGATGCCAACTTACATAATAACTGAGCATATTAGATTTATCATAAAAGGTTAAAGCAGGCTTTAAATTAAATGAACCCCCCCAAGTCTTCCATGAGAATTAATGATAAAATTCAATTCATGAACATTTTGAGATAACATATTTACTTTTGCCATTTTTATGCACTTATGTCATTTTTATTTTAAGTAAATTCTAAGGAAGGGAAAGTTTACTCATAGGCTAGTCAGATGAGCTGTTTGATCCAATGTTGTTGCTTCTCCCTGTGGTTATCATGCAGCAATAATGTGAATGGTCAGCCACGGAGTGAGTGCATGGTGAGTTGGGTTAAGGGTGGTATGTTTGGACAAACTTCTCCAGAACAAATAACATTGGATAAAATAGAGGCACAGCCAGATCACACCAAGCCTGTCATCTGACTGCAGCCATAGTTCACAGGGCACTAAGTCCGTCTTCCCTTCCCTATGTTCACTAACCCTACTTTAATTCAGCAAGAGCTAAACCTCGTTCAGGGCAAGGGCTGGAACAAGAAGGAACAGTGGTGCCAGGATGACCCAGTTAGACTACTAATGCATAGCAAGCCTGTCTCATACAGCTCTATACTCTGCCACTGAGTCTTAGGTCAAATCTGCATTTGTCTTTCCCACTAGTGTCCCAGCCTTCTGATTTCATCTTCAAAAAAGCTGTCTACATTTGCTTTCATTTTCACACTTCAACAGTGCTAGCATACTTTTGCATGTCTGCATATGTTTATCACCCTCTTGTGGCGGCTCCACTGTCATTGCGCCTCCACATCACTTTAAATGAATCTTCTCCAAACAACTCTTCAAATAAGCATAGAGAAAGATCGTCACAGCAGCACAAAACTGATTTAAAAATGCAAATACAGATTTGACCCTAGAGACACATCCGTCCCTATTCTCTGCCAGTACTGCAGATGCTAGTCTGAAGACAAAACCATCTTGTTTCTCTTCTGACATATATCGGATTGCCAATATAAGCCTAGCTATGCTAAAAACAAAAACAAACAAAAACATATACACACTCAACAAATTAAGCGGAAAAGCTGAAATAAAGGCAGCTACTAGTACAGGCAGCTTTGAAGACTGTGCAGGGGCATTACAGTATGGGAAAAACTGCAAGATATGGTTGACAGTGTTGGGAATCTAGATATGTAGTCACATCCAGAAAGCTAACTAAGAGAGGTATAATTTGGACCTTTCTATCTAGTACATCTTTATCCTGCCTTTCCTCCAGAGAGCTCAAGGAAGCATGCATGGATCTCTCTTCCTATTGTGAGAAATCCCCAAAGCCATCTTTTCTTAAGAGACACACAGTATGTACTTATACACATACACTGACAAATACATAACACATTTTCTCATGTGTCTTGAAACAATGTACATCCTTTTCCACTGCATACATACATATAAACAAACACAAATATTTCTCCCTGGCATATGTACACAAAACGCTTTGCCATCTGTAAATATAGATACATATGTTTCACATTGTTCCCTTATGGAAGGCTTCCATCCCTGCAGATTTCATCAGATTCTGAAGGGGGGGAAAAGGTAAACTGAAACTTTACCCCCTGAAATCAATGGGAAACGATGGAAAATAAATCAAAATCAGGCCTGAAAAGTAGCGAATTGTTGAAAACTGGTTAAGTGAGCCAGCAAAATGACTCAAACCATTAAATGATGCAACAAAAGTATTTTTGGTTTACATACCTCCAGTATTAAACAGTAAGAGTGTGAGGCCTTATGTGGGTGAGCTCCATCAGCTTTTCCATCCTATGCCACCTCTGGTTAAATCCTTCTGATTCTGTCATGGCCTGCCATCTCACACCATGTTCCAGTCTCTTCTGCACAGTATACAGATTTCATTATCAAATTTCCAGCCACGTGTAAATTTGCATGTCTAGAACAAAATTTCCTGGCTGCTGGCATGACATAAGGTTATTGGATTATTACGTACTAATACAAAGAAACAAATTAGTTAGAAAAATTATTAATGCACCCCTCACCCCAAATCAATATCTAAATTCACCTACCAGCCTTATTATTTGAATGTGTCTCAGGTTTCTTCCACATGGAGATTCTCTCCCCACTCTCTCCGTGGCAAGTAGGAAGTTCCTGGACTAAAGGGGCAGTCACAGAACATTGTGCTCATTTTGAGCATGACTCATGGCATTCTTATGGCTTTCTCCTTTACTCAGGGGTGCGGTCAAACTTCTATATAAACTCCATGGTGCAGACCTTATCCAATACTGACTTCCATCCACCCATTATGGCAGATAGACAAATCTCTACACTATTAGTTGCAGATGACACAGTTATTTTATTTTACACCGAAGTGCGCCTTGGCATTTAGTCATGCCGGCCACATGACCACAGAAACTTCTTTGGACAGCGCTGGCTCCTCGGCTTGGAAACAGAGATGAGCACTACAACTCTAGAGTTGGATTTGACTGGCTTTCAAGCAAGGGAATCTTTACCTTTAGGGTTCAGAAGAGCCCGCTGGGTATTTATGGCTTACTGCAAAGAGGAGCATTTAACAGTCAGTCTTTCAAAGACCAAAATTCTTGTTTTCTCTGAAAGGTTTGTCAAACACAGGTGGTAGATTGACATCCATGAGACCAAACAAAGTCTTCAGATATTTAGGTGTAGTGTTCCAACTGTCTGGCTTATGGACATAGTTCTAGGTGGTCAGCCACGTTGGTCTTAAGTAGTAGAACAAATTTAGAGTCCAGTGGCATCTTTAAGAGCATTGAATAAGACCTTGAATAAACTTTTGTTGGTCTTAAAGGTGCCACTGGACTCTAAATTTGTTCTACTGGCTCATGGACAGATCAGCTTTCCCATGTAACTGAATCTGCCCCAAGAGCGGCTATAGCAACTTTAACATACTTCTTTACATAAGGGGGGCTCTCATATACCATATGCATTCAAAGCCTTTCTGGGCAAGGTTGGTTCCCTGGTTTACACATGGTTCACAGACATGTTCGTACAATGAGTACCATAAACTAGAAGGAATCCAGTCCAAAGTCCTCCGATTCTTATTTGGAGTACCTCATTGTGTACCCAGTGCCCTGCTTAGCCTAGAAGCAGGGCTGGTTCCACTAGAAGTACATGCCTGGTTCCAACCTATATGCTTCTGGCTCACATTAACCCCCCCCCCCCAGTTTAACTTCATTAATCCTTTCAGACAATTTTCACTCAAGGTGAGTGAGATCCATAGAGGACAAAATGCAATTACTTGGTTTCTCCTGTACAGCTTTAGTGCATCTTGGGTACGAAGGAGCCAGAGCACTAATCAAACAGAGACTATGGGACACTGCTCTTCAAATTGACAGATCATGGGCCTACTCTGCTCCGGCAGTGGGGAACTGTAACAAAACTTTCATTCCATTAAGTTACCTTTATAGATTAGAATTCTGCAAACACTGCATAGCCTTCACTCTGGCCTGGTTTAATGCCCTCTCATCTGCCCTTCTTGAAGACAGATATGCATGTATCCAGGGGTCTTTTTGTAGAAAAAGAGCTGCAGGATCTCATTAGCATATGGTATGCTAATGAGCTACTGGCCTATTAGCATATACCACGCCCCTGACATCACCGGAAGTGATGTCAGAAGGGGAAGCAAAAGGAGGGGAGGCATCTTCAAAAGCCTCCCCTTCCCCAGCTGGCCTGGGGGAGGAGCAAACTAGAGTTGGGCCACAGGAGGAGGAAAGAGGGAAGGAAAAAGGGAAAGAAAGAGAGAGAAGGGAAGTAGGAGGGAAACAGGGAAAGAAGGAAAAAAGAGAAGAGAAGAAGGTGAGAAAGAAAGAAAGAAGGAGGGAAAGAGGAAAAGGAGAGAAAGAAAGGAGGGAGGGAACGAAAGAAAGAGAGAAGGAGGAAAAGAGAGGAAGGAAGAGAAGGGAAAGAGAAAGGAGGGAAAGAAAAGGAAAGGAGAGAAAGATGGCAAAGAGATGGAGGTAGGGAGGCTCTCCCACCCACCCCCATTCAAGCCCCCACCACCCCGACCCCCGCGGATCCCTTACTTACTGCTTCGGCGGGGGCTGAGGAAGCCAGTGACGGGGCTCTCCTGGCATCCCCTGAGCTGCAGCGCTCCTGCGCGGGCCCAGGGGACATGGCGGCGGGGCTCCCCCAAGCCGTAGCACTCCTGTGCAGACCTGGGAGACACGGTGGCAGAGCTCTCCTGGCATCCCCCGGGCCACAGCGCTCCTGTGCAGGCCCAGGGACACCAGCGGGGGGGCTCTCTGGCCTCCCCCAAGCCGCAGTGCTCCTGTGCGGGCCCAGGGGATGTGGCAGCGGTGCTCTCCTCGGGTCCGCCGAGCCGCAGACTCCTGCAGGGCCCGGGGACGCTGGCGGGAGGGCTCTTTGCGTGTCCCCCGGGCTGCAGCGCTTCTGCACAGCCTGGGGACGCTGGCAGGGGGCCTCTTTGCACATCCCCCAGGCTGCAGCGCTTCGGCATGAGTCAGGGTTACTGGCTAGGGGTGGGGCTTGCCGCCACTGCCATTTGTTATGGTCCTGAGCTGCCGGAGCAGCACTCCAGCGAGCTCCCCCCAAAAAGACCCCTGCATGTATCCCATATGTACAAAATCTCTGCTCATGTCAGTCTGGAATGGTAGAAACAATCAAACACATCTTCTTATTGCCGATTTTACAAAGTCATTCAAAATATATACATTACCCCAATTCTGTCCACATATCAAAGTACAGCAAATTATTTTCATATTTTCTTCTTCTTGCCAATTGTTTCAATGAAACTACTCTTAAGATAGCAAGATTCTGCACTCTGGCATGTTTAACAAGGCAGAAGAACACATTCTAGTGTTTTACTACTTTTATTATTATTAATTGTATATTTTCTGTACAGAATATCTATTTTATGCATCCAGTGCGTGTATTATGGATTGTAGATATTCTTGACTGCTGATCTCGAATCATCATAATCATCATAAAAATAAAAAATCATCTATTCAGGAGTGGGGGATCCCTTTCCTCTGCTTCAAAATGAAATCTTCAGAGTGGTTGTAGGGATGTGTCCACTCCCCCTCATTAGGGGGTAAGCTAAGCTTTGCTTTTGAAATGGCACAGGGCAGCTTGCTGCTATGTACTTTTAGCTCTTTAAATTAGTTTTCTCTTGTTTCTCTGCTGAGCTGCGAGGGAGCATTACAAAATGGCTTTATTGCCTGGGGCAGTGTAGCACTCTCTGGGGGCAGGGGAACATTGAACCTGGATTGCACTGGGTCTTGAAATCACGAGCCGTCACTGTTTCCTTATGCAGGTTGCTTGATTTATCAATCCAGGCACCTGGATGCGTGGTTCACTTCCCCAGCCTCAGGGTTACACTGCATTACATAAAGGAAGAGCCACAACACTGTAACCTGCCTCTTACTCCTCCCCCCCTTCTTTTTCTGCTGTCAGCTTCCTTCAATTTCCCCTTCCTCTTTTTTTATAGTTCCATCTTCACACTTGTCCCTAGAGCTAACCTCCACCCTCCTCTTCTCTGTTCCCTGCCCTGCCTTGAAACACCTGGGCCCAGAAAGCCACTGTTCTTCCACCCAGGCTTGTTCACTGCCTCCACACCCTTTGAGCTTCCCTGGGCCAGACCGCCAAGGCTATCCTGACTGTACCTTTCTGCTCCAGTCCCAGCCTGCTCCATCCAGTTTTGCCCAAGTCTCCCTGAACTGGGAATGCCAGCCTCCCCAGGTGAGTCTTGATGGTGGGCTCAAGGGCCTGCCCTGCCAGGCTGTTTGTTTCTGGGTAACGCACACATGTGTGAATGAAAAAGTAAGGAAGCATTTGGTGACTTGACAGTGCAAACTTAAGAATACTTTCCTGACAGTAAGACCTATTTACATATTTATTTAAAACATTTCCACCTTTCCACCCAAATACAGTCTCCTAAGACAGTTACATCAAACATTTCAATATTAAAAGAATATTTAAAATAAAGTATATGCAAAATAATTCAATAAAAACATAGAAAAACACAGAACACCAAAACCAAGGAAGAGGGCCAAAAGCACTCAAATAAAACAAAAAAATCTTCACAAGCTGACAGAATATAATAGAGGGACCAGATCAATCTTGGAGAGTTCCAAAGTTTTGGCACCATTACCAAGCAGGCCCTTTCTTGGGTTGCAACCTGTCTAGCATCAGATGGCAACAGCATGAGAAGCAGGGCCTCCAAAGATGACTGGAATGGATGGGCAGGTCATCAGTCCTTAAAATATGCTGGCCCCAGGCTGTATAGGGCTTTAAAGGTCAACTCCAACACCTTGAATTGGGCCCAGAAGCACACTGGGAGCCCGTGTAGATGGGAAAAGATTGGAATGATATGGTTCCTCCAGTCAACATTCTGGCTGCAGCATTCTCTACTAATTGTAGCTTCCAGACAGTCTTCAAGGGCAGCCCCTTGTAGAGCACATCACGATAATCTAAATTAGATGTTACCAGGGCATGAACCACAGTGGCAGACCCTTCCCTCCAGGAAGAGGCACAGCTGGCCTATCCATAGCTGGTATAAGGCACCCATGGCGACCTGTCTGGGTACAAAAGCACCCCTGAAGTATGAACGTGCTCCTTTAGGGAACATGCAACCCCAACCAAAATAGGAGATATCCCTTTCCAATGTCAGACCACCACCACCCCCGCCCCATAACACCTCTGTTTTGTCAGGATTAAGTTTCAGTTTTGTCAGCCCTCTTTCCTTCCAAAACTGCCTCCAGGCACTTGTTCATAGTCTCCATAGCCTCCCTCAGATCTGCTGGAAGTGCAAGACATAGCTTAGTATCATCTGTATATTGGTGGCAACACAGCCCAAATCTCCAGATGACCTCTCCCAGTATCTTAATATACGTTTTGAAGGGCCTTGGGTGGGGGGAGGTGGAACTGTGGGGAACACCATAAGCCAGAGCCAAAGGGTAGAGCAGCGATCCCTGGCATCACACTCTGAAATCTACCTTCAAGGCAGGAATGAAACCACTGCAAGGCAGTCCAGAAGAATATCTTGATCAATGATATCAAAAGCCACTGAAAGGTCCAGGAAAATTAACTGAGTCACACTCCCCTGTCCACATCCCAGTGAATGTCATCCACCAGGGCAACCAAAGCTATTTCAGTGCCATAGCCAGGCCTGACATTAGAGTGGAGTGGATCCTAAAATCTATTTCATTCAGGAATTCCTGAAATTGCCCAACCACCACTTGTTCAGTTACCTTGCTCAAGAATGGAACATTTGAGACTGAATGGTAGTTATTCAACTCTCCTGCACGCAGAGTAGATTTCTTTAGAAGTGGACGCACCACTGCCTGCTTCCAGGTCCACTGAATAGACCTGCTTAGGACCGTTCTCTTAGCCTGGAAAGAGGCTGTTACCATTGAGGCAGATGTTTTACCATCTGCTCTGCTCCTCTTCGTCAGCCCTCCAGAGAAGAAGGGAGGAATCACCTGAGGCCATCAAAGGCACAGCTTTGACTTCCTGTGCCGCTCCCCTCTCTTCAAGATTAGCTGATTTACAATAAGTAGATTTGTTGTATTTGATGATCTGGGTTTTTCTCATATTGTAATCAGCTTTGAGTACACACTAAATGAAGAAAAGCAGGATAGAAGTACCCAAATAAATATAATTGTCCCCTGTATGTGCAGTGCAGAGAGATATCTGGGTTTGTACAAGGCGACAAAAAAAGAGAGTCTTGGGATACCTGAATAGCCACAATACCCAACCACACTACATACTGGTTTTTATATAAATATGAGAACAACTCTTATTCAACAAGAGGTACAATAAACCCAATAAAATATTTCCACTCTGCTCTCTGTGTTTATTAAGAAGCTCTATAATAAGGAAGACACCCATTTCCCACCGCAACAGCCTTCCTCATCATCTCTGAACAGCATCTTATTATACTGGGGATTACTAGCGACTTCTACTTAGTGTCTTTTGTCAGGAAGCTCTTCCTCTTCCCCCGTCCTCTCTGAGCCGATGGTAATGTCGCTCTATCTACCTTTCCCTCTCTATGGTTTTACTCTCTCACTCCCCTCCGCTCATCCGGCCTGTGACTTATCCGGCATGCATTGCGGCGCAAGAGAGTGACGACAATAACAAACAGCGGCAGTCGGGGTTGCACTAAGCGATCGGGGCCCCGAAAACTACCAGAGGTGTCCCCCCCAGCGCCTGTTCCCCCTTTCTCGCGGCCTGTTGCCGGTTCCGCCGTACCGGTCCGGCCCGCGCCTTCCGCCTTTCTCATTCGGGTGGTGGCCTGAAGCTGCCCTGTAGATCCGCAGCGAGGAGGAGGAGCTTCTGCCGCGGCCGCCGGTCACCGGCGCGGGATGGTGCGCGGGGCTGCCCAGCTGTTGCTGCTGTTATTGCGGCCTCCTTTGGGTGAGTTGGGCGGGAAGAGAGGCCGGCAGTCGAGCGAGTATATCGGTCGCGGTGGCAGCTACCGTTACCGGGGCGACCAGTGCCCGCCCTCCTTGGTTGGGGTGGGGGGTGTAAAAAAGCTCCGTAAGGGAGGTGAACTCTGTGGTGTGTTAGTGGCGCTGAAGGCGAGCGTCTCTTCTGGACAATGAAGGGGGCTCCGCGTGTTGAGAAGCTGGAAGCTGCGGAGGGTCGAAGCCCCCGAATATGTGTCTCCTTCGAGTCGAGGCAACTAGTCCGACTGTTCCCGAAGTTAACTCCGAGGGGGATGACTCAGGCCATCTGCACTTGGGCAGCCCCGCCCACCGCACCTTGTTATTAAAAGCAGGCACCGTGTGTCTGGATTCCTTCTTGCCTCCTTCGTTAAGTGCTGTGTGGGAGAAAGTCCTGGTTTCTGCAGACAAGAACCAAGGGTTTTTCGTTCCACAAATTCCTTCCTGCCTTCTTTATTCCATGGCGGGTTTGGGCGGGTTTAAGTCCATGTACAAATGTTAAGCTACACTTGGTTCATGTTTGTCTGTTGCTGGAGTTAAATGGGTTTGGTCCAAATTAACATTAGGTGTCCTTGGGTTACTTCAGAATGGACTCAAACTAAGAATTCTGTTTCGATGCTCACTAGCATTGGGAAGATATGCTGCCCCACTTGTGAGAATGCTGTTGCCTGTTATGGATACCTAACAAAATTAAAAGGCCATTTGATAGGGAAACACCAAGGAACAGGTGCTAGTCTATTGCAGCTTAAATCAAAGTAATTTTGTTGACTTTACTGGAACTAGTGTAGGTGAATGTAGATAGGCCTGAGTGGTATGTTGACTTCACTGGAACTGGTGTAGGTGAAAGTTGATGAGCTTGTGTGATATGTAGGCTATGCTGCATATGACATAAAAGATTAGGCAATAATAATGGTTCCAGTGATGTCATAAATATCAGTTTTGCAATATTTATTTTCCTGCTGAAAGGTGGAAGAATTACTAAGAGATGTTTTATCATGGGAGACACTGCAGTTGTTAAGGAAGCCTGTTACCAGCTTTGAGAAGCCCTGTTAACTTAGATATTTAAATGTCCTTAACTTTCAGCATTTACAGTGCATGTAGAATGCCACCAGATAAATACTGAATGCATTTTATGAGGCATACTTGAAAAGGTTGTTGTTCAATGTGCAATCCTATCAATTTTACATGGTATTGTTTGGTGTACAAATGTTTAAATGCTTACTAATGGCTTAAGTATTAGATTTTCATATTAAATAAATTATAAGATTATTTTTAGTTGAAAGTATTGAGAAATCTCTCTTTATTTGTGTTTGTGTCACCATAACATGTACCCATTTCCCACAAGAAGTTTTCCCCCTAGTATGTGTACTATTAATCTCTTTAACCAGTACAAAGCAGTATGTTTATGGCATTTTAAAAAAAATGTTTCCTATGACAACCCTTTGCTCCCTTAATTTAGCAGTTGAATGTGTAGTAATTGAATAATCAGCTGCTCTGTCTGAAGTTGTTCTAGCAGTAGTGAACTTTCTAGGTATATTAGTAGACATTGAGGGACAATACAAGTACTGAAATATTGCTTGGTGTGTGGGTTTGGGTGGTATGATTGCACTTTATATAACTTATGGATGGATGAGGCTGTTTAATTAAGGAGTTAATGTTACTGTTAAGATAGAAATACTCTAGGTGTTGATACAACAAACATGAAATGTATAGGTAAATACTAATGTATACTGTAATCTCTTTTTATAAAATGTATAGATAAACTCTAATGTATACTGTAATCTCTTTTGGATTAATAGGCTGTTTGAGTTGAGTTTGTAATCTTGAAATGTGGTTGTCTGTGTTTAGATATTTGTCTAGTAAAAAGTTCCAGCATAGTCATATGGGAAGCCACTCCTCCATTATTAGTATTATCTAGTCCATAATTGCATACTTTATCAATGTTAGTGGGAGTAAACATCTTGTGAATTTGTGAGTTCTCTTGATTTTTTTTAAATTTCCATATTTGCTCTTATTTTATATGCTACATGTAGTTTAGAATCTGTTTGCCAGTGGCAATGGAAGTTTTCAGTGATATGAAAATACAGAATCTAAACTGTCTGGAGGAAGGGAGGGAGAAAATTGCTTATAATATAAAATTACATTAGTTTGCATATTGTATAATTGGCCTGAAGCATTGCTCTTCCATTCTCCATTTTATCCCCTAGCAACAACCCTGTGAGATAGATTAGGCTGAGAGACAGACTGACTCAAGGTTACCTAGCAGGCTTCCATGACATCGTAGGAATTTGAATCTGGGTCTCCCAGACCTAGCTCCCACTCTAATCACAAACTCATTCTGGCTTTATTGCTGATATAGTCAGTATGGGGCGAGAGCAAACTGCTGCATACTGTGCTGCCATAGCAGATGCATCTTAATTTTTGCCATTTGAGAGAGGAAGTGGAGCAAAGCTAGAAACAGAAAACACATTTTTAAGTAAACAAAGTATGCATATTATTTCACAGAAACACTTTTGCATAGTTACCGTAGGATTAGCAATATATTTAAATACAGGGCTATACTTCATAATATCTAAAAATTGAACTCTTCAATAATGTATCATACACATAATAGCATATTAATTGTGGACAAAATTAGTCACATTTAAACATATCCTTGAAAGTATATTTCTTATGTCTACTGTACACATAGGAATTATAGTTATCGAATGCTGCAGAAGTTACCTGAATGGCCCAGCTTAGCCCAAGCTAGTCAAAGCTGGGAAGCTAAGCAGGGTTGGTCTTGGTTAGTATTTGGATAGGAGACCACCAAGGAAGACTGGCAAACCATCAGCTCATCTCTTGCCTTGAATAGACCTGTGTACATGCTCAAAGGTAGTTTGCGATTCAGTAGGACATGATTCATTAATTCACAACTGCTCATAGCCTTACATAAAGAGTCTTCATAATATAGTTTTGAATGAGGAAATTCTTCTCTTAAAAACATTTCACTGATTCTGAAAGAATAAATATTTTACTGGAATTTTTTTACCATGCTCCCCCAATTTTGCAAGTATTTCATTGAAAAAAATTGAAGAAAAAAGTTCTCAGGAATGAACAGGTTTCTTTTTCTGGGCCTGGGATATTTCTCATTCTACAGGTTTCTACAGGTGCCTGGGATATTTCTCATTCTGCTTGAGTTTTAGTTGCTGCTATGAGATATGTTAAAAGAAACTTCAGTAGCTGTGCAAGTGTACTTATCCAGAAAGCCTGTCTTCTTTTTAGTGAATGATTTTAAGTACTTTTTGTGGATAATATACCAATATTGTGCAGCTAGTTAGTTTGCTCACTATTTGTAGTTAGTATTCTTCATTAATCAGCGCTAAAGGTGGCTTTGCCCAATCTGTTTTATGGAATCAAAATGTCATGCCATGTGGTGGACTACAGGAAGAAGTGGATGGGGAAACACTAGACATACATAGATATACATGTGATGTGATGGTAGTAGAAGTGGTGGTGACATGTTAGTAAGATTAGAATTTCTCACCTCACCTGTTTTCTCAATAAGTTAAAATTCTGGTAATATAGGATACAGAACATGCTTCAAGGTTGGTATAATTCAAATATTAGACATTCTGTTTAATTACTCCAGAAAGTTAAACATGAAGTTTTTCTTTTTGAAGAGTGAATATACCATTAAACAAAAGTAGAGAAGCTTGTCAGAACAGTTTTAAGATAGCAGTTTCTGTTTCTGAATTTACACTGCTGTAACTAGTGGAGATGTTATATCCCAAGGAACAAGGTCAAAAGCATAACATTAATGGTAGGAGAAAGGGCAAATAATAACAGACATTTTGACAGCATAACTTGCAGTTCTGCTGCCACATTCTAACCCCAGTGTCATTTCTACCAATGCCCCCACATTAACCATGCACCCAGGACATCAGTCGACATGTGGCAACTATGGAAACACAGAGATGATGTCACAAAAATCATCCCTTATGCAGTATTTGCTGGAAGAGCTTGTAGGATTCCCATAGTCCTAGGCACAGGAAGAGAGCAATTACTGCCACACACTGGCACAATAGTGTTTTGACTGCCTGGAAGTGTCCAGACAAAGCCAGCAGCAGCCAGCAAAGAACTCTTTGCAAGGGGAGGTGCCAATGTCAGGCAGGGGAGGACGACATTCCACTGAACTGATTGTATACTAGTCAGATGGCAACATGGCCCTATAATTAGAACATTTGCCTGTAAAACGCCTAGGCAATTCTAAGAGAGAGGATTTCAATTCTCTTGTGGTACCAGTGATTCTATACAGTATTTGTAGCCCATTGCTACAAATACTACTTGTATACTAGTGTATGGGGAGGAAAAGCACTTGGCAATGGGAAAGTGGGCACATGGACAAAGAAGAATGCATATTATATGAGCAAACATACAAAAGACAACGCTGTGACCTGGCTGGTGGCTCTGAGGGATAGAGCAGTGTAGTGTGAATCAGGAAATGATGGATCAGATCCCCTTCTCCAGAAATAGAAGCAGAGGATCCACAAGGACTCGCAGGGTACATTTCTCCTTCCCTGAAAACCCCCATAGGTTTTCTGCTTTTTTCCGAGCTTGCCACCCACCAACAAAACTACCTTTTATCCCCTTGTTGTCACCTTTCCCTCCTTCGTTCCACAGCAGCTTCTGCCTGGGAAAACTGAGGCCCAGTTGTGTGGTACTGGCTGCTGGGCCAAGTTCAGTTACACAATAGGAACCTGTACCTCATTTTCCCATTTATCCATTTCCTCTTTCCCTCCTCCTGGCAACAATTCCCTGCTTCCACCTCTCCTCCCCACCCACCCACCTATCTATCTTTTATCTGCCTTGCTGTCTTTAGCTATCTTTATTATCCATTTATACCCCACCTTTCTTTACAATGGTGACTCAGGGCAGGTTACACCATTCTCCTCCATTTTATCCTCACAATAAACCTATGATGTAGATTAGCCTGAATGTATGTGACTGGCCCAGGGTCGCCCAATGAGCTTCCATGGCAGAGTGGTGATTTGAACCTGGGGTCTCCCATATTCTAGTATGAAACTATAACCACTGCACCACAATGGCTTTTGTGGGGTGGCTGCTGTTGAACAGTAGCAAGCAGCTAGTCGTGGGTAAGTCATGGAAGTCTTGTGGTATCAAGTTGCCTAGTGGTTGCTGTCATATCAGTCGTACCTGGCACCTCCCTCGAAGATCTAAAACAGCTCTAGAAAGGGCTCTGTCCTTCCCCCTGACTTTTACTGATAGAAACCAAGTCTTGAAGGCTTGCAATACTATTTTGATTGCTAAGCGACCCCCACAATAGCCATTGCAGAGGGCATTCGTTTCTTAAAGGAATCAGTGCTGCTTCTATTTTTTTGGGAATTGTACCCTCTTTTTAAGATTTCAGATTTTTGTTCAAGGTTGTAGAAGATCTGTCTTCTCTGTTCATGGCTTCCAACTCTTGAGTTTTCATAGATTTGGCCATGTTGAGAATTAGGTAGATTGACAAACAGGTAATCAATCCACAAAGTCTTTTGGGGCATCTCATTTTCCCTCCCCCACAATTTCCTCTTTCCTTTCCCTGAAAGCCCCTGTACTTTCCCCTTTTCCTACTTGCTTCTCTCCTTCCCGTCCACCCACCAACTTACATTAATCTGCTCCTTGGCTTTAGTTTTCTGTCATTTCCCTCACATGGCAGCCTGTTTCCAAAATAACTTTGGTGCCAAGCTGCTGGTCCAGACCAAGTTGCATGTGCTGGCTGTAGTAAACTCAGTTGTATGGTGCCAGCCAGTCTGGGCCCATTTCCACTGTAATGAAGCTGCAAGGATTTATGGAGGGGCATATTTCTTTCCACTCTTTCCCTCCTCCTAGCAGCCCCCGTAACTCCAAGTTTCTTTTTTCTACCCATCAATAATCAACTTCTATCTGCCCTCATCTTCAACTATATTATTTACTTAATATCTTGCCTTTCTTCACAATGGGGACCAAGAGAGGTTACGTGATTCTCCTAGCCTCCTGACCTGGAAATTACAGCTGGTACAAAATGTAGTGGCATGCCTGCTGACTGGGGCATCTGTGTGGGCACACACTGGCTTCCAGTTGAGTACCGGATAAGATTCAAGGTTATGGTATTAACCATCAAGGCCCTATGTGGTCAGGGATCAACATACCTGCGACCACCTCTCCCCATACGTCCCCTGGAGAGCTCTACACTCATTGGAACAACATCTCCTAGTAGTCCCAGCCCAAAAGAACATCCATTTAGCCTTGACCAGAGCCAGAGCCTTTTCAGCTCTGGCCTGGTGGAAGATACTTCCAGTTGAGATCAGGGCACTGCGGAACTTAGTACTATTCCACAGGACCTGTAAAACAGAGTTGTTCTGTCAGGCCTTTGGTTGAGGCAGTGGTTGTCTGATCCCATTGGCTTCCGCTGCACAACCCCGCTTAAATCGTGCACTGCACCAACATATTTCATGGGAATTGGTCTACATAGGCCCACCTGCTGATACACGGGTTTCTCCCGCACATCTACACCATGCTCCCAGGATGTGTTGATTTTGTCTATGTTTTTAGCTCCCCATCATGTGTTAATCTGTCTCTTGGTTTTTAAAATTGGATTGTATGGGTACTGTTTTTATTTGTTTCTGTTAGTGTACTGTAACCCACCCGGAGTCCATTTGCAGGGGAGGGTGGGATATATATTCCAGTAAATAAATAAATAAATTTTATGTTCATAACAACCCTATTTGACTTGCTCAAAGTCATTAAGTGAGCTTCCACAGTGTGGCGGTTTCCCCTGATCATAATCAGAAACTGCAACCCAGGAGTCCATTGGCACCAGGGCACCGGCTGACACCTTTCCTGGTGCTGCCAAGTGTTTTAGAAAGTCAGTGGGGCTCCTGCCCATCAGAACTTCTGATTGGCCATTTGAGGTCTGAGGTCTGATGGGCTGTGCATATTAAAATAACATTGTTTCAGCAGCAGCTACCACCACAATGCTAATTTTATTCTCTCATGCATCCATTTCCCCAGTGTATTTTTAAAATTACTCGTCCCCTGCTCTTTGGGGTTCTCTCTCTCTCTCTCTCTCTCTCTCTCTCTCTCTCTCTCTCTCTCTCTCTCTCTCTCTCTCTCTCTCTCTGTGCGTGTTTGTGTCTTTGCCTTTGCCTCTTGCAGTGGCCATTTTGTTGTTGCACCCACCACGCTGTGTCAGAGTTTCAAAAGTCCCCACAGGCTGAAAAAGTTGGGGACCCTTGCTATAAACATTACACCATGACTTTCATGGGGTGACTGCTGTTGAACAGTAACAAGCAGCTGAGCCTGGATGAGTCATGTAAGTTGCCTGATAATAGCTTTCCCCTGTGAGGCCAGAAAAGCCCCGGAAAGGGCCCCGATTCTCATTGACAGAAACTGAGGCTTGAACTTTAGCAATACAGATGTAGTTGCCTAGCAAAAAAAACCTGAGTAAAATCTACAGGTGCTGCTTTTTGTTTTGTTATTTTTAAATTTTAGAACTTTCTGAAAACCTGGGGCTTTTCTCAGATTTGTAGAAAGATCTGACTTGTGTGTCTTTCCATAACCTAGGATGTCTGAGCAACAGTAACATTAAGACTCCTGATCTGTGCCTGTCTCTCCGGCCCTGCGCGTGGAACAGGTAGCACTTCCGAGAAGGCTACCTTGGAGGTCCTGGCTTTGAGTTTCCTGCCCAGCAGCCTAAATTTCTCCTCCAGGACCTCACGACTGCATTTCCCCACATCGTTGGTGCCGACATGCACCACGACCACTGGCTCCTCCCCAGCACTATCTACCAGCCTATCTAAAACACGCGTAATGTCCGCAACCTTCGCACCAGGCAGGCAAGTCACCATACGGTCAGTACGCGGGTTCGCCACCCAGCTGTCTACCTGCCTAAGGATCGAATCACCAACTACCAAGAGCCCCCCTCCCACCCTTCCCAGGGACGGTTCCTTGGTACGAAAGGATACCCGTTCACCAGCTGAAGAAGAGGTCCCTTCTGAGGGCACATTCCCCTTATCCTCAGCATGGTGCCCCTTTTCCCCTTGACCCTCATGCTCCCTGG
Source organism: Gekko gecko (assembly GCA_029375565.1). Lineage (NCBI taxonomy): Eukaryota > Metazoa > Chordata > Lepidosauria > Squamata > Gekkonidae > Gekko > Gekko gecko. The sequence goes on from JAPDNY010000009.1 coordinate 129,741,362, forward strand.
CAGCAGCTGGGCTGCCAGATCCAGAGTGGGACATATCTAACAAGTCCCCGAGAGTCTTCCCCGTGCACCTAACTGACTGTCCCTGCTTCTCCAGGTCAGCCACCTTGGCCTCAAGGGAGCAAACTCGCTCCCTGAGAACCAGGAGCTCCTTGCACCGAGCACACACCCAAGACTTCTGACCAGTGGGCAGATAGTCATACATGTGACACTCCATGCAAAACACTGGATAGCCCCCAACCCCCTGCTGGCATTCTGGCTTCATAATTGTTTTTAAACAAATACTTTTCTATAACCCCCTTTTAAAACCCTTTGTATTTATATGGCTCCTGTTGTAGGAGTCTACTTACCTTACCAAGGAGCCAAGGTCCTGGCTTTCTGGCTCTTCCTGGGCTTCTTACAGAGCCCCTAGGCAAAGAGCCACAGGCAAAGAGCCTCGCCCTTTTGCTCTCGCCCTTCGGCTCGTGCCAGAGGTACAAGCTTGAATTTGTATACCATTGGTGCTGTGTTGTGAGATTGCCTGTAGCACAGGGGAAAGAGACAGAATTGTCTTTGGTTCTCTGTTGACTTTAGTGTCTGCTGATCAGCTGTTTTTCTGATATAATTTAATCCAGTGGAGATAGATAGGATCTATACCTGTGTAAGAATTGGATACAAGGTGGTAGCCATCCTACCTGATCCTATCCTGTTTACTCTTACTTTCCCCATTAACTCATGATTATGATGACATTGTATATAGCTGATTTAGGAATTCGGTGATGTTTTTACCATGTCAGGTTTTCACTATGCTAGCGCAGGATATTTAGTTGCAATCCTGTCTCTTTTCTCAGTAGCATAATTGAAGGATTGCGTTATTAATCATAAATCTATTAGCCATGGGTAATCCTCCTGTGCAGATCAAAAAGCTGCTACATGGCACCCAGGGCTATGGTAGATAAAGCAAACCTGGGCTAAGGAAACCCCCAGTTTGCAGAAAACACCAAAAGTTTACAAAAGTGGGCTGCTCCCCCCCCCCCGAGGACAATGAAATATGTATATTTGCAGAAGTGGGGGAAGAGTGACAATTTGGTTTGCTGCAGCAACCCCTAATGGCACCTGACAACCACAGCAAAAAGGAGGTAAGTTTGGAGAGGGGAAGCAAGAATCAGAAGGAGGGGGGTGAGACATTGCAGGATGTGTGAGGGCTGCAAGGGGAGAAGGAAAGAGAGTCACCAAGGAGACAAAAAAAGGGAAGCAAGAGTGGCAGGGGCATAGAACAGGTGGACAAATTAGGCAAGGGGATAGGCAGATATATTTTAAAAAAGAACAGGAAGGCAGATGTGGTAATGCCCTGACCTGGATAGCCAAATTTCATCAGATCTTAAAAGCCAAGCAGGGTCAGCCCTGGTTAGTACTTGTATGGGAGATCACAAATGAAATCCAGTAGCAAACCACCTCTATTCATCTCTTGCCTTGAAAACCATATGGGGTTGCCATAAGTCATCTGCCATTTGATGGCACTCTCTACCACAAAAAAGCCTGCATGGTTAACAAATAAAGTAAAGGAATGGTAAGAAGGATTCCTTTAAGCGGTAGAAAGCTAGTCTCAGTGAGGTTGATAAAAGGGAACACAGACTATGGCAAATAAAATGCAGAATCTGTGATCAAGCAAGCAAAAAGGGAATACGAGGAGCATATCGCAAAAAACATAAAGGCCAACAATAAAACTTTCTTCAAATACATTAGAAGTAGGAAGCCAGCCAGGGAGGCAGTGGGGCCCTTGGATGACCAAGGGGTAAAAGGAGTAGTGAAGGATGATAGGGAAATGGCTGAGAAGCTGAATGCATTTTTTGCCTCTGTCTTCACTGTGGAAGAGGAGAAGTGCTTGCCCACTCCAGAAGCACCGATTTCGGGAGGGGGTTTGAAAGACCTGAATCAGATTGTGGTGACAAGAGAGGAAGTCCTCCGACTGATGGACAATTTAAACACTAATAAATCACCAGGCCCGGATGGCATTCATCTGAGAGTTCTGAAAGAACTCAAATGTGAACTTGTGGATCTCCTGACAAAAATATGTAATCTTTCTTTAAAATCTGCCTCCATTCCTGAGGACTGGAAGGTAGCTAATGTTACTCCCATCTTTAAAAAAGGCTCCAGGGGAGATCCAGGAAATTACAGGCCAGTCAGTCTGACAGCAATACCGGGTAAGTTGGTGGAAACTGTTATTAAGGAAAGAATTATTAGGCACATTGATGAACAAAAACTATTGAGGCAGACTCAGCATGGGTTCTGTAAGGGAAGATCTTGTCTCACTAACCTGTTAGTGTTTTTGGGGGGAGTGAACAAACATGTGGACAAGGGGGACCCAATAGATATTATTTAACTTGACTTCCAGAAAGCTTTTGATACAGTTCCTCATCAAAGGCTCCTAAGTAAGCTCAATAGTCATGGGATAAAAGGACAAGTCCTCTTGTGGATCAAAAACTGGCTTATAAATAGGAAACAGAGAGTGAGTATAAATGGGAAACTTTCTCAGTGGAGGGTGGTAAGCAGTGGGGTACCACAGGGATCAGTACTCGGTCCGATGCTTTTTAACTTGTTTATTAATTATTTGGAATTGGCAGTAACCAGTGAAGTGGCTAAATTTGCAGATGACACGAAGTTGTTCAGGGTGGTGAAAACCAGGGACAATTGTGAGGCACTCCAAAGGGATCTGTTGAGGATGGGTGAGTGGGCATCAACGTGGCAAATGGGGTTCAATGTGGCCGAGTGCAAAGTGATGCACATTGGAGCCAAAAATCCTAAATATAAATACACGTTGATGGGGTCTGAACTGGCAGAGACTGACCAAGAGAGAGATCTTGGAGTCGTAGTAGATAACTCAATGAAAATGTCTAGACAGTGTGTAACTGCAATAAAGAAAGCCAATACTATGCTGGGGACTATTAGGAATAAAACTGAAAACAAATCAGCCAGTATCATAATGCCCCTATATAAATCATTGTTATGACCTCATTTGGAATACTGTGTACAGTTCTGGTCGCCACATCTCAAAAAGGATATTATAGCATTGGAAAAAGTGCAGAGAAGGGCAACTAGAATGATAAAAGGGTTGGAACACCTTCCCTATGAAGAAAGGTTAAAATGCTTGGGGCTCTTTAGCTTGGAGAAACGGCGGCTGAGGGGTGACATGATCGAGGTTTATAAGATTATGAATGGGATTGAGCAGGTAGAGAAAGAGGCACTTTTTTCTTTTCTCACAATACAAGAACTCGTGGGCACTCCATGAAATTGCTGAGCAGTCTGGTTAGAACAGATAAAAGGAAGTACTTCTTCACCCAAAGAGTGATTAACATATGGAATTCACTGCCACAGGAGGTGATGGCAGCTACAAGCATGGACAGTTTCAAGAGGGAATTAGATAAACATATGGAGCTGAAGTCCATCAGTAGCTATTAGCCACAGGGTATAGATGGGAACTCTCAGTCTGGGGCAGGTGATGCACTCTATTCTTGGTGCTGGAGGGGGCAGCAGTGGGAGGGCTTCTAGTGTCCTGGCCCCAGTGCTGAACCTCCTGATGGCACATGGTATATTTTGGCCGCTGTGTGACAGAGTGTTGGACTAGATGGGCCATTGGCCTGATTCAACATTGGCTTCTCTTATGTTCTTATGTTCTTACCATCACTGACTGCATAGTCAGAGCACATGGAGTAGAAGAAAAGGTTGGGTGAACCATGTAGAGCAGGAAGGGAGAAGAGATGACTAGCAGGGATGGGGAGAGAAGTCCACCTCTTCTGAGAGTTCTTGCTGGGTCCCCATCTTATCTCCTTTTACGTTCTTTATTACAGCTCTAAACATTTTAACTCATTTAATGAGCCTGGTAGAGATTTGCAGCTTGAAAGGCTGGTGGAAGCAAAATCAGATCATATGTGGATGAGTGCAGCATTTTGTATATACAGCAGAATATGTTGTAATGTTAACTAAGGCATTATGTTTTGCATTGCCTAAAATGGAGTGAAATCTGTAGTACTCTAGCATATGGTGTGAGTGTAATAGTTTAAAGATGTCTTTTAAATGTGTAAATCTTTGTGTATGAGGAAGCAGTTTACAGTATAATTGTAGTAAATGGCTTCACACATTAAAATAATAATGGAAAAGTTAATAATTCTGCTGAACCATATCAAAATACAGGCCATGCTAACAATGTTCACATAATGGATTGAATCCCATGGATCTGTTCCACTGCTGGATTGCCCTTTCTGCTGGAGTAAAGTACCTCCACTAATTAAGTAGAAACGTGGAATCCAGAACTACATTATCAGGCTCTGTGTATTCCATGATACAGAACAAAACCCACCAGAATTTGGTATAAAATACATAATTTGTTTAACAAAACCTTCCTTTACTAAAAGTGTGTTTTGGCATAGAAGGAAAAAAAAATTATCTCCAGGTCTGTGAAAGGTAGGGTTTAGCATTTTAGGAGTCAAATATTGGCCAAATATTTTTAAAGCATTATCTGTAACATCAGCAAAAAGATAATTTAATAAAAAGTTTGATACTTTTGCTAATCCAAAAAAAATCATTTATTATGAAAAATAAGTGACTTTTGAAAAAAGCAGATTAAATTTTTGTAGGTTTTAACAATGTTATATAACATTTCTATTAAGAAAGATACACTGAGCAGTTCTTCTCAATCAAATATTTATTATTACGGTCATGTACCAACAATAAGTAGTTCTTCTCTTTCCTTGGAAGGCCAAGGTTAGTTGATAGACAATAATTTTTAAAAAAATTAAGCTTAAAGCAGAGGTAAAGTAATAGGTATCAAAGCTTTTAATAGTGGTAATGCTAAACAAATCATTTTACAGTTTGGAAGTACCTGCAGTTATAGCAAGTGGCAGTGGTAGAAGTTTGTTTTGCTGTTAGGTCTTCTTCAGATAATTGCTCTGCATTCTAAGTTAGCAGAAAATGTATGCAAAATGATCAATGTCTTTAAGAGAATAGCTTTCAAAGTGATTCCAGTTGTTGGTTTTGTGGGGAAGACAAAGACTACTGCTTACAGTTGTGGTGGAATTGTGTAAGGGCCAAGAGATGTGGGAAATGATGACAGAGAAGTTGTCACTAGCATTTAATACTAACCTGCAAATTACCATTTAATTATTTTTTCTTAATTACGTTGCTGCAGTGACAAAAGTTTACCAGCATGTTGCTCTTTATCTGATAACCACTGTTAGATTAACATTTACCAAAGATTGGAAATCTAGGCTAATACTCAGAACCAAGACTGGCTGGATAAAACCCCACAAATGTTCTTGTACTAGTTAATATATTTTCATTACAAAAAGCCTATAGTATAAAGAAAATAACTAAGGAATGGAATGTTTTATTTAACAAAATGAAAACATCCACAACTGTCATTTGATATGGTACCTGCCACAATGAACTTTTCTCTATGACCTTTGTCATTGATGTAATTTAAAACTGCCTAAATTATACAAATATATACTTTTATGTTTTCTTTTTGTGTGTACTTTCTGTACTTTTGGTATATAAAACTTTTAAAAAGTACATAGTATTCATTCCATTGCATTATAATTCTGTGACATCTCACTTGTTGGCAGTGATCAAGTATTATAGTTGCTAGTTTAATCAGGAACTATATCTCAAAGGTATGCTGTTTCTGTATTTGGCAGTAGATATCCTGGCTGATAGCCAATGATATACCTGCCCTCCATTAATTTTTCTTTGGTGCAGTTTCCAACATCTCTTGTTAAAAAGCAAGTCTGGGAAAGGTCTCTGCTTGAATAATCCAAGAGTTTGCTGAAGGCTTTATTTTTGCTAGTGCTGGCCTTGATGGAGTTATAGATCAGGCAGAAAGTATGTGATTGTGTGTGTCCTTGACTACTGTTTTAAAAGTCATTTTCTTCGAAGGAAGATATGTTGGCGTGGAAATAACGATGAATAGAAAAAAGACATTGCTTGTAAATATATATGCACCCAATGGTGCGAAAGAGATTTTTTTTAAAGATTTGACTAAAGAGCTGGAATGTTTAAATTATGATCAAATAGTTCTTGCAGGAGACTTTAATGGTACAGTGAATAATGAATTGGACAGAAAATCCAAAGCAACTGGAGAGACGGTTGGAAAGTTGCCAAAAAAATTTTTCAGTTAATGAAGCAAGAGAAACTAGAAGATGTTTGGAGGAAGTGGAACCCCAAGACAAAGGATTATACGTTTTATTCTAACAGACATAACTCCTTTTCCAGAATTGATATGATATGGATGTCAGAGGAGATGGCGCAAAAAACCTACAAAATACAAATCTTACCAAAAACTAATTCAGACCACAACCCCTTACTTTGGATATCTAAAGAAAAGCCTAAACAATTATATTGGAGAATTAATGAGGACTTATTGGATCAAAAATTAATTAATGAAACTTTGAAAAAAGAGACAAAAAGTTTCTTTGAATTGAATTTAAACAAAGGTACGGATATACAAGTTGTATGGGATACATACAAAGCGGTAATGAGAGGCTTGCTTATCTCTCTGAACTCTAAAGATAAAAAACAAAGGATGCAACAACAAAAGGAACTTCATGAAAAAATCCGGCAAAAGGAAAAGGAATTAAAGAAAAGACCAGGGAAGAAAAAGATTATTAAAGAGATCCACTTTCTACAGGATCAATTGAATGTTCTACTTAACAGAGAATTATACTGGAACCTGAAGAAACTACAGCAAAAAGCATTTGAGGGTGCAAATAAACCAGGAAAATTTTTATCATGGCAATTGAAAAATAAAAAAGAAAGGAATTTTATAAATAAGATTACTGAAGATGGAAAGGATGTTATGAATTTGAATGGCATAAAAAGAGTCTTCTTTAAATACTACGCCAAACTGTTTAAAAAGAAAGGAATTGATCAACAGAAAATTAAAAAATATTTGGAGACTATTGAAGTTCCAGAGCTGGGAAAACAAATTAAAGAGTTATTAAATGGTTTAGTAACGAAGGAAGAAGTCACAATGGCGATAGAAGATGCAAAGTTGGGGAAAGCTCCAGGTCCAGATGGCTTCACTGCAAAGTTCTACAAGAAATTTAAAGAGGAGCTAACCCCTATCTTAGTACTTCTGTCGAATGAGATAAGAAAGACTAAACGGATCCCAGATTCATGGAAAGAAGCAAATATTTCATTGATACCTAAAGAAGGTTTGGATTTAACTCATGTCAAGAATTATAGACCAATATCGCTATTAAATAATGATTATAAATTATTTGCAAAAATAATTTCGGAAAGACTGAAAAAACATTTGAAAGATACAATAGCGGAAGAACAAGCTGGTTTTTTACCAAATAGACAAATCAGAGACAATTTAAGAGTGGTGATTGATGCAATTGAATATTATGACAAACATCCAGAAAAAGAAGTTGGATTCCTCTTCCTTGATGCGGAAAAAGCTTTTGATAATTTAAACTGGGAATTTATGCTGCAAGTTATTGAAAAAATGGATATAGGACAGTCTTTTTTAAACATGATTGTGGCAATTTATTCAGAACAAAAAGCGACTTTGAATATAAATAAAGAAAGAACGGATTTCTTCCAAGTCCAAAAAGGAACACGTCAAGGCTGCCCGCTATCCCCGTTGTTGTTTATTTGAATATTGGAAATATTATTGACAGCGATAAGAAAAGATAACAGCATTGAAGGACTTACAGTGAAAGGTTTTGCATATAAATACAGGGCATTTGCAGACGACGTAATGTTTATGATTCAGGATCCAATTGAGAAAATACCACAATTGATGGATAAAATTGAAGAATTTGGTTCAGTTGCGGGATTCTATGTCAATAAAAGTAAAACCAAGGTGATGTGCAAAAATATGACGAAGCAAAGGCAAACAGAACTACAAGAGAAAATTCAATGTGAAGTAGTTACAAAGACTAAATATTTAGGAATTGAATTAACCATGAAAAATATTGATCTGTTTAAAAATAATTATGAAAAGGTGTGGTACAAGATTCAGCAAGACATGAAGAAATGGGATACGTTGAATTTATCACTATTGGGAAGAATCGCAACTGTAAAAATGAATGTCTTACCGCGTTTGATGTTCTTATTTCAGACTATTCCAATATTAAAACAAAGGAAAGTATTGGATACGTGGCAGAAAGAATTATCCAAATTTGTATGGGCAGGAAGAAAACCAAGGATTAAAATGAAAATTTTATGTGATGCAAAAGAAAGAGGAGGTCTAGAATTACCAAATCTAAGACTGTATTATGACGCCGTCTGTTTAACATGGTTGGAACAGTGGATTAATCTTGAGGATAAGAAGTTATTGGCTTTAGAAGGGCATGACAACAAGTTTGGTTGGCACGCATACTTATGGTATGGAAAAGTAAAAATGGACAAATTCTTCAAACACCACTTTATAAGACAATCACTGTTCGAGACTTGGATGAGATATAGAAAATTCTTCTCAGAAGAAAGACCACTTTGGATAGTACCAGCAGAAGTGATTAATCCATTAATGGGGTTGGAGCAGTGCGGGAAGCCTTGTTTGGGGGGGGAGAAGGGAAAAAGAAAAATGGATATGTATTGGTATGTTTAAGTTGTATGAACATGTGATATATCCAATAATAAACCGTATTTACCAAAAAAAAAATAAAAAAAAAATCAAGGGTTAGATTGGCTACCTTATAAAAGTCTTTTAAAATTAGAAGGGAAAAATTTTGTGTTAAAAGATAGATTTGATGTGGAATTTGAATATGATTGGTTGACGTATAGACAGATTTATGACTTATTTAAGACCGATAAAAGAGAACATGGTTTTAGAGAAAATAATATGGAAATTGAAACTGTATGGCTTGAAAAGGGGAAAAAAATGATTTCTAAACTGTACAAGGTTTTATTGAAATGGTATACTGAGGATGAAATTGTAAAAGAGCAAATGATAAAATGGGCGGTAAATGTTAATAACGAGATATTAATGACATCTTGGGAATATTTGTGGAAAAGGTCAATGAAAATTTCAACATGTGTAAATGTTAAAGAGAATTGCTATAAAATGATGTATAGATGGTATATGACGCCTAAAAAAATTGCTATTATAAATGAAAGTATGTCTAACAAATGTTGGAAATGTAAGAAACATGAAGGGTCTTTTTACCATATGTGGTGGACATGCGATAAAGCAGTATGTTATTGGACTAAGATCCACAATGAGATACAAAAAAATCTGAAATGTACTTTTAAGAAAGACCCACAGATGTTATTGCTAGGTCTTAAAATGGAAGAAATAAATGTAGCCAAGAGAACACTATTATGGTACTTGATTACAGCAGCTAGACTGACTTTTGCTCAGTGTTGGAAACAAGATAAAGTACCTGAAACATGGGAATGGATTAAAAAGACGTTGTTTATGGCAGAAATGGACAAACTAACAAGAAAGTTAAACAACGAAGAAGATGAAACTTTTTTTGAAGACTGGAAAGACTTTCGAGAATATTTGTTGAAAAATTGGGATATTAAACGTGGTTTGATTTGTTTTGATAGTTATTAAGAAGAAAATGAAAGAGAGTTAGTTTTTTGAACTGTTACCGTTAGTAAGAGAATATAAGTTTAGAAGTAATTGTAATAGAATAAGAGAGACACTAATGGGGTTGGAGCAGTGCGGGAAGCCTTGTTTGGGGGGAGAGGGAGTAAGAAAAATGGATATGTAGTGATTTGTTTAAATTGTATGAACATGTGATATATCCAATAAAAAACTGAGATACCAAAAAAAAAAAAAGTCATTTTCTTTTTCCTTGTCTTATACAAACAAAATGTAGATCCCCCCCCCCTTATTTCTACCTCATATCTGCAGTTAGTGTAATCTGCCTTGTCTTTCACTCTAGCCTTGCCATATTTATATACTATTAGCCACCTGTGACCATGATCTGCAGATCTCTAAATCTTTGGATTGGGGCCACGTGGAGGCTAAACATATCTTTCTGTACACTTGGGGCATTCCCCAGATATGCAGAAAAATCTGAATGTTTAAAAAAAACAAACATGGCAGGGGTGAGTGAATGCCAAGGGTCGGGGGAGGTGGGAAGAGAGCATAGGTGGGGGTGAGTGAATGCTAAGAGTGGGGGCATTGTGTGCCAAGGGTGGGGGTAGATGGTGAGAGCAGCAAGGGTGGGGGTGAGTGAATGCCAAGGGTGGGGGGTAGGTGGGGATTGCTGCAAAGGTGAGTGAAGTACTGGGGTGGATGGATAGGTGGGGAGAGCAGCAAGGGCTGGGTAGACTGATGGAGAAAAGGTGGGGAGAGCAAAAGAGATGGGGGTAGGTTGACAGATAAGGGGAATGGGAGAAAAGAGTGAAATAGGAGGTGGTTTGACAGATAAAGGGAATGGAAGAAACAGTGGAAATAGGTGGGTAGGTTAATAGAGAAGGGGGTAGATTGACAGAGATGGGGGTAGGCTGACAGATAAGGGAAGGAGGAGAAAGAAGGGGAAGATTGTTAGAGAAGGAAGAAGAGGGAAGAAAGCAAAGAGCAGGAAGGGATGTACCCTGTCTGCAAGTTTTTTGTGGGTCCTCACTTGTCTATTCTTTCTGTTGGCTTATTTTTGTTTTCAGCCAAAACAATGTCCTTTAAGTACTGTGTGACCTTTTCTCCTTTGGTGTTAAGCTTCACTGCTTTATCAGCTTCCTGACTGCCTGCTCCTTGTGTGTGGACCTTGTTCTTGGCACATATTTCCTTGAGGAGACGTTGTCTTCAGATAGAGTTTTTGAGTTTCCAGTGCAGAAGCTGATACTGACAAATGTGATATTGACAAGGACTGTTCTGTTCCCCTGAGTGATCCCTACTTCTGCAAACAGCAGTCTAGAAGACAACAGGATTCGCACACTTGAGTAACTGTAGAACTTGTCTTTGTGTGTGCACATATGCACACACTTTGCTTTAACATGACAACAAAAAACAACTTATGTGCTGGGCAAGCCCTTAATTGAAAAAGTAATTACAACTTCATTGTTTTTTTCCCACTTACAGGTCTCTGATGCTCCCTGTTTAACAGAAATTTCATTCTCTTGCCAGTCAAATGAGGAGAAGAAGAGGTTTTGCAATTCAGCTGCTTGGAAAGACCCTTGTACCTCCATGCAGTACCTGAAGGTACCCTTTCCCCCCTTTCAGGGAAGTAAGGATTCAGGTTATGGCTTGTCACATATGCTTCAAAATAGCTTATTTTGTGCGTTTGTCATAATTTTTTCTGAGTCTTGGTGGTCTGATGCCTTTTATTTAAAACAAACAGCTGTCTCCTGACTATTCAAACAGGGCAATATGTAACCCCCGTAATCACTCACTTCAGTTTTTAAAGTAGGATACCTCCTTGTCTATGGAGGTCCAGATCACAAATGTTGCCAAGCTGGTGTTCTCCTATCTGTGCCAAGGGCAGCAAGTGGCCCCTTTCCTGTCCCGTCCCAACCTGACCACAGTAATCCATGCAATGGTGGGTCACCTCCAGATTGGATTACTGTAACTTGCTTTATGCTGGCCTTCTCTTGAGACTGATCCAGAAACACCAGCTGATCCATAATGCAGTGGTGTGAGTCCTAACAGGAATGCCATGTTCAGCACACATTCGATCTGTGCTGTGCCAGTTGCACTGGTTTCCGGTGGAGTACCAGATCAGATTCAAGGTGCTGGTGGTACTGACCTTTAAGGTCTTGAGCTGTCTGAGGCCTACGTACCTGCGGGACCGCCTTCTCCATTATGTCCCCCGAAGAACGTTAAGGTGTGCCAAGAACAACCTACTGGTGGTCCCCGCCCCAAAAGACATCTGGCTGTCCTAAAGCAGGGCCTTTTCAGCCCTGGCCCCTGCCTGGTGGAACTCTGCTGAATTGTAACTGCCTTGTGTGAGCTGTTGCAGTTCTGCAGGGCTTGTAAGGCAGAGATGTTCCACCAGGCCTTTAGTTGAGAACAGCAACAGGTACCATCTTGGCTGGCACTCCCTTTTCTTCTCCCCTCCACCTCCTACTGTTCCATTGTTCATAGGAAGGTGCTGGCACAGTTGAGAAATTGGCAACACCATCTGTGAACTGTTTTATTTAAATTGACTATTATTGAACAGTTTTATTTTGATGTATTTTATCTTGATGTAAATTATTATTGTTGTTCATCGCTCAGAGCCCGGAGCATTCAGGGGTAGAGTGATTCACAAAGCGAAATTATAAGTAAATAATAGTAAATAAGTGGAAGAATTACATAATACCTCACAGTGGCCCTATGGGGGGGAAGATTCTATTTTGAGAAGCACTGTTGATTTTCTCTTAGTGTCTGCTCTGCAGAAGAAGGCAAATTGGTTGAAATGATATGTACCAAGTTTGTTGTTTCTGCCATTGATTTTAATCAATTTAAAATGTTTTTACTGTGAATCTTTCAGAAATATGGTTTGTTATATAGCATTTGCAGTAATTCATAAATCTGAATTTTGATATATAAGTTTATTCTAAAAGAAAAAATTCTGCCACCTGTTGACAGTTCATTAGTTATGTGGAAAATAGCAGCTATATAAATCAGTACTAAGGTGATAGACTTAAGTAAAACTAAATCAGAAGGTTATGAGTGGAACTGTGAAAATTTATGATAGGGTGGAGGGGTATGACTGAAGGAGGCAGAGAAGCCTTCTGCTTCTCTTTCCCCCCCTTTTCCAGCCTTTCCCTGGTTCTTTTTTCTTCTCTGGTGCAAATTCTCCTTCCACTCAAAAAGAGAGATGGTACGGTAGGATGGGTTTTGTTTGCTTCATTCATTAAATGGGATAATACACAAGAGGCTTCTAGGTAACTGGCAAACCCCACGTCTTCCCATATGACATCTGGTATTTTCCATTGAAGCCTTGCTCTCCTTGACCATATCTTCAGAGGTAAGGTGAGTGGCCACAAGGAACAGCATTAGCTCAACACTGGCAGCCAGAGTTTGTAATACTCTTCCCAAGCTTATTTATCACCTTTGTTTTCCATTAGCCAGCACTATTTTTTTTAATTAGGTCTTTGGCAGCATTTGATTGCTGTTTAATTAGAAATCATTTTTATGGCTTACTGCTGCTTCTGTTTACTTTTATTTTGTTTTATTGTAATAGATTTTTGAAACATTGAACAGACAAGACAGCTGTTTCTACAGTCCTGAGAAAAGCCCAGGTTTACAGAAAAATCTGAAGTCTTTTTTTGTTGTTGTTGTTCAGTCGCACAGTCGAGTCCGACTCTTCGCGACCCCATGGACCAGATTACGCCAGGCCCTCCTGTCTTCTGCTGTCCTCTGAAGTTTGCTCAATTTCATGTTCGTTGCATCGATGACACTGTCTAACCACCTCATCCTTTGTCGTCCCCTTCTTCTTTGACCTTCAATCTTTCCCAGCATCAGGGTCTTCTCCAGTGAGTGCTCCCTTCTCATTTGGTGGCCAAAGTATTTGAGCTTCAGCTTCAGGATCTGGCCTTCCAGGGAACAATCAGGGTTGATTTCTTTTAGGATTGACTGATTTGATCTCCTTGCAGTCCAAGGGACTCTCAAGAGTCTTCTCCAGCACCATAGTTCAAAAGAATCTATTCTTCGGCGCTCGGCCTTCCTTATAGTCCAACTCTCGCAGCCATACATTACTACGGGGAATACCATTGCTTTGACCATGCGGACTTTTGTTGGCAAGGTGATGTCTCTGCTTTTTATCATGCTGTTTAGGTTTGCCATCGCTTTCCTCCCAAGGAGCAGGCGTCTTTTAATTTCATGGCTGCAGTCACCATCTGCCGTGATCTGGGATCCCAGGAATGTGAAGTCTGTCACTGCTTCTACGACTTCCCCTTCTATTTGCCAAGGAGTGATGGGGCCAGATGCCATGATCTTAGTTTTTTTGATGTTGAGCTTCAAGCCCACTTTTGCACTCTCCTCTTTCATCCTGAGCAAGAGGCTCTTTAGGTCCTCTTCACTTTCTGCCATCAGAGTGGTATCGTCTGCATATCTGAGGTTATTGATCTTTTCCCCAGCAATCTTAACTCCTGCTTGTGATTCATCCAGGCCAGCATTTCGCATGATGTACTCTGCATATAAATTAAATAAGCAAGGGGACAATATACATCCTTGTCGTACTCCTTTTCCTATGCTAAACCAATCAGTTGTTCCATATCCGGTTCTAACTGTTGCTTCTTGACCCTTATACAGGTTTCTCAGGAGACATGTGAGGTGGTCCGGTACTCCCATCTCTTTAAGAACCTGCCATAATTTATTGTGATCCACACAATCAAAGGCTTTAGCATAGTCAATGAAGCAGAAGTAGATGTTTTTCTGGTACTCTCTTGCTTTCTCAGTACACATAATCTATGGGTGTTGGTTAAAAAAAAATAGCGGTAGTATCTGTAGCTTTAAGAAGCTAATGGTCTCAGTGGCAGTTGGTAGGCAACCACAACTTTCCAGCCTTGTTTCTAACCAGCTTTCCAGCTTTGGTCTCAGAGAAGAAAGTGGGGTGAGAGGGGTCAGGGACTTTTCCAGGGCTGTTCTGGTCTTTGAGGTAGAACGTATTAGGGCCAGGCCCAGCTGCAACCGCCAAGTGACTTGCATGAATTACCCAGCCCTGACTGCTTGCTACTGTTCAACAGCAACCATCTGACAAAAGGCAGCATGGTGTAGTGGTAGAGTTTCAAGTCTGAATCCCCACTCTGCTGTGGAAACTCACTGGGTGATGTTGCATCAGTTACATGCACTTAGTATAATGTTACATTATGATGATAAAATGGATGAGAGGAGAATGATGTGAGCTGCTTTAAGTCCTCATTGTGGAGAAAGATGAGGTATGAATGAAATAAATAAATACCAGGATAGCCAAAGATGGGGGGCAGATAAAGGATAGAAGAGTGGGTAGGGAAAAAAAAGAAGTAGGGAAAGATGGGAATATGGGGGTTGCCAGGAGGAGAAAAGAGGAAATATTGTGGGGAGGGGGATAAAGGGGAACATGAAGTGCCCCCTGCAAGTCCTTGTGGGTTCCCCGCTGTGTAGCTTGGCCTGGCAGCCCCCAGAAGTGTTTCCAGAGGCTGTAAAGGGGAGAGAAAGCTGAAGATGGGGACAGATAAATGTATAATTTATACATGTCTCATAAAGGCATGGGTCTGTGATAGTCCTTGTATGTAGGTCACTCCTGCTGTCTACACCAGAAGTGAAGCCTCGTAATTGCCTTTGGCTGTGTTTGTGGTGGTAGGGAGGGGAGATAATTCTAAGACATGGACTGCTAACAAAAATAGTACTAGAAGACATGGATTCTGTATGCAACACCTGAGAGATTAGAAGAGGCCAGCAAGACTGGCTGCTGAATGGCCTCATAAGTCCTGTGACTGCCTGCCAGTTAGTTACTGGATTTGGAGCAGCACATCAATGTCTCTGACCCCTTGTAGACCCAGGATATGGAATTACTCTTTGTAAAGGCACATACACCATTCCATGTGCATATACTACTGCTCTATGTCTTTAGTCAGTGACTGTTGCAGGGCTTAGGGCATAACTGTGCATCTAGATTCCTTGGTCCTTAGCACAGAAATTCTGATTTGTGCCTTAAGTTGTGCTTTTAAGTTGATAGTGATTTTTTGACATGTTCATGAAACCAATGCTTTGTTTTCTTTCCAGTTCCTAAATAATAATCAGAGAGTCAAAGGTATAAACTTCAGGAACCTAAAAAAGTCACCATGAAATTATATGTATTTCTGGTCAACACTGGAACCACCCTTACATTTGATACAGAACTTGCAGTACAAAAGTAAGATATTCTCATCTGATTTTTATGTGAAGTCTGCTGCTGACTGATTGATCCTTTATCTCCAAGTTAATTTATAAATTGTTGATGTTTTCCAAGCACTACATAAAAGCTCTGAAGCTACAGCTATAAGTACCTCTTGATAGCAGTCAGCTTTTCTAGGGTTTGACATGGCTTCTGGGGAGGAGGGAAAAACTGAATGTCCAGAGTCGTCAGTGCCTTTGGATGATGGATTGCTGGATGCAACTCAATGTCTGGAATTGAAATTTAAAGCAAAACTGTTGTCAGAATGTGCTTATAGATGTAATTTTACCACTTTTTTGTGGTACTAAAAGAGCATCAAAAACTGTGTGATAAGTACACTTCTCTGTTGCTCTTTACATAGATGACACACTGTAAATATTGGTAGAGCTTTGCTTGAGATTTTTCATCTTCTGCTGGTAGCTGTTTAAGGCAAGAAGACCAAGAAATTGTCTTGTGCTTCTACTAAAACTGTAAAGGATAGAATGTCAGTGCTATTGGAGAAACAAGGTGCAGTCACTTTCTGCCACTGATAAGTTTGGGTACCTGATGATTAGTGTTTATCTGGATTTTGCCTTGAAAGATGTATATAAATGAGGTTTAAAAATTCTGTAAAATAACAGTGGATGAAATGCAGCCTTTTTATCATCTTAGTGTTGCAGACCTTAAACAAGCAATTCAAACCAAGTACAAGATTGCTATTCAACATCAGGTGCTGGTTGTCAATGGAGGGGAGTGTATGGCAGCTGACAGGAAAGTTTGTAGTTACAGCGCTGGAACGGTAAATATTAATTTTGTTTTCATTCTTGTCAGAAAGAGTCTGGAAAGAAAAGAGAAATAATAGGTTTTATTTTAATACAGGACACAAACCCAATTTTTCTCTTCAACAAAGAAATGATCTTATGTGAACGTCCTCCAGCTATCCCCAAAACGACATTTTCAGCAGAAAATGAGATGGAATTAAAAGTTGAAGAATCTCTTATGATGCCTGCAGTTTTTCACACGGTAGCTTCACGGACACAGCTTGCTGTGGTAAGCAACATCAGAAACTCTAACAGTTGGCTGCATTCAAACAGATGAGCAGAATTCAGTTCAGATGTTATGTGAAACCATGTTTTATTTTAACTGCGGCTACCTTGCAGATGGTCATTGAAATCCTCATTTGCCTTGGGAAACTCTGGCTTTATCCATGAAAAAATGATGTAAAGCAAGAGAGGTTTTGTTTTAAAGCTGCTCTGTCCAGGTGTCTCTATAGCCCAGAAAGTGTGTAAAGCTGAAGCAAAGAACAAGCTGGGGTGTCTATATTTGTACATCATGAGAAACTGTAGTTAAACTTCAATGTGGTTAATAAACCAGGTTCAAACCCTGGGTTCAGATGCTGGTAGTACAGGTTCTAATTGACTGTAGTTAGCAGGGTGTTCCATATTTGAATGGTCACCTGCCTAAACCATACTTAGTTCAGAAATCATATGAAACCATGCTTTTTAATTAAATTAAGCCTTAGTGTGCCGAAGTTGGGTTAATATCATCCAATATGTAGCAGAGTATAGTATTAACAGCTCTATAGTTAGTGATATACTAAAGTTATTTTGTATTGTATATGGTGGTTCCTCTTCATAGGGCAGTATTTCTGACCATTCTAATGGTGACTCAAATAAGATTTCTGGTAAAAAGTAAAGTGCTTATTTGTACAACATCTGGTTAACAAGATCACTTACACTTAGTTAGGAAAAAGTTCTGTCTTTGTTTTGTATTGTATGACTTGTTTTAACACTGATTGACTTTGCTATAGTTATATGTTCTTTCCTTGTTGTGTACATAAAACTAGTGCCACTGGGGAGTCTAGTACTTGTTGAATAAAACACAAAGACTGCTTTGTTCACAGCTGCCTCTAACACTTGCCAACCAAGCTGCTACATATAGACATAAGCAGGGTTATGATAGAGATAGCCATCCCCTCTTGTTTTTCTCTGAGATTCAATAATTGGTGGTGTACTGCCTCTGAACATTTTAGCTGTCATGACTAGTAGCTATTAAAAGATGCTGATAGTCATTACATCCTGTGGCAATTAGTTTCATAAGTTAATGATTTGCTGTAAGAAAAAATTCTTCCTTTTATTTGTACTGAGCTTGCTGCCAGTCAGTTTCATAGGATGATCTAGACTTCTATGCCTTTTAGGAAGATAATTTCTCATATTAAATGAAGTCAGTTTATTGGAGACACCAGCAACAAAACAAACTAGTGGGTAGTCACTCTCTTAAAAGATGTTTTTGATACATCAGATTAAATCTTGGTATTTCTCTGCTCCTGTGTCTAGGACTATAGTTCACTGTGTTTCACATATGTTCATTGCTCATTCATTACAGATTAGCAAAGAACAAATAGGCAGAAGTTTTCCAACAGTGCCTTCAGTTGCCCTTCCAGAGATTAGTAAATTAGCTTTAAGTACAGTATGTAGCCCTCTGATTTTGCACATAAGGGACCTTTTCTTTTTAAAAATGCTAATTTGCTGTTTAGGTTTTTTAAAGGGATTTTTTTGAACTGTGTATGAAGAAACTTCCATTTTTAAAAAGTAGGCAGGGTCCAAGTATGTAATTATATATTGTCTTACATAATAAGAACACTTTGGGGAAGTTCAGTGGGAATAAATTATGAGCAAAAGCATAAATGGTTTGCTTGCTGTAATTGAACTCTTTTCTTGTATCTGCACAAGTTCCTGTGTGCTACTTCCACTCTCATTCTCTCTCTTCCCCCTTACACCCTAATATTTTGCCTTTTCCTGATGTATCTGAAAAACACAGAAGTTGGAAAAGACATTGCTTTTGGAACTCTGGTGGTGTTTAATTTTTTCGGTTTCATTATAATGTTGCCTTTGGGCAAAGGCCTTAAGTCCTAAGAATCAAAGTTTTCTACATAATGAGTATTTTAGTAAAAGTTTGTTTTCAATATTCCATATTGCATCTTCTGGAAATGTCAGCTTTTTTGTGTCAGTTTTGCAACAAGTAAAATATGAATGGCTGAAGAGTCAACCTATTCATTTTTAATTTTTTTTATTATGCAGGAAATGTATGAGATTGCCAAGAAACTTTGTTCCTTCTGTGAAGGTCTGGTCCATGATGAACATCTTCAGCACCAAGGCTGGGCTGCCATAATGGCAAATTTGGAAGATTGCACATATTCCTATCAAAAGCTGCTTTTCAAGTTTGAAAATGCATATTCAAATTACCTGCAGTCCATAGATGATATTAAGCTGAAACTTACACAGTAGGTTTGCCATTAGACTCATCAATAAGAAGCTACCTCTACACAGTCACTTTACTCAAAACTAAGGTTTTATGATTTTGTATATTTATAGTAAATTTTATTTAACAGTAGTAGTTCTCGTTTGTGGGGTTTGGGTGCCAGTTGAAATAATAAATTGGGTTTGTATTCTTAAGAAATGCAAGTATTTCCTATGAGGTCACTCATTTGCATTTCTATGCAAATATATAGAAGCTGTTTTGAAGCCTATGCTGCCCTTGATGTGTATGATAAATTTCTCCATAACAATTGACTTAATTATTTATCAAAGCTTTCTGTAGACCAATACCCACTATGGGCTTGGTTACTAAGAGTTTTGAGGTTTGGGTTTCAGACTTGACCTGTATGGACTGTATCCAGGGTACCAGGACTGGAACATGTACAGAACAAATCCCATCCTTCTGCTGCTCATCAAGCCTACTGGGGAACCTCCAGGAAAGATATTGGTTGCACTGTTGTGGTCTGTAGTGGAATGGCGGAACTGGCAAAGCTGCCCTTTTGCTGGTGGAAACAGATTTAGCTGCAACTCATTTAAATGGGTTTTAGAACGTATAACCATAATATATAATGCTGTTTTGGTTGTGGACTCCTGACACGCTCCTGAATCAGTAGGCTCTGTGATGTGTCACTCACAGGGTCTCTCCATCTATTGGTGGATGTGCTGCCTTAGTCCTGCCCACAGAACCCGTGCTCAGCCTCAGTATGCTGGGTGGTGATGGACGAGGCGGAGGCGGCCAAAAGGGGTCCATGTCAGCCATGGACACCTGCAGCTAGCTGGGTGGGCAGTGAGTGGCCAAGATGACGCTGGAGTTGGCTGGGCACAGGGCCTGACTTCATTGGCTGCAAGCACCTGCAGGTACCCAGGCAGGCAGTGGGTGGCCCGGAGGCCACCAGAGGTGGCCTCCCGCGAGAGACACTCTGACAGCCGAGGCATCAGGACGCTGTGGGTGGTGACTGGCTGGGAGGCTTCTGGGGCTGGTAGGCCGCGGGGGACGCTCTGGCAGCTGGGGCCTCATGACGCCAATCATGTCTGTGGGAGGCTGGGCAGCCAGTATGTGCACAGGCGCTGGTCACATGATGGGAGAGGCCGACATCCAGTAGCTCCATGGCATGAGCCCCCGCCCCCGGGGACTTGCTAGAGCCCCTTGTATTGAGTTCATACAACGGGCTTTGCAACTGATTAAAGAATAATGTTAATTAATTTCCAGTCATTTTGTAAATTCGTGTTTTGAAAACTCCGAATTGTTTTGTAGACAACATTCTGTGGAAAATGCACACTGACAAAGTGCTGCAAAAATAAAGTTTAGATCTTATATCCGTGTTTAAATGTCAATTTAATATTATGCTGTATATTTTATAATTTAGGTTAAGATACCCATCTGAAGTTATTGATTAGGACAGTTTTTCAGATACATGCTAAATAATGTTGATAAAGCATTTTTAAAAAATGTGGGCAAACCACTTTTCCAATGGTTTTGGATATGTAAAAGCTACACTTTGGATTGGAGTTGTATATACTTGGCTGAGATGAAAATTCATGAAAGATAGTTTTATTGTAAAAGGAACAGCAAATAAGTTGCTCCTGATCTCAGTGCAGAGTGGCTTAAATACAATAGCTGGTATCAGGAATTGCAAAAACTGCATCAACGTTGATCACATACTCTCTGTCATTCAACCTGGGGGTCTGCATAGCAACTGAAGTGAAGGAATTTTTATGATTGGAAATCATTGTAAAATGATCCACAGTGAAACCACTCGAGCTTGGTTGAAGTGTGGTAATGAAGATGAAAGCAACATTATGTCAGTTCTGCAGAGATTCAGCATATTTGCATAAGAGCTTCCATGAGATGCTGATAACATTATTGACTAAAATATTTAAAAACCCATCTTTTCCACCAATATAAGTCAAGTCCAGGATGGGTAGCATCACTGATACAACGGATTTGGCAATAAGCAATATTAAGAAAATCTGTGTGCAGGCGATGACCCAAATACTACTAAACATGGGTACATAGGTTGTCTGTAATAATGCTTGTACAAAAATGAAGTTCACAAATCCATTGCACAGATACTACTCTTGATGAAATATTCTGTCTGATAGACAGGTGAAACCTTCTTGTGTTGTTTGGAAAGCCTGCTGGAGTCAGCAATTTTAATGGGCTTGCAGATCCTTTTATGAAACTTTATATGAATACAGGAAGGCTCTTCCACTGGTACAGAGAAGTACCAATTAAGGCTGGTATGAGGAGGAGACTTTTGAAACACTCTCAAGCAGCAGACTAATGGAAAAATTCAGTGTGAGTTCTCATGAAATGGCTTTCTAGATGTGCCTGTTAACAAGGCAGACTTAGTATCTTTCCTCTCAAATTATCTTATTATAGTTGCTCCTGCAGGAAAAAAAACCATAGCTGCTGGTTGAATTTCAAGTGGAAGTCCAAGTGCAAATTCCAAACCCTGTTTTCTACAGGCAAATAATGAGGAAGCCTATGCCAGGTTTATTTTGTACTGTCCCATGGTCTTCGAACGTGATATACAGATGTTTTGGTGCTTTTACATCTCAGCAAAATCAAAAGTAAACTGTGATGAAGGCAGACACATCCAAATGTCGCGTGCATATGCCATTGCATCAAACCAAGGAGAACCTCTCTATATAATAGCAGGATGTGATATATAGTGTTTTGCTTTGCTGGACATAGCAAGAAGACTTCAGGAAGTGTCCAAAACGGTCACATTCTCCATTAACCTATGGATGGAGAATTAACAATTAAAGTATTGAGGGATGCAGAAAGTTTCTGCAAGTTGTGCTCTCTACCAGAAACTAACTGCTGTGATGAGGCCTGAATTAAACTGTTTAACAAGTGTAGATAACTGGAAGCATTGCTTTTCGTACCTGAGACGACTTCTTCAGTGAATGAGCATGTTACCAAGCCATGGTGTGGAAGCAAGACACCAATCCAGCAGCTGTTTTTGCCACCAGCTGAAACAATGGGCTGGAAAGTGGGAAATGCCCCAAATGCATATCAGTTTCTTCAGCTGATAATTCATATAACTAACTTGTGTTGTGTGGATGCAAAGAAAGGTGTACATTTCATAATTGGTTCTGCACAAAGGATTATGTAAATAATCATGAATCACATGCTATATTGTTATACCGTGGAAAATTTTGTTGGGCTTTATGGTGCTACTAGATGTGCATTTTGTTCTCCTACAGCAGACTACATGGATACATTTTTTGCTTGATTTAAACAGATACTTTATAAATCTACCTTAAAACTCTTCTCAGCTAAAAAGTCCATGAAATAGTTTTCACTTAAATATATTTAACACATTTTCTTGTATATTAATTGTATTAGTAAGTATGGAAAACATAGTAACAGACACAGAACCGTGTTATTACACTTCATTGAAAAGTTATGGTCACTGGCCATCTCAGTCTCTACCCAATTTTTTTCTGGTTTTGAGGATTTTGAAGTTCAGAATATTCGTTTCAACATACTTTTCAACCTTTGAAAAAAAGTGGTTTGCCTACTTACCCTTAAATCTCTTACATTAACATTTTCTGGAAAATGCCCTAATCCTGTTATTTGATAAATAGTAGTAAAGCTTCAAACAGTTCTTTGCATGAATGCAAAGAATTTCCACTTATGCATGGGAGTCGGGTTGGACATCCCTTATTTTTCACAATTTCCTTCCTCCAGCTGCAATCCCCCACATCATGTTTCAGAAGATCCTTCAAGAAGCTGCAAAAAGAAGAATATGATACTGAGTTGCTGCCAATTCATAATGACCCCTTCCATGGGGAATTCCAGGCATGAGATGAGCAGAGGGGGTTTGTTACTGCCTTCCTAGGTGTAGTAGCCACAGTCTTCTATTGTGGTCTACTATCCAAGCGCAGACTGTGGCTGTCCCTGCTTAGCTCCCAAACTCTGGTAAACTTACCCCAAACTGGGCTAATCAGGCTGCTTCTGCAACCAGAAAGAGATAGGAAATCCCTGTTTAGGCAAACAAAGCTCTGCTATTTGTTCTAATTTCTGTCTGCTGTTTCATGTATGAATATAACCATTTTACAGTCAAAATATAGCGTAATCTGATTTTTTTTCAGCATGGAACCAACAAATTGTCCACAGTGCTTTGCTGATAGGACATAGCCTTCCTGCCTTCCTCTTTTCACTGCAGAGCTCTGAAAAGTTATCCTGAAGTTTGCGCATTCTCTGGAACTGTGTGGTGTTTGGCACGAGGGACTGAAATAGAAAGGGGAACTCAATGAAGGACCTCCTTCCGCCCGTTTTTTGCATGAATGGAAGTGCTTAATTCTTGCAAGGTTATGTTTTGGGGCGAGTCTTTCATTTTATAAGGAAAGAAGTATCCATCTTTTAAAATAGAAAACAAAAAAATGTCTATAATTAAAATTGTATTATGAATGCCACTATTCATTTGTTTTTGTTTTATACTTAGCATTTTTGTATGTTCTTTTTCCAAGTTTAGGGGCTGCTGTTTCCATAATGGCCAAGATCCCATTGCTGGAGTGCCTAACCAGACATAGTTACAGGGAATGTTTGGAACGGCTGGATTCTTCTGCTGAACACGAAGTGACAGAAGGTGAAGACACTGAGAATGAGAAGTCAGCTGAAGTAGTGCTTTCTCCTGACATGTCTAAAACGAACAAACAATCACTGCTGTCCTCATGTTGCAAATCAATAGAACATTCAACCCTAGATGGCACAGTTTCTGAAAAAATGAATGAAAATAAGGAAGCCAGTCAAAATCCTTCAGTCCAGGACAGTGAAATGTCAGCAGAGCTGGGAGAGAGTGATCTACCTTCTTTCAATGTCTCTCTATTAGACTGGATAAATGTTCAAGATAGACCTAATGACGTTGAATCCTTGGTCAGGAAATGTTTTGATTCTATGAACAGAGTAAGTTAACACATTTGAGAATTTCATGGCATCTTGTTCTGATGTGTTGGATTGTGGCTTTCAATCTTTTTAAAAAGATGTTTCTGTTAGTAATATAATGAGAAGTTCTTAGCTGGAACTCTGAGTCAGGTCATCTGGTAGCCATGGTAGTGTAGTTCTTTCTGTCCCCTCTTTTCCTTGAAAAGAACAAACATGGTTTGCAAAGGGATCAAGGCTGAAATGGCCATGAATTAAACAGCTTCTTTTATTGCCTAGCATTGTCATTTGAAGATGAAGAGGCATCATACTGAATCCCCCCCCCTTTCCCATAAACAGATCAGACCATTTTGTCATAATGGGTGAGTTTTACAGAACAGCATTCTGCTAATGCAGTGGGGCTTTTCCATCACCTTCTTTGCAATTCAGTCTGTGCTGTGGCAGACTTACAAGGCTTCCTCCTCACAGGCTGGTCCCCAAGAGTTTGGGAAAACCCTGCTGCCATCCATGGTCTCCACTCAACAGAACCTTTCCCATGCTCCTGAAGGGGTGGGGTGTACCAAAAATAAACTGGATATCACCAGCTTCCTCCATCAACTCTAAGAGTACCTTGTGTTGGATGGAGTTGCACATCTAAGCACTCTGGATTTGTGTTACCATTTAGAGGCTTTGCCTAGTTGCCAAAGCTTCCGCTTCACTTCTGCAAGCCAGTGTGGCAATAGTCTATGGCAACTTTGTATTTTCAAGCTGTTGTGCTCCAGGGATAGTGACCTTAGATACTGACGCTTCCTGTTCCTGTAATGAGATCGAATGGTATGGTGTGGTTTACAGAAATCAGGCTTACAGCATTCCAAGAGTTAAGTTTAATAAATGAATTAAAAGAAAACACACGGTCTGTTCAAGCACTCAGGCTGAACAAGAGTACAAAAAAGTACTTTCCCTAAACTCTGTACTTACCAAAAATAATGTTTAAATAGGATAGTCTAGTATTACTTGGAGTTGCAATAGTTTAAAGTTCAGCATCACCTTAATTCTCTTAATAGGGACTTTATCCCATCGTTCTTCGCACATGGATGAAATGGAGTCCCTCAGTAAAAGCTTATTCTTTCATGGCTTGTGCCCATCCAAGGAGAAGTGCAGGATGGAAAAGAGCTTCTTCTTTGTGTCCAGAGAAATTATACCTTCTCCTTGGGAAAGTCCATCCCGTCTTGGAGTTGTTACGATCTTTCTGCCACACAGAGACATGTGGCTGAATCCCTCTGCATCCTTTTAGGTGCGACATTGTAGCCAGATGTGAGATGGTAGGTCATTGTCATCCTTTGGTCAGAGCCATTAGTGTACATAAGTACGGAAGTACTCTGCTTCAGCTTGATGGCTAAATCCCCCCCCCTCCCCAGTTTCTGCCAGCTATGAGTTTACAGCTGGGTCCCAACTCTCAAACAGTGAAGTCACAAAAGTCAAAATATTGGAGTGAATACTGAGCGGTGGGGGACACACATTCATATACGCATGTCACTACTAAGTCTCTGGCGTGGCATAAGAGGAGTTAGAGCTTGCAGCTGGAGAGAGAAATTGGTAGGAATGGGGTTCTCCGTTGTGTGAGCTGAAGTGCTGCCAGCTTGTGCAAGGGGCTATTTGGATCTTGCCTACTCTTCCCACAACCATGTTTATTCCTAAATATGCCAGTATCGACCTATTTTATGAAGAGAACCCTTTTTAAAAAACAAAACAATGTATTGAAATAATACACAAACACTTTTTTGCCAGAGCTTTGGTGATAAAGATGCACCTAGAATCATCTCTTCTTTCCCCATAATATGTGTGTACTATGCAGTGCAGTCCTAAGCAGTCATAGCCTTCTGAGTCCATTGAAGACATATTTGTCTCTACGAAAGGAACATTTTTTAAAGTAGCTTTATGGCTGCTTCTGTGGATTTTTACTGTTCTTATTCTCACTTGCTTGAAAGTCTCATCTTTATGAAAATACTAGTTTTCAGCCAACATATCATCTTATGGAAGGATGGGTATTGGTTTCCTTTTCTAGTTTAAATATAAAGCTGGATTTGAAGTTTTCATTCTGCTACTGATAGAGCCTCTTTTATCAGCACTGGAACCCCTTCTGCCAACTGAAGGCTCCAATGTTAGCCGAATAGCAGCTTTAGTTTTAAAGATTCCATATTTGAGGGTTAATGTTTTGTTTGAATGTAGAATGGCTGTGCTCTCTGAATATCCTATTATTATTAATATTAATATTATTACTGATATTACATAATGTGCTGATGTCTATGATTATGGTAGTTCTGGTTCCAGTAGCCTTTGATTTCACTGCAGCACCTAAAGTGGTATGTAGTAAAAGGGAAGCATGAGTGCTGTCCAGCTGTGTTCCATTTATCTCATTCTATTCTTTTATTGTCTGTGCTAGGTGGGAATTGCTTTCCCCCATCTTCAGATGCTAATGTAGGAGCTATAAGCTTTTCTACCTGTGTTTGCGTGTTCGCTTCTACAGTGTAGTCCCATCAGCAGCAGGCTGAACCAGCTTCCAAGACCAGAAGTGAGAAGGGATCATAAAGCACATGCTTTCGTCAATGGAAGGTCCCAAGTTCACTCTTTAACATTTCCATTTAAAAGAATTTCCAGTAGCAGAGCTGGAAAAGATCCTGCCTGAAAGTTAGGCCCACTGCCAGTAAGAGTAGTCAGTACTGGGCTAGGTGGACCAATTGTCTGTCTGTTCTAATGTGGTGTCTGTGTACTGAAAGCCCACTGTGCAGTCCTGAATGCTGTTGTTGCTCCTGCTGTGTAGCGTAGTATGTAGAATCTGGTTGTGAGTTTCCAGGAATTTATTTTGTGTTCAAGGATTTAGGTAGATAGATTGGGTTTCCATGGTAAATCTGCTCTACTGGAAGGTATTTCTGTCAGTGGAATCTCTCCCCCCCCCCATGCAAAATTGTCCCTGAAATGCTGCTCCTAGGGGAAAGGGGATCCCTGGGAACTGCATGAGTGGGGGAGTCAGAGGACTGTAGCAGAAGGAAGAAATCAGCAGAAATCACCTCCTTCAGTTAGCAGAAGTTTTTCACAGGATTCAACCCATAGCTAAGGCATGATTTTTGGAGTATTTGATCATTGATCATAGGAATTTGTATTTACCAAATGTTTATCATCAGTGTTGCTCAATGCTTCCCCAAGTACAAACTAGACACTGTTTTCTTTTAAAATGAACAGTCTCCATATTCAGTAGATTAATAAAAGGAATGCATGCAGTATTTCTCTGTATGTGCTGGTTTACAAGGCCTTCTTTCCTGCCACATCACGCTGCTACTCCTGTTAAAGCCTTTCCTACAGATTCTTGGGTGTGTGTTTGTAGCGGGGTAATTCGTAGTAGTGAAAGTGGCTTCAACTATATGGAAAAAAATTGGTTCACCTTCAGCCTTCTATGCATTCCCACACTGGGAACTGCGCTTGTGCAAGCCAGCCACCAAAGACATGCTATAGCTGTATTCTTTCTTATAGGCACCAAGAGGGGAGCCCCTCCCCTGCAGGGGGGCCATTTGAGCTCTTTTCCTACTGAGTCACCTGACCTGGACGGAGGGCCCCCCTCCTTTCCCTCAGTCTCTCTTTCACCGCCGCATAAAGAGAACGTCTTCTACTGCAGCTACAGTTGTGTGAGTTTTCGAAAAAGAAAAGGAAAGCAAATAAAGAGAAACGATTTAACAAGGAGGAAAAAATCCTCAGTGGGGCAATTCTGCTTACCATGTTGCAGAAACCCCTCTAAGAAATGCTCCCAATGCAGGTCCAAGATGCCTAGCTTGGATGAGCATGCACTTTGTCTGCTTTGTTTGTGTGAGACCCTTAACATGGCTGCGTGTAAAATATGCCAACAATTCACTCCCAAAGCCTGCTTTGACAGGTTTGCAGAGCTAAAGGTAAGCCTTTGGGAGAAGGCACTCTCAAGCCCTTCGGAGCCAGCGGCTAAGTCCTCTGCCCAACTTGAATAGACCATGGCATCGGCCATGCAGTCCTCCACTAAGCATGGGAACCTTATGAGCCTGTGTTCCAGCAGCTTGGTTCTATTAGTGCTCAGTACCAAACTGACCCTTCAAAGTCTCTCCCCATCCCAAGCAATGGAATGCTGCTCTTCAGAGCCCACATCCAAGAAAGCATGTCCTAAGTCTAAGCACAAGAACAAGCAACACATTGGTCCCAAGAAGTCTTCTGCGCCCAAGCCAAATGATACCACATTGGTTCCAAAGGAATGGAGATCGGTCCCAACACCTCAGACCCCTTCCCCATGCACATCACCAGTGATGTCATTGTCAGAGGGGGAATTGGAACCGGGCCAGTCATCTCAGCCAATTCTGGCATCGACCCATCCCTTGGCTTCGCTGGCTTCATGACAAGTCTCTCAGTCACCGCCTCCGTCACTCATCTTCCAGTATTATGCCTTGTCCCTGATTCCCAGCTCTCAGAGTGTCTGGCAGCAGCATAATTTACCTTGGGGTCTTGAACACAGGGAGTTTTGGGGTCCATCAACGGAATACCTAACAGAGATGCTTCCCCCTTCGACTGCTCCACACTTGGATTCTGACAAAGAGCGCGGGGAGAGATTGCCCTGGATTCTGGATCTGACTTATCTTCATCACTGTCTCCAGATGATATAGTAGGGAATCCTAACCCTGTATCCCCCCAGTGAGGACCTTAAGCTCTATACCAAACAAATGGTCAGAATGGCAAGATCTTTGGACTTGGAGGTTACATCCTCGAACCCTAAGTCCAAAGATAAGATATTAAGTAGATTGTACGATGGCTCTCTATGCTTCCCTATGCTTGAGGGCATAGATGATATCTCTAATTCCTTGTGGCAGAAGCCAGCTAGCATGGCAGCAGCTTCCAGGATGGTCAAAATCCTGTAAAAGGTGCAACAGGAGGGACACCCATATTACTGTGTATATGCCAACACTTTCTACCCACCCTCCAGCACCATTGCTCATCGCAGAGAAAATGCAAGCAAAGCAACACCAAGGTTTTCATTCTTCACCAGCTAATAAAGAAGAGTGGAAAATAAGACATATTTAGCAGAAAAATCTACTCTTCTGCAGCCCTCAATGTATACATCACAAATTATGAAGCAATCGGGGTGGGGGGGAGTACCAGTGCTTCCTGTGGGAGAACCTACCTGGACCTCCTTCTTGAGGACAAGAAACCTCTTGCCAAGCTTCCACAAGCAGAGGCTATTCACTTGTCAAAACAGCAAATTAGTGCTGGTATGCACTCTGCAGACACCTCTACTAGGGCATGGCATCTGCCCTGGTTCTGTGAAGGCACACATGTCTACGCTCAACAGCACTTCCTCTCAAGACCAGGCAACGGGTTGAAGATCTGCCATTTGAAGGGACAACACTGTTTGCTTCCACTACCAATGACCTTTTGTCTCGGCTAAAAAAGAATAAGCAAATGGCCAGGTCACTTGGCATCACCCAGGGCAAGAATGCCCCTTACAGTGCATGCCAAGCCTTCAGGCCACATCAGTACCAGTCACTGTATTTCTGATACCCTCACGAGCTGCAGAGGGCTTTGCAGTATCCTCCTCAGAGGCCCTTCCAAGGGTCTGCGAACCTGGGCAGACATAGGGCTAGTCAGAGGGTCAGGCAAGGAGCTCCTTCTTAGCAACCGTTTTCCAAGGAGCAACAGCATAATATGAAAGGGTCCTTTTGACTAGGACCTCAGGAAGACCCTACTCCCACCTGCTTCAAGGATAGGTTGAAGATTTCAGTGAGTTATGGAAGGAAATCACTACAGATAGTTGGGTCCTATCAATAGTTAGTGAAAGTTATAGGTTGGCGTTCTGGCAGCAGCCCCCTCACGACACCCAGTCCAAGCCTGTGACAATCCAGAGCTACAGCAGGAAGTCTCTCTGTTGGAGAAGGGTGCTATACAAAGGGTAACAGAGTCAGAGCCCACCATGGGAATTTACTCCCATTTCTTTCTGGTTCCTAAGAAAGATGATGATTATCGACCTATCCTAGGTGTAAGAAATTTGAATTTTTTCCTGGTAGTTACAAAGTGTAAAATGTTGGCATTGCCTTTAATTTTGCAGATGTTGAAATTAAATGCTTGGTTCTGTGTACTTGACCTTCAGGTTATAACTAATTAATAGTTATAACAAGTTAGTCTTGTATCTTGCCTTGCTTCTTCTACTTTAAAAGTAATGAACTTAGTCTCCATGTGAAAATAAGCAAGCTGTTCTTAGATTTATTAGTTACTAGGAATAAGGCCTGTTGTGGAAATAAATACGAGCTCTAGAAAGAGGCTCTAGGAGAGTGCCCTGGCCTTGAGCACTCAGCGCCAATTTGCTGTGGTGACCTCAGCAAGGTATAATGATACAGAGTCCATCATTTTTTCCAGGGGAACTGATCTCTGCCATCTGAAGAGCAGTTGTAAATCTGCGTGATCTCCATCCCTCCTCTGGAGACTGGCAACAATGGTTCCCCATGAGGGAATGGCTGGTTTGGAGGGTGGAGTCTATGGCATTGTACCTGTCTGAGGTCCCACCCCTCCTCAAACTTCACCCTCTCCAGGCTCCACCCCTCAGATCTCCAGGAATTTCCCAACCTGGAGCTGGCAACCCAATCTCCCTCCCAGCCAACCGTCAACCTACCATTATCTGCCCCCTGGCTTCAGCTTTCCATCTCCTCCCCCTCCCTCCTAGAGAGCAGTTGTAATTCTGAGTGAGCTCCAGCTCCCACCTGGAGATTGGCAACAATAGTTCCTCAGGAGGGAATGGCTGGTTGGGAGGGTGGAGTCCAACGTTCCCTCTAAGCTGTGGAGTCTTGTGAGCAAAAATTCTACTTTGTGAACCACTGGCCTTAAAATTGTGAGCGAGCAATTTGACTACAGCATACATTAGTTTGCTCTGGAGCCATCCCTTCCTGAGCTAAGACAAAAAGGTGTGAGCCGGAGGCTAAAAAACTGTGAGCTAGCTCACACTGACTCAGCTTAGAGGGAACACTGGTGGAGTCTGTGGAATTGTACCTGTCTGAGGTCCCACCCTCCTCAGACCTCACCTTTTCAGTCTCCATCCCTCAAATTTCCAGAAATTTCCCACCTGGAGTTGGCAACCCTACCAGGAGTGGACCCAATGAGTGTTCTCCCAAAGGCCAAAATAGGTGTGGAAAAGATCTTTTACTGACAGAACCTGGTTGCTTAGCAACAGGCACTGAGGAGAAAGCACATTTGCCGCCTCTGATTAGGGAAATACCTGGAGATTTGGGGGGTGGATCCTGTGGAGGGGCAGCATTGGGGGGGAATGGAAGGACTCAGCTGGGGATAATGCCGTAGGGTCTAGCCTCCAAAGCAGCCATTTTCTCCAGGGGAACTTATCTCTGTCATCTGGAGATCAATTGCAACAGTGGGAGATCTCCAGGTCTCACCTGGAGATTGGCAGCCCTAGGGGGAAGTCAGCCGCAGGGGGTTGACGAGAATGGTTTGATGGTCACTGTCCCACCTCATTAGCCAGCCAGCCAGCCATGGTGGAGCCAAAAAGGAATGAGAAGCGTGTTAAGTTTATTCTGACAGGAAAGTGGCCAAGCGGGGGAGGGGGTTATGCTGAAAGTCCTTTGTTTTTTTACTCACAGAAGGAAGCTTGGTTGTTTGGTTGCCTACCAACAGCCACTGAGGAGACAGTCACAGTTAGTCCCACACAGGAACCAAGAGAAGTATCTTCCTCAGGAGAGAGTCTGGCTTTCCAGGAGCCACAGGTCGTTTCTTCTAGGCCAGACCCTCCCTGGCGCTGCCGCTGCTGCTGAAGGAAGGTGGGGGAGCCTTTGAAAGGCGCTGGGCAGCCTTCCCTGTGGTGCAGCCTGCTGAGCTATCACCCTGACGAAGTGCAGACTTTGCGGCTGAGGGAGAGGGGCCTCAAGGGGCAGCGAAGGTGAGTGCTTCCCCTGCTTGCTGCTGCTCGCTAGGTCTGCCTCCTTCTCCCCCGTGGACGGGTTGCCGTTCTCTCAGCGGAGCATCCATTCTCTTCGTCGGCTCCCTCCAGACTGAGGGCAAAACTCTGCCCATCAGTTCGGTGGGTGGGGCCGAGCCAATGCAGCCACAGGATTGGGAGACTGTGAGAGTGGCAGCTGAGCGGGCCAAAGGCTGTGGAAGCATGTCCAGGAGAGACACCAAAACTCTTATATATAAGGAGATATACCACATACAGTGCAGCATCTGACACTTAATAGTGTTATGCTACACTAAAAGTCTGCCTCAGTTGGCTGTAATTGCAACCATATTGCATATTTGTTCCAGATCTTGACCATTTTGTGTCTTGTAGATGAATGCTTCTATAACTAGAACAAATATAGATATTTGATAGCTTCTGATCAGTGTTGTCCAGCTTGAGACAACTTCAGCAACTTTATAGCATTTTAATGTAATTGGTTTCAACAAGAACATGAATAACAATTCTTAGAGTAGATAACTTCTTTTTAAATTGAAAAAAATCAGAACTAATCTGTAAAAAGTGTTCAGTAAAACCATGATGTCCTGTGGCATAATTTCCTATAATCACTGTTACGTATTTTGTAGACGAAGCTGGAAAAGCCTGGAATATGTGTTTTGTTTCTGGGGGGTTTTCTGTGGTGCTTCCAAATATGAACCCATGCAAGTGACTCATGACCACAGCTTTTACTGTCTTTTTTATGGGAACTGATATAATCCTGTAAAGAATCTGCAAGTTTGGATTTGAGATTTGTCTTGAGAGTGCACCATTCACATAGTAGTGCTAACTACTTTTGGCTGCATATGAGTTGAATAGAATTATTACTTTTGGAACGGTGATGTTTCTCAGAGTCTAGCAAATAGGAAAAGGGTTTGTTAGCTTTAATGTAAGATGATCTTTTAAATTAAGGTTCGCTCTTTATAGACCAGGGGCTGCCATAGCATCCCAGTATAAAGAAATATAGCTATGCTGGTTTCTGTTTCTTATTTTCATGAATCCTGTATGCTTGGGAAAGTGATACTGTCAATTTACTATGAGGCCTGATTTTAAGATACTGTCCATAATTCAAAATGGCAGCTAAAATTTTTGCCGTCCCCAATTTTGAAGCAGTTTAGTAAACAATCATAATCGGTCTTTGAATCAAAAACTGAATGAAAATTGCAGTCTGTGAGAATATTTTAATAGCATGGAACCTAGCTGTCATAAAAATGCAAAGTTTAAAGTTGGAAATTCTAGGGAAAATTATTTCCCTTTTCCCAAATGCAAACCACCAGCACAAATATTGGACAAGGCAGTTTTGCTAACAAAAGTAAATTACCGTGGAGTATAAAAATCTTCAGATAAGCATGGATATAATGAGCAGTATTTAATGTTATTTCCGAAACACCTACATTTAGACAGTTTATACTTTTTTGCAGGGGTCATAGATGTCAAGTAGATATGAATGAGCAGTTATAATTGTGGCTCTTTGTTGGTGTTTGTCCAGATGAATAACTGAAGTTACCAGTGAACAGCATGGTGAGAAAGCACCCATTTAAATCTGGACCTTGAGGTTTATGCTTAGAACAGGCTGCTGAAAACCATTACTTGTTGGTTGGAGGCTACTTGCAGGGAGTTGTAACCTTAACTTGATGATTATCAGTAGGAGCAAGACAATAGCAAACAGAAGGGAGAGGAGAGTGATGGTGAGCAGGGTCAGGAACACATAAGAAGGGAAATAAATTTTTTATTTCCCAACAGCTCCTAACAGAGTTCTCTGCATCTTCTAGAAGTATGAAGAATAGCAGTTCATCTCACTGTTTAATAGTGAACATAAGAACTGCTTTCATGCTTTGAAGCATGCTGGCTTTTGTTATTCCTAGCACTGTAACTGAGAAACTACTAAGAAAGAAAATGCTGATATCGTACATCTTAAATAAAGGCTTTTTAAAAAATTCTATACATGGGTATGACACATTCAGTCTTCCATTTTTTTCCTGTGCATTTTATGAATGAGTAAGCAGCTGGGGATTTTACTGACCCAGCTAGACACAAGGTATTTGTTAGCTGTGAGGTGAGGTGGTTGCACTGACAAAGATTTACTGAACTCATAGGGTAGCTAGGCCAGTGATTCTTAACTCAGTTGGAAGCCTTTCATCCTATTTGATTAACAGACTATCAAAATATTAGTTCAAAATATCATATATGATGAAACAGTTCTAACAGTGGAATGTAGAACACAATTGTCGAAATCACCAGATGCCTGTGGAAAGTGGGACTAGGACCGGTGATGCAAATATCTGAAGCTGACATTTGTCTTTGGGTGGCTGTCATGCTCTTGAATATTTACAGTTTTGTTTGACACATGAGATCAAAGACTTATTTTGTTATTCCAAGCATTGTACCCAAAACAAGCTGTACTTATTTTTACCACATTACTGACTATCTAAAAAATCTGAACCAGTTTGTGGGGATGCTTCAAAATATGGGACACCATGGGGAATGTTCCTTCTTTAGTGCATGTGTTCAATGAATTTTCATGGCATTCATCTACTAAGCACCTTGTTCATCTTGATGGATAAAAGTGCTCTTGCATTGCTTATACATTACAAAACAGGCCTAACATATGCACATTTCCTGTGAAATGTCATCTGCTGTGGAAGAACGACTTACTGACTCTGCAGTTAGGCCAGTGACGGCACCACCAATTTTTGATGAATGAACCATGTGATCTACAGCCTCCTGATTTTACCAAAATGCAGCATTGTGGGGCAAAAAATGTTGCAATACTATATTGTTTTCTGGAAAAACTTCCATCCACGTAGTATAAATACAGTCTGTTTAATTATCAGGGGTGCTGAGCTGCAAATCAGTCCTGTTAAAGATGAGCTAAAAGTAGGATATGAAGCATGGACAATCACTAGTGCTTGTACATTGTCCAGGCTTGAACATGGTACATTTGCCTTCTTTTACTAGCATTATTTAAATTCTGTTAACATTATTTAAATATTTAAATTATTTATTTAAATCTGAATAAGAAAAAAATCCCATTCAAATTTTCTCAGGAAACCCATGTCATTGCCAGCATGGAACTCTGTATTTACTTAGTAAAGCGCACCAAAGATAAATTGTTGTTCACTATTCACAGTTCTGGTTGGCAAATGGAAAGAAAACTGGAATAAAACTGGATAGGTAGTTGATGTTTGAAATTATGGTCATGCTCTAATTAAATTTAACAACATCTCAAACATGCCCAAGACATGCTGCAAGTTTAATTTTTAGACTGCAGTAAAAAGTGCTTGACTATTTTTGCTATGATTTTCAACTTTTTAAAAAATTCCTTTATTTTTATTGATTGATTTACTCTCAAAGCAACACATAGTGAGTCAGCACAATCAACTGAATGTCAGACTTTTATTTTTATTGATTGATTTATTCTCACAGGGACTCAAAGCGATAACACATAGTGAGTCAGTACAATCAACAGAATGTCAGACTAGGACCTGGGAAATCCAAATTTGAATCCCCAGTCTGCCATGGAAGTTTGCTGGGTGACCTTGGGCCAGCTTAACCTACCTCACTTGGTTGTTGTGAGGATAAAATGGAGGAGAGAATAACAGTGTAAGCCAATTTGGAACCCCGTTGGCCCTCTTGAATAATTCATTTTTGCGTAGTTTGGGGAAAGCCAGGAGAGCGGGACCATTCGTGACGTCCTTGGACAGGCCACTCCATAAGGTGGGAGCCACAACAGACAAAGCACATATATGGGCAGTAGTTGATTTTGCCCATTTCAGTGTTGGCACCTGCAGAAGGCCCTGCTCATATGAGTGAAGCTGTCATAGCGAAGTATAGGGTGAGAGGTGGTTCCACAGATATGAGGGATAAAAGCCATGAAGAGCTTTGTATGTGATAGCAGATACCTTAACCTGAGTCCAGTAACAAATAGGCAGCCAATAGAGTGTCTGCAGAATGGGAATAATATCTGTGTTCCATCTAGCTCCTGATAAAAGATGACACTTATATGACATTTAGGTATTTTCCATCAGAGCCATTAATCTCACAGACTTTGGCTTTCATACAGTTGTTTCAAGGTTTTGTCATAACTGTTACTGGTTTCAGATGTAGGAAGGGGAATGTTTTAACTGCCCTTTTAAAATTGAAATCAGATTATGTGGAAAGTTGGCAGTATCACTTTATCGACTTTTCTGTGATCTTTTTAAAAAAGTACTAGAAAAGATAGCACCCTATCATTTGTGCACATCATGTCTATGCCAGTCTCTGGTCTGTGAGCATGGACATTAGAGCACTATTGCAAAGAAGTTGCTTATGTGATATGCTTGTTCTGTTTGCCCAGTCGATTGTGAACCAAGTTGGGAGAAGACTATTATCTGAATATATGCTGTTATATCACAAGTAGAAACACCAATGTAAGGCAAGCTGAATTGGTGTAAAAAAGCTGAAAATGTGCTTCTTGCAAAGGGAAGGCAAAGCAAGTACTAAGTAAACTTGATGGGTTTCTACAGATGTATTTTTCACAGTTTATTGTATAAATCAGGGCTTACTTCTTTATTGGCTACCTAATACCTTTAAAAATATGTACAAGCAGTATGTCATTGGAGGTGCAAGCTTTCACTGATTTTGTTACAATGTGGTGGTGATCACACTGTTTGAGTCTAATTCATTTAACCTTTAAAAAGCATGCTGATGTTGACACAACCTATCCTGTGTTATGGTGACCTGTTAAATTTCCAGAAGTTAGCTCTATGATAGTATTGCAAACTTCCAGGTTCCAGAGCCCAAATTTTAGGTCCTCAGATAATGGGACCTGGGATTCCCCCTCCCCATTATTGTTAAGATACAAAAATGTATTGCATGAATGGACTTCAGTGCTGATTACTACTTGGTGTGATAACCAAACATCTAGAATAACAATTGCTTGTATAATTCTTATTGCCAAATATTACCAATGATGTGGTAATCATATGTGTCCATTTCTGCTTTAGTAAAATTCAAAAGAAAGTGAAAAAATACATTATTCCAGGCCTGAATAACATTCCCCCCCTTCCACCGCGCTGTTTTGTAGTTACTCTAATATTGTATCAGAGGCCATGTCCCTCATAAAACATAAGCAGTAATTTTGGTGTAATCTGGACCAGCCAATAGGTGACCATTTGAAAATGTTTATTTCTGCTTTGATTTTTTTAATGGTTTTAGAATCTAGATTCAGTGACTGGTATTTTCAAAGACATGCTCCACTTGATCTTTGGTGTTTTCACATACATGTAACATTTTTTTACTTTTTTGAGATATGTTGCATAGTACAAAAATGATGTTAATTTAGGCAGATTGAACTAATCCACAGATTAAAAGTGTATACTTTGTGCCTTCTGAATCGTGGTTGTCAGATCCTTTCAGTTGAGTCAAATAGGTCACATAGATAATAGGTTTTTTCTGTCACCTGGTGAAATATATGAAGTTACATGGTTGGAGTCTGCAAATTTACCAAGCATAATTTAAAATTTAAAACTTCATAAGAAAAAATATGCTCTATTTTTGTATCCTATACTGTTAGCCGGGTGGCTTCCACCTTCTTCACAAAGAATACTGACCTATCAATAGCAAGTAGAAATAAAGTGGTAATTGTTTGAAGAAAACACACAATCTGAAGGTTTAAAAGACTCATACAAGTTTTTTAATTGTGCTGGTTTGTTTAAGATTTATGAACTTTTAGCCTAAATAGGATTTTTTTACCATACAAATGATAAGATGAAAATTAATATATATTTTATTTTGTCTTACAGCTTGACCCAAGGATTATTCAGCCCTTTTTGGCTGAATGTCGACAAACTATTGCCAAATTAGATAATCAGAACATGAAGGCCATTAAGGGGCTTGAAGACAGGCTTTACGCCTTGGACCAGATGATAGCTAGTTGTAGCAGGCTGGTTAATGAACAAAAAGAACTTGCTCAGGTGAACACTGGTTTTTTCATGTTAAATGATAAATGGATGCCATATAAGCTACTTTAATTTTATTTTTGTAACTTCACCTTTTTTCTAATTTAATATTAAGCCATTGGTTAAACCTGTTTGGGCTCAGCATTGTATGTTCTTCCTGGATAAGTATGTTTTTACTTGAAGTTAAAGAAGTTTGGAGGGGAAAAATGGATTCTTTGGTGATTACTGTTGCCAACAAAACTGTTAAAATAGGATATGATTATTTTCATGTATGTATATGGAGGGTTTGTTTCTGTGTTAAGTGACAAAATGCTGTAGTGTTATTTCCTTTTAATGCAGCTGTGTACCAGAAGGCATTAAAACAAAATTCAATACCTAATTATATTTCCTGAGAAAAAATTCAGCACATCTCTGATTCGGAGAAGGCGATCAGGCTGCATTTGTTCCCATGCAGCTTCTCTCTCTCCTGAGAGAGCATAGATTTAGTTCTTTGGTAGTGGGAACATGCACAAGTAGTTGAGATTGTGCTAAGTTTACAGGCAGGTGCTGTTTACAGATACCGTGGGATTATAGTCTGGTTTCTCTTCAGATCACATAAATCTTTCGCCTTTTACTAAGGATACCACGGGAATAAGCAACACATTATTTTTGTTCAAACTAGAATTGGATTCCAAGCCAGCAAAAAGAACTGAGAGAGTAGAAAAAGTGATAACATTTGAAAGGCCTTCATTTCTTCCTTGACTATCTTAAACTTTGTTCCTTACTCTTTTTAGATTTTTATTCCATTTTGAATAGAAATAAACGCTTTGGAGGAAAACATTAAAAGAAAATAGGTTATTTGCTTTAGCTATAGGCATTTAAATTATAAATTGCATGGTTTTATAGCACTTTAAAAGATTAGGACCTTTGGCAATTTGGTAAAGATTGTAAGAAGCACTGAAAGCACATTGACTTAAATGACTTCATTCCAGTACTATAGATTAGATGATCCTTCAATTTGTCAATGCAGTAGCAAGCAAAATGCTTTGTCCAGCATGTAGTCAAATCCACTGGTGACATAGGAAGCAACGGTCTTTGACTGCCGAAAAGACTATGGTGGGCATCGTGAGACTTGCATGTACAAAAACAGGAGCTATAGTAAGGACAGGAACTAAATGTGATTCAGTGAAAAAGGGGGCCGAATCCAACCTTTGGCTGGAATCCACACAGCTACTTTTGGTATACTCAAGATTTTGGGTATGCTATGGAATGTTTGACTTTTTCCCCATTAAACCGAAAAATGTGATTTCCCCCTCCCCTCCTTCATATCTTAGACTGATTTTGAAACTTAGAGCATGTAGAATTAGTTGTGCAGGTATTTGAATCCTGACCAAGGTCTTTTTGGAGTATAATTTCAAGGTAAGCTTCACACTGCTCAGTTTGAGTCTTCATTTACTTAATGGTTGAAATGATCAGCAAAATGAAATTTGAAATACCCCTTTGACAAAACAGTATACCATTTTCAGCAGCTCAGTTTTGATTATTGGAGGGGAAGATTTTTTTCCACATAGAAGTTAGGTAAGTGCCAGTTGTACATGATTGCAACAGGAAAAAAATGCCATCATTTTATTTTTTAACTTACTGAGTTTTATGGGATCATTTGAGCATTAGATGTTTTGATCAGTATGGTCAGTAGGTGGCAATGCATAATAAGAATAGTTTCACTGAGTTCTTAAATCCAGTGCAAAGCTTTCAAGTAGGATTATGCTATTAAATTTGGTTATGTTTTTACCGAAAGTAAGAATGGTTGCTTTTCTATAACATATTAAAGTTGCCACAGGACTCAATCTTTATCCCTGTGACCATATGAAACCACTTTTTTAAAAAATCAGGTAATTGCTATACCTAAACCAGTACTAT
This sequence comes from Gekko gecko, assembly GCA_029375565.1. NCBI lineage: Eukaryota > Metazoa > Chordata > Lepidosauria > Squamata > Gekkonidae > Gekko > Gekko gecko. The sequence continues at coordinate 129,781,138 of JAPDNY010000009.1, forward strand.
CTATGGCAGTGGTGATTCTGTTTCCCTGTCTGAGAACCATTTTTTTGATAGCAATGTCAATTATTCAGCCTTGGAACTTGGTCATTTAGTGTATGTACTTAAAGCTGTGTCCCCTGCCCTGTTAAGTGCTCTATCTTCAGAACATGTGATGAACTGCTACTAAAGATCAATTCACATCATCATTTGGCAAAACAGTCATGAGCCAGCTGTCTTGCCAGCTGTGTTCACCATTTATATAGTCCATGTGGAACAACCATGCTGTTGTTTTAATTGAAATCATGGTGACACAAACATTGAGGATTAGTCTTTGGTGTCCAGCAATGTAAGATGATATCAAATGTAGTTTCTTGTGTCGCCTAGTTTTGGGCAAGTGTGCATTCAGATAGATAGGGAAATGTTTACAGAAATACTCTTTTGAATAAATAAAAGATATAAAATTACTCTGCTTTTCAGTCCTTTATAAAAATCTGCTGTTGTGAGTCATTTTTCAAAAAATTACTCAAAGTGACTTAATCACATTTCAGGCATATAAAATACAACAGGATAAAGTTGTTAAAAGAACATGAACGTATAAAGTTGATATTTATTCTGAGAATACAAAGGCTTTAACATGGAGCTGTGTTCTTCTTAGATTTTTATATTTAAAATGTACATAATCCTGCCTTTCCACCTAGTTAGGGCCCTCAAGGTGGAAATATTTTGATAAGACACTAAAATCAACTTTAGGAGTAATATGTAAAATAGAAAATACTGAACAGGAAGGAGGATCAGCAAGGGAAAGCCAAAGAAAACAAAAAAAGAAGACAGTGATTGAGGGGGACAAATGAATTTCCTTGGGGAAGGAATTCCACAGTTTGGTGCCACAACTAAGAAAGATCAGGTAGGTTCATACAGGAGTAGATAGTCTTTAAAGATATGCTGGTCATAAGCTGTAAAGGGTTTTAAAGGTCAATACCAGCATTCTAAATTGGGCTGGGGAGCAAATTGGAAGCCAGTGCAGGCAGAACAAGACTGGAGTGATATGGTCCCTAAAACCCAGTCCAGCCAACATTCTCACAGCAGCATTCTGTATCAGTTGTGGTTTCCAGACACTCTTAAAGGGCATCCCCACAAAGAGCTCATTTTAGTAATCTAATTTGGATGTTATTAGGACATGTACCACACTGGCAAGATATTTTTTACCTAGAGAAGTCTGCAGCTAGGTTAATAGCCCAATCTAGTGGAAGGAACTCCTGGACATTGCTGCCAGCTGCTTATCCAATAGGAGGTCTGGGTCTAGCAGTATCCCCAGTGAGCAAGCCTGTTCTTTTTGGAATAATACAACCCCATCCAGAACAGGAGACAAATGTCTCAATTCCTGAGTTAGCCCTTTCAGCTACCAAACAGCAGTTCCATTTGGTTGTAATTTAGAGCTTATTAGCCCTCATCCATCCCAAAACTGCCTCCAGACACAGCTTCAAGGTTTCCACAGCCTCCCTGGGATCTGCTGGAAGTGTGAAGTCGGTATATTGGTGACAACCCAGCTGAAATCTCTGATTGACCTCATGCAGTGATTTCATATAGATGTTAAAAAGCACAGGGCACAAAATGGAACATTGCAGAACTCTAGAAGCCAAAGGGCAGAGCAGAGTTCTCCAGCACCACCATCTGAAACCTACCTTCCAGGTTGGACCAAAACCACCTCACAGTCCCAACTCAAAAAGGCGGTTCAGGAGGATACTGTGGTTGATGGTATTGAAAGCTGCATAAAGGTTCAGATGAATCAACAGGATTGCACCCCCTCTGTCCTTATCCATTCCCTCATCATTCACCACGGAAACCAGAGCCATTCGAGACCCATAAATAGGCCTGAACCCATGTGGGATAGGATCCAAACAGTCTGCTTCATCCAGGAATCCTTGAAGTTGTGCAGCAATCACTTCAGATTGTCAATAATAAACCACTATCCCATTCTGCATGGAGTGCTGGATGATCTGAAAAGCAGTATTCTCATTTTGAGTGTGCAGAAGGTATTGGACATTTGACAAGATGTCATTCATTTTGTAGCAGTGTTTCTCAATCCATAGTCTTTTCATGCACATTTAAATGCATATTCTCATAGAATCATAGAGTTGGAAGGGACCTCCAGGATCATATAGTCCAACACTCTGCACAATGCAGGAAATTCACAAATACCTTTCCCCACACCCCCAGTGACCCCCTCCCGCCCCATGCCCAGAAGAGGGCAAAAAACCTCCAGGATTCCAGCCAAGCTGGCCTGGAGAAAAATTGCATCCTGACCCCAATGTGACAATTAGTATTTCCAATGGGAGTGTAAGAAAGGGCCACAAGAAGTAAGCACTGAGGCAACCCTTCCTGCCCTCCCTCTCATGATCTGCCTAAGTTCACAGAATCCACATTGCTGTCAGATGGTCATCTTGCCTCTGAAATCCTCCAAAGAAGGAGAGCCCACCACCTCCTGAGGAAGCCTATTCCACTGCGGATTTTCTCTCTCCCATTTGTTATGAAAAATTTGTCTTTTGGTTTTGTGTGTTTCATTTCTTATGTCCAGACTAGTGAATTTTAAACTTCTGTTTTCTTATAGGGGTTTTTGGCTAATCAGAAGAGAGCAGAGAACTTGAAAGATCCTTCTGTGTTACCTGATTTGTGTTTAAGTCATGCAAATCAATTGATGATTATGTTAACTAACCACAGAAAACTTTTAGATATTAAGCAGAAATGTACTACTGCCAAACAAGAACTTGCAAATAACTTACAAGTCCGACTGAAGTAAGTGCTGGTGCAGTGCTTTATCCCCTCTCCCCCAATGTTTTTGTCAGTTTTGTTTGTCATGACTCCTGTTCTAAAAACTGCTAAAACAGAAGCTTGAAGAATCTAGAGTGGAGAACAATGATGGAGATACATTCATGACAACTACCTTATATGGAGTCTAAATACTGTGTAATACAGAAGAAGAGGAGATTGGATTTATACACCGCCCTTCACTCAGAGTCTCAGAGTGGTTTACAAACTCCTTTCCCTTCCCCTCCCCACAACAGACACCCTGTGAGGTAGGCAGGGCTGAGAGAGCTCTGACAGAAGCTGCTCTTTTCAAAAACACCTCTGACAGAACTATGGCTTGCCCAAGGTCATTCAGCAGCTGCGAGTGGAGGAGTGGGGAATCAAACCCAGTTCTCCCAGATTAGAGTCCGCTCACTTACCCACTACACCAAATTGGCTCTCTCTCTGTCTTTTTTTTAAAGAATAAGGTCTTGTTTTATTGAATTCCTGAAAAAAATAGTGTAAGGTAAAGAAGCTGTAATTTTGTCATATTTGGCCATATATCCTTACATTTTCCCAGAATGTTACAGGTGTTTCACTTTGTGAGCTATATAGTCATAAAGAAGTATATAGTAAAGGTGATGTTCCAATTTTTGATTCAGTAAACATGCGGTTTGATATATGGAAGCACAAATGACCTGCTGTCACCAATATGATACTATGCTTTGAGCTGTTAATATTTTTATACAGTTAGGGTTTCTTTAGGTGGGGCCTAGAGAAACTGAGCAGAGAGATGGGGTGGCTCAGAGTCCTTAGTCCACCTAACATCCAGTCCCCACCAGGGGAGAAATGCTCACAATCAGGAGGGGTGGGAGAGTATAAATGTGTGTCATCAGCCAAGGCACCCAGTAGCTAAGCCCTTCTGGAGAGCCAGTTTGGTGGAGCGGTTAGGAGTGTGGACTCTAATCTGAAAGAACTGGGTTTGATTCCCCACTCATCCACATGCAGCTGCTGGTGTGACCTTGGGTCAGTTACAAGTTATTTCAGAACTGTTCTCTTATGAGCAGTTCTCGAAAGAGTGCTCTCAGCCCAACCTGCCTCACAGGGTGTCTGTTGTAGGGAGGAGAAGGGAAAGGAGATCATAAGCGTCTCTGAGACTCCTTTGGGTAGTGAACGGTGGGGTACGAATCCAATCTCTTCTCCTCCTCCTCTTTCATCTCTGCTCAGCATGAGCAGAGAGATGTCATCAGCCAAGGCACCCAGTAGCTAAACCTCTCTGCTCAGCATGAGCAGAGAGATGGGGTGGCTCAAAGCCCTGAATCCACCTAACACCCAAACCACACCAGGGGAGAAGTGTTCACAATCAGGAATAGATGAACATGCTCTGCTTTTAGCAAGTTTTCTGCCTCTCTGTCTAACTGCCAACATCCAATACCCAACAGAAGAGAGGGTGCGGAGCTGAGCTGAGGGTATATATAGCATTCTGATCCTGATAGAGCAGAATGGGAACTCTGTTACTGGCAGCCAGCAGTGCCTGTTAAGCTTTGGAGGGCCCCTATTGGTCTTTCCAAGGCTGGAGAATTCTGTCCTCCCTGTTGCTTTGAAGGTTGGTGAACATTTTGATTGAGCAGTCTGTCTGGAAAGGTATCCATTCATGAACCACCAACAACCACTTGAAAGTTCATGGAAATAATAAATAAACTGAAGCAGCAGAAATGGACAAATTAACTCTCAAACTACAAGGAAAAAAAGGGAGTCTTTGAGAATGTATGGTCAGAATTTTATAGATGGATTGAGGACTGTATACAGAATTTTTGAAGATTCAAATAATATTGTTTATCAGTTAAAATGGATAGTGAAACTAGAAAAAGATGCTTATAAGAAGAGATGCAAACGTATATACAAAATAATTGGATATTAAGTATGAGCTCTGTTTTTGTAGTTTATGTTGTTGTTATGTGTTGTTGATGTCATTTCTTTTGTGCTGTATTCAATCCTTTGAAAATAAAAAAATGTTCCAGCCTTGGCTGGGCTTAAAAAAAGAAAGAAAGTTCATGGTGGTTGACCTGCCACGAATTTCAATTCGAAAACCACGAAATGTCCAAAATTAATCATGGACTTTAGTTTGTGAGCCAGTTCATGCCCCATCCCTAACCAGGACATGTGGGACAGCCTTTAGTCTTCATTGTATTAATGTGATATAGAATCATATTCAGGGATGTGTGGATTCTTCATAGGATAGAATTTGGTATTGGATGCAAAATTTAGCTTATAGAGAACCTTTTTTTAAGCTATAGAAGCAGAATAAATGAAATGTATGTTAATTTGTGTGAACTTTCTGAAGGCATTAGTAATTGTGTTGCTTTTATAAATAATTAAAAATCTGAATATGTAGAGCTCTTATTTGAGAAAAATAATTTCAAATGGAGCATCCTGTAAAATGTTTCATCTTATGGATGTCAGTCCAGAATGCTATGTTGAGACTTTATTCTCCTTAGGTGGTGCTGCTTTGTAATGCTTCATGCTGACCAAGATGGAGAGAAACTGCAAGCCTTGCTCCGTCTTGTAACAGAGCTGCTAGAACGAGTGAAGATAGTAGAGAAGCTTAGTAATGTCCCTCAGATGTACTGTTTGGCTGTTGTTGAAGTTGTAAGGAGGAAGATGTTTGTAAAACACTACAGGGAGGTAAGCAACCTGAATAGGAAATCCAGATTTCACACCCATGATTAACTTGGTGAGATGTCCTGTGACATTCTTTGTTTTCATATCTAGTTATATATAAACACACACTTCTTTTTCTTCCAGTGGGCTAGCGCTTTAATAAAAGATGGAAAACACCTTTATGATGCAGAAAAGGCCAAAAGGGAAACTTTTGGGAAATTATTTAGTAAGTATCTGTATTACTTATTTTATAAATTACAATTCTTAAACTTGCTGCACTGGCAGAGGCACGAGTACGAGTTATGTATTTGATTGAGAAGTATGATTTCCAAATATTTTTGATGTGTTTTGCCTGTTATTGTTGTTGTTTTTTTCTAGATCAGAAGGCGGGTTTATATATGGATAGGTAGCCCCATATTAGAGCTGCTTTATATCATACCATGTATTTGTATGCGCCTTTATATGTAAAAATTTCCATCCCTCAGACCATTTTACATGTGAACAAAGCTTAAAAAAAATAACTTTTTGTGTGTGCAGGGAAGTCTTTTCTAAGAAATCGTTTGTTCAGAGGTCTTGATGCCTGGCCTCCATCATTTTGTGTAAGTATTTGTTCTTTGTTGTGAAGACATTTGACTTGGTTAATATACTGTGAACCTAAGACTGTTACGTTTATCATTTTCAGGCTTGCAAGAAAAGGGTGTGTGTTCTTTTGATGGTTTAATCCAGAAATGAGATCATAGAATGATTACTTTGTCTTTGTATTAAGGCTGTGATGGTTAGCACTAAAAGAATTCTACTAGTAGTGTTCCACAGTGTCAAATTCCAGAGAGAGAGTTTTGAGGTGTCTTTTGATTGTTTGTTGTTGCAGGCTAGCAGTTATTGTGCCATAAGCTTTCATGAGCCAGAGCTCACTTTGTCACATGCCTCTGATGAAGCAGGCTTTGATTCACAACAAATGTTAGTTTTGTGGGTGTCGTAAGACTTTTGAATAGTAGAATAGATCTTCAGCACCTCTTCTCTGTGTGCATTTCAAATTAAATAAATGGGTAGATAATTCTGGCATATGAATAGCTACTCATTTGATTACCTTAAGAATTGCCTTAAGCCAACCAAACAGGCTTTACAAAGTTAATTCTTATTTCCTGCCAGAAAACAAAACAAAACAAATATATGTAAGGATTAAAAAAAATTGCGGGCACATAGCTTTTGTGGACTTACTTGCAAGGTTTAGATGCTCATACTTTCATAATAACCCAGAGTTTTTGTTGATCAGGTGATGTTCAAGGATCCTGTATTGTTGCTTGCTGACTGATTTACTAATAGAAAGTACCAGAATTTCTTTTTTTGCATGTACAGCCATGATCATAGTCCTATGCATCATTTATATAAGACATAGGTGGTAGGCATTCTAGGAGAGAGTGAGTCCTGTTGTGGGGTTCCCATGCTTCTGTACAATTTGCCATCATAAGGTGGTACATAGTGAGGTGGATGCTATCACTCCACTCAGCCTTCCTCCAACTTAAGTGGTTCTTCCATAGGACCATTAAAGTTGGTAGAAGGCTCCTTTGAGGATGGTTGGGTCCAGCCCAACATGATGAAGACAAATGTTTTCCAAGGATAATATGGAGAGGGAAAACAAGGGCAAGCAGGAAGAGACATAGTAACAGTAAAGCTAGTAGGAGGCAGCACTGTAGGCTTCCTGGTAGCTCAACATTAGGCATGAGTTGTGAGTTTTGAATGTCTTCTCTGGCATTTTATAGCCCTCTGTTTTGTTTAGTTTCTTATATTGTGACACTTAGGGCTCTTTTTGTAGCAGGAACTCCTTTGCATATTAGGCGACACACCCCTAATGTAGCCAATCCTCCACGAGCTTACAGAGCTCTTCTTACAGGGGCTACTGGAGGGTTGGCTACATTAGGGGTGTGTCGCCTAATATGTAAAGGAGTTCCTGCTACAAAAAGAGCCCTGGTGACACTGATCATCTTACATTAGAAAGGGGGGGATGGTATTTATTTAGGAAATTCATATACCTATTCTATAGAGTCCTGCTTGAAGTAGCTTGAAAGTAAAAACAATACCATAAAATCACACACAAATAAGTTTAGTATAAAACAAGTTATTTAAAACATTTGAGGACTCACAGGTAAGATTACAGATTAAGTGTATTTAAAAAAGAAGGATCCTTCTTATTAAAAAACTTAAAGCAAGCATTTAAGTATTTCTAGATAACACCAGTTAGTACTTGCAGATTACTTATTTGTAGTCTTTGACTTTACTAATTTGTGTTTTTACATTCATATCTGTAATATGTACAAATTGTTTTTTTATATAGACTCGGAAACCTCGCAGATTTGATAGTGAACTTCCTGATATCTCATTATCTGATCTGCAGTTTCTACAGTCCTTTTGTCCTTCAGAAGTCCAACCATTACTCAGGTAAGATGAAATGCACTCAGTTTATTCAAATGCCTGTGCATAATAAAAGGGTCATTTCTCCCTTGGCATGATACCTTTCCAGAACATTTATTAGAACAATTGGAACTTATTTTTTTTTTTAAACTAGTAGGTCAAATTCACACTTTTCAAATCTTGCATGAAAAGATGAAAGGGGTGTTTAGGACTGAACTGCCAGGCAAGATGGAGGAAGCACCTCTGAAATAAGTGATTGTTTAATTTGCCTTCAAATGGCTTAGTCCCAGTTAAAACAAAGTGGCTTCTAATAATTAAAATGATGCTCAGAAGGAAGTGAAAACAAAAAAAGGCACAATAAGAGTAAAATATTGCAATTTTCCAAGTCAAGGCTTGATATTTAGCTTCCATAGAATATTAAATGTTCACTTACATAAATAAAAAAACTATAAAGAAATTTTTAAAAAGAATTTTCTGGGGCATCAAAACTTTCTGACAGCACCTATTTCCCACTTTGGTGTTTGTACCCTGAGAAAAACCACTTCTGAAAGTTAGAGGACCCCCCAGAGTAGTATCAGGAGCTGAGCCAGGCTGAAAGAGAAAATGGCAAATCTTCGATGTACATATGAAAGTTCTTTAAGTGTGTGCATTGAAACTCCAAAGTGCAAAGAGGTGCTCTTTACATATATTCTAGAATGCCTTCTGTCACTTTATAACATTCATGTAATCAGTGTTAAATTATTTTGCATTTTAAGGGTACCCATACTTTGTGATTTCGAACCTCTCCACCAGCATGTACTTGCTCTGCATAACCTGGTCAAAGCAGCACAAAGTTTGGATGAAATGTCACAGACCATTACAGATCTGCTGAATGAACAAAAGGTATCCTTGGGCTATGCATGTGACTGTATGCAAAAGTAAACTACAGCATTGCAGTAGTAATCACAATGACTTGGAAGCTGGATTTAGTGGTAAACTCAAATCAGAATTAGAATTGAGGATGTGTTGTTTCTATTAATTTCACAGTAGAAATATTTGTCATTTTCAGACCTGGACAATAAAAGCAAAGCCAAGTCCTAGCAATTATAAAAGGCAGAGTAATATAAATCATATATAGAATATTTAATACCAGATAACACAACACTATGGAATAGTAAAATAAATTACACAAGGGAACAGTTACCTAAGTGTATTAACAAAGATGAGGTACATGATCCACAAGAAATGTAAACATATACAAAATGGCAAGTGGAACAAATAAATGACAGATGGTACACTTGAGCATATACAAGTTGTAAACATAGCACAATATACAAATTGTACAAGAGAGAACAGTGAGGAGATCCCTGGTCTCAATATTCGCTAAACATATTCTTCAGATTATGTGAAAAATATGTAGACCATATTCATATATTCCTGAATAATAACCTCATGGTAATTCTTGAAGGATAAAACAATAACAACAAAAATCATAGTAATGTTGAATAGAAAGGACTATATCGGGGTATCAAACTCATTTGTTATGAGGGCTGGATCTGACATAAATGGGACTTTGTCAGACCAGGCCATGTGTGTCATAAAATGTAATGCCAGGTAGCAAAGATATTAACTTTATAAAGGACACTGACAAACACAATTAAAGATTTTTAAAACTTAAAATATAAACATGCTTAAAACAGTAACACCCTTGCCATATTTTGTTTATTTAACAGTCTTTGATAACTGATATCTCCCAAACCTCCCCCCCTTGTCTGGATTGAGCTTCAGTTTATTAGCTCTCATCCATCCCATTACCTTCTCCAGATCTTCCACATGCCCATTTGGCTTAGCTGTTAAGGAGAAATAGAGCTGGGTGTCATCTACATATTGGTGGCACCTCATTCCAGATGCCTGGATGTTTTCTCCTGGTGGTTTCATGTAAATGTTAAATAGCATGAGGGTCCCAACAGGACCCAATAGGTAAATGCCATGGGGCCAAGCAGCACAACCTTCTGGAGTCAGTTGGTCATGTGAGAGCAGAACCAAAGACGCATGATGTCCCCTACTCCCAGCCCACCTCTCAGGAAAAATACATTGATCGGTAGTATCACAAGCTGCTGAGAGGTCCAGGCAAATCAACAGGGATACTCTCACACTGTCATTCTCCCAGCAAAGGTCATCAGTCAGGGTGACCTGGGCCCTTCACAACCCAGAAAAGCTCTGTTGGATGGCATTGTGCAGATGCAGTGATGGCAGAAAAGTGAGCTCTCACCTGTTTGGTCCCATTCACTTACAGTTTTCCCTCCCTTGCACTCCAACCACCTGCCCAACTATTTCACCATCTGAAGCTCATCATTAAACCAAGGGCATTCTGGAATCCATGGAAAGAGATATGGTACTCAGGGACAATCATGTCCACAACTCGGGTCATCCCCCTATTCCACTGGTCAAACACAGCTGCATCATTAATACTGATATCTGCATGCATATCCCTACTGCTTAATCACAAAAGTGAGTGGAATTATTATAATATATGTTACAGATGCAAAGCTATATTAGTGCAGCAAACCCCAAGGAGTCTTGTGGCACATCAGAGGCTAACAAATTGATTGAACTGTAAGCTTTTGTGACCTAGAGCCCACACAGTCAGATGAGTGAAGTGAGTTTTTTAAGCTTCTACAATACTACTTTTTGTTATAATTAATATAACTAATCCAAATTGAAGAGATGCCAGCAGTAATCATTGGAAAGTGTTGGCTCTAACTATTCTGGTACTTGCTAGTTTGGCATAAAGTTCAGACAGGAAAGGAGAAGGGTTACAGAGATTAATCAGATACCTAAGTGACAGGGATATTTCCCGGACACCAGATATACTGAGATCTTACCAGTGACAAGACATATACTCCATACTACTGGTAAAATTTACAAATCTAATGAATTTATTAAGCACAGTAATATATTATTTTAGCAGTAGCATAAAATTGCATGTAAACATGTGTTATTACTTCTCCCACAAATATCACAGTGTCAACTGAGAACTACAGGGTGGCCTTCATTTTCAAAGAACTCATAGGAACAAGTTCTACCAAATGGCTCTCGATCCCACCCCCTGGAGTGCTCTGGACTTTCATTGGCCAAATGGTCCAAATTTAAAAGGAAAACTTTCTTACTGCATTCAGTGAGCTCAGTTCAGGTGCTCTGCCTTCTTGAAATAGGCTCTTTTTCACATGAACCACCAACATTTGCTTCAGACAGGTAATCACAACTGTTTAGCTAGGGCATAAGCAAATTTTTCGATCTTAGGTAGCTCTGATATGACTTATTAGCACATCCTGTTCCTATTTTTTGTATAAATACACGAGGATCTCTTTGCAGAAGAACTCACACTCCAGTGTAATTTATTTGCAAAATTTATGCCCCAACTTTCTGCCCCCTCAAGGACCACCAAGGCAGTTAAGAAACAAATCACATTTTAAAGTACACACATCCCACACACAAAAACACACACTGTTAAAACAAAGCTGAGTTGAAATGCACACAAAGACATAAAAATAATAATTAAAACATTGGGTAGGAAGGAAGGATCACTGAAGGAATGCCAAATGAAACAAAGAAGTCTTTACCTGCTAGCCGAAGTGGGCAGACAAATCTCCATGGGGACAGAGTTCTAGAGTTTTGCTGCCATGACTGAGAAGGTCGTCCCTGGGTTGCCACCTGCCTAATCTCAGAAGGTGAGGGCACCCAAAGCAGAGCCTATGAAGATGACTGTAGTGGTCAGGTGGGTTCATAAGGGATTAAGCAGTCCTTCCGTTATATTGGTCCTAAATCATATAGGGCATTGAAGCAGCTTGAATTGTGTTGTGGAAACAAATTGGGGGCCAGAGTAGATGGGCCAGTACTTGAGTGATATGGTCCCTATGGCCCACTCCAATCAACATCCTGGCTGCAGCATTCTTTACCAGTTGAAGTTTCCAAATACTTTTCAGGGGCAGGCTACATAGAGCACATTGCAGGAATCTAATCTAGATGAGATAACCTGATATTTATCTGAGTAACAAATATTCAGAACTAGCTTTGGATGTGGCATGGTAAATGTCCCTTGTCAGCTCAGGCAGGCTTATTTAGGCATATAGTGGATGCAGTAAAACTATTTCATATTGGTATTTCCATACCAGAAAGGTAACTATTAATATTAATATGTTTAAAAACATCAAATATAATAAATATGATGTAATCAAGACAGAATTCTAGTGGGCTTTATAAAGTATATAGTGCAATCATGCACACATGCACTTATTCCACTCTTTTTTGTGTGTCTATGCAGGGTGTTGGTGGGATTTGAAGAGATTAAGATTGTTGAGAAGCATAACTTTTAATAATTATGCATAATAGATGAGTTAGATTGCACAGAGTATTTCTGCAGATAGAAAGGATTTATGTCTGCAAAGTACGTTTCCTTGCCTTGTTGCAGCCCCAAATGCCCCCTGAAAGTCTGCTCCTAGGGAACCCCCAGAAACAATATGAGGTAGGAGCCAGAGGTCTGCCACAGAAGGGGGGAATAAACAACCCTCCCTTTCTGTCCCTGGAAATCATCTGTGGGATCCAACCCATTATAACTTGTTTTTTGTATGATATGCAGATTAGCACAAATATGTCCTTGCTAAAATAAGTCTTTGCTAAATATGTGTTCATGTCGCCTTCTGTCAGCAGCCTCTTCCCCACACAACATTGTTGAAGTCTCTATTAGCTAGACCCTCGGTTATTTCATGGAAATAGTAAATGAGCTGAATCTTTGAATCTGACCATTAGATATTTTTTCCAAATCATGGATCCCCTTTGTCATAGTATTTCACAGCATGAACACAAGATAGATATTGGGTATGTTGGAATTTTGACCTAAGAGACGCCTTTGGGTTTTTCCTCCCTAAGCATCTGTTGCGAATCCACATCCTTGTCACCTCATCAGGGGGCCTTTGACTATTTTTTTAGAGCTTCTTCTCAGGGAAACAACATATGGGGAGACTTAACTCCAGGGGAAAACCTGTTTTTTTTAAAAAAATACTTTGTTGTAGTATTTTTATTCATTACAGTCTTGTAGAGTTTCATATTTTTGCTTCTTAAAAGAAATTTTTCTTGGACAACTAAAATAGGTTAACTGGCAAACAATTCTGAGTTCTTCTGAAACCATATTTGTATTTACAAGGTTATGAGTATTTTTTATAAACTATGTATAGCTGTACACTGGTTTGTAGTTCAGCATCCAAGGTTGATGCGCAAGTATTAAAATTGGGTTTCTGGCTTGTAGCTTTAGGGCTGATTCACATGTTACAAAGTCTACATGGAGCACAAATAGACTGTCAATAGCTGAAGTTCCATTCTGGGAACAGTTCTCATTCACATGGGGGTCTGATTCAGCTTGGAATCACAGTACACAGGAAAAGGGGTATTAAGCCTTCTCTACCTGCACTGACCTTGAAATGGCTCTGGAAGCTGTAATTTGCTCTGTAGCCTTCAATACATAAAAATTTCCCCAATGGGGTGAATAGCCATTCACCGGTGCTATTTCAGACAGAGGGAATGGTATGAAGTGGGAGACCTAAGCCCCCTTTCCCCACAAGCTGTGGTCCTGATCCAAGTTTGGTCCCTCCATGCCTTGGACTATGTTCATAGTATGGAGCTTCTGGTACACATCTTATCCAAAACCCTTGAGGCAGCCATGGGCTTACCATGTAGACTTCGTAATAAGTGAGTCAGCCTTTAGAAAAAAATGTAGTTATGTTCTAATGAAATAATAGAAGGAAAGATATGCAAGTGAAAACCTTTCCTAGCCACTGTTTAGAGGACTAACGCATAAGGGTTAGCTGGCATGTACTGGGATCCCACGCCCGCCTTCTTGAGGCAGTGCTCTTTGCAGTACTTGGGAGTATGCTTATTTTTTGTAAATGTGGAGGGGAAGTCTTGAAGAACTGCTACTGCTGGCGTAGAGCTCATTGTGTAACTTTTTGCACTGGACCTTGTATGTTGATAACAAATTATGAAAAGCTGGTTTGTTAACCCTGCATTTTTATATATATTTTAGGCTTCCAACAGTCAAGCTTCCCCACAATCTGTTATTACCCCAAGGATGGAAAGTACAACAGGAACAATTGCTACCTCTCCTAGAACTCCTCCATTGCTTAGCCTTCAGGGTCCTCTTTGCCCTCCTGAGTGCCCCCCTGGTCCAATAGAAGAATTGTCTCCAGACAGTATTGATGCTCATACGTTTGACTTTGAAACAATTGCCCATCCAAGTATAGAGCATGCTCTGAAACAAGGGTCATTAGACTTGGACTCTCTGGCAGAAAGTCCAGAATCTGACTTTATGTCAGCAGTGAATGAGTTTATAATAGAAGAAAATCCAGCATCTCCAAATGTGATGAGTGATCCGCAAAGTCCAGAAATGATGGTGGAGTCCCTGTATTCCTCAGTTATCAATGCAATAGATAGTAGGCGGATGCAAGACACAAATATTTGTGCAAAACAAGCAGCCCTAGAAAATTCTGCTATAAACGCTTATATGGAGAAATGTAGAGTTGCTGCCCAGGAATCTCAGTTAAATTTAAGAAACTTCAAAGAAGACCTTTGTCACTTTAGAACATTTGTAGAAAAAGAACAGTGTGACTTTTCTAGTTCTTTAAAATGTACTTCAATAGAAATACAAAACATTATAGAAAAAGTAAAACAGTCTCTTGAAAAGACACTAAAAGAAAAGCATCAAAAAGAACTGCAGTCTGTAAAAATGGAATATGAAAGCAGAATGAATATTTTAGTTGAAGATGGTGAGGAGAACAAAAAAAAGATTACAAAATTAAAGTTAGACTTGAAAAGTCTTGAAGATGTTTTGCATGATAAAGATGATGAGTTTGCAGTAGTAAAGAATGAAAAGGAAGCTGTTGTATGTTTACAGAATGAAAAAGATCAGAAGCTGCTCGAACTGGAATGCCAAATGAAGAATCAATGTTGTGAAATTAAAAAATTAAGGGAATCTCGAGAGAGTGCATTAGAAAGTCTTAAAAACCTTCATATAGAAACTGGTGAAAAAATGCAGCTTTTGAGGGCAGAACTTCAGAGTTTGGAGCAAGATCATCTGAAGGAACTAGAAGCCAGTCTTCAGATCAGACATGCACAAGAATTTGAAGTGCTAATGGCTGAACACGGTGATTGTTTAGAGAAGTTAAAAAAGGAAAATCAATGCCGACTTGAACAAATGCAGGAATCTCATGCTGTAGACATCCAAGAAAAAGAAAAACAGATTGAGGAACTAAAGCTCAAGGTTTCTGAACTGTCTGACTTGAGATGCAAATTGGAAGTTGAACTTGCTTTGAAAGAAGCAGAAACAGATGAAATGAAACTACTCTTAGAAGAAAGCAAAACTCAGCAGCAGGATAACTTAAAATCTGTTATTGACAAGGAAACAGACATTTTAAGAAAAGAGATTGATAAATTGAACCACCTAATACAAATTAATGATGAGGAATATCAGATAGGATTAGCAGAGCTAAGAACTTTAATGACTACTGAGAAAGACCAGTGCATTTCAGAATTAATTGGCAGGCATGAGGAAGAAACAAATTTGCTTAAAACTGAGTTGAACAAAGTAACTTCTTTGCATCAGAAAGCTTTTGAAGCTGAAAAAAGATTGGAAGAACAAATAACAGAATTGCAAGGTAAGCTAGAATTGGCAGTGACTGCCCTGGAGAAGCAAAAAGAGGAGAATTTAGCCCTATGTGAACAGCAAAAAAAATATGAAGCCACCATCAATAAGTTTGAAGAAGAGAAACAGCTGCTGGTCACGAACCATGAAGAAGACAGGAAGCTGCTTGTTGAGAAGCTCAGTTGTGAAAAAGAAGATGCAGTACGAATTGCCCTGAAAGAATTTGAATTGCATAGGGAAGCTGTTGAAAAAGAACTGTTGGAAAAAATTCAGACACTTGAGATCCAGGTTAATCAGAGGTACTGTATGAATTAATTTATCCTCATATGATCAAAATAAAATAAACCAGCAATGTTGAGTATATATGTTTGCAGTCAGTGGAGTGAGCACCATCTTAAGCTATGGGTGGGGTTTCTCCATTGCCACAGTCCTTAGTCATGCCCTCAGCCAGCCACCTTCTTTCTCTTCAAATAGCTTCATCTTGTCTCAGTCCATAATCCCATCCTCACATGGTTTCTTTTGTGTATATGCAGAGTATTCTTTCTTTGCTCCTTAACTTTGGCCGTTAAGCTGCTAAGGACATGTTGTGATTGCCAAAATCGTTGGACTGTTCTGTTTACCTCTTGGGAGTCTGAGGCTCTTGAATTGATTTAATTGAAGTGGGTTCAACTTCATGTTGGGGTTGGAGTACCTCTGTCTTTTAATGGAAGTGTTGTAATTTTTTTGAAAGTGTCCCCATAAGAAAAATTGTGCCAACATGAAACATATGCCAGAAATCTGAAAGTTTTAGCGTTCATTCTGCTGTAGTCATTGGTGCAGGGGAATTTTGATACAAACTGTACCCTCCCCATATGATAACTTTACTTTTCAATTTAATCCTATTTGAGTCAGTCATAAGGAATGCAGTGACAATAGCAACGAGATGAAGATCAAACCTTGATCTGTGTATCTACTTATATACTTGTATTGAAGCTACTGGCTCCCAGCCATGTGTTGTTGTTTTTTTATGGATACTTTTAAAGTAATTTGGCTTCAAAAATATTTCTGTGGTTTTGTTCCTAGACTTTGCTTAATTTTTTCATTAATCAACAAATGCACATCCCTAGGATTAAAAAGCATTAGACTGTTTTAAATCCAAAAAACATTATAATGAAAATGAATAGGGAAGATAACAATAATCTCTATTAATTAATATTTATTAATCTGGCATCTGGCTGTTTGATTTAGAAACTGCCACCTGTATTCAAATACAAAAGGATTAGAAAAAGAATTGGTAGAGAATGAAACTGTCAGTACATTTACAGTGAGAACAAAATAGTAATGCTGGATCGGAAAGAGCTTTATTGATTGTATAGGTATCAGCCTTCAGCCAGCTTCTCTCTGCCTGAGCTAGTTCCATTCTCGTTAAGACCAAAGAATTCCATGTTCATTCTAGTGCTTTGCAAATTGCATAGCTGCTGTGTGAGTGGTGTGCATATGAGTGAGAATGTGATTGCTTTGTAGTGTAGAAGAGTTTTTCTGTAGTTAATGTAAGGTTTCCCCTATTCTTTTTCATTTTCATATTAGTTGTAGTGCTTCTGTTAATTCTGCACACAGGCTGTAGTGTATTGGTGTTAATGTTTTGTGTTAGTGATTATTTGCAGTACTTGTGCATTTCATATATATTACTTGTACAGACTGTGCACACATTATGAATCATTAGTCAGTACCTGTATCATTCACCACATCACACACACACTTAAACTAATTTCCACCAAGCACTATTATTCTAGTGTTTCTTTTCTACCAAATGCTTGCACTCACTGGGTTGGAGCCAATGAGTTTTCCACTGGTGAAGAAGGAAGGAAAGAGTCTCTCTCCCCCTTTGATCACCCAACAGACGATGCAGGAAGGCATGCTTGATGGGGGCTATAGTATGGAAGTATGGTTCAGTGAAACAGTGAACAGATTTTTTACAAAAACAAACAACGTTGATATACTCCTATTTTAACTTTGTTATCTACAATATTACATCTGACAAAGTGGGCTGTAACCCATGGAGATTGTACTACAATAAATCTATTAGTCTTTAGAGTGTTGCAAGACTTCATTTGAGACACATATTTAGCTTTCCATAATTTAGCCTCCTGGAATTTTTTAATGTGATTTGATTAAAAATCTTGGCTTGGATCTGAACAAGTGTAAATGGAGCAATGTTCATGGAATGGATATTTTCTTATTTTTTCCCTTGTGCACATTCCTGCATCTCACCCCCTGCTCCTAGGGGCACTCAAGAACTCTGTGTATGTCTGTGTGTACGAGAGGGAGAGAGAAAGAGAGGGAGAGGACAATTTGTCTGATTTCCCCCTTCTCACTGCAGCCCCTGTGTGTCACCTGATGCTGTACCTGAACATCCTCTGACACTGAGTGGCAGCCAAGGGGAAAGTACTGTAAAAAAAAAAAAAAGAGTCCTAGAGGTCTAAGCAACCACTTCCGAATCACAGCAATTGTATGTGTTCACATATGCAAGCTTAAAACAAAAGAGTAAAGGTACAGAACATTAAATTAAAAAAACAGATAAAGGAATTGTAATTATTTAATTAATGGCATTTGATAAGGCCACATGCAATATTAAGTTCCTTCATCTCAGTGCTGTTGCAGGTGTTTATCAGTATTAAATCTTGGACCACAAAACCTAATAATGAAAACCTGTGCAGAGTTAATTCCAGTGGAATTTAAGTGAGTTCTTCAGACTGGAGTAATTCAGCATGAGATTCCACTGTCCAGAGTACTATATACTGCAAATAAAATGAACAGTTCTCCAAACATGGTAGAGAAAGCAAATATGTTTTAGTAGTTGTGCTTCATGAACAAGTGCACATATCCTTTTTTACTTACAAAATGTAAAATTTTGTTATTTCTTAATTTTGAAACCTTTACAATAAAGATATTCTTCCAAATATAAACAGGTGTGCATAAATTGGATTAACTTTTCCCATCTTTGATTATGTTTTCATGTATTTATTACCTTTCAACTTTAGTAAACTACAGCTTGAATCATGTGGCAGTGAACTAGATAGTGATTACTAGTTTCAGCTTTTGCCTATAAAAATTGCTCAGTGAGTAGCTGCTGTTGGAAACCTTCAAGGTAAAATTCTTATTAGGAAAATGACTGTCTGCCATAACCCCCCAAATTAGAACAAAACCCCCCAATGCTTGCAAAATGTTTTAAATGTTTAGCATGCATTTAGTTGTACAGTTTGGAGCAGCCTTGAAGTTAAATTTATTCTGAACAATTATTTTTACTGAGCAAGTTAGTTCTTGTTTTCTTTGAAATAACTTAATGGGTTCTCCTTGTTCAGATGAGATGGTTTATAGAAATAGCTATTCTTACTATAGAAAGCAATTCAGTTATTTAAATTAAAATACTGTAGCAACAGCCTAATGGTTCTTTATACTGCCTCAAACTAGAAGTGTCATGCAATTGTTTAGTAAATTGTCCTGAGTTCGTAACAGTGTGACTGAACTGAATCAGTCATGTTAGTGAATGCATATGACTTTAACATTCATTTATATCCATGATTTTAATAGGCTACTGGGATATGTCTATTCTTCCCTGGTGATTGTGCATCACCCATTACTAGAGAGAAGGTACAGGGCATAAAAAGCTCTGTTCTATCCACCGCTACCCCAGGATGTATACAGAGACATCACACCAAGCAAGAGCTCTGTGCACACCTCTAGTATCACTTTGAGTCCATCTTCTTTTGTGCATTGACCAAGTGGGCTGGAGAAGGCTGAATAGGGTAAGGAAAGACTAGAATAAAGACTGAACATGCTGATCTCCCATTTCCTGTAATGGTGGTGTGATGTTTATACCAAGAGGAAGGGGGGAACAACCATTCTGTCTATAGGCACTGCAGCTGTAGTACACCTGGACTGAACCCGTATACAACAATAATTTTTTACATTTAAGAGAGTTCCTTTACTGATGATTATTTAGTTAGCAGTTGAGCCAAGATTTCAGTACAAATCCAGGGTCTCTTCAGCCAGGAGGAGTTCAATAGAGTCTGTTTAGAGAGCGGGGACACAAGATGGCAATGTGAAAGGTCCTGCTCACCAGTTATATGACCAAATCCTTGCTGTTAGGCCAAGAAGCCAAACAGAAGAAGCTGTTTGAAATCTTTAGACCTTTGTGCCTGTGTGTGTATTAAGTGCTGTCAACTTACTTCCAACTTAACAGCAACCCTATGAATTAATGACTTCTGAAACTCCCTACTATTAACATGCCTACTCAGGTCCCTTGAATGAGTCAACCTATTTCATGTTGGGTCTTCCTCTTTTCCTGCTGCCTTCAATTTTTCCTAACATTATTGACTCTTGTCTTCTCATAATGTGACCAAAGTATAAAGGCCTCAGTCATTTTAGCTTCCAGGGAGAGTACAGGCTTGATTTTATCTGGAACCCACTTACTCATCTTTTTGGCGATCCATTGTAAAACACTCCTCCAACACCACATTTCAAATGAATCAACTTCCTGTCAGCTTTCTTCATTGTCCAACTTCCACACCCTTATATAGCAATAGGGAATACTATAGTATGAGTTATCTCGGTCACCAGTGTTGCATCCCTAGACTTAAGAATCTTTAGCTCCTTTTTGGCTACCCTTCCAAGTCTCAGTCTCCTTTGGATTCCTTGGTTGCCGTCTCCCATTTAGTTGATGAAGGAGCCAAGGAATAAAAAAAAAATCTTTGACAGTTTGTTTCTTCATCGTCAACCCTTTAAGATGTATAGTTCCTCAACAGTCATTACTTTTGTTTTCTTGTTCAGCTGTTGTCCTGCTTTGGCAAATTCTGCTTTAACCTTCATCAGTAGTCATTTCAAGTCTTCACTTTCTCTACCAGTAAGGTGGTATACTGCATATCTCAAATTTTAATGTTTTGATTGACTTTCTGTCACTTGAAATAGCTCTGTTGATATCCCATCTGCTCCTGGTGACTTGTTTCTCCCAATTGCTTTCAGTGCACCTTTCATTTCACTTTCTAAAGTTGTAGGTTCTTCTTCAAAAGTTGCTTCTTTGAAGGAATCTGTCATACTTTCATCTCTTCTGTATAGTTCTACAGTGTATTGTTCCCATCTTTTCTTTATTTTGTACTGTTCAGTTGGTATGTTTTCATGTTGATCTTTCAGCATGCCTAACATTGCTTTAAATTTCCCCTTGATTTCTTTGAACTTATGGAACAGATTTCTTGTTCTTCCCGTTTTGTTGTTCTCTTCTATTTCTTTACGCTGGTTATTTTAATAGTTCTCTTTGTCTCCATGTGAGTCACTGGAACACTGCATTTAGATTTCTGTTTCTGTCACCTTTTATTTTTGATTCCCATCTGTCTTTACCAATTTTAACAGTTTCATCAGTTATCCATCAAACCTTTTCATTTGGGGGGAGGGGGGGGGCTACAGAAATGGCCTTTACTCATTCTTCCTTGGTAATATTTAATCATTCAAACCTGTTCTTTACATGGTCTTTAAACTCTTCAGAAATGTTGTTTAGATTGCATTTTGAATGTTTTGGTGTCTGTCTTCAGCTTTATTCTAATTTTTGATATTTACAGTTCATAGTCTGTACCACAGTCAGCTCATGGTCTTGTTTTAGCAGCAAGAATGTCCTTTGTTTGCAAGGTTAACATGCATCTGCAGCACTCCTTAGAGCATAGGTCTGATGTATATTAATCACTCCGAGTGCTGTTCTAGAGTTTTCCTTACCTGTCTGATGAGACAAAATGACTTCCATAATGTGTTGGATACTTCAATTATGAATATTTCAGATCAGAATCTAAGAAAAACTTATATGGCATTACTAATGTCTCCTCTCAGGAAGCAACCACAAGCCTGGGAACTTTAATCCAGAGATGCCAGTAAGAAAACTGGTTAAGCAGTACTCTAATCCATGGAAAATGTTTTGCTTAATCATTCTGGATTAGGTACAAGCAGGATACATGATGCAGGAAGCTCCAAGAACAGTATGTTAGAAGGTCAAACACAGAATATTCTTCAGTAGCTATGAATGGAGCTAAGGAATCCATTCAAGGTGGTGAGAAATGACAAGGAAAAGACAGAGAAGTCAAAAACTAAGGACAAATGCAGCAAGAAAAGAAGAAAACAGATAAACAATTCTTCCTGTTGCTCAGATGAAAACCTCTAATGCAGTGTGTTCGTAGTATACTGAGGTACAGCTGTAGAGGCATATACTACACTGTGACATTAATGATCAGTATGTATTGACAGAAGTAAGTTTACAAGTACTATGGTTATATGCAGTTTATTTTTTGTTAATGTTGACATGGAAGGAAGCTGATGTACAACAGCCTTTTTGTGTACAGATGAACATCTATCTACTTTTTCATGTAGTACTGATGGAGTATTTTTATTTCAAGTGGTTGCATAAGACAGGATTCACTTGCTTAAAAAGCTTGGTTTAAAAACAAAACAGTACATTTTTAACTGGTGGGATCAAGGCAGTTTGTAAGGCATGGCCAAATCAACATGTGATATGTGCGGTCATGCCAAGTTCTCTTTCCTTTGAGTTCCATGAAATTGCTTGAGAATAATCTGTAATGTGCAAGATTGAACTGCTCTTGAACAGCAAGATTTGTAATAAGATTTCCAAAGGAAATGTGATTAGTTGTAACAGAAGATACAATCAATGAGCTGTGAAATACCTTTGATACTATCTTTTGAGAAGATAATTCTACTGAGGAAGAATTATTTGCTTCATTGCTCTTTTTGTATACATTGGTTTCTGTCATCGCACATGAAAATAAGTAGTGAACCATCCAAAC
Source organism: Gekko gecko (assembly GCA_029375565.1). Lineage (NCBI taxonomy): Eukaryota > Metazoa > Chordata > Lepidosauria > Squamata > Gekkonidae > Gekko > Gekko gecko. Next base: position 129,803,458 of record JAPDNY010000009.1, read on the forward strand.
ATATCAGAGAAGAAAAATATAAAACACATTCTTTTGATGACAGGCTTCTTTCTTGAGATTAAACTAGTCTCTCTAACAGAATAGAAATAGACCTTATATCCAGTGTTCTCTCTAAGCTGAGTTAGTGTGAGCTAGCTCCATTTTTTAGCCTCCAGCTCACACATTTTTGTCTTAGCTCAGGAAGGATGGGCCCAGAGCAAATTAATTTATGCAGTAGCCAAATCGCTCACAACTTTAATGCCAGTAGCTCACAAAGTAAAATTTTTGTTCACAAGACTCCACAGCTTAAAGGGAGCATTGCTTATAACTCCTATATAACTTATTAAAACCATTCTGCAGTGGCGTGGCTGCAGTTTGTTCTTTAGTAAGGGAGTCCTGTGGATCAAATACAGTTAGGAGTGTGCATTCAGCATAAACCAAGCTGCAAAAATACCCGGAAAAACCTTAGTGATGTTTTTTGGGTATTATTTAAGCTGAATACATATTCAGAAAATCTGATCTGCTACCGGTATAGCCGAGCCCAAATAAAAGCTGAATTCTTTCAGCTTTTATTTGGGGATATTCAACAATTCTGAGGATTAGCCGGGATGGTGGGAGCTGAGAATTCCGCGCTGGGGCTGGCTCCTTTTGTAGCTCAACCACAGATTCTGGGGCCAGCTTCTCCTGCAGTGCAGTTTAAACCGTGCTGCAGGAGAAGCCCTCCTGGCCAGGTCTGCGTGTGACAGGGAGAGAGAGAGACCTCCCCACCACATGCAGATCCTGGGACCAGCTTCTGCTGTAGTGTGGTTTAAACCAAGTTGCAAAAGGAGCCAGCCCCACCCTAGGTGGTATGGAGCTCTCAACTCCCATTGCCCCAGCTGATCCAGAGCTGAGCCACCCAAGGATCAGCAGGTGCAGTAGGAGCTGAAAGCTCCCCACTGCACACAGATCCTGGGGCAAGCTTCTCCTGTGGCAGAGTTTAAACCACATCACAGGAGAAGACATCCCTGCCGCACACAGATCCTGTGGCAGAATTTATACCGCACCACAGGAGAAGACATCCCCGCCACACACAGATCCTAAGGCCAGTTTCACTGTGCTGCAGGAGAAGCCCTCCCAACTTGGGTCTGTTTGTGGCGGGGAGAGCTCCCCACTGCATGCAGAGCTCCCCACCACATGCAAATCCTGGGGCCAGCTCCCCACCGCATGCAGATCCTGGGGCCAGCTTCTCCTGCTGTGCCATTTAAACCATGCTGCAGGAGAAGCCAAGCCAGCCCCAGGGTTGGGCTGGTGTTTTTGTTTTTTTTTAATTGGCACTTTTCTTCTTGAGTCTATTGGACCAGAAAAAAATTGTGATTTCCAAAAAATCCTGGATCTGAATACCATATCGGTATTGGCATCTTTCGGAAATACCGAAATGTTTTCAAGTCCAAACTGGAAAATGCCAATTTTTTTGCACATCCCTAAATACAACCCATAGATTATATGCTGGCTAACCATGGAATATGCATAGAATAGCCTAAGCACTTTAGCTGTTCTCGTTTAGCAGCAATAATAAATTACATAGCAGTGAATGTAATTCTTGTAGCCCACATTTATTTCTTCGGATTTATACTTTTTTTTAGTCTTACATGATACTCCGAATGTCTGACTCTTGTTTTGCACTCACACAATCAAGTCACTGAAGATGCTTTTCAAACTGGTAGGAGTGACGAATGGAAAGGCCAAAAAGTGTGTAAATTACTCAGAGTCATTTAAAGTAATCCTAATTTGAAGTCATTTGCTTTAAGATACCTAGATGACAAACATTCGACACGCATTTTGGTAAACTCTTAGGATTTTAAATCTTTTAACACTGATCTGCATTGATCAGGTCTTATAAATGTGCAGAGTTCTACTCAGAGCTGTTTTCTTTGAGTAGGAAAACTGTCAGTAGCAAATGCTACAGAATTGTCGTTCACATGAAGAGGATTTCCTTTTGAGTTTTATCTTGCCTGTGAATATAATAGCTTCATGATTTCTTACAACACTGTTTCTGTTTCTCATTGCCACTAGTTTGAAACCATATTAATTTAATAAAAGATTGCTAGGAGGTGAGGTGATTGCACTTACTGGCAACATCTCCTCTATATCATTTCCTTTGTTAGCTAAGTAGATAAAAACTGTCATCAGAACCATCTGGGGCCCATGCAGAGCGTAAGTTAGAAAGTGTAGCTACAAAATGTAGTCAGCGGAATTTGATGGATGGCCTTGAGCAGGTCACTGTCACTGTGTTTTCAGTCTGTACAGTGAGAATAATCGTGATCATGAGGACTATAAAGCATTTTATTAAAGTATTGTGAACTAGTGAATTGCCCATCATGATGACAGGCAATAAAGAACATGTGCATTGTGGGGAGGGGGTCAAGATCAAGTGGGATTTGAGACACATACCTATGATTATGAGGAAATGGCTGGCAAGAGTATTTTGTACAACAGATTTTATTAATGCTGTGTGATAGAATATTGGGAACTGTCTACTGTATAGATAAGAATAGTGAACACAAATAAGCAATATTGGCAGTGCCTTAATTCACAGGTCAATGTTAATGCAACTGGGTCACTTAAAAGTGACCACTGAAGTGGTCATACAAACAGAATTATTTGTGGGGAAAGGGATAGCCGTTTGTTTGAGATGCAGGCAAATTGTTCCTTACCTTATCTGCATTCAAGAACTTCAACAAGTCTACTGCTAAGCCTTCATTGTAATTGTTCTTGTCACACAGTCTTTGTCTTAGTAGCATTTGTCCTAGTCTTCTCACAGTTGTGTTGAGGTTGCCTCTTCCATCATAATATCAGCCCCATTACTTCACATAGGTCTACATGACAACATAATGTGGGGCTCAATGATGCTATAAAAATTCAAGAAAAACACAAATGAGTGATAATACAGAGGGGAAAAACAAGCTTAAGGCTTTTACAATCATCTTTATTCCTCCCACAGCCTATAAACATGACATTTGAGGGTTTGTTTTCATGTTGAATCTCTCCCCCCCCCCCCAGTTTTTAATATGGCATTTTCTTACATCTCTTATCATACCATGAAACACTCAAAGTTTCTCACAGAGCTCTGGAAATTCTTTTTTCTTCTTTAAAAAAAACAACTGAAGGGGGAAATGATGAGCAATCTTAATAGCCATATTGGCTATATCCAATCATCACATCAGTCCTCTGTGACAGGCACAAACTCAATTTATTCTTGTGCACTCCCTCCACTTGTACACAAAGCATATTTGAAAGCTTCATGGTTTGAGAAGCCTTCAGCCAAATTCCAGTTTAGCAGGTATTTGCATTCAGATGTCAAGGTACATTTGGAGTTTGATTGAAGGCTTCATCAATCTGAAAAGTCTCATGCAATGGGAGGTAGAAGGGATAGCACAAGAACAAACTGTGTTTGGTCCTACTGCGGACAAACAGAAGCATGGTGTGGTGTCTAAATTCAGTCCATGAGTTCTGGGAACTCTGCTTCCCTTCTTTTGTTCTTTTCTGTTTTTAAAGTGATTGTTTCTGTCATATTTCATATTGGAATCTTTATTTTTGGCATGAAGTTAGCAAGTTATAGTTGGCTAACAATGTTAATTAAAACTATTGATTATAATTAGAACTGTGCACTGCATTTACAATGCATTCCTAAGCAGAGTTCACAGTCTTCAAAGCCCACTGGATTTCAACGGACTTCGTATAATTATTTGGTATAGTTCTGTTAAGGATTACACTGTTAAAGAGAGAACTAGATTTTTTTCCTCTGTATGTTTGGATACATTGAGGTGTTTGATTATATTTAAAGGTCATCTGAATCATCTGCATCAAGCTTGGTTGCTGAACTTCAAGAAAAACTTCAGGAGGAGAAACAGAAGTTTTTGGAGCAGCTTGAAGAACATGAGAAGAGAAAAAATGAGGAAATGCAAAACATTCGAACATCACTCACTGCAGAACAGCAGGTAAAATGGACTGCTTATATATGCTTCTTGGGGCCAAGGGGGCTTAAAATAATTTGGAGCTGCTGCTTTTTTTTCAGGGGGGGAGATCTAGCCTGAGTAGCAGACAGTCATTCTTCAAAATTCCAGATTTTGATGGTATCCTGTTGGTTTCATTTGTAAAGGAATGACTGCCTAACTTTAAAGGCTGGTACAGACAGTCTTAGGCTGTAAATAGGGATGGGCACAAATCACATTTTTGTGGTTCAGTTCATGGTTCATGGCTGGACCACAGACTAATACTCCAGTTTGTGAACCAAACCAGTTTGTTTCAATTCTTTGTATTTTTTATATGCGTGAGTGTGTGCACACCTGGAAGTCATGGCGACCTCTGGTGACTGACCCCTACTGCAGGCATGGAGGATATTCAGAGAGGTGGCTGAATAAAGCTTGCCCCCGCCTCTGGTATTTTGATCTAATTTATTACAGCAAGAGCTGTAACAGTACAATTCTGATATAAGAGAGATTAAAACAGTAATAACACAGCAATAGTATAAAAACATTAACAATAGAAAATTAATAAAATTAGTAAAATAAAATAATAATAATAATAGAGTCATACAATTTTTCCAGCTAAAATAAGTTTATGCTTCCTAATAGTTAAGAAACAAATTTTTGCCATGGCGTAAGTCACTGAACTCTGAACATCTTCTAGGAAGAATTTACAAAGAACTAAATCTAGACAGAAGGGGTAGTATAAGAAGATCTCGTTCCTCCTGATAGAATCTGCAGAACAGTAGGACACGAGTAACTGATTCCATCGTATTAGCCATGCATGGGCATCTATGTTAATGTATTGGAACTCGAGTGAATTTACCTTGCAGTACAGCGGAAGGGACTGCCTCAAAACAGGCTCTGGAAAAGGCCCATCTATAGGGCTCATAGGTAATGTTAAATAAATAAGGGGCAGCAGTAAAATCAGGCCAAGATTTTAGATTTCTGAAGTTCTTGGGTAGCGAAGCTTCTTCAATTTGTAATTCAGTGTCATGAAGCCTCTGTGCGACAGCTATTCTTGCGTTGTATAGGCTTCCATAGAAGAGATCTGGGAATAAGCCAATCTGATTTAACTTATTAAGAATTTGTGTGGACCAGGTAGGGTAAGGGTTCAAGGCTAAAAGGTAAGGTATTAAACCCTTTGGGTTGTAATGAATTTTTAGCCAGAGTGTTATAGTCTGCTCCCAGACCTTTGTTTCAACTCTGAATAGCCTGGCCTCTTTCCTAAGTGTTACATTAGAAGTGCTTCTAGGAATGCCAAGCAGAATTTCTACGGAATTTAGACTAAACCCTTTCAAGAGTCTTTAGATTGGCAGAAAGTCTGATTTGTGAACCATACAGGAGTTGAGCCAATGATTTTGCCTGGAAAATTTTTAAGGCCATGGGGAGAAAACCTGCACCTTTCCTTCTAAATAATCTAAGAAGGAGGTCTCCCATCCAAGTACTTTCCAGAGTCAACCCTGCTTAGCTTCCAAGATCTGACAAGATCAACCTTGTCTGGGCTATCAAGGTCAGGGCTGGTTTGTATCAGTTTTTGAGCCATTTAAACCCCTGCTTTCTGCTCACTGCTGCTTTTGGCAGAGAGCAGAAAGCAGGGGATTAAATGGCCCCATTTAACACTCTGTTTTCTGCTCACTGCCAAAAGCAGTGGCAAGCAGAAAGGGGGCTTAAATGGCTCTGCTGCTTTTCACAGGGAGCAAAAAGTGATTTAAATGGCTCCAAGCCATTTTAACTAAACAGCTAAGTGGCAGGGAGCTCCACTGGTTTCCGTGAAGAGCAGAAAGCAGGAATTTAAATGGTTTGGAGCCACTTAACCCTCTGATTTCTGCTCTTCACAGATTGCCACGAACTGCATCAAAATTCATGGATGTTCATGGTGGCTTCTCAGTTTGTAAAGATCTCTTTGTGAACAACAAACTGGCCAAAATTTAAGATAATCCTTAGTTCGTAAGCCAGTTTGTGCCCATTTGTAGCCGTAAATACTGGCTTCATAAGGGGTACACCTAACTAGTCACTGCTGTTATGAAATTTCTGTTCATTTCAGTTGAGTTTTTAAAGGGCTCCCATGCAAGTTTCTCACCCATTCATTTTCACCATGTCAAATATACACTAATTTATTTCCATATTTAAGATGCAAGTCAATAATGTAATTTCAGAACTGTTTGTGGTATTCAAAACAGACATTGACATCAGTGGACTTAGGATTCCTATACCTCATGATATTGTGTTAATGATAGATCAGTGAAACAGCTTTGGAGAAGATATAAATTGGGATGCATTCCTGATTAATGATTCAAATAGTAAATAATGTAACTTGTTTTCTTAGCTGCTTTAGTGCAATTTGGGAAGTTGCAGAAATCAGCATTCATATTGCATTACTGTGCTTTATATTGCATTACTGAAAATAGTGTTATATTTGTATTTCCAGACTACCTTCAATACTGTTCTAACAAGAGAAAAAATGAAAAAAGAAAACATAATAAATGATCTTAGTGACAAATTACAAATGATTACACAACAGCAAGACAGAGATAAGGGTAAGCACAATGTTGTAATTCATGTAAGTAGAATCCAAATAATTGTTCTGCAGAATATCTGAATATTACATTCTAATCTTTGTCTTCCTTAGATTTGATAGAAACTCTTTCTGAAGACCGAGCTCGTTTACTTGAAGAAAAGAAGAAACTTGAAGAAGAAGTTAATAAGCTGAGAAGTAGTAGTTCTGTTCCATCAACTTATTTAGCTCCTGCTTCAGAACCTTCTGGAGCTTGTGCAGCAGACTTTACAGCAGACACTGAGCGATTGACTTCAGATGTACCTGAAGAGGGAAAAATGGATTCTGTAATGGAAACCAGCATGATGGCTGTAAAGTAAGTTGAGCAGGTTTTGTTCAAATGTATACATTTCTGAATGCTAGTGAACAAATCAGGCGCTTGGGGTTAAACGGATTGGATCCAGTGGAAAAGCACATGGAAGTAGTTGAGGGAGTTGATCATCCCCAAATCCCCCCATTCACTCCCTATAAATATAATGCCTTTTCTCCCCAATATGAAGTGCCACAGCATGAGAACAATTAAGAAGGGGAACTCCATGTCCGTCAGTGGCCATGTTTTACATATTTATTTACAAAATTTGTACCCCAGCTTTCCACCCCATCAGAACCAGCAAGATAGCTGTCTGTTAAAACAAGCATTATAAAAACGTCATAAAAACAATTAAAACTACAACTAAAATACATATATAAAATCAGAGAAAACAATAATTAAAGCATAGGGTAGGATTGAAGGATCACTAAGGAAACACAAAATGACACAGAAAAGAGTTCCCCCATTAGTGGAAGAAAGCATCAGAAGAGGACAGACAAATATCCCTGGGAAAAGGGTTCTACAGTTTTGGTGCCATGACTAGGAAGGCTCCCTCTCAGATTGCCACCTGCCTAATCTTAGAAGATGGAGGTACCCAAGCAGGACCTTTGAAGATATCTTTATTGATAATCAGGTTTGTATGGGAGTAGGTGTTCCTTCAGATATACTGGTCCCAAGCCATGTAGAGCTTTAAAGATTGCACCACTTGGGAACAGTGACCATAATGTTATTGAGTTTAACATTTGTATAAATGGGGAGTTGCCCAAAAAGACTGACACAACCACTATTAACTTTAAAAGTAGTGACTTCTCTAATATGAGGGGACATGTGAGGAGGAAACTGAAAGGAAAAGTAGAAAGGGTCAAAACCATTGAGGAAGCTTGGAGACTATTTAAAACTACAATCCTAGAAGCTCAGAAAAAATATATACTGCAGGTTAGGAAAGGCACAAATAGGTGTAGAAATAACAAACAAAGTAATGGAAGCTGTAAAAGGTAAGAAGGATTCCTTTAAGTGGTGGAAAACTAGTCTCAGTGGGGTTGATAAAAGGGAACACAGGCTGTGGCAAATGAAATGCAAGTCTGTGATCAGGCAGGCAAAAAGGGAATATGAGGAGCATATAGCAAAAAACATAAAGACCAACAATAAAACTTTCTTCAAATACATTAGAAGCAGGAAACCAGCCAGGGAGGCAGTGGTGCCCTTGGATGACCAAGGGGTAAAAGTAGTACTGAAGGATGATAGGGAAATGGCTGAGAAGCCATTTTTTGCCTCTGTCTTCACTATTGAAGATGAGAAGTGCTTATCCACTCCAGAACCACTGATTTCGGGAGGGGGTTTGAAAGACCTGAGTCAGATTGAGGTGATGAGAGAGGATAGACAACTTAAAAACTGATAAATCACCAGGCCCGGATGGCATACATCTGAGAGTTCTGAAAGAACTCAGATGTGAACTTATGGATCTGACAAAAATATATAATCTTTCATTAAAATCTGCCTCCATTCCTGAGGACTGGAAGGTAGCTAATGTCACTCCCATCTTTAAAAAGGGTTCCAGAAGAGATCTGGGAAATTAAAGGCCAATCAGTCTGACATCAATACCGGGTAAGTTGGTGGAAACTGTTATTAAGGAAAGAAGTAGTAGGCACATTGATGAACAGAAACTATTGACGCAGACTTAGCATGGGTTCTGAAGGGGAAGATCTCATCTCACTAACCTGTTAGTGTTCTTTAAGGGAGTGAACAAACATGTGGACAAGGGGGACCCAATAGATGCTGTTTACTTTGACTTCCAGAAAGCTTTTGATAAAGTTCCTCATCAAAGGCTCCTAAGTAAGCTCAGTAGTCATGGGATAAAAGGACAAGTCCTCTTGTGGATCAAAAACTGGCTAATTAATAGGAAACAGAGAGTGAGTATAAATGGGAAACTTTCTCAGTGGAGGGGGGTAAGCAGTGGGGTACCACAGGGATCAGCTCCACAGTGGTCAGATCTTTTCTGTTCAGGAAAAGCCATAATTGGCTAACCATTTGAAGCTGGTAAAAGGCACTCCTGGCCATCACTGCCACCTCCCTATCCAAAAGCAGGCTCTGTTCCAGGAACACCCAGAAGCTATGATGGTGTTCCTTAAAGTGTAGTGCAGGGGTCCTCAAACTTTTTAAACAGGGGGCCAGTTCACTGTCCCTCAGACCGTTGGAGGGCCGGACTATAGTAAAAACAAAAACTATGAACAAATTCCTATGCACACTGCATATATCTTATTTTGAAGTGAAGAAACAAAATGGGAACAAATACAATATTTAAAATGAAGTAAAGTTAAATCAACAAACTTACCAGTATTTCAATGGGACTTCCTTAGCTCCCACCCCCAGGATGACATCCCCCCTCCGGCTGAAAGGGATCAGTCCCCCGGGGGGCCCTTGTGGCATTGGGGCGGGCTCGCGGGCATTGCTCCCACGGGGGGGTTCTCTCCCCCCCCAACAGACCTTTCCAATGGGGCTACTCGGGAGGAGCAGGGCCGGCTCCAGGTTTTTTTGTGCCCTAGGACTGGCTCCTGGGAGAGGGACGCGGCGCGGTGTGCAGGGGCAGGCGAGAGGGCACCTGTGAAGGGCCGGGGGAGGTGAGGAGCGGGTCCAGCGGGAGTCCGGCTGGCCGAGGAGGTGCGGCAGAGGCTGAGGCGGGGCGGTGGGAGTTACTTTCCAAGCCCTCCTGCCCGAGGAGGCGGAGGAACCCGGAAGGACGCCGGACGAGGCTTGGCCTGGGGCGGGCTGGGGGCGGCAAGAGCGCGGCGTGGGGGGTGGACCCTGCAGGCGCGCGCCAGGCTGGCTGTGCGCGGACCCTGCGAGCTGGGCTGGAGCTTCTCGGCCACCGCTTGTTGCTGGCTCAGCTGGACACGCACAAGGGTGGGTCGCTGCCCATCCAGGGACCCCCAGCGGCGCCAGGTGGGAGGAGCAACCAGGCAGGCAGGCGGCCAGAGGGGCGGCCAGAGGGGGAGGGCGGGCAAGTTCTGCTGCCGCCTCCCGCGCCCCGCTGGGGCACTCTTCACAGCCTGGCGGCGGCAGCAAAGCTTTCCACGGGGGGGCGCAGTTTGGCAGAGGAGGAGCCCGCAGGCGGGCGGGGGCGCTGCTGCTGCACTTCCCGAGGAGGCGGAGGCGGGCATAAACACCCGGCGGGCCGTATAAATGTCCTCGGCGGGCCGCATGTGGCCCGCGGGCCGTAGTTTGAGGACCCCTGGTGTAGTGCAACCCCATATGTGTAAGGTAATATACTGCCCTCCTCTAGTTCTTTTAGTGTCTTCAGTTTCACTGGTCAAAACGTTATACATCCTCAGAACATTTATATCTTGTCTTTTCTCCAAGGATCTCAGGGTAATGTACAGGCTCTATTCTCTCTCCCTCCCCCCATTCTGGCAGAGACCCTGATAACTAACAAAAATCAAAGGGAAAGTCATTTCATGGTGACTCTTCAGCCCCCAAAAATCATTATCGAATTAGCTGTGAAATTCACCACTGAGGCTATGTTATTCTGGCTGCTGAAGAGTCATGAAACAATAGGAAGACTTGCTTTAAATGGCTAAAGGCAAATACTTTGCCACCTGGGACATGTGGGAAAGTTGCTCACTTTTAAAAATTTAATGATCAACTAGAATGCATTATACAAAAATACTTACTGATATACATAATACAAGATACATTATGAATATATTGTAACTAAATATAATTCAATACTGCTTCTATTATAGTTTAAGTACATCTCAGGATTTCTTCCCTCACATTCTGGCTTAATTTTATTCCAGTATATAAAGAATGGTTGCCAAATTTTATCAAATTCTTCTTATATTTTCTTAAGTGTATGTAATGATCTCAATTATGGCTGAGTTATTCCATGAATATAGCCATTCCACCCTTAGTTTTTAGGTTTTTGCCTACTTCTCCTTATGCTTCTGTAATGTTTTACTGCTATTTCCTGGTGGTTTGTTCATTTACAGAAGTTTATGGTGGAATGGAAGGTTAAAACAAACTCCTGTTGTGTATAATTAAAATTATTCATGTTCTCTTCTCAACTGGATTTTGCTTTAAGTGTTGTTAATTGTTCCTCCATGCATATATGCGTACCACCTCTGCAAAATAAAATAAAATTTTGAGAATTAGAGGTAAACATTACATATGCAAATCTAAATTGTATGTTTATATTCATGCATGTATACACACACACATCCCACAACCTTCATTGTATAACCACAGAGATACCAAGATTTCATTTCTTGGTAATGAAAGAGAAGTCAGAACATCAATACAAAAATGAAATTAAAAAAACCTCACGCAAACTGCAAGTATGTAATTATTTAAAAAGTAAATAGTATTATGAAAACTGAAAACCATGAAGAAACAGTAAGACAAACCATGCCTTTTTTTAAAAAAAAGACTAGCCATGAAATTCTCTAGTTTGGGTGAATATCTTCTCCAATCAGAGGAACCAACAACATATTGCTAACACAAATGACCATGTGACCACTTGGGAAATGTACATTTGTGACAATACAAGTGACCAGACAACATCATACAAAACTTTTCTAGTTGGTTAAACTTGTTGTATTCATTTAACAGTGTGGCACATGTAGCATATCCAGTAAATTTTAGAAAGCTTAGCCTAGAATGTCAGGATTAACTGAATACTGATGTTCATTTTAGAGTAATGTGCATTTATTTAAATTAGTATGGGTTATAGTAACTGGAAAAGCGGGGGTTGATTCCCCGTTGCTCCTTTGTGTTGCAGTCTGTCCATACCATGTTCCATGCTGTTCCAAGGGTTCCCAAGCCCTCAGAAGAGACTTGGGGATGAAAAGAAAGCTACTGAAAAAAGGAGCTAATGGCAAAGATACATCCAACCAGTGCAGCACTGCTTTTAGTTTTCCGGATCAGAGCTTGTGTCAAGTAACCAGAGACATTCTTGTTAACAATTTTACTTTTTTTTTGTTTAGTGAAAATGCTCAGATGTTGTCTGAAGAAAAGCAGAGAATAATGTTGTTAGAAAAAGTGAGTAATTACTATTTATTGCAGGTTGGGTCCAAAAAAAATTAAATTTTTAACTTTGATATAATATTTTTATATGTATATAAATTATAAGACCTGATGTATGGTATTGCTTCTTCTATATAGTTTTTGTTCTTGATTACTATGTTCCTTTTAAGCTTTGATTATTTTTCTGTTAATTGGTTTATTTTATATAATTTGATTTATTGTTTAGTGAATGTTCATTTGTTGGTTTATAATATATATAACATGTTAAATTAAAAATATTAAAAAGAAAAAGTGAGTAATTCTCTCCTATTAACTATTTGTGAACCGTGTTATGGATTCTTAGTATATGTGTTAATGTATGAATTTATTCTCATCAAATTGCTGATTTAATTATCATAGCAAATGTTTGTTCTCTGTGGTAGCAAAGTGGTCTGAACTATATGGGAGCTGTCACTTCCTCTGGTGGCTGACCAAAGGATCATTAAGAGAGGCAGAGCAAGGGATAGGACTATTTCGCTCCATTTTTGCTTCCATCTAGAGAAAAGCAGGACTGATTTTGGTCGGGTCAGTCAAAGGAAAATTCCTTCCAACTGAAGGGTCAGTTCTCTGATTAGTTATATCAGCCACTTACAGGGAGGGGACTTTGCATGGGTTTCAATCTGTTGCTTGCTTAGAGATTTACAGCTAAATTGCTTCTTTTTTCCACGGCAACTCACAAATTTTACTGCATTAATATTTTGGTTTTTAAAAATATGTTCGGGAAAGATAAAGCATTTTATCCATATTCTTAGGCATTGGCTTCATCCCACAATACAAGCTGCAGGGGTTTTTTTCCAGTTCTGATTAGAGAAATAGGGAGTCTGAATTCAGAATCAAGAGTAGGGATAGAGGTTGGAATTGTCCCCTTGACAAACACACGCACACACAAGAAGCTGCTACTGCCCCATTTCATAATACCAACCTGATATTTGGCATTTTGTATGTAGTTCCCAGTACTCTCTCTGTCCGCAACTGTGAGACAGTTTCACATGGCAGGCTGCGCAGATTCAATACCATGACAGTACTAATGTGCAGATGGTTCTTGAGGCAGTAAACAGGTAGACTTCTGAGGGTTTTTTACCCTGGTTGACTGTTTTGCAAGCCAGTGTGGAAAAAATTCCTGACCTTTGGAGAAATAAAATTGGGTTCCTGATATATAGGTGGTGTTGTGGTCCAAACCTTATATATCTGTCCATACATTTATTTGCTATGAACATATCAGAAGCTACTTCTCAGACCTGGGGTGGGAGGGTTTACAAGCTTTCATCTGGCATAGTAGATTAGGACCATAATTTTTATGCGCCTTGAGTTTCTTGTATTGAAAAAATGAACCTCTGTTGAAATTCTGTGTAAAGAGGTATAGTGCTAATATAGTAAGCCATTTTTAAGTTGAAAAATTAAAGGGGTTTTTTTTGGTTTTGGTTTTTAGACATTGCAGTTGAAAGAAGAGGAAAATAAGAGGCTTAATCAAAGATTGGTAAGCACCTATATGAAATGATAAACACTGTTCAAAAATAAAAATAGTCAAATTGAAATTAGTTGCTGTAGATTTTCCGGGTTGTGTGGCCGTGGTCTTGGCATTGTAGGATCTGACGTTTCGCCAGTAGCTGTGACTGGCATCCTCAGAGGTATAACACAGAAAGATGGAGTACACTCTGTGTCAAGGTCAAATAGAAACTTCAGTAGCTCTTTGCAGCCTGAGAATATGTTGCCTGAGAAAAATGTGATGAACAGAAATTTCTCTCAGGAAGAGAGAATACTAGGACAAATCTGTCTGGGAAGCGTGATTCTGTAAGTTTAGATAGGCCTAGGTTTACTAAAAGCTATCACTTGTATAAACTGAATAAGGCACTGACCTCAGTAAGAAGCATATTATAAAAATTTGATTTCTGTGATCATTTTATACTAGCATGTCAGTGTCAGCATTTAGATTTGCTAAATTCTTAGGAAGTATAGCTCTGGCCATATGCATTGTTCACAAAGCAACATTTCATATAATTGGATCAATTCAATTTTAAGCCGTATTTCTCTTTGCAAAGGCTTGAAAACAACAGTCAATCATCCAGAGTACACAAGTAGTGCATATACTTGACAGACATTTTTCAGTAGTGAGAGCAAAGCAAGAGATGGAGAGCCATGCAGAACTAGAGTTCTCATGCATGCCTACTGCAAGGGTCAAAAGTGTAGTTCCAGCTCTTTTCTAAAGTTCCAGGCAACTGTGCCCCTAAGCATAGCTATTATACTATTTTAGAAGAACTGTATGGATTTTATCAAGACAGGCCCCAAAGAGGTAACAACCGACCACCACTGACTTTCTTTCACAGGTCTTGGGTGGTGGGCCTTTCCTTGCTTACAAAAAACTCCCAGACAAGAACAGCTTTTAAAACAACAGAGACACAAAGCCAGGGACTGTACCCTGCAGAAAAACCAAGATAGAAACACTGTTCTCATATCAGCAAAGAATATAACTATAGGCAGGGGTCTTTTGGGGAGGAGCACACTGGAGCGCAGCTCCGGCAGCTTCCGAGGGCAGAAGGGCTCCCGCATGTCAGTTTTGGCCGTACAAGCTAATTGGGGAGTCTTTTGGCCAGCCGAATGTCAATTTCAGCCCCATTATATCCTATGGGCCATTGAAGTCAATGGTGAAAACATAGGGTATATTCTGGGGGCTGGAGAGGAGGGGTTTTGAGGAAGAGGCTCCAAACTCACAGGGTAGCTATTGGAGCCTCTCCCCAGGATACCCACCAAGTTTCAAGAACATTGGACCAGGGGGTCCAATTCTATGGGCCCCCAAACAAGTTGCCCCCATTCCCTCCATTGTTCTCTATGGTGGGAACAAAAGTTACCTTTCTGCATTTTTCCCAGTGCTATAAATATTCTTTTTGAGGTGTGTGTGGTGTGAGTGGTCTAATGAGGTTGCACCATCAATTTATACATGTATAAATGTTCCTTTTAGTCTTTTGGGGTTTCTTTGTGGCACTGTGGCAGGCTTGCACTGCCACAGTGCCACTTGTTCTGGAGTGTGCCACTTGTTCTCATGGCAAACAAGCACCTCTCAAGACAGTTCACTTTCCCTGAGATTCTCTGGGAGAATCTGACTGCTGGGTGGCTGCCTGCTTGCCTGCCTTAAGTGCTGCTGGCTGGATTTCCCCATTGGAAACAATGGAGGTAATGGGGGTAACCTGTTTGGGTACCCATAGAAATAGGCCCATTGGTCCAATTGCTTTGAAACATGGGGGTGTATGTGGGGAGAGGCTCCCAAAGCTACCCTGAATATTTGGAGCCTCTCCCTTAAACCCCCTTCCCCCCCAGAGCTACTAACAGCACTGTGGGAAAAAGGTAACTTTTTTCCCCACCATAGAGACCAATAGAGGGAATGGGGGCAACCTGTTTGGGGGCCCATAGAATTGGACCCCCTGGTCCAATGTTCTTGAAACTTGGTGGGTATCTTGGAGAGGGGCTCCAACAGCTACCCTGTGAGTTTGGAGCCTCTTCCTCAAACCCCTTCCTCTCGAGCCCCCAGAATATACCCTGTGTTTTCACCATTGACTTCAATGGCCCATAGGATATAATGGGGCCAAATTGCCGCCGAATTTCTTTCATTCCCTCCTTTCCTTCTCTCCTTTTCCTCTTTACCGCCTTCTTCCCTTCTCTCTCTTCCTCCTTTCCCTGTTTCCCTCCTTTTTCCCTTCTCTTTCTTTCTTTCCCTCCTTCTTTCCTTCTCCTTCTTTCCCTCTTTCCTTCTCTCTACTCTCTTTCTTTCCTTCCCTCTTTCCTCCTCCTGTGGCCCAACTCTAGTGAGAAGGGGTTTAAACTTTAAACCCCTTCTCTCTTCACTCCCCCACCCAGGCCAGCTGGGGAAGGGAAGGGGAGGCTTTTGAAGATGCCTCCCCCCCTTTTGCTTCCCCTTCTGACATCACTTCTGGTGATGTCAGGGGGCGTGGCATATGCTAATAGCCTAGTAGCTCATTAGCATACCATATGCTAATGAGCTCCTGCAGCTCTTTTTCTATTAAAAGACCCCTAACTATAGGACCTAACAAGCACAGCCTTTTTTGGTTAAACCAGTTGTTCACTGTTCAAAATTATATGGCCCAGGTAGCACCCACTGCCAAGTCAGCCTTTTATCATCTTCAGCTGATTAGACAGCTGGTTCCCTTCCTTGAATGCAAGAACTTGGCAACAGCGATCCATGCAATGGTCACCTCGAGACTGGAGTACTGTAATGCTCTCTACATGGAACTGCCTTTGTCCCAAATCCGAAAGCTGCAGCTAGTGCACAATGCTGCAGCCAGGCTGTTGATGGGTCTTTACATGGGAACACATACAGCCTGTGCTAAAAGCACTGCAGTGGCTGCCAATAGCATACCGGATTTGCTTCAAGGTGCTGGTTCTAACCTTTAAAGCCCTTTCTGGTCAGGGTATGGCATACCTAAGGAATCACCTTTCCCCATACGTTCCCCAGAGAGCACTGTGCTCAAGGGCCCAAAACCAGCTGGCCCTACCAGGCCCTAAAGATGCCAGGCTGGCGATAACCAGGGCCAGGGCCTTCTTAGTGGCAGCTGCTTACTGGTGGAATGAGCTCCCTGATGAGATCATAAAACATAACAAATTAAATATTAAATATCTTGCAAAAGCCATTTAAAAGGAACATTCCGTTTAAATGGCTTTTGCAAGCAGTTCATGCAAGCAAAGTCCAAGCAGTGAGTTCACAGGTTCGGGGTGAACTCACTGCTTGGATTTCACTAACGCAGGCTTGCAAAGGCCATTTAAAGGGGACACTTGGAAGTGTGGGGGAGCAAAAGGGATCACTGAAGTGGCTTGCATGTATTATTTCAGCCTTACAGCTGAAGGGCACACCAGCCCCACTGTTAGGCTGAAATAGATGCAAGCCGTGTCAGTGATCCCTCTATCTCCCCCTCCCCCCGCGCGCTTCCCAGGATGAACCTTCGAAAACCACATGGAGGATTGTGGATAGGGATGGGCACAAACTTTGTTTCACAAACCACAAACCAACTATGTTTGTCACAAAATCACGTCCAGGACAAGGTTCGTGCCCATCCCTAGTCTTAACCCAGGAGCATTAATTTTACTTGACACAAGGGAAAAAAAATACTAATCAACTAATCTTGGCAAGAACATTCTGCCTTTCTCTGATATAACTAAAATTGTCCTGATTAGCAATAACTTAGTCCAACTTTTGACTTAAATTTCTGCTTCTAATTATTTTGAAACCTAGGGAACTGTAATGATAGGAATGTGGAGATGGACTAATATAGTAGTTTATATTGAACTATTATTTCTCATTTTTTGTCATAAACTACTCTCTAATTCTGTCCCATTTCACTTCAAAATAAGTTCTTCTTGGTTTTAAATAAAACCTGCTATCAAATAAGTATTCTTGAAAGCAGGGTTGTCCAAAGGCCTGGAAGAAAATGTTCCATCCTTTTAATAGAGACTTATTGTATAGAAAGGGCTAGCTGAAGTTTTTCATGGCACGAAGTAAATAACATAATCTAGTAAATAGCCTCTCATTGAGCCTTTATTAGAGGGACTGGTAATTTTTTTCCTCCAGGCAATTGGCAACCCTACTTAAGTGTGAAGCATTAATTTGTCATAATTAGCAATAAGTTGTTCTTTCCTCATTGGGGATCATTTCTCATGGGAAAGTCTGCTTCATCTCTTGATTTCTGTTAAATTATACACCAGCAAAACTACAAAAGCACGAGTGTTTAGATGTCTGTTTAAGGAGAGTTTTTTTGGTCAGAACTCACAGAATTTTCACAAGGAAAAACCATAACTTAATTATTACACAAGTAAGCAAGCATAGATTAAATCTGGTTTTTGCCAGTCTTGTTAGTAATGATAATGGCTGGTTTTAGAACTGCTAAACAAGTAGCCAAGACCATGACTGTAATTTTTTTTAATCATCCAGATTAGGGTTGTCATTTTTTAAAAACAAAAAAGGAGGATGTATTTCCCAATTGACTACTTCAAACAAATGATCACGATGACAAATCTCACTTTAAATACCCCTACTATTTAAGTTGTGAAATTGCTCCTAACTAGAATATTCCTAACCTTCCAACCCAAAAAGAGGAAGTTTTCATCAGTTTTTTTAAAAAAGCCCCAAAGAGGACGGGCACCAAAAAAAGAGGACATCTGGTAACCCTGTTCAAGATACTGTCAGCAAACTTTCCTTTTATTTACATCTCAATAATAATTCTCTGATTATATGTCAGATGTTTATAACAAGGAACAGTTCCGAAGTGTGTTCTCAGCTCAGTCTCCAGATGTACTGTGAACTTGAGGATTTCAATTCAGTTTCCCATTGATCAAGTTCTGTTTTAGGGTCTTTTTTCTTGTCTGTCAGATGCAATAAGCTGTCAAATCACCTCTGCTCAGTTTTTCAATGATGTGTTCTTCTTTGTCACTGAACATGGAAGATACTAGCTAATTTGCCTAAATTAAGGCAGAGATTCTAAAAAGAATGGGGAGTTTCACAGAGGCACCATATTAATTTGTAAGTTCTATACAAACCCTGCACACATTATCTAGGGTTGACTCAGTCACTTCGTTTAGATCATATACTACCTTCTAATTGATACATCCTAACAATCAAGAAGAAGGGCTGTGGTGGCTCAAGTGGTTAAGACGATGAACTGCAAGACTGGAAGGTCGGTAGTTCAGCAGTTCGAGACCCGAGTGCCGCATGATGGCGTGAGCTCCCATCTCTGGTCCTAGCTCTTGCCAACCTCGCAGTTCGAAAGCAAGAAATTCCAAGTAGATGAATAGGTACCACTTCGGTGGGAAGGTAACAGTGTTCCGTGCACCTCGGCGTCTAGTCATGCTGGCCACATGACCACAGAAACGTCTTCGGACTGTGCTGGCTGTTCAGCTTGGAAACGGAGATGAGCACTGCATCCCTAGATTCGGATTCGACTGGCTTTCGAGCAAGGGAAACCTTTACCTAACAATCAGGAAGGATACAGTGGTAGATTTTTCTGCTCTTCGCCTTGCATGTACAGAAGTGTAAATTCTAATCCGTGTCGATTATTGTAAATATGGAAACTGAAGAGATAGTTAATGCGTTGTGCTCAATTATGATCTAGTGAATACAGGAAAATGGTTGACTTTCATAGTAGTTTTTGTTTGGTGTTTAGCTCTCCAGGTTTTAAAGTCAAGGACCATTGGATATATGATTAAAAGAACATTATTTACTGATCACTTCAGGCTCATTTTTCTTGGGTACAATCATCCTAAAACTATGTTCTGCAAGACAGATTGGTGCTGGAAGACATCACTGCATATGAAGAGGGAATAGGTTCTTAACTGTGTTACCGCTGCTGGTTTGTCTTCTTTCACCACAGTGTTCCCCCAGTAATGGCTCTTCCCTTAGGGGAAGTTTTTGTACATAGTTATGTTGACATTCATGTATACCGCCTTGGCTCTTGGGAACATTCACAAGGTGAAAAGAAGGTAATGACAGCAAATAAATGATCTTGTGGTACTAGCATTCATACAGTATATAACTTATTTTGATTTATAACTATCCCTTCCGAACATTTTGGGAAAGAGAACATTACTTTATCTGCCATTCGGACTATATGTACTCATATTGGGAATGTATTGTTTAAAAAACCCCAGCAAATGGAATAAGGTGGCAGTAAGGTGAATTTCTCATTAGATCCTCAGGTTTGGAGGATGTAGTGGGGAGGAGGTAAAATCACTCCTTTCTTCTGTCAGTAAAACTTTAGAAGAAGAAGAAGAGTTTGGATTTATACCCTGCCCTTCACTACCCAAGGGAGTCTCAGAGCGGCTCACAAACGCCCTTCCCTTCCCCTCCCCACAGCAGACACCCTGTGAGGTAGGTGGGGCTGAGAGAGCTCTGACAGCAACTGCTCTTTTTCAAGAACAGCTGTGCCAGAGCTTGTGACTGACCCAAGGTCACATCAGCAGGTGCAAGTGGAGGAGTGGGGAATCAAACTTGGTGCTCCCAGATTAGAGTCCGCGCACTTAACCACTACACCAAATTGGCTCTCAGTTTGGTGTAGCTAACTGATGAATGAGGCAGAAAGGGCGATTTTGTCCTTTTTGCCCTCCCCTCTGCAGCCTCCTTCCTCATGTGTCTGTTAGTCTACAAGGGTTCCACTACCCAGGAATAATTTTTGCTAGGACTGGAAAGGACTGCAGGGTAGCAGGGAATACAAGAAAGATCTGCATCCAACAGTGTATTCTGCTGATGGACTGTGGGATCCAACCCTGCACAGCATTGCATTAGCTAGCAAGATCTAAGATTTCATAACTACCTGGCCAGAGATGACCTCATAATAATTAACATTTTAATAGAAGTTTCCGGGAAAGCATAGAATTTCTTTCTGACACCTCTCTGGGGAAGTGAGAAGGAAATAGGGAAATTCCCCAGAGAATTTCAGGATACTTAGCAGGGATTATAAAGTGAATGGAAAATGTGGGGTCAGGATGTTGTTGTCTAAATGATAAGTGATGGAATCCATAAAAGAAATATTGTGACTTACTATCCCCCCAAGCTTTGCACTTGTTAAAATTGTCTATGGAGCTACCACAAATTAAACCGTGATCAATATTAGTTGTGGTAATCACCCAAAATTCATCTGTTCAGAATAAGCAAGGATTTAGAACTAGTTCCCACATCTGCTGCGCTATATGTAGAAATGCACTTATTATTGATCGATAAAAGTTATATCCCACTTTTCTGACCTGTCAGAGCCACCAGGACTGCTAACAGCTAAAACAAATATGATAAAAATGTCTAAAACCAATTAAAACTAGGACTAAAATAGATATATAAAAGCATAGAAAACAGTAATTAAAACATAACACAGGAAGGAGGGACCACTGGGGGAACAGGAGATGAAAAAAAATCTTTATCCGCTGGAGAAAGACAGTTATTGAAGCTGAGAGAAAAATATCCCTAAAGTAGGAGTTCCACAGTTTTGGTGCAGTGACTGAGAAGGCCCTATCTCCGTTTGCCAGCCACCTAACTTCAGGAGGCAGGGGCACCCAAAGCAGGGCCTCAGAAGATGACGGTAGCAGTCAGGTAGGTTTATATGGGAGTAAGCAGTCCTTAAGGTATGCTGGTCTAGAATTATACAGGACTTTAAAAGTCAACAGCAGCATCTTGAATTGTACTCAGAAATAAATTGGGAGCACATGTAGATGAGTCAAAATTGGATATGTCCCCAGTGAGCCATGACAGATACAAAATGCAGGTAGAACATAAATAATCAAATTATATACATGCATGTGTGTGAACTGGCTTTTAAAAGTGCTTACTGAAATCAGAATTAGTAAACATATTTGTATGAGTGAAGAAAACAACATGGGAGCAACTTGAAGTTACATTGTTCATTTGAGAGCTTGTGGGTAGAGTGTGTAATTCATTTTTCCACAGGGGTTTTGTCTCTAGGAGCTGGAAAACACAGCAGTCTATCAGTTTCAGTGTGCCTTTCATTCTTACTGGAATCACAAATGTGGAAACCAAAAGGGAATGGTGGGGTGAGAACCTGAGGAAATTGCTACTTCCCCCTCGTGGAAATAGAGCAGGAGCCATTCTTGAAGGTGGCCTGACTTTTTTAGGAGCTGCTTTTGATGGGTTTCAGGGGGCTGCAGAATGAAAAGAAGGAGAGAAGGATCCTCCCACATGTAGCACTCTGGTCATGATAGCAGAGACCCAGCCCTCTGATTAAAGAAATAAGTGTGCATTATGCAGTTGGAGCAGAATATAAATAACATAACAAAATGGCACTTCAGAATAACAGACTTTGTCAGTAATTACTGTGATACTTGCAGGCCAGTCCTGTACAGATGTACTTACAAGTGAGTCCTACTAAGTGAGGTTTACATCCAGGTAGGTATACATGGAATTGTCTTCTTACTGTGTATGAGTGTGTTGTTACTTCAGATTTGCTAGGGTTTGTTTGTTTTTCAGTTCAGCAATGCATTATGAAGTTGTTCCTGATATACTGTGCCTACACATAATCCCGTCTTGCCAGAATAGGATAATATGCTTTCTCGTTTTTGCAGATGTCTCAAAGCATGTCTTCAGTGTCACTTAGGCATTCTGAAAAAATAGCCATCAGAGAGTAAGTATTTATTTTGATGAACATTAAGTGAAAGTGTTTTATTCTGTTTAGATTCTTTTTAGTCTTGTGGTGCTTTTTTAAAAAAATTAATCACTATGTATATATTTCATATTATTCTTAACATGTTTGAAAACTTTTCAGTACAGTGATAACATGTTTGAAAACTTTTCCATGCAAAAAATGTAAGTTTGTATGATTTGTTAAGGTAGATTTAAGAGATCTGCCTCTGGCTGGTTGCTTTGTTTTTTAAAAAATATATATCAAGTAGAGGCTACATTGTAAGATTAAAGTGTGTGTTTGAAAATGACTTTCTTGGTGACCTGACCTGGATAGCCCAGGCAAGCCTGATCTCATCAGATCTCAGAAGATAAGCAGGGCTGACCCTGGCAAGTATTTGGAAGGGAGATCTTCAAAGAATACTAGGGCCAGGAGGCAGAGATAGGCTATCAAGCCACTTCTCTTAATGTCCTCCATGCCCCAGTAGGAGTTGCCAGATGCCACCATGACTTCCATGCATGGGCGTACGCATGCACCCACACACATGCAAAAATACCCGAAAGAAAGAAAGAAGTTCCTTGCCTGTAGCTGATTTAAGTATATTTAAAGACATTAATCCATTAAAATTTGCTTGTAAATTGCATATAGCCAAATGCTGAAATTGACATCTGCTATAAGAAAAGCATTTTGAGCATTTAAGCTGTTGATATATCTTGTGAAAATTCCTAATTGGTTTGCTTGCAAACAGAATGGATGTGCTGTAGAGCAGGAGAAGAGGCAACTCAAATGACCATGTGCGCAATACAGATTTTTTTAGTTAGAGGCAGACAGCAGGTTCGCTTAGGCAGAGAATTTATGTGGTGGGATTAATGAGCAGGTCACATGTGTCTGCCTCTAACAGACTGTTTTAAAAGCTTTACTTTATCATTAAATGAAGCAAAATTTGAAATGGGCTTATTCATTGGCAGGGTTCCTTGTTTAATTGTAATTAGTCGGTGTGCGTAGAGAGAGAAAGAGAGTCAGTGATAAATGAAAACTTGAAATTACTTGAACTCTGACTACTCAGAGCTTATCTGTTGCACATACCTTGTTGAACATTCTTTTCAAGATGATTTGAATTTAACATACTCATCTTTGGCCCAAATAAAAGGGGAGGGGGTGTTATGCTCAAAAATGTCCAAGATTGAAGAGAGCTTGCATTTTATCTGTTCACAAACCAACACTTCCCTGTACTCACATTATCTCATCATAGAACTGTTCTCAGTAAGCAGGCAACAAATGAATGAAGAAAGACTCTTCTGATCCACCCTCTCAGGCAGGAAAAAGTGACTGTGGAATAGTAGAAATGACCATCATTCATCATTCATGCTCAACTGTAGCAGTTTGCCGAAAAGCAGCTTGTTTGTTTTCAGTTACTGATTAGGCAGACTCAGAAGGTCCTTAGAACTAAGTTACGAGCCCTTATATGTGTCTGTCCTGACAGTTCACCTTCAGGAGTTTTCATATGGAAACAGTCATAAGAGTTCTGCACCAGTCTTGAACTCAAAATGCAATTCAGTCTGCTACTTTAAGGTCATCATTTGTGATGGCTCACTGAATCAGTTTGTTTTCATGACGTTCATATAAACAGCATTTCTTAGAAGTGCATTTAAGTCTATCTTGATAAAGAATAGCTGTGTAGGTAGCAAATATGTCTCCAGTGTATGCTTAAGAACCACCTTGATTTCCTTCCCAGTTTCTTTTGAATGTATTTAAAGGCTAAGACATGATATGCCTGTATTTTATTGAAGTTTTAACTGTTTTAATTTGCACATATATATTCTGTATATCAGTTATTATCTGATGGAAGCCACCCTGCACCTGCTATGCAGAGAGGGCAGGATATAAATGTAATAAATAAAAAATAACATGCATGAGTTCTGCTACTATGCTATCAACATTCAAATACAAAATGCTACATTAAAATCTTGTCTTTGGAGAGCCAGTTTGGTGGAGTGGTTAAGTGTGCGGTCTCTAATCTGGGAAAATTGGATTTGATTCCCCACTCTTCCACTTGCAGATGCTGGATGACCTTGGGCAAGCCATAGTTCTATCAGAGCTGTCCTTGAAAGAGCAGTTTCTGTCAGAGCTCGCTCAGCCCCACCTACCTCACAGGGTGTCTGTTGTGGGGAGGGGAAGGGAAAGGAGTTTGTAAGCCACTCTGAGACTCCGAGTGAAAGGCGGAGTATAAATCCTATCTCCTCCTCCTCCTCCTCTTCTTCTTCTGCTTCTTCTTCTTTGACTTGACTATTAAAACAGCAGGAAGATATTTTGGCAATATTAAATATGTATATTTTTGTTGCTGTTTGTTCAATTAAAACCTTTTAATTGCTGAACAAATTCGAATCAAATCCATGTGAATCATAGTTTCCTGATTTCTGTTTATGCTGATATTAAATTTGACATGTGAGGCCAAATGGACTTATATTATGGCTCTTTCCCCAAGGGTTCCTGTGATGGACAGGTCCTTAAAGTTACCAGTCCTTTTAAAACCTGGTTGGAATGTTCACTGAGCTGATAACAGCCAATCAGGCTCTTGGAACCTTGAAAGAGCAGGTAGAAGGGGAGAGTGGAAACAAACAGCACTTAAGCAGCCATTTTTCTTCAGACAGGTTTTAGCTGCCAGTGATACAGATCAAGGAATTGTTTGTCTCAGAGTTTGTATTCAAGGAAAGAAGCTGGTAGAGTGTGGTATGCGGGAAAGGCTCACGCTAATTATTTAGTCTTCCAAGGTTGAGGGAAGGTAAAGTGACAAGTTGTGATTTAATTTCAACACACTCGGGTAGCTCTAGTCTGGGATTCATAAGCCATGAGTTCAGTCACTCAGAATTTTTCTCTAAAAACACAGGGTGGCTGTTGTTTGCTCACTGTCCTCAAAATACATAGTTGTATCTGAACCCATTTTATTCTGTGCGGGTTAAGGACCGTGTCATGGTACCTCTCTTTTATTTTGTGTGGTTAGATGTGATGTAGTTTTAAATTTCTTCTTTCTTTCTCTCACTCAAAGTATCTATCGCTGCCACCAGGAATATAATTCCAGTCTTTAATTAACCTTTCCCAGAGTATTGTGCCCAAGCTCTAAGGCTCTGGTCTGAGGTGGTTCTGAGGATGAGACTCTGGGTTAACCATAAACAAGATAAAACTTTATTGGTAAAAGAAGCGTATTGGTTACAAGATGTTTTATTAAGTTGCTCAGTAAAATCTTTTCCTTTTTATTCAGGTCTCAGTCAGCTTTTCCCCCTCACATTCTTATAATACTCTGACAATATTAGATTTTGCCTACTATGCTCCCTTAGATGTATATTTCTTCCTCCTTTAGAATCTTAATGCCTCTCACGGCACTTCTATATGATTCTAAATATGATTCTCAGACTCTGTAGATTGACCATAACTGACAGCTTCTGACTGCTGACTTCAGACTGTACACTCTGCCTTCTCTCTCTCCACACACACACACACACACACACTCACACTTACACTTCCTAGCTCCGCTCACACACTCTCAGTCACCAACCAATCACCTCACTCACTCATATCCCCCTTTCACCCCCTTCTTCTTCTGATACTTACCAACCATTTAAGAAAACACATATAACTTGAAATGATTACAGATCATTTTAATAAAGATTGATTGATTGATAGTTGTATCTGTAACTGTTTCTAATGGCTTGTACCAGCAGAAGCTGTGGCTGAGTTCAGACTGGCAATTTTCCCCGGTAGGGACCCGGGCCAGCAACGATTCAATCCCGGAGTAAATTGGGCATTCACACAGGCACATCTGCCTGGCGTCCCCCACCCATAGCCAACCCATGCTGTTGTGCTTCACTGCCGGATTAAAAAGATACCTCATAAAACTGGTAGCAAATCCAAAAGCCCGCGTGTGTTGCGTGTTTCTTCGCTTCTGGGAAGTCTGAATGGGCAGCTGAAAAGCCGGGAGCAACCCACGTTGGGCAGAAGGCAGCAGCGGTATGATTGGCCGTGCTCCGCTCTACTGCCCAGTGCGGTGCCGGCACTGCGGGGTCCTCCCCCAATCCATACACCCACAGCCGAATTAATGGGGAAACGGCGAATACAGCGCGCCCCTGCTTGCGGCAGTCTGAATGCTCCCACCCGGCTCCGCCCCACATCTTCTGGCAGCAGCCCAGGCTTTCTGAACGGGAAAACCCGGAACAGTTTATTCCGGGGCTTTTTGCTACGACTGGCTACCGGAGCAAACTGCCAGTCTGAACTCAGCCTGTGAGTTACATTTGTAAACCTTTTCAAGTCTTGAAGAAAAAAAAAGTTATTTGTTTTTATTTTAACTCATGTCTCCTGTGTGGTATAAGACAGACAAGGTATTTTTTTCTGAATAATAACAAAAGACAAGAAAGAAGAATACAAGGTCTAGCACACCAAAATTAATTTGACCACTCAGATCAGTTTAAAGTTTAACCACAGATGGGCAAAGGTAGGTAGTGTTACCCAAACAGGATACATGTGTAGGATCCTTGACTTTGGAGTATCCCCCTTGTGTGATGAGTAGGACATATACACCTCTGGGTAATCTGTATTTAGGTTCACTGTCTGATGTATACAAAGGTTCCAACTTTTGCAGTACTTTGTAAACAAGTAGAGGGGCATTTAGCAAAGAACATGCAGGAGAATAGAACAAATTCACCTTTATTGGAAAAAATATAGAAAGTTATGCAATTTACAGTACACACACTTCTTATTAGTAACCAGTACCTATTACCTGGGGCCGCGGTGGCTCAGAGGTTAAGATGCTGAGCTGCAGACCCTAGTGCTGTGTGACGAAGTGAGCTCCCGTCTGGCCCCAGCTCCTGCCAGCCTAGCAGTTTGAAAGCAAGAAATTGCAAGTAGATAAATAGGTACCGCTTTGGTGAGAAGGTAACAGCGTTCTGTGCACTTCAGCATTTACTCATGCCAGCCACATGACCACAGAAACGTCTTCGGACAGCTCTGGCTCTTCATCTTGGAAATGGAGATGAGCATCGCCCCCTAGAATCAGATTTGAGTAGCTTTCTAGCAAGGGAAACCTTTACCTATTATCTACCACCTAAAATACCTAATTTCTAGGAGGTTGATAAGAAGAGAGAAGTCTGAGAAAAGGGAGAAAGAGAAATCTGAGAAAAGGAAGGAAGGCTGATCATGATGGGAGCAGGAGTCCAAGAGAGTTTGATGGAAGGAGATGGAGGACACTTAATACCATCCCAGGCACTGATCAGTATTCAGAGGGTGAAAAAGGGAAAGTAGTTTGGAGACCAAGGCCTGTTCAAAGTCTCCTTTAAGCGTCCTGTGCAGTGTCACAGGGTCAGTGGGTGGGGTGATGCTGCTACAAGTTCACTGGGGTAACCGGCTACTTTTATGGACAGAAAATTTTATTATCTGGGAGCTTTGCCCTCCCCCCGGATTGGACTGCAGGGAAAGTTTGAATTTTACTGGACGAGTTGAAGTTAACTCCTTCCAAATTCAG
This sequence comes from Gekko gecko, assembly GCA_029375565.1. Taxonomy (NCBI): domain Eukaryota; kingdom Metazoa; phylum Chordata; class Lepidosauria; order Squamata; family Gekkonidae; genus Gekko; species Gekko gecko. Next base: position 129,831,002 of record JAPDNY010000009.1, read on the forward strand.
GGGGAAAGGTTTGAGGAATATTACAAGAATTCAGGTGGTCTTGCTCAGTCAGTAGAGATTTCACAAATTGTGTTCAGGAGACAGAAGACCAGGTGGGATTAATGATTCAGTTTGAAATGGTAAGATTGTGACCTGACTGTATGCCTTGCATATTCTTCCATGCATTAACTCAGATCCTAGGCTCCAATACAGAAATGGTTAAAGAGAAACGTGTAAATTGTAACTCTGAAGAAGGAATGAATTGTCAAGATTACCTAGGATCTGTGTTAGTTCAAGTTTGGCAAGTTTTGTCAAGCTCATTCTTGACTTACAGTAGATGTCTTTTTTGCATTTGGGAACACTGATGGGTCATATTTCACTACAGGCATTGAAACTATTGTTCATAGGATTTATAATGACATCTAGAGGATTTTTCCTGTATTTACTGTCTCTATAACATTGGTGCTCCGGGATTGTCATCCATGGGTTTTTGTTCTCTGTTTAGTTATGGTTGGTCTGTCTGAATCTGTTTGTTTATAATTTGTTGCGGGGGGGGGGATTCCCCCTCCTGGCAAGTCTTGCAGGCCTCCCACTTGTTTTCCAGAATAATAACCAAGGCAGTTTGGTGTAGTGGTTAAATGTGTGGACTTTAATCTGGGAGAACCAGGTTTGATTCTCCACTCCTCCAGTTGCAGCTGCTAGATGACCTTGGGCAAGCCATAGTTCTGTCACAGCTGTTCTCTCAAGGACAGTTCTGGAAAGAGCTTTCTCAGCCCCACCTACCTCACAGGGTTTCTGCTGTGGGGAGGGGGAGGGAAAGGAGTTTGTAAGCCGCTCTGAGACTCAAAGTGAAGGGCGGGGTATAAATCCAATCTCTTCTTCTACATCAGAGGAGAATTCAAAGCTTATGACAGCATACCAAAATTCATTTTACTCCTCCATTTAAAACTTAACCACAGCTAAGTTGGGATAATGGTTGCTTGTGTTTTTAAATTATTTAAATATATAGACATAAACATATATAGACATATACAGACATAAACATCAAGTACACACCCCACTCCCCATATAGAAAAACAACCTACAGTATACACATAACAACAAATAAAAGAAAAAAGGGAGGGAAAGAAAAGTAAAAAGCAAGTAAATTGAGGCATTGGTAAAGAGCTCAACATTCAACATAAATACAAAGAGAAAGAATTCTTTTTTCTTTTCCTATAAACATGCATAATTAATGTATAGTTACAACATGATTAAAGTATGTAGAGAGGCTTACTTAACTTTATCCCATAATCTGAGGAAGGGTTTAAACATACTTTGAGTATTGTTCTGAGTTGTGCATGAAATAAAATCGTGCCACTTTTTTAAAAAGTCTACAGTTTTGGCTTTGAATTTGATTACTCTAATTTGACTTGTTAATTTTTCAGCTGTTGCAATCTGACATAACTCAGAATACCATGAGTGTAATGTTAAGAATTTTGCAGCTTTCCAACTTTTAGCAACTGTTCTGTGCGCCACCATTAACATAAACACTATTAGTCCTTTATAAGTCACTTTTTCATTTTGTTTCTCCCATATGATTAATAGGGCCAAGCTAGTGTAACACAGATGGTTTGACATGCAATTTTTGCCATTTCTGCAAAATTTTTCTCCCAGAACTATGACACTACTGGGCATAGATACCACATCTGAATATAATTGCCTTGCAGATTACACTTTCTCCAGTATTTTTTATTATTTGTGTTGGTTATTCTTGAGGGGCGAACTGGGGTGAAATACCACCTGTGTAGTAATTTCAAGGAGTTCTCTTTAAGAGCTATTGGTATAGTTTTACTTGTTTGGGTAAACCATATCTTATTCCAAATATTTTGCTCGATCTTTATTCTGATATCTTTCTCTCTCTCTTTTCAACCCATTTAGTGAGCCTAAATCTGTCTCAATTAAATAAGCGTATATTTTAGAGATTACTCTTTTTAGACTTGTCATATATCACATTAAAATCTGTTCAAATTTCAACAGCTTTCTAGTCATGGTTTGCCTTACCATAGAGTTTACAGTTAGGTAATGCAGTTGATACAGCGAAAACCAATTCAACTCTCCTTGCAGTTTTTCTTTTAATTGTGTCACAGTAAAGGGAGTCCCGTCTACATAAAGATCTCTCATTCTATAAATCTCTTTTTCTTTCCATTTAATATAGCATTCTGGTTTATCCAGACATGAGAAATTGGGATGTAGTATGATAGAAATCAGTGGGGGATATCTCTGGGGTCAGTTTATTTTTCCATTTAACCCAATTTTTAATGTAGTATATAGAAAAGGGTTCTCTACCCATTTAATGTCTCTTACTTTTTTCTCTCCAAAAATGATTTTCTCAATTAAATTCAGATGTTTCCCATCTGCTTCCTTGCTCACTCAAGATTTATGAGATGTTCCATTTAAATATGACACCAAGGCTCTCAATTGGTTTGCCTTGTAATATTTGTTTATATTTGGTTCTTCCCATCCTCCTTGATTCACCCTTTTGTATCATATAGCCTTTATAAATCTTGGTCTTTTATCTTGATGAATAAAATTGGTAAAGATTTTTTGCCAGCTGCCTAGGTCCCTTGATGTAATATATATGGGAAGCGTTTGAAAAAAGTAATTTAATTTTGGGAGTGCCATCATTTTGATAGCGTTGATTCTACCCATGATTGTCAACTGTAACTAGTACCATCTTTTAATATCTCTTCTTATTTGTAGAATAACTGGATGGAAGTTTAGCAGTTGTAATTTATTTAAATTCTTTGGGATAGTAATTCCCCGATGTTTGAATGGTTGCTTGTAAATCCATATCACATTACCCCTATAGTCTCATATTATTTGTGTGCCCATCACACCAAGTCCTCAGGGGAAAGTTCCTGAATTGGGGGCTTGCATCAGGTGTCAGAGAAGCAGAATCCAGTAGCAGAACAGATCTTCAGCATCCAACCCAGAATTTTTTGTGACTCGTAATACAGCTTGTCTGTTTACAGTATAGTGTATAACTGTCTGTTTGTAATAGCTACAACTATACAAGATTCTCTGATAGCCATAAGCAGATCTGTTTAATACTCAGGGCCAGCCCCAGCTTTTTTTGCACACTAGGTGAGGATACCTTCTGGCGGCCCTCCCCCCAACAATTTTCAAACATAAATGCATTTTAGGAAGGGCTTTTTTTTGTTGAGGAAAAAGAGTTCCCTTTTTGTTTTGGGATGCTGGACCACCTCAGCTGGCCTCCAGCTTCTCTCCCCGCCCCCCGCCCCCCCTGCCACATAGGGAGGTTTTATGGGACCGCCCACGGGGTGGGACTCCTGTCCCATAGGGGAGCTGTGCCTGGGTGGGTGGGGTGCTTTCCCTTTGGGGCCAGTGGCCATCCCCACCCCCCCACATCTGACTGATCCCCACATGAGGATCCTGTCTCCTGCAGACCTGGCCAGCCCCACAGCCCAGTGTTGGAGGCAGGGACCGGGGGGACACTGACCACACTGCCACGGGGTGCCTCTCCCGGCAAATGGCACACAGACAGCTGAGCCAGGGTGAGAGCCTCCTGCCCGAGAGGAGGGCACATCTAGTGCAAATATCCCCCCCGCAGCCTCTCCATCAGCCCTCCTCTTGGCCACCAAGATAAGAAACAAATATGGCACAGAAAGGGATGGGCAGGGGTCGGGACTTGGGAATGGAGTCTCTAGCTGCCAAGACCACCCCTGGGTTGACACACTCTGCTTAGCAGATGTAGCAGAAAGCACAGGCACTGCAGGTTCGGTTCTGGGAAGCTGAGGCAGGGGACTGGGGGTGGGTCTTCACCAATGCTCCCTTTAAGCGGAGTTAGTGTGAGCTAGCCTAACTCACAGTTTCTTAATCTCCAGCTCACACATTTTTGTTTTAGTTCAGGAAGGATGGCTCTGGAGCAGACTAATTTATGCAGCAGCCAAATTGCTCACTCGCAACTTTAATGCCAGTAGCTCACAAAGCAGAATCTTTGTTCACAGAGGGAACACTGGTCTTCACTAGGGACAGGAGGGGGGAGGGAAAATGGGGGGGTCCACTCGTGTTGGATTCCTCGGCAGGAAGAGACAGCTATCTTTCAAATTGGGCAGGGTGAGGAGGGAGTGAGCCGCATCTGGCTGTTTCGTGGGTGCTTTGGATGAGGAAAGGAAAGATTGCCGGCTGCACTCCTCTCGCCTGCTCCGGCAGCCTCGGTGGTTGGGCTGGGGAAGGTTAAGGGACTTAATGACATTCCCCATGAGTTTCACTGGGCCCCCCTGCACTCTCCTGAGCTCCGGTTGTGGCTGATCGGTCCCTCCATCTCTCTCTCTCTCCCCTTGAGTCCACTCAGGAGGGAGGGTGACTCGGGAGGAAGGAAAGGGGCTGCTCCAACGCGGCCTAGGCGGAAGGAGGGAGGGCGGTCGTGTCGGGGGAGAGAAAGAGGGGGCAGCTATGGCCAGGGCGTGTGGCGTAAGTCCGCGACACAGGACTTTTGGTGGGGGTGGGGGTGGGGGTGGGGGGGCTTTTGGCGGGGAGGAGGGCGGCACAGTTCAGCGCCCCCATGATGGCCCCACCCTAGGCAAAAGTCTAATTTGCCTAGTGGGTGGGTCTGCCCTGTTAATACTGCACCAAAAGTGGATGAATAAGTCCCTTAAAGCAGTCTCTTTCTGATAGTTTGCTTTTTATCTAGTTTTCAGGTTGGCGATTTGGTTCTCATTATTCTGGATGAACGCCATGACAACTATGTATTATTTACTGTTAGCCCAACTTTGTATTTCTTGCACTCAGAATCTCTCACTGCACTGGACCTCAAACCAGGTGAGTGTGGTAAGTGTCATAAGAGTACAGTGTGTTCTCATGCATTTGTAATACTCTTAAGATAGAATTCTTAATGTCACATAAGATTTTAATTTTAATGATTATGTGTGAGCATGCATATATGTGTAAATCAACACAATCGAGTTATATTTAATTGTAACACCCAGTAACATTCTGTGAATCATTCCAGGTTAGCCTGGAACACAAAAGTGTGGATCCAGAGAGTCACATTGAAGGATGATAACTTCTAGTGCTGTTCGGTGAACACTTATAGAACAACTTAAGTTATTGTTGGATTTGTTTTAATTTGTTGGCTTCTGCTATTTTAAATAGTCTATTTTAAAGTTGATGATCTAAGATCCCTAAAGTCTTGTTTTAGGGGAGAGGCAGTCTGTAAATGCAGTAAATCGTGCGGGGGGGGGTCCTTCCAAGCATAGATAATTACCCCATGCTATCAGCTTTGTGTTCTGTGAAACATGTACTTCCATGTCCTGCAGGATGCATGTTTTCCCTGGCTTGACACTAATCTCAGACTGTATAAGAAAAACTAAAAGAGGCTGTTAACGTGCATAGTCATAGACAATTTTCATACTGCTTTTACAGTATAATTATTGTACAGTAATCATGCCACAAGTAATGGGAAGTTTTCATGTAGCTTCAGGTGCATCTAGAAGACCCTGGGTGCTAGGGAAAGTAATGGAAAAGGAATATTGCCAGGCTAAAAAGGTAAGGAAAATTACCTGAAAATTGATTCAGAGGATTCAATGATCTTTACTCCTGTTGAGTTGTACCTGACTCCTGTTTAAAAGCATGGTGCATGAGTAAGTTATGGCCCCGGCCTTACTTGGGACAATTTTTTGCAGCCACAGGCCCAGTGAGTGGGAGAGAGAATTTCCCCTCGGCCTACAATATTGAAAGTAATAAATTCAAACTTCAGCTTTCAATTCAGCTTTGAATTTGCTCCTCATTCCACTTCCATATATTATAAAATAGTCCAATTTAGCTACCTCTACTGCTATTTATTAATGAAATTGCTCTTGATCAACTTTGAAAATTAAAAGCACTTTGTGATAAATATGGATATTGTTTTATCTCAGGGAAGTTACCTGGGAAATTTATTGAGGTTCTGACTGTAGCCAATTGCCTAATGTTTATCAAGAAGCAAGGCATCACGGAACTATGCTGGTTTCCATCAACTGCTGCTCAAAAAGAGCTGTCTAGTTCCCATCTCTCCCTTTTTAGTGCTTCATTTATTTAGAATTCTCCTCCTTTTAGATGGATTTAGCTGTATGCACCTCCAGAGACCAGTCTTTTTCCTTACATGCATGAATTCACTTGTTAACTCAGAAGAACTGGCCACCAAGAATGTGCAAGGGCATTTGAGTCATAGTCAACTACCATTATTCTGCTAGTGCAAAGTAGTGCTATTGTTAGTGATGGTGTTCTTGTGCATAAATAATCTATATACCAGCTGGAACTGGACTAGAATATTGGCTTCAAACCGTGAACTATCACAAAGCCATCAATATAGCAGCTATGATTTGGAAAGTAGAATTATGTAATCTTTGAAGACTGGTTGTGCTACATTGTTCTAAATAATCCTTTTTGTTTGTTTTTTTGCTCAGGCACAAAACAGATTTAAAGTTCCTCTAGGTACAAAGTTCTACAGAGTAAAAGCAGTGCCATGGAACAAGAAAGTATAACACATGATGGAAACTCAGCTCATCACTATTTTTTCTGGCTTGGCCTTCAGTGCTCATTTATCACTCCAAGTAGCAGGCCATCATCTTTTTATACTGAGGTCACAGGACAATGCTCCCCAATACAGAAGTCCCCCCCTTTTTTAATGTGTTATATTTTAGAAGCAAGAATTTCATCAAAATGTCTGGCCCAGCTGTTCCAGTTTTTTACCCAGATATCCTTAGATGTGTGGACCAAATGAGTTCATTTTTCTGAAAGGGCGAATCCAGTTTTATCATGGCTTATTTACTAGCCATGTTAATTGCCTGTTAAATATACATTAGTTCTTATTAGCTGTTTAAATGTTAGCTACCATTATTACCAGCATTCGTCCTTTTGTGAAATCATTATTAAAGTACTTGCACTCTTTAACAAGTTCTTTATAATAAGTATAAATTCATCAGCTATTTAAAGAGGAGTGTTCATTGCATGCGGATAATCATAATTTTCTTCAACATGAGTTTGCCTCAGTAAATGAAAGGTAACAACTGCAACTTGCTTCACTGCATTAAAAAGCCCTTTAATATAAAAGATACAAAAGAAGAAGAAAAATTATTTGATGGGCTGGTAATGAATCAGTCATATGTAAATCTGCAGTCTTCAGAAGAACTTTTGAATGTTTGATCAAAGATTTTGAAGGGAAGTAGATGTGCTGTTGTATTTAAATGAAGCACCTGGACCTTCCCAAACCACAGAAAATGTCTTGTATTAATCTATTTAGAAAAATCATATTGATGGAATTGTATTTCATGGCCGAGATTCAGGAAAAAAAGAATCCATTGTACATTTACTATAAAAAGGTCATTTAAGTAACAAATTATTGTATTGTAAAAGACATGTAGAATTTTAAAACAATAAAGATTTGAAACTGTAAATGTCTGAATGGTCTGCATGCTTTTTAAACACCAATGTGGTACAGCAGTTCTAGCCAAGACTGTTCCTGTAAATTTAAAATTTAAATGTATAAGAATTTTTATGAATATAAAATGCCTGTATTATTCCAAAAGAAGCAGCATTCTACAATTTTCAGTGTATGGTTGAGGTAATAATTTAAATGACAGTTCATGTTTGCACAGCAAAACATATAAATAAAATGGCTCAAATAAATTGCTTGGGACAAGGCAAAAAAGTGTGTTCTAAGTTTTTTCTGGTCTGGAAACTCTCATTCTAATTGTATCTTGTTACTTTGTGCTATGGAAGAATTGTTATTTTCTGTCTATTTTTATGACTGTATGGTGGAGTTGGAAAGATTTTAAAAGTATCTGCTTCCACAATTGCACTTGTCTTGCTATAAGCACCAGCTAATGTAATAGTTGAACTGCTGGACTTGGCCTGGAAAGTTTGACTTTCTGATTGACTTCAGGTCAGTTATACACTCACTCTAGTGTACTTCACAAGATTTGGGTGGAGGAATCATCCTCATATGCTACTCTGAGCTTTTTGAAGGAAGAGAGGGATCCTTCAGCAACTTTGTAAACAGATACATAATGGGGCAGATGTATTGCCACAATCCAGAAGAACACAGAGATAAAATCAGTACAACTGTAAATGTGAAGCCATGTTTCCAGTAGAGTGACAAGTGCTTAAAGGAAATGAACAAGTATGTTTGGAAGTTCACTATAATGTCTGAACAGGAAGGCTTGTATAGGTGAGAGAATTGGTATCTAAAGCCTTTATATCTCCCCTACATGAAGCCCTGTAAGTGTAAGCACATAACAATGAAAGTGGAAAATTGGAAGCACATGCACATCCAGCTTGGGAGCAATTCTCAAAATGTCTTAAGCCAGTTACTTAGACGTCATGTCCTAAATTTCTCTCTAATGGAACATATGTTCCTATAAACTCTACTGAAATGCCAGCTACTTATGGAACTTTGTTCATTGCTTACACCATCCTCTCAGAACTTTAGGAAGTAACTGTTCAAGTAGTATTAAGTCATATTTTTAGAATAGACATTCAATAATGGCCTTGGTTTTTCAGGAATATTTGTCATCTGTTTCATTTTATAATCTTGGTGTGTATCTAAAATGGAAATTCTGTCAAACAAAACCCTAACATATTCAGTAATGATTCTGAACAGTCATCTGAAAAATATTTAGTTTACATACTTGCTAGATATTGCAATCTGGCTAGCTTATGGAAATATGACTGCTATGTAGTTCCATCTTGTTTCATCAGGCTCCACAACAACAAAACCAGATCTGTATTTTCATAATTTGAATAAACAGTGCACGCACAAGGAGGGAAGATATATTAAATTGCTCAGTAGTTCCTTTCCATTTTGGATGTGTCATTTCTGTGCAGTTTTTATACTTGTTAGTCCCTTGTCTGACAAGTTGGTAACTTTTTTCCTCTTTGGACAAAATTGGTTGCTAATCAGTTTGACTTCATTAGTCTCTTCAAAACAAAATACCAGAAAATAATAAAAGCTCACTGGGTCTCAGTCTAATTTATAGTGTTGTCATGAGATAAAATTGTTGAGATCATCTTCTGGTTTTCCCCTAATTCTCTGGTGGTTTTTCTCAAGTACTTACTGTTATTTTGTTGTTGTTTTGGTTCTTTAAGAAGGAGTGAGGGATTAGAGGTTATCCTATAATATTTCCATGGCTGCACAATAACAAGTGAGCAGCTGGAACGAAGGGAATGCAGCAACACTTGAGGTAAGAGTTCATAACATTTAAATTAAGATAAACATTAAAATTTTATTTTGAAATATCACCTGGTTCTCCGTATGCATTTTACTGATTGCATTATAACAGGCAGTTATTGTGGTAATGTTTTGTTTGTGATTAAGGAAATAACTTCAACACCTATGAGAGGGGCCTTTACTTTTAAGAGCCTGAAAGAGTGGTGCACTGTACCACAATCTTAGAAACTGAGGCTTTGATCATATGCACAATTAGGCCCAGCAGATTTAAAGGGCGCGATCAGACAATAAAATCTGGGAAGTGTCCCGCAGCCATTGGCAACTCGTTCTGCTCTGCTGCAGAAGCAGAGTTAAAAGACACTGGGGGAAATCGGGTAGTAAATGGGTTGCGATAGGCCACAGATGAACTTTCTCCTGTCTGATCGCTCCAGCACGCTCTCATGGTGTCAGGATGGTCTGATCAGGCCATGCCGACCCCAGGCCTTCACACTATGTGCATCATCGCAAAGGTGCGGTTCATCAATTCCTTATTTTAGTGCATAAGAAACAATCAGCACAAAATAAAAATGACTCATCCGCAGTTGCATCTGATCACACACTGATGGGCTGCGCCCGCATCTTCATAGGGAGGTGTGGTCATGCAACTGCGGGTTTGTTTCCTCTGGAGGAAATAGCCTCGCTCCCCCCCCTCCCATTTTTTCTGGTGCGTGTGACCACATCCTGACTTTTAATGCTGAGGTATATATGTGATAGAAGTTTGTGACTATACTGTATTAGATCCTTTATCTGACCAAGCAAGAGGAATCACAATGGGCAGCTCAGTGGTGGGGTGCTCCAAAGCACTACTCCAGCTAACCCATTTAAATTCCCATCCCCAAGATAGGATGGGATGTTTGCTTACAACAGGAACAGAGAGATGGGAGTGGGATGTGCCTGCAGGCTACTGATAGATAGGGCTTTATTCCCTTTACAGTTGTAAACTGATTCCCATGCAGCATTTGGCAATTTGGTGTCTCTACTGTCTGTTGCTTTTTTAGTTTGTTACACTAAATTCTTAAGGCTTTGTGCATTTTACTCGTTGCTAGTTAACAGGGCCAGATATGATGTTTCTAGAGCCTTCTGATTGTTCAGGAGGACTAAGGAGTCCCTTGCTGCTTGGCAATTTTGGTTTCATAGTCATTATTTGCTTTTTGTTGTTGTTTCTAAAAACATGGAGAGGAAAGCAGGGAAGTGTAATATGATGTTCTGGACCGGTATCATGGCCAGAAAGATTGCCTTCCTTCTAGAGTTTCTGAGCAGACTTGTCAAAGGCTGGCCTTGCCCAGATCAGTATCACATCACCTTGTCCTTGCAGTGTAAGCCAATGGATGAAACTGATTTCATCACATTTAGTTCTCTACCCATTCTTCTTCTACCAGGCATTCTTCTCTAAATACTGTTCTACAAAGAAATTAGGGTCTATTTCTTCCAACAGTTCTGTGTGTGGTGGTGTTCCTCTCCTTTTTCTGCTGTGGACAAAATCTTCAATAAAAGGAGGAGGATGTGCCATTTTGAAAAGGAGATGTCTATTTTGTGTATAAATTCTATGCTCTCTCACAAGATCTAGAAGAAATTTACACAAGCAACCTGTATGAATAAGCAAGTAGGGCACATAATCTACCAATGTCATATGAGCAAATGAAAATAATTTACAGATTTTGGTAGCCGGTGGAATCTTCCCACTAACTAAATGCATGTTCTCTAAAGCATCTAAGTTGAAATCAAATGCTTAGAAGCAATTGAATTGTTGGACCTTCAGTCATAGCTGTTGTGAGCGTGTGTGTGGTCCTCTACTAAATCACATATTGTACTTTAAATGCATTAGAAGTCAAATGCTATTTCTTCAGTGTGTGTGTGTGCACACATGCACAAGCATATATCATTTGAGTAATAATTTAAGACATGTACGTAACCTCCACTATGCATAATAAAATTTTGCTGGACAGATAAAACATTGTGCAATGAAAACCGTTGAAATCTGGGTTTCAGTCTACAGGTTGAAGATTCAGCTGTCATGACGACAATGCAGGTTCTGTGTACATGTATGGTATTGTTGAATGCTAGTCTCAAGAACACTTCTCTGCTAGGAATGCAGCAACGTAGAATATATGCCATGATACAGCACTACATATGCAATTCTCATAAGCACTGCTAGACATCCTGTGTCCAAGTGCTGATGTTACCTGTACAGGATATGTTGCCTTCTAACTTTTAAATGTTTTGGCACTGTGAACAGCATACCGTATCAAGCCAAGAACTATATTTCAAACATGTTTGGGTATCAGGCTTCATTAGATGGCTTAATGGTGTGCTTCACACAAGTGAAGTTACTACATTCTTTTGCAACATCAGATTAATGAAAATAAATTGCAGGTAGTAACTAATTATAAGTGCATCCAGTGTAACAAAAATAGTGAGCTATATTAATGACACCAACATGTAATTCTACATTAACTTACTAGTAATATATTTTTCATTTTATTCTTTGCTGTTTTTGTTTACACAGTGAACTATGCTTCACTCATCAGCACCCACCAACACAATAAGTAACATGCCATTTCTGACCAGATTTCTCAAAAATCAAGCATGACTCCTAAGGGCATTTGAGCACATAGTCTTGATATGACATACAGACTCCAAAACACATTTTTATAAAAACCTTGAAACAATTATAGTAGTATCTTTATTCTTTAGTGAACAGAATTCTGGATGTAGCAAAAATGATATTATAGCAAGTTTTCTAAGGTGGTCATCCACTTCATCAGATGCAGCTGATGTTGTGGACTTTAGTTGTGAAGGGTTGTGCTGCAATAAATCTGGGTGCCACAAGAATTTTTGTGTGTGTTTCCTCCCACAGACTCAGGTCCACTGGTGAAATTTGTAATTCATGATTGTATATCCACTGGACTATATGAGCACACGTCAGACAACTGATCCACTTTAGCTTGTACAGGCAATTTTTACTGCCAGTAGCTCTACATCTTCCAGCTTTTCCACCTGAGATTCTTGTAATGAGAAGTGCTAAGGATGGAACCTAAGAATTTCTGCTTGCTCTTGTAAAAATATTACAAGTGCTAAATATATCAATACTAATGATTAGCTAAGGAAGATTATTACCCATTATATCGTAATGCTTTCTTTGTTTAAAAAAAATGAATTACATTGCTAATGTTAGTGCTTTATTTGTACAGGTGATTTCTATTATAAGCCAAAATCAAAGTGCTTGTAGCACTTTAATTTTCTGACTTAGTTGAGCTAGATGACATAGCTATGCTACTATTCTGATACAATTTTATGCTGAGTGCTATTAAGAACACCAAGAGCAATCCTATATAGTTGTACTCAGAATCTACTCAGGTATATTCAGTGGGTCTTATTCCCAGGAAAATATTTTAGGATTGCACTCCCAGTGTTCTGATCTCAGGACATCTGCCTGACTCTGACTCAGTCTGATTGTGTACATCTTCAAAGAAAATTCTGTGCTTCTCCTTTGTATGTGTGTGATGGGAAGAGTGATGGAAGAGTGCACATTTGTTTCCTCTATGTAATTCATACACATAATGTACAGGAACTTTATATAACACTTATTTGTTGGCACACAAATAATATTGGGAAACGTAAACATTTTACAGTAAGAAAAATAGAAAACTACAGTCACTGGTTTGATTTGCAAGAGAGAAGCAGAATCAAAATGGAGGTAATTGAATCAGCCAGCAAGCTTATAAAATTCAGCAGCATTCCTAGTAGGAAAGCTCCATCCTGGTAACAGGGCCAAGGACTCTCGTAATCCGACTTCGCTCCGAAGCAATTCAACTGTCTTGTCACTTAGCCTTTTCATCCATCACTCTCTTGGTCTTTTATAATCTCTGGATTGTGAGTATCAATGGGCCTCTGAAGTAAGAGCTCTTTATTCAGTTGAGGTTCTCTTTCTGTAGTTATCAGGGAAAAAGTCTATTATTTGTCTTTCTCATATCTACTATTTTAGTCCCATTGATAAAAGTTTTCATTCTCTTTTGTTTCTCCTTCCTATCTGTACCTGCTCCTATTTCTGAGGTCAATCCTACCTTGACTTATCATCCAAGAAGTGCCTGTCCTCTCTTCTGTGTCCTGTCTGTAAGGTATCTTTCATTTTTGCCTCTGGCATGTGGCTTTTTTCTTACATTTCTATGATCTTACCTTATAATTACCTTCGGGGGGGGGTTCTTCTGTCAATTTTCTTGTCTTGAAGTGTTGTTTTTTCCACTTTTACAGCAGCTTCCATTGTAAAGCACCTTTCAAATCAACAAGCAGGAGTTTCACTTTTATGACAACTCCACACTGGACAAAGTGAGAACTTCTGGACCATAGATGGTACTCTTCTGGGCTCCTTGCATCTTGTGTTTTAGGCTATACAGAAGTGTGGTGTGCATGGCAATTGTCTTTGTATCCCTATTTCTATCCTATCGAAGCTAAGAAAACTCTTCATCGTAGAGATCTTGTTGAAGGTTTTAGTTGCTGGAGCTACAAACAATGTTCATGGTCATGATAGAGGGCCAAGTCCCCTTCATTCTATGATATCCTTTTTCTTCCTATTCAAATTGCAAGTGCTTGCTGTGATGTTAGCATCTCCTGTGCAGCTTCATAATAGCACCAGGGTTCAGTCTTTTCTATGAGGACTCTGATATACTTTTGCTGTTCACTAATACAAGGTAAATCTGTGTTCAAAGTTAACTCAAAATGGTGAGTAGAGAGTTTAATATGGGGTAACTGAAGTGAATATTTCTTTGTTACTAGATTTATTGAATGCCTTACCCTATTCATCTTCACCACAGCCATATTAGGCTTTGCAGATTGAAGAACAGAGAGTGGGTGGCTTGCTTTGGCAAAGCCAAGGCTTATCAGGCTTTAAAACTAATTTTTGTACCCTTTGATTCTCAAGAACAGCTAGTAGTTGTGTGTCTGTGCATCATACTTCATGACTCACATGAGTAGATACCACAATTCTGTAGTCTTTTCTGGACCTCACCATTTTTAAAAGGATCTTGTCCCTTTGTTGTGAACTTAGTGCAAAATGTCACCTCCTTCTGAATGGAATTCTTGCCTCATTCATAACACAGCTCATTCCCTGAGTACAATATGTCCTTGGGTATTGGATAGGAGGCATAGGCATGAGAGCTCTCCAAAATTCCTCCTGACATTTTGTAAAGCAAAGGTTTAGGCAACCTAAATATAGGTGTTGCTAATCTTCCTTTCTAATACCTTTGTATAGACAATTTGTTCCCTGAACACAATCTTTGTGAATAACGTGAGGTGTAGTCATAAGAGCACTCCAGAATTCATCCAGATATTTTCTAATATGTGTTACTATTCTTCTGCCTCCAGTATCTTTATATATATCTTAAAATGAAGTCAGTACAGCATGGAATACAGAAAGGGAAAATAATACACAGTCTACAAGAGACATATATTATGGCCTTAGCTGAAACTAATTCAGTCTGCTGGGAACTGGGTCCATGATGGGGCACCTACACATTGAGTCCAATATTCTTACCATTAAATTCTAAATAACGAAAATGAGTCACCACACTAGCCAATAAGCCCAAAATACAATTGTGTGACCACACAGATGACCAAATGGTGCTGGAGGTGAGCTTTTGCCACTTCAGGGTAACTGAATCATTCACTACCTTATCAAATGGAAAGAAAGAGTTAATGTATATCAGATGTGGTAAAGTGGTTGCAAATTTCCCCTTTCATTTACACCAGTTCTGTTTTTTTCATGTTATTGATTTCATTGCTGCTATTTATGTTTTTTATGTTATTAATTTAATTTCTGCTATTTATGCTGTTGATCAATGACTGTTCTGTCTTTAGACAAGTTCTTCCTAATTTTGTTTTTCATGTAACAGTCTTCAGCTGTTCTGTAAAGCAGTTTCTAACTGCATGGAGTTAATGTTCTTCAAAGCTACCTGAACAAGGACTATGCCAACTTACGCATTTTATACAGCAGTAGTGATTGCCATATAATTGAGTACCATATATTTCTGCTCTTTGTCATCTTCCCTATTGATTAGTGTCAAGAAATGCCCCCACTGTGAAGTGATAGGAAAGAAAATGAAAAGATCAACAATTTATTATTCTTAGCTTATTTATTGAGTTCCTCCAGCAGTGGCCTGAAAATAAGAGCATGAGAAACAACAACTACAGGTGCGATGCAGCCCAAGTGAAATGCTTTGAAATCTCACTAATTTAGTGGGAAAGGTTTGAACTCTGCTTAACTCCATATGGGACTTCAAAGTGTCGAAAGTTGATTGCAATGTAAAAAGAATTTTCAAATCGGAAAATTATAGGGGAAAGTTCTCAAATGTTTTCTTCATTCATGTGGGGCACAGTGACTTATTTCAGGCCACCAGCAAGCCTCTTTAGAAAAAGGAAAGTAAACTTTGTTAGCACACAAATTTTAATTTTAATGTAGTAATAAATGCTGTATATCTGTCCCATTTTTGAGAAAGGCATTGCTCAAAAATTTCTAATATTGAAATATGGTATTTGTGTAGCATCCAGTAGCCAAAAGGGGTCTTCTTAGTAAAAAGGATCACCCCTCTTTTAAGTGCTTTCTATTTTTGGCAGTACATAGCTAAAATTACTTGCGACAAAATTAGCTTATAGCATGGTTCTGCTTACTGACGAAATGCATTTCCCTAACACGCAACAGCTGTCCAAGTGTCATAATAAAAGCAACTTTATTTCCACTCCATGTTTGTTTTATTGAGTGTTTTATTTTTCTTTGTCAATGGTACCTTGTTCACATTCCATGAACACATGCCTTTTATAGCCAGAGTTCTGATTTTCCAGCTATTTGTCTGAGCCCTTGTAGATAGAGTAGCTTATGCACTGAAGTTTAAAAAAAAAGGTTTCTGCTGTTTCCTGATGTTTCATTCTAAGCAGAGTTACATCTCTCTAAATCCATTGAAGCTGCTGGCTTCCTAAACAATGTTTTAATTGCTGTTTTTTATGTTCTGTATGTATTTTAACTGTGGATTTTAAAATTGTTTTAATGATGTGAGCTTGGAGGAGGTTGATTATAATGATTTTAAAATGTGATTTTATCATGTATGTATTAAATTGTTAGCTGCCTCAGTGGCTCTTGTAAGGGCAGAAGGGCAGGATATAAATTTTATAAATTAAAAAAAAGAGTGTAATTTTATCCTGTAAGTCACATTGCAGTATATCTTCTGTTGCCCAAGTGAGTAACTTGTTGAGTTCCAGTTAGTGGATAACCACAGTGAAAACTGATTTGATTGTTTTGGATCATAGAGTCCATTGTGGAGATTTTCCTCACCAAGTTGGTTCGAAAGACAATTTTCTTCTTCAATGTGTCAAGATTACAGCAACACCGTAATCTGTGGTCAGCACTAATTAACTAGCATCCCATGATATTATTTCTCCACCTCCAATTCCCAGAGCCATTTTACTTGTTCTTTAAATTAGAAGGCAACCAGTGAACGGATAACCATTTGTATGGCTGAAGGAACCAGAAGGGAAAGGGGAGTAAAAGAAAAATCTGTTGCACTATCAGCTCTTGTCAGGTAGGGAGTGAGAATGGAGGGATCCTGTCTAAAAGCCTGGTTTGAGAGTAAGCAGGCTCAAACAGAACATTTTCAAATAGGGTTTGTGCCTCCAGAGGAGTAGGCTGGTAAAAATCCTTTCTCATGAGACTTTGTCTGTTTCCAAGCCTGGCTTTTGGGATAAAGCAGGATAATTTCAGTGAACACTTAAAAGAGGAAACTGTGCTGTTTCAAAGTGTGGTTTTCAGGGATAGCAATCAAAATAACTGGAATTTCCAGAAAGAGCTCACTAAGATTGGGGAAGGGTCAAAGATTCACTTCAGGAATAAAAGTTTGGCTAATAACTGCTTCTGCAATCCTACCTTGTTAACTGAAACATTAAAACTTCGTGAGCCCAGCAAACACTGTGTCTTATACATGTGTATAGGTTTGTCATGGAATTAGGGCTGGATTGAGCCTCAGTCCTCTGTTAAACCTCTGGTACATCTATGATACTTTAATTTCTATAGCAGTTAGTCTCTATGGTTGAATCTATGGTTCTGTTTCCCAGGGGGCTTCAGAACTCTGCAAAGTGCTGTGGTCTTCGGGTACAGATAACTCTGTACATGTCTTTTGCCTTATATAACGTTTGCTTTTTGGAATGTTTATATGTTATCAAATTCTAAATGAAGTACCTGAAGCTAGCTTCCTGGCACTCCCTTAGGTTGCGGTCATGCCAGAAAAAATGGGGGGGGAGTGAGGGTATTTCCTCCAGAGGAATTTGACCCGCAGTTGCACGATCACACCTCCCTTTGAAACTACGTGTGCTGTCCGTCAGTGTGTGACCAGACACAACTGCTGGTGAGTCGTGGGGGTGTGTGTGTTCCTTTTTTCCCCATGTGCTTAAATGAGGGATTGATTAATTGCACCTCCGCACCGAGGGCTCCCTATGGAGTTTGCGATGATGCACATACTGTGAAGGGGGTGGGGAACAATGGCAGGGCCTGATCAGACCATCTTGACATAATGAGAGTGCGCTGGAGCAATCAGGCATGGGAAAGTCCATCCGTGGCCCATCACAACCTGTTTACTACTGGATTTTCCCTGGTGTCTTTTAACTCCACTTCTGCAGTGGAGCAGAACAGGTTGCCAACAGCTGTGGGATGCTTCCCAGATGTTGTTGTCTGATTGCATCCTTTGAATCTGCCCGGCATTCGCACCCATGTTGGGTCTAATTGTGTGTGTGATTGCAGCCTCAGTCAACCTTGACTCTCTGAGTCAACCTAACTTAACCCAGGTTTTCTCGACTTACCTGACTCCAGAGATAGAAAGGGGCTGAGCTTTGTTGTATATGTCAAATGCTCATCACAAACTTGACTGATAGTTACAGTAACTTCTGAATTTATTCCTGCTCCGTCTTGTTCTGGCCAACCACCCTTCCGGTATGGATCTTGACAGAGCAACCAAGGATATCCTTTATAGAACTTCAATTGCACTATTTGTGCATTGGGGCTGTTTTGAAATATTCTATGTTGAATATTGAAATGCTACAAAAGTGTGTTCTGACTTAAGACTGTGCAATGGAATAAACTGAGTTTTGGTTTAGAACATCTCTCTCTCTCTCTCTCTCTCTCTCTCTCTCTCTCTCTCTCTCTCTCTCTCTCTCTCTCTCTCTCTCTCTCTCTCTCTCTCTCTCTCTCTGCAATTGGGAAGTCAGCTTTGCTCCCTCCCCAAATTGAACACAATGGGAATTCGAGTGTGTGAAAAGTTTCCTGCACCCCTCATTTCCCCAACAAGGTTCAAGCCTCTTTATTAAACAACCTTGTTCCATCTTTATGAAAGTTACTGTTTTTTCCCTGTTTACTATAAGTTGCATCTGAAATTACTGCTTTCAGAAGCCATTTGGGGTCTGTTGGTCAGGTGGAGGTTGGGGTGGAGACCACTGGTCAAACTGCCCAGCACCCTACCTCATTTTTAAATGGAATTTAAAACTCTGATGGTTGCAAGACTCATTTGATCCAGCATTCAAGTCACTTGGCCTCTGTACACATTTCCAAATCCTCATACTTGTTGGGTGACAATGCAGGGACTTTGAATCAGACTTCAGTGGGAGTTCTGTGCCTCCCAGAGTCATGTTAGCCTTTTTGTTCTTTTCACTTGGGGATGTGGGCAGAGGCAGCCACTGCCTTTCCCTCTGCGCTATTTTCTCCTTTTCAAAGTGCCCCACAGAGTTTTTATTGGCTTTGTATGTGCAGCCACATAAGTAATGGGATTTTTATAGCAGAACTGATTGCAACTCCACGGGGTACTTCAAGCAGGAGAAAAGAGCATGGAGGGAAGGCAGCAGCCACTTTTGTCTGCACACTTGGTGTAATGTACTCAGACATAATGCAATCAGCCATAATGCAATCAGACCTGACCACATGCAAGGCAAGGAAGCCATGCAGTCAGGCAAGAACGTCCGAGCTTCATTCACCTGAACAAAGGACTCAGCGGATCCTAACCTGCTCCAATCAGAGGGTTAGGCTCCCGGCCGAGAACCTATGGAACTCTCGGCCACTGTAAATAGCCAATGTCTTGAGTGCGGTGTGTTTTGGGTGTGGGGTTTTCAGGGGATATAAATCAGCCTGTGAGCCAGGTAAACTTGTCTTGTTCTTGAACTAATAAAGTATGTGAGAGCTGAAATCACTCATCAGTCTCAGTACTTTTCACCTGGTCACAAAGAAAAAAAGGCTCAGGTCAGTCTGGGAAGCCCAAATTCCATTGGACATCTGATTTAGTGTTCTCTTATCAGCCAACAAAGTCAACAACTTTGTATTGTACAAAGTTTTCCTAAGTCCACCATTCAAATAATAAAGGCAATTTGAAGTCAGCAAAGCATCCTATAGATATTCTTAGTTTCTCGATGGTACCTAACACCAAAAGCTTTATCGTATACCTCGCCACAGCTGAGTCCAGGTTGTTGGGAAAACTGTGGGTTGGTTAGAACTTATATCCACTCTTGTTTGACCTGCCCAGTGTTGGTACTTTTTTGGCAAGCAATTCTGGAGACAGTTACAACAATGATGGGGATGACACTAGAATTCACTCTGGAATACCTCCTATTAGGAGCAAATTGGAATAAAGACCAGACTCAATCAATAACTATCGTTATTGGTTAGCTAAACTTTTATCATCTACTAAACTCTCCATAGCTTCTTGTTGGAAAATCTCCACTGCCCCAACTCTACAGATATTGCATACAAGATTATGGAATCATTATGTCTTAGCTGGACTTACTTTTAATTTGAATCAGATGACATCAACTAGAGCCCTCTTTGAGTTTAAGAAAATTTGGTCACCAATCTTATCTTTCTAATCAGAAGGAAATCCCAAAGAAATTATATCATTGTTATGTTTAGTACACTGTATAGTTGAATGATATATTTAAAAATTATATTTACCATTCTTCTATCCTTATTTTTGTAAGATCTGTATAAACCCTTCAATGATTTATGAGGTATTGATATTTCTTTCTATTTTTGTCTGTTATTTTTCTGTAGTAAATATTAAAAAAAGAAGATATTCTATGGGATACAGAGACCTTAATACCATGTCCAGAAAGATGCATTTTCTCCACTCCCACCTTTTTAAAAATTTGTTTTGCTTTTAACACCCAGTCTGATGAAGAGTTCTGGAGAATTCAAAAGCTTGCACACTGTTTTGTACATTTTTTGTTGCTTGTATAATAAAAGGTGTTATAAGATTTATGTTTTGGAGTTTGATTTGTACCTACAACCTCTTTCTGTTTTGAGAATACCTGAATTCAGCTGATAAAGAGATGAATTTGTTGACTGGAGAGAAATGAACCTAAGATATGATTTTGTTTATGGGTTTCCCCATACCACAACGCAATGCTATTTTATTTGCCTCCTACTGACTTCTTATTTTGTGTACCCAGTAAAACTGAGCTCCAGCATTGTTAATACAAGGAGTACCATGTTTTTCCACTGCACTGTAATACAGACTTGGGTCCTCTACTTTATAACTTTTCCATATCCATAAGAAATTGTTACATGTGAGAAAATATTTCCCCATTGAATTCAATTTAACTACCACAGTTTGTTTTATATAGACACTACTGAAAATTCTTTGCACCACTCCTCCCACCTTCTAATTGGGATACGAGGACTTAGATCTCCATTCAAACTCGTATCCAATGAAGGGAGGTTTGACTCTTGAAAGCTCATACCCTTGAATCTAGATGTTCACAAACAAGATGATAGAAAATCAAACCTACCTTGTTCTCAATGACAATTTTCTATCAAATGAGTCTCCCAAGAGATTACACAAGTGATTGGTTTATAATTTAAAATGGATACTATTTCAAGTGATCTTGATGTGCACTGATGTCCATTTGTTGGTTAGTCATTACATAAGGTCTAAGCTTCCTCTTTCCACAATCAAACCCATCAAACTTGATTTCCCATTTTTTTTCTTTAAAAGCATAAATTTAAATACCAGAAAGGCAATACTAACTCTCTTAGTTACCAAGAGAGAAGCCACATGTAAGACTGGAATCTGTAATTTATCTCCAAGAAACAGCCCATATAAATTAGGTTTGCAGTACCAAGGGTTGGAGGCAGACTTTATCTCATGCCATTTCACCAGTTGAGTTTGAGTTGGGTCCAGGCACAATGGAAAGGTGGCTGACTGTTTCCTCTTCTGGTGGTGTGCACGATTTACATTGGGAGTAATGCAGTTATGGTGGATCTGATGAAAACTATTAATCGACCTCACGGCTAATGTAAGTCAACCCTAGACATTTCACAGCTTTTCAACTGAGCTATCTGATGTCTCTCTGTTTTGTTGGGGGGGGGGCAGCAGCAGAAATGTAACTCATATGTAATCCAAAAGCCCCTAAACATTTTATAACATTGGATTAGATCCTATGAACTGTAAATGGAGATGTCTAGGGAACTCACCTCTCCTTTTTTGTCCTAATCTACCTGTGCCTGCCTTGCACCTCTAAATCTGTGATGACGTTTGGGCAGGCCACGCAGGTTCCTTCTCTTGTTGCATCTGCCTTATCCTGTACCTATCTTCCTTTCATAATCTCTCATCCTTGAACCCCAATTGCAGCCTTCAAAGGACAGGTTTTTGCCTTTTGACCTTATAGCCCTCCTTTCTTTATGGTTTTCTCTGCAAAGAGTGGTATCCCCAAAGTATTCTTATGAGTACATACCCAAACCCCTGTCCCTAACCTTGTTGCAACTCACTGCCTGATGTTAGCCCTGACGCCATTATGGGGCTTTGCTATGGACTGTTTGCTGTTGCCACATGGTCTGTCTAGACTGTAAAATGGATGCCAAGGTAGAAGCCCATAGAGAAAGGAAAAAGCTGTCTTTTTACTCTGAGGGACTCCATTACATACCTGCTGCATGTCACATACACGGATTAAGGGCCATACAGCAGACAAAGGACTTTTCCTCTGCCAGTGCATGAAGGGATTACCAAGTCAAGCATTCAAATTGTTAACGACCCTTCCTGATGCTAATCAGGAACAATCAGGGAAGTCTCCCACCTTTTGTTTACCTGGCCAGCAAGTCCTATAATCCATTCAACTAGACACCCAACACCTGGCTTCTATTGTTAAATCCAGACCCTGCCTCTCTGGAAGCCCATTGGTCAAACCTAAGGTCTGCCTCTACTGACATCACACACCCCTGGGACTCATCATTGGTCCAGGAAATCTTTTGTTCTCACCTGAGACCAGCCCCCAGGGCCACCCATTGGGCTGCATTGTCTTACAGTGGGTATATCCCAGCACACAGATGGCCTCAGACCGTGTGTGTGTCTCTGCCATGAGCCAAAATGGCAGCCCACCCCTGAACCCTCTGGGTTTAGGCCACAATCCTTCTTCATGGACTTCTGCACATCTGACAGGTAGTATCACCTCTCCATAAGCCATCAATCCCCTCTGCTTTCTTAGTTCTATTTTCTCTGTGTGAATGCTTGAATACTGTTTGTGTGTTTTTGAATGGATAGATAAGGATTATATTCAGTAAAATAATATTTTATTAATTATACCTGGTCTCGGTGTCTTTTACTGGGAACCATTACAAAGCAGCAGCATTCTCTGTATATACAGGCGAGAATCCAATAATAATAATAATAATAAACCAATTGCTATATTTAAAATAGAGCAATTTGGCTAACACTGATCCTAACAAGACTCTTTGGTTGCAGGCATAACATCTTTCTAATGCTAAATTAGATGCCCTTTTAAAATCACAATTCGGAAGGCAGTAATACTTCAAAGGTAAATCAGACATATTCTTATGATCTCTTAAGTTGCAATAATTGGCCAGTGCATTCAAGGAACAAAGAGGCACAACAGCACTGAAGCAACACCCAGATTGGCCACAAGGGCTGCTTCAGGTATGATGGATGGGATATATCATATGAAGAACTTTAAAATCTGTGTCATCATGAGTAGCCACTTCAAAGGCTGTCATTTGCACATTTTTTCCCACATACCTGACTTGCATAGCACTACTTCACTGCTCATTTCTTCCTAGTCATGTCTATTTTCTGCCCATTTTTCTTTTTCCTTTCTCCCCTCTGATTTCTTAACACATATTAGCTTCTTTTCATCTTAAGTCATAGCATCTCCAGATGCATCAGAAGGACTAATATGCTGTCTGCTTCCCAGAGATAGGGGGACCATGAAAGTACACAAAACTAACAGGGTTGCATCATTCTTTCTGTTTAGAAGACTCCTCCTTTCCACATCCCTTTGTAATGAGTGATTTGTACCTCTCCATTCCAGACAGTTACTAAATCTAAGAATAGTAGGAGAAAGGTCCAACTAGCCTCTTAGCGATAATGATTTTGAAAGGCTGTTACCCCAAGGGGGAAGACTGGGCTGTGAAAATAGCCCAGAAGCAAGTCAAGTCAGAGCTGATCAGTGACGAAGTTAACAATGGACCTGGGCCCATCTGTTGCCACCTTGCACTCTCCCCCAACCAGCCCTGTGCACAGGATCCCCTCTGCTTAGACCAAGTCAGCACGGGAGGTAACTGGTGAATCTAGTTCATTGTCATCACTGCTGGCCAAATCCAAGCTGAGCAGCCTCTGTGGCACTGCCAACAGCACTGCAAGTCAGCTTAACTTGCTCCTGACTGCTAGTGGTCCTCCAGGGCAGCAACATAAGAACATATGAGCAGCCAATGTTGGATCAGGCCAAATGGCCCATCCAGTCCAACACTCTTGTCACACAGTGGCCAAAAATACCAAGTGCCATCAGGAGGTCCAGCAGTGGGGCCAGGACACTAGAAGCCCTCCCACTGAGCAAAGAAACCTCCAGGAACTTTCTTGGTAAGTTGAAAAAGCCAGTCTGCTCCTGGTAATGCAGGTAGAAATGGTGTGATTAGGCAGATTTGTTATGAGTGTTCAGTTGTTAAGGGTGTATTTTGCAATAAGCAAAGGCTTTTACTGTAATTATGAAACAGCAGATTATTGACAGAGTCCGCTATAAACATCACCAAGACCACAAGAAGGCTTTTGAT
This sequence comes from Gekko gecko, assembly GCA_029375565.1. Classification (NCBI taxonomy): domain Eukaryota; kingdom Metazoa; phylum Chordata; class Lepidosauria; order Squamata; family Gekkonidae; genus Gekko; species Gekko gecko. The sequence continues at coordinate 129,855,307 of JAPDNY010000009.1, forward strand.
CAGTCAGCATAGGCTATATCATTCCTATCAATGTCTTTGGAAAAGTGGCATTAGTATTCCTACCACCTGCACTCCTATAAATCAGAAGTCACCTAAGTTACATGCAAGGCCAGTTCCAAGTTTTGGGGGACCTGGGCAGAGAATGACCACTATTAAGCGCCTCTTCTTGCCTGCCTACCCAGAAGTCCCTACATACTTGTACATCATTCTCCTACCCACTGGCAAGGTCTCCCACCACCTGCAGTAACAGCTGCCCTTGCTAGCTGCACATCCTTTCCCTGATGATGCTGGGTGCACCAGCCAGGAGTGCCAGAGACACCATGAATGCTGATGCTTTCATACCATCCACATGCCCTTCTGCAGCAGTACTGGGCAGCATATGCAGCTGGGAGCTCAGATGACAAAGCACCAGCAGGCACTGAAAATGCTGTACCAACAACTAAAGGACTGTGAAGGGTTACTTCTACACAGAGCCAGAGAGCCTTGAGTGACAGGCTGCTCTAAGCAATCTGATTGGTTAGCATCAGCTGAGCAAAGAAAGTCTTGGGAGAGGTGGATGCTGAGGAGAAGTCAGCCAGATTCCTGCCTTAACTAAGAAGAGACATGTACTGAGACCATCTGTGAATAGCCCTGAAAGAAAAAGGGTTTAGTGCTGACAGAGTCAGATTTCAACCATGACTAAACACAGTCTAAATTCAACGGTAGCTGAGAGCAGTTTGAACACAGACAGAGAACTGGGGGAAAGTTTGGCAAGCAAGTTTGGATAGTAGAGAAGACTCCCATTCAGGCCAAAGGAAAGAAGATAGATCTTCTAGAGAGAAGATTTCCTACCCACTCAAACAGGGAGAGTGATCTCTGAGGAGTACAGAACTCCCTGATCTGGTGTGATTACAAACTGTCCATAGAGACCTTAAAAGTCAGTGAACAACTCAAGAGAGTACTGGTGTTCCAAGAGAAGGGGGTTTGGGTACTGGGAAGAGGGAAGAGGGAACCAGCCGTCTGGGCACCAAAAGTGTCAGTGATTACTCAAATACTGTGAACTAGAGTGTTTGGGAAAACACTGGAACAAAAGCCTCTCAACATAAAGACTTAAAGTAACTGTGAATAACTTAGGAACCTCTCACTAGCCTAATATATAAGATCAAAAGTCTGTGCTTGTACTAGTTTCAGTAATTTCAACCCCTGATTTCACCTGACCTTTCCCTTTGATGTTAAATAAATAAATAAATAAATAAATAATAAAACATTTTGTTATTTTTGAATATTAAAAGCTTCTCTAGTGCCATTTTCAAGGGTTTAAGTTAAAGGGTGATCCTATCCCTTCCCTCAGATTCCTGGGCTGAGCAAATAGTCAAAATATATCTTAATGTCAGGATGGGGCAGCCAAAGTTTCTTCAGGGGAGAAGAAAACACATTACCAGGGCTGCTCAGTCAGTGAAAGGCCAGAGAAATGGAGGGAAAATCTAGCATCTGAGGGAGGGAAGTGGAAGGGTCCCTCATAGCAGGCACCAGAGTAGATGGGTGAGTAGGGGGTCAGCAGCAGTGGGCCCTCCCAGAAATCATGGGCCTGGCAACTGCTCCAGGGTATGCTGATGCCAGCTCTGGTTACATACCATGTACTACAAATGTTCAACCCATGGCCAGGTCAACACAATATTGCATGATCTTGCTTCCATTAAGTTGCCCACACACACACACACACACACACACACTCATTAAATATAGCCAAACACCCTGAACACTTAAATAACGGCTGCCTATTTCTGCACAACTGCCATCATGCAAGTATGCCATGTAATGTCAGGAATCTGTTATTCTACAAGAAATCTAGTCTTTCTGACTGCTGAGGGGAAAGAAAATATTTGGAAATGTATAGGCAGTGTCCAGTTGCAGAATCAGAAATAATGGGGCTAGAATGGACTGGTTTCTAGTTCGTAGTTATGGTGTTTGGTAGTGTCTACAATTTACTTATGTCTCCACTGTACAGTTGCCAGGTAAAGACTTTGGGAGTAGTCCAGTAACTTTTAAGAGTTGTATAAAGTGAAAACCACCAAGTTTGTATGACTGTATTCAAAGGATTTCATCCAGAGGACAGGAAACAAAGAGCAGCCATTTTTACAGACCTATCCAACAATATTGCAAAAGTGAATTTAAGTTACATAAAGTGGAATGTTTAATGAGTCCTAAACATGCGCCAGCTGCAGAGAGGTGCATGAGCATAAGTAGTTTGCAGATCCAAGGGCAACCAGAACCACTCACCCCAGCTGCTGCCACACAGATAGACCTCCACACACTATGAGACCACCGTGGAAATGAATGACCTATATCTCTTGACCAGCCAGCCCTCGATACAGGTACTATACCTCCCTAACCTGGCCACAGCCCTGAAGATCCAGGTCCAGGTCCAGATCGAGGGGTCCCCCTGCGCAATGGAAATGGACTACAGTTCAGCGACATCAATCAAATCAGTGGAAATGCTGGACAGACTTTGCCCGAATGGGGGGCCATGCCTGCACCCAGCACCCTTGAGCCTAGTGGACTTCCAAAGGAACCAGATTCTGATTCGGGGTGTGAGGACTTTCTGGGTGAAGTATCGGGGGTTCGAGGGCTCACTGGACTTGATAGTGATTGAAGGCAACTTAGTCTCTTAGGGCAGGCATGGTTCATGCCGCTGGGTATCACCATTGGGGAGGTGAGCTGAGGGATTTTGCCAAGGTTTGTGGGGAATTCCTCAAGGTCCTTGATGGGGCTCTGAGTTGCTATAAGGGGCCCCTGGTTTCACTTCAGCCAGACCCCCCAGGTGGGCCCCATCCGCATGAGGTTCCACCACTCCCCGATAGCATTGCAGCCAAAAATAGACGTGGAACTAGACCGCTTGGTGGCGCAAGGGGTACTAGAACCCGTCTCGCACACGCTGTGGGAGATGCCTATAGTGACCCCCGTAAAGCCCAATGGCAACATTCACATCTGTGCAGACTATAAATGCACTTTGAACAAGGCCCTCCACAACCACTCCTACCCGGTCCTGGTCATGAGTCATGTGTTAGCATCCTTAGCTGGGGCCAAGATCTTTGGATCTTGCACAAGCATACCAACAACTGCTCATAGATGAGGCCACGGCAGCTGCTCAGACCATCATGACGCACGGGGGGGGGCGTTCAAAGTCACACGGCTGTAGTTCGGGATTAGTGTGGCCCCAGGAATATTCCAACAGCTAATGGACTCTCTGTTAAAAGGGATCCCTGGAGTGACACCTTTCTTCGATGACATCCTCATTGCTGCGGCCACTCCAGATGACTTCGCCTCCTATCTCCACACTGTCCTACACTGCTTCGACTCAGCAGGCCTGAAGGTCAAGAGAGAGAAGTGCCTTCATGGGGTCCCAGAGGTGGGTTTCTCAGGGTTCCAGGTCAATGCGTTGGGCCTCCATCTGGCGAGGGACAAAGTCAAGGCAATCATGGAGGCCCCCGTGCCCAACAACAAGGCAAAACTTGAGGCATTTTTAGGGCTTCTGAACTTCTACCATGCCTTTCTCCCCCACAAGTTTCTCCCCTGCACAGGTTGTTAGACAAGTCAGCGAAGTGGTCCTGGGGCCCCCGGGAGGTGGCAGCATTCAGGGCTGTAAAGGCCCTCCTGGTTTCAAATGAGGTGCTGGCTCATTTTAACAAGTCCCTGCTGGTGGTCCTCACGTGTGATACCTCCCCTTACAGCATGGGTGTGGTCTTGGGTCACATTCTCCCTGACAGTCGAGAGGTCCTGGTGGCCTACTATTCCCAGACCTTGTCGGCCGCCGACTGGAATTACACCCAGATCAACCAGGAGTGCTTGGCGATTGTGGCTGGGGTAAAAAATTTTCATAACTTTGTGTATGGGTGCCCCTTCACGATTGTTATGGGCCATAAGCTGCTTCTCAGCCTCTTTGCAGTGGACAAGCAGACCCCCCAGGTGCTCTCTCCTTGGGTCCTCCACTGGTCCCTCTTCCTGGCGGGTTACACCTACCACCTGGAACATCGCCCAGGCAAGGCTATGGGTCATGCCAACACCCTCAGCTGCCTGCCACTTCCAGCCATGGAGTCTGATCCCACAGATCCACCCCTAAAGGCCACTGACATTGCCTGCCTTTTGGCCTATGACCCCGTTCTTTCCCAGGTCTTGGACTGGGTAGTGAGGGGGTGGCTCATGGCCTTGGCGGGCCCAGAGTTTATGGCTTTCACCACTTGCAGAGACAAACTGTCAGCTCTTTAAGGGGTGTCTCCTGTGGGGGGGAAGGGTGGTTGTTCCCAGCACCCTGCGGGAGCAGGTCATTAACACACTCCACGAGGCCCACCTGGGAATCATCCAAATGAAGGTGATGGCCCGGAGCTACGTATGGTGGGTGGGGATTGATGCGGAGATTGAGTCATGGGTGCAGGGGTGCCAGACATGCCAGGCAGTTCACCCGAATCCACCAAGCACACCCACCCAGCCGTGGGAGTCCACACATAATCCATAGTCCCGCCTCCGCATAGGCTTTGCTGGGCCATTCAAAGGACTGATTTTCTTGGTCACCGTGGACTCCTACTCCAAATGGTTGGAGGTCAGTCCGGTAACCACCACATGAATAAAGGCTGTCACCCGGATGCTGCACCAGATATTTGCAACTCATGGATTGCCGAACACCATCATCTCTGATAACGGGCAGCATTTACATCGGCGGAGTTCCAGGACTTTCTGCAGTGGAACTTCATCTGCCACATGAGGTCAGCACCTTTCCACCCCGCGACCAATGGGCAAGTGGAGCAAATAGTGTGCACCGTGAAAGAAGCCCTCAGCAGGATCTCAGATGGAGACTGGGAGTTGCGTCTCGCACACTTCCTCCTGACCAATGTTCCCTCTAAGCTGTGGAGTCCTGTGAGGAAAAATTCTACTTTGTGAGTTGCCAGTATTAAAGTTGTGAGCAAGCAATTTGGCTACTGCATAAATTAGTTTGCTCCGGATCCATCCCTCCTGAGCTAAGACAAAAACGTGTGAGCCGGAGTCTAAAAAATTGTGAGCTAGCTCACACTAACTCAGCTTGGAGGGAACATTGCTCCTGACCCAGTGGATGACACCAAACCCCATCAGTGGTCACTGCCCCGCGGAACTCTTGATGGGTCGCTGCCCCACCATCCTGCTGGACTGGCTACATCTAGACCAGACACCGGAGTCCAGGAAGATGAGGCAACAATGGGAAGCTCCCGGGGGGTTCTTCCCAGAAGACCCATCTACATAAAGAACTTTGGGAAGGGACCTCCATGGCTGGCAGGAAGAGTCATACGGGTTACCGGCCCCATGTCATACGAAGTTTCTACGCAGAACGGTCAAGTTCTAAGGAAACACATTGACCTACTCTGGAGGCAACAACTCCTGGTAGCAGAGGAGCAACCCCCACGGCTCGTGGGACCTGAGCCCCTCAAACCTGAGTCAAGCACCCAGACTGCACCTAACCCCAAGGAGGTGCCAACGGTAGAACCGATGCCTGCAACACTGGGACCAGTGGAACAGCTACCGCCCCCACAGCAACAAGAACCAGCCAGCCAAGCAGAAGCAGTTGCAAGTGACCTGATACCCGCACTCTGGTGTTCCCTGTGAGAGCACAGGTCACCGGCCTATTTGCAGGACTATGTCACACAGGTTGGGTCGGAACTATGAGGGGAGGGGGGTTATGTATGCAGACCGCCACCAGGAGTCTGTGGCTAAAGTAATGAGCTTGGGTCCCAAACACAAAGGGACCTCAGATCCTAGAACACCTAGTGTCCATCAATAGGCCATCTGGCGGGAAATTCAAACCCTCCAATGGTACCATGGGTGTACTGGGTGGGGTGTATATAGTTGGCCCTTGTAGGGGCAGTTTTTCAGTCTTGTGTGTGAAGTACAATAAATGTGTCTGAACGCATGTCGTCATCTGAGTCTCCATGTGGTGAATCCAGTACTTTACACCATGCTTTCTAGAATTTCCCTGTTACTGCATCTCTGCAAGCTTACAGGAGCTCTCTCAGGGTTTGTTCCTTGCACCCTATTCTCTAATCTCCAATGTGTTAGATTCCAGCCTGCATGTTTTGCTGTGTAGCAATTCAGTCAGTCATTGTAGTAATGAACAGAACATACACATGTATGAAACTGCCTTACATTGAGTCACACCATTGATCCATTTAGCTAAGCATTGTCCCCTCTACTTAGTTAGAAGGAGCTCCACATGGTCCCAGGAAGACGTCTTTCCCAGCCTTGCTACCTGAGATCTTCCAGCTGGAGATGCTGGGGACTGAACTTTGGCTCTTTAGCAGGAAGAACACAGGCTCTCTCACTGATCTATGCCCCTGCCCCAAAAGGGCTTTTCATGAACTTTTCATGAACTGCAGATAATGTATTTGTATCCAATACAATTAGAAATAGTATCTAGCCAATGTGTTAAAACTTTGCTTCATTTATTCTGAGCACTTATCTTGAGCTTTCATGATAGCAGAATTTTGATTTGGGTGAAAACCTATCATGCCCATAAATAAAAAACAGGCTTTTGTTGTTCAGTCGCACAGTCGAGTCCGACTCTTCGCGACCCCATGGACCAGTTTACGCCAGGCCCTCCTGTCTTCCGCTGTCCGCTGAAGTTTGCTCAATTTCATGTTCGTTGCATCGATGACACTGTCTAACCATCTCATCCTTTGCCGTCCCCTTCTTCTTTGACCTTTAATCTTTCCCAGCATCAGGGTCTTCTCCAGTGAATGCTCCCTTCTCATTTGGTGGCCAAAGTATTTGAGCTTCAGCTTCAGGATCTGGCCTTCCAGGAAGCAATCAGGGTTGAAAACAGGCTAGTAGTACCTAAAAAATGAAGAATATTACTGTGCCATGAGCCTTATTAGGCTACAGCCTGCTCCTTCTGCATCATGGGCATATTTAATTTGAATGATGAAATGAAACCACACTTTCTGTCTCTCAACTTGATTTTATATTTTATGCATGTCATGATAACAGAGGGGAATTAATCTATAGGGGCACATAAAATCCATACATTCCAATGAATCAAAGAGATATAAAGTGAGGGATTAAGGGTTTTTTAAAAGCCCATGGAGTCTATTAATAATATTAGCAATTTATCTGACTAATAGCAATATTTATGCCTAATCTTCACAAGTAAGCTGTTACATTTGATTTGTGAACTGACTTTTTTTCTGATTAAATAGCCAAGACGACTCAAAAGTAAAAACTAAATGAATTTGGAATTGTTCCAAAAGTGATCTTACTTTTGTAAGGTCATCTCTTAGGCATAATACAGTCTGTGTGACTAGTATCTGCAGCAAGATCATTGTCCAGGTATACATGTGGTTACTTCCCCACCTAGAATACTCATTTTTTCCACTTAAGATTATTTTGTGTTGTTTTGTTTTAAATCAGGTTTCTAAATTTGCCACATTTCCATGTAAAGAGTAGTAGCTGCTTCTTAAAACAGGAACATTTGTGGTTAAGAAAATCTGCAGAAGCTCTTGCTTGCTTCAAAAGTAACAAGGCTTCCTATCTGTTTAACCCATCCCGCAATGGCCTCCCAAGATCCCCCTAATGGATTTTTCAAGAACACTATCACCTTGCTGTTTAAACAAAAACCCCATTCACTTCTGTAATCATAACATGATCCTTTACAACAATAGAAGGGGAGATGGTCATTATTTATTTAAAGTTTCAAGCATAAAGCTTCTGAATACAAGAACTATTCTTATTCAGCTTCTACATTTCTGATGTTAAAAATTCATAGACACTAAATTACACAGACACTTGGGCTTGACAGAGCTATAGAAATGTGAAAAGTTATCACTGTTTTCAACTCATTTTCTTGAGAGCCCTCTTGGAAATATGGAAGCCCCACCTAATGCTGTAGTCCCAGTTTGCAGAGAATATGTCTCAGGATCTAGATCTTAGGAACTTTTACAGGGTATCTTTTCTAACAGTATGGCAGGATCCACAAGTTATTGGCTATTATGCTATTGTAATCAATCACCTAGATTCTCCCCAGAAAACTAGGAGGTAAATTATTCAATAACACAGTCACCAGTGATGAGAAGATCCCAGCCTTTTCTGAAGCACAGTTGTTGTTCAGTCGCACAGTCGAGTCCGACTCTTCATGACCCCATGGACCACATCACGCCAGGCCCTCCTGTCTTCCATCGTGCTCTGGAGTTTGCTTAATTTCATGTTCATTGCCTCAATAACACTATCTAACCATCTCATCCTTTGCCGTCCCCTTCTTCTTTGACCTTGAATCTTTTCCAGCATCAGGGTCTTCTCCAGTGAGTGCTCCCTTCTCATTTGGTAGCCAAAGTATTTGAGCTTCAGCTTCAGTATCAGGCCTTCCAGGGAACAGACAGGGTTGATTTCTTTTAGGATTGACTGATTTGATCTCCTTGAAGTCCAGGGGACTCTCAAGAGTCTTCTCCAGCATCATAACTCAAAAGAATCTATTCTTCTGCGCTCGGCCTTCCTAATAGTCCAACTCTTGCAGCCATACAGTACTACTGGGAATACTGTTGCTTTGACCATACAGACTTTTGTTGGCAGGGTGATGTCTCTACTTTTTAATATGCTGTCTAGGTTTGCCATTGCTTTCCTCCCAAGGAGCAGGTGTCTTTTAATTTCATGGCTGCAGTCACCGTCTGCAGGGATCTTGGATCCCAGGAATGTGAAGTCTGTCACTGCTTCCATGACTTCCCCTTCTATTAGCTAAGGAGTGATGGGGCCAGATACCATGATCTTCGTTTTTTTGATGTTGAGCTTCAAGCCAACCTTGCACTCTCCTCTTTTACTTTGAACAAGAGACTCTTTAAGTCCTCTTCACTTTCTGCCACTAGAGTGGTATCGTCTGCATATCTGAAGTTGTTGTTGTTTTTCCCAGCAATCTTAATTCCGGCTTCTGAATCATACAGGCTGGCATTTCACATGATGTACTCTGCATATAAATTAAGTAAGTAAGGGGACAATATACATCCTTGTCATACTCCTTTTCCTATGCTAAACCAATCAGTTGTTCCATATACTGTTCTAACTGTCACTTCTTGACCCTTATACAGGTTTCTCAATAGATATGTGAGGTGGTCTGGTACTCCCATCTCTTTAAGAACCTGCCATAGTTTGTTGTGATCCACACAATCAAAGACTTTAGCGTAGTCAATGAAGTAGAAGTAGATCTTTTTCTAGTACTCTCTTGCTTTCTCCATAATCCAGCGAATGTTGGCAATTTGATCTCTAGTTCCTCTACCTCTTTGAAACCCAGCTTGTACTTCTGGCAGTTCTCTATCTACATACTGCTGAAAGCCTAGCTTGTAGGATCGTTAGCATGACCTTGCTAGCATGTGAAATGAGTGCAATTGTGCAATAGTTTGAACATTCCTTGGCATTGCCCTTCTTTGGGATTGGAATGTATACTAACCTTTTCCAATCCTGTGGCCACTGTTGTGTTTTCCAAATTTGCTGGCATATGGAGAGCAGCACTTTAACAGCATCATCTTTTAAGACTTGGAATAGCTCAGCTGGGATACCATCACCTCCACTAGCTTTGTTGTTAGTAATGCTTTATAAGGCCCATTTGACTTTGCATTCCAGGATGTCTGGCTTGAAGTCAGTGATAACAAGGTCATTGAGGTCATTCTTATATAGTTCTTCTGTGTATTCTTGCCATCTTTTCCTAATCTCTTCTGTTTCTGTTAGGTTCCTACCATTTTTGTCCTTTATCATAGCCAGCTTTGCATGGAACGATCCCTTGATTTCTCCAATTTTCTTGAAGAGATCTCTAGTCCTTCCCATTCTATTGTTTTCCTCTATTACTTTGCATTGTTCCTTCAAGAAAGCCTCCTTATCTCTCCTTGCTATTCTCTGGAAATCTGCATTCAGTTGGGTAAATCTTTCCTTTCCACCTTTGCCTTTCACTTTCCTTCTTTCCTCTGCTATTTGTAAAGCCTTATCAGACAGCTACTTTGCTTCCTTGTGTTTCTTTTTCTTTGGGATGGTGGTGATTGCTGCCTCCTGTACAATGTCACAAACCTCCATCCATAGTTCTTCAGGCACTCTATCTATCAAATCTAGTCCCTTAAACCTATTCTTCACCTCCACTGTATATTCATCAGGGATGTGATCTAGGTCAAATCTGAATGCTCTAGTGGTTTTCCCAACTTTCTTCAGTTTGAATTTTGCAATGAGTAGCTCAGGATCTGAGCCACAGTCAGCTTCAGGGCTTGTTTTTACTGACTGGATAGAGCTTCTCCATCTTTGACTGCAGATTATATAACCAATCTAATTTCAGTTTGTCCATCTGGTGATGTCCATGTGTAGAGTCACCTCTTAGGTTGTTGGAAGAGTGTGTTTGCTATGACCAGCGTGTTCTCTTGACAAAACTCTGTTAGCCTTTGCCCTGCTTCTCATCAAATATTGCACAGTAACATGATGTAATTTTTGAGTTTCCATTTGAATAGGAAGGTTCAACACTGAAAGATACCCCTTCGAAAAGGCTTCAGCTGAAAATGTATTGATTCAGTTGTGTTTATTAGTAAGCCTATATTTAGGTCTCCATTTAGCTAAATTTGTATAATCCAGTAGTGAACAAGACAAGCTTTACAACTGTGATATACAATCTTAGTGCTATTGAGGTTCTTTTTTGGACACACATCATTCCTGTTTTCAGCTAAGACAGCCAAAGATAATCTTGAAACAGCTGGACCAATTGCTTGTCAGATTTCAACTGCAGGCAGCTTGTGGGAGTCTTGTTTTATGACTAAGCCAGCATTTGTATGATCTAATCAGGGGCATTTTAAGCGCTGAACATCAGAATCTGTCCACTGCTTCCAAGTGAATCAGGCAATTAGTCCATGTAGCCAAACATTGTTCACCAAAAAAAAAGTTCTCCAACAGCTAAGGTGGACAACTTTCTTGGTGTGCATTCTGTTAATTTCAAATGTCACAAATTCAGTCCCTTTCACCCTTTCATAGGAATATTTGGTGAGAACATCTGAGAATGTTTTTTTTACAAACAAGTTATGTTTTCATTTTATCTGCACACAGGGGGCCAGAAGCTCACCATTTACCCGAGACCCATAAACGAAGCTCATGACAATGGTTGTTTCATTGCTGATGGCTCACTGCTTTGTGCTGTCCTTTCGTGTTAACTTCAGGCCCAAACCTGTGGAAATAAAGAGGATTTCTGCTATTTTTTCATTCATTCAGTTGCCCTTTTCTAGGGTTGCCACCTACCCAGTTTCAGTGTACATTTTCTACTTTTGCTGTGGCCCCCTGTGGTTAAGTGAGTGGATTCTAATCTGGGAGAACCAGGTTTGATTCCCCACTCCTCCACTTGAAGCTGCTGGATGACCTTGGGCAAGCCATAGTTCTGTCAGAGTTGTTCTTGAAAGAGCTCTCTCAACTCCACCTACCTCACAGGGTGTCTGTTGTGGGAAGGAGAAGGGAAAGGAATTTGTAAGCTGCTCTGAGACTCCAAGTGAAGGGTGGCATATAAATCTAATCTCTTTCTCTTCCTCTTCTTCTTCATCCAAGCAGCAGGAGGGAAATGTGGAAAGGAAAGTGTTGCATGAATTGCAACATCGCTCTTGCAAAACATGGAAATGATGGCAGAGCCACACTGTGAATGCAGATGAAATGCCCCAAATTTTTATGGTTTTTAAAATAAAGATTTGAGGAATTTCTTGAGCATTGCATTGTAGCCATGCCATCACTTCCTCACAGGCAGAAGGAGAGTTGGGTTTTGTACCCTGTTTTTCTTTACCTTAAGGAGTCTCAAAGCAGCTTCTTCCCTTCCTCTCCCCAGAACAAGCACCTTGTGAAGTCAGTGGGGCTGAGAGAGTTTTGAGAGAACTGTGACTGGCCCATGGTCCCTCTCCTGGTCCAGGACTTCTTTGGTGCATGCACTTCATCCTCATGCAGGGCACATTATGGGTGGGGCCTCTATCATTTGAGGAAAAGCAATGATAGAGCATCCTCCTGCAACGTGCCCTGTGCGATGACGTCTGAGTGACATCATCATGCCAGGCACGTTGGTGTGAATGTGGCACTTTGGGGTGGGGTTCCCCCTGCCAGCCACATCTGGGCCGGCAGACTGGGGCCCTGAAAGTGGGCAAATCCCCACCCCCAGTGAGAAAATGGCAACCCTACTTCATGTGGAAGAGTAGAGAATCAAACCTGGTTCTCCATATTAGAGTCTGCTGTTCTTAACCACTACACCAATGCTATTTTTCAAGAGTTCCACCCCTCAAAAGCTCCTGCCATTTCTAGGAGCTAAGATAGCAAACCCACTCCACTCTCTCTGTGCCTAATGGGTGGTCTTCTCCTTTTTGCTGCTCCCATCAATATAGTGGTCCAAATGTGGGTAGGTGGGGATCAAGCATAATGTTTTATGTACTTGAAAGAAGGGTCTTCTTGCTCCCTGCCAGTTGCACCCCATACACATAATCTCACAAGTCATGGAAGAAAAATATCTATTGTTTCTGAAATGACAAGTTTATCATGGTGAAAATGTTCCTAAGCACTGGTCTGATAGAGTATATCCTTGCCCCACCTCTTATATGTTTGAACAGTGTAGGTAGACCACTTGGTAGGTAAACCAAGCCTACAAATGGCAGTAATTAGCTGGTTCTAATCTGCCACATCCTCAGTGCTGGTTTGGCTCTGAGGAGGGCTGGAGAGGGAGCCAGTAACAGTAGTGGTAAGGAGAAACTGGAGCTGGAACAGATGCCACTTTAATTTTGATGCTGAATATGTTCCATGCAATATCATAGTGGGCATGAGGCTGCACAATAGGTCATGCATCTCCTAGAAGAGAAGAGGGTGGTGGTGGTGGTTTGCTTTGACAAAGTAGAAGGGGATAGATCACCCACTCCCTGAGCACTGCAGAGCTGTTCTGAAATGCTTTAAGTTTTGTACAAGTTGCCATTTTTACTAGCTTCACCCACTGAGCCATCTTTTTCTCAATGGTAGCTGGCAAGGCTCTTATTAAAAAACGTAATTGCTTCCAGAAACTTAGTCTGCTCTCCCCAACCCTAGAAGAGCTGGGAAAAGACTGCAAAAATATCTGCTCTTGGCTAGGCTAGGCTTTCATTTCTAAGCTTTTCCCCTTTGTGTGTGTATAATGTTGTTATGTATTGTACAAATTTCAACTTTTTGTAAATAGAATAATATAAAAGCATATTCTTATTTACATCTCTATAAACTGTGAAACCAGTTATGAGATGGTTAATAACCCTTGTCCTTTTTTATTTTCAGTGATATGAGCACACAATAAATCAAGATATGTTTATTTCTCTGCTCAGTATAACAAGCAACTATATTTATTTCTTAAGATATTTCTCTGTGCTGCTTACTTGATAGCTTCATTTCTGGTGCTCTTCCTAATCCATGTTCTATTTGTAGGATAGAATAAAATTTGGTAATAAGTTGGGGTAGGGTTGCTGGCCCCCCAGTGGAGGCAAGGGTACTCTGCTGCCAGGCTCCACCCCCACCACTGCTCAGTTGGCCAGTGGGGGGTCTTACTAGGAGAAAGAGGAAGTCCCATGCCATATATCCAGTGTTATACAGAAAGTTACTTCATCACTCCAGCAACATTCAGGTGACCCTCTGGTATTTGGGCAAAAGCTCTATGGTAGAAGCTGTTTTTATCATAAAGTTTTTGCCCAAATACCAGAGCACTGCCTGGACACCACAGTGTAATGTGCAATGTTCCTGTGCGATACCGGCAACATGGCCTGGGCCTTCCTCTTTCTCCTGGTGAGTACCCCCCCATCACCTGCCGGTTGCCAGTAGGGACCTGACAACCCTAGTCAGAGGTGGGGAGGTATCTTGGAATATTTTACATTATCCAGAAGCAGATATCATTAAACAAAAGTCTGGTAACCCCTGCTTCATATATTTACTTGCTTGTCAAGAAACCCTTTGCATCTGGCCTGTACATTGTTACATATATTGGGACACATTCTAGATTTCCTGCTTTATTTATGAAAGGCACTGATAAGTCTTGCCATCACCAACTGTGACAGAAGGAGAAACCCCATATGATGCTGGGTATCTGTGTTGTAAAATTACCAGATGTATGATTAAGTTACCAAAAGTAATGGTGATGTGTGTAATATGGATAGGGTTTATGGTGCCAGCGAAGGTTGAAATCTAACTCTTCTTCCTCCATGTTGTTTTCCCAGTTGAAAAGACCCCTTCCCATTTATTTTAAGCCCCAGGAAGAACCGGTGTGTGTGTGTGTGTGTGTGTGCAAATATCCACAGTATACTTGTCTTAAACCCAGGGGAATAGATTTCCAGAGGGGGAGGGAGTATTAACACCCCCTTCCCTGTACTGCGGCTCCAGTCCCTAATCCCCATTCTGCTCTTTGCAGATCAAATACAAATCTGGCAGTCCAAACATGGATCCACAGTAACATGTGCAGTTCAGTCCTGAAGACACCCATCACTAGAAGGCATCCATCATTCTCTTGTGAGATGGGAAATTGGTGAGCAAGCTGTCATTTGAGGAAGCTTATCTGCCAATACTGATCTTTTCATTGAGGAACTGCAGGTAAACTCCTAATGAACTCATGGGTTCCTCAGAAGACTATTTGAAAAACCTTGCACTGTATTTGACAGTATGTGGTGGTTGTAATGCAATAGTATTTTTATTTGTCAATCTTTGATAGATACTATGCATGATAAAAACCATGAAACTCATTGAGCGACCAGCCTGTCAGCCTAACCTTCCTCACACCATTGTTGTGCACATAAAGTGGAGGAGGGGAGCACCATGTATGCTGCCCTGAGTTCCTTGGAGAAACTGTAAATTAATGACAGTCTGCCACTGAGAGTTTATAAAATTCCCAATTTCAAGCTTGCCAAAATCAAAGCAATCACAAGATTGTTAGTGTATACACAGTTGAATTCGGAGGTAAAAAAAATCATATTCCAATGCAAATTTGAATTTAATTTTCAATTTTTTTTATTCAAAATCTTTGTGGCAAAAAAATGGGGGAAATGGCTGTGTTTTAAATATGTGTGAATTTTCATCTCTAGTGGATCTAAATTAAACTGCTGTTTGGCTTTGCTACATCCCTTGAGGGAGCTGCTGAGGTAGAAGAATATCAGCAGCTCTCATAGGGCATGTGGAGTTCCAAACACTGGTCGCACCTGTTGTAGCAGTTCAACCAAATCAGGATTTTCTTTTGCACTTCAAGCAGATCAAAATTGCAAAGCTGCCTTCTTTCATCATGGCCTTTTGGCTTTCCAATACAAGAAAAAGTGGCAAATGAAGGCGCAAACCCTTTTGACCCAGAAAATGCCATGAGGTAAAAGCAATACACCAAACAGCTATAAAAGACTCACACCAAAGCAGATGTTTTCCTCTCCATTAATTTTCTTTCTTTAGAAACAACACCGTCCCAGCAGAACTACCAGTATCCCATAGATCCCTCTGTGGGAAGTTAATAGTCCTTCAAAGGTAAAACAGCACTATTTTGACATGTCTTGATAAATTGTCTGGGGCTTTATTCTAAGTGCCAAATTCACAAAATGACAAGTGTTACATAACTCAGCAAGTCAGCTGCAGGATTCCTGCCATTTGAATATATTATTTGTTTGCCTTGAATGCATGAAATAAGAGCACAAATCACATCTTTGCTATACAGAAAATAAATAGAACAATCTTTCCCTTCACATGCAATAGTTGACCCAACATGCCATGGTCTGATGCACCTTATTATGTAAAATACATTCCATGGCTGTGATTTTGGAACCACAGGTCTGAATGGGAAAAGTATCAGATGGTTGTAGAAAGACTTACAACTAAAAATGTCTGGAAAAAAGTCAAAATCTGTTATGTTTTTAAAACATTTTTATCCCATCACTTCACAAAAATATCCATGAAGCTAGCTTTATAGATCACAGCATCTGTCTGCTAGACTTTCATTGTTTTGCAGCTAACTTCAGAGAACTGAATATATATTGGTCTACCTTCTTTTGACAGGAAGTGGTTGTATGTTTTTAGTTACATCAGGCCAAAGAAGCCATTTAGAAATGTAGACTTAAAATATCGTCCAAAAAAAGTACTTGGCAGAACTTCTGGGTTTTCAAATCCTCTTCAGTGTTTATGTTCAGACTTGAATTACACATTATGTGTAACCTGTGATTGCTGTTGGGACTTGTGGACATGGGGTGGATGTGAGTTCCTACAGAAATGCCATTCTGAAGCACCATAGGGACTTGATTCAAATCGGGAGCACGGCACAGACAGAAGAGAGGCTTCAGCCTCCCTGTGCACTACTTTTCTAACCTGAAACAGCCAAGGGACGAGTGGTATTTACCCCCTCAGAGGCTGTCCCCCAAGGGGCAAGTAATGCTCCTTAAAGCCCTTTTGGAATTTTCCTCTTTCCCCTGCACGATGGCCCCAATCTAGATTGAAGGATTTCTAGTCCACTGGGTCCTACTTCAGCAACAAGGCCAGGTAATCCAGAATGTCCAAATTCAAGCAGACATTTGGATGAGGACAATTTTGGAACCATTGCTAATTTCAGTATGAAAGCTCTAATTTGACACAAGCTTTTATGGGAGCTAGTTCTGAATCCTTCCCACCAGCTTTTAAAACTTTTCCTTTCAGATTTTCTTAGACTAATTACAGGTTCAATCCAGCACACTGTAGTTGTATCACCCCAAAAAAGTATAACATAGCCCTGCCCTAGTTATGTACATGCACTGGCTACGCCATTTTTATATGGGCAAGGCGCGGCCAATAAATGTCTCTTATGTATCCATCCAAGTCACCCTTTCTGCTTGGTTCAGGAACAGGAACTCAGGCTCCTTGATCCAAGTGGAAGAGGAAAGAAGTAGATGAGCATATGAAAAATAGAATTTTGTTACACTCTAAAGCCATACCCTGTTGAACTGTTTGAGCAGAACCCCAAAATGTTGTTCATTTATTCATTTAATGTATGCACTGCCTTAACATTGTATCTTTGAAATAAATATTTTCTACTTGGGGGGGGGGGAGGAATCCTTGGTGTACCTTTAGGCAGCCCTGATCTGGATGGCCCAGGCTAGCCTAGTCTCATCAGACCTTGGAAGCTATGTGGGGTTGGCCCTGGTTAGTATTTGAATGGGAGACCACGAAGGAATGCCAGGGTCCCAGCACAAAGGCAGGTGGCAAATCACCCCTGAATGTCTCTTGTCCTGAAACCCCATGGGGTTGCCCTAGGTGAGCTGCAACATGACAGCACTCTCCACCATCACCTTTGGGCAAGAGTTATCTTCTCCATTTTATTCCTATGGCTCAGTAATGTGAGATCCTAAGCAGTTCTGCTTTATAGATTTCATAGCATGTAAACAACAATTTAACTACTGGAACTGAATAGTCTAACTAAGCTATGCATATGGTAGGCATTAAAGGGGTTTGACCATTTCTCCACCATTGTGGTTTCAGGGTCATGCTGTTTATGTGTGAGATAGAATGGGAGAGCTCATATCCATATAAACAATGTTTCATATGCAAATGAAGCTCTGCATTCAATTGAGGTTTTGCGTGAAATAGGATGAAAGACAAACCACTGAGGAAATGCAGTTAAGTGTCTTCTACTGGCTGCTTTTCCAGTTGAGCACCTAGTTCCAATCTGGATATCAAATGCCAGATGTGGAGTGGCTTATATTAAGTTGCTATCCTGTTCATTGCTGGCACCATGCTAAGTGCTAGACTGCCAAAGCATCTCTCTTACTTGTATTGATTCTACCAGATTTCCTGGGCAGCATAAAACCTAATAAATATATGCACTTAAAAAAAAAGGTCCACTAACATCAGTCCAGCAAATACTTCACCCCTGTTGGAAATGGGTTGTATTTAGCAAAGTATTCCTGCCCCCACTCCACACACTGCTGACAATACTCCAAGCACATAATTAATTATGATGTTCGTAGGTTAGACAGATGAAGCACCATAGTTAAACCAAATGATCTGAAGAATATATCTGGGATGGGACAATAACTATTTAAACAGAACATAACTTACAGAATGTACATGCAGTTAGAAGTTATGGCCCTAGACTTACCTGGGGCCACTTTTGTGGCCACTGGGTGAGGAGCAAGCTGCAGCAAGGAGCCAGGTGGGCTGGCTCAAGCAGCAGCCCAGATCAGCCAATCAGGTTCCTGGGGTCAGCTGGGGGAGGCAGAGCATCCAGGAGGACCTAGAAAGCAGGCTCTTCTCTCTGGTCTGACCTGTCCCTCTTTACCCAGGTCTGCTGCCAGGGCCCACTCCAGGTAATCACAGTTCAAACTTTAACGATCTTGTTCTTTAAAACAATTATAGTAGTTAATCCAAACTGGAGAAGTAACCACATTTGAATAGACTGAAGGAAAATTTGTTATTCCTCCACATTTAGAGGTCGTGTTGATGGAGTTTCAGTTCAACAGGGACAGTGGGAGTCAGCACATAAAGAAGGCATGCATCATGAATCTGGCCACCAAAGAAAATTGAACTGTTTAGTTGCTGTGCTCAGTGCTATTTTCAGGGAATGTGTTATGGATGCCATAGTAGCACAGGGCATCATTTCCCTGCCTGTACTGAGTGCTCGTGGACAAACTCTGCCCCAGATGACCTGCATCGGGCGTTACAGGCTGTTGCTGGATGGCTCAGACTGAGTCGGTTGAAACTAAACCCAGCAAAGACAGGTCCTGGGCCTGAGTTGGATTGGTTCAGGGCTGGGGCTCCCTCTCCTGACCTTCGACAGGGTGCCGCTGGTGCCAGCGTCGGAGGTTAGGAGTTTGGGGGTGCTCCTGGACTCCACTCTAATGATGAAGGCCCAGGTAGCAGCCACTGTCAAGTTGGCCTTTTACCATCTCCAGCTGGCTCAGCAGTTGGTCCCCTTCCTTGACCGCGATGACCTGACCACTGTGATCCATGCGACGGTCACCTTGAGGCTAGACTACTGTAATGCTCTCTACTTAGGGCTGCCTCTGTCACAAATCCAGAAGATGCAGCTGGTGCAGAATGCTGCAGCCAGGTTGCTGATGGGTCTCTCTAGGAGGGATCACATTCAGCCTATGCTGAAAGCACTGCACTGGCTGCCAATAGCGTACCGGATTCACTTCAAAGTGCTGGTTGTGACCTTTAAAGCCCTGTATGGCCAGGGTCTGGCCTATCTGAGGGACCGCCTTTCCCCATATGTTCCCCCAAGGGCACTTCGGTCGGGGAGCCAACACCTCCTGGAAATTCCAGGCCCCAGGGACGTGAAATTTGCTGCCACTAGAGCCAGGGCTTTTTTGGTGGCGGCTCCTACCTCGTGGAAGGAGCTCCCAGAGGAGATCTGGGCCCTGCGGGACCTTGCTTAGTTCCACAGGGCCTGTAAGATGGAGCTCTTCCGCCAGGCCTCTGATTAGGAGCCGCCGCCATCACTACTTCATTATTGTTAGACCTGTGCCATCGCACCACTGCCATCTTTGGTGCAGGGCGGCCCTAGAAGGAGCAGGGATGACAATCTACTGTTTGGCTGCCAGGGATTACAATCTGCCCCATCTTGTTTTAATATGTTTGTTTTAACAATCTTGAATGTTGGTCTAGATGTGCACAAACCAGTTTATATTTCAGGGATTCTGTGGTTTGACATTAGTCCTCTTTGGCTTGCACTGATGCTGATATAGGAGTCTATGGAACTGGTTGGGAACAAGACAGTGACATCAAACTCACAGGGAAACTTCTGTGTCCCCCCCCCCCGCCGCCCTGCTTTGAAGTTTGGTAAACATCTTGATTGAGCTGAGACAGTCTGTCTGGAAATGTATCCATTCACAAACTTCTACCAACCTCCATGAACAGGTTCAAAGTTCATGGAAAATTCGTGCTGATTGACCTGTCATGAACTTCACAAACCACAAACCAGTCAAAATTCATCATGAACTTTAGTTTGTGAGCCAGTTCATGCACATCACTAGTTAGGAGTGTCAGTTAAGAACTGATAGTTGACTAGGAAGGAAGGTTAAGGAAGTGAGAGAATCAAGAAGGATCCCCATTCAAGCCTGAGGGAAATAGCTCCTAGAAAAGGAGGGTGATCCCTGTTCAGTCTGAAGAAGAGGATCAAGAAGGATCCTGAGTAGGGAAGTCCCTAACTTGCTGGAGGCAAATACCTTCTAAAAGATATGGGTGATTCCTAGCCTGTAGATAAGGAAGGATATTGGAATTTGTTTGAATGTTCCTGTCATTTGATTTCAGTTACAGGTTGATGACACACACATCCAGAAATATTGGAAATTGTACACCAGATTACAACAGAATTTTGTGTGAGTGCAGCTACCATGTGAAGAGATCCATGGCCTGCTTTATAAATTTACATCATACCACACACCGTATGAGATAACATCTGGTCAGAATTGATATATAGTGGTTTCTAGAGGTGTGGGTTTGGGTTTTTTGTAAAAGTGTATATTATTGAACACTGAGGAAGGGCCTTGAGGCCGAAATGTATATGGTCTTGTGTTGATCATTTGACATGTTCGTCAACTGTGTTTGGAAAATATTATAGCTTATATAAAGCTTGCTCTGATTTGTACTGCAGCCTGACATTCAGGCCCTATGTTTTTAATTTTACTATTCTGTACACTACAAAATAAATATTGATTTTTATTATATTTTATCTGTAGTAGCTTGACCCTTGTAGCATCTTCAGTATATTCCAAGATGAGACCTGATTCCAAACTGACCATCTCCCTATAAAGTCAAATAAAACAGTTTGGCATTATTATTTATTATATCTGAACTAACATCAGCCTCTGCTGTGCCATTTTCTCTAGACTGGGTCACATATATCTAAATACATTCAAGTTACTGGGAGGGACAGCCGCAGGGTGGTGGAGAAGGAAAAGGGAAAAGGGGGTTGCTCAGCCAAGAAGAAGAAGATACAGGAAATTCCATGGTGGGTTTTTTGGTATGCCTCAATGAATCAGGAAGGCTTTGGGAGGTACACAAAACCATCCTCTGATTCCCTGCAGAAGGCAGTTGCTACTGCATCACCCCCTCTTCCTTCCATCTTGAGATAATGGTTGTCAAACTCACTGTTCATTTTGCATTTTACAACTTGTTCACCATGGTAACTGGAAAGGGGGGCATGAAAGAATGCAGAGCCAAAACACTTTCACTTCTGAGGCCTTTGATGTACCAAACACCTTATCTGGCCTGGGAAATTTTAGTGGCTTTGAGTCTCATCTTTCTATGCTGGCTTTTGTCTTACACGTTGGTGGGGATGGCACTAAGAGGTGGATGGCTGGCAGTTACATTTGGTGGGTGAAATCCCATGGGGTGATTGGTTCTGAACCTTTTAGGGCCCTTGTTTGAACCCTGCATATCTATTGCTTTCACGCCTTTAACACAGCCAACGTACAGGTTGGATCCTATCATTATCTCAATAAACTTATCCTTCTTTGAAGTGAATGTTGTTAGGAACTGATTTACCCAGAGGTCTGCCAACTGTGAAGGTTTTGCTAGCTACCTTAGGGTTCAGCATGATTTGGAAAGGGGGTCCTTTCTTAATCCTGAAACCATGGATAGAGTTGCAAGATTTTGTGCAGCTGCTAGAGTTTACCATAGTTCAGTGATAATTTAGTGAAATATATCTGTTATTTTAATTTTTTTATATAATGATTTTCTGTAAATAATTTTGCTAATGTATGTTTTATACTGCTGGTCCAAATGACTAAGTAACTGGGTCCTTCTCAGATTGCAAAATGGAGAGGGGTTCTTTTTTTGCCTGTTTCATATTGCTTGTGATGGTGGCAGGAGTAATTTCCTAGAAGAAGAGGTGCAGGAGCCCATTTGCATAACTCATTTGCATATGCCACACCCCCTGACAAAGGGCAGGCATGTTTAAAATGAGTTAAGGCATATGCAAATGAGTTTAAATCCCCCCTTTTCTGAGTTTCTCTGCAAAAGCAGAGAGATTCAGGGGAAAAGGGGCCATGGCTGCCCGCCTCTTCTTCCCCTCCCCAGACAACCCACCGTGGCAGGCTGGCAGAAGAAGAGAAGGGCAGGGAGGCTGTGGGGCACCTGGAGAAGATCGGGCAGGGAACCCAGGCATTTAAATCCCCCCTCCCTGAGTCTCTCCACAGAAGTGAAGCGGCTTAGGGGGAAAGGAAGGCATGTCTGCCCACCTCCCTTTCCCCTATCGAGCCAACCCGCTATGGCGGGCTGGCTGGAGAAGGGCAGGGAAGGGAGACAGACATGCCTGACTTCCCTGCCCAATGTTCTCCAGGTGACTCTCTGCGGCTGCAGGGTACCTGGAGAAGATCAGCCTAACTAGGTTTAGTAGCAGGTTTGGGCAGCTACTAAACAGTGCAGGTTTGGGCTAAAAAGTAAGTTTAATTGGTGAACATTCTGAGGCATCTATGGATGATGGGAAATTTATCTCTGATTCCTGACTTGGCATAAGTTAGCTGATAAGGGGGACTCCCTCAGGGCTGAGTAGCTTCCTTTGATGTCCAATGCTATTCAGTGTGTGGGGAAGGGTAATGATGCCTTGCCCTTCATGGCAGATTACTTTGGTGTACAGGCTGTGAGAAACTGGGTACACTGTTGCTTAAGAAACCCTTTGGGAGAGTGGTGACTAAAAAGAGCTAATAAGAAGTAAACTTAAACACTGGTAAGTAAAGAAGGTTTCCCTTAGAAACAGTAGTTTGCACTGAAAGTGCCTGTGGTGGAACAGTCCCGATCTGACCTGCAGGTCCTGTTCCACCCTGCCCTCCAAGGCTTTCTCAACATCTGGAGAGGCTTTTCTCTCTCTCCAATAACCCACCACCACCACCTGACCTTTGTAGGAATTGCCCCCTGGGAGGGTCAGGACTCCCAGCTTCTCTTCCAAGTTCTGAGACCTTGCCTCTGTGTCTCTTGCTACCCAGTGCCTGGTCACCATGGGGACAGTTTACTGCCTTGTGTGCTCCTGGAAGATTAGCTGCTTGACAGCTGACTACCTTCCCTCTGAGATGCCTTTTAACATAGCATGTCCAAGATGGTGGAAGTCTGTGTGGTACAGAGAACCACTACCAGGGTCAAAAGTTATAAAGTATTTATTAAAAAGAAAATGTTTACAAACATACCCTTAGCACAGCACAAGAATGAGCAAAATTTTCAAAAGAAAAGGATAAAATGCAATTCCTCTGTCCCTCCTCTATAAATGTCCTATCTGTTGTTAAATATAAGGCAGGCTCCTTAGCTTAAAAAGTTACAGATCTCTACAGACTTACCATTACTTTGAACGCTCTCTCGAGTGTAGGCCAGCACATGGCAATGTCCCCTCCAGACATCAATTAAGAGTTCTGTCTGCTCTGAAGGACTCAGTACAAAAGAGCCCTCCTCCTTGCTGCAAGGAGTTTTTATCGCTATCTGTTTCTTGACCCATTGACCAGATCAGGCTGGGTCAAAGAAGCTTTTCCTGAAGACTCTGAAAGTTTCTTCCTGAAGTCCTTCTAGTCTTTAATACCACACAATCTCTGTTCTTTGCTGGAGGGGGGGGAGACTGCACCATTCTATTGTCTCCAGCTGGACCTATTAGCATTTCTTAAGAGATAGATGAGGTGATTCTGGAAAACTGTTGAACTGACTTCCCCTCCCTGGCTGTTTTCTGCCCAGAGAGAAAAACTTTTAAAACCTCCTGGTAAAGGTTTTACACAGGTCAGACCTCTACCCCAAATATGCATTCCCTCACAGTGGCAAATAGATTATTTTGCAGATTAGCCCAAGTTTAACATATCTATTTGAGTCTCCTATCCATTACAAGGTATATGAGCAATGATAAAACATTTTTATAGGAAAAAGTAAAAATCAAGCCAGAGCACATTGAATCTTTGTGATCTAAGTGTTAAGAACATGGGTATTTTGGGATGTTTAAAACCAGGCAGAAATTTAATAATGTAGGTCGTACCAGTTTATCAAATAATTTACTGTGTGGCTCTGGGGGATATTTCTTGTGGCCAAATTTGGAAGGTTAATCCATGTAATCACAAAACTTTGTGATAGCTATAAATTTATGTCTGACATGAAGAACTTTGGTGACCTGATTTCAGAGCAGCAATAAAAATATATGTTCCATGATTCACTTGCTTCCTGGAAAACTAATAGTCAAAGTATGTGTTTTCCAGTTGCTTTCAGTCTGAATTGGTCTTTACATCTATGGCTCCTTATATGCTTATGGCACTGAATTGTGTTCAGGGATTATCAAGTCTCATTTTATAGTATGCTTATTAAAATAACATGAGAAAAATGAAGGATTAACGTGATACAATCTTTTATTGCTGTTACGTTAACCTGAATGGAGGTTCCAGTTGCTTCCATTCTGAAAGATTCATTCAGACTAGCATCAGAGCCCAACCAGATAAGATGTCAGGATTTCTAGATACAGATCTCCCTGTGGTTATTTTTTTAATGTTTAGGATGTGGTGTCTCAGTTTGTGTCAGGGGAAAGTGCAGTGAAGTCTTTCATGCCACCTTCCCAACCTGAAATGACTCTGCTGGACAAACACAAACATAGGACAGCATATGTTTGCCCCAATCGACAATTATTATTCTTATTTAACAACATTATATATTGCCTTTCCAGAGACTCACAAAGTAAGATCATGAAAACAATGGTGTACAGTTTTTCAATAACAAACAGCCATTAACAATAACAAACTCACAAAGTAAAATCATGAAAACAACGGTGTAAAATTCATTAGAAATTAAAAACAAGCCAGGGCATTAAAGGTAAAGGTAAACGTAAAGGTTTCCTTGCTCGAAAGCCAGTCGAATCCGACTCTAGGGTTGCGGTGCTCATCTCCGTTTCAAAGCTGAAGACACAGCGCTGTCCGAAGATGTTTCTGTGGTCATGTGGCCGGCATGACTAAACACCAAGGCACACGGAACGCTGTTACCTTCCCACCAAAGTGGTACCTATTTATCTACTTGCAATTTCTTGCTTTTGAAATGCTAGGTTGGCAGGAGCTGGACCTAGAGATGGGAGCTCACTCCGTCATGCGGCACTCTCGGGTCTCGAACTGCTGAACAACTGACCTTCCACAGCCTGCAGTTCAGCGTCTTAACCACTTGAGCCACCACAGTCATCAGGGCATTAAACAACACCCTTAAAAGGGAACTCATAAAACAGTCCTTGGGAAAGCAGCAGACCATAAACCCAGCCAAAAAAGATGGAACCTCTTACTTAAAGATGTATGTGAAAAGGGAAGTGTTTGGGCTTGGTGCCTGAAAGCAAGCAAGAGAGGTTCCATACAAACCTCAAGGCGGAGGGCACAAGGGCCTACCGACTAGGTTTCTCTTTGTTTAAATGATTGGCTACAGAGTGGCACAAAGTGACAACAGTTCTGTGGAGGGGCAGAACTGTGACTCCCACTGGGTTGTGCAAGAACACATATATGTGAAGTGCTGCTTATTGCACTGTATTATATTGTTTGGATACATGAACAGTAACCCACTGAACAAGCTTGAGCTGCTCTCAAAAAGTGAATGGGTCCATTGAAAAGTGGGTGCCTGCCCACAACTGGTAGGCATCTCTTCCCTGCAGCTTCTCCTATTTTTCCTAAACTTGGGGATTATAATAAAGCATTTCAGGCAGAGGTCCAAAAATGTATTCTGACCAATGTATTGTCCTCTTTCTTTGTGGCATGCAGCCCTTCAGCTTGTCCACAACTGTGCTCTGGTAGAAAAATTTACAGGAAAAGAAGGCTGGATGAAAGAGATGGGATTAGAGAAAATGAAGTGTAATTAAGTTAATTGGTGACAGAGTGACACAAAGTGACAACAATTCTGTGGAGGGGCAGAATTTATCTGATTTTAATGCGTA
Source organism: Gekko gecko (assembly GCA_029375565.1). Lineage (NCBI taxonomy): Eukaryota > Metazoa > Chordata > Lepidosauria > Squamata > Gekkonidae > Gekko > Gekko gecko. The sequence goes on from JAPDNY010000009.1 coordinate 129,881,141, forward strand.
AAAATAGCTCTGAGGTACCTGGGCAAAAAAGCAGTTTTAGCATAATAATAATGATAATGATACTACTACTACTACTACTACTACTAATAATAATAATAATAATAATTCTGTGATGGATGCAGGATTGTCAAGTGTTTCAGAAACAGCCTATTTCTGTTCCCACCCTGGTTGGCTCAATTGCCATGAGTGATATAAATATCATCATTATCTATCAAACAATACACTACTGTGCAGTCCCTCATTTCATTCTTATGTTAGCTGAAAGTCTGTGAGCTTCCAAAAAACAAACAAACAAAACCCTCTCAATGTTGTGTCCGCAGACCACTACGGGCCATCAGCGAAGAGCCTGAGCTTGAGTACCTGTGAACAATGGGACTGGGGCTCCTGGCTCCCGCGTAGGGGAACCAATGGGAACGGCGGCGGGAATTCAAACCCGCCAATGGCACCAGGGGGCGTCCCCATCGCTTGTATATAGTTGGCCTCCTGGCCAGGTAACTTTGTCTTGTGTTGTATAATAATGAACCATGCTGATCACTACATCGTTGTCCGTGGTTTCATTATGCATCTAACCCACTATACAACACTCAAACTTTTGGAAGATAATATCAGGGTTTTTTTTTTAAGAGGTACTGGAATTCTAAAGAAGGAAATGAAGTTTTCAATCTGTTATACTTTGAAAGTCATAAACTTTTAAACATTTTTAAAAGAATTTTGTCAAAGAGGTTCCAGAACTTCATTCCAGTGCATTCCTCCAGAAAAAAAGCCTTGGGTAATATTGAAGTGAGAAAAAGGAGGGGAAGGGGGAAACAGCTGCACATGGGGGGGTGCTTAAATCCTTTTTCTTTTGCACACTATGGTTCTGATCTGAATTGGGTTTAGGTTCAATTTGTGTTTATTCTAGCACATTTCTCATGTATATTGCTATAATCCACTCCATATTTATCTTCACTGTTTGAATCCTTTGGTATTGTACTGACACTAGGTACAGTGTTGGTGTGAGGTTCTCTTTTATACTGGAAGTAGCTTTCTCTCATGGTTTCCAGTTCTGCCAGAATGAGAGTGCAATAATCCTATAGTCTGCTATAATTTATTCTTTGGGTGTTTATGCTACAGTTGCTTAGTAATCCATTTACCAATGTTCTAGGATGAAATTCATTCTTAATTGCACTTAGGGGGACAGGATGTATATTTAAAAAGCTCAACAATTGTTTTTACTCTTCATACATTGTTACATTAGTAAACAAGGTCCTCAAAGTCCAGCCACTTACTGCATGTAGTGTTCTTTCTGAAAACAAAAATATTAACTGTAGCACAAAACAACCCCATAAAATATATAGATTTAGCAACTGGGGTGCTTTTTTCCCTTGCACAATAGCACACATGGAAGGTATTGGCATATAAAGTTTTTCAGAAACATGGATCTAGAGAAGTATTGTCAAGCCCTTGCCTCTTTTTACAGAGATATGACCTGGTATTATGCCACACAACTTATGGGAGCTATTAAATATGTCAAAGTAGGCAGGGAGGAAGACTCAACATTAGAGGGATTGACTTCTTCAAGGAAGTCATGGCCCTCAGTTTGCAAGGTCTGAGCAAAACTGTTAAGTGATAGAACATTTTGGAGGACATTAATTCATAGGGTCACCATAAGACAGAAGCGGCTTGATGCCACTTAACACACACAGAGTGAATATACCCCCAAAATAATCTATGTAAATTTTATCACAAAGTTATGAGATCAAGATCAGTTTTAATATTTGCAAACTAAGTTTCTTACTTATCTAGCAAATATAAACTTTTTAAACTAATTGATTGCAAAACTCATCAATTATTGAATCTGTTCAAAGGCCACAGGGTTTCATCATAGTCCTTTTCAGATAATAATGGGATAGAAAACTGTAAACTTTGGGTTTTATGTTACACAATTATTAAGGTAGAAGCCTTCCTGATGGAATGACAAAACCCTTCTGAGCCAACATTATGGAAGACTCTTCTAGGCAAAAAATTCCAAATTGAGGGAGAAGAAGGCCATGATTTATTCCCATTTCCCAGATATTTGAGTATTTCAGATACAAAACAGCATCTTCTTTCATTGAGAAATCAACAGGTCAGTGGAAAAGAATAGCGTAAACTATTGCTTCCTTGATGTATCACCTGACTCAGCTGTCAGCCCAGTTTATGACACTGATTTATATTTTTTAAAATGTCAAAATGATATTATATGCTTGTGATACTGACATTAATGATTATTTTTCTGTGTTTTCAGTGTTAATGGGTTTGTATTATTTGAAGCTGTATATAATTCTGACATGGCAGACATATGTTGCTGACAGCAGTAAACCATTTTGCTCATGATGGAATAATTAAAATTAGTCACTGAAATTAACTCTTGCCTTTGGGCAATACAGTTAAACCTAAATAACCTAGTTAATTCCTCTTGCCTGTCATCTGTGATTGTTTCATTACAACTTCTTCTGCATTCTAATTTCGAGTGTGGCTTGATCAGTATTCATCTGTAACTGAATGTACATAATATATACTTGTGGAAAAACCTGCAGTGATAAAATCAGATTGCTGCATCAAAAGGATCACAGTTTGACAAATATATATCAACTAAAATCTTTAAGCAACTTGATAATCAAGAGAGAGGGTTTATACTTCCAACAGAGCAAGTATGCTGAGAATCCCAGAGTCTACTATATATCATTTTAAAGCTTCTGCACAGTCCTGCTAAAGAGAGCACTGGTGATAGGAATTTTTGCAGTTCAGTGTGTAGTTCATGGCTGAACCATGAAACCATATGAATGGGGAAGTTGGTTTGTGAATTGCCCCAGTTTGTGTGAGTGTGCAAGTCATTTAAAGTTTAAACCCCTACCTTCTGCTCCTGTTGCTTTTTGCAGGGAGCAGAAAGTAGGGGGCCATTTAAACAAAACAGCTGAGCAACAGAGAGCTCCATGAGTAGCTGGGAGCTATTTAAACCACTGCTTTCTGCTCCCCATGAAATCCACTGGGAGCAGAAAGCAGGGCTGTGAGCCATTTCACCCCTACTTTCTACTCCCCACAGCTTTTCATAGGGAGCAGAAAGCAGTGGTTTAAATGGCTCCCAGCCAGTTAAAACAAACAGCTGAGTTACAGGGAGCTCCCTGCTGCTCAGCTGTTTCTCATGAAGAGTAGAAAGCAGGGCTTTAAACCCCTGCGTTTTGCTCTTCACTAACTGCCACAAATTGCATCAAAACTTGTGAAAGTTCATGGTGTTTCTTCAGTTTGTGAACATTGCTTCATGAACCACAAACTACCCAAAATTCATGACAAGCTTTAGTTTGCCAGCCAGTTTGTGCCCATCCCTAGTGATAGTTTTCCCAGGCAGGAACAAGATTCATTGCTATCACAAGTCACAAAGAAGAGGAGGAGGAGGAAGAGGAGACTGGATTTATACCCTGCCCTTCACTACCCAAAGTAGTCTCAGAGCAGCTTACAATCCTTTCTTCTCCTCACAACAGACACCCTGTAAGGTAGGTGAGGCTGAGAGAGCTCTTGAGATAACTGCTCTTGAGAGAACAGCTCTGAAACAACGTGACTGACCCTGGGTCACACCAGCAGCTGCATATGGATGAGTGGAGAATCATACCCAGTCCTCTCAGTTTAGAGTCTGTGCTCCTAACCACTACATCAAACTGGTTCCCTGGAAGCTAGGACTCAAAACAGGAAGTCACATCATTGCCTGACCTTTTCTTGAGGGATGCAGCTTTGGCAATAGATATGAAGGCTATTGTAGAGCTACTCAAGGAGGGGGGGAAAGTCTAGTCAAAAACACTGGAGAGTTACAGGAAATAAAATAGCCACTAGTTTCCTTTCTTTATGCTGCTTTGTGACATCCAAAGTAGCTGTCTGTTTCTGACATATTCTTTGAGCTGTGTCACACATCTCAAATGGCATGTGTTGATTTTGGAGAACAAATTTGTGTAACCTATAACTCAACGTGCTTCCTGTACTCAGCACCACATTGTAGGTAATACTATCTAGCATGGTATGACTATTGAAATCTTTAATTTAAATGACAGTTATTTTGATTTAATGCTGACTGAGTCATTATGAGTAAGCAGAAAAGGTAAGTGGGATGCAATAAAGTATACTAGATCTAGAAAGTAAAAAGAAATATCATGCTGGAGGGAATTACTGTTGAGATAAACTGCACTCTATGGAAGTATGATAGGAGTGGTCCTGTGGGTATGCATACATACATGTATATCTCCTTTGCATAACCTGCAATTAATCATAATAAAAAAGAAAAGAAGACGGGGAAAAACCTGTCTCTCTACCATGGTTGACCTTGGGCCTTCCAGTTTCCCTTAGGAAAATGGCACAGGGCAAAAGGAGAAACCTTTTGCCTAGTAGTGGCCTTGGTGCAGATTGTGCTTTCCTCTGCTGGTTGCTTTTAAAGTTTTTAAAAAGTCAGGAGATATGATGAATTTTTAATTTAATGTATAGTTTTTTAGGGATGGGCATGGACCAGGAAAATGCTGTACATTTTGGTTCATGGTTCGTGGTATGCTTGGTTCATGAGCCATGAACTGTTATGAACTTTGTGGTTCAGTTTGTGAGGTTTGTGATGGGGTAGAATGGCCCCCAGCAAGTTAGTGACACCAAACTCACAGGGACTCTCCAGCTAACTCTCTTCTACCTGCCCTCCAAGTTTGGTGAGTATTGGATTTATGGGGTCCAAGTTACCCGTCCCCAAAAAAGGTGCCCCAACCTTCGACATTTCCAATGGAGGAGGGGGAAAGCAGAAAAGCAAGGGCAATAGAAGCTCAGCAAAACAGAATCAAAGTCCCAGAGAATCTCTGTAGTAGAAACTGAAGGTAGAGAGACATTTTTGCAAGCCCAGCAGAACCAGTAAAATGTGCCAAACAGAACCAATGCCACTGTAGCGGTACAAACCCAAGAGGACTAAAGTCAAGTCAGAGAATCTCTGCAGTAGAAACTGAAGGTAGTGGTGGGGAGGCATTTTTGCAAGCCCAGCAGACCCAATGCAATGTACAGAGTACCCAATAGTACCAGGGCAATCAAAGAGTGCCCAGCAGAACCCAATGTCAATTGGCAATGCCAGCTCAATGGGAAAGATGTCAAGCACAGAATCACAATCCAAGCAAGGGGGGTTGCAAGGTCAGTAGAACCAGTGCAATGTACTAGTGCCCAGCAGAACCCAGTGCCAATATGGCAATGCCAGCTCAGTCACAATCCATATCAAGGAGGCATTTTTGCAAGCCCAGCAAAACCAGTACAATGTACAGAGTGTCCAGCAGTACAGGTACAATCACAGAGTGATCAGCAGACCCCAGCGTCACTGGCATTTCATGCTTAAGGGGGGGGAGTTTGCTAGCTCTGTGCAAGAAAATGGGAAGGAAACACAAAGGAAAGCCAGCAAAGGAGAAAAACCCCCAAGAGGTTTGGTAAATATTTTGATTGGGCAGAGACAGTCTGGAAATGGATCCATTCATGAGCCTCAGGAGCTGCCCACAAACTGCTTGAAAGTTCATGACAGTTGACCTGCCACAAACTTCAGTTCACAAACCAGTAACTGACCAAAATTCATCATGAACTTTAGTTTTTGAGTTGGTACATGCCCACCCCTAATAGTTTTGCCCTGGGATAATGTAGGATTCTTGGTAGGTTCTTTGTTTATGTCTGTCTGGTTATAGGATTTGTGTATTAGATCTAGTTGTATAGGAAAAGACTTTCCTGATTCATTCCTGCTAGACCCAAATGGTCTGGCTGATAACATATCCCTGTGACTTTTGTCACCTGCAACAGATGGCATGCCAGATGCCAAGCTTGATATCCGTATACAAGCCTGGTTGACACCTTTTGCTAGAGCAAGGAGACATTCAGGCGCCTTCTCACACATGGGAAGAGCTAGGCCCAAGACATCAACACATCAAAGCTCAGCAGATGTGCCTTTAGTTGTGTCAGCAATGCCTGCTTAGACACACCTCGTGATTGGGTAAATGGCCATATTCAATTATGACAGGAAAGGGAGGGAGTTGTGCTCACCCTATGGGAAGTGAGACAGAGCTCTTTTGGAAAGTTAGTTTCTTTCTAAGAGTGAGTTCCCTTTTGGATTACAAACCTGCAACATTGAATTTTACTAGTGGGCAGCAAGCTGGCCTTAACTGCCCACTGCAAGCATGTGGTTCATCCTGAAGATTCCCTGGTTCCTCAACTGAAGGACTGGTAATTATGACTATCTCTGTATAGTTAGAGCTGAACAAGCTACAGATATTCTTTGTTTTCCTACCTTTGCAAGTCTGATTATATGCATGCTTTATATTAAATAAAGATAATAGATTAATATTATCTGGGCTGGTTATTGTGTTGCAACTGATCTCTAAGCCTAAATCCCATTGCCTGGGGCTACTCAGCTGATGTGGCTACCACTGTGATTATTAATAGTTGTTTGCAGCTCTGGCACAGAGCTGGTAAACTTGCTAAGTCCTCTAGACCAGGCAGGAGCTGAGATCTCTGCTTCTGAACCTTGGTGAGGGCCTTAATATAAGAGATCTTGGTGGCAGTGACTACTGATAAGCCAGGAGTGTGTGCAGACACATACTCTTGGGTTTGTTTAAGCATGTGGGATTTTGGTATCTCTCATTCCTGGACTGGCATGAGAGAGGAGTAAGATCTTGTACATGCTGGTAGAGTATCAGGACTTGTGCCCTCTGATCCCCTGGATTGGGGGGTCTGAGAGGTCAAAAATCCTGTACACTAGTACTTGTAGTTTCTACATTGTGCTGGGATGCTGGACATATTTGTTAAATAGTGCAGTCCTAAGCAGAATCATGCCCTTCTAAACCCATTGACTTAAAGTGATTTATAAAACTGATAATCTGTTTAGGACTGCATTGTAAATAATGATATATTTCATGATGTCTCAGATCTCCTTGCAGTCTGGAGATCAGTTGAAATTCTGGGATTACTCCAGGCCTGAACATGAACCCCTACACACGAGGGGGTCTTTTCCAACTATTTTCAATCTCCCATGGAAATGTTAATTTGTTGCATTTTTTTTTACTTTTGTAATATTTGTCCTTAATTAATATTATGTCCAGGTATGCTGAGTTGCTCACTCCAATAGCTCCAAGGACTGCCAAGTCCAGTTTGGGAAATTCTTGGAGATTCAGGGGCAGTGCATAGAAGGGGAGAGTTTGGGGATAGAAGGAAGTTCAGTGGGGATGTGATATTCCTGAAGTTGCCATTTCCTCCCGGGAAACTGATCTATGTAGTCTGGAGATCAGTTGAAATCCCAGGAAAACTCCAAGTCCCACTTTGAGTTTTGCAAACCTATGTGCTACCCTCAATCTTCTTCATCTTGGGAAACATTGAATAAAAGTTTACTATGATGTCCAAATGAAAGCAGCTGGGCAAATTAGTATTTGTTTCCAACAATAAACAAGGATTCTAAACCTCAGTTTAATCCCAGTTTAGAGTGGTGCATGCAAGAAAAACAAACACCATTGCCCCCCAAGCCAGATTAAAGAGGCAGATGCCAGCATTGGGATACCTAAAGGGCCACTTTATTAACTATTAACAATAACTGAAGAAATGGCAAGGGCTGAAAAGGTTTGGCCAAGGCCAAAGGTCACCAAGAGCCTTCCCTTGCTACGTAAAATAGGGCGAGCCACCCTGCCCCAGCTGGGAGCCAACATGATATAGCTCACGTCCAGTCAGCATGGCAATCGGACAATCACCCTGGAAGTCTGTTCCCTGAGCCGCAAGACTCAAAGGGAGGATCGATCCAGGGCAATTCTGCAGGCAGTGTGCTTTCCCTGCCCCAGGCCACAGGGCCCAAGGACTGTATTCACAAGACCCCTGTACCCCACAGAGGGGTTGTCAGCCAGGGCTCTGTATTCGAATGAAACCCTGCCAACCCCTAAAGTGACCAACCTATTTAACACAACCACACCTCAGCAACAGTACAAGGTAGGCAATAACACCCCTGCCACAGAGTCAGTTTGGTAAAGGGTGAAAAATTCCTGCCTGCCCCCCCATGGGGCGACCAGCCACAAGTCTGTACAGCATGCAGGGTGGGAAGGTGGGCCAAGGGCGAAGACTGAGATCAGGCCTCACCCCCCTCAGAAGCCCCAGATGTGGCCCTTTGCCACCAACAGGCAGCCTCTCATCCTTGTAGGGAGGCAAAGGTGGCACCCTGGCTGCACAGCCATGGGGGCAGGTGGGTGGGTGAACTGGATTTCTGATGGGTGCTTGAATTTGAATAATCCGGCAATTGGAGTTACCTGAATGAGGGAAACATGCAAACACAATTACAAGTTGTTTCTTGTGATGTCAGAGTGCAGTCAATATTGAGCAGAGAATAATAATGTGCTTACAAAATGAACACCTCAAACAGGGTTGCCAACTCTGGATTGGGAGATTCCTGGAAATTTGGAGGTGGAGTCTGATGAAGGCAGTTTTGGGAGGGGCAGGAGCTCAGCAGGAAGTGTTGCCATAGACACCACCCTCTAAAGCTGCAATTTCTGTAGGGAAACTGATCTCTATACTTTGGAGACTGTACTTCTGGGAGAACTCTGGCTACCACCTGGAGGTTGGCAACCCTAACCCAAGATGATCTAACCCCATTTTATGTTCAACATCATGTAAGAATAGAAATACCATTTGTTGGCATACTGTTCTGTTGATATTCTTTCTCTGAAGCACCTCACTCCAAGTTTTCCATTAGTGGAAGAGATCATTTGTTGTAGATTTTCCAGGCTGTATGGCCATGGTCTTGGCACTATGGTACCCCTTTTGCCACCAACTAATGAACTCCGGCCATGAAAGCCTTCAACAGCATATAGTGGAAGAGATCCTTCTTAATTCTCTGGATTTATTTTGCTGTTAACTGCTAGGTAAGGTATATCCTTTAACTTACAAATTGCTGGCTCAGGAATTCCAGCTAATTCTCCACAGATCACACTAGGATGGTTTGTGTGGTTGCACTCAGATTTTATGGGCCTCTCCAATATCCTACAGTCTCCAATCAGAAAAAAAGATCCTCCAGCATAAGTGGGATTTGCATACTTTTGCATACTCATACAGGTTCCTGTACCCATCTGGCACTGAAACATCTGATTACTGGAATTAAAAATTACCAGCAGACATTTGACTAACTTACAGGAATGTTTTCCCACTCTCCTTTCTCATACCTAGAGATAAGAATGTCCTGATATTCTACAAGACTTTGGGTGCAGATAGTCCAATTACGTAGTGAATGATCTTTGGAGAGAACTTTTCAGTCATGAAATATATTCAGAGGAATGGAATGGAAATAACTACTGATAAGACTGTCTGTAATCATAAAACTGCTGCTTAAAGAATAATTATCATATTAATAATTTTTAAAGAAGTCCACTAGTAGAAAGATATCATTTTGAGTCATGCCATAAAAATGTTTGAAACAATTTCAATTCATAAAACTTAGAATACAAGTGAGTTTTACCACCTTCTCTTTCCCTCAGCAGTCTTCTGAACTTCCCCAAAAGCCTGGGGGGAACTGCAGCAAGAAAACTGCAGATAAAACTGAACTCCCCACTGCTTTCTGAAACAGAACAAGCTTTGCACTGTACCATCACAACAGCAGCTCTGAACTCACATACAGGACTGTATGAGTTTATATTATTACTGTATAGTTATGGATTTGAATAATTGACCAACCTCTCCACTTTGTACAACCTCAACTGCATATGTCCTGTTTAACTATTTTATGGTAACTCAGAGGGCAAAGTTAGGGCACTAAGAATCTTGACAGTTGAAACTTGTTTGATGACACATGCTCTTGTGAATATTTTACCCTTACATGTACTTGCAGTTTTGACTTATCATAGGTCCATCACCTATGAGAAGTTGTACACAATCAGTGCTTTCACAATTTTTAGCAAACTCGAATTCCCAGATTTCACACCATCAGTTTCTCAGGCCATGGGCCATTTCCTTTGCACTAGATAACATTTCATAACTTTCTTGAAAGGAGCCATCAAAACTATGTGCTTCATTCTTTCAGTGGTTCCATCAATGCTTTGAGTAAGTTACCTATTTCATCATCATGGCTCAGTTTATGATACATTGTATGTTTGGTAGGTGATTAAAGATAGACACCACCTTTTATGGTGGTGGTGTCTTAATAATAATGTTAGTGGCTATTTTTATGATTAAGCTTCTAGACAAAGAATGAAGTAGACAGAATCCTGTTCTATTATATAAATGTGTAGTAGTCTGGCAATGTTCTATGCACGGCAAAATCAGTTGGCTGCAGGAACTGCCCATCACAAGGTGTCCCTCGATTGGCTGCCTTCCCTTCCACCGTGACATCAGTCTCACCCACAGACCTACTGCCCAGCATCTCACCCTCACTCTATGCGGGGCCATTGGCCGGGATGGACACTTTGGTGGGGAGCCAGGAGGATGGGCCAGCCTGGCCTCCGCACAGCCTGGTTGCTCCCTCTGGCCCCAGCCCTGAGGCCCTTTGCCTGACCCCCCCACCTGGCTGGGAGGCCTCTGGGAGGGGCAGGTGCTGTGGAGCCTCTCCGCCACTGGCCCATCTTCGCCCGCCCCCCCAACTGCCTTCTAGGCCTGCTCAGAGCCCTCTGGTAGGGCTGGGTGCCGTGGAGCATCTCCGCCACTGGCATGCTGGCCACCGATGGCCCCTTCTTTGCCCAATCCCCATGGTTTCTAGGGCCACTTGGAGGCCTCTGGGAGGGAAGGGTGGTGTGGAGCCTCGCTGGTGGTGGTGTATTCGCCAGCAGCGACATGTCTTTGCCCACCCCCACTGGCCTTTCTTCGCCCACCCTTGCCTTCTAAGGCTGCTTGGAGGCCTCCGGGAGGGGAGAGTGGTGTGGGGTCTCTCCACCGGTACTGCACTCACCACCACTGGCCTGTCTTCATTCGACCCCCCCACCTGACTTCCGAGGCTGCTTGAAGGCCTCCGGGAGGAGAGGGTGGTTTGGGGATTCTCCACCAGTGTCTCTCTCACTGCCACTGGCCCATCTTTGCTCGACCCCCCCCCCGCCTGGCTTCTGAGGCTGCTCAGAGGCCTCCGGGAGAGGAGGGTGGCATGGGGCCCCTCTGCTGGTGGTGTGCTCACCATTACTGGCCTGTCTTCACCTACCAACCCCCACACTTCTAAGGGGTGCTGACTGCCGCTGACCTGGGCACATGCTGCACACCGCCATGCTCCACCTGGCCCTCTGCTTAGCGCCTGTTGCCTGTCGCTTTGCAACGAGCCTTGCCACTAGTAATAATAATCATTGTGTGTTGTCAAGTCACAACAGACTCACGGTGACCCCATATACCATGGGAGTTTTCAAGATGAGCAGAGGTGATTTGCTATTGCCCTGCTCTTTCTGGGTGGTCTCCATCCAAGTACTAACTATGGCTGACCCTAGTTAGCTACCAAGCTCTGATGAGACCAAGCTATTCAGGGGTATTCTGGCTGTTAAACAGAATATTACAAATACAAGCATTAAATTCATTATATATGGTGATAAGACAGAAAGTTGGAAATGCGTAAAATCTTTCTGCAGACTGATTCTGAATTATATATACTACTAGGAATAAGGCCTGTTGTGGAAATAAATACAACGGGCTCTAGAAAGAGGCTCTGGGAGAGTGCCCTGGCTTTGGGCACTCAGTGACAATTTGCTGTGGCAATCTCAGCAGGGTATAATGACAGAGTCCACCATTTTCTCCAGAGGAACTGATCTTTGCTACCTGAAGAGCAGTAGTAATTTTGAGAGATCTCCAGTCCACCCCCAAGATTGGTAACAGTGGTTCCCCAGGAGGGAGTGACTGGTTCCCCAGGAGGGTGGAGTCTATGGCATTGTACCTGTCTGAGGTCCCACCCCTCCTCAACACTCACCCTCTCCAGGTTCGACCCCTCAAATCTCCAGGAATTTCCCAACCTGGAGTTGACAACCCTATCTCTCTCCCAGCCAACCATCAACCTACCTTTAGTTTTCCATCTCCTCCCCCATCCCTCCTAGAGAGCAGTTGTAATTTTGAGTGATCTCCAGCCCCCACCTGGAGATTGGCAACAATGGTTCCCCATTAGGGAATGGCTGGATTGGAGGGTGGAGTCTATGGCATTGTACCTGTCTGAGGTGCCACCCCTCTTCAAACCTCACCCGCTCCAGGCTCCATCCCTCAAATCTCCAGGAATTGCCCACCTGGAGTTGGCAACCTGATCAGGACTGGGCCCAATGAGTTTTCTCCCAAAGGCCAACACAGGTGTGGAAAGGCTTTTTACTGACAGAGGAGAAAGTACAGGTGCCAACTTTGATTAGGGAAATACCTGGAGATTTGGGGGCGGTGGATCCTGTGGAGGGCAGCATTTGGGGTGTGCGTGGAAGGACTCAGTAGGGTATAATGCTATAGAATCTACCCTCCAAAGCAACCATTTTCTCCCAGGGAACTGATCTCTGTCATCTGGAGGTCAATTGTAACCGTGGGAGATCTCCAGGTCCCAGCTGGAGATTGGCAGCCCTAGGAGAAAGTCAGCCACACAGCGGGGAGTTGAAGAAAGTGATTTGATGGTCGCTGGCCCACTTCATTAGCCAGCCAGCCATGCTGCAGCTAAGCAGGAGAAAGAGCCTTTTCCCATTTATTCTGACAGGAAAGTGGCCACTGGGGAGGGGGTTATGGGTGGGGAAGGGGGTTATGCTGAAAGTCCTTTGTTTTTTTACTCACAGAACCAAGCTTGGCTGCCTACCAACAGCCACTGACAGGACAGTCCCTCACAGGAGTCAAGAGAACTGTCTTCCTCAGGAGAGAGAGCTGTCTGCCAGGGGGAGTGGATGGGAAAGAGGAGCAGACCCAGCACCTGGCCAATGGCACGTGAGTACTCTTGAGTGGCGGCTGATGGGCCAATGGCTGAGGGAGGGCATTTTACAGCCAATGGGAACACATGGAATCTTGCGAAACCAAAAGATAATTATTTATAAGGAGAGATTATGCAGACTTCAAATGTAAAATAAATACAATATCCACTTGTTCTTCAATTGCATAGCCATGATCTACACTCTTCCTGCTTTTCTTCTGTAGTTGCTCTACAAGTCTGTTCATTCCATTGCTGGAAGAGGTGGAAGAAAGATACACTTGAAAAAAGCATAGCTGTTCTGGAAAGGATCATGTACCAAAGGAAAGTGATTAGCAATCTCAGTGCAGAAGTGAAGCATGAAAAATTCCAAGCCATAAAACTTTAAGCTGAAGGTAGCACCCATCAAAGGCCTGGTATTAGGTTATTCTTCCATTATTTGCAAAGGATGGGTCTACCAATAGGTACAGAATTGCATAAATATACAAAGTTACTGGTAACCAAAACATCTTGACAGGAGGTCATACAATGGACCACTTGAACATATTTGACTGCTGGTAAGATTGCAGCAAACTGGAGGATCACTGCCATCTATTGGTAGATAGTATACACAGTATTTCATCAATGCAAAGCTGTAGAAATTGTGGCATTGTAAGAATTAGTATGTTCCATTGTAACAATATGGCCTTTCCTTTCATGCTTAGCTTAAACCAAGTTATTTATTAATGAATCCTACTCAATCTGTGAACATATCTGATAAGACAGCTTTAAAATATATACTTTCATAAAAAGTGAATTTCAGTGAATTTCAGTACAATCCAAAGCAGAATTACTCTCTTCTTTTTTTCAGGGTAAAGTGGTTGCTGGATGGAGCAAGGTAGATTTCTCCAGTGCTGTTTTCCTGTTGTGATTTTGAGCTTGTTAGGCTGCGTTCAGACGGCCAGTCAATCGCGCCATGAGCCCTCCTAAAATTTTATCCCGATTTTTTTAATCCAGCCTAGCACGACCAAACGCCCCCCCCATGAAATAGCCTCACCGCGCGTTGTTCCCGCCATGATTTGTCTACACGGCATCCACCGAGGATTTTTTTAAAAAAAGTTTTGTACATTCGCATAGGCAAGGCTGCGCCTCCTTGGAGAACTGAGGCGATCGTGGAGGGTTTTCAGCAAAGTCCCAGTCCTCCCCCTTGCCATTGCCATCATGATCAATGGAGGGACTATTTTGCAAGTTAGAACAGTCCTTCCCCCCCTCCATCTCCCATCGCGGTAACATCACGTCCCTAAAAGAAATAAGCATGAATATTACATTCCTCGTAGCGCTTATCGCTGAATGCATTTCCTCGTTAAAGCGCACATGGGGTTTCAATTTTTTAAAAATCGCGCCCCCGTCGGCTCGGTCTGATGTCAGACCAAGCCAACGGGAGCATCACGCGCTAATGGAGTGACCAGACGGAAAAAAGTCTGCAGTTGTTGCGCGGGTAAGCGAAAACCCTACATTGAAACTGCTGCTTTTTAAATCAGGATTGGAGGCGCAGCAGAACGGGATGCCTATGGGACCGGAATATTTCCCAGATGTTTCTGTCTGGTCATGCATTTTTGATCCGCAAGGGAGTCGTTCCTATGGCAGATCAAAAGATCCGTCTGAACACACCCTTAGTCTCAACCTAGAGCCCAATCAGTGTTCCCTCTAAGCTGAGTTAGTGTGAGCTAGCTCATAGTTTTTTACACATTTTTGTCTTAGCTCAGGAAGGATGGCTCCAGAGAAAACTAATTTATATAGTAGCCAAATCTCTTGTTCACAACTTTAATGCCAGGAGCTCACAAAGCAGAATTTTTGCTCACAAGACACCACAGCTTAGAGGGAACATTGAACCCAATATGTACTGTGAGGTTTCCTTATTCACACTAATGAAAAGGACAGGTGAATACATGCCTTTTTCCATTGAACTGAAAAGGGAAGCCACAAGAAGAGATAACTATATTGCTTTTAAAAAGTGGAAGATTTTCCTGATCAAGGTGAATAGAAAGGCACACAAGTTCTAACAAATCAAATGCCAGTTGATAATAAGGCAAGCAAAACAAGAATTTGAGAAGCAGATGGCCAAAAACATTAAAACAAACAATATGCATTTTTTCAAATATATCAGGAGCAGGAAAGGGAAAAAAAGAGAGTCTGAGTCAAATTGAGGTGATCAGAGATGAAGTTCTAGGAGTACTAGGCAAACTGAAAA
The DNA here is from genome assembly GCA_029375565.1 of Gekko gecko. Classification (NCBI taxonomy): domain Eukaryota; kingdom Metazoa; phylum Chordata; class Lepidosauria; order Squamata; family Gekkonidae; genus Gekko; species Gekko gecko. Next base: position 129,896,233 of record JAPDNY010000009.1, read on the forward strand.
CTAATAAATCTGCACACACAGATGGCACAGACCCAAGTGTTCTTAAAGAACTCAAATCTAAAATTGTTGAACTACTACCAAGTATATGTAGTTTTTTTGCTAAAATCAACTTCCATGCAAAGTAGCAAATATCACTCTGGTCCAAAGGGGATTCAAGGAATAACAGGTCAATTAGCCTAACATCTGTCCCAGGTAAATTAGTAAAGTTAAATTAGAGTCCAGTAGCACCTTAAAGACCAACAAAGTTTTCAGTATATTGGTTGAAATTAGTAGAAACTGTTATTAAAGAGAGAATTATGAAGAACGTCAAGGGACAAGGTCTGTTGAGGGGAAAATCAGCATGGCTTCTGGAAAGGGAAATGCTGCCTCACCAATCTTTTGTAGCTCTTTGAGGAAGTTAAAAAAGCATGTAGGCAAGGGCAATCCAGTAGGTATCATATATTTGGACTTCCAAAAGGTTTTGACAAAATATCTCACCAACGACTCCTAAGTAAACTTATCAATCATGGGATAAGAGGGTAGGTCATCTCATGGATTAAAAACTGGTTAAATAGCACTGCATGAAGTTGTTGGGAAACAGGTTTAGGACAGACAAAAGGAAATACTTCTTTACACAATAAGTAATCGAACTGTGGAACTCACAGCTAGAGGATACAGTGATGGCCACAGGCATAGGTGGCTTTAAATCAATGTTAGATTAATGGAGGAGTACCAATGCTGCTGGGATGCAGCATTGGTGAAGAATTCGGCCCTGTTTGTTTGGCCCTCCAGGGCAACTGATTGGCCACTGTATGAAACAGTATGCTAGACTAGATGGACCACTGGTCTGGTCCAGCAAGCTCTACTTATGTTCTTATCTTTAGTGTCTTGATCATAAGAAGACAAAGAACTCATGGCATAAAAACTTTCCTGGATTTAATTTCATTTCCCCCCCAAACATAACTTATTTTAGTTTAATTTGCTATTGCTTTTTGTTACCACTTTTTCAATTTCCATTTATTTTAATGGGAAACATACTTCCATTCTGGATGTAGTTTTTATTGTTGTGTTCTCTATATACTTGGTCAGTGCTTTGTTGTTGTTTAAAAACAAAGGTCCCAGTATTCATAAAAAGTTGCACTGATTTCCATCAGTTCCTCCCTCAGGAGAAGCCTGAAAAACATGCCAGTACTCGGTGATGGTGAATATCATCACCAAAAAAGACCTGCACTTGGCATGGGATTTCCAGGAGATCATACCTGAATTTCAGGCAGAAAGATTTCCTGACCACAAGAAAGCGAATCAAACCATTGGTCCATCAAGATCAGTATTCTCTACTCTGACTGCTCTCTGGGGTCTCAGGCAGAGGTCTTGCATATAATCTCTTGATCCTTTTAACTGAAGATACTGGAGATTAAGTTTCAGACCTTCTGCATGCCAAGAACATGTTCTACCACTGAGCCACAACCTCTCTCCATGTTTTTTAGGTGAGAAGGGCACTGGTTTAGGACAGACCAAGATCATGGGGAGCATGGCAAAGGGTCATTGGCATTTGTTTAGCAGAAAGACCACAGACAAGCCGTGAGGCTGGGGTAACAGGATGATTCCAAACCAGCTACAAAAGTTGGGGCTGAAGGGGGGACTCTTTATAGGTTTTAGCATGGGATCCTTAGAGGAAGAGATCTTTGGCACTGGAATGTCAAAAATAATAAAAAGGCAGTATCTCAGGGTGGGGGGGTGCAAGGAGGTAAAACCTTTGTATCTATTGTGGAGGGGAGTTCTCCCCTTTTGCATTTGGAGACCTGGAAGTCAGATGAGTTTCCAGCTACAGGCTGGGTACTTGTCATGATTAGAAAAGGACTGGAATTTTCTTGTCTGGTCATTTAGATAGAACAGACATTGCTGGGATAGGCCCGTTACTTATTGATTTGGAAATCTAGATCATTGGTTATCTGGGAGGAAGCTCTGGGGTCCTTGGGGCAAATAGCTCTTGACTGAATCTTACAGTGGGTTTGCATATGATTGTCAGAGGAGCAGAATTGCATTCCTTTCTTCCTTTGGTATGACTCACTGCTTTTTAATATCACTAATTCAGGCTCCTTCTATCATTTCTAGGCCCACACTCAGGTGTACAAGTGTACAGAAAAGGGGATCAAACTACAATGAAAATGGAGGTCCTCAGGGGGTGAGGGTCTTGTGGGTGTCAGGCTGCAACTTTACATAAGAAGTTTTCCTACAGGAATAGTTGGATCCCATGTTAGGCTTCTCCTCACAAGCTGAGTTAGTTCCCCTACTCATGAGGAGTACTGTGGCCTAGATCCTTTGGTGATTCATCTGTCTCTCCTAGCATTTCTTTAGTTGGGGGGGGGCGCTAAGGCTGCCAGACATGCACTCCTGTGCCTGGTCCATGCCCCAGTCCTAGTCCTTCACATCTTCTTCTTCTTCTTTTTTTTTTTGGTAAAACTCTCCTAAAAAGTAGAGAATTTTATTCTTTTTATAAGAAAGAGGAAGGGTAGACAGCTGGAGAAAGAGAAAGATGGAGTGAAGTTTTCTCTGTTAGTAAAGGTTAATTTTAGTTAGTAATTAATACCATTTTTGGCATCTATCGCGATTCGAAGATCTTCTTTTAAACTACAAAGTCCAAAATCACTCTGTTAATACAGTTAGTAAAGTCCATTGGGGTTAGTAATCAAACAGCTCCTTGTAGATGGTACACGAACAGTCCTTAAAATGTCTTCTTTTTAGGTCTCTTCCAGTTGTAGATTGAGTCCTTTTCAACTTTGATGTCTTCCAATCCGTCGCCTCCTTCCCCTGGGCTGCCGTCTTTTTCTCTGCCAATTTTAAATGCTGCGTCTTCCTCCAAACTGGCGTGTCTCTTCAAAGATTTTTGCTTTTTAAAGGTGTAATCCATCTTCTTTCTTTTCTCTTTTTCCTTATGTTTCCAGCCTTCAAATTTCCAGGGCGCCATAATTACTACACGTGGAATCGGATCTCTGGTATATTGCCCGCTATATTCAACATCCCCTTCTACTGGCAGAGTATCTTCTTTTATAAAAGCGGAATAGGCTTTGAGAGCCATGTCCACCTCTTCTTTTAAATCTTTCGCTTCACTGCTGGTTAGGGGTGCCAAAACATTTGTCGAAGTAAATCCGAGATCCTCTTTCTCTTCTTCTTTCACGCCCTGAAAACTTAAAATCAAATCCGATTTCTGTTCTATTTCCTCCAATTTCCCCTGTCGACTAACCAAGACACTTTCCACTTTAAGCAAAGTTTCATTGATTTTCTGTATTTGCTCCAGCAGAGGGCGCAGATCCTGTTGATTGACAGCTAGCTCTTGGGGGGGCTACCCAGGCCGGAAGTCCCTCCTCTCATCTCTTCCGGTTTCTGCAGGACTTTCCCCGTAGTCGACATTTTGATTTATTATTTACTTTTATAAAGTTCGTGCCGCATCCCCAAGGAAGCTAATAGGATCGATTCTTTTATACAACTCCAACAGTACTTTCACCAACACTGTTTTCCTCTCTGCCCCCCTCGCGCACCCTTTGTAAATCTTGCTTCTCAAAAGGGGTGGGGATTCCTCCCTCCTCCCATATGCTTAAACGCTTACGGGGGGGCTCGAATTCACGCTTCAAAATCGATCTTCAACTCATGGTTCAATGCCACTTCTTCTTTTTATATTAAATCGTAACGCTGTCTTCACTCCTGGAATTCGGTGGCGCCACTAAGTCCCATTGCGGGCACAACGCAGCGGGGCCGATTGGGGCGGGGAGAAAGCCTCAATTTCCCGGCTGTCTGCCGGCAAAGAGGCTACTCCCCAAGCGCCCCCGGTTCGGAGCCTTTACCTAAGGCTCACTAGGGTCTTTCGCATACGCGAAGACCCCCCCTGACTGCGTGTGGGCTAACCGCCTCCGGGAGCATCCCGAGAGGCGGCCGCCATTCGCAGCACCGAAACCGAAACCTCCTTCACATCTTCTGCTCTTGGAGTGCTTCAGGAGACCATGGTGGGTCTGCTTGTGTGTGGGCTTATGCTGGGACCTCCAGGCCTGAAGAACCTGCTAACTCATGGGGTGATGCTTGTGCTGGGTATGGATCTTTTTGAGGAAATACTAGAGAGTCCATTTCACTGGGACAGTCTGCCAATGTGGGGCTTGGGGGCAGGTTGTCCCTCTTCTCTGAGGACTCCTCTTCCCATGCTAACCCAGGGTGGCCCATAACAATTGTGGATGCAGCACCATGGTGAACTCCCCCACCCCTGTCCCATAACTTTTCCCACATGGAAACTGATTCCAATCAGTTATTAAGAAGAAAATGCAAAGCTTCTTTCCTTAATGAGACTAAGAGCCAATGCATGGAGAAGAGTTTCTTCCTGGGAAATGGTATAATAGAAATGTTAAACCAAACTCCAGCACCCTGGCACCATTCCACATTAAGGCAACCCCTGGCTGCTTTTAGAGGAAATTAAGGAAGTCTGGATATCAGATCAAAGTTCTCCAGCATCTTAACTAGGTGAACACTCAGACTGCAATCCTAAGCAGGTCTACTCAGAATTCTATTCAGGTCTAATCAATGGGGCTTACACCCAGGAAAGCATTCTTATTGCACACTTAGTAATTTAGTAGTGAAACGACACATATAGATGTGTGATCCTTTTAATTTGCACAACTGTGGTTTTTTTTTCATTGAATGCAGACAATAAACTGCAGTTTCAAAGCGTATACAAGTGTATATGGGAAGAAAAGGCACTTTTCAACACTTTCATCGGATGCCATTTTCCCACCCAAAACTGCCACCTTCAAGCTGTTCTTTCCTCAGATGAGGAGAACTTTCTTACAGAGCCCTGAATGTATCTGTGTGAATATTACTGATTTCAGTGCACCAGTGGTAATGGAGAAAATGCTGCCTGGCACACAGGAGGGGGCATGAAGCATTGGTCTTTGCTCATGGGGAGGTTAAAGCAAAACATTTGCCTCCATCTACCTCCCATTAGGGATGTTATAAATTTCACACACAGGTCTTCAGCAGTCAAAATTACCCAATCTGAAAGTATCAGTCAGATATGAGCTGATCACCCAGCCTGTTTAATTTGTGCAGAACAGCCATAAATGCTTGCGAAACATGTTCACAATCAAATGTGCTGCTGTTTCCAACTGATCACCAGCCAATCGCATCATTAGGGACTATCCAGATGAACACCAAAAGGTCAGACTTTAATAGACACAGCATTTTTTACTGATTTGTATGATTTGTGGCTGATATATTTGTCTATTTAAAGCAGGAGTCCCCAACGCAGTACCTGTGGGCTGTCGTAATGTCTGCCAGCACCTTTCCTGACACTCACCAAGTGCTTTTTAAAAGTAGGTGGGGCCTAGCTGGGTGTCCCCCCCCAGGGCTTCTGATTGGCTGTGCAGATTAAAAGGTATCCTGTTAAACAGAGCTTCTGCCTGAAATGTCAAAGAGTTACTACTAGATTTGTATATAACCTCAATGCCTTATAGTTGGCTCCACCTCCTGCAGCAGCCATTGCACCTACCACCCTTTGTCTGAATTCCAAAGGAACCCAAAGGCTCAAAAAGGTTGGGGACCCCTGATTTAAAGAATTGCCTGATGAGTGGAGCAGTTATGCAGAAAGAACAAAAAAGCCACCTGTACTGTACAATATGGTTAGGAAGGAATACAGTGAAACAACCTGCTGAACAGCCAGAAATGAGTCAATGAGCATTCAAACTGATCAGTGAAAGATCAACTCCCTGTTCATGACCAGTAAACAGGATGTGAGCTTGAACTGGTGGGTATTTGAGCATCCCTACCCCCTTCCAGCCTACACTACTACTTGTAATCTAAAGATGCAAGTACAGCATATGCCTCTTGCCCCCCTCCCACCTTCGGTCCCACTTGTGTTCCTGTGTTTAATAGGTTGTATCACAGAATAGGATAACTTGATTAAACAGTATAGCCATTGCTTGTATGGAATCAAGGCCCTCCTCAGAGCACTTAGCTAGCCATGTTATTGGTGTAATCACCTGGGAAAGGCAGACCTATTAGTGCAATCCTCATCTGTGTCAGGATCTGCGTAACTGCTGAATGGAAAGTGCCATTGTCAGTTACATGGTATCCTACCACATTTTTGAAGAAGGAAGGGTGCTTCCATCTTTGAAAGGAAGTGTGTGTGTGTATGTGAAGTGCAGTCAATTTGCTTCTGACTTATGGTGACCCTATGCATTAATGACATCCAAAATATCCTATTGTTAACAGGCACCATCAGGTCTTGTAAACTGGAGGTGATGGCAATTGTGGCATATGTTTACTTATGGTGATCAGATATCATAGATGATACACAGTGCATCAATATTTATTAAGCATGTAAGTAATATACATTGAAATCACTATTGGTGCTTTGTTGGGGTTCTCACAGATATAAAAATCAGCATGTACAGTGAGATAAGGAAAGGGCAACTGAAAGACATTCTTACCATGAACAATGCTTGATCCACCTAAGCTGAAGTCAGTTTGGTGTCATGGTTAGAGTGCTGGACATGAGGAACCATTCAGCTACACAGTTCATTGTATCACTCTTGGCCAGACATTTCTCTAAGCCTCACCTACCAGTGTTGTTATGAAGATAAAGGGAAGGTGGGAAAACACATTCTGTTTTTGAGCTCCATTGAAGAAAGGTTGGATAAAAATGTGATAACCCATGTTAATTTTGCTTCCCCTGCTCCTCCTGAAAGTTTTCAGCAGCTTCTCAAAAGAATCCACAAAATCCCTGTCAATTATAGGTGTAGTCATCACTTTGGCAGTAAACCTATTGTCTGATCTGTACCACATCATGTGCTAGGTAGGCTCACGTAACTTAAATGTTCCTCTATACAATCTCTTTCCCATACATGGTAAACTAACATAATGTGGAGAAGACTACTTTTTCTTGACATCTGTTTTTTCTGTTTAGAAGACTTTTCAATCATGCTAAATAGAAAGGACACTAGAAATTCATCACTGGTTTTTCTCCCTGATGTTTTTATTTAAAAACAGCTGGAGGGTGTTGTCTTGATCCATTTTGTTGGGCAAAGGGATTTAACCCTTTCTCCCCATGTTGTTTTCCTTACCAAATTCTCCCTTCCCCTTGAACAATTCTTCCAACAGAACAACAACAACAAAAGACCAGTTTCATCTGGTGGCCATGCAGGAGGAGGCAACTGTTGAGCTCACACTGAAGGATCAGAGCCAAGTGACCCCTGCATTACAGGTGAGGCTTCTGGGGCTTGATTTTAGGTGTTCTCGGGGGCCTGTAGCCCACTAGGAACTTTCCCAGTAAGCTAAATGGCCAGTATGGCCCTGGAAAAAGAGTAAAGTATAGACTCCCTGGCCCCCAGTGCTGTGGGCATGATCCAAATCACCCCCCAACTGTTTATTCATAACAACAAGCACAGAAAGAGATCCACTTATTGATCTCCAGAATATTTAGTAGTTGTACCCAGAAGTGGCCTGGCCAAGACACAATAGTGCCAAGAAGATTCTACTAATAATAAGGCAGTCTCTGCTCTATGTTCCTTAAAATTCACCACAGAGCTTTATTTAAAAAATGAACTTGAAAGTGATTTAGCTGAACTTTAAATAACAGTAGGAGTAGATTTTAAAGAGATAAATTTTAGGATTTTTCTCCTCCCCAACTTCCTTATAACTTTATTCAAATTGGCAATGGAGACAAAGAAATATAGAGAGTTATGAAACAGAGCAAATCATGTGTCAAGAGGGATTTTCTGGAACCTCAGTTTTCCACTCAGGCAAAACCAAAATGTGAAAAGCATGTTGGAAGTGTGAACTGAATATAGCTTAGTCTTTCCTCCTTGTTGTATGAACGAAAGCACTGGATATGAAACTGGGCTGATGGGATTAAAATTATAACACTATTAAAACAACTGAGGAATTGCAATGTATGAGAACCAACAGGACACAATTATATTGTGTGGTGTGATGATCACCACCTTAGGAAAGACCAGTAAATTTAGATCTTTGTACCCAATTTATAATAATTAATCCTCACAGTGATGGGAGAGGGACTAGAGCTCTGTGGGCTTTCTCAGTGTCATCTATTGTCAGAAGAAATAGTGATAAAAGTTCAGACCAAGGATTTCATAAAGCCACTCTACTTATAACCAAGCCTTCTTCATGCGTAAAATCCCATGAACTCCAGAGGTTCTAGTTCTAGATTAATTCTATCTCTATTTGAAACATACTGGTATTTATTTATTTATGTATTCCTTTAATTTGTAAATCCCACCACCACCAAGGCAGGCTCAGGGCGGCTTACAGACAATATGTTAAAACAATTAAAACTCCATATTTAAATAAAATCACAAACAATACGGAATAAAACATTTCATAAAGTGGTAGTATAATTCATAGCTGAGGGAGGCGATAGCAGCATCCATGTAATCAACTACCTCTGTGGTCTGGGTTTTGTCAGGCTATTGATCATATCTTGAGTTGGTGTTGGCACTGGGGCCAGGGCCTGGTTGTTAGAAAGGCGGCCCCTAATCAAAAGCCTGTAGGAGCTCCGTTTTACAGGCCTTGCAGAATGGTAAAAGGTCCCGCAGGGCCCTGATGTCATCCAGGAGCTCATTCCACCAGGCCAGGGCTGCCACTGAGAAGGCCCTGGCCCTCGTCACAGCTAGCCTGACTTCTTCTGGGCCTGGATGGGCCAGACAATTTTGGGAACCTGATCTTAGTGCTCTCTGGGGAACATGTGGGGAAAGGTGGTCCCTTAGGTAGATAGGTCCATATAGGGCTTTAAAGGTAAGAACCAGCACCTTGAACTAAATTCGGTATACTATAGACAGCTTTTAGCGCAGGCTGGATGTGCTCCCGCATACGGAGATACAACAGCAGCCTGCCCACTGCATTCTGCACCAGCTGCAGCTTCCGGATTTGGGACAAGGGCAGTCACATGTAGAGAGCATTACAGTAGTCCAGTCTTGAGGTGACCATTGTATAGATCACCATTGCCAGATCATTGCATTCAAGGAAGGGAACCAACTGCTTAATCAGCCACAGGTGGTAAAAGGCTGACTTCACAGTGGCTACTACCCTGGGCCTCCATCATTAGGTGGCATCCAGAAGCACTCCCAAGCTCCTAACCTCTGTCACTGGCACCAACAGCACCCCATCGAAGGTCGGGAGTGGAATCCCTATCCTTGGACCACTCCAACTCAGGCACAGGGCCTCCATCTTCGTTGGATTAAATTTCAGTCGACTCAGTCTAAGCCAACCAGCCACAGCTTTTAATGCCAGGTCCATATCTTCCAGACTAGAGTCTGACTGGCTGTCCAGCAACAGATAGAGCTGGGTGTCATCTGCATATTGGTGACAACACAGTCCATGACTCCGAGCAATCTGGGCAAGGGGACACATGTAGATGTTAAATAACATTGGGGAAAGCACTGCTCCTTGGGGCACTCTGCAGACCAGTGGGTGCCTTCCGGATAGCTGTTCCCCAATGGCCACCCTTTGTCCCCAGCCCTGGGGAAAAGAGGAGAGCCACTGCAAGGCAAACCCCTGTATCCCAGTGTTGGTGAGGCGGTGGATCAGTAGTTGATGGTTGACTGTGTTGAACGCTGCCAACAGGTCTAACAGCAACAACACTGCCAAACTACCCCAATCCAGATGCCTCCAGAGTTCATCTGTGAGGGTGACCAGGACCATCTCTGTCTCATGGCCTGGTTGGAAACCAGACTGGAAGGGGTCTAATGCAGAGGCGTCATCCAAAAAGCCCTGCAGCTGAATCACCACAGCCCTCTCAATTAATTTGCCCAGATAGGGCAAACTGGATACCGGCTGGTAATTAGCCAATTCAGCTGGATTCAAAGATGACTTTTTAAAGAGAGGGCAGACCACTGCCTCCTTTAATGCATCAGGGAACAAGCCCTCAGAGAGGGACTTGTTGAAGATCTCCCTTAGTGCCCCTCGTAGCCTGCCATGGCCAGCTTTAATTAGCCACGACAGGCACGGATCAAGGCTACAAGTGGTCAGGCAAACAAATAAGGGCAATTTGTCAACCTCCTCTAGGCTGAGTGGACTGAGATAATCCAGAACTTGACAATAAGATGCGCATGGAGCCTCGAATTCCTTTACTGTCTCAACTGTGGCAGGAAAGTCATGGCGGAGCAACAAAACTTTATCTGTGAAATACCTTGCAAAAGCCTCACAGCCAGTCTCCAATTCCTTATCATTTGGTCTGCCCTGTGGCAGAGTAGTAATAGACCGAATTATTCTAAATAATTGGACTGGGTATGAGCTCACAGACGCTATCGTGGCCACATAGTATTCTCTTTTTGCGGCTTTGACTGCCATCTCATAGGATTTCATAAACGTCCTATAGGATGCTCTTGTAGCTTTGTCCCGAACCCGCCACCACTGTCTCTCTAGCCGTCTAAGCTCCCACTTCATCATCCTCAACTCCTGTGTATACCATGGAGTGAGTTTAGAGCGGGGGCGCAGAGGACATTGGGGAGCAATCTCATCAATGGTTGCCGAGAGTTGGTTTTGCCAGTCCTCAACAAGCTCGTCCAATGAGCCACCAGGGGGCTTCGGATCCCACAGGGCCTTCTAGAACTGCATGGAGGCCATTTGGCTCTGTGAGCGAGCTAAAATATGCTCACCACCCAAATAGGGTTGGGGTGGCACGTTCACACAGGCCTTCAGGGCATGGTGGTCTGACCATGGAACTGCCGTAGCAGTGATTCAGTCCACTGTAACCCCCACTGCGAAGATCAAATCGAGCATGTGCCCTCATTTTCAATAGTGGAATTAAATCAAGACTTAAATTCTACTTTATGCACAATTGAAGGCAAAATATGGCAATCCTGCAGCAATCTAATTGTGTTCAATCATTTGGGGGGAATTGCTTTGCTGTCTTAATAGGTGGACTTCTTGCACTTGCAACACATTCTCGTAATGACTGGTTATCTGTCTACATGAATTGTGGTCCCAACCAGATAGCTTGGCAGGAATGCTTACTGAGAAAGCAGATGGTTCTGATTATGACTTGTGTGAAAGTAATGAAGTTCCCTATCGTTGTCTTAATCTTGACAAAGTTCACTGACATCTTGGACTTTTTCAGCCTGAACATACTTTGAGTACTGGGCTTGGCTGGGCTCCAGAAGAGATAACCTCCTTTATTATCCAGTAAGGGGGAAGGGCATTGAGTTATTTTGTGGGGTCCAGTACATGAAGGGTTATGCCTAAGGACTGGCTAGATTTCTTCAGAGGACTAGGGTAGCTGACCTTTCTTTACATTTTCTTGATTCTATAGGCCAGCTCCTAAATATGATGTTGCCACTAAATTCCATCAGCATAATGACCCTTGGGCTTGAGTGTGCTTGTGGTAGTGTGGAGAATGAGTTGAATGTACCCTTGTGAGAGTTACAAGGGAATTCAGCATTTCTTAGAATCTCAGAAATCACAGTATGATTTTTGACATCAGTAAACCAGAAGGGAAAAAGATGGAGAGATTTGACATATATGATATCGAATCACATATGAATGGATGCTAATATGCAAAAAGGAAAAAAAAGGTCCACCATGAATATTGCCAGTGAACTAACCAATGTCAAGTGTTTTTTTGTTTTTGTTTTTAATTCTCTGTTACATTGTCTGATGACTAGCAAATATATCAAAGGAATTATGAACACTGTACGTCTATGTACTTTTATTATTTCCTAACTAAAAGGCAGCATAAATTGGTGAGATTAAGAGCCTCTATCTTTGCTGCTCCTTGAGAGGCTTTTGCAGTGATGGTTGCCGTGGGATTCTTTTTTCGATTAATGGGGAAGCCCTTTGTGGCTTCTTCCAGATAGCACCTGCTGCTGAACAGGATTTCATCTTGTCAAAACTGGGTGGGATTAGGAGAGCCGCCTCCTTTTCCCAGGTGATGTCTATGTGTCACTTTTTGAAATACACTCAGAAGATATATGCCCAAATGATCTAAGCAGAGATAAGGCTTTGCACAATAACAGAAAATAAATTTTTTAAATCTCTTCAGCTCTGGGGGCTAGTAAAAACATAGCAAAAGTTATTTAAAGTGGAGGCTTAGGCTCTATAGTGTTCTTAGTAAGTTCTTATCATTTTAGGATTGGTTGCAACTGTCACATTACTTTGTGTTTTTAGATAGATCTAGAATATACTTTGTCCCCAGCATTGGTTTACATGAATAAACAGCTAGTAAATAGGAACAACCCTAATAGCCCCGGCCCCCGACTAGCCTGATCTTGTCAAAGCTCAGAAGCTAAGCAGGGTTGGTGCTTGAATGGGAAAACCACTGGGAAAGACTAGGGCTGCTATCCAGGGAAGGGTAATGGCAAAGCACCACTATTTAGCTCTTGCCTTTGCCAAATATGCGAGCCCTAAGATGTGCGTCAAAAGGCAAGACCCCAACAATCCTTGGTTCATGAACACATCAAGCTGCCTTATACTGAATCAGACCCTTGGTCCATAAAAGTCAGTATTGTCTTCAGGGTCTCAGGAAGAGGTCTTTCAGGTCACCTGCTACCTGATCCTTTCCACTGTAGATTCCAGGGATTGAACCTGGGACTTCATGCATGCTAAGCAAATGCTCTACTGCTGAGCCACAGATCTCCAACTCTGCAAACCTTACCTTGTAAACCCCATGAGGTGACTCGATGGCATACTTTAGCTTTTAAATAGGAATATGATGGTGGTGTGATTCTAGGTTTCACCCTGTACTACACGGCCATGCTACAGTACTTCTATTTTTTAACAAGGGCTCCCTCACCCACAGGAGAAGGTTTGCTAGCAAGCAGCTGTGGGAAGAGACTGATGAGAAAATATTTGTCTCCATGGGCTTTCTGTTGACAGGAACCAACCCCACAACACTATAAATTAAATACAGTTATAAAATATCAACTAAACATAAAATACAGGAAGACAATAGGTAGAAAGATGCATGAAACCTTCCCCCCACACACACTTTTATTTATTTTATTTTTATTTCTTTGATTTATATCCTACCCTCCCCACGAGTGGGCTCAGGACAGCTTACAAGGTCACATGAAATATTGTGACAGAGAAATAATAGATAAAATTCAAACAATTAAAATTTAAATTTTCAAAATTTCTTACAAAGACCAGAGTAAAAGTTACCCTGATAGCAACACTCAGATGGAAACCTTCTGAGCGGTGTTGAGGAGTATCAAGCCACTAACCACTAGGCTAGAGTTGTCAGCAGGAGAAGCCAAGTATGGGACACCTGCTGCCTCAACTGAAAGCCTGGCAGAACAACTCCATTTTGCAGGTCCTGTGGAATTGTAACAGATCCTGCAGGGCCCTAATCTCAGATGGGAACTTGTTTCACCACGCTGGAGCCAGGGCATCTCTGAGATATGCAGGTCTCTGGCCATATAGGGCTTTAAAAGTCAGCACTAGAACCTTGAACTGGATCCAGTACTCGATGGGCAGCCAATGCAGTTGGTGGAGCACCAAACGAAGGTGTGCCTGCACAGGCATTGCCATCAGCACTTCCCTTCCAAAGCTCATTCAGATAAAACCTTCTCAAAAAAAAGAAAACAAATAGGATTCCAGGTGGGCTTCTCTGGGGTGAGTTATGAAAAATGGGGACACAGCAGAAGCCTTGATCTGAGTTCCCATAAACATTATAGCTGTCAGTGGTGGGCCTGATGAGGGTCTTAGATGAAAATTTCAGCATGAAAAGAGGTAGTCCTTAAAGGACCTTTTCTCAGGCCATTTAAGGCTTTCAGGGTCAAGCCCAGCATTCTGGTTTGTGCCCAGAATCCATCTGGAAGCCAATGAAGATCTTTAACACAGGAATAATGTGTTCACTTTAATGTGCTCTACTGGCTGAACATTTTTCAAAGCCAGCCATACATGAAATACTTTGCAGAGATGGGGTGCCCCTAGGAGAACATGCCATTGAAACACCAGCCAGAGTTGAGAAAAGGCACTTCTGAATGTGAAGGCAGCCTGGCTACAGAAGACTGCAACAGCGTCTGGGACTTCTGATCCTTAAAGGAGAGTGCAAATCTATTAGGATCAAGACAAATATAACTTCTAATGTAAATTAAATGTATGCATTTATTTCATTTATAGCCTGCCTTTCTTTGCAAAGGTGACCTAAGCAGCTTACATAATTTTCTCTGTTTTATCTTTACACTGACCCTGTGAAGTAATATAGGCTGAGAGTATGTGACTGGTCCAAGGTCACCTAGCAAGCTTCCATGACAGAGTGGGGATTTGAACCTGATTCTCCCAGATATTAGTCTGACATTTGAATCACTGTATCACACTGGCTCAGCATACTGTTAATTGTCAATACACCGTTAAACTTTTTGTCTGGATTGACCTCAGACCCATGCTCAGGATACCAGATAATTCCTCTGCCCAAATTAAATGGGTGAAATAATACTGTATCATAAAATCTCCAGATACTTCCTCCTGTGGTTTCATGTACATAGACATAGATGTTGAAATGCATAGAAGACAAGATGAAATCTGGTATATTCCTCCAAACAAACAATAGAGCAGAAATCCTTAGCAACAATTTCGGGAATATCCTTTTCAAATAGGAGCACTTCACCTATTCCTAAAAAGTTACCATGACCAGTGACATCAAAATCTGCTGGGAGGGCTAAGAGAAATAATGGGATTAAAGCAAGCCCATAGCCAGGATTTTTTTTTTATTCAGAGGGCCTTTAAATAAGTCAGGGGACACTGATAAAATAAAAATAAAATAAAATAAACTCATGCTTGCCAGTTGGAGCAGGCAGGAGCATGACTGTTTCCCATATTGTGGAGGGTGGGTGATTTTCAAGCAGACTTCAACGAGAGGAGGGCTTTGCCCTTGGTTTACAGCAGCTGAGGTTGTCCCAGCTGGTGGGAGTGGAAGGGGGAGAGCCGTCTAGGACTGAAACAAGCCCTTTCTGCCTCCTTGCACCACCTGCCCCACCTCGCCTGCTGGCTGGCCCACCTAACTTCCTTGCACCACTTCCTGTAGCAGCTGCAACACCAACAGTGCCACCAGCTTGGGACCCGCAGCCTGCTGGTCCTACCTTGCCTGCCAGCTGGCAGCCCACCTAACTTCCTTGTGCTACTTCCTCCCTGGCTTCTGCTGCCACCGCCAGTTCAGGACCCACAGCCCACCAGCCCCACCTTGCCTGCTGGCCCACCTGCCTGGCTGCCTCATGCTGCTTTTTGCTGCAGTTGCCCCACGCCACCAGCTCAGAACCCACAGCCCACCGGGGCTGCTGGCAGGCGGGGAAATTGGGGGGCCTTGGTAAGAAGTTGGGGGGTCAAGTCCCAAAATGTCCCACTGTAGCTATGGGCCTGAATTATAGTCATCCATCCTGTCTTTTGATGTCATCTACCTACCAGGGTAACCAAAGCAGCTTCAGTCCTAAATTTGAGTCAGAAGCCAATTTGAAATTAAACCAGTTGTTTTGCTGGAATCCTCAAAAGAGTTCAGGACCCAGATATCCAGAAAGGTATTCAAATAATCATTTCATCCAGAAGTATTTGGAGTTGGGCCATTTCTAAGACTTTTCCCTGGAAAGAGGGATTGTTCAATATATTTCAATAAGGATTCAATGAAGTTCAATAAACTACTGCTGTTAGCTGAAGGTCTGGTTACTTGAGCGTACTATAAGCCTTACATCTAGTTGAACCCATAGCCATTTGTTACAAGGGCCAGATCTGACATAAATGTCACTTTGTTAGACAAGGCCATGTGTGCCATAAAATGTAATGCCAGGTATGGGAAATATAAACGTTATAAAGGACTATTGTTTTTACTCAAAATATAAACATGCTTAAAACATTAACACTCTTACAATATTTCCTTAAAGTATCTCCCTGATGCCCACCATCCTACTTCCACTGCCCATTATTCATTAGCACTGGGACAATATACAGGGATATAATGCACAGCCTCTGTCACCTGACAGTAAAGGCAGTGTCCAGTTGCTTGTGGCTGAATAAGAGCCCTGGATGGGCCAGTTCCAGCCCACTAGTCATATGTTTGACACCTCTGATCTAGTACAAAGAGGAGAATATTCATCTTGAATATTTGCTCCAACAGGGGAAAAAAATGGATCCTTGGCAACTGTGTTTTTCTTAGTTTTATTAAGGCTAGGAATGGCAGAAATATACAAGAAAAACTAAGCATGGTTAAACATGGTTGAAAGTATAAAATCCCTCTGTCCTCCAAATCCAGTTCCTCCTGTTTGAAGATGAGAAAAATATCATAGCTTTGAATCGTTTGCTTTCAGGCAAGTGTCTTCACTCTTGATAGAAATCTCAAAACACACACAGTTTAGACTCTCAACTACTTGCTGTCGCAAGAATGAATATAAAACAAATAAATTCTGAGTAGACGTATATTCATGCTCACATATAAGTGTGGGTCACAGATATCCTTTAAATGGTAAAAAGCCAAAAAAAAATATCAAAGCTCAGTTTGGAAAGTTTCATTGGAGGCTTGTCACACAATGTACTGTTGTGTCATCCTGAAGTCTACATAAGATCTCTTTGAACAAGACATAGTGTGAGCAAAGAAGAGGGTATTTTTGATAAATCCAATAGATTATGCAGGACAAAAAAGGAGGAAGTGGACTTTATGGTATGCAAATACTAACCATGGAATTGATATTTTTAACAACTGATAAGGCAATTAATTGCTTTCACCTTCTTGCTTATACATATTTATTGGGTAGTGTATTCAGTGAACAAAGTAGATGTAATGATTTCATGTTTTGGTGTGTGTGTCTTTTTAAATGTTTAGTTTGACTGCAGTATTGTAAGGAGAGTGATAGAGGGACACAAGTGTGATGTGATTGGCTGATGACTGAGAGTATGGGAGGGGTGTATCTAGCAGAGAGATTCTGTATGTGAAGTTTGAAGAGAGAGCATAGTCTGTGTGAATAAGACAAACAGATTAGTCTGTGTGAATATGAGTTTTGAGTCTATTCTGTGTGAATAAGACAAAGAGATCAGCCTGTGTGGCTATATATATATGAGAGAGATTAGACTGAGTGTCTATGCCTGTCAGAATGGAGTTTTGGGAGTTTGAGACTGTTTGTGACACCAAACTTTGCCAGTTATATTTACAAGTTCCTTTAATCAGCAATAGTTCAAAATAACTAGAAACCTATTTTGTTCTTTATTAAATAAACTAGGAATAAGGCCCGTTGTGGAAATAAATACAACAGGCTCTAGAAAGAGGCTCTGGGAGAGTGCCCCGGCTTTGGGTACTCAGTGACAATTTGCTGTGGCAATCTCAGCAGGGTATGACAGAGTCCATCATTTTCTCCAGAGGAACTGATCTTTGCTACCTGAAGAGCAGTAATAATTTTGCGTGATCTCCAGCCCACCCCCAAGATTGGTAACAGTGGTTCCCCAGGAGGGAGTGGCTGGTTCCCCAGGAGGGTGGAGTCTATGGCATTGTACCTGTCTGAGGTCCCACCCCTCCTCAACACTCACCCTCTCCAGGTTCGACCCCTCAAATCTCCAGGAATTTCCCAACCTGGAGTTGACAACCCTATCTCCCTCCCAGTCAACCAACAACCTACCTTTAGTTTTCCATCTCCTCCCCCTTCCTTCCTAGAGAGCAGTTGTAATTTTGAGTGATCTCCAGCCCCCACCTGGAGATTGGCAACAATGGTTCCCCATCAGGGAATGGCTGGATTGGAGGGTGGAGTCTATGGCATTGTATCTGTCTGAGGTGCCACCCCTCCTCAAACCTCACCTTCTCCAGGCTCCATCCCTCAAATCTCCAGGAATTGCCCACCTGGAGTTGGCAACCTGATCAGGACTGGACCCAATGAGTTTTCTCCCAAAGGCCAACATAGGTGTGGAAAGGGCCTTTTACTGACTGAGGAGAAAGTACAGGTGCCAACTCTGATTAGGGATATACCTGGAGATTTGGGGGGGTGAATCCTGTGGAGGGCAGCATTTGGGGTGTGTGTGGAAGGACTCAGCAGGGTATAATGCCATAGAGTCTACCCTCCAAAGCAACCATTTTCTCCCGGGGAACTGATCTCTGTCATCTGGAGGTCAATTGTAACAGTGGGAGATCTCCAGGTCCCACCTGGAGATTGGCAACCCTAGGGGAAAGTCAGCCACACAGTGGGGAGTTGAAGAAAATGGTTTGATGGTTGCTGGCCCACCTCGTTAGCCAGCCAGCCATGCTGAAGCTAAGCAGGAGAAAGAGCCTTTTTTCATTTATTCTGACAGGAAAGTGGCCACTGGGGAGGAGGTTATGGGCGGGGGAGGGGGTTATGCTGAAAGTCCTTTTTTTTTTACTCACAGAACCAAGTTTGGTTGCCTACCAACAGCCACTGAGGGGACAGTCCCTCACAGGAGTCAAGAGAACTGTCTTCCTCAGGAGAGAGAGCTATCTGCCAGTAAATCTGACAAGCAAATCTGTCTGAAGGGGGAGTGGATGGGGAAGAGGAGCAGACCCAGCACCCGGCCAATGGCACACGAGTACTCTTGAGTGACGGCTGATGGGCCAATGGCTGAGGGAGGGCATTTTACAGCCAATGGGAGCGCATGGAATCTTACAAAACCAAAAGATAATTATTATAAGGAGAGATTATTTTTTGGTTTAAACTTATCCCAGCAATCAGAATAGTCCTTCCTCAGGGCCACATAGTCCTCTAAAGTGCCCAGACCCTAGGTCATCCTACCAAAAGAGAGAGATTTGGAATTTTTAATTCCTTAAATGAGAACATCACAGTAGGAGTTACTTTCAAATAAACATGGAGCTATTTTATTTGTGTATTAATAGACAAGCTTCAATCAGGTTTCTTTTATTCTTCTGAATGCAAGCCTTCCTGATTCGAGTATTTCCACAAACTGAGCAGAGGTCAGGGAAATTCATCTTTATAGTTACGATGATCTAAGTCATCCTTCTTTGCTATCTTTACAACTGTAAGGTATTTATTTGTGCTGATGGCTTATTGCATCATCTGTGAATTGTCAATGTTTGCCTTTTCAACTGCTAGTCTTTCTAACTCATTATTTTTTTTCCTTTCTAAAGAGCTTTTCTAACTTTCTGCTAGCCTTTTGCCACTGATTTTCAAACCTTCCATCTGAACTGATTTTCAAACCTTCCATCTGATTCAAGTCAGCCTTTGACATATGATATAGATTGATTATTTAATGAAATAGAAAATATGAGCCTGCCTCATGTGTGAGAGGATGAAGAAGCTTCAGAACTGAGCTGAGCCACATCACCCTTGTCTCATTCTCTGATGTTCCCACAAGGCAAGTGCTAGTCTTGCCTGTGTTTCCTGGCTGCTCGCTTGCCAGGTGCTCTGTTGTGCCTTTATAGTCAGCAGGCAAAAGTGGGTGGTTCATAATCCACCAATGGCAGTGCTGCATCACTTCTGGCATGGTCATATCAAGTTCTGGCTGGACCAAGTCAGGCATGAAGCCTGTCCCTGGCACTTGTGTGTCTCCTCACAGGCAGTCTTGACTTTTTAGCCCACCAATTTTGATCATATTTCCAGGTATTTGTTCCAAGATGTGATACTGTATTCTTAAGTCAATACTCATAATGTTCTGTGACTGGCTTTGAGCTCCTCGGTTGTTCAGATTTAGATCCCAGGTGTAAGGCTGTTGCTTGTTGCTGTATACATTGAGATAGACAGGCCCTATTGCTATGTCATAAAGTTTATTGTTAGGGTACAAATAGGGTAAGTTTCTCATTAGTTGTAAATATTACTGGTTGAAGTTGGCTGCTGAACTTATTTCCTGTGGCTCTTCTGAGCACTGTTCTGCAATGTGACACCTGCCCCAAGTTCCAGGAGAGTAGTCAAGACCAGGACCCAGTAGAGCTTGTGGCTGGCAGGTGGTGTCCAACTCAAAACACTGGAGGGACTGGAGGACAGGTAAGCTACAAGTCATGCGGGCCTCGTGTCTTATGGAAATAAAGGTCCCATCCTCTCCAATAACCTCCCAAACTTATCTGCTGCCTCCACTCTCTCATCCTAGTACCTGGATGGCTGCCAGCAGGAGATCAAGCTGGCCACAGGGAAGAGAGAGAAAAACCACCACCATGCAGCTACCCAGAAAAAGCAGGGCCATGTTGCTCTCTGTTGTACAATTTAGCAGAGTAAAAGGGAACCACACAGAACATACATGTAAATTAGCTAAAAGAAAGTTTACTAAGAAATTAGAGAGGGTTACATAGGAGGATAAAAGAACAATAAAACAGTCTAGCTGACTAGCTACATCTTTCAAGTTACTGTCTACACCATTATGGAACCTTGCATCTGGTTATAGGACAAAGGGAGGGAGAAGAAACTCCAAATTGCATATGTGCAAAATATCAGGTTACATCACCAAACTATTGATTAGCCAATGACCAAGCTAAAGGTCACTTCATTATGAATAAGACCTCCTCCACTGTGGGAAATACTTGCATGAGTTCATTGGTCCTAAGCTAATTAAGAATTACCATACAAAAACAAAGAAGTTAACTCTTTCATGACATTAGGGAGAGAACTTGCAGATATCCCAACACTCTCTTCTGGGTGCATTGACAATCTCACTCTCTTGCCTGGCCTGGTGAGGAGAAAGCAGGTAGGCAGAAAAGGAAGTATCACCCTCACTCCAGATATGCAAGGGCTGGCTAAGGTGGGGGTGATATGTATATGTGTTGCTGGAGTAGCTCAGAGAACTTACAATAGTCACGTGATTCTTTTGGTCGATGGTAATTACAAATATGACCTCCCATGGGCCACAGAGTGAGTACCAATGTACTTGACGGATGATTAGAAGCATAAAAATATTAAATTTGGAGTTGGTTCCATTTTTTTAAAAAAAAACCTTTGAATCTTTAATATTTGAATTAAGACTAGATTAATTAATAACTCTGTTTATTTCCAGTCACAATGACTTTTGGGCTGTGTCTCTAAATTCATGGATACTGTGTCCCTTCCAGTTTTTACGACAAATAAAAAGCATCCCCATATCAGAGTAAAGTTAAATTCTTCTGTGCATTGCAAGGTACAAGGAGGACAGCAATGGGACTTCTTCTGGCACTCTCATGTGGGTCCTCATAGCCCCTCCCCCAAGGGAGGCCGGGGAGTTAGGAATTTCCGCCATCTTAAGTATTGTATATATACTGTTTTTATTTATTGTTATTTATTGGACTGTTTTTAATGTAGTTGTATGTGACTATATAATATTGTTGTAAGCCACCCTGAGCCCTACCTGTAAGGAAGGGCGGCCTAGTAAATCAAATTTAGTAAGTAAATAAAATAGGAGCGACTGGCACCTAAATGAGTTATCTCCTTAACCAACTTGCTTCAGGTTTGCTTAAAAATAGACTCTCTGTCCCTGCTTTCCTTGCATATGAATGGAAGGTAACCTGTATATTTCTTCTACCAAGGCTAGTCACACTTTTGGAAGGGGTGGGGAGAAAGAAAATAGTTTCTGAGGGAAATGGCATAACAGCAAACTTGTCAGGTGATCCTGCCATGGATGGGAGGGTAGGAGGGCTGGATGGTCTGTAACTTTTCATGTCTGGAATGTGGGGAGGTGTGCAGGTTGTCTTGGCAACAGAGCAATTCACAGCCTGGGCTATCTGTTATCACCTAAATGGCCTTGGTCTCACAGTTCTTGTTTTTCTTCTTGTTTCTTCTGGGGTGACAGCTTTGGCCATTTGGTTATTTACCGCTTTACAACTTTTGCACCTTTTTCCCCGCGCGTGGGCTTGATAGTCATTGGTAGGTTAAAGGGGGGGGGGCAAGAACCTGCGGGTATAACTGTAGAGGCTTTTCTGTAGTGCTTTATCTCTGACAAGGAATTGTTAATGTGCTTTTAGAACTGCTTTCAATAAACGCTATCTTCTTCATGAAGCCTGGTGTTTGACTGACTTTCTAAAGTATCTGACAAAACTTTAATAATTTTATATGAAATTTAAAAGACATTGAAACTGTAATTCAAAGAACACTTTCTGAGGCATAGGCCCCTTTGAGTAGATTTCAGTTGGATTCTGAGTAGACCTGCTTATAAGACTGAAATTGCAGAAACTTGTTAATGTTCACTTGAGCTCTTGTGTACAGCGATAACTTAGAGAGTTACTTCAGCAAGATCTCTTGCCCATTTCATTGGCTGACTATTCTAGAGGAGGCATGGATGTAGCATGGCTTACTTCAATCTCCATTCCCCCTTGCCTTGCCTTTGCTGTGCTTGTCTATTATAGGGGAGTGCAGATGGCTAGGTTCTGCCTCCTTTCATAGTCTGCAGAGTTGAACTGTATTGGAAGAGGAAATCTGAGCCTCTCCATTATTGGGTTATTTGTAAAAAAAATAAATCATTTGACTTGAAAGCACAAAAGCTTTATGCAGTATTCCCAATCTTCTACACTTCGCAATTAAGGGGGAAATGCTGTTCAAACAAATTACAAAGATGATCTGACTCCAATGGTAACAAGAGAAAGAAATTTTACTTACAAAAATAGAAGCACATCTCACATGACATATTCACGTACATACATTTAACTTTTGTGAACAGATTAACTTCAAAAAGTCAATTTACTACAGCTCTAAGCTGTAGAGGGAACACTGCTCTAGAACAGAGGTCCCCAACCTTTTTGAGCTTGCAGGCACCTCTAGAATTCTGACACAGCATGGTGGCTGGCTGCAGAAACAAAGTGGCTGCCACAGGAGGTAGAGACATCCACAAAATGGTTGCCTCAGCTTCATTTACACAGTGAAGACACTTGTGCAGGTACAGGAAAGGTGTTGGTTGTGCTTCCAGAAGGCTTCTTCTACTTGCAAGCACCCCCAAAATTTAGGGGGACTTTAGAAGCAGCTTCAAATACATCATGAGGAGCTGGGGGGGTGTTCTTCCACACACACCATAAGAAGTTTTTTGGGGGCAAACTAGTCCTTTCTAGAATCTCATTAAGGACTTCACCCCAATGTTTTCAACTATAGTGAGGCATTTTCTTTTTTCATTGCCAATATAATTGCTTATAAATATTTGATTAGGGTGGGCAGACATGCAGCTTTACTGGTTTATTTGGTTTAAATGCTCTTAAATATTCACACTGGATTATGGCCACTGTTTTTTCTCCTTTCTGTTTGTACTATGCAAGCTGAATGGACATTATCTTTGGAATGATTTTATTGTGGATTAATCTGTTACTGGTTTTGCCAAGGGAAGGAGATTGACTCTGATTAGTTCAAACTTTTAACATGCTGCATTTTCTGCTTGGACTTCTAAACTCAGGTACTGGCGTCTCCCCAGATTAATTCAGTTTTGAGCAATTTGTATACAGTTTTCCCTCTTTCATTCAGTTCTAGAGGAGAGATTAATTTTTATGCTGTGTTTCTTCTCCTCCCATGAAGACATCAATACTAGGGAAATCCCACTCTCATAAGCCAAAAAACACAATGCAAACAACAATAGCAGACAAGTGAAGATATATGGACCTGGAGGAACATCCTCTAATCTGGGTGACAGTCTAATTTCACAAGCAGCTGAGAGTCCTTCTCAATTGATGGCTCTGAACTGGCGTCCTCAGGGAGACAAGTAGGGAGGAGGAAGTTTGTCAGAAAAAAGACCCCTTTTGAGCTGCAGAAGAATGATTAAGAGAGGGTTTCGTTGTCCGCCACCCACCTAAAGTCGATAGCACTCAATAGACAGGGGCAAAATGAACTATATAAACCAGGTGTATGACTATTAACTCCACGGGCTGCTTTTGAAGGCACTGAGAAATCTCGAGTGGAGAAGACTTCCTGCAGGAAGAAGCAACTCTTGCACGGTAACAAACAAACAAACGAACAAAAAAAAAATCCTCTCATCATCACCCTTTCATAGAATCTCTCTCTCTCTCTCTCTCTCTCTCTCTCTCTCTCTCTCCCTCTCTCTCTCTCTGTAGTGTGATAGGCAGCTCTTTCAATGTTATGGCTGTGGGGCATGTGGGTATTATCTATTATATTGACGTTTGGAATTAGTCAGGATGCCCCCCCTCATGGCAACAAAAGGACTACATCTGCCGCCGCTGTCTGCAGGAAAGAACAAAGCAAAAGTTTAAATATTTGGAGACAGAGACAGGTGTGGATATTCTTTTAACTAGATCTTTGGATAAAGGGGTTCTGAAAGAGCTACAAATCTAAGTGGCTTTGTAGACAGCTGGATGAATGTTCTTTACCATCTGAGTGTACTTGTTCGATGTATTCAGAGCGGCTTACTCAGGGGGCACGAGGGAGCGGACCGGCCGGCTCAGCCCGTCCTGGTTGGTTTGCAGAGTGCTTTCGATGTGAGGGTTCCAACCGAGGCAGTTGTCATTGGAAACAACGAAAAAGAATAAAGGAGGAGGAATGTTCTTGAAAATAACAGCAATTCCCGATGCGTTAACCCAAGGGTGGGTGTGAAAGAAATATTTTTCCTCTGAATGCAATTCGGAGAATAAGTGGTTGTTTTTTGGGGGTTAAAAATAAATTTGAAAAGAGACCATTAAAAGTAGGTGACAAATTGTCCCGGAACCAAATTTATAGCACCCTGAAGGCAAATTTTATCAACTGGACTTGGTTTATTATCCTATTGTAAATATAAAAAAAGGTGGTGGGGGGGAGGTGGGGTTTTCCCCAAGCGCTGTTCCAAAACTGAAGGAGCCGCGAAGAGGTGTCGGAGATGCAGCAGCCCCTCTCGCCGGGCTCCCTCCTGGGCCAGGCGATGCGAAGGGAACCCTCGCGGGAGTTTTCTGCTGCGAATCTTTTCTGCTTCGAGAGAGGCAGGAAACGCTCCGCCCCAAGACCTGGTGTCCGGCTCAGAGTTGAAGCGTGTCCAGCGTCTGCCGCCTTCAGCCCGGAGGAGCGCTCGGGAAAGCGAGCTCGGCAAATCCCCCACAAAGCCCCCGGCTTGCAATACGCCTGGCCTGCTTAATACCCTTTCCCCCTAATCCGTGTCTATAAATGTGCCCGCAGGGGGCTCAGAGGGAAGCGGCGGGCCGGTGGGCGGGGTGGCCGCCGCGGGACCAGTCAAAGGGAGCGCCTCCCCGCCGGCCCCAGCAGAGAGCAGCCGGGCGGGCAACTGGAGTGGACCCCCGGGACCAACCCGCGAGCCCTCGCATGAGGCGGCTGAAGCAAGCGAGGGCGCCACGGCCTGATCCCGGATAGCCACCCTAGCGACCCTCTGGCCGCGCCACGTGCCTTTGCCGCCGCGGGCTCAGCCAATCGCGTGCCGGGCGCCAAAAGCCGGCCTCGCGCTGTGCCCCCCCTCTCCGGGTCGCCCCCCGCGTGCGGGGCAAGCGCCCGCCTCAGCATGGGGAAGAGGGCGGGCGGGAGCCAGAGCAGGAGCTAACCCACCGGGCGCTGCCCTCTCTCTCTCTTTCTCCCTGCTCCCAGGAGGCGGCCGAGAGATGCCCGAGGCCGAGAGATGCCACCCGGCGTTGCCGGCCCTCCTCTTCGTCCTGTTCGTCTCTTCCCTCCTGACCCCCACGCCGGGGGTCGAGGGCAGCAGCGCTCCAAGGAGCCGACCCCGGGACCGCCAGACGCCGGCGGGGGACAGGAAGACGCTGCTGGAGCTCCTCCTCAAGGCTCTTGGGGACAGCGGCGGCGGCAGCAGCCACACGGCGCTTCCGCACCCCCTAGGGGCCGACCGGGTCCTCGCCCGGCGCTACAGGGGCGGCGGCGGCGCTCTTTACCCCGCGCCGGCTGTGGACCAAGAACCCCGAGGGCTGGCCTTCTCGTCTTCCTCTTCCTCCAGGGAACGAGTGGCTGGGCAGCCGGCCAGGCTCTTCTCCGTTTCCAGGCACGTAGGTAAGAAGGCGACGCTTTTCCGCCCCCTTCCCTCCCGCGAAGACGAGCCAGAGCTCTCTTAGTGTAAGAAGGAGTGCCTCTGCCCATGGGCAAAGAGTCTGAACAAAAGCACCAGGACGGGCATACTGGCAGTGAGCGGTTTGGTCTGAACTTCCGACAAACTTCGCTTTACTTTTAATCCCGGAGACATTCATGAAAGGGTGACGGCATAAAGCTAGCCTATATGCCTAAAGTACTTACGTTGACGTTAGTTCTGCTGGTATACCTAGACAAAAATCCCGAGGTCTACTCAGAAGTAAGTCCCGTTTTATTCAAATATGGCTTACTCCCCCCAAAAAGTGTTCTTAGGATCACACAGACCCTAGTGGCTTACTTTCAGACAAGCTTGATTCCTCGCGCTAGCAGGCTGGAGCCTCCGAAAAGGAGAGAAGTTTTCAACCTGTTGTGCGGGGGGGGGGGGCACAGTGTTGCGGCTGCTCCTTCCAACTGTGCATCCTGCCTTGAGGCGGTGATGAAACTGACAAGCCGTCTTCACTGGCAGCTCTGCGTAGCCTTGCTTTGTTTTGTCTAGAGTGGAGAGCAGTTTTGAGGCTGAGCAGAGACACCTAACTCTCCCTGCCTGCTCCTTAAAGTTCTCTGATAAACAAGCTCCATTGGCTTTCAGGTCCTCAAGTGCCTATGTAGTCTCTAATAGCTACAGGAGTCCTAAGCCTAAGAGCTTCTAGTCACCAACCCAGGCTGTGATTCCCTCCCCCCCATACACAAGCAAAAAGAAAGACTTCTGAGAGAATCCTCAGTTGAAGCGGCAGGCAGACATTCAAGAAACCCTCTTGCAAACAGAGATCGAAGGAAAATGGAGCTGCTGGGCTTGACATTTTCTCTCTCTCTCTGCCTTACATGAAATTGTGGAGGTGATTTCAGGTCTTGTTTTAAAAGGGAAGGGGGAAAGAGTCATGTTCTGTTCCCGTTTTCTCATCTCACCCATTTTGGAGACTTGAAAATGTAAACATATTACTCTCATTTGCTTCTGGAAGCACCTCTGTCAAGAAAAAAGCATCAGTCACTTGTCTAGAGAGGACGTGCTTGCCGCTAACCATGCTTGTGACTCTTGTTATTTTTTATCTTTTAAAGCATGGGATAGTTCCTTTCTAAACAGCTGTAGGAAATAGCTGTTAAAGGGCAAATGAATTTCAGACTTACAACTCAGCATGCTGGCTTTTAGACAGTGTGTAATGAGGTAATTGATATCTAGAGATGACTTTTGTTGAACTTTGCCCTCTGTTCTGTGAAACAGAGGAGTGCTGAAGGGAAAAAAACCCTTAGTATTGTTTGTTTCTACTTGAACTGGATTAATTTCTGCTGTATAGAGAATTGGTGGGAGTGCAGGAGAATGAGTGGGGTTCTCAAATAAAAGGAGCTCAAAGTTAGGTACATCTAAGTCATGTTTAAGTGGTAGGAATTATGTGTCTCTTCCTGCTTGATTCCTGTTGATTTCAGTGGTGCTTAGATGTGTCTTTCTTTGAATTGTACTCAGCAACAGACCTATGTGTAAGTCAGTTCAGTTTACATTGGAAGATCAGTTTCCTGTCAGATGCATCATTAAGGCACATGATCTACACTGTAGACAGTGCTTGTGTTGGTGCATTTGTTTTGGTGCTAGTTTATCCTATGCCAAAAATGAGCATGTTGACTGCTCTGGTTGGTAGAAATGTGGCCACTGATCAGAGAACAATAAATCCTAGATTACTTAGCTGTATCAATGTAACATTTTGTATTTCAAGTATTTTTAAAAAAAAACCTGCAAAGGCAAAATGTAACCTATATTTTATCTGCTCTGCATGCCTTTAATTATTGCCCTCCCTTTACTAGCCTAACTCCTAAATAAAAGTTTTTAGCCCATTTGGCTGAATTGACATAGCATAGAAGAGACTATGATTTTTGAGAAATGCATGAAATATTACAATTGATAATAAACAGTTATGTTATAACAGTTTACTTTTTTGTGCATAGTGATTTCCGGCTGGTATCCTGAGTTCTGAATTGTAGTAATTAGGTGTGATGTAGAGTAATTCATTAGACCATTGGGCTTTGTCTGTATGCAAAACTGAGTAGATTGTGGCAATCTGTGTCCTTTCATGAGCAGACAAGGACTTTAAAAATAGAAAAACTGAGGCAATAGCTCATATGTATTCTTTGCTTGACTCTGCTGACAATGGAGTTCACTTTTGAATGTATTCATATTAGAAAGATTGTCAGTCCATGGCTGTTTCCTATTGTGTACATATATTTTTCCTTTATTCCTTGTCAGTCTGCTAAAATGCATGGAATACATCTTGTGCAATCTGTACTCTGTGCAATCTGTATTGTAGATCTAGCACTAAACATCTATTTAAGCCAAACAAAGTGCTCTATGGTGCAGTGTCCTGAATAAGAAAAAAAAACTAACTACATCACTGTTTCCATCTTTCAAAAGTGACCAAATTCCACTCTAAACAACTAACTCTTAATGGCTCCGGTCATACGGGCCGGATAACGTGGGGGGGAGGCGGGGCTATTTGCGGCACTGCAATTAGGTCCGCCAGAACGCGATCCCACGCGTCGGTGGCATGCCACGGTTCCTTCCCTCCACACCTGCGTGTGACTGGGGCCAATGTAAATCAGGAAAGAGAACATGATTTTTAATTTAAAATTTGTTGTAGTTTTTAAAATATATAATAAACACCACTTATTGTCAAACAATCATTCCCCTTCCTTAAAGGATTTCTGGTTTCATAAGGGCAAAAGTGCATGTGATTTAAAATGTCAGAAAAGGCATGAATGCTCAGTCATGATCACAGCAGTAGTTGTGGGAGAAGGGCATTCAAATCTTTTCCCTCATGCTAATTCCCTGATTTAAATGAACCCTCCCAAGCGGCTTTTAGCATATGGCAGGACAAATGAAGTTACTAGTACTAGCTAATGTTTTTGCTAATTCATGCATCATTCTAGGCTTCTAATTTCACTGAATTTGATTTAAGGATTATTCTAGGGTTTAATTAATCTCATGATCTCATAATCTTTTTTTAAAAAAGTATGTCTGACTTTTTTTTTTTTAAAAAAAGGTCATTGTGACTTACAATACTCATAAAGCAAGGGATCTATCTGGACTCATGTGGGAAGGAACCCTTCTCCCCCCCAATCCTTTTGCTGTGGGTCCATTTCCCCTCATCTGTACCTAGTCAAGCAGTTTCCCTGTATTTCTCCTGAACCCACCCACGTGCAGCTTTCCTCATTCTCCTTACCCATCCTTCCAGTGTTTCCTGTTCCACTTGACTTATCTCCTATCTTTTGTATGACATATAGATAACTCATAATGTCAGCTTTTTCCTTATACAATGTCTGCACATATTGTTGGCTATTTTGTTAAAACTTTTAACTTTTTATGTGTTTCTTTTTTTTTGTCCATGCCCCCATATTGGTAAAATACATACCCTAGCTGAGGATTTTTTTGATGTGCTTGGGCATCACTATCCAATATATGACTAAAAGAACCTTAAGTGAAGGATTAGGAGAACAATAACCCTAACCATTACTTATTGTGGATCATCACAAAGTTTGTCTTGGAATTCTACTTTTGGTTACTCTCAGCAATGTGAGTTTTCTAGGAAAATCTGAATTGGAATTTTTTTGATTAAAATTTAAATGAATAATTTAAATATTTAAATAACATTAGCAAATGTTAATAATGTTGGTAATTGTACCATGTATGAGCCTGGACCATGTGCAAACACTGGGCTATAGCCCATATAGTCATATTTAGTCCATATAACACAATTGATTTATAACACAACAACCATGATAACTATAGATAAACAGACTATGTTTACATTTGTGGGGTGGAAAATTTTCCATGGAAAAATACAGCATTGGAAAATTTTCTGCCCCATATCATTGGTTACTCTAGTCCTAAATCTGTAACAAAGTGTGGTCTATGAGGGAATTAAAAGGAAAGATTATCTGACATTTTAGCCTTATTGCTGTTCATCTGCCGAGATATGCTGATATCCCTGTGTATGGGTTCAATGCAGATAAACCCCCCGCTGTGAGGTAAGGCTTTACTTTTCTTAACACTGTAGCTCCTAGTAACCTCTAAATATGTGGGGACTCTTTGAATGTCACTGTAAATCCACATTTAGGCCAGATTGTAAGTTTTGTTCATAGCACATGGGATCAGTACTGGGGAGTACTGAGGAACCACTGTGTAATGGAATTCAAAGTAGTCATCAAAGGATTGACAAATCAAGCCTTAGAGTGAAATGGTAACAATATTGTGTAAAACTGATTGCATAAATATAGAAAAGAGTACAATGTAATAATGCATTTGTAAACTGCATAGTTCCTCACTGATTGGGCCCAAAGTGTGGCAAGACAAGGTACTTTTCTCCCACCCCACAACTTTTCATGCGCCCAAATAGCAACCCACCCCCTCATGGCCATTTTGGCACTTGCAGAGGAAAACCAAGTGCACCTCATTCCACTTTGCTTTGGACCCAATGCCCTCATGGCATTTTAAAATTGCACATTTTAGGCTTTAAAATGGTGGTGGCATCCCAGTGTTAGACATAAGAGTGCTGTCGTGTTTAGTTTGGCCCTAAGTCGTACCTGCTAGTATTCTTATCTGAGCCACTTATTTTGCCTGTGCTCTTTCAACAAGTCATCAGATTGTGTGAAAGTCTCTGTTAGCTATTGTTTTGATAGAAACTAGAGGAATTTAAATGCTTTATTAAAAGGTCCTAGGATTTCCTTCCCTCACACCACCAGTTTTTTCTGCTTTTCATTCCAACCCTTTTCTAGTTATTTATTTTACTAGAAATTTTAACATATATGCTGTGTCACAGAATTCTGATGTTTCCTTATTCTTACTTTTTGAATAATCTCTCTTTCATATTAAGCATAGCAGCCTGTGTAGCACAGTTTAGCCTGCCCAAGCTCATCAGAATTTGGAAGCTAAGCAGGTTCAGCCATGGTTAACACCTGGATGGGAGACCTCCAAGGAAGACTGGGGTTGTGGAGGAAGACACGAAGGCAAACCACCTCTGCTGGTCTCTTGCCTGGAATGTCCTCCATTCCTGAGGACTGGAAGGTAGCTAATGTCACTCCCTTCTTTAAAAAGTGTTCCAGAGGAGATCTGGGAAATTACAGGCCAGTCAGTTTGATGTCGATACCAGGTAACTTGGTGGAAACTATTATTAAGGAAAGAATTAGTAAGCATATTGATGAACAAAAACTATTGAGGCAGACTCAGCATGGGTTCTGTAAGGGAAGATCTTGTCTCACTAACCTGTTAGTGTTCTTTGAGGGGGTGAACAAACATGTGGACAAGGGGGACCCAATAGATATTGTTTATCTTGACTTCCAGAAAGCTTTTGATAAAGTTCCTAATCAAAGGCTCCTAAGTAAGCTCAAAAATCTTGGGATAAAAGGACAAGCCCTTTTGTGGATCAAAAACTGGCTAATTAATAGGAAACAGAGAGTGAGTATAAATGGGCAATTTTCTCAGTGGAGGGTAGTAAGCAGTGGGGTACCACAGGGATCAGTACTCGGTCTGATGCTTTTTAACTTGTTCATTAATGATTTGGAGTTGGGAGTAAGTAGTGAAGTGGATCATTTGTGGATGATACAAAGTTGTTCAGGGTGGTGAAAACCAGGGAGGATTGTGAGGCACTCCAAAGAGATCTGTTGAGGATGAGCGAGTGGGCATCAATGTGGCAAATGGAGTTCAATGTGGCCAAGTGCAAGGTAATGCACATTGGAGCCAAAAATCCTAACTATAAATACACATTGATGGGGTCCAAACTGGCAGAGACTGACCAAGAGAGAGATCTTGGAGTCGTAGTAGATAACTCACTGAAAATGTCGAGACAGTGTGTGATTGCAATAAAAAAGGCCAGTGCTATGCTGGGGATTATTAGGAAGGGTATTGAAAACAGATCAGCCAGTATCATAATGCCCCTATATAAATCAGTGGTGTGACCTCATTTGGAATACTGTGTACAGTTCTGGTCACCACACCTTAAAAAGGACATTATAGCTTTGGAAAAAGTGCAGAAAAGGGCCACTAGAATGATAAAAGGGTTGGAACACTTTCCCTATGAAGAACGGTTAAAGCCCTTGGGGCTCTTTAGCTTGGAGAAACGATGGCTGAGGGGTGACATGATCGAGGTTTATAAGATTACGCATGGGACAGAGCAGGTAGAGAAAGAGGCACTTTTTTCTTTTCTCACAATACAAGAACTTGTGGGCACTCCATGAAATTGCTGAGTGGTCAGGTTAGAATGGATAAAAGGAAGTACTTCTTCACCCAAAGAGTGATTAACATATGGAATTCAGTGCCACAGGAGGTGGTGGTGGCTACAAGCATGGACAGCTTTGTCAAGCTCACTCACTTTTCTGGCAGGGCTACCACCCATGGCCATGTTAGTGTCTCACAACCTCTGGGCGGGCGGCCCTGGGGCCGAAGGCTGGATTACAAGGGGTGTGTGCTGAAGGGTATCAGCATGACAGGGGACAGGGTTGATCAACACCCAGCGTGTCCCTCTGTCAGCTAGGGTATGGCTTCAGACCCTGCCGGGTCACAGGAAGGGGCAGCCCCGCTCGGTTCTCTCTCTTCCTTCATCCCAAGCGACTGCTATCCTCCCTAGCCAGCTCCAGCTACTCCTCCTTCACCCTTGGCTATTCTCCCTTTTATTTTCCAGCCCCCTTCCCAGCACCGCCTTCCTGCCTCATCCCCTCTCCCCTCCTCCCACCCCCGCCCCCAGTATAAGACTGTTGGTGCACTCCCAGTCCTTGGGTGCACTGGGGCGGAAGTTGACAGTCGGGCTGAGCGGCGTCCTCATCACCCGGTGTTCTGCAGTGTTCCTGGGGGCCTGTGGCGGTGTGCTGTGCCATGCCTTTGCTGCTCCATGTGTCAGCCCTCAGCCGGGCCCGACGCCTCCCTCACTGCTGCTGCAGTGTGCTTGGTCTTTGGGCTGAGCATGCCCAGCTGCTCCTTCCTTGCCTGGTGTCTCTTGCATTTGGCCACCGTCGGTCTGCTGCTCCGCTGCCCGTCCCAATGGTCTGCTCGTTCCTGGTTGTCAGCCCTCGTCTCCTGCAGGTATGGGGGCATCTTGGTGGTGCCGGGGGGAATTGGATAAGCATATGGAGCAGAGGTCCATTGGTGGCTATTAGCCACAAGGTATAGATAGGGACTCTGGGGCAAGCAATGCTCTGTATTCTTGGTGCTTGGGGGGGGGTCAACAGTGGGAGGGCTTCTAGTGTCCTGGCCCCACTGGTGAACCTCCTGATGGCACCTGGTATTTTTGGCCACTGTGTGACACAGAGTGTTGGACTGGATGGGCCGTTGGCTTGATCCAACGTTGGCTTCTCTTATGTTCTTATGTTCCTGTGGATGGGGTTACCATGAGCTGGTTGCACCTTGAGGGCACCTTCTTCTGCTTCATATGAAGCATGCATTTTAGTTTCATGGAGTTGTCTAAGCCAGATGATGTAAAGCATACCATTATGACACATTTGGCTGTAGAAATGCCATCTTTCCTTGTTTGCAATGACAAAGTAGATCATAGTGCATGCACTTCTAACAATTTCTTGTCTGCCAGATTCACGATCTTGGTTTTTCTGCCACCATATATATGTATGTATGTATGTAGTTATTATTTATTTTATTAAATTTATATCCCATCCTACCCCACAAGTGGGCTCAGGGTGGCTCACAACATAGAAATGAACAATAAATTATGTCTTCAGTATCATATAAGAACAAATGGGGACCCGCAAGAAACTTGCGGGACAGTTATCCCATTCCTCACACCTTTGCTTCCTCCCCTCTCCTCCTACCTCTCGCACACTCTTTCTCCCTTTTTCTTTATCTCTCCTCCATGCATGTTACTTCCTCTCTCTGTCTGCCCCCTCATCATTCTCTTTGTTTTTCTGCCTCCCCACCTCATCACTCTTTCTCTCTCTTTCTGCCCCCCACTCCGTCACTCTCTTTTTCTGCCTCATCATTCTCCCAGCCTCCCATCTGCTTCCTCCCCCACCTCGCACAGCAGCAGCAGCAGCGGTGGTGGTGGTGATTCCAGCCACCTACCTGCTTTCTCTCCCCCCCACAGCAGCAGTGGCAGCTCTCCAGGAATTGCAATTGATCTCCCAGCTACAGAGAACAATTCACCTTAGGGCTGCCACCTCCAGGTTGGGAAATTCCTGGAGATTTGGGGATGGAGCCTTGGGACAGTGAAGCTTAGGGAGGGAAGCAGCCTCAGCAGTGTGACCTGGAGATCCCCCAGGATTATAACTGAACTCTAAACAGCAGAGATCTGTCTCCTTGGAGAAAATGGCTGCTTTGGAGTCTGGATTCTGTGGCATTATATCCAGCTGAGGCCTTCCCTTCCCCAAACCCAAACCTCCTTAGACTCTACCACAGGCCTGGCCCTAAGGATCCCTCCCTGAAAGGCCAGAATAGGCCTGGAAATGGCCCTTCCCCTGCCTCTTACTGACAGAACCAGTTAGAAGCCTCCCCACCCCAACATTCTAATCTCTCACTGTTGATGTGGTGAGGCCTGAAGTAGAAGGCCATTTCAGAAGGTATTGGGGGGGAATTCAACCCTCCCTGAAGGTTTTTTTAAAAAACTTTTTGGATTTTTCTGCCTGACAACAGAGTCCCCTGAGTCTGTAGAAAAACCTGTCAGAGGAGAATGATCCCTCTGTTGGTGGAAATAAGTATCCACACACAGAAGGGACTCTTGGCTATTAGTATATGGATGTAGAGATTACACATTCAGTTGCTAAGTTTTGTGCATTAATTCTTAGATTGCAGGAATCACATTTTAAAAGTTCTTAAATTCAGATTTCTATTTTTGTATATCATGACTGTTTTTTCTGTTGGACTAGATGGGCCATTGGTCTGATCCAACATTGGCTTCTCTTACATTCTTATGTTCTTAATTTTGCAAGGATTTTTCCATTATTTGGAGGTAGATCTAAGTAGGGCTGGGCAAGAACTGGTTCACAAACTAAAGTTCATCAAAAATTTTGGCTGGTTCATGGTTCATGAAGCGATGTTCACAAACTGAAGAGTAGCCATGAACTTTCATGGATCTTAAGGCAGTTCATGGTGGTTCATGAGGAGCAGAAATGGCTCCAAGCCATTTAAACCCCTGGTGTAGTGGTTCAGTGTGCGGACTCTAATCTGGGAGAACTGGATTTGATTCCCCACCCCTCCACTTGCAGCTGCTGGATGACCTTGGGCAAGCCATAGTTCTGTCAGAGCTATTCTCTCAAGGATAGTTCTGGAAAGAGCTCTCTCAGCCCTGCCTACCTCACAGGGTATCTGTTGTGGGGAGGGGAAGGGAAATGAGTTTGTAAGCTGCTCTGAGTCTCCAAGTGAAGGGCAGGGTATAAATCCAATCTCAGTCTCAATCTCCTCCTCCTCTTCTTCTTCCTGCTCTTCACAAAAAACAGTTGTGCCGCAGGGAGCAGAATGCAGAGGTTTGTATGACTCCAAGCCATTTAACCCCCTGTTTTCTGCCCCTACCACTTTTAGCAGCAAGCAGAAAGTAGAAGGTTAAATGGCTCTGAGCCATTTAAACCCCTGCTTTCTGCTCCCCACGAAAAGTGGGAAGCAGAAAGCAGGGGTCCTGAACTGATACGAACTGGTTTATGGTTCTTGCACATCCCTAGATCCAAGTTCATGCCATGGAACCAAGTGAAACATAGTGACAGATCCACAGACTCATTCAAATACATAACAACCCCCCCTCCCAAAACAATACAATGAAAAATATTACATATGAAAAATTTCATGAATAACAAAAGATGGTGCAGATTATAAATGAAGTATCTAACAAGTTTCTGTTTTCATTCTGGATTGTCTTGTCCCCTTTTCTGTACACCTCTTTGTTTGTGAGAATTTGGGGGATGGAGATATTTAAGGTAAATCTGCAGAGTTTCTGGTGAATGCTAAAGTGTCTAGCAACACATGACACCATTTTCTGTTACATGGCCAGAAATGATGTCCTGCCACTGAATGCTGCTGCAGCATCAGTATCCCTGCTGCCACTCAGTGGAATGCAGGTGGGCAACAGGTGGCAGTGACTGAAGTTCCCCCGCTCTTATCAGGAAAATGGCAACCTATTATTTGTGAAAGATCCATGTGTATGGCTGTGACACTTTAGGAGTGGCTTGCTCAACAAGATCACTGTCTGGCACAGGTGTGTTGAATCCAACTTCCATCTGTGATGTTAGAGATGGATATCTTGGTTCGTCAGGAATCCATGCTGAGGTCACTCTGAGTTCTATAGCTGATCAGTGTGATTGCAGTATACCTGGACAGTATAAAAGAAAGGACCTATTTGGTTATGAACAACAACAGGTACCATTTGTGAATCTCCAGTGATCACACACCAACACTGTCCAGCCCACTTTTAGTTGACGAGAAGCATCATATCCTCTGGTAGATACACGAGCACAGATTCTGCCTGTAAACAACACTGCAGGGCATTGACCAGTAGTGGGACAAGAACTGTTGCACTATGCCATTAGAAAGCATTTTAGTTTTTGTTGTAAAAGTCAATGGTCACATTCCACTGACTTCAAGGCTTCCTTCAGAGTTTACACATATTCTTCCACCAGTTCATTGATGTCTAGGCGATCTTGTATGGAGGTAATACAACACATGTCATTGTAGTGTATGAAGGATTCAAATTCCACAGACAAACTGTGGAGCACTGTAATTTACTACTTGCTCTGGTAGACTCGTCCTGGCAAATAAGCTCCAAAGAATTTCAATTGTTTGGTTCATGGTAACAGATTTTATACAAAACACCTCAAGCCACTCTGTTCATCTAACAACTATTAGGAACATACTCCCATGGATACAGAGGGTGTGGGCAGACGTTTGCTCAAGATGCGTAGCTGTGTTAATCTGTCTGTAGCAGTAGAAAAGAGCAAAGGTCCACTAGCACCTTAAAGACTAACATTTGTGGCAGGGTATGAGCTTTTGTGAGTCACTGTTTTCTTCTTGAAGAAGTGAGCAGTGACTCACAAAAGCTCATACCCTGCCACAAATTGTGTTTGCTGACATCCTCAACTCTGCACAGCTGTATGCTGATTAAGTCCTTGCTACCATGCAAGGCTTCTTACCAAGGCTTTCATCTTTACAACTCTAAGAACCCCCATGTGAAGCTCTTCTACAACTTTAGGACACAATTTAGGTGTATGATGACTTGGATGACCCACATTATACATCCTTGATGCACATAGGAAGCTCTGCTCTACAACTGTAAAATGGTACTAGAAGAATATCATTGGTATACCAACAGCCTTTGAGATGGCTTCATAAATGTAGGGCAAAACAGGGTCTTTCTTAGTTTCCCATTCAGTCCTACTATGAATTGTTAGGGTACACTCAAGTTGGAACAGGTTGCAAAATGAGAAGATTCCATTTCTTTCTCAGGCTACTTTCTATAAGCTACTGGTATATGTGAGAGGCGGTTTGCATTTGCATGTGCTATGATTTCTCTTGCACTTAGCCAGTATGCTAAGATAGAAAATCCAGAATTGCAGTGAAGCTGTGGCTGTTAAAGAAATTCCTCTCTGTGGTTTCAGGACAGAATCTAGAGACTGGTGGTGAGCGATGACAGATAATTTTCCTCTATACATATACTGATTGAATTTCTTTGCACCTAAACTAGACTTCAGGTTTCCTTGTCTATTTATGCAAAACTACAGTCTGCTACTGACAGAGTTCTGGAGACAGATACTGTTGGTCTTTTGTGACAGTCAGGCATAATATATTACTGCTGCCTATTCCATGAAATGAGGAATCATGTGCTAGATTAATAGTCAGGGATAGATTAAAGCAGGGGTGTCAACATAAGGCCTGGGGGGTAGAAGTGGCCTGGAGAGCCAGTTTGGTGCAGTGGTTAAGTGTATGGGCTTTAATATGGGAGAACCGGGTTTGATTTCCCACTCCTACACTTGCACCTGCTGGATGACCTTGGGCAAGCCATAGTTCTGGCATGGCTGTTCTTGAAAAAAGAGCAGTTTCTGTCAGAGCTATCTCATCCTCACCTACCTCACAAGCTGTCTGTTGTGGGGAGGGGAAGGGAAAGGAGTTTGTAAGCTGCTCTGAGACTCTTTTGGGTAGTGGGCAGGGTATAAATTCAATCTCTTCTTCTTCTTCTTCTCTTATGCAGCCTGTGAGCAACTAGTCCAAGGGAGAGAACAGGAGGCTGCTTGGGGGAGTGGGCAGAGCCACTCCGATTGTGCCTTCAGCCTGGCAGAACAACCTTGTCTGCAGCAGTCAAGGAGCATGGGAGCGTCTGCCCAGTGCTGCACCATTGGCTCTCCAGTCTGTCCATGTGGGTTTTCCTTTGCATCCCCCTCCCAGCCCATGAGGCCTTGCAATGGGGATACAACAATTCAAAGTTTACAGCTGCTGTCCTTTATACAGTTTATATCTCTGATACCTGGTGTTACATTTTATGGCACACATGGCCCGGCCCAACAAGTGACATTTATGTCAGATCGTGACAAATTAGTTCGACACCTCTGGATTAAAGTGTGTGAGCACATTATCAGATGAGACCAATTTCATGCAATTTAAGAAGACTTCCTCACAGGCATGTGACCACACCTACTTTTGACTTTTCTGTAACAGTTCAACAAATGCAATATACTTGCCAAACTTTTAGATAAGAAACCCTAAAACTTGTCTAGGGTGTGTCATGTCCTGGAGCTGTGGGTCTTACAAGACTGCCCTAGTTTTCTTTTGGACACTTACATAAGCCTTGTGCATCTATGATATGCCCACAATATGCTACTGAGTCCTAAAAAAAGTCATGTTTTGCACTGTTGGCTAACAAGACATATTCTTCTAAGTATTGTGGTATCTTTTCCAAGATTTTCAAGTGTTCCATGCCATGATAATGCCATCCAGGTTCTTGGGGTACCCTGCAAAACAAGCTCCATTGTGCTTTGCTAGGTAGCTAGAGCTGATGCAAAGGGTGATGCTAGAGGAACAGCAGTCCAGGAGACACTCACTTGAATGTAGTATGCCTCAGGGGGCTGTACTTTCCCCAATGCTGTTTAATATCTACATGCGCCCCCTTGCCCAGATTGTCTGGAGGTATGGGCTGGGGTGCCAGTATGCTGATGACACCCAGCTCTATCTGATGTTGGGTGGCCAGTCGGACTCCAGCCTGAAAGACCTGGACCGGGCACTGCAAGCCATGGCTGGTTGGGTTAGACTGAGCTGGTTGAAGCTAAATCCAGTGAAGACGGAGGTCCTGTGCCTGAGTCAGAGTGGGGTGGGGATAGGGTTCTCGCTTCCGATCTTTGATGGGGCACCATTGGTGCCAGCGCCGGAGGTTAGGAGTTTGGGAATGCTCCTGGATCCCTTCTTAACAATGGAGTTCCAGGTGGCATCCACTGCTAAGTCAGCCTTTCACCAGCTTCAGCTGATTTGGCAGTTGGTTCCCTTCCACGACCGCGATGACCTGGCTACAGTGATCCATGCGATGGTCACCTTGAGATTATACTACTGTAACGCTCTCTACATGGGGCTGCCCTTGTCGCGAATCTGGAAACTGCAGCTAGTGCAGAATGCCACGGCCAGGCTTGTGATGGGTCTCCCAAAGTGGGAGCACATCCGGTTGGTGCTGAAGGCATTGCACTGGCTTCCAATAGCATACCAAATTTGCTTCAAGGTGCTGGTACTTACCTTTAAAGCCTTATATAGCCAGGGTCCGACATACCTGAGCCTTTCCCCATACATACCCCAGAGAGCACTACAGTCGGGGGCACAACATCGGCTAGTTCTAGGCCCTAAGGAGCCAGGCTTGTGGCTATTAGGACCAGGGCCTTTTCGGTGGCGGCTCCTTCCTGGTGGAACAAGCTTCTGGAAGAGACCAGGGCCCTGCAGGACCTCTTACAGTTCCACAGGGCCTGTAAGACGGAGCTCTTCCACCAGGCTTTTAATTAGGAGCCGCTGCCACCACCACCATCACTATTACCGTGACCATCAACCATTACTATAAGTATTATCTTTGGTGGAGGGCTGGCCCTGCAGGGAGATCGAGGCGGAAAACCACCAAACCAGGATTTAGAATTATATTATAACATGCCTCAGCTGATTTATGGACAGATTGACCTCTATTCCGAGCACCAAATTGTCTATTGTTTTATGATGCTTTATGTCTTTGTTTTAATTGTTTTTTTTGAATTTTTTTATAGTAATTTGGCACTAGTGGCCGGTAAATGTGAACCGCCCTGAGCCCGTTTTGTGGGGAGGGAGGAATACAAATGTAATAAAATAAATAAATAATAAATAAATTTAAAGGTATGGGGGAGAGCTTGAAAGAATAAGAATGGGTTTGGGTCAAGCATAGGGGACCCATAACTAAAAATTATATTCTGGAAAATGGATTATAGCATGTAGATGCTAATAATTTTCAGATTCTTTAGTTATTTCTTTGTTTTACCTTGTTAACTTCTGCATTGCTGAGGCTACTAATTTAAAATATTATCTATCCAGAGAACATTTGAGTTCCACAGAAGATATCACATGTTTTAGAGCAGCAGCATAACATTCACATTCTTTAATGTTTGAACCCCAGCAGCAATTATTTTTATTGAGTTCACATACTTCAGTAGTATATAGTTCTGGAGCTTTGATTTCTTGTTGCTCTTACCAAGGGCTAATTAATTTGCCTCAGTTTTATAATAAACTGTCAGTTGTTGACCTGAAGGAATGACATCCTCTCACTCACTTTATTGGCAAACATCCCAGTTCTGTAAAAGATAGCAGAGGCACTCCTGGGACGAATGACTTTCAGCTAAACTCCTCGTCCTCCAGTTCACAAACAAGAAACTGCGTAGGCTTCTTTTGCTGTTAGAAAGTTGTAGATTAAGAGAAAAGATAATAATTTTCATCTTCTGATGTGCTCAACAGTAGTTGGCACGTAAAAGTGAAATAAATGCATCTTTCTTGTCCTTTTTTTACCTGTGCTGCTCTGATTTCTGCCCTCTCCCACTATTTCTTCCCTGTCTCTCCCATGTTGTCTCTTGCATTGGGAAACTGCACACTGAGAACTCTTTCAGGTGGGCTTATTTTCATTTATGAAGCACTGTAAAGCATCAGATACATTAATATACTGTAGTAGTAACAATAATATTAAATATTAAGAACATATGAGAAGCCAATGTTGGATCAGGCCAATGGCCCATCTAGTCCAACACTCTGTGTCACACAGTGGCCAAAATATAACAGTTGCCATCAGAAGGTCCAGCAGTAGGCCCAGGGCACTAGAAGCCCTCCCACTGCTGCCACCCCCAGCGCCAAGAATAAAGTGCATCACCTGCCCCAGCCTGAGAGTCCCTATCTATACCTTGTATCTAATAGCCGCTGATGGACCTCTGCTCCATATGCTTATCTAATTCCCTCTTGAATCAGTAAAATATTGTGGGGATATTCATCTTCATGGCACTAATAATGAATAAAGAGATGAAGAAAAAAAAATGGTGCATCATTGTTTTTTCTCCATCTCTTTGCTCTAATTGGCGCAGCCCTTCATTCTTTTCTCACTAATAATATGTGAAATATTTGGACTAATAGGTCACTTAAAAACAGGTTACATTAAGTACAGAACAATAAAATCCACCCTACTGTGTATGAATATTTTCATAAGCAGTCTCTTCACTTAAACCAGTGCAGGTAGTCTCAGTATAGTGAATTCAGAAAAAAAGTTATTGAAATGTTTCACTGGTTTGGATGTAAAGTACTGCACAAATAGCTCCATTTTGCTGTCTCCCTCTTCTTCTGCAGTCTGTCCCATCCATGAAACATTGAATACACATATACACATGTTGAATAGTGTTGGGTCTGCAATGGGAGGAGGAAATTAATGAAAATCATATCCTGCTCCTCTTCCAGTGGAAATGCTCATCTGTTGTCAGGGGGAAAAACTTGTATTTGTTAGGAAAAGAGGTGAGAGAAGCATTGAGAAGAAAGTTTAGAAAGTGTAGCATACTAAACTGTTTCACATCCCAAATCAGAAAAATATTGTGGGGAAAGTTAAATGTAACCTGATTCATAGTTACAAAGTCAAAAGCAGTTCAGCTTGAATTCCAGATAGTAGGTTTGATGCACAGACTGTATTGGCTCTAAAGGGTGTAACTAAATTTTATTTCATACAGGGAGTTACTTTCAACAAATGAGACCCAGAAAATCAATGAGATGTGAAGACAGATTACAAAGATATTCCAGAAGTATAGCAATATTAGTTTATTGTGGCAAAATAAAACAGAAGTCTTAGACTAAAAACATTTATTCCAGCATGAAGTTTTGTGAGTCAGAGCTCACAAAACTTCATACTGGAATAAATGTTATTAATCTTTTAAGGTGCCACTGTACTTCTAGATTACAAAGATGTCTTTTAAAGTAAAAAAATTCTTACCACAGTAATAATCCCACCCCCAAAAAAAATCACAGGTGCCACCTGTAATTCATGCACCTTTGTTCCATTGTTACTAAGATAAATTGTTTAAAAGGATCCTATATATATAATTCCCTTACATATTGGCCATTTCCAGCTCTCGCACTGGCTGTACAGTGTGCTCCTTCAGCCATTGCCCATCAACCTCCATTCAAGAGTACTTGCATGCCATTGGCTGGGTGTTGGGTCTGCTCATCTCCCCTGCCCACTGCCAGCCTGGATACTCTTCCCTCACCAAATAAACTATCAAAACAGCTGTCTCTCCTGACAAAGACACTTCTCCTTCTTAGTTCCTGTGGGACTAATTTTTCCCTCAGTGGCTGTGCTAGGCAACAAAGCTTGGTTCTGTCAGTAAAAAGGCAAAGGCTCTAGGCTCCATCCCTCAAATATCCAGGAATTTTCCAACCTGGAGGTGGCAACATTATCTTCTTCCCAGCCAACCATCAACCTACATTTATTTGCCCCTCTGACTTCAGCTTTCCATCCTTCTCCCCCCCCCCCGCTGCCTTTTCCTAGGAAAATTACAGTCTTTCTCCACAGTGGGGACCCAAGCTGGAGGGAAGTGACCTCAGAAGGGTATAATGACACAGAGTCCACCCTGCAAAGCAGCCATTTTCTCCGGGGGAATTGATCTGTACCATCTGGAGAGCAGTTTTAATTCTGAGTGATCTCCAGCCCTCACCTGGAGATTGGCAGCAATGGTCCCCAAGAGGAAATGGCTGGTTTGGAGGGTGGAGTCTACGGCATTGTACCTGTCTGAGGCCCCACTCCTCCTCAAACTCTACCCTCTTCAGGCTCCACACCTCAAAGCTCCAGAAATTTCCCAACCTGGAGATGGCAACCCTATCTCCTTCCCAGCCAACCAGCAACCCACCATTATCTGCCCCTGATCTCTGCCATCTGGAGAGCAGTTTTAATTCTGAGTGATCTCCACCCCTCACTTGGAGATTGGCAGCAGTGGTTCCCCAGGAGGAAAAGTACAGTCTTTCTCCACAGTGGAGACTAAAGCAGCTTACATCATTCTCCTCTCTCCCTTTTGACCTGCACAACAACCCTATGAGGTAGGTTAGGCTGAAAGTCTGTGGTCTAAAATCACACACTCAATTTCCACAGCAAGAACCTGGGTCTAGCAGACCCTGCTCTGAAGTGCTCCTATGCCTAGGGTAGCCAACTTCCAGGTGGAGCCTGAAGATCACCGGGTATTACAACTGAACTCTAGACATCAGATCTCTTCCCCCTAGAGAAAATAACTGCTTTGGAGGGTGGGCTCGATGGCATTCTATTCAGCTGAGGCCTCTCCCCTCCCCAAACACTGGCTTTCTTAGATTCTACCACAGAATATCCAGGAATGTCCCAACCTGGAGCTGGCAACCCTAGTCAGGAGTGGCCCCAATGAGTTCCCCACAAAGGCCTTATTCCTAGTCAAATGTAAAACTAAATAGTTAAGATGAATGCACCTACAGAGCAAGTCAGTTCAGTGGCTGACATGGACCAGTTTGTTGGGAATCAGATGAGAATATGTCTAGACCCAAGAGATGTGAGCAAACTATTCTAAGATAACATCTTTAATTGCCTGTGGTGGAAGAAATCATGAATAAATTAGCACAAGTGATGTCAATAGTTAATCTTGTAAAATTCAACAGACTTTTCATGAAAGTATCACATATTGTTTAGATAAATGGAGGAAATCCTCTTGTGAGAGAAAAAACAGACAAAAACATAATGGGAGTCTAAAATGAGTTCAGTATATAGGGAAACACATAATTGACAGATGAGCATTATCAGAATAGATCAGTACAGGAAAACAGGCAACTGTATATTTGCCTTTAGG
This sequence comes from Gekko gecko, assembly GCA_029375565.1. Taxonomy (NCBI): domain Eukaryota; kingdom Metazoa; phylum Chordata; class Lepidosauria; order Squamata; family Gekkonidae; genus Gekko; species Gekko gecko. The sequence continues at coordinate 129,940,371 of JAPDNY010000009.1, forward strand.
TGATCAATTTGAGTGAGTCTATCTTTGGACTATGCCTATAACCAAATTGCTGAGAGAATAAAATCAATATTAATTTCCCACCCACATAGCTTATTATAACAAATGAATAAGAGTGAAAAGTCTCTGCCTTGAAGCGTATGAATCTGGTTAAGTAGAAGATGGCAACAGACCAAAAGAATGGATAATCATCAGAGGGAATCAGAGTTAAACTATTACAAGGTCGTGCATTGTACTTGTGCCTAGAGTGGGGACCAGCCCATGGGGAGTGGGGGAGAAGTGTGACATACCATGCTGGGAAGAAACAGGCCACAACTTTATTTAATGGTTGCTTAGCAGTGTAGGCTAAGGATAATGGATCTGGGTGACAGCCCAACTGCTGTCAGCACCTTCCCCAATTCATTTGTTGAGGTAACCAAGGGCAGAGGACTGGTCTTAGGGCTAGAAGTAGTGGAAATCACTGTGCTTGGCCATCACCATTATCTAGGGTATGTGGCCAATACATCAACCTCAAGATTGGGCCGCCTTTTGGTCATGCAGACTACTTTGGAACCTACTGAGTGTCTCTCCCCACTGCTGTTGAACATTAGTCATCCCTTATTTCTCTGGAATGAAAGAATAGCTTTCTTCTCTGGTTAATTGCTGTTTCCTCAGCATGAGGCACTTCAACTCAGATGAGACAGTGAAATTACCAAGGTACTCAGAGGTGACCAAGCTGGCCATGGAGAAAGCTTGTTGTTTTCTGAGTGGTTGCTGTGGTGGTAGTGGTAGTTTTACTCTCTTCTCTGCAGCCAGCTTGCTTTCCTCCTGACAATGATATCACATCACTCAGCTAGATATTTGAATATGATAATATCTCCGTAGTGCAGACATAGACCAGGAGGCTTTGGAAGGGTATGTCTCCTATTATTCTGATCTGCAGATAATGGTGGTCATTTTTGACTGGTTGTTTTCACAGTCCTGACTGTTGAGCTCTGTTGCATGAGGCCAGATTTACTGATTTGCTGGAATATACCACTTCTAATTGCAGATGAGCAAATCCAGTACTTAATTCTCTGGCACAGATATAATGTAACTGGCAGAAAGTTCTGTGTAGACCTCTTTCTGACATGACTTTTCTTCATATGTATGCAGTCCTATATGTGGAGAAACTTTAACAGTGCCATGCTAAGCAGAATTACACACTTCAAGGTCCATTAAAATAAAGGGACATAGAAAGGTAACAATTTAGGATTGCACTGTAAACCACTTAATTCCTTCATCTGTGTTATAAAGTGAGGGAGAATTTCACCCTGGATTTTTGCAAAAAGAGAAGGCAGAGAAGTGGGGAGTGCAATTTGATATGTGGCAGTGTAGAACAAGGGCAGAGTAATAATGTGTCACTTACTGTGGCAAAGGAGGAGTAACTGCTGCAGTGGAAAAGGAATTCAATTTTAACAGGACTTCACAATATCTTGCAAAAAACATGTTTCCTAATACTTAGCCAGTAGATTGAATATACACTGAGGTGGGTCATATTTTTGTCTTAGAAATATTTTTGCATATCTGACTTATGATGCCTTGCCAAAAAGAGAAGCATCTCTCTGTGTTGCATTAATTTTATAATGCTGAAGGTTACAGTTTCCGTTGTTGCCTGTCAAACAGAACATGGCCACAGTCCAATGCTGAGAGAATCATCCCATTTAACTATAGGTTAAATGCAGAAAGCTAAATATTATTGGTTGGATAGAGCAGAACATTTGTTTATGTATGGTATGGGTACTCTTTCAGAACATTTTAATCAATGTCAAAAGCACACCTATTGATTTTTGGAGTGTCTTAAATGGGTGGGATGAATGTGTTTGCAAAAGGCATAGGAGCTGAGGTAACATCATAGCAGGTGGAGAAAGGTCAGCACAATAATGAAGTCAAACGTTCAGAGTGAGGGTGAAGATGGCTTTATTAGTGGTCATTTCTCAGACATCTTTATGTTGCCAGCTCTGATTGGCAACAGGACACTACAATCTCATCATAATCAGTATGTGTTTCCTGATTCACCTGTATCACTCCAGAAAGGAGGAAAAGACCTTTAAAAAGGAACCAGTGCAATAAACAGGAAGAAAGATTTTAAAGTGCTCTTTGAGGGAATATTTCATAGGAACATAAGAGCCCTGCTGGAACAGACCAGTAGTCCATCTAGTCCAGGATCCTTTCTCACACAATGGTCAAGTAATTACTCTAGAAGGCTGCTCAAAGGAAGAAATAGGGTTGCCAGGGAAAGTTAGCAGCAGGAAACTGAGGTCTAGGTCTCTGTCGCCATCAACAGCACTTCTGTCTTGCACCAGAAGTGACTCCATGTTGCTGGCAATGTGGGGGTGCTCTGGTATTTGGGAAAAACTATGGTAGAAGGCATTTTTACCATAGAGTTTTTGCCCAAGTATCAGAGCATCCCTACCAGAGCATCTACATGTTGTTGGCAACGTGATGACATCACTTCTGGTGCATGCCAGAAGTGACATCACTGCGTCACCAGTAACAGAGGCCTAGGCCTCAGTTTGCAAGTCCCCCTGCCAGCCAGCTGAATGGCACCAGGGGGAGAGCCCCCAAAGCAGAGAATCTCCTGCCCCTGGCAGGGGTCTGGAATGTCTTTAAGGAATTAACAATGCTAACCTAAGTAGAATTACAGCCTTCTAAGCCAGTTGACTTCAGTGGAGACAGAGGCTATAATTTTGCTTAGGACTGCACTGGGGTTTTACTGAGAGTGATGCATTCTACAGAATTCCACAAATGCAAATAGAGAGTCTATGACTATACATGTAAAATCCTCAAAGATTAAAATAGCCAGAGACAGTTTTCATGGTCTTAGAGATTAAACATTCCTATCTGCTAAGGCATCTTTTACCAATCATACCAATCTTCTGCAGGACAGTTGAATTTGTCAGTTTATGTCTGATGACTTCATATCTGTTTTCATGGCTTTTTTGGTATATGTTTTATCATCTTCTGTATCCTTATTCTAATAGCCAAAATGTGCGGATATCTATTCCCACCAACAAGAGGCTCACTGTCCCCCAACAGATTTTCCTGCATAGTCAGTAGACTTCCTGGGTTTGTAGAAAAATCCAAAAAGTGAAGAAATCCATTCAGGAATGATTGAATTCCCCCCAAAGCCTTTTGACATGGCCTCTGCAGGGACCTAACTCCAGGCATCAACAGTGAGAGATTAGAACGGGGGGGGGGGTGGCTTCTAACTGGCTCTGTCAGTCAAAGGGTGGGAGGAGGGCCCTTTCCAGGCCTCTTTCGGCCTTGGAGGTTGGGGGGAGGGAGCCTTGGGGCCAGGCCTCACAAGAGTTGCCAGTGCCAGGCTGGGGGATTTCTAGAGATTTTGTGGTGGACTCTGAGGGCTGGGTTTGGGAAGGGAGAGGCCTCAGCTGGGTATAATGCCACAGAGTCCACCCTCCAAAGCAGCCATTTTCTGCAGGGAGACAGACTTCTGCTGTCTAGAGTCCAGTTGTAATTCTGGGGGGTCTCCAGGGCCCATTTGGAGGTTGGCCACTCTAGGCCTGGCAGTAGTCTAGGGTTGCCAGGTCCCCCCTGATTTGCATGACTCACCTAGCCTCGGCTGCTTGCTACCATTCATCAGCAGCCACCCTGTGAAAGCCAGTGAGGTGCAGCAGTTAGAGCTTCAAAGTAGGGTCTGCAAGACCCAGGTTCAGATCCCCATCTTGCAGTGGAAGGTGACTGTGTGATTTTGGACCAGTCACATATTTCAGCCTAACCACAGGGTTGTTGTGCAAATAAAAAGGAGGAGGGAATAATGAAAGCTGCTTTGGTCCCCACTGTGGAGAAAGACTGTAATTTTCCTAGGTAGAGGCTGGGGGGTGGAGATGGAAAGCAGAAGACAGAGAGGCAGATAAAGGTAGGTTGGCTGTTGGTTGGGAAGGTTGCCAACTCCAGGTTGGGAAATCCCTGGACATTTGAGAGGTGAAGACTGGAGAGGGTGGGATTTGGGGAGGGGAGGAATTTTGGACTGGTGTAATGCTATAGACGCCACCCTCCAGCCATTTCCTCCACGAGAACCACCATTGCCAGCCTCCAGGTGAGGACTGTAGATCAGCCAGAATTACAACTGTTGTCCAGGAGACAGAAATCAGTTCCCCTGGATAAAATGGCTGTTTTGGAGGGTTGAGTCTATGGCATCATACCCTGCTGAGACTGCTTGCCTCCCCAAGCTTCACTGTTCTAAGGCTTCACCCCCAAATCTCCAGGAATTTCCCAACCTGGAGCTGGCAGCCCTAAGGTGAATTGATCTCTGTAGCTGGGGTTCCGTTGTGATTCCCAGAGTGCTGCCACTGTTGCTGTGGTGGGGAGAGGAAGCAGGTGGGTGGCTGAGAGCACTGCCACCACTGCTACTGCTGCTCTGTGGAGTGGGGGAGGAAGCAGGCAGGAGGCTGGGAGAATGATGGGGGCAGAAAGAAAGAATGATGGGGTGGGGGGCAGAAAGAGGGAGAAAGAGTGATGAAGTGAGGAGGCAGAAAAACAAAGAGAAAGATTGCAGATCAGAAAGAGAGAGGAAGTCACATGCATGGAGCAGAAATAGAGTAAGAAAAGGGGGCAGAGGGGAGAAATAGTGTGAGAGAGGTAGGGGGTGAGCAGAGGAAGCAAAGGTGTGACGAATGAGATAACCATCCCGCAAGTTTCTTGTGGGTCTCCACTTTTTTTTTCAGAATTTGTAAATGCACCGTAACTGTATCCACAGACGTCTACTAATTCATAAAATCAACGAATCAAAGAATCATAGAGTTGGAAGGGATCTCAAGGGTAATCTAGTCCAACCCACTGCACAATGCAGGAAATTCGCAAATACCTCCCCCCACACCCCCAGTGACTAATAATCCATGCCCAGAGGATGACAAAAAACATCCAGGATCTCCAGCCAAACTGGCCTGGAGGCAAATTGCTTCCTGACCCCAAAGCATTTCTTTGGGTGTGTAAGAAAGAACCATAAGAACTAAGCACTGATGCAGCCCTTCCTGCTGTCCCTCTCATGATCTGCCTAAGTTCACAAAATCAGCATTGCTGACAGATGGCCATCCAGCCTCTGTTTGAAAACCTCCAAAGAAGGAGAACCTACCACCTCCTGAGGAAGCCTGTTCCACTGAGGAACCGCTCTGTCAGGAAGAGCCGAAAACTCTTCTGATTTAATTTCAACCTGTTGGTTCTGGCCCGACCTTCTGGGGCAACAGAAAACAACTCTGTATCATCCTCTATAGGATAGCCCTTCAAGTATTTGACGATGGTTCATATTACCTCTCAGTCATGTCCTCTCCAGGCTAAACATACCTTTGAGGATTTAGTAAACAAAATATCTTTTGTATGACAATGGGGAAAGAGTATAGAACTTAGGGTTGCTAACCTCAGGTGGGGGCTGGAGTTCTCACAGAATTACAAGTGATCTCCAGGGTACAGAGACTGGTTCCCTTGGATAAAATGCCAGCTTTGGAGGGTGAACTCTATCACATCCCCACTCAGCTCTCTCCCTTCCTTCCCTGAAACACCACCTTCCCCAGGCTCCATCCTCAAATCTCCAGGCATTTCTCAACTTGGAGTTGGCAACCCTAACTCCTTACCCAATGACCTTCTTTCCACTGTTCTGATGTATGGGACTTATAAGGTTCCCTTCCATCTACAAAGAGTCTGTTGGAAGGTCTTTCCAGAAGCGATAACGTTATGTCTTTCCAAAAGAACAAGCTTTTTGAATAATAAACCAGTGATCATTCTTTTAATGTTGTACTCCTAAAAACTGGTGTGGACTTCAGCATAGATTGGTTTCTTAGTTAAACCTTGTTATTTGTGGCTGTTTGATAAAACTTACATATGGAATACTTCATGATTTTGAGCTGTAATTATCTGCTTGAGCCTACAGCTACTTGTTCCACGATCAAGCAATTATATAGTTACAAATTCAGTATACCTTATTATGCTGATCCTGCTAAATTTCAGAGAATCTGTATTTGTACAATCTCATGCAGTATTGTTTTCATTGCTGATCCTGCTAAATTTCAGAGAATCTGTATTTGTACAATCTCATGCAGTATAGTTTTCATTGTTAGTGGCTTTCCTGCATTACAAACAGTAAGTCTAAACCAGTCTTGTTTTGTATCCTCTTCCCCATATCTTTGACTCCTCTTTGATTCCTCACACAGTCAAGCTTCTAGTCAGAATATATTATGTAAATCAGATGCAAATTAAACATCCTGCTATTCTGTGATTTTTCTTTTACTAATGATAGCATGGATTGTATGTTTTTAAATCTGTTTTTAGTTATTTTCTTTGATAGTTGCTTTTCCAAACCATGTTGGGCTCTGTTTGACAGAGTGTAGGACAAGTTAGACATTTTAAAATAATGATATAAGTACAGTCTGGCATGAATCAGGTAAGAGATGCTTCCAGTGAATTCTACCTATTATGAGAATATTCAATAAAACAAGTTGGGAACTACAAAGAATCATGTTTATGTGTGAGTGCATGCAATGTTACTGGTCTGTATGAAATATTTATGTATTAATATTAAATACAATTTATGTTTCAAGTCAATATACCACTACATTTTATTTTGTTCTAAAATTAAGTAAATGAGTCTTTCACCTCAAATTATTTTTGTCCCTTTCCAAGTCTTCTTTATGGAATTTTACATTGGTTGGATCTAGCATAGAGCAGGATTGTGGGGGGCACATTTCGGGGTGTTACAGGAGGAAGGGGGTGGGAAAGTCTGGGCAGAAATCATTGCACCCATGGAAACTCTAGTCTGGATCCTACCTAGTGCCTTCTGACTTTTTGTGGTGTGTGTGTATAACAATCTTGATGACAATAGTTCATGTTAGTGCAAATAAAATTTAACGTTATAGTATTTGCCTGTGAAGCACTTGAAGAACTGGAGCAGCAGTTGCCTTATATCAGTGACCTACTCATCAGGGATATTGAGTTAATGATAATATAGTATAATTCCTATAAAAGAAATAATAAAAATGAAGTTACCAGAAATAACTGTAGCCACTATATGTGATATTTCAAAATCTAGTTATTAAGTAGAATCATAATAAACTCTAGATCCTTTAAAAATCAGGGAAATGATAACAAGTATGTTCTAATACTATCTCCTTTCACTTCAGTTATATTACTGTAGAGTTAGTGGTTGAAGATGATCAAGTTTTCCAAAATTCCCTTTTTTAAAATGGGCAATTTAGAAATATCTTCCCTCAGAATTTCTGCTTAGTTTTTGGTGGTGGGTGGGCTATACATTTTTTAAAAGCTTAATAAGTAAAGAAACTTATATTTTATTATCATAAATAGATTTTTTTCTGTCCCCCAGTATAAAAGTCCTGTGGCTCTTTCATGATATAAAGGATCAAACTAGAAAAGATGTTAGGAGACTGGTGCATAGATTAGGTGAACATTAATAAATAGCAATTGTGAGGGCCTCAGTTTTGCTCAGAGCAGTGCATGGGGGCAGTTGGATGTCTCATGGCTCCTGTTTAACAACAATAACAAAGAAATGTAGGAATTCTGTTCATGGATATGCGGGCATCTCTGCTCAAAGCCTCCTGGTTTAGACATGCTAGCTAGGGAACTAGATTGATTCTTGGGAGCAGGTGTCCTGAAAGATTGTCAAACAGTCAAGAAGCCTTTGCTGGCTCTAGTTTCCTTTCTAGTTCTTGCTTTAAGATGTGAAACTTTGTACAGCTACCCTTCCACTTACATTATGGACAATTTCTAAAGCTGCCAACATTTCAGTCACTTTCAGTATATAGCTACAAAACAACTTTTGAGGGAAATGCTGATGAAAATGTGAATAGGAATCCCTATTTGGTGTACTTGTCTGGAGAGCAAAATTGGTTAGCAACATGTTCAGTTAGTAAAAATGTGAAACAGAAACATCTGTCTTCTCCATTAAGAAAATTCATGCCTATGAATGGAAACACTAGGGGCTTTATTGAAGTAAGGATCCAATTAAGAAACAATAATTGATCATGCATAAGGAGCAGAATACCACAATGCTTCAGGAAACTAGTAAGGACTGAATGAAACAAGTGGATTTTTAAAATCAGATTTACTTTTTTAAGTAAAAGGAATGTGTATAGAGCTATACTTCAGGAGCAAGGTGATCTCCCCTCCACTCACTTATGTGCAGACTGGATAGCGTGTTATTTTTGAATGGAGAATTGTGAGACTGTCTTGCAGATGCTAATTTGTATTTGAGGGCTGTGTTCACTGTTCATCTTGATAAGCCCTCAGGGCTACTTTAAACAATACATTTATGCTGCAATTCAGTTCCTTGTTTTCTGTGCTCACTGCCTTAAAATTCTAAGAAAACATGTTTTTATTTTATTTTACTTCTTCCATGTTAAAATAATGTTATCAGTTTCATTTTGCGTTGCACAGATGACTGTAAATTAAAATACATTGTCACTGTACAAGTGCCTAGTTCAGTTCTTTTGTGGGTCTCTTGTAAAATATGTTGAATTGGCAATGGATGTGATGCTGAGCACAATGGTGTCAATAGGAATTTTCATTCCAAGCATAGAATGCTGGCAGGAAGTACTGAGAAACGTCTTTACAAGTAAATTAGTTCTAGGACTTTGAAGATTTGAGTTGAATACCAAAAAGTCAGAACTATAGTCACCTAAGATTCAAGTCCAGTTCACATTACACTACCCTTGGTTACAGGTGACTGTCACTGGGTGAATTGATAGTATCTTCTAGCTATAGATAGGAGAAAAATGTAGTCTTAAAAGTAAATTGAAATAGCCAATTCAAATCATGCTGGCCTCAAGGGATAGCCAATGAAGAGTAGTAAAAGAAAAAGGGAATTGAGGAAGGAGGATCAGACAAAATTTTACATGTGGCTTAAGTAGAGGAGCTAAGAACAGTTTCTTGGGAGGAAGCCCCATCTAATAGACCTCAGTAGGGTTCTGAGTAGACCTGTTTAGAATTACCCTCTTGGTCTTGTACCTGCACTACAATATAAGCTATTACACTGAGTCTTCTCCCAGTGTATTAACCATAAAAGGTCAGTTTCATGTCCAGTACACTAGGGGATCTAGGAAGTTTAAATTAAATTGACTGAGGCTTTATAAGCTGTGGTGGTGTACTCAACACACATACAAAGGCTAAGTTCAAACTGGCAGTTTGACGTGGGAGCAAGTCGTGGCAAAGAAGCCCTGGAACAAAGTGTTCCAGGTTTTCCCAGTCACACTGCACCGAATGATGTGGGAGCATACAGGGAGGAGGCGCGAGGGAGTGTTCAGACTGCTGGCCCAGAGGTGCAGCTGTAAACGGCCTTTTCCTGGTAATTTGGCTATGTGCACATATGCACATATGCACTCATGTGCATAAGGCCGTCAGGGCAATTTGGGGAGGATCCCATTGTGCTGGCACCACATTGGGTGGTAGAGTGGAGCACATCCAATCATATTGCTGCTGCCTCTCCAGGGCAATTAAGTGCACCTTGCACGGAAACACCCAGCGGACATTATTACTGCGGGTTGTTCCCGGCTTTTTGGGTTAGCGTTCACACTTCCCAGAAGCAGAATGCAGCGGGATAAACATGCTTTCCAGGCCAGCAGTATCTTTTAAACATGGGAGCGAAGCAGTACACGATGGGTTGACTATGGGTGGGGAACGCCAGACAGATGTGCCTGTGTGAACGTCCCCTTTAATCTGGTTGTGAAGCGTGCCTATCTCGGGGCAAACTGCCAGTCTGAACTCAGCCAAAGAAAATGATAGATTTTGGCATGCGGGAAACAAGGGAAGATGGAAGAATGCTCAAGCTCAAAAGCAATATAAGCAGTGTTTTTAAAAGAGATCCCTGGCAACATCATGATTAAGCAATTGTAGTCAGTTGTAGCTACTCAACCATTGGCCATGCCAAATGCTGCCACCGTGCAGATGGAGGACTGTTGGCAGTAATGTTCATCTTGAATTGTGAAGAAATTTTGAGGCAAACAAAAGAAGGGTTCAACTCAACAAAAGAAGTCATTTCAAACAAAGTAGGTTCAAATGTCTGTTGATCCCCCCCAATTTCTCAGCATCTCTGCTTCTAACAAGCATTTAGGGATAGTGAAAAACAGATATATGCCATTATTAATTTACATTAATTTGAGGGTGTAATGAACAGCAATGGTTAATGTGTTAGCCTGGTCTGAGAACCTTATGTTACAGAGGATTCAAATGGAACTCTATAGCTGAGAGTGTCATTTAAGAATGGCAGTTAAGAATGACAGTTGACATTGGAGTAAGAACAGTGAAGGAGAGTTAAACAAAATGAGAGGATCAAGGAGGAGGATCCTGAATTAGGGAAATAGGGATGAGTAGCCCTTCCCTGAGGGAAATAGCTCCCAGTAAAGGCGGAGGGGGTTGATCTCTATCTAGTGGTTAAGAGGGACTGTGTTTGGGTGTGTGTGGGTAAGTTTTGAGTTGTTGCAGAGTCCTGGCCTGGGTGAGAAAGGGTCATTGTTTGACTGTAATTGGATTGCCTGGGTGAATTTGAATAGCTGCTGGCCCTGCCCTCTGCTGGATGAGGCTTCTTTTTAAGGCAGCACCTTGCTAGAGGCACAAGCATCTAGCTAGGGGCTCTGTAAGAAGCCCCGGTAGAGCCAGAAAGCCAGGGCCCTAGTCTCCTTGTGTTCCCAGTAAGGTAAGTAGACTTCTACAAGGAGAACCACATAAATATAAAGGGTTTTAAAAGGGGGGTTATATATGATTATTATTTTAAAAGTAGTTCTGAAGCCAGAATGCCAGTAGGAGGTTGAGGGCTATCCAGTGTTTTGCATGGAGTGTCACATGTATGACTATCTGCCCACTGGACAGAGGTCTTGGGTGTGTGCCCAGTGCAAGGAGCTCCTGGTTGTCAGGGAACAAGTTTGCTCCCTTGAGGCCAAGGTGGCAAATCTGGAGAAGCAGAGACAGTCAGGCACATGGAGAAGACTCTCGGGGACTTATTAGATATGTTCCATTCTGAATATGGCAGTCCTGCTGCTGTCAGGGAGCATGAGGGTTGAGAGAAAACAGGACACTGTACTGAGGATAAGGGGAATGTGCCCTCAGAAGGGACCTCTTCTTCAGCTGGTGAACAGATATCCTTTCGCACCAAGGAACCATCCCTTGGCAGGGAGGGAGGGAGGCTCCTGGTGGTTGGTGATTCGATCCTTAGGCAGGTAGACACCTGGATGGCGAACCTGCATACCGACCATATAGTGACCTGCCTGTGTTCTAGATAGGCCGGTAGATAGTGCTGGGGAAGAGCCAGTGGTTGTGGTACATGTTAGCACCAACGATGTGGGGAAATGCAGTCATGAGGTCCTGGAAGAAAAATTTAGGCTGCTAGGCAGGAGACTCAAGGCCAGGACCTCCAAGGTAGCCTTCTCAGAAGTGCCACCTATTCCACGTGCAGGGCCAGAGAGACAGGCACAGATCAGGAGTCTCAATGTGTGGGTGAGATGATGGTGTGGGGGGAAGGGTTCTAGTTTGTTAGGCACTGGGATGTTTTTTGGAACAAGAGGGAGCTGTACAAAAGAGATGGTCTCTACTTGTCCTGAGAAGGAACCAGGCTGCTTGTGCTTAAAATTAAAAAGGTGGCAGAGCAATATTTAAACTGAATATTGGGGGAAAGCTGACAAGAGATGAAAAGTCTCTGGTTTGGGATGGCTCATCTCAAAGAGATGAAGAGGTAGCTGTTACTTTTCTACAAGGAAATTGATTAGAATTGGCTAATGATATGGACTGCCTGGCAAGGTCTTGAGGCAGCAAGAGAAAGGTTGCGGGCTTAACATGTATGGGAAATTATAGGTGTCTATATACAAATGCTAGAATGTCCGAGGTAAGATCGGAGAGTTGGAATGCTTAGTGTTGGAGGAAAAAATAGACATTGTGGGTATTTCAGAAACTTGGTGGGATGAGGTAAATCCATGGGATACGGTGATTCCTGGTTATAAATTATATCGGAAGGATAGGGGAGGAAGGGTTGGAGGTGGGGTGGCTCTGTATGTCAGAGAGAGTATACAGTGCAGTAAGACTGAGAGGGTAAGAGAATTGGATTCACTTCTGGAAATGCTATGGGTTGAAATAGTGGGTCCAAAAGGAAGCTTAACACTGGGAGTTTGTTTCTAAGGCTCAGCACAGGGTGATGGTCCAAGGCCAGGTCTACCAATATAGTGGACTGGGGTGAGTAGACCTCCAAAGGCCAGGTCTACCAATATAGTGGCAAGGGGCAGGTAGACCTGTTCTTTGGAGGTCTGGTCTACCCTTGCAATGTTTTCTGTAATGAAATTTGACTTGATTCTGTTTTCTCTTATATTGTTTAAATTATTCTTAAAATATATTTTAAATATATTTTAAAAGAATTCATTCTGAGATTTTTACAAAGCTATGGAAATAATCTTCTAAAAAACTAATTGATGTGATAGTCAAATGCAGACTCACTCACAACTTAAATGCTACTAGCTTTTTTCACTCATGGGGTAGACGTTTTGCTCACAACACTGTGGAGCTTAGAGGGAACACTGTTTCTTCCCCTGGCAAATTCATCTGGGGGAAAAAGCAAACATCTCTAGGCTGGAGGGAGATTTATCCACTCCCCCTCCTCATTTGCAGTCCCACCACCTTAAGAATCAGCTGTCCTGGGGTCAGAAGGGACTGCTGAAAGGATTTTTGGAAACATTCACAACCATTAGTACCTTCTACGGATGGATTACAGGATCCTACCCTATGTTTTGTGCACCATTTAATTTTTAGAAAGCAATCTATGTTATCTTGGAAGCTCTGTCTTCTTCTTTCCAGATGGATTGATACCATCTATGGAAAAGGAAACAGTTATACTCACTTGAAAGATCTTCAGAATCGTAAGGGAGACACAGGAGTAATTTGATCTGAAAACAAAGTTGAGATTGTCTTATGACTTCTGGTTGCAGGCTTCTCAGATATATAGCTATCACATTTTCTGGCATTTTTCAGCAACCAGAGGTAGTAGGAATTTACTTCAAAGAAAACGAGATCTGAAAGTCATAGAGTAGAGTGAGACCTATACAGTTGCTCTAGGGGCCACATGTAGCTCATTAGTCTTGTGTTGCCATTCCAGATTTCTTGCATTTAAGAACTGCAGGGATGCTTGTGTGTCAGTGACAACTTCAGCTTTCTATGTGGTTGTCAGTCCTCAAAGGTTGTGAAAACCAGACAGGACATGCTAGATGACATTTTCCATAGGGAACAGATGAGTTAGTGGGATTGTTTATAAATGAAATGTAATGAAATTTGGGGTACTTGCAATGCAGTGGTATGTGGTATACTATGAACTTTCCAACAGTTGTTTTTTATTGCCTGGTGGTGCATCAGCAACTAATAAATCTTGCTTTCTTGGAAATCACAATGTTTAACCATGGAATAAAAATAAAGAAAATATGTAGCCAAAGGAGAAGAATACACAACTGCATATAGGTTATGTAAGGGGGAGACTGTACCCTCCCTTGTGTCACACTAGCCTCACTTTTCTTCCATTAGGGAGCACAATACAGCATACATGGGGGTTCCCAGGAACTCCTCATCAAGGGGCTAACTAGTCCTAATCTTCAGCAAGGTTCCAACCATACCACGAGACACTAGGATTCCACTTTTTGAGCTAGAGTTATACAACATGAATAAGAGCACTGTGCACTCTGCTGTATATCTTGTTTGTCTTCTTACCCCTGCTGTGATTCTTCATATTGGTTAAAAGCCTCTTAAAATTGGCTTGATAGCAAAATTATATTTAGGATGTTAACTGACTGAGCATCATGAGAGGAAAAACAGTAATGATATTGGAGCCCTTTTTGTTCCAAAACAGTATATCTGGTTTGTATAACAAAAATTGAATTTTGGGGTGTATGGTTCTAGCTACGAAATTTGGCCATTGAATTCTGAAATCCACGGTGTGATTTTTAGCTGTGAGATGCACACCTCTGATCAGTGATGCCAGAACTTGCCTAAATATCTAGATGCTTTATGGGTGGGTGATGATGGGTGCTTCCTTGCTGCCAACCTTGCACTGAGCCTCATGACTAGCATACTTTAGGCTGCGATCATACGCACAATTAGACCCACCATAGTCACACATGCTGGGCAGATTTAAAGGGCACCGTCAGACAACAACATCTGGGAAGCGCTCACAGCCACCAGCAACCCATTTTGCTCTGCTGCAGAAGCAGAGTTAAAGGACATCGGGGAAAATTTGGTAGGAAACAGGTTTCAACGGGACACGGATGGAGTTTCCCTTATCTGATTGCTCCAGCGTGCTCTCATGACATTGGGATGGTCTGATCATTGTGTCCCCCACCCCCTTCTCAGTATACACATCATCACACATTCCATAGGGAGCCCTCAGTGTGGAGATGCGATTCATTGATTCCTCATTTAAGCACATCGGAAACAAACAGCAAAAAAAACAAACAAACCCTCACCCACGGTTGCGTCTGATCATGCAATGGTGGACTGTGCCCACAGCTTCCAAGGACTGTGGGATCATGCAACTGTGGGTCAAATTCCTCTGGAGGAAATAGCCTCACTTCCCCCCCACACTTTATCTAGCACGTGTGACCGCAACCCTTATATAGTGCTGAAATTATTCAGGCAGTTTCTAAGTGGAATCCAGATAGTTTTCCTAAAAGCAGCGTAGTCATTTACAAAGTAGAATGCTTTTAGTTCATTTATTGTAGGGAACCCAGACGTCTGTGACAGAGAAACTGCATTGTCCCAAATGTTGTTATTTAGGCTGTAGTCACACACACTAAATAATCCACTTTCAATCCACTTTCAATGCACTTTCCAACTGGATTTTGCCAGTTCACACAGTAAAGTCCATTTGGAAAGTACAATGAAAGTGGATTGAAAGTGGATTATTTAATGTGTGCGACTGCAACCTTAGACTGAGAACTTTATGAATTGAGGTTACACAGAGTTGGGGCACCCTGGATAGGATCAAGATATGCATAGTGATGTGACCTATAGTTTACTGTGACAACCACTAAAAAAACTTTTTTTTTTTTAACACTCTACAAGTTATGTATTTCCCACATACGAATGTTGGTCTAGCCCATTTCTACAACTCTGACTTCAATATACACTATTCAACCACATTGGTAGCATCTTGTTTTATGTGCTTTTTAAGAGAAGTAAGTTGGAAGGTTTCCCTTTAAAAAATATAGCACAGATTGGGCTTGCAAAAATGCTTAGTAAGGTGCTTTATCCATTATTATTAAAACACAGAGATTCTCA
The DNA here is from genome assembly GCA_029375565.1 of Gekko gecko. Lineage (NCBI taxonomy): Eukaryota > Metazoa > Chordata > Lepidosauria > Squamata > Gekkonidae > Gekko > Gekko gecko. The sequence continues at coordinate 129,955,650 of JAPDNY010000009.1, forward strand.
TTTGGGATCTGGTAGGCATGTTCCTATTTGTTTAGGAGAATGTATCTGAAGAAACATCCTCATTCACATTTTTCAGTGCTAATGGGGTTTTATGCATTTGATATGTATTTTTATCCAGCATTCCTCCACAGTGTGCAAGACAGCATATGCGTGTTCCCAATCCAATATAACCCCAATTCCTGGTTAAGGGCATTCATGATTGCAGCACCATGTAGTGTTTATGGAACTTGATGCAGTGAGAACATAATGATAACCAGCCCAATGATGCAGTGAGAAGAACCTCATGTAGAAGATGCTCTATTGCTAGTTCAATATATTAATGTACCCCAATGCTGCTGACCATTAAGTTCTGAGAACATAATGATAACCAGCCCAATGACCAGGATCTGTTAGTTGTATACTAGTGAGCTGTTGCCATGACAACCACAAAATAAAACCATAATTTAGCTTTTTAGTTACAAACGGTTTTGCTCTGGTAAGACAATAATGAAAACTATAAATAATAGGACAAAAGTTGTCAGAGACCTCAGTCTAGCGAATACCTTTATTAAACTAGACAGTATCCTCTCAGATGGTGTTGATTTCTTTCATACATCACAAATTTTTACTGATAGTTTCTGACAATTTTGGGGAGAAGTTTTTTCATGCTACAGGCAAATTATCTACACATGTAACCAATGCTCTAGGAGCTGCGGTGGCTCAAGTGGTTAAGACACTGAACTGCAGGCTGTGGAAGGCCAGTAGTTCAGCAGTTCAAGACCCGGGTGCCGCATGACGGAGTGAGCTCCCGTCTCTAGTTCAAGCTCCTGCCAACCTAGCAGTTCGAAAGGAAGAAATTGTAAGTAGATAAATAGGTACCACTTCAGTGGGAAGGTAACAGCGTTCCGTGCGCCTTGGTGTTTAGTCATGCTGGCCACATGACCACGGAAACGTCTTCGGACAGCGCTGGCTCTTCGGCTTTGAAACGGAGATGAGCACCGCAACCCTAGAGTCGGATTCGACTGGCTTTCGAGCAAGGGAACCTTTACCTTTACCTTTTAACCAATGCTCTCTCCAAGCTGTGGAGTCTTGTGAGCAAAAACTCTACTTTGTGAGTTACTGGAATTAAAGTTGTAAGTGAGCAATTTGGCTTCTGCATAAATTAGTTTGCTCTGGAGCTGTCCTTCCTGAGCTACGACAAAAATGTGTGAGCCAGAGGGTAAAAAATTGTGAGCTAGCTCGCACTAACTCAGCTTAGAGGGAATACTGCATGGAACTCATCAATTAGCATGATTTTTAAAAAATTATACCTGAGCTTTAAGTAGTGTTGCCTATTTTTACCAATTTGTTTATCCATAAAAATACTTTCTTCTACCATTACATGGAACGAACCCATTACACAATACCTCATTGTACATTATTTGCATTTTAGTTTCATTTTCATTCATAAGTAGGGGAAAGAGGTTGTGTCTGAAATTTGCAGGCACACAAAGAGGTCTAGCTAAGTAATTCCAACTATTTCCATTTCCTTTTAGCGCTGGTAGGGTCAAAGCTTAAAACCCAGCACTGCAAAGATAAGGGAAAGTTAATTTAATACCCCAGAAAGCAAACACTGACTTAATATGGTAGAAAATTGTAAACCAGTGCAGAGATAGTAAAGGGTAGCAAATGATTTTATGTAGTATTTCACACGTCTTTTACAAAAGGGAAAATATCCTGTATAAGCAAAAGTAGGTATGCCCCATTGACTTCTGACAAGTTCTTGTTACAAAGTTTCTGAACCTCTGTGAGTAACTGAATCATGATATTACCCAAGTGTGTTCCTTTGTAACAGAATCCAGATGGCTAGGGAGGAACCACAAAATAAGAGCCACCTTTTAAGGGTATGCACTAAAGTGAATCCAACAGATATACAGGCAGGGGCCTTTTGGGGGGAGCGCACCGGAGCACAGCTCCGGGAGTTCAGGAGCCAAGCCCCGCTCCCAGCCGGCGTCTGGGGGAGTCTTTCAGGCAGCTGAATGTCAATTTCAGCTCCATTATATCCTAAGGGCCATTGAAGTCAATGGTGAAAACATAGGGTATATTCTAGGGGCTGGAGGGGAGGGAGTTTGAGGGAGAGGCTCCAAACTCACAGTGTAGCTGTTGGAACCTCCCCAAGATACCCACCAAGTTTCAAGAACATTGGACCAGGGGGTCCAATTCTATGGGCCCCCAAACAGGTTGCCCCATTCCCTCCATTGTTCTCTATGGTGGGAAAAAAGTAACTTTTTGGAGCCTCTCCCTCAAACCCCCTCCCCTCCAGCCCCCAGAATATACCCTGTGTTTTCACCATTGACTTCAATGGCCCATAGGATATAATGGGGCCGAATTGCTACCAAATTTATTTCATTCCCTCCTTTCCTTCTCTCTTTTTCCTCTTTCCCTCCTTCTCTTCTCTCTTTCTTTCTTTCCCACCTTCTTCTCTTTTTTCCTCCTTTCCCTGTTTCCCTCCTTCTTCCCTCTCTTTCTTTCCCTCCTTCTTTCCTTCTCTTTCTTTCCCTCTTTCCTTCCTTCTTTCCTTCTCTCTACTCTCTCTCTTTCCTTCCCTCCTTCTGTGGCCCAATTCTCATGAGAAGGAGTTTAAACTATAAACCCCTTCTCTCTTAGCTCCCCCACCCAGACCAGCTGGGGAGGGGAAGGGGAGGCTTTTGAAGATGCCTCCCCCCCTTTTGCTTCCCCTTCTGACATCACTTCCGGTGATGTCAGGGGGCGTGGCATATGCTAATAGCCTAATAGCTCATTAGCATACCATATGCTAATGAGCTCCTGCAGCTATTTTTCTATGAAAAGACCCCTGTATACAGGAAACATTTAGTGATTGTATAATAACTAACATGAAATGCTCTTAATTTTATGCTGTATAATGCTGTGTAATACCATGTGCTCACAAAAGTAAGGCTTACTGTGTGTGTGTGTATACACATATATTTATAAATAGCTGTGGGTAGCACACTGTGCATAAACATTACCTGTCTATATTAACACTTCCATGATATCACCATGCATTCATACTGGCTAGATTTACTGTCTTACCATTTGCACTCCTGTTAGGAAGATACAAAAACAACCTATTTAATTGTAGGTTTTGTCTTTGCTCTGCTAATTTGATTGAAACATTGGTTCACATGTTTTTTCACTGTGGATTCTGTGAACAGCCATGCTTGAATTTATTGGAACTTCTGTTGGCCAAAAACTCTAACTATCTTATTGTCAGGGATAGACCAAGAAAACTACTGTTTCTGTAGCAAAGTTTCTATGTTCTGCAATGAAAATAAGAGCTGAGATCCAGTGCATAATTTATTCAGATGCTAACCTTTTAACTGTAAATATCTGAAGAGTACTGAGAGGTTTTGTGTAGTAATCTTACTTTGCTTATGAATGGCCTGGGGGCAGTAATAAAGACTGGCTGGCTCACTGACCCTGTGCGTATAAAATATATATGTCCAGGTAAATGCTTCTGTGAACATGGTGGAAGGCAGAGATTTTCGGGGTGGGGGTGGGGATAAAACTGTAAATGGGAATAAAAACTGTGGCAAAGCCAAGACTAAAAATGTTTAAGTGGCATTTTGGATCACTATAGCAGGGGCTACAAAGTAGGGAACAGGAGGTGGAAGGGGATGAAAGGGAAAACAGCAGTTGTGAGGAAGACAAGTGGTAAAGGTAGGAGGGAGGAAATTAAGCAGAAAAATATAGAAGGGGCAGGGAAAATGGGGACCAGTGAAGGGCAGAAGATCTAAGCAAAAGGAAACATCTTTTGCCCATATGGTACGTATACTCAATCTCCTGTCTGAGAATGAAAATGTTATTACTCTTGCTGTTGCTAAATACATATCAAGAGCTTTGAAAATCCAAGTTAAAGCCGTTTTATCAGCCTTGGTATAATCAGGAAATTAGTCTGATGAGTGGCTTGGAGTCTATGGATTTTTATCTATGCTACTTTAAAAAAAATTGCATATCTCTCTTTTATAATGCTGGACCTCTTGTTCTTGTGACTTTTACCCTAATCTTTCTTACACTGTCCGAAAGTCAATGTGCTGTACAGACTTTTTGCATGAATGAATAATGAATGAAATTAATAAAGCAAATGAGGGGTCAAAGGTAAAGGATAAGAAAAGCAGAGTCAGGATGAGAGAAAAGGGCCAGTAGGGGAACAAGCTTTTCCCTTTCCTGTGAGTTGTTTTGGGTTCCCTTCTCATATATACATTTGGGCATATTTCAGAGTATACCAAAATATTTATGTTTAGAATATAGGCTTGCATCATTGATCATAATCCTATATGACTGCTAGCTATATATGACACAGAATATGTTTTCTAATATATATAATTAGTGATACGGTTTGGTATGAGAAGGAAGTTATTAAGTTTAATACAATGGGAAAATAGAATATGCTTGGTGAGAAATAAATATTTTAATCTTAGAAGTTATGGTAATAAAAGAAACAGAAATTTCAATGTGTTACTAAAATATCAATCACAGGTTGATACTACCCTTCCTTAAAAGAGCTTGTGGCAAATTTCTCCCCTTCCTCAATTTTATTTTCACCAAAATATTTTGAGAGACAGAAATTTGCTCAAGGTTAACTTCATGGCTAAGTTGGAATTTGAACCTGGATATCTGTCTGTCTGTCTGTCTAGGAGATTTCTATGCTGCCTTAAAGTACCCTGGCCTTTAAAGGTCAAACTAGCACTTTGTATCAAGCCCACAAACAAACTGGAAGCCAATGCAGAAGGTATAGCCTTGGCTTAATATGGCTACACAAGCAGTGCATGTAAAGACATTACATTTCCACATTTTGGACCAACTCAAGTTTGGTCCAATTGAACTGTCTTCCACAGCAGCCCAACATAGAGTGTTAGATAGCTCATCCTGCCCTGAAGATAGAATCCCATATCCTATATGTGCTTTCCCACCAGCCCTTTAAAATAGTGGGAACAGCAAATAGGAATCAAATCTAAAATTGGGGAGCTGGCTCAAAGATCTCATTGTATATATGCTTGAAAACTATGTATCTATCATAATATACTCATACAAGGCAAAATTCACAGTGGGGGGAATCCCACTCCCACCATCACCATCTGACACGACTCCCTGGGAGCCCAGCCACAGTGATGGTGGTGTCTGGGAGCCGCTCTGCTGCCACCGTGGCTGGGGCTGGAGCAGCTGCCAGTCTCTACTTTCCCAGCAGCTGGGCTCAGAGTGGCTGCTGTGTTACCCAAACTGGACCCATAGAAAGGGGGAACTGGCTTTTGAAAAAGGATTCTAAAAAGAAATAACACAGGACCTTGTACCAGGATGGATCTCAGTGGGGATAATGCAAAATAAAATAAGGAACAAAAAGAGTGAGAGAGTGATTATAAACACAAATAATGTTATTGTACACAAAATAAAAGAAAAAAAAGTCAAAACTGAAAGAACCTATGTGAAGCACCTGAGAACTAATTTCCTAAGCAACCACACATGCACCAACAAGAGTGCACCCTTATAAAAGGTAGGAGAGAGGAAATTGAGAAGTTTTAGGAAAGAGATATACAACCTGAAATCCTGGGCTGGAGGGTTGGAGTGGTCCAAGGGCAAACACAGCTGAAGTCCAAAGAGCAGCACGGGGAGCTAGCTAAGGAAGGAGAAAAAGCCTGCCCAGTGCAGTAGGGGTTCTCTGCAGGAATCCAAAGTACTGACCAGCAGAAATCTGGGCCAGGGATCTGAGGAACAGTTTGCTGTGGCACATGGTTCTTTTATGGAGAGACGATATTGTGGGTATTGTGTGTTGGAATATAAGGAAGCCAGAGTATGCGGAGGGGAGAGGCCTCAGCTGAATAGAATGCCAGCAGTTATTTTCTCTAGGAGGGAGAGATCTGTTGTCTGGAGTTCAGTTGTGATACCCGGCGACCTTCAGGCTCCACCTGTAGGTTGACTATCCTAGGTGTAGCAGCGCTTCAGAGTAGGGTCTGCTAGACCCAGGTTCTTGCTTTGGAAGTTGAGTGTGTGATTTTGGACAAGTCACAGACTTTCAGCATAACCTACCTCACAGGGTTATTGAGCAGATCAAAAGGGAGAGAGGAGAATGATGTAAGCTGCTTTAGTCTCCACTGTGGAGAAAGACTGTACTTTTCCTCCTGGGGAACCATTGCTGCCAGTCTCCAAGTGAGGGCTGGAAATCACTCAGAATTAAAACTGCTCTCCAGATGGTAGAGAACGGGCAGATAACAGTGGGTTGATGGTTGGCTGGGAAGGAGATAGGGCTGCCAATTCCAGGTTGGGAAATTCCTGGAGATTTGAGGGGTGGTGCCTGAAGAGGGTGGGGTTTGCAGAGGGGTTGGGCTTCAGACAGGTACGATGCCATAGACTCCACCCTCCAAACCAGCCATTTTCTCCTGGGGAACCATTGCTGCCAATCTCCAGGTGAGGGCAGGAGATTGCTCAGAATTACAACTGCTCTTCAGATGGCAGAGATCAGTTCCTCTGGAGAAAATAGTGGACTCTGTGTCATTATACCCTGCTGAGGTCACCACAGCTAACTGATACTGAGTGCCCAAGGCCAGAGCACCCACCTAGAGCCTCTATCTAGAGCTTGTTGTATTTATTTCCACAGCAGGCCTTATTCCTAATGAAAGTAATAAAAAACCAAAGTGAAAATGACCTGAATAAAATTTCTGTGAACATCTGTAACATAGTTTGTCGCTAAAATTTGGGCAGGTGAGTTGTGAAAACTAGTAGGCTATAATAGAAGTTGGTGTTGTCTGCATCAGATCCTATTTAGTGTCTGAATTAGTCTTTCTGCCATGTCATTCGATTTGAGGCAGTGAGATCAAAGTACCTTTCTTTCATAAACATCCTGAAGGATCTGAAGTGAAATAGGACATGATCTGTCACAGTCTTTTTGCATGGAGTTTGGATGCTGAACTGCAGCGTTGTTTTTTTTCTCTAAGCCTCCTCACTTTCATTTGTTATCTTTCCATGTTTTCCTCATCAGCTCTCAGTGACTTTGCAAACCAGATTTGATCCAGTTTGAGAAAGCATGGAGAAACAAGGAGGGAAACCTGGACTGATTTCGCAAAAGCAGTTGTTCCACTCTCAGTCTTCTGTTTCCCCAGTTGTACTGCTCAGTTTCCCACTATTTGCTGCATGGCTGCATTTTGACCCACATCTCCCCCAGATTTCCCCCATGTCTTACTGATATCCTTATTTTTTTAGGATCAAGAAGACGGGGGGGGGAATCTGGGGGAGATGTGGATCAAAATGTGGTCGCACAGCAAATAGTGGGAAATTGAGCAGTACAACCAGCGAAAATGGCAGACCAAGGAAGAACAACTGCTTTTGTGGAATCAGTCACAGAAAGACAACAAATGGGAAATGAGGAAGCTTATTGCAAAATGCCTGCAGTTTAGTGCTCAAACTGTGGGAAACCTCTCTGAAAGACCCACAATCTCCTCTGATATTCCATGCTTTATAAATGCAGATTTGGTTTTTGAGTTCTGAGTTACTGTGTTCATAAGCAAGCATAATTTCATGTATTTTGAACAGCTATAAAGACAGATGAAGAAAGTCATTCCCTATAAATTCATGTGTTTCCTGTTTTTGCCAAGCTCTTTTTGAATGTCAAGAAACATTTTTTTGTTTTTATTTCTAAAGTTCTGACATCTTGTACATCTGAAGATTATACAGTCTTCACTGTGAGTGTATGCCTGGCTAATAGGCAGTTCTTTAATGGTTAGTGGTTTGTTTCCACTGTCACTGTTTTTCTTCTCAGTGGGAAAGAATTGGTGCCATTTTGTGCTGTTGCCTGGCAAGGCTTTTTATGCCTTTCATGAACTGAAATAAAGTATGAACTGTGCACAAGCATGATTAAGGGGATCAGAGCTTCCGGTCTATAGCACGGCGATGGCAGTTGCTCTTCCTGAGGCTCGGGGGAGCGATTTGCACACCAGCAATTTGGATGGGAGCTACTGACATGCCCCCCCCACGGAACCCTTGGGTGGGGTTCCAAGCCATAGGACTTTGAAGGGGTAGCCTCTTCAACAGTGGAATGCCGGTGAATTGAGGCTCCCCTTTGCCCTGACGATCCTACCACTGTGTGGCTGCATGGCACCAGCTAGGTTAGCAGGAACAAGTGGTGGAAATCGAGCAATTGGAGAAGATCTAAGCGAGGTTGTGAGTTGGCTGTAACCAAACTTTAAAATAACTGGAAAATTCTTCACCCCCCCTTATAGCAGCAAACGGAAGGTGGAGGGATCCCCTCCCTGCGAGCGAGAAAAGCAGCAGAATAGGGGGGGGGGAATTGAACATTTTGCTTGTTTGGTGGGACTTACCAGAGTAGATTTGAAGCATAAGCAATTTTCAGAAGTGGTGAAATAGCAGCTGGCTTTTGTAAACAATCAATCAAGATGTCGGGCGCAGGGAGAAAAGGAGTGAAACTGAAACCTATGGGAGGTCAAAGTCCGAGGCTGGAAGACGAGGGGGCGGATGTTATGAGACTCTTAGCAGACATGCTCAAGCCTGTCATGGATCAACTCACTGGTATTAACCAGCAGTTAACCGTCCTTAATCAGATTCTCGCAGCACAACAGCTCCAGATGGCTGAAACAGTTAAACAGATGAAGCAAATGATGGAAGTAGTGAAAGAGATGCACACCAAAAACAAGACTTTGAAGAAAAGAGTGGACCAATTAACGAAGAAACAGAATCATCAGGAAAATAGACTGTTGTTTCTACAAATGGAAAAAGCCAATATGGTCCTCAGGTTCTAGGGAGTTCCTGAATCACTGAAAGAGGACCTGAAGAAGCTTCTGAGTGATCTTATCGCACCAGCAGTAGGCTTGACAGCGGAAGAAATAATGCATGATATGGATGCAGCGTATAGGGTGTATTCCAGTTACACCAAAAAGAATAGCCTGCCTGGAGAAATATCAGTCAGATTCTCAAGAAGACAAACCAGGGATGCAATTTTAAAAACTACGTCAGCAACTCCACTGAAAATAGGGAATGCTATCATCAAGACTTTAAAGGACATTCCATTTGAAATTCGCCAAAAATGAAAGATCTACAAGGATTTAATTCTCTTCCTTCAAACTAATCAAATCACATATAAATGGGTGTTTCCAGAAGGGGTCATCTTTGAGCTACATGACAAGAGAGAGAAGATTGACTCGGTGCACAAGACTAAAGAATTCCTGAAACGTCATCTGGGAACCAAAGAAGACAACGAAACTGGTTCGAATCGATCCACACCCTTGGAGACGAAGGAAGACCTGGCCACAGAAGAAGGCGCAGCTGCCTGCAAACCAACTTATGCCTTTAGAGATATAAAGCCTAAGTAAATGCAGAAGGACTCTGAAAATTGCCTTTATGAAGCAAGTTTGGGAGATGCTCTGAAATTCTCTCATAACAAGTAATCAGCTAATTTTGGTCAAGGATAGATAGAAACTCACAGCATGCATTATTCACTAACAATATAGTACTAACATAGACTCTAACTGGGATAATGATCTCCTACTTTTGGGTTTTTAGTATAGTGTGGGTATTCTTTTCTTTCTCCCTAGTTGTTAGTTCCCCTCCCCTCTTTTTCATTGTAGTTTTAGTTGTCTATTACAAAAAAAGCAATAAAAAATCCCCTTCGGGGGGCCAAAAGAAAAAAGCATGATTAAGGGACTGTACAGCAGGGTAGCCCCATGATGTCAGAGGAGACTGCTCTCTGTAGAGAAGGACACCTTCCTTTCTTCACTTGCTGTTCAAGTGGCTTCTCAAGGTTACCAGCCTTTTACCTGATGGAAGAAGGACCAGTTCCACAGAATGTACAAAGCACAACCGCCATGCTATGCCTAAGCATGAGGGCAGAAAACTCCAGATGCCATTAAGAGTTTCCTTCAACACATGTAGGCAACCCCCTGCCCTCCCCCCCAGCACATGCAGAGCAACCATGCAGATCCAGAGACTCTATTCATGGTTACCTAGCCACTAATCCACTCAGCCAGGAGCTGGCTAATACAATCAGGATAACAATGACTGTGGCTGATGCAATCAGGATAACAATGAATGTGACTGGTTCAATCAGAATCACAATGGAAGAGGCCGCTAACTCATCTCACCTGCCCCCAAGTGCCAGGCACAAGCTAAGTTTCTAGATCTCAAATATTGACCACTCCTCAGTTCCCCCTCCCCTGCTCCCTTCAGCCAATCATAGGTTTTCTGGGATGGACTTACCAAGAGGTGTGACCTGGGGTTATGGCCAGCCCCCACCCTCATGCATAAAAAGGGCAACCCGACCACATGCTCTCTCTCTCCTCTATGACCCCTATTGAAGCTTTGACCCTCTTATGTCTAGCTTGCTATCCCCAACCCCTGCCTCCATCTTTAAACTATGGTCTGCAGCCTGAGTTCCACATGTTACCTGCTGGTTCAGGCCATGTGTCCCCTTTTTCCATTCTACCCCTCCATTCTTCCGTTGAAACAGCTCACACTTCAAGACAGGTAAATATATCCCATCAACGAATACCTGCTAATGCAAATGTGCTTATCTTTCTCTCTTTATTTCCTAGACTTGAGTAATTGTGTGTGTGTTTGTGTATTGTTTGTGTGTGAAGAAGAATCTGGTAAAACACTTTAATTTCAACCTTATAAAGTCTCCGTGTCTGTTTCTGATAAGTTCTGGAGGGGCAGGACCTCTGTATAAATTGGTGTTGCATCCCGCAACCAATTGCTTATTGATAAGATAATAAGATAAAATTCCCCATAATTTTATTAATAAATAAGAGCAATGAGGTTAACAGTGCATCCAAACAATATTGTCAAAGTTATTCAAAAAAAATGAGCTGAGTGCTGTTATACAGTTGCTACATTTAGCTGTTGTATGCACTTTCAACAAGACAGCACCTAAACCGATAACTGCATCTACTGGCAGCTACAGATTCTTTCACATTGTACTACTAGAGTGCATGTACTTTGCTGGTAAGTGGTGGCTCCCTTCCTGCATAAAAGCTGTTCCATGGATTGGGCCCTGTAAATACCAACAGCTTGGTCCAATAATTATCTTAATCAGGGCTCTTTTTGTAGCAGCAGCTCCTTTGCATGTTAGGCAACACACCCTAATGCAGCCAATCCTTCCAGAGCTTACAGTAGCCCCTGTAAGAAGAACTCTATAAGCTCTTGGAGGATTGGCTACATTAGGGGTGTGTCACCTAATATGCAAAGGAGTTCCTGCTACAAAAAGAGCCCTGTTATTTCTGTTCCCATGTGTTCCAGATGTGCTACTTTGCTAGAGAGTAACCATTCCTAGAGATCATTGTGGTATAGGAATGCCAACTCCAGGTTTGGAAATGCCTGGAGATTTGAGGGTGGAGCTTGGGAGGGTGGTCTTTAGGGAGGAGAGGAACCTCAGTAAGATATAATGCCCTACAGTCCATCTTCCAGAGCAGCCATTTTCTCCAGGAGAAGTGGAATAAATGGTTTGTTTCAATAAATAAATAAATAATGAAATTCTATATACACTGGATATCAATTGTAATTCCAGGGGAACGCCACCTGGAGGCTGGCAACCCTGTTTGGGGGTGCCTTGCTTTTCCCATACTTGGACTTTCATCTGAGGTGTCTATTTAAACTGTATCAGATCAGAAACCCATAGGGTGGCTTTAATTCTATATATTTTATTCAGCAATTCTGTATTCTCCTTTTTTTCAGTTTCAGGTTTCTCTCTCCATACCATACCTATATAACATTTTCTTCATCCTCTTGTCTTGCCTGGTCTCCTCTTTACCCATCTCAGGATGGTGTCTTTATAACATGCGTCACTGTCGAGGTTTGTTGGACTATCCAGTTGATCGACCAAAGTCCATGAATGGCAACCAACACTGTAAATGCTACTGCTTGTGCTCCTTTACTGGTGATTGCCTACTACAGTCTAGACCCAAGAGATATGAACAAAGCAATTCTAAGAGAATAGGAGGTCTGTCTCTTGGGTCTAGACTACTGGTGAGCGTAAATTTCTTTTCTTAAAGTGGAACTTGATCGCAGATTTTGAGCAGTATTTGTGAACATTTCCCAAATGCTTGCTCTTTATGAAGTATTCTATATTTGTTGTCGAAGGCTTTCACGGCCAGAGTTCATTAATTGCTGTAGATTTTCCGGGTTATGTGGCTGTGATCTTGGCATTGTAGGACCTGACGTTTCTCCAGTAGCTGTGACTGGCATCCTCAGAGGTATAACACAGAAAAATACTCCATCTTTCTGTGTTATACCTCTGAGGATGCCAGTCACAGCTACTGGCGAAACGTCAGGTCCTACAATGCCAAGACCACGGCTACGCAACTCAGAAAATCTACAGCAACTAATATTCTATATTTGATTGAAAATACTCTGCATATGTATGTTTTTGCATTGCCTTAGGAACTCTGTGGGCCAAGGCTGGGGAAGGCAGTCCTCCAGAATTCAGCCACATGGCTTCCTGTCCTTGCCTATACCCTGCCCAGTTAACCTACCTAGAAGAGACTAGGTAGATTTCAAAATGGTACTTTGTGTTCACTACAATTTCTGTAGTATTTGCTGGGCCTGCCTGTTTTACCCACAGGAATCCATGGGAGGGGGTGGAGGAAGACAAATTATTATCAAGTGCCCTAATAGAATTGCAAACACTGCTTCTTTGGACCTGTGGTTTGTGTACAAGTGGCATGTGTACAGGCTTAGATATGATGTTCTTTATATAGTGTGCATCATGATACCTTGTCTCATGATTCTGAACATGAGTCAGCATCAACTATCAGCTGCCTGCCTGCTTTGATGATATATGCCACCAGCTGTGTAGAAGAATAGTGCATTTTGAATAGTGCATGCTTCCCCGGAGGCATATGTGACTTTGTATATTCTAAACTGGTTGGCCCTTGCAGCTTGAATTTGCGTATCAATTGTCAAACACAGAACAATCTGTAACATAAATTTTCTTTAAACATGTTTTGTGCTGTCAGTTCACTCACAAGGAATTGATAAATTGTAGAGGTTAACTGATCAAAGGGCAAATTATAAGAAGAAGAAGAGATTGGATTTATACCCTGCCCTTCACTACCTGAAGGAGTCTCAAAGCAGTTTACAGTCCCTTTCTCTTTCCCTCCCCACAACAGATCCCTGTGAGGTAGGTGGGGCTGAGAGAGCTGTTTTGAGAACTGCCCTTGAGAGCTCTGAAAGACTGCTCTGAAAGAACTTATGACTGACCCAAGGTCACACCAGCAGCTGCATGTAGAGGAGTGGGGAATCAAACCCGTTTGTCCCACATTAGAGTCTGCACACTTAATCACTGTACCAAACAAATTATTATAAATGATTTTATGTATTATAAGTCAATATTCCTATTCCTGTGCCTTGAAAAACATTGTTGTAGTGGGATCAGCATGCCATTGATCTTCTGAGTCTGATTCTGCATAGAATTTAAATTCATTACAGCCCTTAAGAGCCAGTTCTCTTGTGCATTAAAAGCCACTATCTAAAATTCCTGCTGAATTTGCCTCTTACTGAAACATTTACAATTTTTTTCCACAATGTGCTACCAGTTTGGTCTTTGAATTTTGAAACAGTTCAGCATGCAATGCTTTGTAAGCTTTTAAACTTGTGTCCCTTTTAAAAAATTCATTCTTTTAAGATCATTTTGCTATCCATTCATCATTCAAATCACATGAAGAATTTAGGGTACCAATGAAGAAATCATGTGATTTGCAGCTGTTTCAGTCAATATAAAGCTATCTCTGTCATACAGTTTTATTTGTATATTTTACAGATGCCAGCCTCCAGGTGGAGCCCTGAGATCTCCCAGTTTTACAACTGATCTCCAGATCACAGGGATCAGTTCTGCTGAAGAAAATGGCTGCTTTGCAGGGTGGACTCTATGGCATTATATCCTGCTGAAGTCCCTCCCCAAACTACACCCTCCATAGGCTGCATTTCCCAACCTGGAAATGGCAAACCTAATTTGCATTTAAGAAAATGAGCGAATTCACCACATGTCCAGCACTTTTTGCCTTCATCTGAATCGGAGTCCCTGCTATAGCTGATACTGCACAGCAAGTAGGCCTTTGTCCCTTCTTGAATTCCCCTGTGGCAATTCTTTGGGGACTTTTATTAGTTCCAGGGCTTTCTTTTCTCAAAGGCTGGGTTTTGTTTCAGAGTGCTATATGCTGTAAGGTCACTATCAGTTCAGACTTTATGTGTAACATGGCTAATTGTTTGTTTGTGAAACTAGGATTCAGCATGAGCTGTTACAAGAAGAGGCAATTGTTCAAAATTACCCCCACCACACACTAGGGTTGCTAGGTCTTACCGTTGTCCTGCCTGGCTCCCAGTGTCTTCTCGCATGTGCACTTTGCACATGCGCAGCAATGAATCACCGGTAAGTGACAGTATCACACCAGGCACGTCGTGTGTGGGACTCTCTAGCATTTGGGTAAAAAACTCTATGGTCACCATGGAGTTTTTAGTCAAATGCTAGAGCATCCCCTGCACGTTGTGCCCAGCGCAATCATGCCAGGCATGTCAGGCGTGATGGGGCTCTTTGAGGGTGGGGCTCCCCCCGGGCCAGCTAGCCAGTGGTGGTTTGGGGGCCCTGAAAGCAGGAAAAAAAACATTCCCATCGGGGGGATGGTAACCCTACCAGACACATACACACACTCACGAGTAGAGCGCTGAAAGGGGAAAATGGCTACAAGAAAGTGAGATATATGCTCCCATTACTGCAGCCCCCACCCCAGCCATAGTATTCATTAAAGTTCCTCAGCAGTAGCTTTCATGGGGCAGAGGGTGTTACAGGGGGAATAAAAGGCAGAGAAGATCAGCTTCTGCATATTTCTTTCATTCATAGGTGCTTGGATTCAACGCATTGAATGCATGTTTTCATTGTGTTTAACCCTAAGATCTGTTTCCTGGGTAGTTACGGCAATTCAGAACCCATCCTTTTACATATGAATTTGGAATTTTTTTATGTTTGAAATTCTAAATACTATTTTGGTGCCCATTTTCCCATTCCAGAGAGATAGTTTAGCAGCTCTTTACAGTTGGCTTGAAATATCACCATCCAAGATCTTGGCTCCTCATTGTAAACCATAAACTCATAAGACCTAAACATGGAAGAAAAAAAATGAATGTGATTTATCAGGTCCAGCGGCCCTCAGTCTGGTTTACAGGCTCATTACATTATATGGTTTATATCACTACAGAAAGAAAATAGAATGTTTTCTTTCACTAGGAGCTGGTGTGGTGTGGGATTGTAGGAGGAGTGGTTTGTTACAACTTTATACATGGGCCCTGTGGAATTCTGGTTGGTTGTGAATGCTAAGTAGAACCAGTCCCAGTACAGGTCTTTGAATTTCCTCCAATATGAAATCTGGGGTGACAGTTCAAGAATTACATGATCATTTCTCCCATAACAACTGCATAATGTTTCCTTTACATACATGAGAGGTTGAAAGTTCAGTGACTGCCCATACAACAAGTGCTGGCATTTACCTGCTCCCCCTTCATCTTGGATGAAGCATGAGGGGTAGCAAACCAATTATGGCTCAGTGTGGGAGCGCTGACCAATCAAGGATAAGCTCGCCAGCCAGATCTGGCAGCAGCTGCCCTCCACCCACCCATCCTCTTTTTGGACCATGTGGGATTAGCTGGTTGCTGTTTACCGGGCTGAGCAGGAATTTTTTGGGCCTCACTCAGATTGGCTGAGAGTGGGCCTTTTTTCACCTGCTTCACATGGTCCGAGGGGGTGTGGCTTAAGTAGGCCTGGTAAAACTGGTTAGGCCCTAACTGGGAAGGTGGGAAAAGCATGGGTTAAGGGGATGTGGAATTGGCAAGCACCCTGAGATATCAATGATAGGAGGGGTCCTCATACTGGATGCCTATGGGCTTTGCAGTCAGGGTGACTCAGTTGGGGGCCTCTTCGGGGTGGAGAAGCATATGACAAGCCTTAAGGCTTTGCAGCCGTGGGCTGGAATGTGATTTCCCCCACACACACTGGTGTGTGGACCGTGAAGAGTAAGGTCCGGAAGGATCCCGGAGCTGTCTCTGAGCTGGGGTGGATTTGCCCTCTTAGGAGGCTTGCTTTGCAAGCCCATGGCAACCCATGCTTTAATTTATTGGTGCAGATCAGCTTATATATAAATACATTCCCAGTTTAACCCATAACTTGTGTTGTGTTTCATTCAAAGGATGGGCGGGCAAAGAGAGCTTGCAATGGAATATATGGGGGGGCAACAAAAACAAGCTGAAAGTACTAGAGGGTGATCAAAAGCCCTTCCATATGGCTAAACGTGATTGCTCAGTTGTGGCATATGGGGAACAAAGTAACAGATCTAAAACTTTATGCTCCAGGAGGGTGAAACTCTCACAGGACAATGTCTTTGTGAAAGAATTATACTAATTACATTAAAAATTAGAATCTACTGAAATCAGTGGAGAAACATTACTATCTCCCTGGATATGATGGTTGAAGAATCTAGAAAACTATGATTTGTTAAGAAATCTAATTGCATTTCTCACTGTTTAAATAACAGTTAGACACTCAATAATATGATTCTGTATGCTATAAAAAAGTAACTCTTTTTAATTTAGCCCTAGCACTTGAGTTTAGTATTCAGCAAATGTTTAGTTTGCGTACTGGCTTAATGATTCATATATCAGCAATTAGGGTTGTATTTACATTCCTGTAATCTTTAGTTCCTATCTTCCTGTTTTATCCTCAAAATAAATTCATCCTACACACAAACATACACACACACACAGCCTCTTTTGAGCATGTCTTGAATCTCAAAATATAGTATTCTGTGAAGCTAAGCAAGGCCAACCCAAGTAATATCAAAGCCACCTCTTTGAAACATCCTAGGCCCACTAGGGGTTGCCAGAAGTCACCAGGACTTCCAGGTTTGCAAGCGCACACACACGCACACACACAGACTAAATACCGAAAAAGGGGGGAAAGAATTATAGTATTCTGCTTATAATAGCTCACACTGCAGTGAATTGCTTAGTCAACATGTTGTTTGATTTTTGTTGAACATACGTATAATGATGGAGAATTAAAATGTATGAGGGTCTTATACTGTGAACAAAATGCAAGTCCATGAGGGAGAGCCTGTCAGCTGATGTTATCAAGTAATAACTACCATGTCTAACTAGCAAGAGCTAGAGGTATTCCGTTTATGGGGGTGACATTAACACAAAAATAAAGCTCTATCTGTGATAGCTGAATCATAATAGCTACTTTTTACAGCCAAGCTTGCACTTGTTAATTGTAGTTATCATGCAGTAAACATGGTCTTCTAAGCAGATCATGGAAGCAAGTCTTTTAAGAGACAGGCTTATCACCTTCTTATTTGGCTGACTGTGTGAATTGTCCTTAAGAAGGAATGAGATCAGATGATTTCCAAGCCAGTGTCTCACCATCTTATTGTGATTGCTAATGATCGTTTGTAATTAAAAGAATAAGATAGCTTTTATTCCAGAGATAGGAATTGGAATCAAAAGGAGAGTGTGCTTTCAAGCTATTTACTATGGAATAATCTGTTTTTAGTAAATTTTATTCCAATAGGAGTGGCTTCGAGATTAGCTGGCAAACCAATTGCTTTGTACAAGGTCACCCAGGAGGCCTTGTATGGCATTGTGCAGCTGAATCTAACTAATCTTGTGGCCCATCTGGTGCTACAAAAACAACATTGCAAGCATTAGAGAGTAAGTAGATGTGTTCAGTGACCACTTCCCCAGCTTTTCATAGCAGTAGCCACCTGTGGAGTCAGGGGCAGGATTTGTTCCATAATGCTTAATTATCTAAAGAAGAGCAGGCATATACAAGTTGAAAGATCTTGCTGGAAACAAGAAAGAAATCTCAGATGAAGAAGATTACTTATAATTATTAACTGGGATTATACTAGGCATTGGACTCTGGCTTATATAATGCAAATCCATCTCTTTTAACATTGCCTGTGATTGCAAAGATGTAGGTCCATAAAGCTTTAACAAATTATAAAGCATGCTTTATTTGATATCATAAAGTCTTTTCAGATCTGTCCTGTGTTGTATAAAAATAACACATTGCTGTTCTTGGAGCTTTCGGACATGGGGATAGGGTAGTGGTGGGGCTTCCTCTAGGCAAAACACTTATGCTTAAAGCTATTCTTTAAATATTTCATAAAAAAGACTCTGTGTATGATAAAGATCCATATTAAGAACTTTGAATTAAAACTTGGCATATGTTTTAAGCAAAAATAAAAAGAAGAAAACCAGATATTTTTGCTCTGTGATGGAGTGTGCTTATAAAGTGTTTATGAAAAACTCCTGACTTTCACAGTTTAGAATCTGGTTTCTTTGCATTGAACATGCACTGTGCTATTTTCCCCATGTACAGTCTGTCAAGATGACAGCTACTATTATAAAACTAAATAGAGGTTCATTAAGGTTCAAACTTTTTCATTTTGGATTCTCTTTGTTTAGTAGAACATGCTGCTATGTGCTACTTCACTGTACAGTATCTTATTATTACAATAGTATCAGGTAACTGACAGTGCAGGGCTAAGAATGTATACTCAGAAGTAAATCCTATTGAGTTTGATGAGACTTTCCCTAGTAAATGTGTTTAGCATTACAGCTTAAATTCTTGAAAATGTTTTCGTTCTAGTTGAACAAAAGGGAAGTGGAATGAAGAAAGGAACTTGTAGTACTCAGCCTCCCTGGCTGTATTGTTTTACTATACCTTATGCTGGGTCTTATGAAATAGATTGCCACAGAAGGGTAATGATTCAGTTCTTCTCCTTGTGCATGGAGAGCTGTTTGTAATGAGGCACTCTTATTAGCTAAAGAGATCTCTCCTGTCCCTCAGCAAGTTGCTTTGCACATAGGGGTGCTATTGTCACACCACGTATAAAGAGGCTGTCTTTAGGTGTATGGTGAATAAAACTGGGGGTTCACTGGGCCTAGCTGTTGCCAGCTGGGTGCTCCAAAACAGCAGTTTTCAGGAAATGAGTGGGAGTAAAAAGGTAAAGGGTTCTCTTGCTCGAAAACTATATTTATTTATTGTTAAATTTATACCCCACCCTCCTAGTCAAATCCGACTCTAAGGAGCAGTGCCCATCTCTGTTGCCAAGCCAAAGAACCAGAGCTATCTGAAGATGTCTCTGTGGTCATGTGGCCAGCATGACTAAACACCAAGATGCACGGAACACTGTTACCTTCCCACCGAAGTAATACCTATTTATCTACTTGCAATTTCTTGTTTTTGAAATGTTAGGTTGTCAGGAGCTGGGCCCAGAGACGGGAGCTCACACCATCATGTAGCACTAGGGTCTCGAACTGCTGAACTACAGACCTTCTGGTCTGCAGCTCAGCATCTTAACCTCTGAGCCACCACACCAATTTCATCTCACTCAACAGATTCTTTCTGCAAAACAGGATTTATATCAAGTTACTATACCTCGTCCTGAGGTTTAAAAAGTAGATTATATATCCTGTTGGTGTGCTGGTCACCCTTTTGCCTAACAACTTCTTAACTGAGCTTATCTTGGAGGTCTTGGAGGTGGCCTTGACCTATGGAATTTCAATTTCTGTTCCACTTTAGTAAGATCAGCTCAGGAGTTCATGGTGACCATGAAAACTATGGGCCGGTCTCGGTATGTGTTTTGTAGGCACAGTGGACCCATTAAGATGGTCTGCCATCCAAAGTTTAAGGATTTAACTGATTTTTCAGCCCCAGGGGAGTGTTCTGGTTGGGTCTGGGCTGGCTGTTCTGCTGGAACATGGAGTTGATTCAGGAAGTTCAGCTTCAAAGCATATTCTCCCTATCTGCATAGAGTGCATAGATTGTCATGATTAAATAGGAAACTTAAATAGGGACAATGAAATTTTGTGAAACTCAGAATGAATTCAGTTAATGAATTCAATTAATAAATGAGCTGGAAACCATCTGAACATTTACTCTATGGTATGGATGGCAGTCTATATTTTGACTCCTGAGGGAAGGCATAATGCTGTCCAGTCTGAAGGAAGCTTTTGAAAAAACATTTTCTTGATCCCCAAGGTTTGTGAATTACAGACTTGTGTCAAATCTCCCATTCTTAGCTAAAGTGATCAAGCAGTCAGTGTCTGAGAAAGTTTAGGTGACTCTGGATAAAACTGGTTATAAGAATCTGGCTTCAGAGTTAGGACTCTTGATGGTCCACTGTGACATAATTACTGTGTTCTTTATGGATCCCTCTTGACCTTGATTTTGCTATCAGGTGATGACCTTTGCTGGGACATAGACAGAGACACAGGGAGTATGACCCTGTTGATTCTCCTACCTCTCTTGTCAGCTTTGATACTATCTTCGCTGATAATTCTTTTAGACTGAGTGAGGAATCTGGGAGTTGACGTTCCACTTCTATCCTGCCAGGAACATTCAGTTGTTGGTCCTCTGGGTGGGAGCCAATGCTCTTATGAAGCTGCTGAGGTAGTTGGTCAAGAACTGAAGAGTAAGTTGTCATTAATAGGCAGTTGACAATCAGTTCCAGTCCTCCTGTTCATCTGAACCAGCTGAGGTGGTCTCATTCCTGAGCTGTTGTTTAAAGTAAGTGATAAACTAGATCAGAATAAAAAGAAACTTGGTCCAGACAAAAGGGATTTGCTCATAATAGACAATTCAGTTAGAATGCTGGGAATTTCTGGTTTAGGTAAGATTAACTTCTAAAACTTCAGTTTGTTTACAGAGTGCACTTGGACCCAGGCTTCCTTTTGGAAGGCTTGGTAGAAGAAATAGTAAACTGCATATTTTATGTGGTTTGCCAGCTACATCCTTTCATGGAGCAGCAAGAGTTGGTTTTTTGGGTGAATATATATCTTACTTACTTGGATTTTTATCAGGCAGCAGACTTCAACAACATGATTAATTTCTGGTGTTAGCTACAAAAAGCATAACAATGTCTGATGTTCATCATAGTCTCTGTGCAGTCCCACACATGGGTTGGGCGCCTGCACACAACTTTGACCGGAGGAACTTCTAGAGTTTTGCCTCAGAAAACTTTTGGCGGGCTGTTTCCTTGCCCTTGGGGAGCAGGCATGCACAGCGCATGCCCAGAGCAGGGGAGAGAGCCGCCTCCCACTCAGTTCTTCTTCAACCGCTTTGTGCTCACACCTTGTCCCGGTTGCTCCGTACTTACCTCAGCTGAGTATTATTTGTTTTGTCTTTTCTTCTTTCCTTCTTCATTTTTTCTTGACTATTTCCTCAAAAAGCAAACAAAAAAATTATTTTTCCTCAAACTGTTTTGTCTTTTTCCTCCCCCCCCTGTTCGGTGGGTGGGGGGGTGATTGTATGGGCAAAACATGGTTTTTAAAGGTTTGTTGTGGTTGTCCAGCTAAAATACCTTCCAACGACAGCCACGATTTCTGCCTCCTTTGTCTGGGTGAGTCCCATCGTGTTGATAGCTGCACCCATTGTGCCAGTTTTATTCGACAGGCTAGATGTAATAGGGAGGCTAGGCTTAGAGCTGTACTGTTATGCCCTACAATGTCCTCGGCTGCATCTCACTCTTCTCTCCCTCAAAAATCGGATGGGACTTCGAAGGCACTGAAGCTTAAGTCCAAATGGCCTAAGGATAAGGCCGCTTCCAAATCGAAAGTCAAGCCCTTGACGTCAGCTTCGACTTCATCTGTCGATCTAGTCGTCATTACTGGCTTAACAACCTCGGCTCCTGCAGTAATTCTTCCTCAGAAGTCTGCTTTACGGCCTCCGACACCACCGCCTACTCAGCCTTCTGCATCGGGCCTTATCCTGCTGGGTCAGACTGTGAAATCTCCTCCTGAATTGTCTTCTCATTGAGACTCTCGATCTCCCTCTTGACACTCCCATAATCTGATCCACACTTTGGATGGTAGAGAGCGTTCTGTGAACCGGTGTTCCCGATCTCTTTCACGATACGATCGGCGGTGTCTCATTCGGCATCCATCGTCTTCCCCTTCACAATCACTATCTGATGACCATTGTTGGTCTCCTGATGAACACAGCTGACCTGAATATTATCCTTATTTTTATCCACGGTCTCCGACCCCTCAGTGGCATTGCTATGACCGGATTCGTCACTCTGAATGTAATGATCAGCACTGTTTGCCAGATCACTCCAGACATTCTCGATCTGTCGCTTCGGTCTGCTCTCTGGCTCCTGACCAGTCTCCTGAGCTCTCGAAGTCTAGGGATGCCCCGAGGAGTTCTCCCTTAGACCCTCGGTCTCATTCTCCTGTTGATGACCAGCCGCTCACTGATCTCATTGAGCAACTGAGATCATCCTCTCCTATCTCCATTTCTGACCACTCAGAATTGGGAGATCTCAACCCTGATGTTTCCCATGTCATTGATGAGCCTCGATGTTCGAGTTCGGATTCCCCCACTGAGGGGCCAAAAGCCTGTCTGGAGCTTGTGACCAGGATGGCCTCTGTGCTTCAGGTCCCGGGTTCGACTGAATCACCCGCTGTCACTGATGTTGTTCACAAGCTCGTTCAGGCTGACCACCCACCTTCTATGGTTCTGCCTTTGATGCTGGTCCACTTTTCTGTTCTTAAGCAGTCCTGGGACCACCCTGCATTGCTGCCCCCGATCTCCAGAAGGTATGATGGCCTCTACCGGATCCAAGAGACATCAAGAAAGTTTCTGGTTCATCACCCTCTACCGAATTCAATGGTGGTACACTCTTCGTCAAAATCGAAGCAGCCTGTCCGGCACCCAACACCGCCTGATTGTGAGGGTCATAAAGTCGATGCCATTGTAAGGAAAATATATTCCTTTTCCTCCATGAATCTCCATATTGAGACCTACCTGTCATACTTATCGGCTTATGCTTTTAATGCCGCTGATGCTGTGCATCCTGTATTGCAGTTTGTTCTGGAGGAACACCGTCCCACTTTGTCCGGGGCTTTGTCTGAAATTTGTATGATCTCAAAATAGCAGATCAACTCAGCCTGTCATGCTGTCACCTGCTCCTTGAAGGTCCTTGTCTCTTCCTTCACCCTCCGTTGTTACGCTTGGCTAACAGGCACCTCTCTATTGCCAGATGTGAAATTCTGTATCGAGGACCTCCCCTTCGATGGTGGAGGTCTCTTCCACTCCGCCACTGATGAGGCCTTGAAGGCCGTGGATGATAGCCAGAAGCAGGCTCAAAACCTCGGGGTCTCAACCTCGACACCTTGATCTCATAACCACTCATGGAAACCATGCTATTTGCGGCGTTGGCAGTCCCTGACATCCACTTCACAATGGAGAAAGAAGCCCTATGACTCGCATCTGTTTGATGCTTTCCATCACTTCCCCTCTCCTCCATCGTACACTCCTCCCATCCAAACCCAACTCTTCCCTTTTCTTCTGCAGTGGGAACACATTTCCAGCGATTCTTGGGCCCTTACAATCCTCAGGGTCAGGTACGCCATAGAGTTCATTTTGCCTCCTGATCTACCTCACTTTGTAATCACACCCCCAGACCGTCTCCTCATTCTCGAGATCTCCACCCTTCTCACCAAGGGTGCCATCAAGGTGGTCCCGGAGGTACAATGAACCCTAGGCTTCGAAATAACTGTGTTGTAATAGGCGACTTTAACTACCCACACATTGATTGGGTCAATATGAGTTCTAGTCAGGAAAAAGAGATTGCGTTCTTAGACACTCTCAATGACTGTGCTGTGGAACAGATGGTCACAGATCCTACCAGGGGAGAGGCGATCCTGGATTTGGTCCTAAGTAACACCCAAGACCTGGTGAGAGATGTAAAAGTGATTGCACCACTTGGGAACAGTGACCATAATGTCATTGAGTTTAACATTTGTACAGATAGGGAGTTGCCCCAAAAGACTGACGCAACCACTTTTAACTTTAAAAGGGGTAACTTCTCTGGTATGAGGGGACATGTGAGGAAGAAATTGAAAGGAAGAGTGGAGAAGGTCAAAACCATTGGGGAAGCTTGGAGACTATTTAAAAAGACAACCCTAGAAGCTCAGAAAAAATATATACCGCAGGTTAGGAAAGGTACAAATAGGTATAGAAAAAAGCCTGCATGGTTAACAAATAAAGTAATGGAAGCTGTAAAAGGTAAGAAGGATTCCTTTAAGCGGTGGAAAGCTAGTCTTAGTGAGGTTGATAAAAGGGAACACAGACTATGGCAAATAAAATGCAAGTCTGTAATCAGGCAAGGAAAAAGGGAATATGAGGAGCATATCGCAAAAAACATAAAGACCAACAATAAAACTTTCTTCAAATACATTAGAAGTAGGAAGCCAGCCAGGGAGGCAGTGGGGCCCTTGGATGACCAAGGGGTAAAAGGAGTAGTGAAGGATGATAGGGAAATGGCTGAGAAGCTGAATGCATTTTTTGCCTCTGTCTTCACTGTGGAAGAGGAGAAGTGTTTGCCCACTCCAGAAGCATCGATTTCAGGAGGGGGTTTGAAAGACCTGAATCAGATTGCGGTAACAAGAGAGGAAGTCCTCCGACTGATGGACAATTTAAAAACTAATAAATCACCAGGCCCGGATGGCATTCATCCGAGAGTTCTGAAAGAACTCACATGTGAACTTGTGGATCTCCTGACAAAAATATGTAATCTTTCTTTAAAATCTGCCTCCATTCCTGAGGACTGGAAGGTAGCTAATGTCACTCCCATCTTTAAAAAGGGCTCCAGGGGAGATCTGGGAAATTACCGGCCAGTCAGTCTGACATCGATACCGGGTAAGTTGGTGGAAACTGTTATTAAGGAAAGAATTAGTAGGCACATTGATGAACAAAAACTATTGAGGCAGACTCAGCATGGGTTCTGTAAGGGAAGATCTTGTCTCACTAACCTGTTAGTGTTTTTTGAGGGAGTGAACAAACATGTGGACAAGGGGGACCCAATAGATATTATTTACCTTGACTTCGGGAAAGCTTTTGATACAGTTCCTCATCAAAGGCTCCTAAGTAAGCTCAATAGTCATGGGATAAAAGGACAAGTCCTCTTGTGGATCAAAAACTGGCTTATAAATAGGAAACAGAGAGTGAGTATAAATGGGAAACTTTCTCAGTGGAGGGTGGTAAGCAGTGGGGTACCACAGGGATCAGTACTCGGTCCGATGCTTTTTAACTTGTTTATTAATGATTTGGAATTGGGAGTAAGCAGTGATATGGCTAAATTTGCAGATGACACGAAGTTGTTCAGGGTGGTGAAAACCAGGGAGGAGTGTGAGGCACTCCAAAGGGATCTGTTGAGGATGGGTGAGTGGGCGTCAACGTGGCAAATGGGGTTCAATGTGGCCAAGTGCAAAGTGATGCACATTGGAGCCAAAAATCCTAACTATAAATACACGTTGATGGGGTCTGAACTGGCAGAGACGGACCAAGAGAGAGATCTTGGAGTCGTAGTAGATAACTCGATGAAAATGTCTAGACAATGTGTAGCTGCAATAAAGAAGGCCAACACTATTCTGGGGATTATTAGGAAGGGAATTGATAACAAATCAGCCAGTATCATCATGCCCCTGTATAAATCATTGGTGCAACCTCATTTGGAATACTGTGTACAGTTCTGGTCACCACATCTCAAAAAGGATATTATAGCATTGGAAAAAGTGCAGAGAAGGGCAACTAGAATGATAAAAGGGTTGGAACACCTTCCCTATGAAGAAAGGTTAAAATGCTTGGGGCTCTTTAGCTTGGAGAAACGACGGCTGAGAGGTGACATGATCGAGGTTTATAAGATTATGAATGGGATAGAGCAGGTTGAGAAAGAAGTACTTTTCTCCCTTCCTCACAATACAAGAACTCATGGGCACTCTATGAAATTGCTGAGCAGTCGGGTTAGAACAGATAAAAGGAAATACTTCTTCACCCAAAGAGTGATTAACGTATGGAATTCACTGCCACAGGAGGTCGTGGCAGCTGCAAGCATGGACAGTTTCAAGAGGGAATTAGATAAACATATGGAGCAGAAGTCCACCAGTGGCTATTAGCCACAGGGTATAGATGGGAACTCTCAGTCTGGGGCAGGTGATGCACTCTATTCTTGGTGCTGGAGGGGGCAGCAGTGGGAGGGCTTCTGGTGCCCTGGCCCCACTGCTGGACCTCCTGATGGCACCTGGTATATTTTGGCCGCTGTGTGATAGAGTGTTGGACTTGATGGGCCATTGGCCTGATTCAACATTGGCTTCTCTTATGTTCTCTTATGTTCTTATGTTACTCTATTTCCTCGTACCAAAGAGGGATGGCGGCTTCAGAGCCATTATGGATCTTCAGGATCTGAATCAGTACATCCAATACCACAAGTTCTGAATGGTCACTTTGCAGTCCATTCTTCCACTGATTCCAAAAGCAGCATGGTTAGCGTCGATCAACCTTCAGGACGCATATTTTCACATCACCATTCATCCGCAACACTGGAAGTTCCTTTGTTTCACTGTCGGAAACACACACTACCAATACTGAGTCCTCCTGTTCGGACTCTGCACTGCCCCAAGGGTCTTTACCAAGTTGATGGCGGTGGTGGCCGCACATCTTCATCATCAGGGGATTGCTATGTATCACTATATTGATGACTGGCTTCTTGTGGCTCCAACGCAGGATCAGCTCCTCCATGAGATTCACACCACGCTCTCCCTTCTTTGTGCTCTCGGCCTCTTTGTCACCCTATCCAAGTCATTT
This sequence comes from Gekko gecko, assembly GCA_029375565.1. NCBI lineage: Eukaryota > Metazoa > Chordata > Lepidosauria > Squamata > Gekkonidae > Gekko > Gekko gecko. Next base: position 129,982,303 of record JAPDNY010000009.1, read on the forward strand.
CTCCAGCCTGTCCAGGTCCTTCAATTTCTCGGTGCCCGGATTGACACCAACCTCAAGACCGCCTTTCTTCCAAACTCCAGGGCTGTCAACATACTCTCATTGGTGTCCCGATTCCGGGCCTCTCCCCAACAGTCCGTGAGATCCATTGTGTGGCTTCTGGGGCTTTTTGCATCTACAGTCTTCGTTGTCCCTCATGCCAGGTTGAGGATGCGTCCCCTTCAACTCTGGCTTCTCTGTGCCTTTGACCCTCTCTGCAGTCTGTGGCACAAAATCCTGTCGATCCCACCCCATGTCGTCGACTCCCTCCAGTGGTGGTCTCATCCTCATCACCTTCTCTCAGGCATGCCCTTCCAGCAACCTCCTCCACAAGTATTCCTGTCCACTGATGCATCTCTCTGGGGTTGGGGAGCCCAGTGCGGGATGCTCTCAGTGCAGGGAATCTGGTCTCATCACGAGGCCACCCTTCACATCAATATTCATCTCACTCTCCACTCTTTCCTCCCAGTGCTTCGGGGCCGAGTCGTACAGGTTGCTTCTGACAATACCACCATGGTTTACTACATAAACAAGCAGGGCGGCACTGCATCCCTTCATCTCTGCAAGTCAGCCATAGATCTCTGGAGTTGGTGCCTCAGCCATTCCATCTCGCTCTCCGCAATACACATTCTGGGTGTTCAAAACACCAATGCCAATCAATCGAGCCATTCCTGCTCATCAGACAATGAATGGTCCATCCACCTTTGATATCTGAGACCTGTCTTTGTCGAATTCGGTCGCCCTTTCATCAACGGCTTTGCAACTCCAGACAATGCCCAATGTTGTCTCTTCTTCAGCAGGGGTCCGCCGTCGGCTCGGTTGCTGGGAGATGCCTTTCTCCACACTTGGAACAGGTCCCTCTTCTACTTCTTTCCTCCTTTCTCTCTCATCTCCTGAGTCATTCAGAAGATTGTGCATTCTTGTCACCCCCTGGTGGCCGTGCCAAGTCTGGTTTCTGCACCTCCTCCATCTTTCCAATCGAACATTCCAGCCGCTACCTGTCATCCCCAATCTCCTCTCTTGGGCCCGAGGGAAGATCCTGCACCCCAATTCCGGATTCTTCCAGTTGATGGCCTGGAAGATCCTACACTAGACTTCCTGCTTGAAGTGTCTGAAGTCCTCCTGAATGCCAGGAAGCCTTCTACTTATGTCGCTCATACTCTCCTTCAATCCAATCCAGTCATCTCTCCTTGAGATTTTTTCCTACATCATCTCTTTGAAGAACGATGGCCTGGCATACTTGTCTTTAAAGGTCCATTTAGCAGCCATCTCCACTTATCATCCCTTCATACAGGGCTCCACAATTTTATCTCACCATCTCACAAAGTCGTTCCTCAAGGGTCTCCTCCGCCTTTCTCCTCCTAGGAAGCCTCTGGTGCCTTCGTGGAGTCTTTCACTTGTTCTTGCTCAACTTATGTCCAAGCCCTTCAAGCCCATGGCTACAGCCGACCTTCGCTTACTCTCCTGAAAGACGGCCTTTCTCATAGCAATCACTACTGCTTGCGGAGTAGGGGAACTAGCTGCCTTTCGGGCTGATCACCCCTATACAATTTTTCATAGGGAAAAGGTTGTCCTTAGACCAGACCCTTCTTTCCTGCCTAAAGTAATTTCTGCCTTTCACCTCTCTCAGTCGTCTGTCTTGCCTACTTTTTTTCCAAACCCAGCTGATGACCCTCAGAGAGCCTAGCACTGTCTTGATGTGTGCAGAGCTCTCTCTTTTTATTTACATAGGACTCAGCCAATGCTCCCTCTAAGCTGTGGAGTATTGTGAGCAAAAATTCCACTTTGTGAGCTACTGGCATTAAAATTGTGAGTGAGTGATTGGGCTACTGCATAAATTAGTTAGCTCTGGAGCCATCTTGCCTGAGCGAAGACAAAAATTTGTGAGCCAGAGGCTAAAAAACTGTGAGCTAACTCACACTAACTCAGCTTAGAGGGAACACTGGACTCAGCCTATCCATAAGTTTCCTTGGCTGTTCCTAGTGAGGGGGAGCCGATTTCTTTTCAACAATTGTCTCAATGGGTGACTTCCACCATAGCCCTTTGCTATGAGCTTGCACGTCCCCCTATCCCTACCTGTGTCACTGCCCATTCCACACGGGCGGTATCGACATCCACTGCTTTCCTGGCTGGTGTCCCATTGGAAGATGTCTGTGTGGCTGCTACGTGGTCCTCGTCATCAACCTTCATGACCCACTATGCACTTGACGTCCAAGCTCAATGGGATGCTGCCTTCGGTCAGTCGGTGCTGCGATCTCTCTTCACTTGACCCTGCTGCACCCTCAGGTAGAACTGCTGGGTAATTTTTTCACTGATGATGCTGTTTCTTAACCAGTTTGCTTGTGTCTTTTACAGCTGCCAGCTCCCTCCTCCAACTGCTTCAGCTCTTGTAATCACCCATGTGTGGGACTGCACAGAGACCACGATGAAGATAAACAGGTGCTTTGAGTGGTCATCTGTGCAGTACCACAATCCCACCTGGCCTTCCCTGCTGCTGGCATCTCTCAATCTCCTTTCTTTTGGTCTGATGGGACTTACCTGTAGTGGTCGAGGGAACTGAGTGGGAGGTGGCTCTCTCCCCTGCTCTGGGCATGTGCAGTGCATGCCTGCTCCCCGAGGGCGGGGAAAGAGCCTGCCAAAAGTTTTCTGAGGCAAATCTCTAGAAGTTTCTCTGGTTGAGGTCATGCGCAGGCGCCCAACCCATGTGTGGTACTGCACAGAAGACCACGCGAAGATCATCAGTTAGAGGTAAGCAACCTCTTTTTCTCTATACCAATATAGCACTTTCAGGGTATATTCAAGGTGCTAGTGATTGCTTTTAAAACCTTCTATGGCTTTGGCCAGAGATATATACTTTCCTCATTTATTCCTTAGTTTATTCTGCTGGGAACTATTTGATCATGCTTCAGTCTCATTTCAGGCTGTTGTCTACCACTAAATAGGTGTCTTGTACTGCTAAAATAGCTGCCCAGTGGAATTCATGTGACATCACTTCTCAAGCTTTGAAAAGCTTTAAGGACTGATTTGTTTACTTGAAGTTTTATTGTGTAAAATATATGTTGCCTGTTAATTATGGCCTATTGGATGTAGATTTGTTTTACTTGCCGTTTATATTTTGTTAATTATTTTATTTATCATTATATTACTGTGAATCACTTTGAGAACACATTATTGGTCAAAGAAATTGGCATTAATAACAAGCATGTTTGGCCATTTCATAGCAAACAGAGGAACCTCCCTCACTTCCTTTTGCTGTGGCCACATGGCACATAAGCATCTTTTTTTGGTATTTGTGTGTGTGTGTGTGTGTGTGTGTGTGCACTTGTATTCCTGGAAGTCATGGTGACTTCTGAGGACCCCTAGTGGGGTTAGTACATTTCAAAGAGGTAGCTTGATATTGCCTGCCTCTGCATCCTGGCCCTGGCATTCCTTGGAAGTCCCCCTTCTGAGTACTTGCCAGGGTCAGTCCTGCTTAGCTTCCAAGATCTGACAAGATTGGGCTTGCCTGGGCTGTCCAGGTCAGGGTGGCACATAAGCTTCTTGAAGTGGTAAAAGGGACTTCACTTCAATAGAGTGAGCAGCCTTACCCATACAAGGATATATATGTACATGATAGAACTGATGCCTCCATTGAAGTAAAGAGATATACTTTGTGTACATTGGAGCTCTGCCTGTTTATAAGGGCTTCCACATTTGAGGAGGGGTTTGTGGATTTAGGCTGATGTTTAAATGGTTACTAAAACCAAATTTCTAAATATATTTCCACATGTGCAATAATTTTGCATACAGTTGCATTTAATGCGTGTATAATGTATTTTTTCCACAGAAGTATTTCCAAGAGATTCCAGTTTAAAAGACAAGTTTATAAAACACTTTACAGGTAAGAACAATTTTTATTTAAACAGAACATATACTTAATTTCCTCCTGATGTTGCCTGTATGAAGTGTTTGTCTTCCTCCCACTGAATGGGGCCAATGCAGTAAATGGCGACCTGCTCACCCAAGAAGCAGTGGGACCCACTAGTGAAGGGAGAGAATCATAAGTTTTGTGCCAAAGTCTAAGCTCATCAATTGGAACTGACTTCATCTGTTGAAATGTTATATATACCTTCTGATGGTTGTCTGTTTCTAGATTAGACAAAACAACATGGTACAGTCAGTGTGGAAGCCTTCAACAACATATAGTTCTTTTTTCACCTTGTTAGAAAGAGAATCCTTCCGTATCAAGGGCAGGTTACCGCCCATTAACGTATGTATTTCCTGCAACACTTGTCTCCACCCCTGCCAACAGTGCAGGAAGTCTCCTGTTTGACCACATTGTTTCCAACATTTTTTGCCATTTTTTGCTTTTATTCTATTAAACATGTTGGTGTTGTATACCATATAGTTGTCATCTTAAACACTGGGAATCTGGCATTAAAGATATTTGATTTAAAGCTAGGAGAGGTCCATATCCTCATCCAGTCATCATCTGTTAGTCTATTTTGGCAGTCTATGTTCCATTGTTTTTGACTTTTCAAAGTCTTGATGCTGTCAATGGAAGCAATAGCTCATATACTTTAGAGATGAGGCCTGATGAAGATCCATTGTTTTCTTTCATTAATTGTTCAAAATCTATTAAGGATCTGAGCCTAGGTTGTGTGTTCCTTAACATGTGTACAATTTGCAAGTATCTATACCAGGGAATTGTTTGCCCCACCTTTATTTCCAGTTGGTTCTTTTCTAAGATCTTGCCCTTATCATATAAGTCTATTAATCTGGTTATCCCTGCCTGATGCTGCTTCAGGAAAGCTCTGTGTCCTTTTCCTTGGGGGAACCACTCTTGATTTTAAAAAGGTTTTGGTGATAAGTTCTCTGGAACTAAGATCTGCCTCCGTTTATCCCAAATTTTGCAGGTTGTATCAAAGAGATGATTATCTTTAATGCATAGAGATCTGTGTTTAAGATTCCCTCCCTAGTAAGACTCTGCAAGGGAAAGTGGAGATGAGTAGAAACTTCCAATTTGCAGCCAGTTTTCCTCTATATCCCCCCTGCATGATCATATAAATTCTCCAGAATGCGGGACTTATAATATTTTGTTAAATTTGGTATTCCCAACCGTGTTACATGTTAATTTGTTGTTTAGCCCCTGCCTATAACTTTGAACCTTACCTACCATTCCAGTGTATTTGAAAAAGTGTGCATGCACACATAAGCTTATACCTTTGTTGGTCTTAAAGGTGCCACTGGACTCTGAATTTGTTAATCATATGTGTTAGTTTACAGCTGCACCAGAAATATACTAAAAAAACCCTGACTTTATTTGAACAGGTCCAGTCACATTTTCAGCTGAATGTAGCAAGCATTTCCACCGGCTGTATCACAATACACGGGATTGCTCAACTCCAGCCTGTAAGTTATACTTAAAACTGTATAGTTTTGGCATGTATTGACGTTTAATGTCCTGATTGTATATCTAATTCTACAGAGATGGGCAGGTTCTTTTTAGCACTGGCCATTTCCCATGGTCCTTCTGAAAAATAAGTGCAATTATGCTTACTCTCATTTTCAGGTGGCACTCCCTCCCCTGAAATTTTGGTGTGCTGCAGAGTAGTCAGTGTACTGTATTGGTGGATGGAATCAGGGCAGGGAAAGTTATGAAAAGTCACAAATCTTATGTCATGTTAGTCCAGTCCTGCTATGGGTAAATAAAACGGGGCTTGGGGAGTGCAGCACACAAGCTATTCTCTATGTTTCTCTGTCTCTTTTTGGTGAGGGAAAATCAACAGTGCTTGGCTATGAGATTTGTCTTAGGAGACATCTATTAATTGATTGTTTCCACCAGGGGTCTTTTCGTAGAAAAACAGCTGCAGGAGCTCATTAGCATATGGTATGCTAATGAGCTATTAGACTATTAGCATATGCCACGCCCCCTGACATCACCAGAAGTGATGTCAGAAGGGGAAGCAAAAGGGGGAGAGGCATCTTCAAAAGCCTCCCCTTCCCTTCCCTTCCCCAGCTGGCCTGGGTGGGGGAGCTAAGAGAGAAGGGGTTTAAAGTTTAAACTCCTTCTCATGAGAGTTGGACCACAGAAGGAGGAAAGAGAGAGAGTAGAGAGAAGGAAAGAGGGAAAGAAAGAGAAGGAAAGGGGAGGGAAAGAAAGAGAGGGAAGAAGGAGGGAAACAGGGAAAGGAGGAAAAAAGGGAAGAGAAGAAGGTGGGAAATAAAGAGAGAAGAGAAGAAGGATGGAAAGAGGAAAAAGAGAGAAGGAAAGGAGGGAATGAAAGAAATTTGGCAGCAATTCAGCCCCATTATATCCTATGGGCCATTGAAGTCAATGGTAAAAACATAGGGTATATTCTGGGGACTGGAGGGGAGGGGGTTTGAGGGAGAGGTTCCAAACTCACAGGGTAGCTGATGGAGTCTCTCCCCAAGATACCCACCAAGTTTCAAGAACATTGGACCAGGGGGTCGAATTCTATGGGCCCCCAAACAGGTTGCCCCCATTCCCTCCATTGTTCTCTATGGTGGAAAAAAAGTTTGGGGGCCCATAGAATTCGACCCCCTAATCCAATGTTCTTGAAACTTGGTGGGTATCTTGGGGAGAGGCTCCACAAGCTACCCTGTGAGTTTGGAGCCTCTCCATCAAACCCCCTCCCCTTCAGCCCCCAGAATATACTCTATGTTTTTACCATTGACTTCAATGGCCCATAGGATATAATGGAGCTGAAATTGACATTCGGCTGCCTGAAAGAGTCCCTGGAATGCCAGCTGGGGGCGGGGCTTGGCTCCTGAGCTCCCAGAGCTGCGCTCCAGTGCACTCCCCCCCAAAAGACCCCTGGTTTCTACCCATAAAAGTACATTAACTTCAAATAAGCCGGCTTTGTTTTTTACTAGCAAAGGACAAATGCGTTGTATTTTTAACATAGAGGTTGAGAGAACAGGTGTTTTTTTTGGGGGGGAGGAACTGAAATTCAAAAGGAAATGTTTAAATTTCAATTACTAAAAGGTAATGGCCAAAAAACTTGATCTTCGACTTGATACAAATTCCATTTGACCTCAGTGGAAACAAGACAATGTGCTTATTACCCTGTTAAACTTTCACTTAAGTATGGCATTTCCTATTAAGGTAATAAATGGAAAATGTCTGATTAGATCAGCCAGTTTGGGGAAAGAGAAACCTGGCTGGAAGTGAAATGTGGCAATTAATTGTCAAAGAACAAAATACTGTTCACATGTGGCCATGCATGTATGGCCAAACATTTTTCTAAATCTTCAGAATTTGATATTAAGATAATTTCTGATAGTTTTGTTGTCTACAGTTGTTTTAACAATATGAGGAGTGTACCTTGAGAAGGGTTGAGTTTTTTGCTACCTTTGAAGCTAAAATGTAATAAATCAGCCAGAAAACAGTTAGAGCACACCATAGAGAGCATATTTTCCTACCACTCAATGATCTTAAAAATCATCGTATATTGGGATCTTTATGGGACTTGATGATTTGGAGATGTTCTATAGGAAAAACACTCTGTGTCAGATGGTTTCAGCAAACCAGTGTTCTGAAGTTCGCCAGGATTTGTGGGAGTTTCAAAGTCCATCCCATTTTAGACTCCTTGAGATAATCTAGTATGATATTGATCTCTTCACTATTGAAAGAGTGGGAAGACAATGACAAAAATGTAATTTCTGGTACTAATTAACAGTACATCAACTACAATTAAGGCCTGATCCTCTAAATTTATGGGAAACGGGGATAGGAAACTAATACATTGAAACTACCAGAATGGGGAAGGAACACTATAACCCTGCCTCTAAACATTCTAATGGATAAGGGGGAGGGAACACTAACATGGTGACATGATCTGGTTTACATAAATATATATCTATGTCACCTAGTAATACAAAGTTGTTATTGCTTGTAAAAATTATACAGGAAAGTAATAAGAGATTGCTTTAATTAACTGATTAGCAAAAACTGCATTATCAACAGTTATCTTGATTTTAGAGTCTTTTTTTCTTGCGTTTCTTTGCTCCTTGAGGTTTGGGAGTGGCTGCTCCATTCTCTGATTCCAATGTTTCTGAAGAGCTAAATAGTTTAGGACTGTCGCTTGATGAATCCTGTGAGTAGGATTCTTCTTCTTCCTCCTCCTCTTTAGTTTTTGAGTTCTTTTCTTTTTTGCTTTGAGTTGAATTTAAGTATTGGTCCATAAACTTTTTAACCTTAGGAACAGTGTCAATCATAATTTTTTCATCCTCATATTTGAAATTCAGTCCTTCAGGAAATGTCCATCTGTAGAGTATTCCTTTTTTTATATATAGAGAGAGTAAGTTCTCTATAGAGTCTCCTCCGCTTCCTGACCTCAATGGGAATATCCTTCAGGATTTTTATCTCTTCATTCTTGATTTTTAGGGGTTTTCCTTGTGTGGATTTCAGCACCAGATCTCTGGTAGACCATCTCGTAAATTTCAAACATATTTCTCCTGGGAGTTTATTTTTCTTTATAAAGTCTGGATAAATCCTGTAAGCCCAGTCCATTTCCTTCAGTAATTCTTCTTGTTTATAATCCATTAATGGGGCAAGAGCCTCTGCTAAAAGTTCCTTTAAATTCTCATTCTTTTCTTCAGGAATCCCTTGGAAACGTAGAACATACATGGATCTTTCCAGCTGGAGCTCTATTAGCTGTGTTTTATTAGAGGATTTTTTTCTCTGCTTCATCCGCTCTTTTGTTGATACTCTCAGTCTGTTTTTCCATCTTTTTAAATGTCTTTTCAGTTGCCAAGGTTCTTTTATCCATTTGAGTCAATTGTTTCTGTAAATTGGCCATTTTAACATTGAGGTTAGTCATCTGTTCCATTAGGGGGCGCAATGCATTTGCTAACAGTGTGGACATATCTACATTTACTTCCTAGTTCTGGGAGGGAGTTGGTTGGTTATTTCCGGTTGATGTTTTTTTCTCCAATGGTGCCTTCCACCCTCTCCCAGCCATAATATCAACAAGAAGTAAGTTTCCAAAAACAATATAAAAGTTAGCTGATTGTAATCCGCTTTATGTTCTCATGCAGCTTTTGACTTCACTTAAATTCTCTTGCGCTTATTTTTACTCAAAGTCCTTTATTTCCATCTTAAAACCACCTTGCCTTTAGTGTGGGGGACGTCTTGAGTTTCCCCTCCACCCTGCTTTGCACTTAGGTGCTTCTAATTACTAACAAGGTTCTTATAGACACTTTAAATCACCTGAGCATTGCTTAACTCACACTTGGAGATCTTTTAGAAGCATTTCAAAACTTTTGACCATATCTGCTTGTCCGGCAGTCGTCTCTGGGTGCCATGCTGGCTCTGTGGTGATGGGACCTTTCAGGGAAGAAGGTGAGCCTCAATTCCTTGGCCATCGCCTTGGAAGAGGCTCTCCTCAGCTCCCCAGGCTAAGGGTCTCCTACAGAGACCCCGGGAGGGTCCAGAACGATCTTGAACCCTTCCCGTCAGCCAAGTCTCAGCGCAAGCCCATCAGAGTGAGACGGGGTGAAGCTGAGCAGCGAAACACTTAAACCGGAAGTCTCCATGATCTTTATCTTTGTGAGTCCTTCAGCCGCTGTAAACTATGTAGGTATTATTCATTGTAGATGGATATTGTTAGCATCTTGAACATTGTAAATAATTAAGAAACCAATGATTTAATTTATTGCATTACTCATGCTTATAATGTTAATTCCTGAGTGTATTATTTCTAGTCTTTAATCATGCAGCAACAAGGTCTATAATCTATGGGCTAAATCCAAAGAACCACAGCTGATAGCATTGTCTCACAATCATTTACACAACAGGTTACTCATGAACTTATACAGTTGTGTAATAGGAGAATTGTGAAAGAGGCTGTGCAAGCAGAACATTTTTTAAAGTTTAGTTTCACTTTTATTGGCAATGCTCTAGCATGAGCTATAAAATGGCCATTATGTGAGCAGTAGACTCTTCTCCTGCATAAGGTCATTGGGTCTAAACCTATATAGTAAAAAGCAGGGCTAGAATATGGTACAACTGCAATCTGACTACATAATTTTGTTATGTACATTGTTTGTTATGCTGCTGGTGACAAATGAAACCAGATTTTCATTCAGAACAATATGTTTGGCTAAATAATAATAATTAATGCTTATTATATTTTGTTGTTTTAAAAAGATTACAAAAGGTGTGCAAGATTGCTGACAAGGTTAGCAATGAGCCCACTGTGTACACAGCCATAGGAGGCCTGCTATGTAAGTATACTTTTGCCCCCCCCAATAATCTAATGATTCTTTCCTCAGAAACTAGGCAGTACTCCTGACCTTGATTCCAAAATGTTTCCTATTAATGATTAGATTCTTCCACATACCAGAGATTAAAACCATATGTGTTTCTCTTGGTTTGTAAATTTAGTTTTTTCTGACCAAGACCATTGTTTGGTAAATGAGTACATGCTTTGCAGGCTCAGTCCTCAGCATCTCATTGGGAAAGACTTCTGCTCAAGAGCTTAGAGTTTTGCTGCCAGTCAGAGTAGATAATATTGAAGTATTTGGACTAGTGATCTAATTTAGTGTAAGGTAGCTTCATAAGTAATCCAACTGGCTGATCTGGGATGTGCTGAATGAGTATAGGAGTTCGTTGTTTCTGTTTCCTACTTTATCTCAAGAAAATACATCCCCCTGAAACTAAGGAAGCAATGCATAGATTCTGATTATAAGCTTACAGATATGGTTTGCTTCAGGAGGCTGAAGCAATTTGCACCCTATTGGTTCTGTTACAAGACTTGTTCATGGCTTTCTTCTGTATCCATTTTAGGACCATGAAGAAGTGTGTTGTTACAATAGATGGACATAGTCTCAGTAAAGAAAACGTGTTAAACTGCAAAGAAGATTGTAACCAAAATTTTCAGATAAAGATACTGTTATGTCTCATGAAATATTTTGGACGTGGTAATATTACATTAATTTTTGTTAAATAAACAAAAGCTGTCAGGAACTCAGGCATCTTATACATATATGCAGAAAATAGCAGAACTATTAACTTCTAAAAGTTTTTAATATTTGGGGGATATTTTCAGATGATAATATCATGCATCCAAAAAGAGAACAAGACCTCATAGAACTTTTGGCTTCCAGTCCAAACATAGTTCCATGTAAGACACATTGAAATCAATGAATCAAGGTAGTCTTGTGTAGTGTGAGCCCAATTAACTGCAGTGAGCATGAAGGGAAGAGTTGCTTTTTAAAAAAAAATCCAAAGTACCTAAAACAGCTGCTATTATTTTGCTGCTCTTTTGTTTACAATATGTTGTTTATTAATTGGATTTTATATTTCTGATTTTAATATTTGACTTCTTTTTGAAAGATGTGTAGCATTTTGGGGGGTAAGTTAAATAAAATGTTTTTAAATAAATGGAAAATTTGGGTTATATTTTTTAAACTGTCAGTAAACCATAAGTTATAAATAACTTTGGTCTGTAATGACAATATTATGATTCAATAACTATGACTCTAAGAAAACAGTGATCTGTGAATTCATCTTTCAGACTTTCCTGCTAAGACAGAACTCTGGTTTGCTGAGAAAGTGCCTTGAAATATACCCCAAGACAACAGAGAAGATATCTCAACCTTTTTGATTTACTGCATTTTTTTTAATAGATGAGTTTTATTTTCATATATGCTGGACATTCCATATTTGTCTGAATTGAACATATTTTATTTGAATGTGTAAATATATTGCCTATAGCTCAAATTCACCAATTTATTTAAATAAGTTGTATATAAAGACTACTAATAATATACTAATTAAATATTATAACCATATGCAGGGAGTTGGTTAGTGTTTTCTTGTTTTGTTGTATGCACACCATTTTGCTCAGGCTCTTACTTTCATTATTTGCACTAACATGAAATGCAGAAATCTCTGTAACTGAAATCTGATAAGCTGTAAGTGGGATGTTTTACTACGCAGTATATATATTATTGCACATCAGAACAAAATGCTCAGAAATGCACATTGCTTTGGGGAACATTTGTAATGTTGTTCTGGATTATCATCAGTTACATTTCTACTGGCACTTATGGAAGGAGTTGCAAATAATGTAAATAGAAAAGACTGGAAGACTGCAATGCAGTTTGGGTGGAATAAAGACTATAAATATAATCACATTTTCATTTACTTTTCTTGAAACATTGGATAGATTTGAGATGATTAGTGTGCTTCAGTTGTGTGGACAAGAGTAAAACATTAGCAGGAGCCAGTCATGGCAAAAAAGCCCTGGAACAAACTGTTCCGGGTTTTCCCGATCACACTGCGCCGACCGATATGGGAGCATAGCGGGAGGAGGTGCATGGGAGCATTCAGACTGCTGGCCTGGAGGCGTGGCTGTAAACGGCTTTTCCCTGGTAAATTGGCTGGATGCCTATGTGTGTATGAGCGCACGCGCACGAGTGCGCTCATACACACATAGGCATCCAGCCAATTGGGGGAGGATCCTGTTGTGCCGGCACCGCATTGGGCGGTAGAGTGGAGCACAGCCAATCATATCGCTGCTGCCTAATCGCAACGCGGGTTGCTCCTGGCTTTTCGGCTGAGCATTCACAGTTCCAGGAAGCGGAATGCAGCGGGATAAATGGGCTCTCCGGGATTTGCTACCACTTTCAACAGGTATCTTTTCATCCCGGGGTGAAGTGGAACAGCACGGGTTGCCTACGGGTGGGGAACACCAGGCAGATGTGCCTGTGTGAATGCCCCCTTTTGGGAAATGTGGCTGAAACATGGCTATAGTGGGGCAAATTGCCAGTCTGAACTCAGCCATTAATTTGTTTATCTGATATGATTTCTAGTCCACCCTCCCTTTCACAGCATCTGCAGTGTACAGTTAACCAATTTCAAAGGTTATAGAGGTCATTCTTGGGGCAAGTCCCCAAAGCAACTCCCAGGTGTTTCTGTGCTGAAATGATGAACCAGTTGTACCTGATCTAGACAAATAAGTTGTATATAGGAGCAACTGCCTTTGTTAAGTCTGTGAACTGCAGATGTGAACCAACAATAGTCTTGCCAACTCCAGGTTGGGAAATACTTGGAGATTTTGGGGGTGGAGCCTGGGAATGGTGGAGTTTGGGGAGGGGGCTTCAGCAGGGTACAGTGCCATTGAGTCTCCCCTCCAAAGCAGCCATTAGCTCCAGAGGAACTGATCTTGGTAATATGGAGATCAATTATAATGGGAGATTTCCAGGTGCCACCTGAAGTTTGGCAACCCTAACCATCAGTGCAAATTAAAATGAAACCAGTACCTAACTTCAGGTTTATGATCTTTGTACAGAATGCCAAACTTGGATAAAGAGAGAGGAACAATTCACACATGAGAGGCGAAAGGCAGAAGGATGTGGTTTCACAGCATAATCCTGATCCATGAATTCCACAGGCTCATCCCTTGAATATATTTGAATGTACATATTTACACCCTGGTCCTAAACATGTTGTTTAGAATTAAGTCCCAGTGATTTTAAGCAAAACTTGCTTGGAGACTAAGATTAGAACTGAAATATAAAAAAGGCAGCGGCTAGGCCACAGGAGATGACAATGTGCATTTATAGCTTCCAGAAATGAAAACTAAGGACTGTTAACAGGAATTTGCCATTTCTGGGTTTATTTTTTGTTCTTCCTGTGCCTTGTTATTTCTGTTAAACAACACATGCATTTCCTCTTCTACAATGTCTTTCATTTTATAAATTATTTGTGACACAATTGCAGTGAGTCATCACATTATACTAAAATACACTTTAGACTCTTGTTGAATCAAAATACAATTTGGCAATCAGCTGGACATATTGCCATCTGTACTAAAGATTCTAGGAGCCCTCCTGGGGATAGAAGGAAGCAAAATGGGTATCTGATGTGTAGGACCATATTAGGCTTTTGCACAGAAACTTGGCAGAAACAGGTATGTATGCCCCCATGGGCTGAAAACTGTGGCTTGACAACTTCTGTTACATGCTGAATGCAGTTTATTCTGAACATGCTGCATTACATTTTAAATAGTTTTGTAGTAGTAAATATCCAGTTGAAATTAATGCTGGGGATGACTTTTAAATGGTGATGATTGTTAATGATTTCGAAAAGATTATTAAAACAGCTTCATTAGATTGACAGTTAAAAACAAGCAAGAAGCTTTCAGTACTCTCTCATGGATCACGTGGCGAGGGGGCTTGCATGGTTCGATGAGGTTGTGGGCTATGCTGTGGAGGGCCACCCAGGACAGACAGGCCACAGCAGAGAACTCAAACAAAATGTGATCCACTGGAGAAGGAAATGGCAACTCACTGGAGAAGGAAATGCAAGAAAATCACATGGACAGTAACAAAAGGCTAAAAGATACGACACTGGAAGATGAGCCCCTCATGTCAGACGGTGTCCAATATGCTACTGGGGAAGAACAGAGGGCAACTACAAGTAACTCCAGAAAGAGTGAAGTGGCTGGGCCAAAGCCAAAGGAACGCTCAGCTGTGGATGTGTCTGATGGTGAAAAGAAAGTCTGATGCTGCAAAGAACAATACTGCATAGGAACCTGGAATGTAAGATCTATGAGTCAAGGTAAGCTTGACGTGGTCAAAAACGAGATGGCAAGGCTGAACATCTACATCTTGGAAATCAGTGAACTAAAGTGGATGGGAATGGGCGAATTTAATTCAGAAGACCATTATATCTACTACGGTGGCCAAGAATCCCATAGAAAAAATGGTGTGGCCGTTATAGTCAACAAGGGAGTGCGAAAGGCAATACTGGGATACAATCTCAAAAATGACAGAATGATCTCGGTCCGAATCCAAGGCAAACCATTCAACATCACAGTAATCCAAGTTTATGCCCCAACCACTGACACAGAAGAAGCTGAAATGGACTGGTTCTATGAAGACCTACAGCACCACATAGAACTAACACCAAAAAAAGATGTCCTCATCATCATAGGGGACTGGAATGCTAAAGTAGGAAGTCAAAAAGTAACCAGAATAATGGACAAGTTTGGCCTTGGAGAACAAAATGAAGCAAGGCAAAGGCTAACAGAGTTTTGTCAAGAGAACACGCTGGTCATAGCGAACACCCTCTTCCAACAACCTAAGAGGCGTCTCTACACATGGACATCACCAGATGGGCAACACCAAAATCAGATTGATTATATCATTTGCAGTCAAAGATGGAGCTCTATATAGTCAGTAAAAACAAGAGCTGGAGAGGACTGTGGCTCAGATCATGAGCTACTCATTGCAAAATTCAGACTTAAACTGAAGAAAGTTGGGAAAATCACTAGGCCATTCAGGTTTGACCTAGATCACATCCCTTATGAATATACAGTGGAGGTGAAGAATAGGTTTAAGGGACTAGATTTGATAGACAGAGTGCCTGAAGAACTATGGATAGAGGTTCGTGACATTGTATAGGAGGCAGCAATCAGCACCATCCCAAAGAAAAAGAAAAGCAAGAAAGCAAAGTAGCAGTCTGATGAGGCTTTACAAATAGCAGAGGAAAGAAGAAAAGCGAAAGGCAAAGGTGAAAAGGAAAGATTTACCCAAGTGAATTTCCAGAGAACAGCAAGGAGAGATAAGGAGGCTTTCCTGAATGAACAATGCAAAGTAATAGAGGGAAAAAATAGAATGGGAAGGACTAGAGATCTCTTCAAGAAAATTGGAGAAGTCAAAGGAATGTTCCGTGCAAAACTGGCCATGATAAAGGACAAAAACATTAGGGACCTAACAGAAGCAGAAGAGATTAGGAAAAGACAGCAAGAATACACAGAAGAATTATACAAGAAGGACCTCGATGTCCTTGACAACCACGACGGTGTAATCACTGACGTCGAGCCAGACATCCTGGAGTGAGAAGTCAAAAGGGCCTTAGAAAGCATTACTAACAACAAAGCTAGTGGAGGTGATGGTATCCCAGTTGAGCTATTCAAAGTCTTAAAAGATGATGCTATTAAAGTGCTGCACTCAATTTGCCAGCAAATTTGGAAAATGCAACAGTGGCCACAGGATTGGAAAAGGTCAATTTACATTCCAATCCCAAAGAAGGGCAATGCCAAGGAATGTTCAAACTATTGCACAATTGCATTCATTTCACATGCTAGCAAGGTCATGCTCAAGATCCTACAAGCTAGGCTTCAGCAGTACATGGATAGAGAACTGCCAAAAGTACAAGCTGGGTTTTGAAGAGGTAGAAGAACTAGAGATCAAATTGCCAACATTTGCTGGATTATGGAGAAAGCAAGGAAGTACCAGAAAAACATCTACTTCTGCTTCATTGACTATGCTAAAGCCTTTGATTGTGTGGATCACAACAAACTATGGCAAGTCCTTAAAGAGATGAGTGTACCAGACCACCTCACATGTCTCTTGAGAAACCTGTATAACAGTCAAGAAGCAACAGAACCAGATATGGAACAACTGATTGGTTTAGCATAGGAAAAGGAGTATGACAAGGATGTATATTGTCACCCTACTTATTTAATTTATATGCAGAGTACTTCATGCGAAATCTGGCCTGGATGAATCACAAGCTGGAATTAAGATTGTCGGGAAAAACATCAGCAACCTCAGATATGCAGATGATACCACTCTAATGCCAGAAAGTGAAGAGGACCTAAACAGCCTCTTGCTGAGGGTGAAAGAGGAGAGCACAAAGGTTGGCTTGAAACTCAACATCAAAAAAACTAAGATCATGGCATCCGGCTCCATCACTCCTTCGCAGATAGAAGGGGAAGTCATGGAAGCAGTGACAGACTTCACATTCCTGGAATCCAAGATCACTGCAGATGGTGACTGTAGCCATGAAATTAAAAGATGCCTGCTCCTTGGGAGGAAAGTGAAGGTAAGTAAACCTAGACAGTATAATAAAAAAGCAAAGACATCACCCTGCCAACAAAAGTCAAAGCAATGGTATTCCCAGTAGTAATGTATGGCTGCAAGAGTTGGACTGTAAGGAAGGCCAAGTGCTGAAGAATAGATGCTTTTGAATTATGGTGCTGGAGAAGACTCTTAAGAGTCCCTTGGACTGCAAGGAGGTCAAATCAGTCAATCCTAAATGAAATCAACCCTGTCTGTTCCCTGGAAGGCCAGATACTGAATCTGAAGCTCAAATACTTTGGCCACCAAATGAGACGGGAGCACTCACTGGAGAAGACCCTGATGCTGGGAAAGACTGGAGGTCAAAGAAGAAGGGGATAGCAAAGGATGAGATGGTTAGACAGTGTTATCAATGCAATGAACATGAAATTAAGCAAACTCCAGAGCACAACGGAAGACAGGAGGGCCTGACATGATATGGTCCATGGGGTTGTGAAGAGTTGGACTCAACTATGCGACTGAACAACAACAGCTTTCAGTAATTGAAGGAAAAGCATTGCCCTTTATTTTTAAAATATTGATATCATCACAGTGTTTATTAATTGAAATAACATAACATATAAACTTTGAATATTGCATTTGCTTATTTCAGAAGGCGATTACACATAATTGCAGAAAGGATCTTACTACAACAGGCTGGGCAGTTAACTGTGTTAGGCTGTGGTCAGACTTGCAGTTTGATCCAGTGTGACCCTGCTTCTAATTGTAAAGGAGAGTTTTGATCTAACCTCTCCCCTTAACCCGCTTTAATGCACTTTCACTCTGTGGTTGATTGAGCAGATGCTGCAGCCATGGAGTGGAGTGGTCAGGCTGTTTTTTAACCATTTGTCTTTTGAGCATGCACATAAGCATGTATGAAAAGCAGCACTTAAAGCTGCTGGCAGAATGGCAGAACTGGGTTATCTTGTGTTTAGTTAATACTGCCCCATTCCTAGTATTCTCTCATTCACTAACAAAGATTCATCATTGATCTTCTGTGTGGTCCCACATGGGCTTCCCATTGGATAGGTCTTTACAGCTAGAAGCCTCCAGAGGGTGCTGCACACTGAAGCCAGAAGCTTGTTCCTTCCCAGGGACCATGTGCTTCTGTGTAGCAGCACCCCCTACCCTCAGTTCCTCTTTTGCCACTGAAGGAGAAGGTCATGTTTTTGGAGTCTCCGGCTACAGTTGAGAGTTGTTAAAGCTACTTCAGCTTCTGTTCCATGGCTCAGAAGGCCCTTTTCAAGAAGTGCTCCCCATGTGAAGCGAAAATGACCCAAACTGATGAAAATGACCTCTTTCTGTTCTGTTTGGGTGAGGGGCATAGTATATCCACATGTAAGGCCTGCCAGTGCTTCACCCCTAAAGCTTGAGGGGATAGAGCATCAAAACTTAAGGCAGCAATTACATTCCCAATTCCTTGTCTTAAGAATCGATGTATTTGGCTCCGCCTCCCAGATCCATGTCTCAGTGGATCTAATCTTGGTCACACTACCCTTGGGCTCATCACACCTCTTCTGAGCTAAGAAGGCTAAAGGCAAGACAAAGCAAAAGCTCCTATCTGCACTCCTGAGCCAACACCAACCTTGCAAGAGAAGCTCAGGACCCCATCTCTGGGTCCAATATCTCCACCTGTTTCTATCTCTGATGGGGATGGGGATACTGGCTTACCACATGACCAAGTTCTACGTGAGTCTGATCTGGAACAAATGGCCACAATTCTGTGGTCTCGGCCCCAACTGCCTGTGCAGTGGCCTTCACATCCCTACATGATGTGTCTGGGATATTTGGAGGAACGGGGTGACAACTTTGCAAGCCCCAGGGGTATGAGTTTATATCATTACTCTCATCAGAAGTCTTCATATCCACCTTCAGCAACCATGCCACACAGGCTGCATTCTCCTATTCCTGCAATGAGAGAAGAAATAACAATCGAATCCGACAGATCTGACACAACATGGGATCTGAGCCCAGATGAGAGGGTAGGTGAGCCATCTCCAGTGTCTCCCACAGAGGATCTCCAAATGTTTGGAGAACAGATTATTTGTGCAGCCAAGTCTCTTCAGACAGAAGTCATTACCTCAGAGCACAAGCCCAAAGATAAGATTCTGTGTCACCTCTATTCAGAGTCTCTTGGGATTATTGCTTTCCCAGTATTAGAGGCCCTTGAGGACTTCATGCAGTGGCAAAAACCTGCATCTCTCCAGCCTACCTCCAGACTGGTAGAACATTTTTATAAAATCAAGAAGGAGCCATTTAATTATTTGACAACTCATCCTCAGCCGTCCTCCTTGGTTATGGAAGAGATGTAACTGAAGGGCCATCAGACCTATCACGCTGCTTCCACAGATAGAGAAGGGAGAAAACTGGATGTCCTTGGTGAAAAATTGTATTCTTTGGCAGACTTAGGTTTCAGAATTGTCAACTATGAAACCATTATGGCTGGTTATCAGCTGTTCTTATGGGAGAGGACTCTTCCTTTCCTGGAACTTCTGCCAGAAGATAAGCATCCCCTCACTAAAGTTCTGTACACAGAGGCCATTAAACTTTCAAAACAGCAAATTAATGTAGGATGGCATTCTGCAGATATGGCTGTGCAGCTCATGGTGAGATCCATTGTACTCAGGCGCCACACATGGTTAAGATCAATGGCCCTGCCTATGGAAACCAGGCTTAAAGCTGAAGACTTACCTTTTGAAGGTTCTTCTCTTCCAAGACAGATGAGATATTTTTGCATATAAAAAAGAACAAGCAGATAGCTAAGTCTCTAGGAGTCTCACATTCACCCTCATCCTTTGTGAGACAGTCCTGACATCTGTATCAAAGGGCCTACTGTTTTTCTGGCCCCTCAGGGTTTCAGTATCCTACCCCTAAGCCATTTACCCCACAACAGGGTTACCATAGGCATAAGGGTTCTAATCAACCTAGGTCAAATCAGAGGCAACTTCATCCCTGTTAAGTTCAAGTGCAGGCTGCTTACTTTGTTACAGCCTGGGAGGCTATTAACTCTGATGAGTGGGTTTTGTCAATAGTTAGATTCAGGGGGTCACTTCCTACCGGAACGGTGCTCTAACAGAAACAAGCCCAGGCCCCGCCCCCTGGGGGAATTAAATGCCTGGCTTCCCAGCCTGATCTTCTCCAGGTGCCCCGCAGCCGCCTCCTCTTCCTTCTCCAGCCAGCCTGCTGTGATGGGCTGACTGGAGAAGGAAGGGGAGGTGAGAAGACATGCCCTCCTTTCCCCCTGAGGCTCTCCGCTTTTGTGGAGAGACTTGGAGGGGATTTAAATGCCTGGCTTCCCACCCCTGGCTTCTTCAGGTGCCCCACAAATCGAGCAGGGAAGCCAGGCATGTCTCCCCACCTCCTCTTCCAGCCAGCCCACCATGGCAGGCTGCCTGGAGAAGGAGGGAGAGGTGGGGAGACATGCCCTCCTTTCCCCCTGAGCCTCTCTGCTTTTGCGGAGAGACTTGGAGGAGGTTTAAATACCTGGCTGGGAAAAGAAAAAGGCAGGGAGGCATCTTTAAAAGCCTCCCCGTCCCTTTGCCAGCCGGCCTGCCAAGGCAGACTGGGGGGGGAGCAAAGCGAGAAGTGGTTTAAAGTTTAAACCCCTTCTCTCTAGAATCGGCTACAGCAACAGCACGATCTTTCCATTGTATTCTATGGGGCCATAGAATACAATGGAAAGATCATGCCATTCCTGCGGTGCAACTCTAGAGAGAAGTTCTTATTTTTTTGCTTCCCTTCCACCCCGTCTTGGCAGGCCAGCAGGGGAAGGAAGGGGAAGCTTTTGAAGATGCGTCCCCCCCCCTTTTTGCCTCCCCTTCTGACACACTTCCGGTGATGTCAGGGGGCATGGCATATGCTAAAGATTTATATGCTAATGAGCTCCTACACCTCTTTTTGTACGAAATGACCCCTGGTTAGCTTTGGTTACAGATTAGAATTTAAGTCTATTCCCCATTGCTCTTTACCTTTCAGGGTATCCAACCAAGCAGCTGCCCAGGCTTTGGTCTCTTTAACTGAGAAGGGCTCCAAAGATGTCTCAGGCATCGGAGGGTTTCTTCTCTCATATGTTCTTAGTAGATAAGAAAGATGGGGGAATTAGACCTATTTAAAACTCAGAAAATTAAGCATTTTTCTTCACATTTTAAAGTTCCATATAGTGTCCATTCCTTTGATTTTACAATTATTAATTTTTTGGTTCATTGTTATTGATTTGAAGGATGCCTGTTTTCATGTTTCTGTCCACCTTCAACATCGCAAGTTACTTACATTTCCATGTGGGAAATGAGTTTTTCTGTACACTGTCCTACCCTTTGGTATAGCCACTGCACCCAGGGTATTCTCTAAGTGTTTAGCCTCAGTTATTGCTTACCTCCATTTGCGGCATTGCCATATAGTCCCTTACTTAGATCATTAGTTACTGATGGCAGATTCCAAGGACTGATGGTTGAGACATTGCACTCTTGTCCTGGAGACCTGTCAAAGATTAAGATTCTTGGTAAATTGGGTTAAATCACTATTAGTTCCATCTCAGAGGATGCAATTTATCAGAGCTATGCTAGATTCCCTAGTGGGGAAGGGTTTCCCACCTCCTGGAAGGCTATGTTTGACTTGGTGAAGCAATTCAGATCTCACTGGTTCCAATAGCTTCAGGAGATTCTGCACCTTTTTGGATACATGGCTTCTACTGCTGCAGTCCTGCCTATGGCTAGGTTACAAATGCAACCCCTGCAGCTCTGGTTTCTATCTTGTTATAGAACTGGGGTTTATGCCTTATGGCACAGATTCTCTATTCCCAGACCTATCATATATTCTTTATTGTGGTGGTCCTCTATGGATAATTTCTCCTGGGGGGTTTCCTTCAGAGTTTCTGAACATGAGATAGTCCTTACTACAGATGCTTTGTTCTTGGGCTGGGGCACCCACTGTGAGGGATTGTCAGCTAGGAGTACTTGGTTAGAAGATAAGAAGCTGCTGCACATTAACATTTTAGAATTTTGAGCAGTTCATTATGCCCTTAGTTCTTTCTTAGATATTCTCCAGAACTGATCCATTCTTGTCACACAGACAATAAAGTTCCAATGATTTATTTAAACAAGCAAGGGGGTCCAGGGTCCAGAGGAAGCTACCCTTGCATGGGACATGGTAGTGAAGCTCAATGCTTCCATTCAAGCTGTCCACATCCCTGGGAGTTTGACAAAAAAGCTGACAGATTGAGCAGGGCTGGCTCACTCTACCATGAATGGTCCATAAGGCCACTTACTTGGAACCACTTTTTACCCTCTGTGGGGTTCCAGATGTCAATCTTTTTGCAACACAAGAAAACAAGAAGTTTGTAAGACTCTGTTCCTGTGTAGGAATTGGTTCCCTAGGGATGCGCTTCAGCTGTGTTAGCAGCAAGCCCTGTTTTACATGTTCCCTCCGTTCCCACTCCTTATCAGGGTAATAGGGAATATCAGGAGATAGAGAAATTGAACATGATCCTGATAGCACCCTTTTGGGCCTCATCAAATACAGTTTCCAGTCCTTATGGAGATCTCCCAGGGCCAGTTCCTACCAAAAACCGACCAGATTTTATCAGCATCAACCAGGTACTTCCTCACAATCTGAACTGCCTCAACCTGATGGCCTAGAGGCTTAATATCAGGAGGGCATTATTATTTTACCTCAAGAGAACCCTGGAGTTTTGCAGGGATAGAGCCCTGTTTGTTTGTTTGTTTGTTTGTTTGTTTGTTTGTTTGTTTGTTTTAGTGGCCCTAAGAGAGGTAGGAGAGCATCATCTCAGACTCTGTCCTGATGGATTGTCAGGACCATTAGGGAGTGTTATGATAGGTCCAGATTGCCATGCCCATTGAACATTCATGCCCATTCCACTAGGGCAATGGTTTCTCCTGCAGCTTTCCTGGATAGAGTGCCTTTGATGGAAATCTGCAGAGCTGCCACCTGGTTGTCACTACACTTTCGATCTGCATGCAGGACATGAGGCTCCAGTGGGCAAGGCAGTTCTTCATTCGCTGTTCAAATGTGGAGAGCATGCCCCACTGCCTGGTGAGTAGCTTGCTAGAATCCCCATGTGGGACTGCACAGAAAATAGATAATGCAAACAAAGTTGCACTTACCTGTAACTATTGTTCATTGAGTTTCTTCTGTAAAGGCACACATACTCTCCTTCCTGGCCCACTGCATGCTCTGACTTTGACGGTACTAGAGGAGCTAAGGGTAGAGGGGTGCTGCTGCACAGGAGCCCATGGTCTACAGGTGGGAACAAGCTTCTGGCTCCAGTGCACAGCACCTCCTTGAGGTTTCTAGCTATAAAGACCTATCGGATGGCAGGCCTGCTCATGCGCAGTCCCCCATGTGTGTCTGCACAGAAAATACTTGATGAACAATAGTTACAGGTAAGTGCAACTTTGTTTTCTATTGTTAACAAACTCTCCTTGATCCACTGAATGAATGTGATAAAAAAGCATATAAAACTTTTCAAGCATGGCTTCTATGGCTTAATCAGCTGTCAAGACAAAGTTGATGCAAATTGTGAACCTCATCTTATATGTAGGCTGCTTTACATTCCCAGATTTCATTTTAAAAAGACAAAACCAGGTTTCACAATCAGCAAAGCAGTCAGTCCTAAAGGCTTTGTGTGTGTCTGTGTGTCTATCTGTCTGTCTGTGTGTTGCCTGTTTCTTAGATGACAACTGGAAGTGAAATCTGTTTTCCAGCAGATTCTCAATATAAATTCCAATAAGTTTGTTCATTAGTAGATGAGTAATTACTCAACTCTGGAACATGAGGACATTCATACCCTGCTGTGTTCTGTTTGGCCAATACATATTGGTAATAAGATCAGTGACTTTTATGCTAAACACACACACTGTGGGACCAGTAGTTCTCTTACTGGTGCTTGCAAAAAGCTCCATGATGAGTTTTCAAGACAGGAATAGTGTAGAAGAAATGTGGGCTGTGGATTCTCATATCAGCACTCTCCCTAAGTTATATTACAGAACCTCAGGTTGTAGTCACATGCACCAGAAAAAACCGGGGGGGGAGCAAGGCTATTTCCACCGGAGTAATTTGTCCTGCAGTTGTGCGGTCACACAGTCCTTGGAAGCTGTGGGCACAGCCTGCCACTGTGTGATCAGATGCAACCGTAGGTGAGGTTTTGTTTTTTGGGGTTTTTGCCGCTTGTTCCCCGTGTGCTTAAACAAGGAATCAATGAATCACATCTCTGCAATGAGGGCTCCCTATGTAGTTTGCAATGATGTGCATACTGAGAAGGGGGGTGGGGACAGCATGGAATCAGGATGGCCTGATCATCCTGGAGGTTAGGAGCTTGAGAGTGCTCTTGGACACCTCCTTAACAAAGGAGGCCCAGGTAGCAGCCACTGCCAGATCAGCCTTTTACCATCTTCAGCTGATTAGGCATCTGGTTCCCTTCCTCGACCACAATGACCTGGCAACAGTGATCCATGTGATGGTCACCTTGAGATTAGACTACTGTAACGCTCTCTACATGGGGCTGCCCTTGTTGCAACTTCAGAGGCTTTAGCTAGTGCAGAATGCCACAGCCATGCTGTTGATGGACCTCTCCAGGTGGGAGCACATCCAGCCTGTGCTGAAGATGTTGCACTGGCTGCCAATAGCATACCGATTTTGCTTCAAGGTGCTGGTTCTTACCTTTAAAGCCCTATATAGCCAACATACCTGAGGCACCATCTTTTCCCATACATTCCCCAGAAAGCACTATGGTCGGGGTCTCAAAATCGACTGACCCTCCCAGGTCTGAAGGATGCCAGGCTTGCTACCACCAGGGCCTTTTCAGTGGCAGCTCCATATTGGTGGAATGAGCTCCCAGAAGAGATCAGGGCCCTATGGGATCTTTTACAGTTCTGCCGGGACCGCAAGATGGAGTTGTTCCACCAGGCTTTCAGTTAAGGAGCTGCCACCACCATTACCATCAACAATCTTAACCATAGAGCCCTGGCCCTTGGCTTTGACATCTAGCCTGTGCCACTGCTTGCATTAGGAAGAGCACTGAGCAGAAAAAATTGTTTAGACCTCATAGGCACTCTTCAGGATGCCATTTTAAGCAATCAATGAAACATCACCAGCACTTTATGATTTATGATCTATTTATAATTGATTTGTTTTAGATGATTTAATGTGGATTTTAATTGTTATTTATGTGTTAATCACTGTAAGCTGCCCTGAGCCTGCTTTTGTGGGGAGGGTGGGGTACAAATTAAATAAATAAATGAGAGCACGCTGGAGCAATAAAACAGGAAAGTCCATCCATGGCCTGTCACAAACTGTTTTTTACCATATTTTCCCTGGTGTCTTAACTCCGCTTCTGTGGTGGAGCAGAACGGGTTGCAGACGGCTGCAGGGCACTTCCCAGATGTTGTTGTCTGAGCGTGCCCTTTAAATCCACCCAGCATTGCACCTATGGCAGGTCTAATTGTGCATATGATCGCAGCCTCAGTTTATTTTTCCAATAATATGTGAATCATGGAAATGTATACCCAGTAAGTTCAGAAGAAGTTGGTTTTCTTTGGTGTCCGTAGCTGTCAGACACCAGAAACCCTTCCCATAATCCCTGAATCAAAGCTCTCACATAAGGTATTCAATTTTTGTTTTTCCACACTTTCGAGAGTCTCTACAAACTCTGAAGGAAAATGGGTGGGGAGAGTACAAAATTGGTTGACCTGATCGCTCAGTGGAAGATCTGCTTGGCCTGCAGAATTATACTGTTTTTTGATCTGATAAGCAGTATACAGGAGAAGGACTCAGATTCAGTCATGAAGTCTGATCTGGAAGGATTTTGCAATCATCCCTTATAGAAAGTTTGCCATCTTTCCTGCTTTATGGATTGCAGGTCCCAAGAAAAAAATCAGCAGGTAGGAATGTTACAAATTCCCTAAGATATGGGAAGGCAAGACCTCCAGAAATATAGATGGCAACCTAGATTTCACTTGTGCCCATCTTTCATGTTAGTAGAAGCTCTCCCTATCTTATTTGGCTCTTGTTAGATGGGCTGGTCTTGCACGTCACATCAGCCAAGGGCGTAGACTTTCCAATTTCCCAGGGGGGCTGGGGCTGGGCCAGAGGCATTGCTGTGCTAGGTCCTTAAAAGAACCGAGGCCCAGTGACATCATAGGGAGGAGCCAGTGACATCACAGGCCATTGTCACTATTTATGGAGGCGGAGCCATGTGGCATTCCTGGCTCCTATTATCTCCAGTGGGCCTTCAAGTCTCTCCCATTGTTTGTAATGGGCAATCCTGTCATTTCTTTTATACATCCCAGTTAGTTGTCCCTTTGAAACTGTACCACACGTATACAGTGTACATTCCTTGCCAATGTTCCTTCTGGACTGCACACAGGGCAAAAGGAAATTTTAAAAGGCCTCTGATCTGCATGCCAATCAAGGATAATGATGTGTGGCATAAACATGAGTTAAGTGTTAAGTGTTCTCCCTGGATGGTGTACCCAAGAACATATCTGTTGCCATTTCCCTCTCTTCCTGCTCACCACTCAGGGAAACAAAAGCCCTGTTTACATATTACAGTGAACATATGTCCATCTTGCATGGACATATGTTGTTAGAAAGAGGTAATATACTTTTGCATTACAAATAAAAGCAGCCCGCCTGCATCCTCTCCCCCTCCCCCCCAGCCCCAATGGCTCAGAAACAAAGCACGGCATGGGCAAAATTCTCTGCAAAGAACCCTGGAGAACCACTGCCAGTCTGAGCAGACAATGATTACACTGATGGACTGATGGTAGAGAGACCATGCTTTGCGTGCCAAAGGATAAAGGTTTAAACCGAGGAGGTCTAAGAGAACAGCTGTTGGAAAGGATCTTTCTCTGTCTGAGCCTGTAGAGCTCACCTGCATCAGAGCAGACCATGCTGAAGTAGATGGACCAATGGCATGAAGATCAGTGTGGACTGAGGAGACCCATGTTCAGATCTACATTTTGCATGACACTTACTCGGTGATACTGGGACAGTTAGATTTGAGTCCAGGAGCAGATTAGAGACCAACAAGAGTTTCAGGGAATAAGCTTCCAAGAGTCAAAGCCCCCTTCATCAGGCTGGGTGATATTGCCATTGTTGTGAGGTCAATATAAGGGAAGGGAGACTGGAGGAAGGGTGGAATAAAGAGGGGATTGACAGACAACATGTGAGCAACAGAGTCCATTGGGATGGAAGAGGATTTTACAGGAAAAAAATAGCACCAACTGATGTGACCAAGAACACAGATCTTCCCAAACTAAAACATCATAAATTATAGCCTGAACATGAACCTATATTGTAATGCATTAAGTGATGTAGCAGTGGTGACAAAACCTCTAGTGGCATTTAGTTGAACTTCCTGGACAGACAGATGTATTTTCGGTTGCCACTAGCCAAACTGGTCAGACTTTAGAGAGTTGGGACAAGCAGCAAGGCTTGAGGAAGGGGATGTAGATCCATGGTTATAGAAAAGAAGGGGGCTAGAAAGCAAAGCAGTCCAAATGAAGCACAACATAGAAAGCTGTACATAGTTGAGAGGAATTAGAAAGGAATGGAGATGCAGTTGGTGTGAAGTACATTTGAGAGATTATAGAAACAGCATGGAAGTTTCTCAGTTGGGGTTAGCTACAATGCTATTGCAAGGTCCACAGAAACCTGTATGACATTTTCAGACATTCTTTCTCAGTGTCCTCAGGATTGGACTATAAAGAGCTCTATTCAAATCCTTAACCACTGAGCTTGCTAATACTTTCTCTTCTTTCAGTTCCTTAGATCAATTTGCCCAATCCCCCATCAAACTCAAATCTTATTGGCTCTTGCAACTATGAGTAAATTATTATTACACTTCTATCACATGGCTCTTTCCTAATGATTGTGGCTTCCAAGAATAGGTTGAAGATGATTGCCTAGGAAGCACCCACACAGCACCATGCCATGGACCCAGATGGCTCAGGTTAGCCTGATCTCATCAGATTTTGGAAGCTAAGCAGAGTCAGCTCTGACTAGTATTTGGATGGGAGATCTCCAAGGAATACCAGGGACATCATCTTTGAATGTCTGTTGCCTTGAAAATCCTACAGGGTTACCATGAGTTGGCTATGACTTGCTAGCATTTTACATCACACCAGGGCAAGTGCGCTTTAATGCCCAGAACCATTTGGGCAAGGTGTAATGTATAACTACTGTCAGTAGCATGAGATGGACCCACAGCTCAATTGGCTCTCATATCACTGCCATAGCATACAAAATAGTAAAACACTCAGTAGCACCTTTAGGACTAACAAACTGTATTGTAGCATAATTATTACTGTAACACAAGGGTTTTCAAAAAGCCACACAAACTTTTCCAATCTCACTTCAGTGCCAGTTCCAGTCCTCAAACTCACAGAGAAACCCAAACACTCTCAATTTTGGTAGAATGACACCCCTCCCCTCCTCCACCTGGGTGGTTTGGCAAATGTAAGCCAATGCCAGAGGTTTGCATGCACCAAGTCACACAGCAGAACCAGAGCTTCCAATTTCAGCACTGGAGCTAGGGATGCCAGCCTCCAGGTGGGACCTGGGGATCCCCTGGAATTACAGCTCATTGCCAGTCTAAAGAGATCAGTTTTCCTGGGGGGAAATGATGTTCTGGAGGGTGGACTCTATGGCATTGTGCCCCACTGAGGTCCCCGTCCTCCCCAGACTCCATTCCCAAATCTCCAGGAGTTTCCTAACCTGGATTGGGCCACCCTCCCCTCATCCCCCAGAGGTGGCCAGGGGGTACCTGGCAATCCTAACTGGGGCTATTTTAGCAAGGGAGAGGGGGAAGCTGGGGGAAAAACATATAGATTGGGAGAGAGAAATGAAAGACAGAGGGAAGGGAAGGGAAGGGAAGAAAGTCAGACTGTAAGGAAAGCAGCCTGGAGTGGGGGTGGGGCAGCTTCTCAGCGTTTCCAGCTCTCACACATCTCAAGGGAAAGGGAAAGAGAAACAGAAAGAGAGAGAGGGACAGAAAGCGCAGCCCCCCCCCGCCCCCCCATTACAGGAGAAAGTGAGCCCAGGATTTTCTGTATCCTGGAGCAATGTGCTCCATGCAGCACAAGGGTTCCTGGGTTTTGTTTTCTCCTGCAGTCCAGTTTAAACTGGACTGCAGGAGAAAGCAAGCCACTCACCGATGGCAGGGGCAACCAGAGGCCACAGAAGGGCCCCCCACCTCCCCCTCCCTCCATTCTTGCCCAGCTCCCCTCCCCAATCCTCCAATCCTCTCCCACCTCCCCTGCTTGGACTTGCAGGATGGCTGGGTGGCTGCAGCCCTGGGCTCCCACCCAACCCACCCCACCCCACCTGAAACAATCCCCCACTCCTTACACCCCCACCTACTTACCCTTCAGGCTGGTGGCGGCAGCAAGCAGAGGCAGCATGTGCTGCCTCGAAGCCAGCCTCCACGTGCAGCTCTCCAGTTGAACTGACCGCTGCTGGGAACTGTGGGTGGAGCTTAGCTTCCAGGAGGAAGCAAGCCCCCACCCCTTGACTTCCGTCCCATTCCTAGCCCGGCCAACGAGTCTCAGAAAGCGAAGGGGAAAACCCTCCGCTTTCAAAATGGGGTGGGGGACGGGAGGGGGGGTAGAAAGGCTCTGGCTGACACCAGTTGCCTCCGGGGGGCTCAGTACTTTCGGGGAGGCTTGAGCTCCCCAGCCCCCCTGAAGATGACGCCTATGACATCAGCATAGCACTGAAACAACACTCCCCCCCATCAACCTTCACAAAGAAGACTAATGTGCCTTCAGTGATTTGTAAAGTTGAAGGAGGCTGGTTTGTCTGGAATGACCAATACTAGATTTGTGTGTGTGGATGCTGGGGGATATGTCTGTTTTATTCTTTCAGATGTGCTCTTGCTCTTCCTAAGACCGAAGCAAAAGGTTTATTGCCAGTTTGTTGAAGAAGCATGTGTACGTATTTCAAAAGTCATATAGAGGAGACTGTAAGCCAACAAATCAGAATGATTTTGAGATGTAGAAGAGCTTCCATAAAGGAACTAGAAAAGATCCTTAAGTGTAAAGAAGAGCTGCTGGAGACCAAGATCAAGATAATTCTTACTATAGTATTGCCAGTACTATGAATGCATGAGAAAGCTGGACAGTGAAGAAAGCTGACAGGAAGAAAACTGATTCATTTGAAATGTGGTGTTGGAAGACAGTGTTTTGAATACCCTGGAACTCTAAAAAGACAAGTAAGTGGGTTCTAGATCAAATCGAAACTGAATTTTCCATAAAAGGTAAAATGATTAAACTGAGGCTACGGTGTTTTGGTCACATTATGAGAAGGCAAGACTCCCTGGAAAAGATAATAATGCTAGGAAAAGTTGAAGGCAGTAGGAAAAGAGGAAGATCCAATATGAGATGGATTGACTCAATAAAGTCAGCCATGGCTTTCAGCTTGCAAGACCCGAGCAAGGCTGTTAATGATAGGATTTTTGGAGGTGATTAATTCGCAACCTCAAGATAAATTGGAAATGATTTGGTTGGTGGTTCATAAATACATACAGCATTTTAAATTTGAGATGCCAGGCAAAACCGTTTATTCCCCCCCCGCCCCCAGAATTTAATTTAATGTGTGTTTTTCTTATTGTTTCTTCATTCCCCTTTATGTATAGAACTTACAATGCAATCCTAAGAACAGTTTTCTGGAAGTTAACCCCATTGAACAGATCTGAGGAGAATTCTGAGTAGACCTGTTTAGGATTGCACTGTCAGCCTCATTATTTGGTTGTTTTATCCTCTGTCAGTTTTATTATGTTTGCTGTGTATTTTGTTTTATTTTGGGTTGCCTCTGTCTTCTTGCCTATTAAATTTATATATATTTAGTGTATTAGTCTATGTGGAAACGTCCTCAAGAACATTGCACTGGAAGTTTGATTTACCAATTTTTTTAAAATGAAGGCAGTGGCATACTTAGCCTATTTGACACCGGTGGCAGATAATTTTTTAACATCCCCTCTTTTTTTGCCATCAAGTCACAGCTGACTTATGGTGACCTCATAAGGTTTTCAAAGCAAGAGATGTTTGGAGGTGATTTGCTATTGCCTGCCTCCATGTCAGCCCTGCTTGTCTTCTGAAATCTTGGGGGGAAGGGGGACACAGAAAAATTAGGTGAAGGAAGACAAAAATGAATGAGAAACTTGGAAAAGAGGGAGAAATTAAGAGAGGGAAAAGTTGCTTTATCTTGCTGTAACACCCTAACTACTACTTTGAAAGATCTGGCTGAGCTAGGTGCAAGGAAAGGGAGAAGAAAAGGCTAGACCAGAGGTGTCAATCTCATTTGTTACAAGGGCTGGATCTGACATAAAATTCACCAGGTCATTTGTGGCATAAAATGTAATGCCAGGTACTGGAGATACAAACTTTATAAAGGTGATTTCAGATGCTGAATGGCAACAGCTGGCTTGTTTGGTGTGATATGTAGGGGTAGTAGATGTGGAGATATTGGGATTCGTAATGAGACCTAAGTCTCAGTTCAGTTCAAGAGGATTCAGTCCAGGAAGATGCAAAGAATACATGGACATATGTTTGACATTAGAAACCATGTTTTAAAACCAGTGGCAGAACATTTTAACATTCCAGGTCATTCAGTTGCTTACCTAAGGTCCCGGTCACACGTGCCAGATAACGTGGGGGTGGGGGAAGTGAGGCTATTTGCCCTGTAGTAATTTGATGCGTCACTGCGTGATCAGACATAATTCTTTGCTGCGTGTTTCCAGTGTGCTTCAACGAGGGATCACTGATGCAATGAGAGCGTGCTGGTGCGATCACACGGAGATGTCCATCTGTGGCCCATCACAAACCCGTTTGCTACTGCACTTTCCAAGGTATTTTTTAATTCCACTTCTTCAGAGGGGTGAGACAGGTTGGCAACAGGTGCAGGATGCTTGCCAGATGTTTCCGTGTGATTGTGCCCATAAAATCCACCCGGTATTTGTCCCTCGTGTGCTGCTAATTCTACGCGTGATCAGAGCCTAAGAGTAACAGTTCTCTTACAAAGGAATTTCAAAGGGAGATTAGAAAGAGAGACTGCTGAACTGCATCTGATAATGAAGCTCAAGACAGTGCAAACTCATGGACAGAATTCCTGTCTCATTACCAGTGCCTACCATTGTCATTCAGCATCTGGAATCACTCCACTCTCCAAGATATAAGGACAGATGGACTCACATTCTAGCTGTATCAGAAAAAGTAAGCAGTGACTCGTGAAAGCTCATGCCTTATAACAAATTTTGTTAGTTGTTAAGGTGCTATTGGACTCTTGCTTTTTTCGACTAATAAATATTTCAAACTGTGCAGTTAGATTTCTTTTTTTAACATATGTTAGAAATGGAGAGAGGGATCTCTCCAAGTCAAATAAATTGCTGATTTCAGACTGGGCAAAATCAACTCATGCTAGTGATGATAATGAAACAGTTAAAAAAACAAAGGGGTGGTTAATGTAAAGAAAGGCAGATGGCAAGCTTGTAGGGGAGAGAAGAAGATGTGTTGAACTGGAGCATATGGAACTCTAAATGTATTTTTAAATACATAGCCATCTACTTCCAGTTATTAAACAATGGAATTCAATCCAAGTGTTGTAATTCCTAATCAGGTCTTTTTGAAAGAAAATAAAATCCCAGATAGACACAGAGAAATCTAATCTAAAAAACCTTTTTGGAATAAGCCAAAATAATTTCCTTTTAATTCTCCTTTCCCCTTATCCCAACACATCTTGGGAGGGGCAGAATGTCAAGTTCGGGCCTCTCTTGCCAAGTATTTCCACATGGATTTACATGCATTTTTCTACAACTCCTATGTAACCTTGTTCTTTCCATTCCTGTTGCCCTTTTCTGCTGGGAACTGGGGGGAATGACTGCGTGTGGCTGTCTGCTTTGCTTGGTTAGTGCTACCTTGTAACAGTTCTCACACAGGGGCTCCCGAGTGTGCTGTAAACATCTTGGGATGAGTATGATCTCACTATATGGTACAACCTTGTAGTTTGTGGAGCTTCTGAATAATGTAACCGTTAGCTTGCAGGTGCTAGGGAGCAGAGTCAGATGTATGGCAGGCTGAATGAGAGAAATGATTGGTCATTTGTGGTTTCCCCCTGCTTTTACTATATTGGGGGGAATGGCATCTGGAGCCCAGTTCCGACACAGAAGCTGTCCATGCTTGGAACTTCTTTGTCTCCTAATAAACAAATCTTGCTGCTACAAGAGTGTTTGTGGGAGTAATTGCATCCAGGACTTGACATAAGGTCTCAAAGTAAACAGCAGAGAAGGGTGATCTTAATGTAAATTGTGCTTGTCAGAAGAATCCCCTCTCCCTTTCCCTCCGCTGAAGAAGTGTGCAGGCACATGAAAACTTATACCTTGACTAAAATTTTGTTGGTCTTAAAGGGGCACTGGAATCAAAATTTGTTCTCTCTCTGGCAATGACCGTAGCAGCTATCAGCATGATCTGTTAGTGAAGTTTGCTAGAGTCTTTGAGAAAGCTGGGGAAGCTGAGTAGATCCTAGAGCTTTTTGCTATTCTCAGACTATCTTTGCCACTCAGACTTTTTGCTATTCTCAGCCAGTTTGGTGTAGTGGTTAAGTGCACAGATTCTGATCTGGGAGAACTGGGTTTGATTCCCCACTCCTCCACTTGCAGCTTCTGAATGACCATGGGCAAGCCATAGTTCTGTCAGAGCTCTCCTCTCAAGGACAGTTCTGGAAAGAGCTCTCTCAGCTCCACCTACCTCACAGGGTGTCTGTTGTGGGAAGAGGAAGGGAAAGGAGTTTGTAAGCTGCTCTGAGACTCCGAGTGAAGGGCAGGGTATAAATCCAATCTCCTCCTCCTCCTTCCCTGCACCCCTAGTGGCTGCAGCCAGAACTGTATCTTAAAAACAAAAGGGAAGACATTCAGCTGGATGCAGCAGAACAACACTGGCTTCAAGGGCCCCCTTCAGAGGCCCTACTTAAGCTGTGCCTGGGGTGGACCACACACTCATTGGTACGCCACTGTATTTATGAGGGGTGGGAAAGCATATTAGAAATGGGGATGTTCAAAAACAAGCTTCCCAACATCAGAAATCACTAGACCATTATGAGCTGAGTCCAACCCTCCTGCAAATTTTATTTCATTTGAATTTTCTCAGGGCAGACCTCTCATTTGCACCTTTCCCTCATTATATACTTTCCTCATGCTTTCTCAAATGCACCAGACTTGCAGTAGAGGGAAAATGACACCGGAGGCTCAATTAGTGAGCTGTTATATCTGTTTTTGCATTGCTGGTAAAAAAAAAAATCTGGGAAATGTAGCTTTTTAATTTATCCTGATTGTCACAAAGAAATAAAAGTGTTGAAACTGTTGTGCGTGCTCAAAGCCATTTCACAGAGCTGGAATATAGGAAGAATTTAAGTCAGAATGTACTGAAAGGTGCTCCACATATCTCCCCACCACATGGTAATCTTGGAGAAGAGATGAAATATGTAACAGGGCAGCTGACAGAGAAGAGGGCTTGCAGTAGTGGAATACCCCCCCTAAAACACACAAGCACAGTGAGACATTCCAAGCATCTGGGGAATTCTTGAGCCTGAAAATTCTCTCAGTACAGCCCATTCCAAACACAGATGAGCAGATTTCAGTAATCTCAAGTGATTTCTCATCTTTAAGTCATCTTAAAGACTTGCTATGTTCTAGAAGAATCCATAAAAAGGGACAGAAGGTGAGTGGAAGATCAAAAGAGCATTTTGACTCTTAGATATGGTTGGAAGAATAACTAAAGTGTCCTTGGATATTTTAGTAAAGCCATTCCCTATGAAAGAGCTCAAGATTACAGTCAGAGAGGACAAGTCTGACTATTTCCATTAAGAAGTGGCTCTTGAGTTGAACCCTGCCCCCTACAGGTATAAAA
Organism: Gekko gecko; assembly: GCA_029375565.1. NCBI lineage: Eukaryota > Metazoa > Chordata > Lepidosauria > Squamata > Gekkonidae > Gekko > Gekko gecko. Next base: position 130,017,108 of record JAPDNY010000009.1, read on the forward strand.
ATATTTGCTTACCATATGGTATTCCACTTCACCTATGAAGTACCTGTTTCAAGCTGTTTCTGTTTTAAATCAAATGAACAAATATTCCAGTTTATACCAGCTGTGTTTACCCATAGATCAAGGTCAACACAATGGTTTGGATCTTGTACAGTAGTAGGGCACCAGGGAAACTACAACTGATTAATCTTCAAGAGACACTTTCTTGGTAAATTTAGGTTTTTAGAGTGGTGGTTGTCTCTTGCTAGCAAAAGACAATGTACCTGATCACAGTTCGTATTTCCATGAAATTAAGCTATTACCTTCAGAGTTCACTGATTATTTAATCTCTTGTCTACTATCCTCATATGCTACTTTTTGACATCAAGGTGCCCCTAAAGTGGGTTACAAAAAAACCATGGATGCTAGAAGAACCCATGATAAAGCATCTTACAGCATAGGACAACAAAAATTAATTCAAAATGTGCAGAAAGACGCAGTAGAGTGAAATCAATCAGGAACCCTAACAACCCCTGTCAAATCTCATTCAACATTTATTTATTTATTTATTTATTTTGATTTTTTATCCTGCCCTCCCCACAGACAGGCTCAAGGTGGGTCACAAAGTCACAAATCTCAATAACAATAGTTAAAATAATTAAGCAGTAATTTAAAACAGTAATAAAAACCACAGTCAAGGTTCATGTCACTATGCTCAGTTTAAGCTAATCCTGCCACCCCCACCATCCGTCAGTCTGGGGGCTCCTGCAGTAAGTTGGAGAGTTGCCAAGGCTCTGGGGGGTGCCCTGGGGGTTGCGGCGCACATCCTGAGGCCTCCAGACCAGGGGACAGCAGCATAGCAAGTGCAGAGGCTGGTGACCCCACCTCAAAGGGAGGAAATGGCACCAGTCGGGTGTGGTGACATGGTCAGGCCCCTTGAGAAGCAGCTGAAGTCAGTGGCAGCCCAAATGATGCCACGGGGGAACTGCGAGGAGGCCCAATGGTGTGAGCACAGCTGTGCAACATCTGCCGCTCCTGGCACACCTAGTTGGCATCCCTACTGATAAAGGGGGTGGGGCCATGGTGGGAGGGGCCTCAACAGAGAAGATGGGCAGTGCTGGGAGCGGGGTGGGGAGATGGAAGAGGAGCCGGGGAGGAGTAGTGTGCAGAAAGGAGATGCTGGTATAGAGAGATGGGAGAAGCCAAGAGAGAAGGAAAAAGGGGGATTCCTGATGCACACTGGCAGAGGGTCTTGCGGGGTGATGTCAACTCCATCCCCTGCCTGTCTGAGGCCCCTCATCCCCCCGCCTTTTGAGTACCCTCCACTAACAGGGCCGCCTACCCGGTCAGGGCGACCAACATCACGGCCACAGGAGGATCAGGGCCGGGGTCGCCGACAGAGCTTGACAGTCTTAATTGTGTTGGAATCTGCTATGTGTAGTAGTTTTGAGACACCTATATGAGTTTATGGGATATCTGGTTAAGTACTTAAATATTAAAGGTCATTATTAAAATCAGCGCTTTTGAGATTGCTGCCCCCATAGGGAAAAAAGAAACATCCACATCTATCCCAACTTTAAGGCAAATTAAAACAAATTGAGGACAAGTTAGAAGCAAAATAGAGTAGAAGTAAAACAAATCAAAGCAAAAAAAGGAAGGGTGGTAACAGTAACAAATTGCCTTATTGCCACTAATTGCTTAAGCCCCTGCTTAATTGTGCAACCTAAATTGCTCAGAGGCTTTTCCATGCTGTTGAGTTCTCTTACTAACTGAATTCCTCAGCTTTTTTCAGCTTTAACAACTTAGCTCTTATCTTTCTTTTGCAGACAGTTGGGTGAGAGAAACAAAATTAAGGTAAAAGGTAAAGGTTCCCTTGCTCGAAAGCCAGTCGAATCTGACTCTAGGGTTGCGGTGCTCATCTCCGTTTCAAAGCCGAAGAGCCAGCACTGTCCAAAGACGTTTCCGTGGTCATGTGGCTGGCATGACTAAACACCAAGGTGCACGGAACGCTGTTACCTTCCCACCAAAGTGGTACCTATTTATCTACTTGCAATTTCTTGCTTTCGAACCACTAGGTTGGCAGGAGCTGGAACTAGAGACGGGAGCTCACTCCGTCATGCGGCACTCTCGGGTCTTGAACTGCTGAACTACTGACATTCCACAGCCTACAGTTCAGCATCTTAACCACTTGAAGCCACCGCAGCTCCTTTTAAAGGGAGGTATAAAAACTGGTAGTCAAAGCTCCCACAAAAGCCCTCTGAGCTACTCTATGCTCCAATCACACTCAAGTGGGGAGGGGAGGGAGACCTCAACAATGAATCTTCAAAACAAAGGAGAGGAAAAAAGAAAATTAAAAAAAAAAAGGATTTTGGAAGGAGCTGAGCCAAAGCTCCACACTTGGTGAATATAAAAGTAAAATAAAGTGAAGTAAGGGAATCCACTTGGTTCCACACTTAAGTGGGTATAAAAATAAAATGAGGAGGAGGACTCAAGAGGGCGTTGGGCAGCCACGGACATAGAGTACCTTAATTTTAACCTTCTTGGATTTTTTTTATCAGTTTTTCTTACCTCCTGTTTTGACTTCTGCTCTTCTGTTTTCGTGCTGGCTGCTGCTAACTTTTAAAAGTGACACTGTTCCAAAGGCTTTATGGAGTAAAAAATCCTACTTGGCATGCGTCAAGATTTTTCTTTCAAGGGTGTTTCATGATCCTATAATAAAAACTTTATTTCCAGATGACCACTTCATAAGAGCCAAAACTCATAAATTTTCAGGTAAAACAATGCAGAGCAAACCAACCGATGATAACTGAAGCCAGTCCCAGCTCTTTGATAGACACTTCATCGGTGCTTGGCCATAAGGAGATCACTCCACTAGTATCTAATTGGACTGAGTCCCTCTGGGGAAAACTAGATGTTCTAAGGAGCCATGCCACTTCTACATCTATGTTACGCTTTGCTGAGGACCACTCAGCCCATTTGTCTCTTTCCCAGGGGTCCAGTTCAACTGGTATGTCATCTTCAATTTGGTCTCAACAAGCCCCTCAAAACTGGAATACTAGTGACCATGGTTCTACCCCAGTGCAGTCTCATGTTTCAGTTGAAATATCTCCCGTATCTATAAACCCTACGGGAGTGACTTCTTCCCATCCCGAGATTTATTTCTTACTCTCTTCCTGCCTTCAAAACTGGTACTAAGGGACACCCCAAGGCTGGCCTATGCTGTTTGGTGAACTCAGCCTCCAACTTAGTTGTTAGCCAGCTGCCGGCTAAATCTTCATATTTTCAAACTTACCTACTCAAATTTAGTGCTGGACAAATACTTATGTTGAATGTGTATATTCCTCCTTCCTTTTTGACTAATTCCTTGACCTCTGTTTGGAATACTTTGAGGAGTTATTTAGATTTTTTAAATTATGACTTACCCATTTTCTTTTCTTATCATAGTGGGCGACATGAATGCTAGATTAGGCCCTAGTAATGATAAGTCCTGCCAACCTAGCAGTTCGAAAGCAAGAAATTGCAAGTAGATAAATAGGTACCACTTTGGTGGGAAGGTAACAGCGTTCCGTGCGCCTTGGTGTTTAGTCATGCTGGCCACATGACCACGGAAATGTCTTCGGACAGCGCTGGCTCTTCGGCTTTGAAACGGAGATGAGCACCGCAACCCTAGAGTCGGATTCGACTGGCTTTTGAGCAAGGGAACCTTTACCTTTTAATGATAAGTTTATGACTCATACGCAATGGGACAGTGATGACCTGATTCCTCCACCCTTCCAAGGCCTTAGGGCTTCTAAAGATCCTGTGATTAACCAAGTAGCTCTTCACTGGATTGACCTCTGTGCCAGACATAATCTCAGGATTTTAAATGGCTCTACCCTTAGCGACAGCTCTGGAGATTTTACCTTTGTCTCATCTAGAGATTCAAGTATCGTGGACTACATTTTAATCTCTCCTGATCTATTCTTGAGAGTCATTGACTTTAAGATTGATGTTCACTCTGATAGTGATCATTGTCCAACTTTGATGGTTTTATTATTGGAATCCTCTTCATCATCGGAGCCTGTGCCAGAATCATCCTCTCTAATACATCTGAGACTAATGTGGTCCAACAACCTTAAGGACCTGGTTGATCAATGGTCCACTTCTGCTGAAGCTTTATCTTCAATGCAAACCATCCTCCAGACTAAATCTCCATTAAATGCTATTGCCACATATCAAGATATAATTAACTCTTTAATGATCTATCAAGGCCAATACTTTTATCAAGGAGTGCTAAAAGATTCTCTTCTTGGTTTGATTCAAAATGCTGGGCCTTCAAGAAAAACCTTTGTTATATTTTTCCCAGCTATGTATTCATTCTTCACCTGAATTAGTTGCTCTTTACTTCAAAGCAAAAAATGGTTGTCTTTGGAAGAAAAAATACAAGCTTATGTCTTGAATAACTGGCCCAGATTATTGCATGCTTCCTGTACAAGGAATATGAAAGTCTTCTGGATGATAGTTTCATGAGCAAACTGTTTGTCTAATATAACTTACTCCCTTTTGATTCCTGCTTCTGAATGGATTACATACGATTCCAATTTACTGTTGGACCCGATTCTGTCTGATCTTCCTGATGACCTACAAATTCCAACTGATATGCCTGCTCGGCCCCCAGTTTCCAAAGAAGAGATCCAGTTTGGTGTAGTCGTTAAGTGCGTGGACTCTAATCTGGGAGAACCGGGTTTGATTTCCCCACTCCTCCACTTGCACCTGCTGATGTGACCTTGGGTCAGTCACAAGCTCTGGCACAGCTGTTCTCTCAAGGACAGTTTCTGTCAGAAGTTCTCTCAGCCCCACCTACCTCACAGGGTGTCTGTTGTGGGGAGGGGAAGGGAAAGGAGTTTATAAGCTGCTCTGAGATGCCTTTGGGCAGTGAAGGGCGGGGTATAAATCCAATCTCTTCTTCTTCTTCTTCTGAATTTATAGCTTCCATGAAGTTGGGTAAGGCCCCAGGCCCTGATGGTATCCCTGCTGATCTTATAAAAAATAATCCAGATTGGTGATTGGAATCGCTAGCCTATTTACCTTAGTTGATAAATTTGGGATGATACAGGATTCCTGGCTAACCTCCAACATCGTTCCAGTCTTCATAAAAGGCAACCCTAAAATTCTTGGTAATTATCATCCTATAAATTTACTTTCAGTACTAGGGAAATTATATTCCAAACACCTTCTGAATCATCTCTCTCATTGGATGTCAAATAATAATCTTCTGGGCAAAGAACAAGTAGGTTTCCGATCTGGACATTCTACTTACAATCATTTGCTCATGCTTGCTTTTTTTGGCCGAGAAATATTCCCAGCATTTAAAAAGCAAATTGTTTGCAACCTTCATAGATTTATAGGGAGCATTCGATTCTATCAATAAATCTCTTTTATGGAACAAACTAGCTGATATGGGAATGGATCCACAACTCCTATTTCTGATTCATAATCTTCACTCTTCTAATACCTGTCAAGTATGTCTAAACCATAAAGGCCACCTGATTGAAGAAGAAGAGAAGAAGAGATTGGATTTATACCCCACCCTTCACTACCAAAGGAGTCTCAGAATGGCTTACAAACTCCTTTCCCCTCCCCTCCCCTCCCCACAACAGACACCCTGTGAGGTACGTGGGGCTGAGACAGCTCTGACAGAAACTGCTCTTTTTCAAGAACAGCTGTGTCAGGACTATGGCTTGCCCAAGGTCATCCAGCAGGTGCAAGTGGAGGAGTGGGGAATCAAACCTGGTTCTCCCGGATTAGAGTATGCACACCGAACCACTACACCTAACTGATTGAAAAGATCCCTGTTACAAAAGGAGTAAAACGGGGATGCATTCTTGTGCCTGCTCTCTTTAATTTATTCATGTCTGACCTACCAGAACATTTAACCAGATTTGAAGATCATACACCCGAGATGAATATGCTTCCAGTTCCCCTCCTGCTGTATGCAGATGACACCGTTCTACTCATCTCCAAGATTGGATTGCTATGTTTGCTTTCAGCTTTCTCTGATTTCGGCTCCCAGAATGAATTATCCATCAATTCTGGGAAGACCAAGATCCTGATATTCTCTAAGGCTTGGAAATCCTGTCTATGGAAGATAAACAGGAAGCTTGTGGAACAGGTCAAATCTTTTAGATATTGGACCTGCTTTTTCATCACCAACTTAGCTGGTCCTTTCACGGGAAGGTGACTATTACCACTGTAAGGAACCAATTGTCTGCGATTTCCTGATTCCATTTTCATAGTGGGAATCAATACATACCAGCTGCTTTACAGATCTTCCAGACAAAGGTTATCAGCCAGCTTTTATATAGAATCCCAATTTGGATTTTAGCAGTATATTCTGATGTAGACCATATCGCAGCTAATTTTTTAAGTTGCATCTTGGGTTTACCAAATATGATTAGACTCACCACCATCATAGTGAACTTGGCCTTCATCTACCATCAACTATTGCTTGGACGGTTACCAATAAATACTGGTTGCAACTTCATTTTTGGACCTGCCATAATACTCTGTTGTATGATTTATTAAGGGACTCCTACAACTCTAAATGGTATCAATATATTAGATCTAAAATTGTTTCTATTGGCATTAATTTAGAGTCCCTAGTTAACTGTGATGAGTCCCAATTATTTTGTATTTGTCAAAGAATCTGGGGCATTGAGAATCAGACTATTGTTGCAGGAATTAATTTGATTTGTTCTCCTCTTTTTTTGGTCTGTCGCCCATTACAGGACAAGGAGCCATGTACATGCAAAATCTTACTAACCCCCAACAGAGTCGGGCTTTCATGCTCGTCAGACTGAATATCTTTCCGTCAGCTGTTCTTTCAGGTAGATATCACAATATCCCCTTCAATAACAGATTATGTAAATATTTTTCATTGGAACCTGATTCAGTTACTCATATTCTGCGTCACAGTCCTATGTTTCATAAGATTCGTCAGCAATATCTTGACCATGTTATTTCTAACCTTTGTGGTTCTTGAGAAAGAATTACCCAGTATTTACTTGCTTTTGATTGACGGAATTAGTGGCTGAGTACTTGGCTATAGTATTGCACAAGGGTTATCTTTTTCCAGGTAAAGCCAATGAATAACTGTTTTTGCTTTTAGATATTGTTTTCTTGATATTAATCTAATTATCCTTTTAGATTGTACTTTTTATCTGATTTTATTCATCTTAGAACCTGTCTGTATCTAATTCTAATTTACCCTTGTATGTCATTAAAGGTTTTGAATTTGGATTTGGAAAATAAGAGTAGAAAAATCAGCTCAGCCTTCTCACTGCAAAGCTACACCCAAACCAAAGAGGTGGCTTTTTAACACAGAGGCCAAGATAAAAGAAGGGGGGAGAAATTAGGGGAGGGAGCTAAAACATACAGCTGAATGTGATTGGGTTACATTGGTAAAATAATAAAAAATAAAAATAGGGTACTGCATAGATGTAGAATAAAGTATAAAATGGGAGTATAAAATGAAGGTAAATATAAAATATAAATATAAAATATTGTATAAAATTAAAAAAACAGCCTTATGCCATTCCCAATACTCCAGTCACTTTGACAATCAACAAATAGATTAAATTTTAAAAATAAAATCTGGATGTCTGTAATCTCAGGGCAATCTGAACAATTTGGCCTTACAAGCCCTGCGGAAACTAAGCAAGTCCTGCAAGGCACAGGTGTTGTCAGAGAGTGCATTCCACTGGGCAGGAGTATATCACTGAGAAAGCCCTTCACTGATACATAGTTGCCAATGAGAAAAGGGTCAGAATAATTGATGACAGAAAGATGCCAAACCATTCGGACCTGATCTAACTAGTGGCATAATAACTAGTGGCATAACATTACATGCTTCAGAATGTTTGTTCTTCCTTTAATCTTTCAGACAATGGCTAATACAAAGACAGGAAATTTCCTTCTGCATCAGCCCTGAGAACAGCTACTGTCAGCAGATCAGGCTCATCTCCAAGTGTCAGGACATATTCAGTTAGAAAAAGGGGATCCATCTATACATTCAACATAATAAGCTCCTGAGTGGTGGAATGGCATGTATCACTTCAGGTTCCAGGTATGTTAATTTTGAATACTTCTGCACACAAAAGCAAACCAGTAGCACAGAAGGGATAAGGTATGATCCAATCCACTCCTTGCTGTTCTTGTTATTTTTTCATTTGCAGTGAGTTGTTGCAAAACAGAACCTTTAAAAATTTTATTCCTTCTCTGTTTTTTGAAGTGGTATTGTCCTGGGATTTTGACTGCTACAGCCCCTAAGCTGTGGAACCATCTGCCAAGAAACCAGAAGATGCTCTTCCCTCCCCTCTTGAAAACCCATTCTCTTTCAACTGAAGCTTGCTTGGTGTACCATGGTTTTGACAGTTGACTCATCTGCTTTGTTTTTATTTTGGTATTCATTCTGTTAATTGTGGTGTTTCAAATTATGTTTTCTTCTTGAGTTTTTGGGGAAGTGGCATTAAAACATTTTAATTCAATGCAGCTTCCTTTGGCAGTACATCATCCTAACCATTCTTATATTCACATATATTCTTGAGGAAGACTGGCTAAGTCCTAAGTTAGCCCTTGAGAAACTTGGCTATGTTCTTGTGCCTTGAGTGGGGGCCAACCAGGGTGGTGATGGAAGAAATCAAGCCACAATTTTATCGATTACACAGTATATAGATACTTTCTTTGCTATGGGAAAGGCAAATACCCAGGGTCTTAGAGCCAATCAAAGCCTTGGGTAAAAAAATTTTCCTGCCCTGTTAACCAGCCATCACATACAGGCATAGCTAAGGATAAGTAGCACACTGAACATTATTTCTGAAAGCACAGGGTGAGATGGAGGGTCTTTGTCAAGAGAGAATTCTAGAATGACATGCCAACCCCAGCCAGTTCCTTTTCAACTCAAGGTGTGGAACAGGGGGAAGCATGGGCTCCAGGTCCCCTGCCCCCTCCCGAATGATAGGCCAGCCCCATGGAGGCAGGCTGCAGGAAGCTGCTCAGTAGCTACCAGGCTTACAGTAAAGCTGGGCCCATTCACCCAGAGTCATCTCCCCCCTAAAAAATGGCCACTCCAGCCCATGCCTGTGAGCTGGTCTTCTCACTGAGCTCCCAGGCTGCTCATAGGGCCATCTTCTGTGAGCTTACTGTTATAGCTTCCAGGTTTCCCTATCCCTATGACCCCCTTCCTTCTTACTTGAAAATTTCAGACATGTTGCATGTAGGGTGGAAGTAAGGAAATTCCTTCCACACAGCTAATCCTTATGATGAATCCATGTAACTGTGAAATGTGGAGGGGGGCAATGGGAAAACTGTTCCTCCTCATTGAGGCACTTTCTTATGTATGCATGCATGTGCACCCACTCCCACACATATGACTGAAGTATGTACACAGCTGAAGAAGGGAATTGGACAAAGCTAGGAAAAACTTGAGCCCTGGAGGAGGTGGTCTTCGGTTTAGAGGAGTTCTCAACAGCCTCTGCGAGTTGAAACCAATGGAGACTTCATTCAGATCAGCCTCTGCATCACTTACTATGTATTGATCTGAGCCTTCTCCAACCCAGCTGATAGGAAAAGCATAAGAGAAGAACAGAATTTTAGGGAGGCTCAGTGTGGCCACCTGCTATTTTCCTAACGTGCACAGCATTCTTCTGTCTATATCTCCTGCCCTGGACACTCCATTCCTCCCATGTTTGTGCTCAGTTGTCTGCACACAGATCGACTTGAGGTCAGGAATATAGTATAGAGCAATGTTCATGGTTTATATTAATTCAGGCAGCCATGAGGTCTTCTCCCCATGCTAAAGGTCCTGCTGGCAAGTTTGTTTAAATTTTGAAGTCATATGAAATCTGATCACCTCATCCTCAGTCAGCAGGATACTCTTACGGATCATCACTTCCAAAAACCTCACACAGCATCCTTCATTTCTATTTCTCTAATGTTATGCACCATTACTGTAGCATGCCAGACAACATGTTTTTGTTGCACAAAAAGTACTTCACAGCAACAGAGGCAAGGCTAGCCCTGCCAAGCTGTGCCATGTTTAGCTGGCTCTCTTGTGTATCAACAGGAAACTCTTCTGCCACAAGCATTAGGATAGCTAGCCTAAATACTTTTTTGAACAAAACATCTTCAGACTTCTAGAATTTAATAGTTCATGCCTTAAATAAGATCAGTCATATCTTGTTATATAGTGCTAGTATTAGAAAAAGACCTTGTTTTTTCGTGACAGTCCTCTTAAAAATTAGAATATCTTACGTGACACTGCAGAGGAAAAGCCCATCAGTTGTTGGAACATGTTGTCTGAGGTTCTTTTATATCTTAACTAATGAAGCATAACCCTACATTAGTTCAAAGTGTCCATTCTTGTACGTGTTGAAATATGTTGTTGCCCCTGCACCCCTCAACAGATGACACACGAACTTGGGTGTAACAAGGCCATAACTTCATTCAAAGAACTGCAGCTTAGCCCAAACAAATTTTTGCCACATTACTTGATTACAGCAATGAGAGGTCAGAGGCTGCTTCTTTTACACTGTCAGAAAAAAATGGTCATAAATTCAATAGAATGTAAGGTTGCCAGGTCCCCTCATCGCTCCAGCGGCAGGATTTGGGGATTGTTCTGGGTGAGGGTGGGTATGCCCCCAAGGCCCACCCCAAAGCTGCTGCCACCTAGTGATGAAATCAGCCCCATGAGCCGCAGCCCCCACCCCAGAGTGTGTTGCCAGCAACAGCCCCTCTCCCTCCCTGCTGAAATATTTAAAGGGCCCTTCAGCTGCCATGGGGCCCTGTGCTCCCTGCCGATCAGCTGAAGCCCTTTAAATCTCTGCAAGAAGGGAGGGAGAGGAGTGGCTGTGGCTTGGGGGTGGGGCTTCCCCTGCCAGCCAGCTGCCTGGTGTGGATTGGAGTCACCAGAAGCAGGGGAACCCTTGCTAGAACCTGGGGGCTGACAACCCTAATAGAATGTAGCTGCCTAGCCAATGGGACCCAAATGCTACATTCTGCATTGTGGTCTCCATTGACCATCCATTATGCTTGGGGAAAGGTAAGACTGGTATGGCATTCTTCCTAGACATGGGCCACATTCAGAACACCTTGAGTCCACAGGTAATAAAGGACATATATATTGTTCCCGGGGATTAAATGCCATTGGACACAGTGTCAGCAGGACTGAATGCTCTGCTGGTCAGGCCTGTGGTCGTATGTGTCCCGTCCCCCACTGGGGTAAGACAAGCACCCTTCTCCAAGCTCATGAGAAGGCAGTGAATTATAGTTTTGCCTGTTAAACAGGAGCATCATTACTGTTCCTAAACACAGGAGGCCCAGCATCATTTCTACTGGACCTCTGAAGCACATATGGAGTTTTTAATTGGGCAGTCCTTCTCAATGTCATGCCACAGCCAGTTCTACTTTTTTATTTATTTAGAAAAGTTATATGCCACTTTACTGGAAAAAGTATTCAGGCACCTCACAAAATAAAACATGATAAAATCACAAAACAATGTAAAATCCACTAAAATTAACTATTAAAAACTTGTCTATATAATAAACACAGCATAAAGAATTTAGCAACCAAAGGGGAATCTTGTAAAACAGTCCTCAGGCTAGAAGTAGTCTGTACAGTTTTTCAAAAAATAAATCAAGCCCCTGAATTTAAAGCAAGAATGAAAAGAAAAGTTTTGGCTAAGAGGCTAAAAGGGACCAGGACAGATACCATGCAAGGCTCAAGGAAGAAGGTGTTCCTTGAGTGGTTAGAGCTACCTCAAACATCAGAATGATACTTGAGAATCAGGATTAGAATGTGAAGCTCTTATTTACTTATTTGCATATCTTCATCCACATCTCAGCTACATATGAGGGTTCTCACAGCAGCCTATGGCAGGCTGAGATCCATGATGGTATGAAGTTCTTTACTTTGCTATACTGTAATAGAGTTGACAACACCTCACTTGTTGCACACATACCACCCTTGCTGGACTGATACCACTGCCTTAATGGAATTTAAAGCTTACACTGTTCTGCTGACTATGCCTTCTGATGCTCAGTACCACTCCTCCCTGGCCAGAGTGGTTTAAATTTATTCTGCAGTTACACAGACCACTCACCAATTCTGCCAGTTGTCAGGTGATTCTCAAGGGAGTCACAAAGGTACCTTGACAATTATGGCTCCTGATAACACACAGCCAGTCTTAGTCTTCTGGGTCTTCTTCAGTTTTGCACTTGCCCCAAATGATCAGGCTTGAGATTTCACTAACCATGGTGAAAGCCAATGCAGTCCCTAGTCCACACCTAGTGCTCCATTCCGATGTCTACCATATTATTCTGGAACTCCCTGGCACACACTTGTGCCAAACAAGGAAATTTCCTCTTGTATCATTTAGAAGCACAGGCCTACTGGGGTGAAATAAAATTCAAATACTTAATTGCCTTGTATGTCAGGCTGTAACTATTAGATCAATATATTGTTTTGTTTCTATAGGACTGGGTGAAATAGTGATTATCGTCTTGGAAATGTTTCAGCAGTATAGTCTCTATTGAAAATGTTGCTAGAGAACCCTGAGTATTACCACAGATCAACCCCTGCAATTCTTACTGGGTTTATGTCTGATATACTGGAGCATTCAGGATGTCCAACCTTCATTTGTGTCAGTGACTTGAATATTATCTGAATGACTTAGGGCCCAATACTATGCAGAGTTAAGATCTTTTAATTAGACATTACTGAATCATTTCTCAGTGCACACTGATAGCAGTCCTTGCAACCAGATTGTACAGCAGTCAGTGCATGGGAATCAGCATGTTGATTTCAGGGAGAGCAGTCAAGCACATCATTTTGTAGCCCTGAGCCTATGAGAACTTGGCATCAAATAATATTTATTCCTGGAAGATGCACATATCCTGTAGAGCTCAGTCTAAGACCCACCCCATAGCTTTACTGCTTGATCAAGAAGCATCCACAGCCATTAAAGGAACTGCACCAAATTCCTGAATTCAGTCAACATGGAGTTGCACCTTAACAACATAATTTTCTGAAAAATGTAAAACTTTTTTTCTTTCCCCAAATGCAGCTTCTGCAGCTGCTATGCCAAAGGAGAGAAGAGCATGTGCTGTAATAGGCGACTTTAACTACCCACACATTGATTGGGTCAATATGAGTTCTAGTCGGGGAAAAAGAGATTGAGTTTTTAGACACTCTCAATGACTGTGCTGTGGAACAGATGGTCACAGATCCAACCAGGGAAGAGGCGATCCTGGATTTGGTCCTAAGTAACACCCAAGACCTGGTGAGAGATGTAAAAGTGATTGCACCACTTGGGAACAGTGACCATAATGTCATTGAGTTTAACATTTGTACAGATAGGGAGTTGCCCCAAAAGACTGACGCAACCACTTTTAACTTTAAAAGGGGTAACTTCTCTGGTATGAGGGGACATGTGAGGAAGAAATTGAAAGGAAGAGTGGAGAAGGTCAAAACCATTGGGGAAGCTTGGAGACTATTTAAAAAGACAATCCTAGAAGCTCAGAAAAAATATATACCGCAGGTTAGGAAAGGTACAAATAGGTATAGAAAAAAGCCTGCATGGTTAACAAATAAAGTAATGGAAGCTGTAAAAGGTAAGAAGGATTCCTTTAGGCGGTGGAAAGCTAGTCTTAGTGAGGTTGATAAAGGGAACACAGACTATGGCAAATAAAATGCAAGTCTGTAATCAGGCAAGGAAAAAGGGAATATGAGGAGCATATCACAAAAAACATAAAGACCAACAATAAAACTTTCTTCAAATACATTAGAAGTAGGAAGCCAGCCAGGGAGGCAGTGGGGCCCTTGGATGACCAAGGGGTAAAAGGAGTAGTGAAGGATGATAGGGAAATGGCTGAGAAGCTGAATGCATTTTTTGCCTCTGTCTTCACTGTGGAAGAGGAGAAGTGTTTGCCCACTCCAGAAGCACTGATTTCAGGAGGGGGTTTGAAAGACCTGAATCAGATTGCGGTGACAAGAGAGGAAGTCCTCCGACTGATGGACAATTTAAAAACTAATAAATCACCAGGCCCGGATGGCATTCATCCGAGAGTTCTGAAAGAACTCAAATGTGAACTTGTGGATCTCCTGACAAAAATATGTAATCTTTCTTTAAAATCTGCCTCCATTCCTGAGGACTGGAAGGTAGCTAATGTCACTCCCATCTTTAAAAAGGGCTCCAGGGGAGATCCGGGAAATTACAGGCCAGTCAGTCTGACATCGATACCAGGTAAGTTGGTGGAAACTGTTATTAAGGAAAGAATTAGTAGGCACATTGATGAACAAAAACTATTGAGGCAGACTCAGCATGGGTTCTGTAAGGGAAGATCCTGTCTCACTAACCTGTTAGTGTTTTTTGAGGGAGTGAACAAACATGTGGACAAGGGGGACCCAATAGATATTATTTACCTTGACTTCCGGAAAGCTTTTGATACAGTTCCTCATCAAAGGCTCCTAAGTAAGCTCAATAGTCATGGGATAAAAGGACAAGTCCTCTTGTGGATCAAAAACTGGCTTATAAATAGAAAACAGAGAGTGAGTATAAATGGGAAACTTTCTCAGTAGAGGGTGGTAAGCAGTGGGGTACCACAGGGATCAGTACTCGGTCCGATGCTTTTTAACTTGTTTATTAATGATTTGGAATTGGGAGTAAGCAGTGAAGTGGCTAAATTTGCAGATGACACGAAGTTGTTCAGGGTGGTGAAAACCAGGGAGGAGTGTGAGGCACTCCAAAGGGATCTGTCGAGGATGGGTGAGTGGGCGTCAACGTGGCAAATGGGGTTCAATATGGCCGAGTGCAAAGTGATGCACATTGGAGCCAAAAATCCCAAATATAAATACACGTTGGTGGGGTCTGAACTGGCAGAGACTGACCAAGAGAGAGATCTTGGAGTCGTAGTGGATAACTCACTGAAAATGCCTAGACAGTGTGTAGCTGCAATAAAGAAGGCCAACGCTATGCTGGTGATTATTAGGAAGGGAATTGAAAACAAATCAGCCAGTATCATCATGCCCCTGTATAAATCATTGGTGCGACCTCATTTGGAATACTGTGTACAGTTCTGGTCACCACATCTCAAAAAGGATATTATACCATTGGAAAAAGTGCAGAGAAGGGCAACTAGAATGATAAAAGGGTTGGAACACCTTCCCTATGAAGAAAGGTTAAAATGCTTGGGGCTCTTTAGCTTGAAGAAACGACGGCTGAGGGGTGACATGATCAAGGTTTATAAGATTATGAATGGGATTGAGCAGGTTGAGAAAGAAGTACTTTTCTCCCTTTCTCACAATACAAGAACTCATGGGCACTCCATGAAATTGCTGAGCAGTCGGGTTAGAACAGATAAAAGGAAATACTTCTTCACCCAAAGAGTGATTAACATATGGAATTCACTGCCACAGGAGGTGGTGGCAGCTGCAAGCATGGACAGTTTCAAGAGGGAATTAGATAAACATATGGAGCAGAAGTCCATCAGTGGCTATTAGCCACAGGGTATAGATGGGAACTCTCAGTCTGGGGCAGGTGATGCACTCTATTCTTGGTGCTGGAGGGGGCAGCAGTGGGAGGGCTTCTGGTGCCCTGGCCCCACTGCTGGACCTCCTGATGGCACCTGGTATACTTTGGCCGCTGTGTGACAGAGTGTTGGACTAGATGGGCCATTGGCCTGATTCAACATTGGCTTCTCTTATGTTCTTATGGGAAGGGGCATGTCAATCCTTAAGTTATCTGCTATTTTCCATTGAAAAACAACTCAAGCTGCCTTTATTCCCACTGGGGAAAACACGAAGAGTTAACAGCTGCCTCATGAGTTTATTATCAGACACAACTTATTTAACTTCCATAAGAAATTAACAAGAGCTACAACCTATAACTTATACAGAGATTATTGGAGCTTTAAAAAAAATGTAATGAGGCACACTGTCTTCATATATAGGACGCCACAAGAAGAGTATGGGTTCATTTCCCCTCAAGACAGTCACCTGGATAACTAAACAACATAGACTAAACAACATGGACAGTGCTCCATGCACACAATAATTTAATGTGGATTTGAATGCTCCACACCTCCATCTGACTAGAACATTGTACAACATTACAAGAGTTAAATGGATGAATTTCCCTCTGCCAAGCTTATGAGTAGAAACTTAAGTTCTTTCTAATGTTCATTAAAGATTGTCAATATATTGAATAAAAGCATGATAGCAGCTCCATATGAATTAACAGAGTATCAGAGCATGTATTTGTGTGTGTGTGGTAACATGAGTGTTACTTCTGTAAAGTACTGGGTTCGCTGCATGGAAGACTCGAACTATGACATGCGTTCAGATACATTTATTGTACTTCATACACTAGACAAGAAAAAATGGCCCTGCAAGCTCAACTATATACACTCCACCCAGCACACCCATGTCCCCATTGGAAGGTTTGAATTTTCTGCGAAGATTCTATTAGTGGGCTCGTGGTGGACTAGGATCCTAGGTCCCCTTTGTGTTTGGGGACTAAGCTTCTGCTTAGCCGCGGACCCCTGGTGGCGATCCACGTACATAGCAACTTCCCTCTCTATAATTCAGAGGGTTTTTCAGGATATATTTTATTTCTCTATTGTCCTATGAAGCTATGCTGATTAGGACTGTATTGTGCTGTTGTAAGAGGGCTATTGTGGGAGCACCACACAGAGACTGAAATGCTCTGACAGATATGAGCAGAAAGGTTCTCTGGAAGCTATGATTCTTTTTCTTTTGTGTTTTTTCAGGGAAAGGAATGTGAAAAGAGTTTCCATTCTTTCTCAGGCTGGAGGTTATCAAACCCAGAATCCTGACTCTTTTAGGTATCAGTCTGCCATTGCCACTTGTGCAAATCTGGGGGTAATCAAGTTCTTAAAGATCTAAAAGTGAAAATAAGCAATGATTAATGAGAGTATGGACAAATATTTAAATGAATATTGTTATTTTCTTAAGCATATTTAAAAAAACAATATTCCATGGCATATTAAGAAATATTGCAAATATAATACTGATCGTACCCTGACCTGGATGGCCCAGCCAAGCCTGAACTCCATCAGATCTTGGTGGCTAAGTAGGGCCAGCTCTGGTTAGTACTTGGATGGGAGACCACCAAGGCAGTGCAGGGTTGCTACTCAGAAGCATACAATGGCGAACCACCTCTGAATGTCTCTGGTCTTGAAAACCATATGGGGTCACTAGAAGCCAACTGCGACTTGATGGTACTTTTCACACACAATACTGCTTATAAACAAAAGCATCTGTTTTTTTTCTTTGCTTTAAAGTGAAACACTGGCTGCTTTAACACTGCAGTGCTCTTTGAACTGAACATGTTACACTAATTAATAAGCTCATACTATTGTTTATTAAGAAAGTTCCTTTGGGGGCAGCGCAGTAAGAGCATGTTGTGATTGTCAGACCCTTTGGAATGACAACTGGCAGCTGTTTGCAGTTAAGATTTCCCCCGCTATGTAGTTACAGCCTGCCTCCCCCCAATTCTGTGGTTGCTTTGGATTTATTTATACTGAATTTTATGTGTGACCATTTAGTTGTGAGAAATCATTCTGTGTTCCTAAGGGTTCTGGATATGCTATATTCCTCTTGCTAGTTCATTCTGATGTAGGCAAAAGTATATATTTTGTAAAGTGAGAGGGGAGCTTGGTCATTTCTTTAATTAGACAAAGTGAGACAGTGGCCTCGGGTCACACATTTTGGGTGAGTGACAATATCCACCAGCACCACTGCTGCCTCACCACTGTGATCTCCACTTCACACACACACCTTAACAGCCAGAGGAGCCAACACACCTTGACTTCATGCTCCCCATCTTTAAAAAAAGCCTGCCATGACTATAGTCATGGGCTCTTTTTGTAGCAGGAACTCCTCTGCATATTAGGCGACACACCCCTAATGTAGCCAATCCTCCAAGAGCTTACCGAGCTCTTCTTACAGGGGCGACTTCAAGCTCTTGGAGGATTGGCTACATTAGGGGTGTGTCACCTAATACACAAAGGCGTTCCTGCTACAAAAAGAGTCCTGGTCATGAGGCATTTGAATTAAGGAAGACCCACTGGGTGTATGTGGCTTGCTGCTCTGTCTTTGAAGATGCCTGAGGAATGAGAAGAGAAGGCATGTTAGCTTCTCGAGCCTCCTGCATGGGAGCAATGGAGAAAGAAGGAGACACGAAGCGGGGGGGAACCATTGGTGATAGTGTGATGTCACTTCTGGGTGAAACCTGGAAGTGATGCACACCTCTGTAGGAATTGTCAGAAACTGTATGGTTAAATCACAGATTTTCCAGTGATTCCTAGTTTCCTTTCCAGGTTTTCCCCAGAAGTGATATCATCCCATCAGCTCAAATTTTATCCCATCACCTTTGCTAGTGATGGGGAAAACAGGAGGTGGAGGCAAGTGATTCCTGCCCCACTGGGAGGGTTTGAAACTGTGAGATAAGGTAATGAGAGGCAGCTTTTTGGGGGGGAGGGTAGATATGGCCAAGAGTGTCAGCCTCAAGCAGCACTTTTGTTATGCCATCACTGGAGGGGAATATATGGATTGGGGAGCTATGGTAACTTTCAGATGTTACAAAAAGGTAGACTTTACCAGTTTATACATGGTTATCTAGATAATTGGAGGTGACTCATAGGACCAGATTGGTATGTTAAGTGAATTTGGGACAAGCATAGTATGTGGTAAAGTGCTTGTGTAAATCTGTTCCCCATGTTCCCATCTCAGCCCACATCTGCTAAAATATAAATGTTCCATTAAAAATAAACATATCTTGTCTTTGTGTGCTAAAATAATACAAAAAGTTACTTACAACATAACAAACAGATGCAAATTAAAATAATGAAAGTTAATATTAGCAATATGTCCCTAGCAGCTAAAAGAATTCTAAAAAGGCTTCCTGGAAGAAGTAGTCTTAATCAATTTCTGTAAGTATGGGTGGAGGTAACACCTCCTGGGGCAAGGAACCCCGCAATGTAGGAGCCACCACTGAGACAGCCCTGCTCTACATATTCATTAGCCTCCACTCTCTCACTAAATGCAGACAGAGCAGTGAAGCAGCAGGGTGATCTTAGCCCATGGGGCAGAGCAGTTGGCTTTAAAGGTCAACACCAGCACCGTGAATTGTGCCTGGAAACAAATTGGCAGCCAAGAGCCGGCATAGCACTGGAGTGATATGGTTGCCATGGTGGGTTCCCTTTACAGCACTAGTCAGATGCATGTTGTACCAGCTGAAAAAAGCTAGTTGAAATAAGGGAGGGAGTGTAGAAAATGTGAGCGCTTGGCATAACCCGGAACACATGCACTCTTTCCCTGCCAGTCGATTGTACAGTGTGGACTCATACTGCTTCTTCCTGTACACTTCCTCTTCTTGCACTTCATACTGCACTGATTCCTTGCTTGGCTGTTTTCAGTGAAAGAGATGTCCATGTGACAGACTTGCACCAGTAGCACAAGCAACTCTGAGGGAAATAGCTAGCAAAGATCTGACAGTGCATGTAACTTTCCCTGCCATGTCCATGACTATTCTTTGTATCCTGACTTTTGGTCTCCCATGTTCTCCTATCCTTGTTTCTGCTTATGAATGCTCAGTGTTCAGGTGAATTATCACATGATTACTGGGAAGTTCCTAGAGGAATAGAAATAACACCAGCTTCCAGGATCTGAACAGAGAGAAGGAAAAGTCAACAGAAAGTTAAACAGAGAAGAATCAAGTCCAAGTTGGAGTGCTGTTTTCCAGCTTTAACTTGGTCCATTTTTTAAAAAAAATATGTTCTACTTTACAGATGTTATGATTTTTAAACTATGATACTGTTAATTCTGCATCTGTATTACATTTGTATCTTTAATAATAAAAAAATATTTTTGTTCTACCTTCCAAAAAATTATTTCATTTTGTGTGCAAATTGAAACCAGCATTTGACAGCTTTTAAAAATCATTTCTTCCACAGTTTTAAACTGCCAAGCTAGTAAAGTTTGCTTTCTGGGCAATTTCCAGAATGATCCTGTGTCCCCTCTGCAACCAGGCTTTTCTGCCGTGAACTGGATTCATAGGATTTTTCAAGCTTTTAAAGCGATTTACTTTCCTAACTTGTGAAATCTGGTTCTATATGAAGGAGAGCCAGAAAAAAACACCAGTCTCTCACATTTCACAGTTCCAGTGCTTATAGGGATGCAGAATTAATCTGTTCAAGCCAGTTTCTAAAAACTTTCACTGTCCTTTGATGATTCCCCCCCATTAGAAATAAAATGAATATGGGAACAAAGTGTACAGGAAAGGAAATCCGTTGGGAGACTATCTCGGCACTGTCCATTGTGCATGAGACATAGAAGCTGATGGCGCACTTCTTCTTTGACCACCTTAATACTCCACATTTGTTGTATGGCTTCCTCAGTTTGGCACACAGATCTTCTTAGTTTTACTCCTACTTTTCCATGCAGGTTTTATTTCGAGTTATACCCTAATGTAAAATGTTATCTCTTGTCATAAACCCATTGTCTTGCTTTGGGAATTTAGGCCCATGTGGCGTAGTGGGGAGAATGTCACAAGGACTCACACACAGGTGTACATTCGCTTTCAGCCAGTGAATTTCATTAGGTCATCTCTCTCTCTCTCTCTCTCTCTCTCTCTCTCTCTCTCTCTCTCTCTCTCTCTCTCTCTCTCTCTCTCTCTCTCTCTCTCTCTCTCTCTGCTTCTCATACATCCATTAGTGAGCAAATCAGTCAGTTGCAAGCATCTTCTATTTCTAATATAGTTTGTCTTCAGCAAACAGAAATATACAGTTTTTAGGTTGCCACCCCAAACTGGAAGCTGATTCAAGAATGTGGTAGGTTAAATTCTGACATTTTATCCCAATTGAGTAGAATGTACAAAAAACATATTAGTGATAGCATTTATTGTAAAGAGCCAAGGACTATTACAATCAATCACAAAGAATGTAAATAATTAAAATAAGCAGATATAAAAGGACTTATTGTGTTAAAACATTTCACCCTTCAGATACAACTTCAACCCATATATTCAGCTGCCAATAACACTACTCTGTGTAAGATGAGCGAGTTAGTGTCCGAGTGAAGAAAAATCAGCTTCTCTGCTTCTGAGGAAGAGTTTAAGCTGTTCAAGAGGCCTGCAAGAAATTTGGTTCTGGGCTCTGCATAAAGATGGCAAGACAGAATATAATGGCTGAGTTCAGACTGGCAATTTGCCCTGGTAGGGACCCGGGCCAGCAACGACTCAATCCCGGAGCGTCCCCCACCCATAGCCAACCCATGCTGTTGTGCTTCACTGCTGGATTAAAAAGATACCTGATAAAACCCGTAGCAAATCCGAAAGCCTGCGTGTGTTGCGCATTTCTCCGCTTCCGGGGAGTCTGAACGCGCAGACGAAAAGCCGGGAGCAACCTGCGTTGGGCAGAAGGCAGCAGCGGTGTGATTGGCTGTGCTCCGCTTCACTGCCCAATGCAGTGCTGGCGCTGCGGGGTCTTCCCCCAATCGGCAAAATGCGCTTATGTGCATGAGCGCATGGGTGCTCATGCACACATACACCCATACACCCACAGCCGAATTAATGGGGAAACGGCAAATATAGCACGCCTCCGGTGCGGCAGTCTGAACGCTCCCACACACCTCCGTCCCGTATCTTCCGGCAGCGGCCCCCGCTGTGTGAACGGGAAAACCTGGTATAGTTTATTCCGGGGCTTTTTTGCTATGACTGGCTACTGGAGCAAACTGCCAGTCTGTACTCAGCCTAATAAGGCAAGTCCTTTGGAACCAGAAC
Organism: Gekko gecko; assembly: GCA_029375565.1. Taxonomy (NCBI): domain Eukaryota; kingdom Metazoa; phylum Chordata; class Lepidosauria; order Squamata; family Gekkonidae; genus Gekko; species Gekko gecko. Next base: position 130,038,920 of record JAPDNY010000009.1, read on the forward strand.
TCCACAAACACATACAAACCAGGCAAATGGTTTTTGAGAGTTCTGACCATTAAGCAAAGCTGTTGGCAGGTTCTAGAAACAAACAGATGTAAAGGCTATTATAAGATTATGACAGGTAACAGATAGGAGGCTCTGACATGGTCCCTTTTGATCAATTTAAACCAGAGGGGAAATTGGGAACTGGAGACTGATTGCCTACCTGAAACTGCTTCAACTTTTTGTTGTTGTTGTTATTTTATTATCAGATTTATACCCTACTCTCCCAGCCAGAGCTGGCTCAGGGCGGCTTACAGAAAGAATAAAACACACAATACACAGTTTAAATAATCCTAAAACCATATAAAACATTCTAACATTAAAAGGTGCTAACATTAATTATGCTAATAAATACATAAAGAAGAACATGGCTTCTCTTATGTTCTTATGTCTGGGGCAGTGATGCTCTGCCTTCCTAGTGCTTGGGGGGCAAGAGTGGGAGGGCTTCTGGAGTTCTGGCCCTGCTGGTGGACCTCCTGATGGCACCTGAGTTTTGGCCACTGTGTGACACAGAGTGTTGGACTGGATGGGCCATTGGCCTGATCCAACATGGCTTCTCTTATGTTTTTATGAACACCTAGTCCTGATTATTGGTACTGGCCACAGGGACATCCTGGATGTCATCTGATATGGAATGGCGGTAGAGAATATTGTTATAGCAAGCTACACAGTTGGCATCTTTCTGCGTCATCATGCAAATGAAACTAGTAGTGTCATTCTGTTGCCTTCTCCAGAATCTAAGCATGACAACATGTACGTGGCCCCTGATAGACAGCCCTTATCACAGCCACTGGGATGTCTCTGGGTGGGGCTACAATTCAGTTTAAAAAGAGATTTGGATGGATGGATTCCAGTTTTATGACCAGATGAACATTCCGGTCCCAAACCTCTACTCCATGCAGAAGTTGAAGGATAGCCTTACTCTGGTAAAATTAGAGACAGGTCGATCAAGAAACTTGCATTTCTGTTGTATAATTACAAAGTAGAACTTATGAGTCTTAAAGCTGAAGATCTGCTGATGACCAAATGAACCCCCCAGGACAGGCTTTTGCTAAAAGTTGCCCCAAGATATTTTTATTTATTTTATTGAATTTATATCCCGCCGTCCCTGCAAGCAGGCTCAGGGTGGGTTACATCAGTCTCAGTACAATAAATACAATTCAATTAAAAACAACTTTAAAATAACAATTTAAAACAGTATTAAAAATATTAAACAGTATTTAAAAGTGCTACATTGGTCTATTGGGGTGCCATCTATGGTGCACTTAAATTTATGAGACCTTTTTTCTAGGGAGTGTTTCTTTGGTCTTAGCATAGTTAATATTTAAAAGATAGTATGATAAAAGCTGGAAATACATTTCCTACTGAAACCAGTGGATATTAATAAATATTCTGGTGTAGCTATTAACTACAATAAAGAAAAATATTTAAAAACCAAGCGAACAAAAAGTGGTTCAAATACAAACTTCCTTTGTGTATCCCCAGTATAGTTTGACCCTAAATGTTGTGAAAATGATCATGTGAAACCTGCAGGGACTAGAAGAAGACTCCTTGCTCTGGAGAGAAATGCCACCATTAGTGAAATGGTCCCATCCCATGTCCAGAGTTCTGACTGCAAGATTTCCAAAGGGTGCATTTCAAGACTTTTCCAGTAATCTGGATATCCCAGCTATGTGTACCAAAGCACTGCTGGTACTGAAAAACACTGAAGTATTTTGGAGGTATGCTTTAAGCCCTTCTCCCCATGGAAGAAATACATTAACTGTATATACTGAAGATCCAAATCTGAGACACATACTTTCAGCCTAACCTAACCTACTTCCTAGGGTTGTTGTGTGGATAAAAAGGACAGAATAAGGTAAACTGCTTTAGTCCCCACTGTGGAGAAAGATCATAGTTTTCCCCAGGACACTAGAAGCCCTCCCACTGTTACCCCCAAACACCAAGAATACAGAGCATCACTTGCCCCAGACCGAGAGTTCCTATCTATACCTTGTGTCTAATAGCCACTGATGGGCGTCTGCTCACATCCCTGGAAGTGACATCATTGCACAGAGCACATTGTGGGGGGGATGCTGTAGCATTTGAGAAAAAAAATTCTATGGTTACCATAAAGATTTTTCCCAAATGCTAGAGCGTCCCACTGCAACATGCCCTGTGTGATGATGTCACCTCTGGGAGGAAGACTCCAGGAGGAAGAGAGGAGCCAACCACAGGAACAAAGTAAGGACCTGAGGTTCCTTCCCTTCCTAAATCTCACCTTCCCTAGGCTGCACCCTCGAATCTCCAGGGTTTTCCCAGTCTTGATCTGGCAACCTTAAAGGGAACTGATCTCTGTAGCTGGGAGATCTGTTGTGATTTCAGGAGAACTCCAGCCCCCACCTGGAGGTTGGCAACCCTTGAAGGAGAGAAGGAAGCAGGAAAAGGAGAGAGACTATGGGGGCTTTCAGGTAAGGGAAAGAGGAAATAGTTGGGGAAGGGAAGTGAGATGCCTCCCACAAGTCCTTGTGGGTTCCCACTTTTATATTTGCAAACCATCTTTTTCAGCTTTTAAAGAAATCTCTTATTTTAAAAATCTATTAAGTGAAATGGTACTTCTGAGGCTGGAAAAATCATTACAAGTAATTAACGTTTTGTGTAGAAGAAGTAAAACCTCTAGCATCTACCTGAGTACCACAAACACTTGTTGTAGACAACTGAGTTTTGCATTAATTTACAAATCTTTGAATGGAAAAATAACATTTCACATGCAGTTGAATTAGATCAATGGACTCAAAGGCCATTTATGCAAATGTCAAACAAGAATTGAAAAGGGAGTATGAACTACTTTGCTTTCTAAACTCATGCAGTGATACAGAAAATTTCTCAACTGATAATAGAACGGATGGAATCACACAGTTAAACATATAAAATAGGCTTGCCTAGGGAATGGACCCAACCCCATGATCCCCAGCACAGCCTTTTTGGTAGACAAAGGGGATCTCTGGTGGAAAAGCGGGGGGGGGGACACTGCTTGGATTCAAACCCCTAACTTTCTCCGGAGTGCTATGTTATTGTTTGGGATCTAATCCACAAAACCATCCTTTTCAATAAACTATGTCAGATTAGAAGGGGTGGAAGAGAGTTGATTGCTTGCCAGTGTGTGAACTGCAAGAATGTCTGGCTTACTACGATCATTTATCTCAGCTACTATATCATTTGTGTCAAAATATTCATTAGGGCTTTTCATATTATGTATAATATAATATGAATAGGTCAAGCTACTTACATAAACAATGACAAATCAGCTTCTATTTTTCCATCAGCAGCTTTATATCCTTTGTCAGGTGCAGATGCAACAGTGACGGCAAAGCATATTGCGGGCACAAATTGTTGTATTTATGTTCCTAATTTCCATGTCGAAGGAAATGGCAGGTACTTGGTAGACTTGGCCACTTATAAATTCCCTTTTTGCACCTGCAAATACTCTGAGTTAGATTGCTTATGAAATTGCAAGTTTTTCTTGAAAGCCTCTATTGTGTGCAGGACTCTGCCCTCAAAACCCTATACACCCTAAATCTGAAAAAGCTCTCACTCTGAAATCAAAGAATGCAATTGTTCTCTTGGTGTCTTGCCCATCATGTGCTTTTAATATGCACTTTTATGATAAACTCAATAAGAAATTCCAGGAAGTTTCAATTGAACAGAAATGATGAGTTAATCTCACAGGTAAGGAGACAGTCATGATAATATTTAAAATCTAATTAAAACAAGGAAATCACTTTTCTTATATGGTCTTTGGAGGAAATGAACTTCCTGTTGATTGTAAGCCAGAGGCTTTTCTAGATGCCCCAGGTGTTCCCAAGGATTGTGATCTTCAGGCTGGTCTGTATCTCAGCAGTCTAACAAATTCAAGATTTATGACTTTCCCATTGTAGAACCTGCATGCTCACTATAGGAGGTTGTGGGAGAACTCAGGGTGAGACTTAGCTGGACTTTTCCGGACTGTAGTAAATCCAAGACTGGGGTAATGTGTAAGCTATCTGACCAGATCTCGACCCAAAGAAGGGAGCACACACTGAGTAGAAGAATGATTCATCTGTAGCTGTCCTTAAAAAAATAGAGCATTTTGTTTGAAGAAAGAGCAATTGAACAATGATACTACAATAAACATTAACCCTTAGAAGTGAAACTTTTATAGCTTGGAGGCATGGAATCCTGCACTGTCAACATACCAAATTATACAACTAGAAAACTGAAATTCTGTGAAGAATAAATAAACAAAACTAGGCACAAAATACTTCATTTACTTTATTTGATTTAGTTTGCACAATGTGTTTTTCTCAAAATGTGAAGATTTGTTTTTGGATTCCAGCTCCTTTGAAAATAGGATGAAGTAAAGACTTGACCTTATTATTGAGGAAGAGCCAACACTCCCTTACTAATGTCACAAAGGTAATGTAGTTTCCATACAGAAACTGTAATGAGAATTGGGAGTTAGGGCTCAACTTCAGAACCTCTCTTCTTCCCCATCCCTGTTAACTCTCCATCTTGGGGAACAGCAGCTTGTATTCAACCACACTGTACTGAAGCCTTAAGGACATTTACATGTCCTTAAGGGAAGATGATGGTTTCCCTCTCCTGCAACACTCCACTGAGTCCCTTGAGGGTCAGTAGGCTTTTATGAACAACACAGGGGAAAGGGGGTAGAGTGGGGAGAATCTTTTTGTCTTAGTATGTATAGTATATTATATACACATAAACCGCTATAGATCCAAATGTTCAAGAAGGTATAATGGAGGAGCTAGAGAATGGTTTGCCATCAAGGCCACAGCTGCTGATCCTTTCATTCTTCTGGCTGGTGATTATAATGCTAGAATGGAAAACCCTGGCTTGCAAGTAAATGGCATTTCAAATTGATGGGGGATTTCCCCTCACCCCAGCAGAAAATTTTTCCTTGGGAACTCATATTAATAAAACCTAGTACTACCTTTGAAACTCACTAACCAAATAGCAAAGGATGACTTGTAATATAAGTCAAAATTAGAGATGGGCACGAACTGGGGAAATGGAGGTTTTGTCATGGTTTGTGGGGCCTCACAAACCCCAGACCATGAATCTTTACAAACCTTCCCATCTAATTAACTGGTTTGTGAGGTTTGTGACACAGTAGAACAGCCCAGCCTGGGCGAGAAACACCAAAATCACAGCAAGACTCCAGGTGACTTTTCTCTACTTACCCTCCACGTTTGCCTCCTAATGATTTCTGTCCCCCCAAGAACTGTTACTTCCAGCCTCCCCCATCCACATCTGCCTCCTCATGATTTCTGTACCTCCAAGAACCAGTGCTTCCAGCCTCCTTCCATTCACGTCTTCTTCCTCCACTATGAATCAGCACTTCAAGCCGCCCCCTCAAGTCTGCACAAGTCTTTTAAAGTTTTGAATCTCTATGGGTATCTGGTGGGCTCCAGTCTCTGAGGCACCATCTGTTCTTCTGCTACAGCCAAGTCTTAGCTGCTGGGTTCCTCATCTGAGGACCCACACTCCCTCTCACTTGGATTTGTGAATACCTCCTCCTCATGAGTTGTGTTCCACCAAGAACTGGTGCTTCCAGCCTTCCCTCTAATGGACCAATGGCTCAACACCCACTGCATAGGCCGACATCCACCTATGCAAACCTCTACCTAGTCAAACACCCACTCATACAGTACAAATGAGATCATTTGATGGGGTTTCCCCATCTACAACAACAATCTTGATGATGGTGAGGCAAGCAGGTGACCGCCCCCTGGGCCTGAGGAGAAGGGATGGCCACCCCCAGAATCCACCTTCACAACTGTGTGATCACCTCCCAGGCACAAGAGTGAGTATGGTGGGCCACCCCCCCCCCAAACCCCAGTCACCAGTGGGAAGCAGGCAGTCAACCACCTCCTGGGACCAAGGAAAAGGATTACCCAACAACAGCAACAATGTCTACAATGAGGAGGCAGTCAGTACTCCACCCCCCAGCCAATCCTCAACATAGTTGGAAGGCAGGTATAGGGGCATCTCAGGGAGATCCTCTGTAAGTCTGATGCCTCTAGCTTACAGATGGTCCATTTGACGCACTTCTGAACATGAAGCTATGATTTCCCCAGAGAGCACTTTTCTGGGGACACCTGCTTTGGGAGGCTGTAATTCAGTCTCCCTAAATCTAATCCTCACCAAACATGGAGGGGAGAGGCACAATCTGAGGCCATGTGTGTGGACAGATAGAGAGACGTTAGAGAGCAATGCTGACCAATGGGAGGTCTTGAGGGGCTTGCCCCAGGTGAAGACTAAAGATTATGTGGACCAATCAATCAAGGATCTGGGGGGGTGGCATCAGGATGGGCAAGACCTAGGTATGACCAATGAGGTCTCAGAGGGGCAGAGTCTGGATTAACAATAGTGATGATAAGATTAGCCAGGTGCTGGGTGGCTAGCTGAATGGGTTTGTTGCCCACTAATGATCCAGTCAAGGTAGATTTAATAGGTTCCCTGGTTTACACAAAAGGTGGGAGATGGGTCCCTGATTAGTGTCAGGAAGGAACATTTCCAATTGGAATAGTTGATGGGTTTACCTAGGTATCCTGAGGGATGGAGCAGGAAGGACAGTTGCTTGGAGACAGAAGAGGTTTTTCACATAGGTAGAGTCATAAAAAGGGATTATCAGTGGGTTTGGAGACAGAAGGGCTGTTTGCCAGGTCGCAACTGAACACCTATAGAAATGCAGATACAACACCTGGAGGAACTTGCTGTAGTTTTCTCCATTGGGAGGAGAGGCCTTGGAGGTCTGCCTTGTGTGAAACCTGAGTATGAAATCCCTTTTTGCAGAGTGCTTGCAGGCTGATTCTGTGACTTAAGTTGAGAGTTCCCTTTCTGACTTGACTTTTGAGGGATTTGGTTCAAGTTAAGAGTGGGGTACCCCTGCTGTTGAGGCTACCTGCAAATAAAGCAGCACCTCTGGGCTACACCTGGCCCTCAGAAGAAGAGCTGCCTCCTGCTCCAGTGTGGAGGCCAGTGCCCAGTCCATTCTGCAGATCAAGGGGATGGCTTGCCCCAGGATGGCTATATGGGAGCAGAGGACATTGGTGGTGTCCTGGTTTCAGGACATGCACCATTTGGGGGAGGGTCAGCCACTCTGGAGCAAACTCTGGAGGATGGTGGAAGATAGGAGGGCCTGGTGTGATGTGGTCCATGGGGTCATGAAGGGCCAGACTCAACTGTGTGACTGAACAACAACAGCCACTCACTGAAGCTTATGCTGAGCTCCTGCCCCCATACATGATGGGCATTGAGGAGAATGATGTCCTACAAGGGCACTTCTGCTCCACCAGACGTGCAATCATTGCATAGGTGAAATTACTGCATAAGGAAATGTACTGTATCAGCCAGTGATCAGGCTTCCCCCTCCACTTGCCTCTCACACAGCCGCCAGGCAGACTTGATGCTGTGAGTGAAGTGGGCAGCCAGGCACTGGCAAGTCTCCAACAAGGAGTGAGTCTCCAGTGTGGCTACATCCCATGGTGGGCTTGAAAGTGCTCCCCAGCCCGAGAGCTTCCCTCACCACCAGGTGCAAGGTGTGCGCCAGGCAGACAATGCCCTTGAAGCACACACACTGCACCACTGTCAGCATGTTGGTGCCAGCATCTGTGACCATGTAGCCATGGACAATGTCACCCATGCCAACCCACTCCCTCAGCTAGTGTGGATTGCAGCAGCGATGTTCTTCACCATGTGGTCTGCATTCATCTCTTGGGCATGGAGCAGAACCACTTTGTAGCCCAGAGGCAGAACTGTCCCCGGCAGTCCAGAGGTCCTCTGGTTACTACCAGTGGGCAGTGAGGGAGAGATATCCATGCTGCTGGCTGTTCCACAGGATTGCCGTGAAGTACACGGTCCACCCTCACACTCTGGATAGCTCAGCCTTTACTATCTCCACCACAGAGCAGTGCATGGAGGGCGAGTTTAGTCTGCTTAGAGTCCTCTGTGAGGGGATGGAATACCATGGAGCAATGTAGAGCCGCAGCCAGTGAAGCTCACATTCTCCACAATGGACAAAAGTTGACCATCCACAGCAACCATCTCACCAACAAGGCAGTGATGGCTTCCTGGGCCTTCCCCCAGCCCTTTTGCTTGGCTGCACCAGTGTTTCTGTGGGAATGACCTCCTGGAGGGTGGCCTGCCCAGAGGTTCCACTCCCACCCACAGCATCCTCAGCATGAGTCTTTTTGTTTGGAGGGGCCTCCCCTTCCCCCACCCCTGCTTAGACAAAGTGGACCTCTTTTACCCCCTGCTGGGTGCCACTCTTTGTTCTGGAGGCAACAAACTTGGGTGCACCCTTTGCAGGTGTCTGCGGAGGGTGGAGGATGATAAATGTTGCACAGCAGGTGCTTTGCCACACAGGGGTCATTGGAGAGGGGTGTGGAAATGCTCCCAAAGTGTGGCCTGAAAACAGGGACCCAAAATTAGGGCAGGCCAGAGGCTTAGCCACTGCAGTGTGTTCCCAGGCTGGGAGGACTAATGAAAGGCTGGATTCAAGGTGGGAGCACCCCAAAGAGTTGGGATGCAGAGGGGATCGATGTTTCTCCACCACCCCCTAATTCAGCACTGTCAGATTCTTCCTTCACAAACAGTTTTATCAGCTGCTCTGGTTCTGGCAGCACTAATAGCTCTTCTGCCTCCAAGTCCATTGCCAAGAACACATTGAAGAAAAGAGGCTCTGCCTCTGAGCCCCCTTGTGACACCCCAGTACATTTGGGCATTGATGGGCTGGCAGGACAGGCTTGTTCCACAGAGACAGGGGCCTGTGAGTTGGGGGGTGAAAAGTACTGAGGCCGGAGACTCAGCATAGTGAATTAGCTCTTGTTTACTGGATTACATCAGGAATGAAAGATACACTGGCCGGGCAGGGACTGGCTTATATGCGTGCCCCACACCACACACACACACCCATCACCTGTGATTGGCCTTATTTACAAGTCAACACTTCAATAGGTCTACTTTCGGATCTGGGTGAGCCCATAGGTGTGCCTTCGGATCTGAAGTAGCTATTATCTTTGGAATGAAGGTCTGAGGTTTGTCAGACCACATGGTCAGGTCACCTCCATGGCGGCCATCTTCTACAGCTAATACATAACACCCCTCTCCCCATAGTTCAGGCACTCCCAGTCCTTCAAATACTCTGGGTTCCGCCAATCCCGAGTTGGCCTGCGCGGCTCCGGAAGAGGACGGAGGTGTGCTGGGCTGGGTCTGGTGGGACCTGTGGCTCTGGGGCCACTGCAGGTGAAGCATTGTCAGTGTTTCTGGGTGCAGGAAGCGCTCCGGTGGGAGGGAAATCCGTCAGTTCGCTGCTAGGCACGTTGACTTTCAGCTCGGCCTCCACATCCCCGGGTTCATTTAAGGGCATCAGCCAGTGGCGGAGCTGGTCCATGTGTCTCCGCAGTAGCTGGCCATCTTCCATTGAGACCTCATATGAAAAAAGGTAGCTATTGTCTTTGGAACGAAGGTCTGAGGTTTGTCGGACTGCATGGTCAGGCCACCTCTGTGGCAGCCATCTTCTACAGCTAATACATAACAGGGGGTGGACTTCTTCTCTCACCCTCATGGCACAGAGGGGTGTTGATAATTAGGTAGGAGGGTGGGCCCTCAGCTGAGGAACCCACTGGCTGAGCTTCTCTGCCTGGCTGTAGCAGAGGGACAGGTGGTGGGTCGGAGCTCTGAGTCCACCAGACACTGCCCAAGCTGGGGACAGGTGTTGAAAACTCCCACTGAGGGGGACTGTGTGGGCCCTCAGCTGAGGAACCCACTGGCTGAGCCCCTCTGCCTGGCTGTAGCAGAAGGACAGGTACCTCAGAGCCCTGAAGCAAACACGCTGTTCACAGTACTCCTTCCCTGTCTGCCTCCTTCTCTGCCTAACTGCCTGCTGCCAAGTAAAAAGAGCTGTGGGTGTATATATCAATTCTGCTCCCATAGAGCAGAATGGGAGCTCTCTTGTCGACAGCCAGAGATGCCTGTCAAGCTTTGGAGGGCCACTATAGGGGTTTCCAGGGCTGCAGAAATCCATCACCCCTGTTGTCTTGACAATTAATTTATCTGTGCTAATGTGTCTGGTTCATGAACTGCTGCCACAAACCTCTGTGAAACCTCTGTGAAAAAATGGTGGTTCGTGGGCAGTTTGTGGGAGACATAATCTCATGAACCAAGGCCTCACAAACCATGAACCAGCCAAGTTCATGACAAAATTAGGTTCACTGAGAGGTTCATGCCTATTATTCAATGGGATGTAATGCTTCTTTCTGAGTTAGCTCTTTACCTCTAACAGGGGGCAGATAGACATTTACAGTTAGGCAGTCTATGCCCTGGAACTTTAATAACAAGGCCATAGTAAACTGCTCATAGAAGGGGAGCTCCACTATTCTTATTTTCAAAGAAGTACATATTAGAATACAGAGACCTCCTTTAGCTCTGCTATGCTGACAGGCCTCTGCTGGCAGGGCAAATGATTTATAACCATTTAGTGACATCTCCCCTGTGAACCATGTTTCCTGACCCAAGATGATATCAAATTTAGAGATAAAGTCAATTGAACCTATTTCCTTCATTCTACATAGCCAGCCGCTTAAGTTCCATGATATAAAAGAAAGGGTCTGGCTACTAGTAGGAGAAGTCTGCACCTTATGAGGGGCTGGGTTGTCTAATCATTCCATTAGTGATATAACCTCTAGATCCCTTTCCACATCCAAAAACATACAGCCATTGTACCCTGATGCCCCAGATAGTGGAGCAACCTTGGTCATCCTTAAGGAATTATGCCTTTCTGTTTTTGATTTATGAAAGTCCTTAGACAATCCATCACAGCGTGAAGTTCTCTTGCAGCAGCCAATGGTGGAAGTTTCATTGATTGTGTGATTTAATCCCCTGCAAGATTTTTTGGTGGCTGAAAGACCAGGAAGAGATCAGTTTGAAATCAGGCTTAGCTTCCACTTATCCTGGTAAGAATAAGAGTTGCTTACAGTAAAATAATACTAATTATGTCACTCAAGGATCTAAGCATATTCAATGCATTCATAGCATCCAACTTAGAGTGGCTGGTCTTCTCATGGATATTAACTTAATGTGATACAGGGAAGTGGTTTGATCTTTGCAGCATGATTGTTTAAATATACCATTATGCTGGAGTTAAAAGAAACTGAAGCCAATTTTCTTGCAGTCTAATTTTACTCAGCTGTTTAGGTATTTTAATGGTGGTCAGTAGCTAAATGTTACTTAAGTAAAGTCATTATGAAAGTGATCTTAAGTAGGTCTGCCCAGAATTATTCAATAGGGATTACTCTCAGTAGATCTCTCATAACAGACTCTATTAGTTTTACAAAAATCAATCTAAAAGAAAAAGAGGACTCTAATTCTTAGTCCTGGACATATTTAGGTCATACAGTAATGAGGAGGAAATAGTTACATTTTCCACCATGAGATCAAGAACCATAAGAGAGGCTAGCAACATTAGTTTAAGCCTACTGAATCAACTGGCTTGGATTGAAGTAACTCTGCATAGAGTTGCACTGTAAATTTTCCATTCAGGGCCAGATGTCAACTACATAATTATAGAAGAACACTTTTCTTTTCACATTGTAGTATAAAAGAGACAATGTGCCCAGTACTTTCCTTTGATCTAAGGAGCAGGCTTCCAATGTTAATTAAGGAAATTAGAAAGTTTGCTCAAAGATTATCCAACAACAAAATCTCAGAGGTTTGCCAGTAGAATAGGGGCTAATAGGCTCCAGTATGTGCTAAGATTTGTACTTCTTTTTTTCTTTTTTTTTGAAACAAATTTTTATTGGGATACATTCAACATTGTTAAACATCATTACCAATACAATTTAAAAAAATTACATCCCATCCCCCCACCCCCCAATAGGCTTCCAACACTGCTAATAACAAAAAAAAAGAATTAAAAGGTAATCAAGTTTAAACTTGTATCAATCGACAAACCAGGTAACACAATTCGAATATGTAAAAACCTGACTCTTTCAAACTTAGTTTCCAAAAGGTACAATACAATCTGATATTTGTTTCCTTTTTCATTCAATGTCAATACGAATCAAGATTGTACATTTTCCCTTTCATTCTATATTCAATTTCCATGTAGAATTTCAGGCCTTCCCAGTCTTTTAGATATTGTTCTGCCATTTGTCCATTTAGTTTTTTCGTCATTTTGTCCATTTCGGCTAGAAACAGCAGTTTTCTTAACCAGTCTTGTATATCTGGCACCTTCTCCGCTTTCCATTGTTGAGCAAAGGCTATTCTCGCCGATGTAATCATATACCATAATAATGTCATTTTTTCTTGTGGAATTTTTTCCATTGTCAAACCTAAGAGAAGAAGCTCCGGACTTTTCCTAATAGGAATTTTTAATATCTTCTGCATCTCACAATGTACATTTGACCAGTATACCTTTGCTTTATCACATGACCACCACATATGGTAAAAACAACCCTCTGTTTTTTTACATTTCCAACACTTATTACTCAAGTTCTTATCCATACTAATATTTGCAATCTTTTTTGGTGTCATATACCACCTGTACATCATCTTATAACAATTTTCGTTTACATTGACACAGGTTGACATTTTAAAAGCTTTTTTCCACAAAAATTCCCATGCTTCCATAGAAATTTCCTTGTTCATATTTATGGCCCATTTTATCATTTGCTCTTTAACAGTTTCATCCAAAGTATATACAGTCAACAAGGTTTTATACAACTTAGATATCATTTTTCGCTCTTTTTTCAACCATATATCTTCAAACTCATCGTTCTTAGCTCTAAAACCAACCTCTTTACGTCTTTTTTGTAAATGTCCCGTATTTGACAATATTGTAACCATCCATACTCTAATTCTAATTCATTATTTGGTTTTAAAACATATTGTTCCCCTTTCTTTTGGAGCAACTCTTGGTATTTCAACCAATCATTACCTTTATATTCTGAAAGGGGATGAATAACTGCAGCAGGAACAATCCATAAAGGCCTCTCATCAGGAACTGTGTTCTTGTATCTGGTCCATGCATCAAACAATGTTCTCCTTACATAATGATGCTTAAACATTGAGTCTACTTTATTTTTCCCATACCAAATATAGGCATGCCCCCCAAATCTGCAATCGTGACCCTCAAGGGCCAAAAGTTTTCTATTTTCCAAGTTAACCCAGTCAGTTAACCAAGACATACATACAGCTTCATGATACAAACGCAAATTCGGGACTTGGAAGCCACCTCTGTCTTTAATATCATACATTATTTTCATTTTAATTCTTGGCTTCTTTCCTGCCCAGATAAATTTAAACATTTCTCTTTGCCATTTCACCAACACTTTCACATCTTTCACAACTGGTATTGTCTGAAACAAAAACATTAACCTGGGCAGTACATTCATTTTGACAACGGCAATTCTTCCAAGAAGAGATAATCTAAGTTTTTCCCACTTTTCTAAATCATGCCTTATCAAAGCCCACAGTTTTTCATAATTATTCTTAAACAAATCGATATTTTTCATTGTAATGTCAACTCCCAAATATTTAACCTTTTTAACCACTTCACATTCTGTCAGATTTTGTAAATTTGTTGCTTTGTAACATTCATGTTTTTACACAATATTTTCGATTTATTTTTATTTACATAGAACCCTGTGAGATCACCAAACTCTTTTACTTTTTTAAATACCAAAGGCATGTTATTGACAGGATCTTCAACAATAAACATAATATCATCAGCAAATGCTCTTAATTTGTATGAGAAACCTCTAATACTCAAACCTTTTATATTATCATCATCTCTAATCATTTGCAGCAATATCTCCAAAATCCAGATGAATAACAATGGCGATAAGGGACAGCCCTGTCTGGTTCCTTTTCTGACCCGGAACGCTTCTGTTGATTCTGCATTTACAATCACCGTAGCCTTTTGTTCTTTATATATTGATTGTAAATTCTACGCCCATCTGCAATTTTTCAATCACTTTGAACATAAATTCCCAATTCAAGTTATCAAATGCCTTCTCCGCGTCTAAGAATAAAAAGCCAACCTCTTTTTCCGGGTGTTTATCATAGTATTCTATTGCGTCTAAAACAACCCTTATATTGTCTTTTATTTGCCTACCTGGCAAAAACCCAGCCTGATCTTCGGCAATAGTGTCTTTCAAATACCCTTTGAGGCGTTCTGCTAGGATTTTTGTATAGATTTTATAATCATTGTTCAAGAGTGAAATTGGTCAATAATTTTTAACATTGGTTAAATCTTGGGTCTCTTTCGGTATCAAGGTGATTGCTGCTTCATTCCAGGAATCTGGAATCTTCCCACTTTCTCTAATTTCATTTAAAAGAATCTCTAGAACCGGTACCAGGTCTTCTTGAAATTTCTTATAAAATTTGGCTGAAAAACCATCTGGTCCTGGAACTTTGGAGATTTTTGCTTCTCCTATTGCTTTGCTGATTTCTTCTTTAGTTATCACAGCGTTTAACATTCCTTTTATTTTTAAGCTTGGTTGTGTCAAATTCACCTTTGATAAATAGTCTTGAATTTTTTGTTGATCCACCTGTTTTGCTTGAAAAAGAGTAGCATAGTATTTGTAAAATTCTCTCCGGATCCCTCCTGGGTCTATAATTTCTCTATTCCCATTTTTCAATTTAATTATTGTTTTGTTATCTCTTCTTTTCTTCAATTGCCATGCCAAATATTTCCCAAGTTTATTCGCTCCTTCAAAGGACTTCTGTTGCAATTTTTTCAAATTCCAATATACTTCTTTATTTAACCTTGCATCATATTGTTCCCTTAGGATCCTCAGCTCTCTCAAAATTTTCTTTTTGCCAGGTCTCTTCTTGAGTTCTGCTTCTTTCTTTTGGATACTTTCCAAAATTTCTTTATCTATTTTGAATTGTTGTTTTCTTTCATTGTTGTTAATTGCAATTAGATGTCCTCTCATCACAACCTTATATGCCTCCCATACCGTTTGCGTCTGTACATCTTTATTTAAGTTTAGTTGAAAATACGTTTTGGTTTCCGTCCTTATTTTGTCCACAATGTTTTGTTTGTCCAGTAAATCCTCATTGAGTCTCCATCGAAATTTCTTTCTTTTAGCATATGTTGACCACTTTATTGGGCTGTGGTCAGAAAGAATTCTAGGTAATATTTCAATTTTACGTGTTTGCAAAATCAAGTTCTCGGTCATCCACATCATATCTATTCTTGAGAAAGACTCATGTCTTGATGAGTAAAAAGAGTAGTCTTTGTCTTTAGGGTTTTTAACTCTCCATGCATCTTCCAGGTGTTCATGTTTTGCCATTTGAAAAAATACTTTCGGAAGTTTACCTATACCTTCATTTCCTTTTTTGGATTTTCTGTCAATAGCATTATTAACAGTACCATTAAAGTCACCCATCAATATCATTTGCTCATAGGTTAATTGTTGTAATTGTTCCCACAAATCTTGAAAGAATTTTTCCTTGGCTCCATTCGGGGCATAGAGATTTACAATTAAGGTCTTTTTATTTTGAAGCGTAGCTTCCACTGCCAAGAATCTTCCTTCTTTGTCTTTAAAAATTTCCTTTGGCTCCAACTCTTTTTTTACATATGTAACGACTCCTTTTTTCTTTTGTGAGGAGAGGGAATAGAATTCCTCTCCTAATCTACTTTGAATCAAAAATTTAACATCAGTCTTTTTAATATGTGTTTCTTGTAAACAAACAATATCACATTTTTGTTTTTCCAACCATAGCCTAACATTTTCCCTTTTTTGGGGTGAATTAAGTCCATTAACATTCCATGAAATAATTTGACTCTCCATGTTGGCTTTGTATTTATTTATCAGAGTCTTTAAAATTGTCTTTAATGAACTTGGTCATTTGCTCTGCTGACTTGATGGTGACTCTCTTCTGTTTAAATGTAAAGCTGACACCTTTTGGAATTTCCCATCTGTATCTAATGCCCTCTGTTTTCAGTTTGTCGATCAAGTCTTTAAAAAGTCATCTGTCCTGAAGAACTGTTCTGGGTAGTTCCTTTAGTATCATAATTTTCTTGTTGTCAATTGTGAAGTCTTCCTGAAATTGTTGCTTAAACAAGTCTTCTTTCAATCTTTTGGATATAAACTGGACAATCACATCTCTGGGTAATTTTTTTCTTTTGTGCAATCGCAGAGTTGACTCTGTATACGAAGTCAATATGTGCCGCCACCTTCTCCTCTTCTAGTTTAAAAAAATCTGCAACAGCATCCACCATGACTGAGTGGATATTCTCATTTTTATCTTCAGGGATTCCCCTAAATCTCAGATGGTTAAGCATTCCATTGTACTCCACCATTACATTGGCTTTTGATGCTTCTTTAGCAACCTCAATTATGCCAGTTTCCACTCCTTTCACTCTCTCCTCCACCTCATCTGTTCTTTTGTTCAGCGTCTGTATTTCCTTTGTAATCCCAGCCAAGTCTTTTTTCAAGTCAGCTACTTCATCAGCCACTTTTCCTAGAGTTTTTTCCATTTTTTGTATAGCATCCATCATCCGTTTTTCCATGGCTTCCATCATGCTCTGTAGTTTCTTCTCCTCTTTAGCAGCCATTTTCGGGGAGGACCAAGAGTTCACCCTCTGTCTTTGCCAGAGATCGTAAGCCGTTGTTTACAGTTATCACAAAACTTACATCAAATTAAAGCTCTTCTTGTGCCCAGCTGAACCACTCTATTTTCGCTTTTTTCTGTTAAGTCTTTTAGCCAAAATCCAAATAAATTGTTTCGACCTTCTCAAAATGGCGGGCACAATTTCTCTATGGTAAATAGCTCTTCCTGTTGTTTACTTCCTGTCCGTCAATCTTAATCGTCCTCCTTGACTTCTGGTTTCCTCCCTTCTTCCGGCCTCCTTGGTCGTCTCTAGGAAGCGCTACTTGTCTGGTCTGAAGTCACTTCCTGTTCTGGTGATTTCTGTCGCAGCTTGAGTAGTTTTCCACACTGTTTCTCGCGGGACTTGGTGTTAGTTTCTATTTTAAAGTCAATATCCTGACTGCAGGAATGATCAACAAACCGGCTTTTTGGCCTCTTTTTGCTGTTCAACTGCGTTTTCTGGAGTTGGTGTTAGTACATAGTATGCCGCACGATCATGCGCTTCATCGGGTGTTGTTTATTCTCGGGATCAGCGCGTTTCCGGTGAGCAATTTTTAAAAGTTACCTTCAAAGTCTGTATTTTGTTATAGCAGTGTTTCCTTGGTATCAGTTTCCGTAGAATGTCTTGGAGGTCTGGGTCATGCATTCTTATGTTGAGAATCCAACTCGGTGGGGTCTTTTAGAGAGATTCCGAAGTGCCCTCTTGGGGGGAGGGAATCAAGGCTGGTCGCAGCGCTCTTCAAAGCCCCGCTATCAGCCGATCTCAACTCCCACTCGGGCCAATGCTCGTTGCTAGTCACCCCCCTGCCTGGGGAGATCTGCGGCAGGCTGTATAGCCTGCCCTGTCATAAAGACCCTCTGTATGTTCTGGGAGCAGAGCCAGAACACGTCAGGATGCCATGTATCCCAGACCGAAAGCCCCCAAGATTTGTACTTCTTTAATAGCATGATGAATCTTCCATTTGGGTAGGAACTGGGCATTACAGTTTCCATGTATAAGAGGGCTTCTGAGATTGAACTATTATCCCACATGTTGTGGTTCAAAAGATAATCACAGTATTTCCTATTTAAGTGAGAGATCATGGAAAAAGAGCAAAATATAATAGTGGAAGAATTAGCCAGATCTTCAATGGAAAGTCAACAATGTATTTAACGTATTCATCCCAAGAACTCATGGTGTTGTATATGAATTTCACAACTCTCTATTTATTCCCACAACTCCTTGAGGTATGCAAGACTGACACAGACCCACTTGCAAGCTACATGACTGAGCTCATTTGAACCAGGTTTCCATGATCTTACTTTTACATAAGAACAAAAGCACATAAGAAGAGCTTTGCTGGTGATCCATCTAGTCTAGCATCCGGTCTAACACAGTGGCCAACCTGGAAGGCCAAAAACAGGGCAGGATAAAGGCCAAGGCCTTTCACTCTCTTATACGCTACACTTTGCTGGGTCCTGCTTTGATCTAGAGATAAATATATATGTAGGAAGGGTTACTAACTATATATCACATTTATAGGTCCAGCCTCAACAGGAGATGAAGAAAGATTCTGGTTAAAGCTTACAAACATAATCATTGTCATGAAATTATATATTTTCATTTTTTAAAAAAATCTATATCCTCATACCTTAAAGTTGGAATGGGGCTGTTTCTCCTAAAAACACGATCATTTTTACATAGGAGTAAGACACAAATGCTTATTATATGGCTATTTAATTTTGATCTAAATAATAATATACAAGATTTTTTTTGTCCTCCATTATTTTCTGTCCATTATCTGAGACTATAAATTCTCAGTACTGCTGTATGAAAACATAAGAACGGCCCTGCTGCATAAACAGGTTGCTTACCTGTAACTGATGATCTTCGCGTGGTCATCTGTGCAGTCACACCTATGGGATTATGCGCCTGCGCTGATCCAAATCGGTGATGTACAAAGCTCATAAAGGGATTTTCGTGCCTTCCCTTCAGGTATGCGCAGGAATCCCACCATGCATGCTCAAGGGGTGGGGCATGGACATCCCACCAGTTCCTTCTAACCGCTGTCATGTCAATAAACAAATAACATACTGAAGCGACAGCAGTGGGGAAGGACGGGCGGGTGGTGTGACTGCACAGATGACCACTCGAAGATCATCAGTTACAGGTAAGCAACAGGTAAGCAACCTATTTATCTTCTTCATGGGCCCATCACACCTATGGGAGATTGAAAAGCAGTGGCTCACCTGGAGGTGGGAGCTGTCACAAATTCAATGCTCTGCCAACAAAAGGACTAGGCGACCAAGGCCCACTCTGTGGTGTTCATGAACATCAACAGCGTAGTGCTTGATGAAAGTGTTCCCCACAGATTGCCAACAGGGAAGCACCCCTCAAGAAGGCTGTAGATATAGCCATGGATCTTGTGGAGTGCGCTCGCACAGGCAAGGGCAATGGGCATTTAGCCAACTGGTAGCACAGCTTAATAGTCTCGACAATCCATTTGGATAGACGTGCTGATATCCTTTTGCCCATGGAGTAACTGTAGTAGGAGACAAATAAGTTATTGTCCTTCCTACTGGAACATGTCCTGTTCAAGTAGAAAAGCAGCACCCTCTTTACATCTAGAGTGTGAAGGAGTTGCTGTTGTCCATCCTTCGGATCAGGAAAGAAGTCTGGAAGCAAGATCTCCAAGCTAATGTGGAATTCGGAGACCACTTTAGACAGGAAAGAGATGTCAGGCATCAATCGAACTCCATCCAGCAAGAAGACTAGGAAAGGTGGGTCATGGCAAAGGGCCATGAGTTTGCCCACCCTCCTGGCTGAGGTAATGGCAACAAGAAAGGTAGTTTTCCATGCCACAAGCCTCAGATCACAAGTTCCCATAGGCTCAAACAGTCTCCCCATCAACTGACGCAGTACCAGTGGCAAGTCCCACATGGGTACCAGCAAACGGATAGGTGGATACAAGTGAAGGAGGAACTTTTTTGAGATTGGGTGAGAGAAGACCGAGAAGCCATCGACACCAGTATGATAAGCCGAAATGGCAGACATATACACTCTGACTGAGGAGTGTGAAAGGCCCTTCTCAGCCAGCGAAAGCAAAAATTCTAAGATCTGGTTCAGGGCCATAGAAAACAGGGAAGGTTGTAAGAAGGTCAAGAAACAAGACCATTTTGTATTGTAAGAATGCCTGGTAGAATCCTTCCTGGCATTGAGTAACACAGTGTTGACTCTATTCAAAAAGGTCATGTGTCCATGAGGTAGGCCGTTAGTTTGAGCTTGTGAACCTTGTGGAATAGTAGAGCACCGTCTTTCACTAGGAGGAGATCTGACACTTGTGGAAGCAGATGGAGAGTCTTGGTCACGGAGAGGAGGTTGGCAAACCAAGGTTGTCTTGGCCACCAAGGAGTGATGAGAATGCACCTTGTGCAGATCCCCATGAGTTTTTGGACTGTCTTCAACAACAATGGTAGAGGGGGAAACATATACAGAAAATTATCATTCCATGGATAAAGGAGCCTGTCTCCCAAGACCTTGGGATCCTGAGCTCCTCTGCGACAGAACAGGCTGCACTTCACATTGTGCCGGGTGGCAAATATATTGATGTGAGGTGTGCCCCATTTTTCAAAGATGGGATGTAGGTAGGCCCAATTCAGCTCCCAGTCATGATGGTAAAATAGTCCCCTGCTGAACAGGTCTGCCTGTACATTGGCACTGCCAGCAATGTGTGAGGCAATGGGGAAAATGTGCAGAGGGATGCACCAAGCCCAAAGTTCCAATGCTAGATGGCAGAGACTGCGGGAGACCATACCTCTCTGCCTGTTGATGTAACTGAGGGCAGTCATATTGTCTGTCAACAAAGTAACACATTGCCCCAAGAGAAGAGGCTGGAAGCATTGGAGGGCCAGTTTGATAGCCAAAAGTTCCAGAAAATGTATATGGTTCTTTGAGGTCGAGGCATACCACTTGTGACCTATGGAGAGGCCATTGAGGTGGGCTCCCCAACCCCACAACGAGGCATCGGTTGTAAGAGTGAGGGTAGGAGAGAGGGGATGGAAGGGAACCCCTTGCGTCAGGTTGTCTGTCAGTGTCCACCAATGAAGTGAGTTAAGGGCATCCCTTGATGGTGAGAGATGAATTCGTTGGGACATCAGGAGGGTCTTGAAGTGTCGAAGGAACCATAGCTGGAGTGGCCACATGTGTAACCTTGCAAAGCAAAGAACAGCCGTTGTCGCTGCCATCAGGCCCAAAAGACGTTGAATCTGGAGATCTGGATTTGTTCTGCAAGAGCGGCTAGAGTAAGGGCTCTGTCCTGGGGCAGGAAAGCTTTGCCTTCCCTGGAGTCGAGTATTGCCCTTATGAACTGCACTCTCTGACAAGGAATCAGCTGTGATTTTTTGTGGTTGAACCAGAGGCCGAGATTCCAGAGAACATCTAGGGCTTGAGACACCTGACATGAGAGAAGGTCCCTGGAAGGTGCCACAAGAAGCCAGTCATCTAGATATGGGAAAACCATCAAGCCACAGAGGCGAAGGGATGCTACAACTACTACCATGGTATTGGGGAAGACCCAAGGTGCCGTACTGAGGCCAAACGGTAGACTCCTGTATTGGTAGTGGCTGTCTCCTATCACAAAACAGCGATATTGTCAACGGGAGGGGTGGATGGTCAAATGGAAATAGGCATCCTTGAGATCGAGAGTAGCCATCCAATAGTCCTTGAACAGAAGGGGCAGAATGAGTGGTAGAGATGTCATCTTGAATTTCCAGTATTGTGTATACGCATTGAGGCTTCAAAGGTCTAAGATCGGCCTCCGTCTGTTGTCCCTTTTGGGAACTATGAAGTACTGGGAATAAAAACCTCTGCCCTGGTGGTCTAGAGGCACAGGTTCTATGGCCCCTTTTGATAGAAGTGTGGCGACTTCCTCGAGGAGGAAGGGCAATGGAGGTGTGGTGATGACTGCAGGAAGAGGTGGAAAATCCAGGAATTCTATGGAATAGCCATTGGCTAGGATAGAAAGGACCTATTGGTGTCCAGGCATGTAGATACGGGTAGAGCTGGGTAGGGACAGAAGTGGAAGGCAGGTGGGAGTCAAAGGCCCTGTTTGTTCAACTTCAGTTGTTTCAGTCTGGACTGTTGTTGTGTTGCCCTGAACCTCTTTCTGGATTGATACGGCTGTCTGTTTCCAGATGCAGACTAGCGCGATCTGTATCCTCCCTCTGGTGATGGCTTAGTATACTGTTGCCTGGAGCTGTTCCTGGACCAAGAATGAGCACAAAAAGACTTTGATGGGGCGGTGACACCCAATGACCTAGACGCCTTGATACTTTTATCCATTTCCTGTAGGGCAGAGCCTGTAGAAGTGTTAAAAAGACTTTGGCCATCGAAAAGTAGGTCCTTGATGTATGCCCTGGTATCTGTAGGGAGCAAAGTGGTTCTAAGCCAAGAATGCCTTCAGAGGGCTACTGCTGAAGACATCGTCTTTGAAAATGTGTCCAGAGCGTGTTTAGAAGAGTTAATAATTTGCTAAGAGAGTAGCAGCCCTTCCTTCTGTAACTTTCTGGCCTCCTGAAGCTTGTCTGCAGGAAGTGATGACAAGAATTCAGTAAAACGCTCCCAGAGAGAGGATTTGTAATGTCCCATGCAGGCGATGTAATTTGACGTTTTGATTCCAAG
Source organism: Gekko gecko (assembly GCA_029375565.1). Classification (NCBI taxonomy): domain Eukaryota; kingdom Metazoa; phylum Chordata; class Lepidosauria; order Squamata; family Gekkonidae; genus Gekko; species Gekko gecko. The sequence goes on from JAPDNY010000009.1 coordinate 130,061,256, forward strand.
GGCTCCCACTGAATAGAAATGTCTGCCCACTGAATCCAATTTCTTACTCTCCTTATCTGAAGGTGTAGCCAAGGTTTGCTTACTCTTCGAGGAGGAGGACATGACCATTGAGTTCGGTTTTGGTTGAACATGAAGGAATTCCGCCTTAGTCTCCTGAACCCTGTACATATGGTCCAAGTGCCAAGAGGATACTGGAACAGAAGATGGTTTGTCCCATGGGGCCCTAGTGGCCTGGAGCAAGACAGACAACTTCAGAAAGGCGATTGATGTGGAGGTATCTAGTTGTACAACATCGAAGACCATGTCTGATACCGACAGTTGAGGCTGGACAATTGAAAGTCCCAGTGAATGAGCCATGCATTTGATCATATCCCCATATGAAGAGAGATCTTCGGAAGGGGAAATGGGCAGATTGGCAGCCACCGCAGGATCTGGTGGAGGGTCATCAGGGGACTTGGGACGGTTGGAGGTGTCGGTGTTGGACTTGGAACCCAAAGATCCAGAGGGCAACAATGGTGCTGGCAGTAAGGGCTGTTCCTCCACCCTGACGGGAATCTTGGATATTGGAGCAGACTGAGACGGTACAGAGGGCCTCAGACGTAAAGGAGATGGAGGATGCGGAGGTTCTTCTGGAGGCTTAGAAACTGTTGCGGAAGACTTAGCTCTGCATTGTGGAGAGCAGGAAGGACACGACCTTCTGTCCCAGTCTAACTGCAACTGAAGAGTCATCCACGGTATCAATGTCAACATTGGGTATGATGAGAACCAGTAAGACATACGTTGCCGATGTTCCCATGAAGGCAGCATAGGTGGCTCGAAATAGGTCGGAGAATGTGGTCTCAACTCTCGTCTGGGCGAATAGGAAAAACTCGGCCTGGAATGATGGTAATCTTCCATTCGATACCAACGCTCTTCCCATCTGGGAGACTTGGGTGGACCGTCTCCACATCTAGGGGGATCTCGATCAATACCGGGAGTCCACCTGGGAGCATCTAACCATCCAGGATGACGCCGAAGGTGAACGATCCTTGTGAGGTCTGTGGATGACTTCTTCCACATTGGACAGTGAGAGCGAGATAGGTCTGGCACCAACGGGAGCCTCTGATACTGGGAGATTCAGCTGCTGTATAGGCGAGTGGAGTAACTCGATTGGTAACACAGGCAGCTCAGGCTCAGTAGGGCTGACAAAGTGGGGTTGTGCCTGCTGCAAAGGGGGTAATGCAGAGCCCATTTGTTTGCCAACACTGCTCTTACTGTGAGGCTTATCCGTGGTCTTTTTTGAAGCAGACTTCTCCTTGTCATGCTTCTCCTTCTTCTTCCTCTTGACTGGGGTTGAGGCTGAAGAAGCGTGTTTTGGTGCCAGACGCTTCGAAGACGTACCCTCATCCGATGCCGCCTTGGGGCGGGGAGGTTGGATCGATGTCGAGGTCTCCAATGTCGACAGAAGATCGTTGGGATGAGCGTCTGAGGACTTCCCAGCAGACATCGTTCCAGTGTTGCCAGAGGCACTGCCTTTTACTCTTGGGTAGCCCCAAAGCAGGGGTGCCCTACTTTCTAACCTGAACCAAAGTCCCCAAAAGTCAAGCACTCTCAGCTCGAACCACAGAGTTAGGCTGCAAGTGCTCTGCAAAAAGGGATTTCATATTCAGGTTTCATAAGGTGACCGCAGAGCAAGTCTCCAGTCTTCCCCCTCCACCCAGCAGAGATTATGCTTATGGAATGACAATGGGTTCTACCAGGTAAAATCTCTACATTTCTAAAGTCTATTTAGAGGCCATCTGGCAGATAACTCTGTCTCCAGTAATTTGTCTGAATTCTTTGTCTTTCCTGCTCTGTTCCTCAAGAATACTGGGATAAACCAATCAATCATTCAGATTTTTAGCAATCCTTCCTGACACTAATCAGGGACATCTCCCACCTTTTGTCTTCCCTGGCCAGGACCATTAATGTCAGATAATCCATTTAACTAGCTAACCAACGCCTGGCTGCTATTGTTAAATCCAGACCCTGCCTCTCTGGAAGCTCATTGGTCATACCTAAGGTCTGCCCCTACTGGCATCACACACCCCTGGGACTCATCATTGGTCCAGGTAATCTATTGTTCTCACCTGAGACCAGCCCCAGGGCCGCCCATTGGTCTGCATTCTTTGCCAATATCTATATCCCAGCACACACATGGCCTTAGACTGTGTGTTTTCTGCCACGATCCAAAATGGCAGTCCACCCCTGAACTCTCTGAGTTTAGGCCACAATCCATGGATCTCTGCATATCTGAACAGGTAGTATAACCCTTCTATAAACCATCAATCACCTCTGCTTCCTTAGTTCTATATTGTGTGAATATTGTTTGTATGCTTGAGAATATTTAGTAAAGAAATAATTATTTTAGCCACCCAGTTTCTGTGTCTATTCCTGGGTTCTTGGGAATTCTAACTCTGTTATACACAGGTCAGATCCTATAGATAAGCCAATTGCATATTAATAATTATAATTCCCCATCTTTATTAAATAATAGAGCAATTTGGCTAACACCGGCTGGTAAAGGGGCCAAAGCATACTCCCAGAGAGCTACTTGGAGCCTTGCGGCCCTGTTCTTACAGGTCTGATTAGAGAACTTGGAGCAGTGCCGGCAAGTCTCTGGACAGTGGGCTTCCCAAAGACAAATAATACAAAGATTGTGACCGTCTCTAAGAGCTAGTTTGCTGCCACAGCCGGCACAACTCTTAAAGCACCCCCACTGTTTGGCCATAAAGAGAGGCACAAACAAAAATAAAAGAAAAAATACCTACGCTGAGGTGAAAGAAAATTTACCTCAGAGCAGCTTTTTTATTATTATTTTAAAGACAAAAAGGCAAAAAAGAAAAAATGAAGTGAACAATTCCTCGTAAGAGGGAAAAGTACTTTCACACCGACTAGCAGAAAATGAGCTGTTAACAGCGCGGCGGTCAGAAGAGAACTGGCGGGATGTTCACGCCCCGCCCCTTGAGCGTGCACGGTGGGGTTCCTGTGCGTGCCTGAGGGGAAGGCATGAAAATTTTTTGGTGAGCTTTGTACATTGCCGATTTGGATCAGCGCAGGCGCATAATCCCATAGGTGTGATGCACAGAGACCACGAAGAAGATCAGAAGGTTCTATCTAGTTTATTATCCTGTTTTTCATAGCGATCAACTAGATTCCTGCAAGACCAGTAAGCAGACTATGGAGGACAAGGCCTTACTCCCTTGTTGCCTCCAGGAATTGGTATTCAGATGCATTTGTGACCATAATGGTTCCATTTAGAAATCCTCATTATTTGCTGTTGATGAACTTGTCCTCCATAAGCTTATCACAATTTAAATTATCCAAGTTTGTGGATGTCACTGTCAGCTATCTTTTCTTACTAAAAAGCCATAAACTAATTCAGCTGTCCTTGTAGGGAAGATGCTCCAACACCTTGCTTAATTTGATTTCTTGTCTGCACCCTTTGCAAAGCATCATAGATCTATACACTGGACTTATGATACTGGCTGTTTTGTATTTAATCCCTTTCCCAACAATCTCTATCATAGAATTTACCTCACTGCACACTGGACTGATATTTCCATGGAGATGTCTAACATAAACCCAAAATCTGTTTCCTGATCAGCCACTGTCAGTTCAGATGCCATGTAGCAGACAAGACAGGGATTCCTAGCATGTAATAGTAAAAAACAGCAGAAAAAAAGCCAAGGGAAGATCATCAAAGATTAAATGTACTTGAAATGTCTGAGTAATATATTAAGTGTTTAAATTACAAATAAATGTCTATAATGAGTTGGTGGTCCACAACCCAAAACAAATACAGCGTTCCTAAATATAATCATATGTGCTCATGGCGTATCATACTTCAACACTGAGATACAGATAAACATAACGGTAATTGCAGTCACAGGTGCTGATACCAAGGTATGCACATAAATCCAATGGTTGATTCTCCTTGCTTAAATGTAGTACAAGTGTCTGAAGACCTCCTGCAGTCATAAGTCAAGCAGAGGACGACCAGTGAAAATCTCCTATAGTCGAACAACACCATTCCTAGATATATGGACATTTCAATTCCTCTTCTTCTGGATAAGCAGCTGAATAATGGAAACCAATTTCAAAGAGAATTACATTCTCAATATAGAAATATAGCTAAATTTAATATAGGAATGGGATTTAATATAGCTAAAAGAACTGGTAGTCTATGTAATTATCTTTGTAATTTCTCATTTTTCTGCAGTTCGGTCTCCATGAGTATATATGTAAAGTGAGGAATTTCTTTGCTGAAAGATGCTCGGTGTGGAACCTGTCATAAATCTTTCAGTTATGATTCTCTGTGTAAGAGGCTGGAATGGATTGGGTTGCTATACATAATCAGTTATGGGAGAAGCCATAGGTTCCATCTTTTCCCTCTTGGGATGCAAGTAAACAAAAGAGTAATTAAGATGGATAAATGATGACTATTCTGAAACATAACACAATTAACTGCATTACTAAAGGGTTATAGTATGAGATGATGCATTGAGAACAGCCAATCAAATTCCTGTTGAGTTCCCAGAAATTACAGTGAGTAAAGAAACCCAAAACTCTGTTTAAATCAGGTTAAATTAGAAACTTTTTTATGTTGGTCCTTTGTATACACAAGATTTCAAGTCATTAAGATGATCCATGCAATTCTAAATCTTGCTTGTTCAATGGGTGATAAGTTAATATCACCTGTAAACTCCGTCCACCTATTTGTACTGGTAGTGAAACATCTTACAACCCCTTTTTCTTTTCAACATCACAGTAACTGGAGATAAAGATTCAGTTCAACCTGTGACATAGGATGGATGACTTTGACTCAATTACACCTGAGTGTTATTGGAAAAATCAGCAAGGGTGCCTGAGTGATTTACAACAGGTTTGTTGCTGCTACAGCCCTACTTCTTCACACTCACACACACTTGTAATTTTGACTGCATAGGTGTTTATACAATGATCCAATCCATGTATTCAATGAAGTAAAGTCTGACTCACAAAAACTTATGCTGGAATAAATAGTGTTAGTGTTTATGGTGTCACCAGACTTCTTTTTGATTGTGATTGATAGATGTCAATTGAATTACCACTGACACTGAAGTAGTGAGTATTGGCGTTATTTTTATTTCTCCTGCTATTCTCATGGCTTTCCTTCTAGGAATGCACAGGATCACAGAAATATTTATTAGCTAATATTTTATATAAAAATCAGTACATTATAACACACACCCCTCCACCAAAACTAAAGAGTACAAGTGGGGACCTACAAGAAACTCATGAAAGTGACTATCCCATTCCCCCGACCTTGGCTTACTCCCTTCTTCCCCAACAACTCTTAGTTTCTCACTCTTTCTGCCACCCCTTTTCTTACCCTCCCTCCTCCATGTCTGTCACTTTCTCTCTTTTTCTGCTCCCCAACCCATCACTCTTTCTTTTCCTACTTCCCCACCTCATCACTCTTTCTCACCCCCACCCCATTACTCTTTCTATCTCTTTCTGCCTCCAAGCCCATCAGTTTCTCTTTCTGTCCCTCATCACGCTCCCAGCCTCCTGCCTGCTTCCTTCCCCCACATCAGCAGTGCTCCCAGCCACCCACCTACAGCAGCAGCAGAGATGGCAGCTCTCTAGAAATTACAGTGGCTCTCCCAGCTACAGAAATCAGTTCCCCTTAGGGTTGCCAGCTCAGGTTGGGAGATTCCTGGAGATTCGGGGGCAGAGACTGGGGAGGGTGTGATTTGGGTAGGGAAATGACCTCAGCAAGGTATAATACCATAAACTCCACCCACCAAAGCAGCCATTTTCTCCAGGGAAACTGATATCTGTCATCTGGAGATCAGTTATAATTCTGGGTGATCTCCAACCCTGACATGGAGGTTGGCAACATTGTTTCCCTGGAGGAAATGGCTGCTTTGCGGGATGAAGTCTAAGGCATTATACCTTCTAAGGTCTCTTCCCTCCTCAAACCCCATTCTCCCCAGGTTCCACCCCTCAAATCTCCAGGAATTTCCCAATCTGAAGTTGACAACACTATCTCCTTCCCATCTAATAGCCAACCTACTTTTATCTGCCCCTCTGTCTTCAGCTTTCTGTCTCCTCCACCTCTGCAGCCTCTACCTAGGAAGACTACAGTCTTTCTCCACAGTGGAGACCAAAGCAGCTTCTTTTCTCCTTCTTTTTATCTGCACAACAACCCTGTGAGGTAGATTAGGCTGAAAGTATGTGAATGGTCTAAAATCACCCAGTGCTTCCAAAGTACTGGTATCTGAACCTAGGGTTGCTGCTGTTGAACAATAGCAAGCAGCCAGGCCTAGTTGAATCATACAAATCAGGTGATATCAAGTCACTCAAAGGTTGCTGCCAGGACTAGGGTTGCCAGCTTCCAGATGGGACTTGGAAATCCCCCAGAATTACAACTGAACTCCAGACAACAGAGATCTGTCCCCCTGGAGAAAATGGCTGCTCTGGAGGGTGGACTCCATGGCATTATACCATGCTGATGCTCTCCCCTCCCCAAACCCTGCACTCCTCAGACTTCACCACAAAATCCCCAGAAATTTCACAACCTTCCCCCCACATCAGCAGTGCTCCCAGCCACCCACCCACCCCTACCATGCTGATGCTCTCCCCTCCCCAAACTCTGCACTCCTCAGACTTCACCATAAAATCCCCAGAAATTTCACAACCTGGATCCGACAACCCAAGCCAGGCCTGGCCCCAATGAATCCTCCCTCCCCCTACCTTTTCAGTCACAAAAACCCAGCCTGGAATACTGTAGTTGTCACTGAGGGAATCTGGGTTTTTTTAAAGCTACAGTTGCACCTTTTATCATTTTCAGATTTTTTTACATTCCCCAATGGTTGGTTGGTTGGTTGGTTGATTGTTTTTTTTAGATTTTACATTTGTCTGCAAACCCAGGGACCTTTTCATGTTTGTAGAAAGATCTGCCTTGCCCATTCACAGCTCCAGCCATCAGATTTAAGTATCCAAAGATTTGCTGACTTTGCTATCTCTCCTTATAATAATTATCTTTTGGTTTCATAAGATTCCATGAGCTCCCATTGGCTGTAAAATGCCCTCCCTCAGCCATTGGCCCATCAGCCGCCACTCAAGAGTACTCGTGTGCCATTGGCCGGGTGCTGGGTCTGTTCCTCTTCCCCACCCACTCCCTCTGGCAGATAGCTCTCTCTCCTGAGGAAGACAGTTCTCTTGACTCCTGAGAGGGACTGTCCCCTCAGTGGCTGTTGGTAGGCAGCCAAGTTTGGTTCTGTGAGTAAAAAAACAAAAGACTTTCAGCATAACCCCCTCCCCAACGGCCACTTTCCTGTCAGAATAAAAGGAAAAAGGCTCTTTCTCCTGCTTAGCTTCAGCATGGCTAGCTGGCTAACGAGGTGGGCCAGCGACAATCAAACCATTTTCTTCAACTCCCCTCTGTGCAGCTGACTTTCCCCTAGGGTTGCCAATCTCCAGGTTGGACCTGGAGATCTCCCACTGTTACAATTGACCTTCAGATGACAGAGAGGTTTCCCTGGGAGAAAATGGTTGCTTTGGAGGGTAGACTATATGGCATTATACCCTGCTGAGTTCTTCCACACACACCCCCCCCAAATGCTGCCCTCCACAGGATCCACCCCCCCAAATCTCCAGGAATTTCCCTAATCAAGAGTTGGCACCTGTACTTTCTCCTCTGTCAGTAAAAGGTCCTTTCCACACCAATGTTGGCCTTTGGGAGAAAACTCATTGGGCCCAGTCCTGATCAGGTTGCCAACTCCAGGTGGGCAATTCCTGGAGATTTAAGGGATGGAGCCTGGAGAGGGTGAGGTTTGAAGAGGGGTGGCACCTCAGACAGGTACAATGCCATAGACTCCACCCTCCAATCCAGCCATTCCCTGATGGGAACCATTGTTGCCAATCTCCAGGTGGGGGCTGGAGATCACTCAAAATTACAACTGCCTCTAGGAGGGAGGGAGGAGGAGATGGAAAACTAAAGGTAGGTTGATGGTTGGCTGGGAGGGAGATAGGGTTATCAACTCCAGGTTGGGAAATTCCTGGAGATTTGAGGGGTCGAACCTGGAGAGGGTGAGTGTTGAGGAGGGGTGGGACCTCAGACAGGTACAATGCCATAGACTCCACCCTCCAAACCAGCCCCTCCCTTCTGGGGAACCACTGTTACCAATCTTGGGGGTGGGCTGGAGATCACTACTGCTCTTCAGGTAGCAAAGATCAGTTTCTCTGGAGAAAATGGTGGACTCTGTCATTATACCCTGCTGAGATTGCCACATCTAATTGTCACTGAGTGCCCAAAGCCGGGGCACTCTCCCAAAGCCTCTTTCTAGAGCCCGTTGTATTTATTTCCACAACGGGCCTTATTCCTAGTCTCTATATAAATATAAAGTCACTTGGGGTGGCAAAGTTCTATGCCCGGCAAAAACAGTTGGCTCTCTGATGTGTCACTCAGAAGCTGTCCCTATCCACTAGCTGCGTTGCCTGAGTTCTCTCCCACCCACTGCAGCCTAGGCCACTCTTCTCTGATTGGGCCAAGATTTCAAGGTCATTTGCATATGGAAGCTGATTGGACTTCATTCCTCACCTCAAACTCCCCCCCCCACAAGACAGTTGGAACTGTCAGCTGCATATGTGACTTGGTGTATTCTGAAGTAAAATATGTCCTCACTCACAACACTCCCCCTTCAAAAGAAACAAACCCAATAACACAACCATGCCACACCACAAAAAAGACAGATCACACCACAAGCAGAATACTACAAGGCAAAAAAAGCTCTGGTACTAATTCAAAGTGCTGGGAATTAGTTGTGTTCTGGCAGGGGATGCTGTGAGTGTAGAAAATGATTTATCAACAGAGTAGTGTTTTGGAAAATCTTTAGGAATTATTTGGTGCATTTACCATGGGGCACCCACCCAGAGCCTCGGGCATTTTCTCACTCTGCTGGCATCAAAACCAATTTAAGGCAAAATAGACATGTGGAGACTTTTCCATCCTCCTTTGCATCAATTTGTCTTTGTTGGCAATGGCAACTCTAGGCCTGCCAGCACTCTTAGGGTGACTTCATGCCTCCTGACTGGCATGGCATCATTAGCCCTGGCTGCTTGCTCCTGTTCAGCAGGAGCATCCCTATGGAAGCTGCTGCCTGGGTGATTTCGGACCAGCCACAGACTTTCTGCCTAACCTACCTTACAGGGTTGCTGTACAGATCACAAAGCAGAAGAGAATGAAGTAAGCTGCTTTGTTCCCTGCTAATGAGAAAGACAGAATTTTGCCTAGGAAGAGGCTGCTGAGAGGGGAGGAGATAAAGTTGCCAACCTTAGGTATGGAAATTCCTGGAAATTTGAGGTGCGGAACCCAGAGAGGGTGAGGTTTGAGGAGGGATGGGACTTCAGACAGGTACAGCCGCCCTGAGCTACTGGATAGGGTGGGGTATAAATCTCAAAATAAATAAATAAATAAATAAATAAATATAAAAATAAATAAATAGACTCCACCCTCCAAACCAGCCATTTCCTCCTGAGTAACAATTGTTGCCAATCTCCAGGTGAGGGCTGGAGATCAGTCAAAATTACAACTGCTCTTCAGGTAGCAGAGATCTGTTCCTCTGGAGAAAACGGTGGACTCTGTCATTATACCCTGATGTGGTCGCCAGAGCAAATTCACACTGTGTGCCCAAAGCTGGGGCACTCTCCCAGAGCCTCTTTCTAGAGCTCATTGTATTTATTTCCACAACGGGCCTTATTCCTAATTAGAATATATGATAAATAAAAACATAACAAAAAGAAGAAAGAAGTGCAATACAGCTTCTGCCACTATAATGGGACCATGGGATTGGCCTCTGACTGATTTTAAACCTGAGGCTATTGACTCAGTAATATTTAGACTGGTGCATGCTCTCCATGGAATTTATGACTTTTTGTCAGAAGATTTTGTTTCTGCATCTAATCTTCCCTTTCATGTCTGCAGAGCAGTTTAGACCGCTCAAAGCATTGAAATCCAGTAGCCACTGTAAGGGGGGAAGTGCTAGAACTCATGAGTGCTAAAAGTAATAGAGACAGTATGTCACATGGAGGGCTGACTCTCAGATAGAAACAGAAGCTATTCAACTATTCATCAGAAGGGAAACCACAATGGCTGTTCAAGCTGGCTGCTGCATTTGGTCATTTTAGTCACAGCTCAGTTAACAAGCAGCAGGATCCAGGAAATAAGATGAATGTTTTCTGCATGTTAAACATTATGAGAAAAACTAAATTGGCAGAGACAGGTGAGGGTCTGTTTCCCATGAGACATGCTCAGAAGAATTAGGATAAGAGCTGAATCCATTTTACCCCTGCCGTCAACGGATATCTCTGCTCCCCATTTTAAACACTGTATTAGTTGTGCTCCTCCCCATGTAATGTACCAATTACAGACTGTTGGACTAGAGAGTGTGAGAACCAGGTTCGGATCTCTACTGTGCCACAGAAGCTTGCTAGGCAAGTAACTTTTTCTTATTCTACAGAGTAGTTGCTGCTGTGAGGATAAAATGAAGGGTGGAAGAATGATGGTGTAAGGCACTTTGGGTCCTCATTAGGGATAAAAGTGGGGCATAAATATCTAAAAAATATGCTTTGGGTGTGCCTGATTTTTCAGAAGTTTGAGGCATTCCTTGTGTTTTTATGTGAAATAAAGTTTATTTATTTGATTTATAACTTGCTGTATCCCATATGCTCACAGTTGCTTACATCAGTTTTTCCAGATGTTGTTCTGCCCCCACAGAGCTCACAATCTAAACAGTAAATATAATGTATAATAATTTAACATGATATACAACAAACCCAGCTGTGTTGGAGGTGGGGTTTCTCGAATTCTGCCAGGAAGTTGTTGGATCTTCACTCCCTGATCCTGGATTGCCCTCCTTTTCCAGCAGCTGCCCCAATGATTAATGGTTTCCATCAGAAAAGGTGTTGCAGAATGGATGGTGTGGTGGAAGACAGGGCTCATTCCCATGTGTGATGGTTATGGTGTACGTGGAGCTCTGCCGAAGAGCTAGATGGATGTACTATTACAGCTCCTGGATCTTTTTCATGCGGCACTTAAAAAATAAAAATAAACCTTTTAAAAAAGTGCTCAACATCAATACATAATCAAGACAATGCTAGCAGGGCAACATACTTAGTGTGTGTGTGTGTGTGTGTATAATTTTAAGCTACTCCTGGGAAAGAGAGATGGGTTTTTGATGCCAAAGCCATCAGGCAGCTGGTCACAGCCAGCTGCTGCTTCCAATCCACAGAATCAGTTGACTCTGATCTTCATCCTTTGAAAAGGGTAGGTACATCTGACAACAGAGTGGCGAGTAGCTTCTAGTGTAGCAATGCTGTTTTAAGATATACACAAGGGATGATTTCAAATATCTTCTTATGTTTTGACCCAGAAGTCTGTGTTTTGAATTTGCTTCCCCTTTGTATTTGCACCAATTTTTTTAATCTTTAATTTATACCATTTTCTGCTTCATCGCACCAATATTTTCTTGCAAAATGTATGCATTTTGAATTTGTGCATCAGTAATTAAGCACTATACTATACATATAGTATATACAGGGCTATTTTGGGGCAGGAACGCACAGGAACAGAGTTTCGGCTGGCTCCTGAGTTGGCCACACCCAGCAAGAACTCATTAGCATAACAGGCCACACCCAACAGCAGAAACTCATTAGGATTGGCTACATTAGGGGTGTGTGGTCTAACATGCAAAGGAGTTCCTGCTACAAAAAAAGCCCTGTGTTTTGACAGCAAACAAGGTAAACAGAATAAGAAGCAAAAGATGGGTATAGCTGGATGACCACACTTCTGGTAACATGGGGTGTGGCCTAATATGCTAATGAGTTTCTGCTGATGGGTGTGTCCTATTATGCTAATGATGCCCTGAGTATATATATACACTATGGTAGATTAAAATTAGACATACATTGAACATATAAATACAGTTTACTTTGCATATAAAAACCATGGTCTATATACCCAATAGTGCAGGTTAAAATACTTAAGAGCATTTAAGTTTTCTTAAGAGAGGGCAGTAACTTCCACTGATTCCTCCCTCCCACTAAGCCCCCTGACATTTTGTTCCTGGGGGGGGGGGTCACTAGACCCTCAGGGAGAGCACAGTGAAGTGTGCTGTTGGAGGAGGTATCAGCACAAATCACTACTCTCACTTAAGAAAACTCGAGTGTCTTCATGTCTCTGGAATGTGGTTGAATCAAGGCCTATGCAACCATGCACACATAATACTAACAAACCTACAAAACCACTTGCAAAAAAACAGAGCACGGAAATGGTGGACAAAATATAAAAGGAAATGAAATCAGTAACATTTGCTCAACCCCAGTGCACACTATTTCATTTTGACTTTAGTCCTTCGATCCCTCTGTGATTTTTCACTTGCAAAAGCTATTTTGAGGATTTTTTTAAACATTATTGGTAAAAAATAAAATAAGTGTATTTTAAAAATACACCCTAGGTGCCCAAAGTGACTTACGGACACACAGTGCTGATGTAAGGAGAAAGGGTGGCAGCCAAGCCTGAGTGACTACAGGAAAATCTTTCCAAATAGGACATATTTTGTCATTCCATCTTCATCAGCTCATTTAACTGTACTTCTTAAGGATATTTCTACTGAAGCATGATCTTTGCTTAACCTTGCAGGCTGGGAGGAATCATTTCCCATCAATTAACACTTTGAAGTACATAGAAAGGAGATGCATTTAGGGAGTTATGTCCAAGGATACAATTTAACATTTCAGCAACTAGGCGAATAATCCAGAAGTGGAATTTGGGGACAAGATTAATCATCCAAAAGTCTGTTCTTTGATATAGTCAAGGTTAAATTATTTAAAAAGCCAGGTATTTTAAGAGCAATTGTGATTATTTTTTGATGCCTCATAATAATTTTGGAAATGTTATTGGCATAGAACAAGCCAGCACTCTTTAAGGAAAGAGATCTCTGTAGGCACACTGAATTTGTAAGCAGCAAAAAGATGTAAGTTCTCCTGGTCCAGATTTCATAAGGTGAAAATGAGTGATCCTGGCTTGAAAATGATTGGCCTGCATTTTCTTAATGTTTCAGATTCCAGGTTTTCAGTTCTAATGATTTTAGATTTTATGGCACATACTACAGAATCCTTTGGGAGGTAGGACAATGCTGATGACTTGGTGCCAGATTTTAAATGTGATCAATGTAGTTCTAAAATGAATGTTCTTAGAATAATGTGAACACTTCAAATGGGCATTGGCCAGGATCTCACTTTGTGAGAATGTAGGAACTATTGTTTTCTCCATGGGAGATTATTTTTGCTGATTGGGGGGACATGTCTCTGACTATAGAGGGGTACCTCCCAGTAGCATCCCATTGTCATTCCCTGTCACTGCTTCATAGATCAATGGGAGGAAAAATTTTGAGGACTTACGTGATGTTGATATGCATAGTTATTTCCAGTGCAAAGCCAGAAGTGACATCATCATGTCAAGGTGGCATATCCTAGGATTTGCTCAAAACTCAATGGTTTAACCTTTATGGTTAAACCACTGAGTTCTGGGTAAATCCTACAGTATTGCCCTGATGTGATGACGCCACTTCCAGTTTTGCAGCATGATTGTCCCTGACCTCCAGCATCTACCACTGGGTAACCCCACTGGTGAAGTTGGCAACCCTACTGCTGATATAGCAGTGATACACAGCACATCTGGGACTAGGGGCAGGTGTACCCAAAATCTATGTCCAGAGGGCATAGAAAAGCTAGCAGCAAGAACTGGATACTGAAATAGAACATGTGCTGTTTGGTTGATCAGCCAATGCTACAAGGCAGTTCCTTAGTATTTAAACCATGCTTAGCCAATCCAGAGGTTTTATACTGCCTTTGTTAGCATGAGCGCCCTCTTGCAATGTAAAGAATGGTACCCTAGACAAGCTATTGAGGCAGACTCAGCATGGGTTCTGTAAGGGAAGATCTTGCCTCACTAACCTGTTAGTGTTTTTTGAGGGAGTGAACAAACATGTGGACAAGGGGGACCCAATAGATATTATTTACCTTGACTTCCGGAAAGCTTTTGATATAGTTCCTCATCAAAGGCTCCTAAGTAAGATCAATAGTCATGGGATAAAAGGACAAGTCCTCTTGTGGATCAAAAACTGGTTTATAAATAGGAAACAGAGAGTGAGTATAAATGGGAAACTTTCTCAGTGGAGGGTGGTAAGCAATGGGGTACCACAGGGATCAGTACTCAGTCCGATGCTTTTTAACTTGTTTATTAATGATTTGGAATTGGGAGTAAGCAGTGAAGCGGCTAAATTTGCAGATGACACAAAGTTGTTCAGGGTGGTGAAAACCAGGGAGGAGTGTGAGGCACTCCAAAGGGATCTGTCGAGGATGGGTGAGTGGGCGTCAACGTGGCAAATGGGGTTCAATGTGGCCAAGTGCAAAGTGATGCACATTGGAGCCAAAAATCCTAACTATAAATACACGTTGATGGGGTCTGAACTGGCAGAGACTGACCAAGAGAGAGATCTTGGAGTCGTAGTAGATAACTCAGTGAAAATGTCTAGGCAGTGTGTAACTGCAATAAAGAAGGCCAACATTATGCTGGGGGTTATTAGTAAGGGAATTGAAAACAAATCAGCCAGTATCATCATGCCCCTGTATAAATCATTGGTGCGACCTCATTTGGAATACTGTGTACAGTTCTGGTCACCACATCTCAAAAAGGATATTATAGCATTGGAAAAAGTGCAGAGAAGGGCAACTAGAATGATAAAAGGGTTGGAACACCTTCCCTATGAAGAAAGGTTAAAACGCTTGGGACTCTTTAGCTTGGAGAAATGACGGCTGAGGGGTGACATGATCGAGGTTTATAAGATTATGAATGGGATTGAGCAGGTTGAGAAAGAAGTACTTTTCTCCCTTTCTCACAATACAAGAACTCGTGGGCACTCCATGAAATTGCTGAGCAGTTGGATTAGAACAGATAAAAGGAAGTACTTCTTCACCCAAAGAGTGATTAACATATGGAATTCACTGCCACAGGAGGTGGTGGCAGCTACAAACATGGACAGTTTCAAGAGGGAATTAGATAAACATATGGAGCAGAAGTCCATCAGTGGCTATTAGCCACAGGGTATAGATGGGAACTCTCAGTCTGGGGCAGGTGATGCACTCTATTCTTGGTGCTGGAGGGGGCAGCAGTGGGAGGGCTTCTAGTGTCCTGGCCCCACTGATGGACCTCCTGATGGCACCTGGTATATTTTGGCCACTGTATGACAGTGTTGGACTAGATGGGCCATTGGCCTGATTCAACATTGGCTTCTCTTATGTTCTTATGTAAGCTGGGCCCAAAGTTGGCATAGGGGAGGCTTAGCCCTACAGAGACCAACAAACCTGGACATGTCCCTTGGACTCC
Organism: Gekko gecko; assembly: GCA_029375565.1. NCBI lineage: Eukaryota > Metazoa > Chordata > Lepidosauria > Squamata > Gekkonidae > Gekko > Gekko gecko. Next base: position 130,076,710 of record JAPDNY010000009.1, read on the forward strand.
TTTGCCATCAAGCACCAACACATAGCTGCCATTGTATTAGGACAATGCCTTGATTTCAGCATCTCAAAAGATGACAGTTTATCTGAACTTCCAGCATTCTGACACCTGCATTCCTGTATTGTATTTCTCACCTGCACCTCTGGACTTTGCCCCAGATACTAGGACCATCCCAGACATGGCCCATTGTTCCTGTGATAGCCCAGCCATTAACAGAGCCAAGATTGTACAATTGCCCCATGCTTCACTAACAGTGGTTTCCCTTCCCAGACCAGGACTCTCTTTGTCTAATGCCCCTTCTGAGCCATTACCGGCCATTCTAGTCCATCCAGGACCATTTCTCTATTGTGCCCCACTACCCTGAAGGCAGAATTTTCCTATAACTAGGCTCCCAACCCAGCCATCTTTGGTTCAGTCTTCTAGGATCCCCCATCTCTCTTGGGTCTTCACAGACGTGCTTGCTGGCCGAGCCACAGCCATTCTTCGCTGTGGACTCTACTCTTCGGAAGGTAGCTATCATCCCATCAGTGCTTCATCCTCTGTTATCTCTGATCTCTTAAGATCAATTCACCCCTTTCCCCCCTAGCTCTTATGTGTGTGATATTTTTATTTAATTAGCTGAATGTATTAGGGTTATTTTCTTAATAAATTCCACAAAAAGATATTCCCTGTTTGTCGTCTATGCTGCTCCAAGTGGGTTACTGACTCTCGTATAGTTGGGATATGGTCCCTAGCTTGTGCACACAGGGTCTCTCAGCTATTCCCCATAACATCTAATAGAGACCCAGTGTTGCAGCTAACACCTGTCAGTCATTAGTGTTGCGGCTAACACCCGTCAATTACAGGTGTCAAAACTATATACTCTCTGAATCTGTTATGATGACATCTATGGTCATATAGAGTTCTGCTTGATTGTTTTTGAAATGTATTAAATCTTTTTACTAGTATTGCTTTAGAATTCTTGTAATTGTTTTGATGATAATGTCTTATTGTTTTATGTATTAACCTAAGTTACTTGGTTTCTTTTTATAATTTGTTAGTTGTAATGTTGGAAGTTGTATTGAAATATTTATAATAAATATTAAGGGAAAAAACCTGCATACCCTTTTCAGAGGCCTCCAAGGTTAATTTCTCATGTTTAAGTCTCAGCCACTCATCATCAAGTTCCAGATTCAAATCCTTTTCTAAGCTTTGGCAATGTACAGCAAAGAAAACTCTCCAAACACTTGCCCTGGTAATGCAGAAGAGAGAGCAAGGACACCCTAATTAGCTGTTGTTCTAAAGTTCATATGATCAATGAGGGGGAGGTTTACATCTTAGTTTAGTCAGATAAAACCTATGGACTAATCATTATCATGATGATGTCCGTGTGGTGATTATGATGCATCAGTCTGCTGCATTAGGTCAGAGTGTCATTGTATGATTGAACCCCCCCCCACTTTGCCATGAAACTTATTTGGTGACCTTGGACCTGTCACAGTCTCTAAGCCTAACTTACTTTATAGGGTTGTTGTGAAGATAAATTGGAGGAAAAGGAAGGCATACCCTGTCACGAACCTCTTGGAGGAAATGTGGGCTAAATAAATCAAATCTAAAGGAATAAGCTGCAGCTGCACCACGATTTATTCCACAGATGGATCCCTCACTAGTTTGGATGCTCATTTTCAAAGTTCTGCATCTACTACCATTAATTACCATAAAAGGATGAAGAGCACCAATTTTCAGTTGCTCTGTTTCAGAGGAGAATGTGGATTAATGGCTAAGGAGTGTAATTTGGGTCAGGTGAGCCAGCAGTTACATGCAGAATGTTTGAATTTGCCCTTTACTCTACATGTCATGTACAATAGGATAGTAAGCTGCCATCCGAAGAAACACATCAAAGGGCACTGCAGGAAATTTAGGAGGTCTGATGAACCAACTAAAAGGCTTAAATATTAAAATAGCTTGAAGCATTTGGAATTATAAGAAAGTTGGGCCTTTGACCCAGTTAAGAGCTGATAGACATATTTGGTTAGCATATTAGAAGCCAATCTAACACAAGAAGCTGCAGCCGAGTATCGCCAACAACTCAAACAAATTCACTTGCCGCTTCTAGGGAAATCGCTCCATATGGATTACGGCTATTGGGCTGTTCAGGGATCACTTCCAATGGCCAGACTTGAGCAGTATCAGATACTTGCAGTGTGTTAAAACAGATGACCAGACACAGGGCCTTGTAATGGTCTTTGTGGGCTCAAGGGGGATAACAGGGGCCATGTAGCAGAAGGAACTTACACAGACCCAAGACTTGGGGAAAACATGGCCACAGCTTTTCATTGGATACAGCTGACGGAGCACTGGTATGGCATGGACCAATCCAGCATCAAGTAACCACACTTCCCCAGCCTGCCTGCTGGGGGATAACACTGTGGAGCAGCAACACCCTGGGATCATGTGGGTGCTAGCTGCCACACAGTCCCTTTGTCACCTGGTGGTGGGATACAAATATGAAAAATAAATAAATATGGCAATAAAGATGACACATTTTATCACATTCAGGGCTAAGCCTGGCACTGTTGCTGTACCCAGGGTTTCCAGGATACACAAATACAATGACAACAAGTACAGAAATACACAGGAGCAAGGTCTACAAACCAGTCTGGAGTTGTATAGCCAGAGGTCCAGTCTAAGGCTCAGGGTAGGAAGACCAAAGGTCCAGGTTCAAGGCTTGAGAACAGTTGCAGGATACAGAGGTCTGAGTCCCAGGCTTCAGTACAAGCACAGATTACTAGATGTTACCCTGCAAGGCTTTTGAGCCTCTTTATGGACTGTAATAAAATAATAAACTGTGCCAGTGTATGCATAAGGGACTGAACCACATGGTAACCCCACCAAGATGCCAGAAGAGACTGCACCCAGGCAAGAGACGTTCTCCTGACCTTTCCAGCAGCTCCAGTGCCCAGCATAGGTTACCAGCCTGTTTCTCATGAAGGAAAATGGAACAGACCCAGTATACACTAAACACAGCACCATGCCTAAATAAAATACAAGGACTAGGAACTCCAAAAATGCCATTGAAAGTTCCTTCTACATCAGGCAGACAGCCTCTTTCCCTCCCCCCTCACCTGCAAAACCTCACGTAACTCTGGCAGAGTCTATTCATCGTTGCCTGGTAACTAATTGATGGCCATCAGCAGCCTGGCTAATGCCATCAAGAAGACAATGGAATCGGCCTGGTGACTCATCCTAGCTGCTACCAGGTGTCAGACATGAGCAAGTTTCTAGCTCTCAGTATTGACCATCCCTCAGGCACACCTCCACACACCTCCCCTACACCTTCCAACCAATAGGGTATTTTCAGGGATGGACTTACCAGAAGGTGGGACCAGAGGCTGGAACCAGCCCCCACCCTCCTGCTTATAAGGAGATGCCTGACCACCGGCCCTCTCTCTGCTCTCCGACCCCTATCGAATCTTTGACCCTCTTATGTCCAGCTTGCTATCCCCAACCCCTGCCTCCATCTTTAAACTCTGGTCTGCAGGCCAAGTTCCCATGTGTTCCCTGCTGGCCAGGCCACGTGGTCCCCAATTTTCTTAGTTTCTTTCCCCTCCATTTTTCCTGAGGAACATTCTACACAATGGGACTGGTAAATATAACCCACCAACGATTTACCTGCTAATGCAAATGTGCTTTGCCTCTCTCTGTATTTCCTAGGCCTTGAGTAATTGTGTGTGAGCTTGTGTATTGTTTGCTTGTGCAGAACTTCAGTAAAAGGCTTTATTTGTCAACTACAAAAAGTCTCCTGGTCTGTTACCAACACCTCCCGGCGGGGCTGACCTCTGTATACACAGGTGTTCGCTCTTGCAGCCGATTGCCTATTAATAATCAATCATATTCCCCTCATCATTATTCATAATAATACACAATCAGGCTAACATAGAGACAAGGTAGCAGGGTCAGGGTAGAGGTCTGTTTGCTAAACAAGTCAGCACACAGAACAATAACAAGCAAGATTGCTTCCACACCATGCCTTGCTCAGCATGTTCCTTTTATCTGCACCTTTTGCTGGCTCATCCCCCAAGGGCTAGGTGTCACTCCTTACAGTCATGTTCACCTTCCTACAGGTGCAGATCTTTTACTGTTTCCCTATCAGTCTGTCAGTCCTAGTCCTGCAAGGACTCTGCTCCAGGAATTAATGCCGACCATTGCTGAGCAGTCAAGTGGGCTCTCCTATGTCTTTCCTGAGTCACCAAGTGCTCTCTTCTTCGTCTATGTTCTACTGGTTTAGGAATGGCTGGGGGAAGCTGGCTTCTGTGGCATCTCTTTCTCTTCCTGGAAGATTGAGCAGCCTGGCCATGACTGGGAAACATTCTCACTTTCTGATGCTTTCCCTATTGGGTCTGCTGCTGGGTCCAGCTGCTCAAATGGAGATTTCATTGGTGTGGGGCCCAGTTCTTCAGATTTTTCTCCTCCTTCGAGGTGGCAGGTGGCTGGCCCATGACACAGTTGCTACCAATTTGCATTGTTTATCTAGTATGCTCACTTATTCATCCAACCATGCTCCATAAACTGAATTACTTTTTTTATTTAGAAAAATTGTATGCCACCTTTTCAGAGACCAACTTGAGGTGGCTCAGAAGGATGCTGAGACACCTTCCAGCGTAAACGTAAAACAGAAAACAGAACAAAGTCAAATAAAACATCTGCAATATAATCAAGAACAGTCACACCAGATTAAATTACCATACAATTAAAAAAATCAGCCATAGAAATCCAATTAAATAAAGCTAGCAATGAAATCCAGTCAATTTAGCATCATTAAATGACAATGGGCACCAAGCATTAAACATGTCAAAGGAAAAAAGGAACTTTGTCACCTGATGCTTGAAATTATACAAACAAGACATCAGGTGATGTCTCCTGGAGGAAGAATTCCATAAATGGGGTGCTGCCACAGGAAAAAAAAAACTTTCCCAGTGGCCACCCACCAGAAGAGACTTTTTCCTCAATCTTATATGTATGACGCCATTTGTATGCTAGAAGTGACATAGACCTAGACTATTTTAGGAGAGGAAAACAAAAGATTCCTTTCCTTTTAACAAACTTTTCCAGTCCAAGAGTTATATTTATAGTATGATTCCAAATATAAGAAGACAGCTTTGCAATCATTGATTACTTTATAAATTTTTAAAACATGAGCCTTCTTCAGAAGGAATGCTTTGAAGCTTAAGCATTTATGCTCAGTCAAATTTAAGAATGTCTTTAAAAGGTCTGTTAATCCCATCTCATATACTGTAGGGTCAGAGAGGAATCTGTGATAACTTACCCTGTTGACAGTTAACCCTTCTCTTCCCCCATTTCCCTAAGAATATACCACTCTCTGAAATGGACTTTTCATGACACCCTTAGAGCAGAGTGGCAATCCAGACAGTCATGTGTGTGCAGGCAGGGAAGATCCGCACATACAGCTGGCTGTATTTTGAAAGTCAACAACAACAAAAGGAACAACAATGGTCTCCTCAAAAGCAACAATGCTGCATGCAAACAATTCTACAACAAACTTATAAAAGACTTTAATAACAATCATTGTAAATCAGATCCAAATCCACTGAAAACAAAACAGAACAGTGTCAGTTTCCACAATTAATGCCAGTGTCCTGCAGGACTTTGTGGGGGTCACATTTTTTTTAGTATAGTTTTTTGCTCAAGATTGTTGCTAAAGTCTTGTCTAAGTTTGTTATATAAGTGTTTGTATGTGGTGGGTTTGTTCTGGAAGTTTATGGGACCTGATCACCCAGTAGAACTGGTGCTGTTATTTTCCACTGAATTTTTTTTACAATGGCTTTACCCTCACTGCATTAGGGTGCCGGTGAATGAGCTGGGCACATATAAAAGTTGCTTTTTATACCATTTACTGCTTTTCTTAGATTTTTCCATACCACACAGCACTCTACATTCCTTTCACAGTAAATGCTTAGCATTTCTATATAGCACTTGCAGTGTTCAAAATGTCTCACACCCATTGTCTCATTGTAACCCTTGCAACAGCTTGGTAAGGTAGGCCTCAGGTTCCATCTCCATGTTGCAGGCAGAGACAAGAGTACTGACTGGCTTACCTATGTCCGCCTATGGCCTTCATTCAGATGTTTAAGTAAAATGTGCATTTGCTTGGCTTGTTGCTGAAGATATAGGCACACCTCCCTCCTTGCTCCTACCATTTCCCTTTTCTATGCTGGTTAAAAACCTCTAATCACCCCTGAGATACAACTGTAGTCTAACAGTGCCTGCCAGAGCAGAGTTACACCATTTTCAGTCCACTGAAGTCAAACCTGCACCTGGTCAGTTGCTATTATTAACAGCTATTCTCAGCATGAGGGGAAGGAGGAGCTACAGGCCTGCATATGTTTGACAACAGGGCAGCAAAACTTGATAGGTTCTACCTGGTAATTTTCTGCTGTGAGGGGAGTGATCTGTGAGTTTGGGTGGGGGAGGAGATGCTGTGCCCTTTGGGCAGAGGGTTAGGCATTTTGGGAACATGTGTGTGTATATATATATATATATATATATATATATATATACACGAGAGAGAGAGAGAGAGAGAGAGAGAGAGAGAGAGAGAGAGAGAGAGAGAGAGAGAGAGAGAGAGGCACACAGTATGAAAGAAGGAGAAGGTTTTAAAAGATATGAATGCAGCCTGAATAACAAATCTGGAACCATGAAGATATTTCTTCCTTTCTCTTTAACATCAGAGCAATTAGCTTAGATAAAGGAAAAGAGGATAGTGCTTGAATTCCCATTTTATGCCCATTTGTTTAAAGGCTGTGCAACTGTCATTGTTGTTGAACCGTAGGTTTTTCCTTTGTAACCAGTGACTGCTTACACAACTAAACAGCAATGGGACTTCTTCTGGCACTCACATGTGGTTCCTTGTTCCTCATAGCCCCTCCCCTCAGGGAGACTGAGGAGTTGGGATTTTCAACCGCCTTAAGTACTGTATATACATTGTTTTTACTTATTGTTATTTATTGGACTGTTTTTAAATGTAGTTGTATGTGAACAGATAACACTGTTGTAAGCTGCCCTGAGCCCTGCTTACAAAGAAGGGCGGCCTAGTAAGTCCAATTTAATAAGTAAATAAACACACACACACACCTTGTCCACTATTAAGCAGGGTAGGATGTGTGGATGCTGAAGACACAGCTGGAGCATAATTTACCAGCTGCCTGGTGGATAACAATCACCTAAAGGCTGCCCAAAAAAGAGCAGCCTTGCATGCCCTGCAGAAACTAGGGAAGTCCCACAAGGCTTCACAGGATGGGGGCCACTACCAAGAAGGCCCTTGCCCTCGTTGACACAAGGCAGACAGTTTGTGGACCAGAGACCTTCAATAAATTCTGAGATGAAGATCAGAAAAGATGGGGAGGAGCATGCTGGAAAAATTGGTCCCAAAGGTATGAGGGCCTCAGGCCATTAAGGGCTTTAAAGGTAAGTGCCAAAACTTTGACTTGGCATGGGAAAGTAATTGGGAGCCAGTGCAGCTACCGTAAGATATCTGTTATATGTGCTGACCAGGATGTTCCTGTCAGCAATCTGGCAGCTGTGTTCTGGACCACTTGTAGTTTCTGAAGCATCTTCAAAGGTAGCCTTGTACAGAGCATTGCATTAGTCCAGTCTTGAGGTGACCATTGGTTGAATTGCCACAGCAAGGCCTGCCCAAGATAGGGAGCCAGCTGGTTGGCCTGGCATAGATGGTGAAGTGCAGTCTTTGTCACCAACAATACATGTTTGTCCATGGAGAGCAAAGAATCAAGCCACACCTGCAGACTCCTGCCAGAGTCAACCATAGAAAGTCAGACCGCACCAAGGGTCGATAGAAGTGGCCACCCCAGCAGTCTGGTCTTCCCCATCCACATAATCTCCATCTTAAATGGATTTAGCTTCAAACAACTCTCACCTAGCCATTCCACCCCTGCATCCAGGCAGGAAGCTAAGACCCGAATTCCAGCCACTGGTTGCTTCTCAAGAGGTAGAGCTGGTGTCATCTGCATATCGATGGCACCCCACTCCAAACTTTCTGACAATCTCTGCCAGAGGGTGCATACAGATTTTAAATAACATTCAAGAGAAAATCGACCCCTGTGGAGCTCCACAAGCTAGGGCCCATGGTGTTGACCTCTTTCCACCCATGATTACTCTCTGGGACTGACCCTGGAGAAATGAGGAGAACCAGTTCAAGGCCATACCCGTCTCCCCTAGGGAGGCTAGGTGGTTGACCAGGACCAAGTGGTTTACTGTGTCAAAGGCAGCTAACAGATCCAACAGGATCAGTAAGCATTGTCCTGCCTGCATCAAGGTACAACTGGAGATCATCAACCAGAGCAATTAGAGCTGTCTCAGAGTCCATGATACTTTGGAGAAAGGAAGGAGATTCTGAATTTAGTCCTGAAATCCATCTACCAAACAGAAATTGACTATTGGCCAGATGGTTGCATTAGAGAAAAAAATGTCAAAAGTGTTGGAATGGTTGAATGCAGCTTCATTGGGGTCTAGTAACATAAGATGTTAGCCAATTAAACCATTTCCACACTCCTTGTGTACAAAAGGGGGTGACTGTGTGGCCTATTTTACCACAGGGACCTCTTGCATCATGGCTCCAGCCCCCTGTAAAACATACACATCCCAATCACAGCACTATTCTCACTGTCTCAGATACTCATCAGCAGGATACTGGGGACAGCTGGTTCAGACTGGCTTCCCAGGTCACTGTGGGCTCCTTCCTGGTGGACCTGGACAGGGGCTCTGGCTAACTGTACTTCAGCTGGAGCAAAGAGGCTAGATGGACATGGAAGCCATGTCTGGTTGCACAGCTCTGTTTTCTATTGTAGCATCTTCAGAATGGCTGTTAGTCAATTAAAGCAAGTACAGTTGGGTTTCAGTCAATTAACTGGCTTATTAGTTGATTACAGTTGCATACTGTGCCTGTAGTAGAAGAGGTAAAGCAGCCATTCATGCGTCTTCACACCTATAAAAACACTGAGAATTATTTCCAAGTTTCCAAAGAACTCTCTCACAAGAATTGCTGTCTACTCAGAAGCCCAATGCACGTACCCTCACAAAGTCCACAAACACCTACATCATGAACATGCAAATGAACTCATGGCCCATCTACATACCCACAACACAAAGCAGAACGAAGTATCTTTCACAGATTGTTCTCACACAACATGGACATCAGGCAAGAGATCCATCACTGGATGTCCAAATGTTTTCTCTTAAACAAACAAACAAACAAACACAAAATTGAGATGCAGGAGAACTGCATATTTGAGTGAAGGTGTGTAGGCTTGTGTGTGTTTAACATAACCCCAAGATACTGTATTCCTGTTCAAACTCTTTCCTCGGATATTTTTTCCCCCTGCGATTAATATATAGGTAATGAAGTGTAAGCAACAATCAGTGTAATCAGAACCTACTGAGCACAAACTGTAGACCACAAGCTTCAATAGGTAACTTTTAATTCAAACAAGGCACAGACAATCTCTAGAGGAAATTTTGACCGAGGCTCAAATGTAATGCAACTCTGACCCTATATTCTTTCAAATGAAAAGCAACTGGAGGAGGCTACTACAGCCTTGGGTGGGGAGGTGTGCTTCATCCTTTTTGTTTAGGTGCGCTTACCCCACTAACTGCTTTTGGGGTGAAAAACACAGGTTCCCATCTCTTCTCCTAGTGAGGAGAAAAGCAGAGTGGTGGTGGTGGTGGGCAATTTTGAGCAGAATAAGGATCCAAGAAGCAAGTGTTAAACAGCCCTCTTCCCTTCAGACCTTCCAATCAAAGATTGCAAGGTCACATGACATACAGTTACATGAAACTTTGCCCTCACTTTCCTCCCTTAATGAAAACCAAGTTGGAGAAACTTGCAGCTGTGTGATTGCTCTTCGCCTCTCCTGACTGCTTTTCATTAAGTGAAAAAGAAAATGGAAGAAAAGTCACATGTACCTGTGCATCCTGTGAACCTGGCTGCTAAGTGACCCGGACACCACCAGATGCTTACTCCTAACTGAAATTCTATTTTTATTTAAATTAAATTAAGCAGAACTGGAAAGCTATTGCCATATTGCATCATTTTTAATAATTTAATTATTTAGGTTTTCCCATTTCCCTGGTAAATACCAGAGGGGGGGAAAGAAAGAAATTACCATTATCCTGCCCAAAACTAGATTTCCCCATGAAATCACCAACCCTAACCATGGCAATTTGCATGATTAAAAATAAAAAGTGTTATTTGAACCAGCTCTTAATTTAGATTACTACTGTATTTTATATGCGTGCATATTGAGTATTGATCTACTGCCACCTAGTGACAAGGACTCCAAGCAGTAGACACAGAATGGCGGAAGAAAGTGTGTTTTCTTACGCTGACATGCTTTGGCATAGTATGATAGCCATGGCCATGACCCTCACTCCCCCCCCCCGCCCCGCAGCCTGTTCACACATTACAGTGAATGCATGTACAACCTGCATGCACACTCATACACCACTTTCTAAAGAACAGCCAACATGCATTTAATTTACAAATGAAATTGTAGCTTGATAAACGTGGGTTTAAATCATAAATTCAGACGTACATGCATTGAGTGTAACATGAGAATTATTCAACACACATAAAGAAAAATGAAGACTATGGTATACAGGGACTATACTTATGTTCACTATAACTTTAGATCCAGTCCTCTATGAGAACAAGAACAAGAGCAAGGAGATGTTTGCACAACATTAAAGCCAGATTACCTCTCTCTGTTTTGACCTTGGTAACTGGAAGAACTGACATTTAGTCACAATCATGGATTTAAAGGAAGTTTGGATGGCTACACTTTACCCAGATCTTCCACCACTGCCTACCCCTGCCTCTCTCCCTCTGGTTTTAAACACTTCTTTTGTAAGGAAAGGGATATAGCTGAAAGGTGAAAATCTTGGGTATAGATGGTAAAATTATTTTCTTCTATTGTGTCTCATCCTTCAGCATTCTAACACTGCAGCTATTTCCCCCCTTCCAATTCATCCTACTTACTAATTAAGGAATAGTGCATATTAATATAAATGTATCCATATAATATTAATAGTTCATATCAATATGAATGTGGTGGTCTTACCTTCACTTCCCTGATGTTTTACTATAGCTGTGAGTGCCAGCTGGTTTCTTAAGGCAGATGGAAAGTGACAAAGATCAAAGGAGGGGCCACAGTGACAGACAATATATCAGAACAAGGAAACACTGTGATAAAGTTGACAATAACATTTAATGACAATTATGTATATCCATAAAAACTTTAAACATTCTAACATATTCAAGACAAAGTACAAACTTGTGAAAGACATTAGTAGTACATCCTGATAATAGATGTTGAGAGGGAAAGGAAGAGGGAGCAGTCCACACAGTGCCTTCAGAGATAAAATCTATATGGGAAACAAAGTCTCTCAAACACTTCTGTACATGTGAGACATGCTTGATCATGTATGTTCAGGGCTCTACAATATGGGTCAGACCCCCCCCCCTTCTGGTTGACACGATGTCAGAGAAAGAGACTCTTCTTCCAGAGGAAGGCTCCAAACTTCATTGAGCAGAATGGTAGGATACAATCAATTATTATTATTTTTTAAAATTAATTTAAACCTCCCATTGAACACTTGGTATCTCAAGAAGTATCTTCTTTCTGTTTATTAGCATGCTTTTCATCTCACGTCCCACTTGGGGGGGGGGAATGATACAAAAGCTCTCATTAAACAGAATTTTTCTTCTCCTTTTGGCCCATTTTTTCTAAAAAAGGTTTGCTCTTTAGTTCCAATTATTAATCACTTGATTGTATCATTGTAGCCCCCCGAAAGCATTACAGAGCATAACATCTCTTTGTGGAGACAAGGCTAACAATGGGAAACCCTTCTCTAAGGTCCTGCTATGCCCCTGGCTGCTGTGCTGTTGGTACCTTTGAACTAGTGATGCTGCACCACTCTCCAGTTTGGCTCACATCCTGTTTAGTAGTGGTGAACGGGAAGGCAAATATTCAGCAGGCTGCTCATCTTTTTGTTGGCTGGCTGATGGATGCTTGGCAGGTCATTTCACCATATTCATTCCGTACAGTACAGTGAAATAATCTTTTCACAACAGTGTATTCTCCTGCACTCTGATAAAGTTTTACTTGCACCTGCCCTTTCTGTGCCACTGCTCTGCTCAGCAGGCATTTGTTGAGAGAGCCAGTTTGGTGTAGTGGTTAAGTGCACGGACTCTAATCTGGGAGAGCTGGGTTTGATTCCCTACTCCTCCTCTTGCACCTGGCTGGATGACCTTGGGTAAGCCATAGTTCTGGCACAGCCGTTCTTGAAAAAGAGCAATTTCTGTCAAGAGCTCTCTCAGCCCCACCTACCTCCAGGGTGTCTGTTATGGGGAGGGAAAGGGAAGGGAGTTTGTAAGCAGCTATGAGACACCTTTGGGTAGTGAAAGGTGGGGTATAAATCCAATCTCGTCTCTTCTTCTTCTTCCTAAATAGACCATTAAATCATTGGCAAATCATATAAATCATTTCAGAAATGAATCCTTTAATAAAACCCTACTGTTCATCTAAGTAGTCTTTAACAATGTTAATGGCTTCTGTTTGGATCAGCAGAATTTATGCATGTGTCCAGTTTTGGAAAAACAAAACCAATGCAAAAACAACAGGCATTTGAATTGGTGCCAAACTGTGGTTAGCTCCCACTTGATCATCACACTCAAACAATGTAAGTTCAATGCCAAACATGTTTAACAAGAAATTCATGGTGCCCCTAATGGTAAACTGTCATCCTACGAACTTCTATCCTATGAACTTCTAGCAGCAACTAAATAGGAAAAACAATATAAACAAATTCCAATATATACTCCCACAGTCTTTATGTCAAATCCACCACCACCAATACCAGCATTATGATGGCCTCATATTGCCCATGCACAGAAGGTATCAATCAATGCACAGCAGCCGTTAAATAAACTCATGGTGTTATTCAATAAAACAAAACACAACCAGACAGCCACAAAGATCTGACTATACCCTTAGTAGTGCAGAATGTTGTGATGCAATAAGATCAGCAGCTGACACCTATAAGCACATGCTGCAAGGCTCTCTATTATTCCTTATGCTGCCAGGCAAATAGGGCATAAATGGAAGGAAGGACTTCAGTTCCCAGTACAACATCTAGTTGGCTCCATGGCTAACTGACAAAGAGACCCTATAGACTCCTTAGGAGTTAGTGTCTTATCATGGGGAAAATGCTAATGTGTATGTGTAAAACACGGAGTTTTTCTTGCAAGGTTGACAAAGGGGAGCCACTTGGACAAGGAAGAATGGGAGCTCCAGCAAGAAACTATATAAGGGAAAATGTTCCTTTTTTGGTTCAACAAAAAGATCAGATGCAAAGCGGTGGTTATGGCAACAGAATTAGAACCCAAACAGGAGGAGAAGTGGGGCTACTGTGTGGCAGAGTGGTTGAGTACTCAACTCTCTCTGAGTCTCACCAGCCTTTTGGAGTCTTTTTAGGGGACTTTCTTGACATTTCTGGACTCCTCCAGATTTGACAAGGGTCCACCAGATCCTCGGGAGCAGGAACTGGAAGCAGAAGACTTCAATTAAGCCCCCCGTCTGTGGCAACAGTGGATGTAGGTTTCAGTTTGTCTTGAGCAGAAGCTCCGAAGGACCAACCGTGGGAGTCCACGGTTGGAAAACTACAACAAACTCCAAATAAGAGCCTCTATACCTTGCCACATTTCATCTGGGCGAAGATTCTGTGAGTAACTTCTTCTTTTTATAACTGTCAAGCTCGGTAAAGGACACTTGATTGCCCCTATAAACCTTTCCCAGAGGCAAAGGGAGGTGGAAGACTCCCATGGTCAGCGACATGGCAGAGGGTTGGGAATGTTATTGCATCAAACACATAGGGGCAAAATAACACTTTGAAACCTTCTATCTGCTATCATTATATAAAAATCATATAAAAATGGTGTGGCCTTTATAGTCAACAAGAGAGTGAGAAAGGCAGTATTGGGATACAATCTCAAAAATGACAGAATGATCTCGGTCCGAATCCAAGGCAAACCATTCAACATCACAGTAATCCAAGTCTATGCCCCAACCACTGCTGCAGAAGAGGCTGAAGTGGACCAGTTCTACGAAGACCTACAACAGCTCGTAGAACTAACACCAAAAAATGATGTCCTCATCATCATAGGGGACTGGAATGCTAAAGTAGGAAATCAAAAGGTAACCGGAATAACAGACAAGTTTGGCCTTGGAGAACAAAATGAAGCAGGGCAAAGGCTAACAGAGTTTTGTCAAGAGAACACGCTGGTCATAGCAAACACCCTTTTCCAACAACCTAAGAGGCGTCTCTACACATGGACATCACCAGATGGGCAACACCGAAATCAGATTGACTATATAATTTGCAGTCAAAGATGGAGAAGCTCTATCCAGTCAGTAAAAACAAGACCTGGAGCTGACTGTGGCTCAGATCATGAGCTACTCATTGCAAAATTCAGACTTAAATTGAAGAAAGTTGGGAAAACCACAAGGCCATTCAGATTTGACCTAGATCGCATCCCCGATGAATATACAGTAGAGGTGAAGAATAGGTTTAAGGGACTAGATTTGATAGACAGAGTGCCTGAAGAACTATGGACAGAGGTCCGTGACATTGTAAAGGAGGCAGCACTCACCGCCATCCCAAAGAAAAAGAAATGCAAAAAAGCAAAGTGGCTGTCTGATGAGGCTTTACACATAGCAGAGGAAAGAAGGAAAGCTAAAGGCAATGGGGAAAAGGAAAGATTTGCCCAACTGAATGCAGATTTCCAGAGAACAGCAAGGAGAGATAAGGAGGCTTTCCTGAATGAACAATGCAAAGTAATAGAGGAAAACAATAGATTGGGAAGGACTAGAGATCTCTTCAAGAAAATTGGAGAAATCAAGGGAACGTTCCATGCAAAGCTGGCCATGATAAAGGACAAAAACGGTAGGGACTTAACAGAAGCAGAAGAGATTAGGAAAAGATGGCAAGAATACACAGAAGAACTATACAAGAAGGACCTCGATGTCCTTGACAACCACGATGGTATACTCACTGACCTCGAGCCAGACATCCTGGAAAGCGAAGTTAAATGGGCCTTAGAAAGCATTACTAACAACAAAGCTAGTGGAGGTGATGGTATCCCAGCTGAGTTATTCAAAGTCTTAAAAGAAGATGCTGTTAAAGTGCTGCACTTAATTTGCCAACAAATTTGGAAAACACAACAGTGGCCACAGGATTGGAAAAGGTCAGTTTACATTCCAATCCCAAAGAAGGGCAACGTCAAGGAATGTTCAAACTATCGCACAATTGCACTCATTTCACACGCTAGCAAGGTCATGCTCAAAATCCTACAAGCTAGGCTCCAACAGTACGTGGATAGAGAACTGCCAGAAGTACAAGCTGGGTTTCGAAGAGGTAGAGGAACTAGAGATCAAATTGCCAACATTCGCTGGATTATGGAGAAAGCAAGAGAATACCAGAAAAACATCTACTTCTGCTTCATTGACTATGCTAAAGCCTTTGATTGTGTGGATCACAATAAATTATGGCAGGTTCTTAAAGAGGTGGGAGTACCAGACCACCTCATATGTCTCCTGAGAAACCTGTATAAGGGTCAAGAAGCAACAGTTAGAACCGTATATGGAACAACTGATTGGTTTAGCATAGGAAAAGGAGTACGACAAGGATGTATATTGTCACCTTGCTTATTTAATTTATATGCAGAGTACATCATGCGAAATGCTGGCCTGGATGAATCACAAGCTGGAGTTAAGATTGCTGGGGAAAAGATCAATAACCTCAGATATGCAGATGATACCACTCTGATGGCAGAAAGTGAAGATGATCTAAAGAGCCTCTTGCTCAGGGTGAAAGAGGAGAGTGCAAAAGTGGGCTTGAAGCTCAACATCAAAAAAACTAAGATCATGGCATCTGGCCCCATCACTCCTTGGCAAATAGAAGGGGAAGTCGTAGAAGTAGTGACAGACTTCACGTTCCTAGGATCCCAGATCACTGCAGATGGTGACTGCAGCCATGAAATTAAAAGACGCCTGCTCCTTGGGAGGAAAGCGATGGCAAACCTAAACAGCATGATAAAAAGCAGAGACATCACCTTGCCAACAAAAGTCCGCATGGTCAAAGCAATGGTATTCCCCGTAGTAATGTATGGCTGTGAGAGTTGGACTATAAGGAAGGCTGAGCGCCGAAGAATAGATTCTTTTGAACTATGGTGCTGGAGAAGACTCTTGAGAGTCCCTTGGACTGCAAGGAGATCAAATCAGTCAATCCTAAAAGAAATCAACCCTGACTGTTCCCTGGAAGGCCAGATCCTGAAGCTGAAGCTCAAATACTTTGGCCACCAAATGAGAAGGGAGCATTCACTGGAGAAGACCCTGATGCTGGGAAAGATTGAAGGTCAAAGAAGAAGGGGACGGCAAAGAATGAGATGGTTAGACAGTGTCATCGATGCAACGAACATGAAATTGAGCAAACTTCAGCGGACAGTGGAAGACAGGAGGGCCTGGCGTAATCTGGTCCATGGGGTCGCGAAGAGTCGGACTCGACTGTGCGACTGAACAACAACAATCTGCTATCTGGGAAATATCATTACAGAGACTTATTTCACTCTCAAAGAACTTTGTTGGAATTATGGAAAGAGAAACAGGCTGGTGGAGCTAAAATGGCAGCGGTCTGTAGTTTCTTTGCCTGCGCAGTTACACAGTGAATGCTTACAAACTGTCTGCTGAGGAGCAATATGGCTTTTTTGGCTACAACTGAGGAGAAGGATTGCGTGACAGATAGAAATTTACTGCTGCTGTCAGATGATTTTTGACTGGTGACTTGATAATAAAGAGAAGATAAGCAGACTTTAGACTTTGAAGTGCTCCCTTCGATATGGCGTCTGGTGTCGCAGTTAAAATTTAAACGAAACTGAATCTTCATTAAGAATTTGAAAGTAACTGGAAGTTGGATGAGACAGCAATGTAGCTATGTTTCTCCTACGATAAGCGGGGGGAGGGGGAAACTCTTCCCCTTAAAAATAAAGTTATTATATATTTTGATGGGGGGACAAAGCTAATAGAAGGTTGGGTGAAAGGTGGATATGCTTTAATAATAATGGACTTTGAGTTAAAGAAGGCTGAGGAAGATTCTATAGTGTAGAGCCCTCTCTAGAGATGAGATTTTTTGCTAAGGGGGTGTGTTGGGAAAAATTAAGGGAAAGGGTTTTTACAGAAATTGATAATGAATGGTTAAATTAATTTTAAAAGGATTTTATTAATTTAGGCTAACTCCATAAAAGGAAGAGTGAAAAGGGATGCTATCTGATGGATATGGAGGTTCCAGTTTGTCTGTCTTTCTTTTCTTTTTTAATAAGAGGATAAATGGAGAGCTTTTTCTTTGAAGAGAATCATGTTTAAGCCTAACTTGGATGTTCTTTATTACCGGTATTGAAATGTTATTAGATTCCATGTATTGACTGAAAAAAATTCTAAAGAGTTAGAGGGGCAGAAAGTAACAGGCAGAAATTATTGCAATGAGATGATGATAGTGCCTGATGTTTGTACAGAAGAAATGTTAGTTTATTGCAGAAGTATACTCCAAACAGTCTGTATGAGCTAGAGCTTCATAAGCGATGTACTCAAATGTCACTTTCGAGGTTAACAACTCAAAGTTTTTATCTGTTAATGCCACATATGTAAGCACTATATACAATCACCACGTTTTGGATTTTCTTTCCTATCTCCCCCTTCTTGTAGTTATATTTGTTAGTACCCCTCCCCTTTTCTGTAGACATATAGAAAATGCAATAAAAAACCCCTTCGGGGGGATTTTAAAAAAAAAACATAGTGTTTGTTACTGAATACCAATTAAAATAAGGGGGGTGGATGGGGATGTGTATGCAAACATGATGATGTGAGCAAGATATTTGGCTAGCTATTTTAAAATGTATGACTCTTTTTTATGTAATTTTCAAAAAAGTAATAAACTATGCCCAATTTAGGGCAAGTCAAAAAAAGGGGGGGGGGCTTCTGGTTTAAGCGTTTCGCCCCTTGGCTGCAGCCCGTCTCACTCCAATGGGGAGAGCCGAGTCTCGGCTGACGGGAAGGGTCCGAGATTGTCCCAGACCCTCCCAGGATCTCTGTAGGAGATCCTCAGCCTGGGGAGCTGAGGAGAGCCTCTTCCAAGGCAATTGCCAAGGAATTGAGGCTCACCTTCTTCCCCAAAAGGTCCCATCGCCACAGAGCCAGTATGGCACCGAGAAACCACTGCCGGAAAAGCAGATAACTGGACAAGCAGCCATTTCCTTCTTCTTTAACTGTTTGTCACTATTTAATTTCTCCTTGTTGATTTAACTTATTTTAGTAAGTTATAAAATCATTGGTTTTCCTCACATATTTATCATAAAATGCATCCAATGGTGACATTACTAGTGAGGTCAGTGGGCTAATTCTTAGAGTCCCGGATTTTAAGCAGGCTATCTCTAATTACATGATTTTTGTCTGAAATGTGGGTTCTTTTCTTTACCCAAAGGTGGTTACACAACCCTTCTGTCAGCTCTGCAGTTACTAATTTCATTAATCTGTTGCTCTGACAATTGTGTCCATGTGCACAGATTGACTGCTACCTTATCTGCTCAGCATTGTTGGTTTACCACATTATAAGTGGTAGAGTGTGGTTTTGCCAGGAGGCTCCATGCAGTTATTGAGTATAACTGCCGGGGTGGTGGTGTCTGTCCTCCATTCATTTGTTTAATCCTGTTTTAAAGTCAACAAAACTAGCGGCCATCTCAACATTAGCTTGCAATGAATTCCGAAACCATAATTGCTCTTCATGTGAAGAAGTACTTACTTTTGTCTATTAGCTTCATTTGGTTTCCATGAGTTCTACTATTATCGGATAGGGAGAACAGTTCTCTCTACCCACTTTCTCCACACTATGCATAGTTGTATAAATCTTTATCATGCCCCTCCCCTCTATCATCTTTTCTCTAAATGAAAATCCGGTTCCCTAGGCACCAGCCGCACGGCCATGCAGCTTGGGAGCCACTTTTGCCTCCCATCTAGGAGGAAGGACCCAGGGCTGCAATTGCGCAGCCATAGTAAGTTGGGGGGAGGCAGGGCCAGAAGTTTCATGGCTGCCATTTTTGTTGCAATTTTGGGCCAGTTTTAAGATTTATTATGGCTCCAAAGAAGGGCTTGGGAAAATCCAAAGGGAAGCAGCTGGCCCCAAAGGCGCCGCCTAAGAGACCTGCTCCCACCCTTTCTTCTTCTGAGGATGAGGGGGATGATGTTGTACAGCAAGCGATTTTGGACCAACTTAAAGCCCTAGAAGAATCTAGGGGGGTGTTGGCACCCAGTGTGCCGGTGGTGTCAGGCGATGCAGAAAAACAGGAGATCAGGGCAGCTTCCATTAAACTTTTTCAGGCTGAGGTTCTCACACGGTTGTCTTTTCTTGAGACTAGATCTGCCCAGTCTGGGACAGAAGTTCTGGAAGGGCCTGATTCTCCATCCGGCTCTAAGGACAAGGCTGGGGCACAGCAGCAGGGTGGCTTGGATGCTGCAGGTCCATCTGGTGAAGGATCAGCGATGGTGGCAGGTAAGTCTGATTCTTTGCCAACAGCAGGGTTGAAGTGGCCATGGGGTCCTTAGACTGCCCCAGCTGGGCATGACGCTGGAGTGGCGTATCCAGTTGCTTCAATAGGTGGGGTGGGACAGGGTCAAGGTGGCTCTCCCGGGGTTTCTCAAACCCCTAGTCAGGTAAGTGCTTCCCAGAATTGGGGTCCGCTAGCTGCAGTCCCTCCTTATGGTTGGGTTGCTACTGGTCCCCCCAGTGGCACATATGCGACTGTGCCAGCAATGTCCCTCCCCTTTGGGGATTTGGCTCTTTCACTGGGTGACCATCTGCTTCCAGCAACCAGGGACAAGATATGCAGAGGTGATTATGTGGACCTCTTTCACTCCTTTATAGAGAGCTGGAGAAGAAAGAGAAGGAAGACTTGGAGAATAAAAACAAGGAGAAGTTGAAATGGATGAGGGTAGATAGGACTTGGACAAATTGGGTTGCTGAATTTGTAGTGTATGCCAGTCTTATTTCTAGGACACAACCTTGGTGGGCAGCATCCTTGTGGCAATATTTCGATATTGTCTACAAGGGTTATACTGGATTTAGTGGACCAGCTTGGTTAGAATATGATGAGTTTAGGATGCGAGCAGCTATGAACTCAGTGCTCCATTGGGATCAGGTGCACCTGCACGTGTGGTTACAGGTGATGTCTCTGTGTAAGCTGAATTTAGGTGAGCGGTCTCATAGTGGTCACCTGGTGCAATGTGTAGCTAATCCACCAAGTATGTGCAGTTCGGCGGGGCAGGTGGTTCAACCCCGCCAGCTTTGCTGGGAATTTGGTTCGCAAGGGGTGTGTAATAGGAAAACCTGTCAGTACAGGCATGAGTGCCCGCTTTGTGGCGGCCCACATCCATTCTCTGGATGTTTTCAAGCACAGCCACGTGGGGGATGGCGTAGGCTGGAAGGAGCTGGCTCTGGCCAGCCGGCTGGAAAAGGGTCCCAGTCCCATAAGGCTGAAGGTCCTTGAACAATTATTGTGGGGGTATCTTAGGTGGGAAGATGCTGCGTATTTGTTGCAAGAGTTTCAGGACTGTTTTCATATCCCTTTTATGGGTATGAGGGCACCTTGTCGTGCACCTAACTTGCCTTCAGTTTGGGGTTTGGAAGGGATTGTTAAGGCAAAGATTGTGAAGGAACTAGCGGAATGTAGGGCTTTAGGTCCTTATCAGGACCCCTCAGTGCCTAATTTATGGGTGTCCCCATTGGGGATAGTTCCAAAAAAGGCCCCGGGTGAATACCGCCTTATACATCACCTGTCATATCCCTGCGGGGGGTCAGTTAATGATGCTATTCCTGACGTGTTATGTTTGGTTAAATATACTTCTTTTGACCAGGCGGTTCGCATAGTTAGGCGGTGTGGTCCCGGTGCACTCATGGCGAAATGTGACATTAAGTTGGCCTTTCGTCTTCTTCCGGTTCATCTGGAGGATTTTGAGCTTCTTGGCTTCTCTTTTGAGGGTTTATTTTATATGGGCAGGACATTGCCCATGATCTGTTCAGTGTCCTACACTTCATTTGAAAAGTTTAGTACCTTCTTGGAGTGGGCTCTTTGTCGCTGCTCGAGGTTGCATTCTGTTGCACACTATTTAGATGATTTTTTGTTTGTGGGCCGTTATTGCAAACTTTTCTTGATCTCACCAAAGAGTTAGGCATGCCTTTGGTGCATGAGAAAACGGAGGGTCCATCTCAAGTCCTTACTTTTTTGGGTGCTGAGTTGGACACAAGGGCTCAGGCGCCTTGCCTGCCCTTGTCTAAGTTGCAGGTTCTAAAGGAGAAGGTTTGTAAGTTTAGGAATCAGTCCAAGGCTACTTTGCAGGAGTTTCAGCAACTGGTGGGTCACCTTAACTTTGCATGTAAGGTGATTGCACCTGGTAGGCCTTTTTTGCGTAGGCTTTGTACAGCTATGAAGGGTTTGCGATTGCCTCATCATAGGGCGTGCATTATGGCTGGAGTACAGGCTGATTTAGTTATGTGGTTGGAGTTTTTGGAAGCTTTCAATGGAGTTTTTGGAAGCTTTGGAGGGAAGACCATCAGCTGGAAGCAGAGTTACAAATTCATTCTGACACTGCAGGATCTTCAGGTTTCGGAATCTATTTTAGAGGCTATTGGTGTTCTGAATCATGGTCTGTGGACTGGTTTGGAACTGACATTTTGAGGGACTTTTCCTTTTTAGAATTTTTTCCTATCCTGGTGGCTGTCCAGTTGTGGGGCCATGAGCTGGCCAATCGCACTGTTCATTTTTGGTGTGATAATCTGGCGGTGGTGCAGGTTATTAACTCCCTTACTTCGGGATCGTCATGGGTGTTCGGGCATTTACCCTTTGCTGTTTACATTTAAATATTCTTTTTCTGGCTAGACATGTGCCGGGGGTTGACAATGGGGTGGCTGATGCTCTCTCCCATAAACAGATGGAGAGGTTCCGTCGGCTAGCCCCAGAAGCCGATCCATGGCCGGTGTGAATGCCAGTGGAGCTTTGGGCGACTGGAAGGCGGAGGTAAACAGAGCTGTAGGATTAGCCATTGCTTCAGGTACGAAGAAGGCTTATGACTGTGCGGTCCATCAATTGTCCGACTTTCAAAAGAAAGTAGGTTATTCCCCTGTATGGCCCATGCCTGTTGATCAGTTACTTCATTTTTGTGTTTTTCTCAAAGGTAAGGGGTTAGCTTTCAGCTCTATTAGAGGGCTGCTATCAGCAATAGCTTTTGCTAGTAAGGCTCAAGGAGTTAATGATTATACTGGGGGTTTTAGAGTTCAAAAGATGCTAGAGGGGTGGACACGGGAACTAGGGACTCATGCAGACATCAGGCGACCCATTTCCCCTTCAATTCTCAGGGGATTGCAGGCAGGTTGGAAGGAAGTTTGTGGTTCCCCCTACGAAGGTCTTTTATTCCATGTGGCTGCACTGGTTGCCTTTTTCAGTGCCTTTTGCATCAGTGAGCTTGTCACACAATCCAAAAAAAATAGATCGGATAAGGCTTTATCAGTTCAAGATGTTAGGTTGGAGCCAACCAGGGTGCATCTTATGCTTAGGAGTTCAAAGACATATCAACGCCACGTGGGCACAGTTGTCACTTTGGAGGTGTGTGCTGAGAAGGAATTGTGTCCAGTGGCAGCTGTGGCAGCCTACTTGGCTAAGAGGGGGTTGGGCGATGGATTTTTGTTCCATCATTTGGATTCCACCCTGCTGACGCGACATCAATTCTGGGCAGTGACATCAATGGCTCTTGATAGGCTGGGGTTATCCGGAATGCATTTTTGTACGCATTCATTTCACATTGGGGCAGCTTCCACCGCGGCTGCAATGGGGTACTCAGTGCGAGACATTAAGTATTTGGGCCATTGGCATTCTTCCGCCTATAAATCTTACGTGCGCCCCTTGGTATGGCCTTGAGTTGAATTGTCATAACATATTGTGGTTTTGTTGCTTACTGTTTTTGTGTTTCAGATTTTGGCAGGCAAGTGAAGAAGAACATTCTCATATGCTGCCACAGTTTTGTTTTTTAGGCTGCACATCAGGCTTGCTGAACTCCAATTGGTATGCAGCTGGGACTCAGCCAGTGGGCGACTGTGGAATGGCGAGGGCGCCATGGCTGCATTGGCCGGGCTTGTTGCCACTGTTGTTTGAGAGTCGGGTGGGCCCCCCACCAGATGTGTTACTCATTCAATTGGGTGGCAACAATTTAGGGCTTATGAAGGGAAAGGTCCTGATCCTTTAGGCTCAGGCTGATTTTCGTGAGATTCAACACCATTGGCCAGGTACCACGATCATTTGGTCAGCTATGTTACCACGTTTGGTTTGGCAGGGTGTCTCTAACCCATTGGCCATTGAAAAAGCTCACTGGAAGGCTAATCGGGAGCTACAGCGGTACCTGGCCGGTAATGGGGGCCTGTTTCTTCCCCACATGGTCCTGAGAGACGGGGATGCCAATTTGTATCAGGCTGATGGCATACATTTGAATGAGACGGGCCTTGACATTTTTCTCAACAATTTGTGGCAAGGGCCTAAGCAGAGGCTTGGCCTTGTGAGTGGAGGGGTTTTGTGTTAATAATACGGACTCTGGTCTGGTGAGCACCTACTGATACCCCAGTTGGGGCACGGGGGTCTTGCGAGTACAGCCCTTGGGCCTTGCAGTAAGGGGCGGGGAAAGCGGACTGCCCTAGTGGGCCATCCTGGATTACCCCCCTTTGGACCTTGTGGTTCTGGGGGGGGGAGTCAGGGGGCGACCTCCCACTTATGCTGCCAGGCATAGGCCGCACTTGTTCGCTGAGGCCTGGGGCATAGGTGCTCGCCCTGTGTACTAGGCAAGGAAGGGGTCTGGTGGATTCCTGGCCTTTGCCTGTCCGTATTACAGTTAGTTGGCCCTTGCCATGATTTTGTGTTATGTGATAGTTAATAAAATGGCTTATTAGTTAACCCAACAATGTTGTATGTCTCTTCTTTCCAGCTTGGGAGGCAAAAGCCATCGATCCCTTAGTCTCTCCTTGTAGGGAAAAAGCTCCAGCCCACGGTTCACTTCAGATGCACTTTTCAGCACTTTCTCCACAGCTACAAAGTCTAGAACAATATGAGGACTCCACAAGCAGGCACAACATAGATCTATGGAAAGGCATTATAATACAGATCATTTTGTTTTCACTCCCTTTCCTAATAATCCCTTAGAATAGATTTTTTCTGAAAGAAATAGAATGAGCATATGATCCCTATTTTGTTACTTTTTATTCATTTATATATTTTTTCAGTGGGTCCATTTCTCTACTTTTTTCCTCTTTATTTTGCAGATTTCTTTGCATTGTGTGCTCCAGATATTCGTATGGTGTTTACACATATGCATATATTTTAGATTTTTTATTTAATTGGATCAAGATGGATAGCTACATTAGTCTGCCTGTAGCAGTAGAAAAGAGCAAGAGTCCAGTGGCACCTTAAAGAATAACAAAATTTGTGGTAGGCTATGAGGTTTCATGAAGGAAGAAGTAAGCAGTGACTCACGAAAGCTCATACCCTGGCACAAATTTTGTTAGCCTTTAAAGTGCTACTGGACAGTTGCTCTTTTGTACATTTATTTAATTGTAAGATTTCTATGCTGCCTCTCCAGACACTTGGCAGCATACAAAATAAAACATCAAACATTGTAATAGTCATTGACAATTAATACTATTAAAAGCCAACATTTAAAATCAATACGAATTCATTGATACACAAAAAAAATTGTAAAATGCATACAAGAAAAAAAAATGTGCAAGGACAAGAGAATTCTGAGGGTGAGAAAGATGGTGAGTCCTAAATCATTCTTTGAAATAAAGCCCTCTTTAAAATATTGATACATGGAGAATGATGGAAGATATTGGTATTGCCTTATCAAATCCTCAGCACATTTCAGGGTCAAGTGTTCTCCTCTAGGAAAGATGAAATGTAATATTTTTTCAAATTAACCTGTGGTTCCAACTTGCCATCCTTCCAAACAACACTTGAGGGAAATGTTTTCTTGCTCTTAAAAGAGCAAGGAAGATGTTACCAGCAATTCTGCATTAACTAAACTTATGCAAGAAGTTCATGAACCAGAGAGGGGAAGTGAGAACAGATAGTGCTGTGAGTCATAATTAAAAAGAACATTCCAGTCTGTCATGCACAACACAACTCTCTTGTTAACATCTGTAAACATTTATAAACCAGGAGTTTTCTACATCTGAATTTAATTTCAGAATTATTATGCTGATGGTGCGCTAGCAGCTATTTTTCTGGAAACTTAGCTAAACACCATAATCCTATAGGGAGTTACTCCAGTCTAAGCCTATTAATTTCATTGCATAGATGTGTACCTTAAGTTGCTTTGTGACTTCTCTTTCCCTTTGAGGTTGCCAGCCACTTTTCTATTTTATCACCCCATTTAGATTTTATTTTCTGTGTCTTACATTTCATTGTTCCCTTTCTAACCCTCTCCTTCTGTCTGTCTGTCTTTTGGGCCACAACCATTTCCTTTTTGTCTCCTTATCTTTCCCTTAATTAGTGCAGATTCATTAGTTACAATCAAGTGATGATACTTAAGAGCTTAATAGAATGACAGTTCAACCTAGTTTAAGGATATAATCCTGTTCTTCTGAATGCAGTGAGGTGTAGTTCCATGTAAATACATGTTGAATCGGGCTGTAATTGTGTGATCCAGGATAGGTTTTGTACGCTTTAATTTAAAACATTTCTCCTGGAGAAAATAGCCACTTTGGAAGATGGGCTCTATTTCATATACCCCACTGAAGTCCCTCCCCTCCCTAAACCCTGCCTTCCTCAGGCTCTATCCTAGGGGTGGCCAGACTGTGGCTCAGGAGCCACATGCAGCTCTTTCACACATATTGTGTGGCTCTCAGCAGGGTGGCTGGGGAAGCAAAGGGGAGGCATACCACCCCAATCTTTCTTCCCTTCCCCTGCCAGTTTCCCCTCCTTGCAGGGCCGATCCGAGGTTTTTTTGCGCACTAGGCGAGGCTAGCTTGTGTTGCCCCCCCCCAAGCTGAGTCAGTGTGAGCTGAGAGATCCCTTTGTGCCCCCAGTATGGAATTCTGGAAGCTTCCTGGCAGAGTGTTTCCAAGCATGCACAGAGTGCTTATTCTTCTCAGACAGAAAGGACAAGCAGCCCCCATGAGCTCTGGGATAAAGGACAGCTATGGGTTCCTGGGCAGTTTGAGCCCCGGTGCTGCTCTGGAGGCCCCAATTCCCACTGGAGCTGCTAGTTACCGTAAGTTACCAGACAGAAGGGCCCCTGCCAAGGTCTTCAGGAGAGTAGCGATGCCGCTCTGGGGCAGGCCTGGCCAGGGACCAGCAGCAGCCCCTCGAGGGTGGGCGGGCATCACCCTCCACCTCCCCTCCTACTCCCTCTACTTCTCCCGCCCAGTAGCTCCGGAGGCCCTTCCAAGAATTCTGGGAATCCACTCGGCATGCCTGGGCTGCTAGCAGCCGGTGCAGCTCCCACCTGCCTAAGCCCTTCCAGATGTGCGGCACCCCTGCCACTGGGTCTGGATGGGTGGTGGGCGGCAGCTGTTCAGGGCTCTGGTGGGACCAAGGCAGGGTCACCACCGAGATCAGACCATCAGGGGAGAAATGGGGGCAGGTACCTGGTGTGCCAGTGGAGGCAGCCAGGGGGGCTCTCCTGGGCCTGGCTCAGCTGCACAAGCAAGAGGAGCAGCAGCAGAGGGGTGAGGGTGGCCAGCTCCTTTGGGGCGCTGCGCTGAGCTGGAGGGGATGGACGAAGAGCCGGGCTCCCAGCTGCTCCTGCTGCTGTGCCGAACAACAAAGGCAGCTGGAGGGGCGCGAGGGGCAGGGAGGGAGGTGATGCCAGAAGCGCCGATGGATGTTCAGAGGCCGCTAGTGGAGTAATCCACATCAAAATGCGGGGGCGACCTCGGATACCCAGGCTGGCACCCCCTCAGCAGCCTCTGGAATGGTGGGGAGCCTTGGGGACCAGCTGCCCCGACCACTTTCACCCTGGCGAGCTGGACCACCGGGTGCCCAGAAAGCCATGCTGGGGGCGGGTGGGCGGTAGTGTCAGGGGCCTTGCTGCGCCCCTAGGACATCTGTGCCCTAGGCAGTCTCCCTAGTTGGCCTAGTGATACAGCCAGCCC
Organism: Gekko gecko; assembly: GCA_029375565.1. Lineage (NCBI taxonomy): Eukaryota > Metazoa > Chordata > Lepidosauria > Squamata > Gekkonidae > Gekko > Gekko gecko. The sequence continues at coordinate 130,104,013 of JAPDNY010000009.1, forward strand.
TGCCTCCCTGGGTAGGCTTGAGATGGGGGGGAGCAGAGAAAGAAAGCAACTTTAAGTTTGAATGCCTTCTCCAAGCCAAGCTAGCCAGCATGGGGGCATGGGGGTTAAAGTTGCTTTCTTTCCACCTCTCTCTTGCCCTCATCTATTGGTTTTCTTCCCACTTTCTTTCTCTCTCTCTCTTTCTCCCTTCCCTCCCCATCTAAAGTTAAATATCATTATTGATATCTGTTTTTACTCCTTTTGTTTTAATTTTTGGTAGTCTCATTTAATGTTAATAAAAAGCAAGGTTGCATATTTTCCATTAAAAACGTATGGGTCATATTTGTTCATGTCTTGTGGCTCTCAAACATCTGACTTTTATTCTATGTGGCTCTTATGTTAAGCAAGTTTGGCCACCCCTACTCGATCCCAAAATCTCCAGGTATTTCTCAACCTGGAGCTGGCAGCCCTAGTACTTTCTCACTGCATTTTTAAAATTTATGCACAGCACAGTACTGGAGAAAATATTGTAAACCTGTGCTATAATGAACACAGATGTTGGACATATTTCAAATGTGATCTGAATGAGAACTATACGTAACTAGCCATAAAGTCCATTGTAGAAGCAATACAACGACCTCTAGAAGGATATGATAGCAAGCCACCTTCTCCCCCCTCCCCAGACCCTGGGGCTGAGGGCCAGCAGAATGCCCCGCCAGTGGCTTCGCGGCCACCTGCCTGTCTGCCTTGGCTGCCTGCTGCCACCTCTGAACCAACAAGAAGACAATGCCAATCTGCTTTTGCCCCCCCTCCCCATACCCCGGGGCTGAGGGCCAGCAGAATGGCCCATCAGTGCCTTTCTGGCCACCCAACTTTGCTACCTGCCTCTGGACCAACCTGCCTCCTCTGCCTCCCCTTCAACCTCCCTGCTGGCAACCCTGTCAAAAGTCCCTGATAGGCACAGTTGCCACTGCTCTCCCCCTGGGGCCACTGCACGTGGGAATATAGGGGGTGCCAACGCCTCCCTCGGTCCTGGCTGTGCTGAGGCAGAAGTGCAGGGTGGTGCAGAAGGAGTTGGCAAGCGAGCCTCCACAGGGGGAGTGGCGGACACCGCATAGGGCGGAATGCAGATACAGCTGGCCTTGGCAAGGGTAAGAGACCCTCCCCCCTGCTCCCCCCAGCCCTCCTCGGCAGGGTGCCGGGTCCACCAGCTTCCCACCAGAACTTATGCTGGGAGAAGCAGAGCTGAGAGCCGCTGGGCACCCTGCAAAGCTGCTGGTGGAACTGGGCGGCAGCAGCAGCAGTAGCAGTCTGCTTTGTCAGTTGTCCCCAGACCCTGGAGCAGAGGGCCAGGTGAACAACCCATCAGTGCGTTCCTGGCCAGCCGGCCACCTGGCTCTGGCAGCTGCCTCCATCCTGACCTGCCTCCTCTGGCTCCCCATTGACCTCTCTGCTGGCAGCCTTGTTGAAAGTCCCTGGCAGACGCGGCGGCCACCACTCTTCCCCTGGGGCTGCCGCATGTGGGAATGGGGTGTGTGGCAGTGCCTCCTTCAGTCCTGGCTCACCCACCACAGAGGCACACGGTGGTGGTGAAGGAATTGGCAAGCAAGTCTCCGCAGGGGGAGTGGTGGGCGCTGCGTGGGGTGGAACGTGGATGCGGCTGGCCTTACCAGGTGGGGGAAGACTGATGGGGCAGCGATCATCCACCACCTCCCAAGGCAGGCTGTTCCACTGCTCAATCACTCTTACACTTAGGAAGATTCTCCTGATATTTAGCTGGTAACGACTCCCTTGTAATTTCCACCCATTAGATCTAGTCTTGCAATCCGGAGCAAGAGAGAATAGATCTGTTCCATCTTCTACATGATAGCCCTTCAAGTACTTGAAGACTGCAATCATGTCCCCTCTAAGCCTTCTCTTTCCCAGGCTAAATATGATACCATATCTTGAATATCAAAGCTAAACACACTGTACCCTACTTGTAACTGTTCTACCAGAAATTCTACTGTATTGTTCCTAAAATATCCAAACTGTAGATTATACTTCCAGCTGAAAAGAACACCCCCTAACTTGGCTTAATTGATTATCTTTTCCTGGCTCCATCAATGATTTTTTTCTAATCTTGTACTCTAGTTTCTTCTCATCATCATAGTAAGCAATTTAATTGCTTGGTTTGTTACATCCATCCTAAAGGGAACACTCAGTTCCAAAGGTTTCAACTTTTAACATGCATAATAAAAGTATCTGTATCCTTAGGCTAGGATACATAAAGGTATTGTATCGTTAGGCTAGTTGTTGTGGCTGAACTCCTCTGGAAATGTGGATGCCCAGGAATATCATGAAGGTTGGAATGATAGAAGGGAACCGGTGAAAAATCACCCTCTCTCTCTTTTTTTTTATATATACTTGTTATTGAAAAAAACTATTAAAGGATTACGAACAGCAAAATTGTAAAAGTTTGAAATGTCAACATACAGAGTAACAGCAACAGTAACCATATGATGAGATGTTAAACTTACATCTATATATATATAATCATGATAATTAACATTAAAGATTGGTGTTGTTACATATAGTGCGTAAATAGGTAGAGCAGATTTTACTAAAAATATATAACTAAATATAAGAGTCACAAATTACCAGAGCCACATGGTATCCATCACTGAGGGAATGTCAGTTTGCTTAGAAAGATATTCCAGTATGGGGAACCATACTGATGTAAAATTGGTACGAGCAGGGCATTTATCAAATCGCGTAAGATTATCCGAGAGTTTGGCTATGATGTATAAATCCCACAACTTTTTATGCCATTGAGATAGAGTGGGTGTCATTGTCGTTTTCCAGTGTGTGACAATGACAGTCTTGGCTGCAAAAAGCAGTATTGAAATTCTTTCTGTAGTGGAGAAACTCACAGTCTGTAGCCCAACTGTTCAAAAACAAGCCTTCAGGTGTAGGAGGAATTTCTACGTTATCAAGGGAATTGATTTGTTCTAGCACATCATTCCAGAAGGGTAATATTTTAGGACAAAGAATCCAGCAGTGTATGTAGTGTCCCATATTGTTACAATTTTCCCAGCATTTTGGATTGTATGATGGGTTCATACAAGCTAGTTTACTTGGAGTTAGATACCAGTGTGATAGTATTTTGAATGTTTGAAGTTTCATAGATGTGATTCTAGAGTGGAATGGAGGGGAATTCCATATATGATTCCAAGATTCAACTGAGAGAGTATTATTACAAGCCTTATGCCACATGTTTTGATAAGAGAGTATTTCATTATCTTTCAAAGAGGCTAACACTTTATGAATCTTAGAAATCAGGCCTTTTTGTGTAATGTTGGCAATGGCAATGATCGATTCAAAAGCTGTGAGTGGTTCTTTCATTATGGATTCCAGTTTAATTTGTGTACACATATGCAAAATTTGGAAGTACTGCATCCAAGGAATGGTCTTTTGTAATTTTGCTTCTAGATGTATTTTGGACAAAAGTATTTTTTTTGCTGTAAGATCTTTGAGAGTGATGATGTTGGCCGACTTCCAGTAGTTATCTGTAGGGTTATTGAGGCCCGTTATGAACCAAGGTTGGTTTATGAATGTCTGATAATGGGAGATGGGAGGTAATAACTGTTCTCATTCGATCCCATGTGTGTAACATTGCAGAAAGGATTGGAGTAAACTTGTCTGGGTCTACAAGAAGAGCTTTGCCATATGACTTCATGAATATCAAATGGACTGGTGTATATCTCATATTGTATAGTCTGATCAGAGTCAGGGCCACCAAATAATAAATGTAACACCTGTGCAAGGTGTATGGCTCTATAGTAATTTAGTAAGTTAGGAAATCCTACACCACCCTTTTCTGAGCACCTGTATAATGTATTGCATTTAATTCTATGGTGTTTGTATGACCAGAAAAAGTCTAGAAGCAAAGATTGCCATTTGAGTAATTGTTTGGTTGTGACCAGGATAGGTACAGCAGGGAATAAAAAGATAAATTTAGGCAGAACAAAGGATTTGCTAATATTTAGTCTGTCCATCCAAGATATGTTTAGTTTATGCCATTTCTCCATATCAGATTGAATATCTTTTATTAATAGCATATGATTAAATTTTAAAACATCACCAAATTCATTAGGTATCTTAATACCCAGGTATGATAAATAATCATTGGTCCAAGAATACTCATAGGAATTTTTGATGGCCAGTGAGGTTTGCTGATCTAGATTGATTGGTAATAGGTAGGATTTTGCCCCGTTAACTTTGAGCCCTGAAATAGAGCCAAAGAATGATAGGTGTTTTTGTATATAGCTTAGAGAAGAAATAGGTTGAGATAAGAATAGCAGCATATTGTCTGCAAATAAAGAGATTTTGAATTCTTTGTCACATAAATTAATACCTTTAACATCTTTGTCTCCTCTGATACCCACTCTCTTTTACAAGCAGAACCGCCTTCTACAAATGAAAAGGACACAGGATTTAAGCCCTAGAGATTCACTTCTACCTTTTCATTATTTGTGCGGAATATCTAGCACACTGCTTCTATCAACCAAAATAATTTGAAACAACAGGAAATGCATTATGACTATTTTTTAAAAAAAATATACAATTATACAGTTAACTAATGTGGAATGCAAGTTGTGAGTAATACTTTATCCTTCCCTGTAATAAGCAGGGTATTGACTGTCAACCTTTTTTCTTGGATTGACTACTTTTGGTCTCTTGAATTCCAAATACCTCCATTAGTCAATTTCTTGACACTCAGGATGAAAGAATGTGGTTGACTTCCTCTGTGCTTTTATGTTCAGTAATAATAATTTCACTATTAGCAGACAGACAGACAGTAGGTGACCTGGTTTTAACTCACAGGCATTCTTAAGCAATGTGAGGCGGATTGCCCTGGGGCTAGCCCAGAACCCGCCAGGCAACCCCCCTGCCACCAACACTGCCTCCTCACGTCATGGCCCGGCACCCCAGCTCCCCAGCAGAGACCGAGAAGGCAACGAGGATGTGGACCCACAGCGACAAAGGGAAGTGCCAGCTGAGAGCTGAGAATGGCCACAGGGCAAGACAATGGGCCAGGCACCCCCCTTCCCCACCTGGCGGTCCAGAGCCTAGTCGGGCGGAAGTGAGACCAGATGAAAAGAGGGCCAGCAGACAGAGGAGCAGATGGCAAGGGAGGCCAGCAATTCCCAGGGGAAGAATCTGGAAGTGGACTCGGTGTCCTGAGCTTTGAAGGGGGGGTGGGGCCCTGGGGGAGGGGTGGAAATGGTGTGGGGTAGTAATAAAAGGAGGAAGCTGGGAGTGGGTCGAGGAGGAGAGACCGCTGATATTGACAGGGCAAAGAGAGAGATGCCAAGAAAGGGAAGGGAGCCCAGGTGGCCACCACTGTGGCCATGAGTCAGCAAGTGGAGATGGGGAGAATGGTGAAGAATGGCGGCAGGATTGCTGCTGCTGCTGCCAGGGCCCCAGGCACACCTGCTCCCTTGCCCCCCAGTTCTTTCCACTTCCAACCCAGAGTTCTGTCCTACCACTCAGATCAACCATTTGTCCTCCAGTGCTCTGAGGGGAACAATGACAGCAGTCAATGACTCTGATCCTTTAACCTCCCTCCTCACACTGCTTGCTTCCAGCCAGCACAGGAGCACAGTTTGCCAAGGACTAATGGGGGGATTCTTTGTTGCATTGGTGGAAAGGGGTGGAAAGCAGTGGTTGGAGGCAGAAGCAGCTCCCCCTTCTCTTCTTCCCTGTGCTTCTCAGTGGTTCGTGTGTGTGTGGGTTCTGCAGCAGCTACCTCATCTTTGTTGCCTGTGGGGAGTAAGCCACAACTCCTGTTCCTCCCCCCCAGAGGTGGGGGTAAGCCAAGTCTCCCCTTCCTTGTCTGCCTGCAACTTGGCTGAGGGGGAGTGGCAGCAACACTTAATTTTTAGAACATCACCTTTTAATGTGTTTTAAATGTTTTGTTGCTGCATGTTCCCATCTGTTCCTTTCTGATTTGTTTGGTCGTCATTCAGTATATTGGCAGAAGTCAAATTAGTGCCAAGAAATGGTGAAAATATTTTCATATGGTGCTTTTGTTCAGGTTTTGATCAGTCCCTCATTTGACATTTTCTAAATTAGAAAATGAATTCTGTGCTCCTAATGAGACCATATCCAATACAGACACATGGTGACAAAGTAATAAAGGCAGGGGTCTTTTCGGGGGGAGCGCACCGGAGCGCTGCTCCGGAAGCTCAGGAGCCAAGCCCTGCCCCCAGCCGGCGTCCCCAGGAGTCTTTCAGGCAGCCGCATGTCAATTTCAGCTCCATTATATCCTATGGGCCATTGAAGTCAATGGTGAAAACATAGGGTATATTCTGGGGGCTGGAGGGGAGGGTTTGAGGAGAGGCTCCAAACTCACAGGATATCTGATGGAGCCTCTCCCCAAGATACCCACCAAGTTTCAAGAACATTGGACCAGGGGGTCCAATTCTATGGGCCCCCAAACAGGTTGCCCCCATTCCCTCCATTGTTCTCTATGGTGGGAAAAAAGTTATATTTTTCCCACCATAGAGAACAATGGAGGGAATAGGGGCAATCTGTTTGGGGGCCCATAGAATTGGACCCCCTGGTCCAATGTTTTTGAAACGTGGTGGGTATCTTGGGGAGAGGCTCCATCAGCTACCCTGTGAGTTTGGAGCCTCTCCTCAAACCCCTCCTCCAGCCCCCAGAATATACCCTATGTTTTCACCATTGACTTCAATGGCCCATAGGATATAGTGGGTTCGAATTGCCGCAGAATTTCTTTCATTCCCTCCTTTCCTTCTCTCTTTTTCCTTTTTCCCTCCTTCTTCTCTTCTCTCCCTCTCTCTCTCCCTCTCTCTCTCCCTCTCTCTCTCCCTCCCTCTCTCCCTCCCTCTCTCCCTCCCTCTCCCTCCCTCTCCCTCCCTTTCTTTCTTTCTTTCTTTCTTTCTTTCTTTCTTTCTTTCTTTCTTTCTTTCTTTCTTTCTTTCTTTCTTTCTTTCTTTCTTTCTTTCTTTCTTTCTTTCTTTCTTTCCCACCTTCTTCTCTTCTCTTTTTCCTTCTTTCCCTGTTTCCCTCCTTCTTCCCTCTTTTTCTTTCCCTCCCCTTTCCTTCTCTTTCTTTCCCTCTTTCCTTCCTTCTTTCCTTCTCTCTACTCTCTCTCTTTCCTTCCCTCTTTCCTCCTTCTGTGGCCCAACTCTCATGAGAAGGAGTTTAAACTTCAAACCCCTTCTCTCTTAGCTCCCCCACCCAGACCAGCTGGGGGAATGGAAGGGGAGGCTTTTGAAGATGCCCCCCCCTTTTGCTTCCCCTTCTGACATCACTTCCGGTGATGTTAGGGGGCGTGGCATATGCTAATAGCCTAATAGCTCATTAGCATACCATATGCTAATGAGCTCCTGCAGCTGTTTTTCTACAAAAAGACCCCTGAATAAAGGTAATGTTGTTTAATATTGGTGGGTTCTGCTAGTAACCTCTGAACATATCTTCAATTCTATTTATGAAATGTTTCATCCTCCTAGGATCTAATATTATCAGAACATCAAACTGAAATTCTGAAAACATACATAAATTCTATGGTCCCTTGAATGTGCAGAGTATGTTTAAAAACAAAACAAAAGTTCTTCCTTTAAAGTGTCCCCAAACATTTGCAGCATTACTGATAAAACATAGATTGTATCTTATAGAAGTGTGAGATGAGACATTAAGTGAGATGAAGCTCTATCTAGAGCATGAATTTGGGCTTCAAATAGTGAAATCTTAAGGAGAGTTACATTCTTCTAAGTCCATTGATATTAATGGGCTTAAAAATGTGTTGCTGTGCTTAGATTTCACTGCAAAAAACCCTAGCTACAGTGCTACTGTAATCGTGCATACATGACATAGGCATGTACAGAGGAACATGTAGAGTTCAGGACTCTATACATTTCGCCTATATATATTTCACTATAAAATAGGAAAAGCCTACGCAAGGATCATCTCCTCATGTATTGCCTAGCCAGCCAGTTTCTACCATCTTCTCAAGTCCTGTGCAGGTGAGGCAGGTGGCAGCTAGAGCCAGGAGTTTTTCAGTAGTAGTGGACCTTTGGAATGCTCTCCCCCTTGAGGCTCACCAGACATGTATGTTGCTTGCCTTTAGGTGCCAGGCTTTAATGAAGGGTTTTTAAAGTTCTTTTGTGGTCTGCTCCTAGATTCAGTACAATTTAATTAATATCATTTTGGCTTGTTTTTATTGATCTGTTTTTATTCATTTATTCTACTGTCTAGACTTGTTTTATTGTATGATTTGCATATCTGGAGAGGTAGCATACAAATCTTGTAAATAAATCAATAGAAATGATACTTCAGTGCAAGTCATACTCCACGCCATTGGAAAGTGAACTTTAAATGGTGGTTGCCTGGAAAGATGGTAAGGGTCGTGACAGACAAAGGTTTTGCTGCCTCTCTTAGGTCCCTTTGGTTATATCAGGACACCATTGCTCCCCATTGTCTTTCCAAACAGCTGCTGTTTGAACCACGCACAGTAGCTGGAAGATAGGATATATCTATATATCTAATTCCCAAGTGGCCCCCTGCGTGCGGATATCTAAATCTGCACATCAGGGGCACCAGGGGGGAAGGGAGATTTTCCTGCTCATTTGGGGCAATCCCCAGATATGCAGAAAAATCTGAAAACTTGGGAAAAAATATGTAGGGGATATTTAAATCCCCCCAAAAGTAAAAGAGTGTTCCCTGCACAGGAGCAGGGAACACTCTGAGAGCAGCATCACTGCTGCTGCCAGGGAGGGGAGGGTGGGAAAAGGCTTGGCCGACTGGCAGCTGTAAGCCACTCAGCCCTCACCACCGCCTAGGGGGAGGGAGAAAGTTTGGCAGGCCGAGCTCAGGCCGAGCTGCCATCGCCGCCGCTGCTGGGGGGAGGGAGGGGGAGGGAGAAAGCTTGGCGGGCCAGCCAGGCCTCACTGCCGCTGCTAGGGGAAGGGGGAGGGGGAAGGAAAAAGCTTGATGGGCCGAGTTCAGGCCTCACCGTCAGTGCTGGGGGGAGGAGGGAGAAGGCTTGGAAGGGTGTGGGCCTCACTGTAGGTGCCAGGGACAGGTGGGGCAGGGGAGTAGACTCACCTGTGGCTGCTTCCTTCTCCTCCCATGGAGCTTCCCCCCCACGCGAGTATCGTGGGTCCCCCTTCTTGTATATATATATGAGCTAAAGTTATTTCTAACATTAATTATACCAAAGCAAACAGATGATAACTATTAGCAACTGACAACCTTAATATTATGAAGCTAACAAAGAGATTGGAAGAATTAAGTAAGTTGTGAGTCAGTTGCTTTTCCTCAACAGGTTCTCTTTTCTTCTCCCTCTGTAGAACTCCTTTGGGATAGCCTGCATTTGATAACATGGGTGCCATCATTTTGAATAAGAACATTGGAAAGCTAAGGTTGTAAACTGTGTTTTTCCCATTACATTCTTGTACATTTATCCAGAGAAAATATTAGATACCATGCAAGCAATTTAATTTTTTATAGTGTTGTCATCTTATCCAATGTGAATATCGTTTTAAAGTCAATTGGTATGATAAGGGCTCCACCTAGTGGTGTGCATGAGTATGATTTCATTCCGTGAAAAAAAGAAAGATACACAAGGAGTTTAAATAAGATAAGCCGCCTTACTTGAGTCATAAAGATTTCTACAGATTGGATCCAAAATGGTTCTGAATCACAGACTTTTTATTTGACAGGCTATAGAGTATCACAGTAAGCTTTCAGGCAGCACAGGATTCTTCTTTTAACAACTACAACCTCTGAAATTTTCAAGGCCACATATACCATTTTTGTTCGGTTGCTGAGAATTATTATTAACTCTTATTATCAACAATAACTCCATTTACACCCTGCCCTTTTCACGGAGACTCAAGGTGGATTACAAAATACAAAAAGCAATTCAATCACACAGCAAAGACTTCCAATAAACAAAGCAGTACTAGAGTTACAAAACTGGAAAACAATGCAAACAAACTATTCAAGGCATGACGTACCATAATGAAGAAAATGGACCACAAAGGCAGAGGTCATTGCAGGGAAAAATGGAAAGTGATAAATACAATAAACCTTGCAATAGACTACAGCACTATCCCTTAGAGAAACAACCTCCTGTGCTGTTCCATTATATTACTGTTGAGATCCCTTTGTAAAAATGCCCTCCTAGGCAATTCTGTTTTGCACTTTCTGAGACTGGCCCATAGTCACCCAGTGAATTGCAACCTAGGTCTTCCTGGTTTTAGATAGACGTTCCAACTATCACACCGCCCTGTCATCATTTCTTTTTAAAAACAAGAGCTGAATTTTGCACTCTCACTTTTCTTGTGAAATAAAATTAAGTTGGAAAGGCAGGAACTGCCTGAGCATACAAAAGAATCAACAAAATAGATACATCTATCAAAAAACATCAGCATATAGGAGAGACAATGGCTTTTTAATTCCCTCCACTAGATTTTCACTGGAGGTATATACATATCTTCCAAACACAAAAGACAACAGTGGCAAGAACACTTACAAGCTATCAATGGGTCACCCAAAGACTGGGGATGAGGTAGTCTTTATCTCGGTCCCATCCAGCCTATTGTTGTCCCTGAAAAAGAGCAATGTGAAATTTAAAAAAAGTGTTCAAATATAGACTACTGCCACCAGGACACTTAGGTATCCATCCCACTCCATTTCCAGCCCCAAGAGACTTAAATTTGGGACTCACCATCAGCAGTGAGTCAGTGAGTGATAGGGTGTCTTCCGCGGGTGGTGGTGGAGTCCCTTTGGAGAACCACAATGCTAGAACCCCATTTTTGTGTTATGACTGGCCTTAGAACTTTAAAATGGCACTTGCCTTGGTCTATCATGATTCCACAGCCTTAACCAGACTGCCTGTTCTTTACTAAATGTGAAATATTTATTACTGATGTTGGACTCTTGAGAAAGAACTGAGATTTTATAAATGTACCACCCACCCAGTTGCCTAACTATCATCCAGTATGAGCTGGTGAGCTAGTCTCACTTTTGGAAGACTTCATGGTATTGGGATGTGTGTGTGAAGTCGGGAACCAACATTCGTGCCAAGGCTGTGTTGTCTGGGCTATGGAAAGACTGCATTGTTGCTCTGTAGAGTTGCATATGGGGCCTGGAGTTGTACTGAATCTCCAGACTACAGATATCAGTTCTACTGGAGAAAATGGCATCTTTGGAAGGAGGACTTTATGGCCTCACAGCCCTGCTGAGCAACTCATCCCTTCCCCAAACTCATCCCAATCCAGACTCCATCCCCAAATCTCTTGGAATTTCTCAACCCACAGCAGGCAACCTTTAGCAGCCATGAATCTGCCACAATTAACATACACATGTAGGAGGCCACGGTCTGGATTTAGTATTTTAGGCATGTCAGGAGAATGGTCATTTAGGGGTGATAGATTTCTGTGTCATGGATAGATAATTTTCTGGTAGGGTTTAGATGGAACATAGCATAGAATTCTCACAGGGGTGTGTGGGGGGGGATCAACTAGAATGGATCCTAATGGTTTCTGACATCTCTGGGGGATTTTCTAACATCAAACCATCAGGTACTGCTGTGGGACCACACAATTAAGGAGGTACATTTGATTGGAATTCACACATGGAATTCACTGCCACAGGAGGTGGTGGCAGCTACAAGCATGGACAGCTTCAAGAGGGAATTAGATAAACATATGGAGCAGAAGTCCATCAGTGGCTATTAGCCACAAGGTATAAATAGGAACTCTTGGCCTGGGGCAAATGATGCTCTGTATTCTTGGTGCTGGGGGGGCAACAGTGGGAGGGCTTCTGGTGTCCTGGCCCCACTGCTGGATCTTCTGATGGCACCTGATATTTTTGGCCACTGTGTGACAGAGCGTTGGACTGGATGGGTCCTCCAACATATATACCTCCAACATTGGCTTCTCTTATGTTCTTATGGAACCCATGCAAAGGCTTTCCAGGCAACTGTTCCTAGTGTTTGGAATACCTTCCTCTTGTCTTTTCCCCACTTTCCAACACCAGTTGAAGACTTCTTACGTTTCAGAAATCCTTTATAAGCTTTTATAATTTATAGTACTTCTTTTCTACATTTTTGTTGAAGTCATTATACTTGTCTTTTACTGTCACTGTGAGCTTCCTTGCACAATGGGTGCTTGGAGAAGGTAATGGGATAGATGAGAGCCAATAAATTGAAGTTCAGTGCAGATGAGACTGATGTGCTATTGGTCAATGGACAAGCTTCTCAGGGACTGTGGAGTCAGCCTGTCCTGGAAAGGGATGCATTTCCTTTGAAGAAGCAGGTTCATAACTTAGGGGTGCTACTCAATTGCTTTTAGTGGCTTGATTTTAATATTGAGAACATAATCTTGTAAACTGCTACAGGCAGGGTTCTGAAGAGGCTGCACAGAAATATCCTAAACAAATAAATACATTTTTTTAATCAGTAGGGCAACATAGAAATGTTATAAATAAATAAAATGGTAAGTTATTTAAACCAGACTTCAGTGAACTGGCACACATTAACTGTATTCGAGGAAGAAATTATGTGGTTGTAGCGCTAATCTACTCCAGGATCGACAACACTAGTATCCAGCCCCATCCAGCAGACAGACAGCGGCTGTGCTGCTGGGGGCCGTCTTTGCCTCCTTTAAAGGAGGAGGGGCAGGCTGGATGCTGATTCACAGCCCTCAGGGGGTGGAGCTTTCGCAATTTAACGGCTGGCTCTGCTCCCACCCTCTCAGTTGCCACTATTTTTCTAGCCCACCCTCCCACCCTGGTTGTTGTGTAGGCTTTAGCTGATCACCTGTTTGTTGGGAGCCAGGTAGGAATTTTTGATCTCCAATCAATTGGCCATGCTTGGGGATTTTTTTTTTTTTGCCTACCCTGTATAGTCCATCAGCAGGTTGTGGAATTGGCATGGGGTGGTGCCTTGATGTAGGCTGGTCACTTTAGTTGGTGGGATGGGAGCTGGTGATTGTGATGCAGCTAGGGGAGCACCATTTAACAAACCCAGTTGGGGGCTAGGAGTCTAGCCAGATGAGCCTTTGGGTTGCGTGACCTGGGGTTTGGTAGGTAGACTGTCTTGGTTCTGCATGGACTGAGTTCCACCTAAATTTTATGGCTTGGTGGAGTGAGAGTCATGGCATTGCTTGCTTGTTGTTCCAGATGGATGTGAGCCAAAGGTACTGGCTCAATCTGGGGACTGGGTTGTTCCCTGTTATATGGCTAGGGAGGGGTCAGGGATGACCCCTAGCCTTGACTGTGCTGCAAGCACTTTGCCCTTGCCATCAAGTTACAAGTTAATACGTTATGTAAAGTGGCCCTTTAGTTACCCAAGCCTTTGTGTCTGACTCTTCTTTCCGAATAAGGGGGCAAAGGACTGAACTGAGAGTTCAACAACTAGTTTTTTAAATGGTTTAAATAATATAGCTTTTTAAAAAAAATATAGGGTAGGAGGAGCATGTATGTATTACATTAACAAAAGACCATATAATAAAGATTACCCACCCTAGTAAATTTTAACTGTGTATTAATAATTTCCAGTGAGCTAATGCAAGTGTTTTATGTCTAATTAATATATTTAATTAGTATTTAAGGGGTTTTTTTTACATAAATGAAATGTGAAGATGTGGGCTCTCTCATTCTTTATTTGACCTTTTCCTTTAGATTCTTAAACTTTTGCTCTTGGAAATAATGCTTGAATTTTTTAAAAAGGAAAATTGTGTGGAAAGAAGTCTGTTATTCTGTAAAAACAAAATCTGTACATTTATTCTGTACATCAAAATCTTGGATCATTTATCTGCATTGTGTCATGGGATAACAACACACAGGAATGACTGGGCATTGCACGCAACCACGCTGAGATCCAAACTCCTGTTTATGGTCACACAGGGAGCTTGCATTAGCCAAGTATTATTTCTGACATCCTTTGAATAGCTTTCATATAACAATTTGCTTCTCAGTTTTCCCTGATGCCAAAAGCAGTTTGCCAAGGGGCCCCAAGCCTGCAGCCTCTTTAGGCTCACAGAACTCATTTCATAGGGGATTGTTTTGGGATCCTGGCTAGAGTTTGCTCAGTTCTTTATACAAGCCCTCCAGCCACCGACTGAGGATGCCTTGTAGGTACAAAGCCTTTGGAAGACCTTATGTTCGCCTTACACCAGTATGGATTGAAGGACGGACTAAAACTGGATCATGAAACTGGTTGGAGGAGAGCAGCCCTCCCTAGGTTTATAGACTGGGTTGTCCAAACTATACTGAAATAGTTCTCTTTGTGCTTAAAATAGCAGCACAGACTGGAATGTATCTAGCTCTGCTTTCATTGGTGAGTCACTTTCCTTCCATATATTTCACTTCCTTTTCTTTACAGGAGCAATTCAGGGCTGCCTGTTGCTTCTGTTGGTATACCTGCAGGACAGCCAGTGCTTTAAGACTGTCTTTAAGACTTCCTGACAAAGGAAGTATTGACTCTTGGAAGCTTATACCCCCCAAAACTTGTTGGTTTATAAGGTGCTACTGGATTCATATCTAACTGTTCTACTGAGGACCAGCCTGGATACCCTCTGAAACTATGTCCATTGGTAATCTGCTGATTTTATACTTATGATCAGATTGGTAAATTGGATTTGTACATCGATACATATCATGTACATGTTCTTACAGCCTCAACCTACAATGTTATTTTTTTAAGTTGGATTTATTTCCACGGCGGGGGGAGGGAATCTCTCTTCTTCTTTTTAGTGTGTTAGATTAGATTAGAAGATGCTTGTGCCTAACAGCTTTGCACATTCAATTTGTGCTCATGCGTACTTCTTTAAAGCTATGCCACAATTCTCCAAATTATTATAGAAATCTGATAAAGTGCCCATTACAGAGACATTGGTACATCTGTTCATATTCACCAATCATTTTACCATATATGGCTTTTCAAAGACAGTGCTACTTGTGTTACTCAGACATTTTTTCAAAGATATTTCCACTCTAAATAAGCTAGGGATCTCTTACTCATAATAAAGCTGATGCTGTGACTTATAATCATACAGCTAAAATTAATATTAGAACAAGCTTCACTGACACAAAAACTGAATTAAGTATTACTTAAGTAAATATTTTTAATAGAGTAAGTATGCAATTTGGCTATTAACATGTGTTGAATTTCCTGCTGTGGTTTCAACTTTACCTTGGAGTCCACATTTGCTTTATAACATTCTATAATAAATATGTACTTGTTACATTACATTACATTACATTATATTACATTACATTATATTACTATGGTTTCAACTTTACCTTGGGGTCCACATTTTCTTTATAACGTTCTGTAATAAATATGTACTTGTTACACAAAGTGTCATAGTTTATTTTTTACATTAACACTGTTTACATTAATCCATTATTTTGCAAAAATGACAATGGGATAATCTTTACTTTAGTTATGCTCCTGCTTCAGATACGCTTAGAGGTTTGGGGGCAAAGCCCAGGTGGGGTGCAGTTTGGGGAGGGGAGGGAGCTCAGTGGGGAAGAGATGCCCTTTGAAGCTGCCATTTCCTCCAAGAGAACTCACCTCTGTAGTCTGGAGATCAGTTGTAATTCCAAGAGAACTCCAGGCTAAACCTGGAGGATGGCAATCCTAACTGTAGAATAGAAAAGCCAAAAACTCAGAGCCTTGAAACATTGACAAGTACAACTGTAGTAATAAAGTTCACCAACACATCCAAATCTTACTGCCAAACAAATATGATTGGGACTGGACTATAGGTAGGGGTGCCATCTCTAGCTTGAGAAATTCCTGTAGATTTTTTTTGGGGGGGGTCCCTGGGAAGGATGGCGTTTGGGTAGAGGAGGAAGCTCAATGGGGATGTTGGCTTAAAACTAGTGTTTTAAGCCAACAACAGACTTCTTCATACATTTGGGAAATGAGTTTTTTTGAAGCAGCTCAGAAGATCAAAGCCCTGACTGGATGCCCTGCAGCTAAGGTTGCCAACATCCAGGTGGGGCCTGGAGTTCTCCTGGCATTACAGCTGATCTCCAGGCAGCAGGCAGCAGCTTCCCTGAAGGAAATCCGGTCCAGACTTTGACGTTCTGAGCTGCTTCCAGAAAACTCATTTCCCAAATGTATAAAGAAGTCTGTTGTTGGCTTAAAACACTAGTTTGAAATTCAACTGTAATAAGACATCTATAACAATTCCTCCCACTTCCCTTTTTCTTTTTATTGGCTGGCCAATCACTTTTCTTCTTTGTTTCACTGTCTGTCCCACCCAGTTGTTTAAATGTATATAGCTAAGTGATGACCCAGCCTAAAGAACTGAATCCTTTGTTTGTATATGCTTGATACTGGCACACAATTCAAAACAAACTGCTTTATTTAACTTCTATGGGGAACTGGCCAAGTAGGTATCAGATTTAAACTTGGCAGATGAACAGGCCGTAGGAATGAGATAACTTTGTATAACTATATACAACAGATAGTTTGTCACAATAAAGTGGCTGTTTTATTATAGAGGTAGGTCTTTAAAACTGTGGAGACAGACAGATCTCTTGGCAGTCACTGGTTACATAAACAGGTATAAGCTTCTTTGTCTCAAAATTACTTAAATCTGTAAAGGCAGGAACATACACACAAGTTCCAATTTTCCTCCTTACACACTTGATAGGGATCACCCCTCTTTTCTAGGAGCTACTTCCCTCAGGGAGGTACTATTGATCCCCCTTCCTTAATTTAGGATCCTCATTGATCCTTCCTTCTGCTTAACTGAACTCCAACTGAATTAACTGCCACTCTCAACTGTCACTCTTAACTGCCACTCTCAGCTGCAGAATTCCATTTGAATCTCCTGTTACAGAACTTGGAGGGCAAGTGGAGGAGCAGACCAGGGAGGTCCTCTGTGAGACTGATGCTTCTAGCCTGCAGGGGGGCCACTTGATATACTTCTTCCCCCTTTGCACATTGCACCCTAGGGAGGGATCTTTTTCCCCTTCCCCAAAGCCAATCTGTACTCACCTTGGGATGTATTAAAAGGAATGACAGGATTGTTCATGGGAGAGGCTTGAAGACCCATTTGTTGGTGTGTGTGTGTGTTTAAAATAGAACCCTTGGGACGCCACCCCTCCTAACAGACCAGCCAACCGCTAAGTTGGCATCCCTCTATGGGTTGTGCATTCCTGGAGTAGCCCAGTGACAGCTAGTCAAAGGGGGTGGGAGAGAGGGGAGGAGAGGAGAGAAAGGGGAGGGTGCAGTGTCCCATCACTTGCTCACACACTTGATCCCTGTTGGTGGCAAATGGACCACCCCCAGTTGTCACAAGTGATGTTCTCACTCCAATTTTCTGTTGTAGCTGAAGAATGAATCCATCAGAGAACAAAAGAATATGCAGACAGCAGGCAAAGAAATCAGAAGTGAAGCTTAACAGCTCAACTGCTTGGATTCTGTGCAATAAACTGCAGTAAGCTGTGTATGAAGAAAGGGCCAATGGTGAAAAGCAGAGTGACTGCGACAGGAAAAGGGGAAGACAGAAGGTGTCAGAAAAAGGTCTAATTAATGTTTCTCACTGAGTCCATTGTTATGTGTTCCCTATTCTGCTTTGCGCTTGCGTAGGTATGCAGGCAGTAAAGTGGGAGCTTCTTCCCTTGCCGCTTCTCCTTATCATGGTGGCCTTGAATGTAGGCTTTGGGCTATTCTTGTGTTGATGAGAATTTTCCAGTCCTGTGAAGGGGAGGGGAGGGGGGAGTCGTCTCCCGCTCATGAAGTAACTCTCCCGCCGGGAGTTTCCCGCGCGCGCGCTTACAGTTCATTCGCTAGTCGCTTGTATGCATCATACTATAACCCTGCTCGCTTTGCTCTTGCCCCCCATTCCTGACAATGACCTTCTACTGTGGGTTTTAGCACTGTAATCCAATAAAGCCTTTCTTTTGATCAAGAATGCCTGGACCTACTTGCTTTTGAACCTGACAGAAATTGTCAGGAATCATCATTATTTCACCACCTCCAGCTCCTGCCATCCACCAAGATGAGCGGGGCTGGGGCAGGTCCATCTGTAATGGTCCCAGTGACTACCACACCGGTCACCACGGTCCCGGTCACCACCGTGGCAATTCCAGTGACCACCACTCCGGTTACCACCGTTCCAGCTACCGTTGCTCCAGTGACTACGACTCCGGTAACCACGGCTTTGGTCCTGTACTCGACGGCTGGGCCAGTCACCCCTCCGTTGACCAGCACAGTGGGAGCATCGTATACACTCCCGATCTACAGCCCCGCTGGGCCAACCCAGAGTCATGGAGGAGCGATACCTCGAACCTACTTTCTTGGTGCCCCAACTCCTTGGGACAAGGAGGTTACCTATCGAAGGTCACGTGATTGGACTAAGAATCTTTTGGACACTACCCAGACTACCTGGTCTTTACCGGGGAGCCAGAGCCGGGACAGCTTACTGGATCCCCGGGGAAGTTTCGGGCTTCCCCAGGGACGGGTATCCCGCGGATCTCCCAGATCGGGGTCCAGCCCGGACGCGGACGCCCGCATGGACTCTATTCAAGATGATACCCGACAGTTAATGCGGGACATGGGCAAACTGATGCAGTCCCTACCGCAGATGATGGACCAAGCCATCCGAGCCCACCCGCTGACTCAACCGAGACCGGCACCAGTCCCAGCACCACCACTGCCTGCGCCGCCCCTTCCCGGCCAGCCTGTTCTGGGGCAGCCAGCACCAGCAGCACCCTTGCCCGGCCAGCCGGTGCCTGGTCAGCCTCCTCCGGCTGGCCCATTGCCGGGAGGACCCGTTCCTGGGCAGCCAGGACCCGTCCAGCCTCCACCTGTCCTACCGCCACCCCCCATTCCTGCTCCGGTGCCTGGCATGGGTCCCGTCCCTCCGATAATTTGTCCCAAAGATATGTTGGAGATTACTTTTGACGGGGACCCTGAGACTGTGTCTTTCTTCATATTACAAGTTGGGAAATTTGTACAGCGATGGGGCTATGTGTTCCCGGACGAGGAGCAACAGGTGGAATTTATCGCTTCAAGGTTCCAGGGAATTGCTACCAGCTGGTATGTGGCCCTCCATGATCTGGAGGCGGTGGAGCTGGGGAATGTTGATGACTTCATGTGGGCTTTGAGGAACCGCTTCGAAGACCCGGGGGCGGCCCAAAAGGCTGAAGCCTTCCTACGCACCTTCAAACAAGGCAAACTAACCGTGAGGGAGTACTCCTGGGAATTTCAACGGCACGCAGTTAAGATTCGGGACTGGACTGACCCTGTGCTGGCTCAGCAATACCGAATGGGACTAGCAGTGGATGTCCGTCACAACGTTCTCAGTTCCAAAGAGCTGCGCACCCTTCAAGGTTGGATGGAGGAAGCGGAAAAAGCTGAAAGCCGATTGCGCCTCATGAAACTGGACTTGTCTCTTGGGAACAACCATCCGAGCACTTCGGCCACCCCGACCAGAAGCAAGCCTACCTCCACCCAGAGTGGGGTGAGAGACCAACGCATGAGGCAGGGCTTGTGCCTACGATGTGGGGGAAAAGGGCACTTCGCTGCATCCTGCTCCAAGGGGGACCCTGGTCGAGCCCTGCCTCAAGAGGAACCCCGACGATGGCCAGCTACCACCCCGAGAAAGGGTACAGCTAAACCACGCAATCTGCGGGCCCTTTTTGCCAATCCTGACCCGGCGGAGGTCTCGATGTTGGAAGAAGAGGAGAGTGATCTGCAGGGAAACGAATTGGTCCTGTTTGTGAGTGGCGCTACCCAACAGGACCCTGCCCCTGAAGCACCCAAAATGGTGAGCAATTACCCCTCTCTCTCTTCTTTGTGACTGTTCTTATAATGAACCCAGCAATGATGACCCACATCAGGGTCTGAGCCCTCATTGACTCGGGGTGCGGGAGGGATTTGATGAACCCATCACTGGTAACGGGACTAGAGGCGGCAGTTACCAGTTTGAAAGATCCCATTACCTTTACCCAAATGAATGGGTCACCGATGAAGGAACCATGTCGATTTGAGACTATTCCCTTAAGGGTGGGGACAGGAGAACACTGGGAGCTGTGGTCTTTTGTAATAGCCCCACAAGCCCAATTCCCATTAGTGTTGGGCAGCCCATGGTTGCATGGGCATGATCCCTATATACTTTGGGACAAAGGGACGGTACGATTTATCTCCCCAAAATGTGCGGAGCATAAGTGGGACCCGGGGTGGGGAAAAACCCCAAACAACGATCCTCCGCGGGCCTGCTTAGCCGCAGAGGACCTTAACCGCATTCCCAAGGAATACCGGCATTTGGCCCGTGTGTTTGAGGAGGAGGAAGCTGACGAACTACCTCCCCACCATAACTCAGACTGTGCGATCGAAATCCTTCCGGGCCAGAAGCTGCCTAAAGGGAAAATTTACGCCATGAGTCCTATGGAAAAGGAGGAGCTACGCAGATTCATTGACAAGAATCTGGCCCATGGATTTATCCGACCGCCTTCGTCCCCCTTTGCGGCCCCTGTGTTGTTTTGTAAAAAGAAGGATGGGGGACTGAGACTGTGTACTGATTACCGGGGCCTAAACGCAGTTTCGGCCACCAATGCTTACCCCATGCCCCTCATCAAGGATTTGTTAGCAGAAGTGGCGAAGGGGAAGGTGTTTTCCAAATTGGATTTACGTGATGCCTATTTTAGAGTCCGCATTAGGCAAGGTGATGAACACAAGACTGCCTTCAATACCCCGTTGGGACAATTTGAATATCGGGTTATGCCTTTCGGGTTTCAGGGGGTGCCTGGGGTCTTCATGAACTTGATAAATGAGGTGTTGCACCCCTATTTGTTCAAGGGGGTGGTTGTTTACTTGGATGATATCTTGGTGTATAGCCCAGACCAAAAAACTCACACCAGGCTGCTTCAAGAGGTACTGGAGAAGTTGTTAGAACACAAACTGTTTGTTAAGCTGTCAAAGTGTGAATTTCACCAAAGCCGCATTGACTTTTTAGGGTATCGCATATCTGCAAACGGGTTGGAAATGGACCCAAAGAAGGTCCAGGATGTGTTGGCTTGGGAACCTCCCAAAACCAGGCGGCAGCTCCAGAGTTTTCTCGGTTTCGCCAATTTTTACCGCCAATTCTTGCCCCACTTTGCCCAGGTAGCCCTCCCTCACAGATCTCCTAAAGACTAAGGGGAGAGGGGCCAAAGCTTCCATGCCAGGGGCCCTGTTAGATTGGATGCCTCAGTGTCAGGAGGCATTTGAACAACTAAAGCAGTTATTTACTTCTGAACCGGTACTGGCACACCCAAATGAAACCAAAAAATTTATTGTCCAAGTAGACGCCTCAGATACCGCAATGGGGGGGGGTGATCTTACAAGAGGACGCCCAAGGGCACCTGCACCCTCTTGCTTATGTTTCCTGAAAGTTTAATGACACCGAGAGGTTCTGGCCCATATGGGACAAGGAAGCAGCTTCCATTCGCTTAGCGCTAATTACCTGGAGGCACTGGTTAGAGGGAGTTCGGGTACCCTTTGAAATCTGGACAGATCATAAGAATCTTGAGGTACTTCAAAAGCCCCAGAATCTAAATGCCAAACAGTTCCGCTGGGCTGAGTTTTTCTCCAAGTTCCAATTTACCCTCCACCATTTCCCGGGCAAGTCTAATCACCTGGCAGATGCCCTCTCACGCCTTCCCCAGCACCTTAGTAAGGGAACGGAGGTGAGAGAGTCCTTTTTTACCCCAGATCAACTTGTTGGGGCTGTTGTAACACGCAAACAGAGACAATTACAGTCCGTCACCCCGATTCAGGGTCTGCCATGGGAAAGCCGATTTGCCACTGACATCACTGACCAGGAGAGAGCCAAGCTGAATGCTCGAGATGATGTAGAATGCAAACCCAATGGTTGCTGGTACAAAGGCATTAAACTGTTTGTCCCAGAAAGTATGCGACCCCAAGTACTGCAGGCTGCCCATGATTCAAAGTCAGCTGGGCACTTCGGGTATGTGAAGTCCCTACACCTACTGCAGTGCAATTTCTGGTGGCCCCGAATGAAACGTGATTTATCACTCTACATACAATCTTGCCCTACATGTAGTCGTTGCAAGACCAGAGCAGGAAAAACCCCAGGTCTACTACAGCCATTGCCTATCCCAAGTCGACCATGGGAAGTGATTTCCATGGATTTTATCACTGATCTTCCCCCCAGCAAACACATGACCGTCATTTGGGTGGTGGTGGACTTATTTTCCAAACAGGCTCACTTTATACCGTTTCCTAGTTTGCCAACGGCCAAGATACTTGCAAGAGCCTTTTTACAACATATTGCCCAACTCCACACTTTGCTGGTCAAAATAATCTCCGACCGTGGGGTTCAGTTTGTCTCCAAACTATGGACAGAATTAATGGCCCTCATGGGCATTGAGCGTGCTCTAAGCAGTGCCTATCACCCGGAGACCGATGGGCAAACAGAAAGGGTGAATCAAACACTAGAGCAATATCTAAGTTGTTTCACTAACTATCAACAAGACAATTGGGTAGAATTATTGCCTTTGGCCGAGTTTGCATACAACAACTCCTGGCACGCGTCAACCGGAATGTCTCCCTTCAAAGCCGCCATGGGCAATGATAGCCCCCCTCTTCTGTTTTTGAAACCGGGGGGTACTGGTGGGAAAGCCACGGAATGGTGTAAGTCTTTTCGAGAATCTTGGCCAATGATTGTAGAGACTTTAAACGAAGCCAAGGCTCAATATAAGAAATATGCGGACAAAAAACGGGCGGGGGGTTGGGACCTGCAACCAGGGGACTCTGTGTACCTTTCCACTAAGAACTTACGGCTATCACAGAAGTCGCGGAAGCTCGCTTGGAAATATATTGGTCCATTCAAGGTGGTTCGCTGTATTAATAAAGTGACTGTGCAACTGGATTTACCTAAATCACTTAAAGCCATTCATCCAATTTTCCATTACAGCCTCCTCAAACCGGCATCTCCCCTGACTAAGTGGCATCCAGAGTCTCCAACACCCCCCCCCGCTGATCATCCATAACGAGGAGCACTATGAACTGGATGACATCCTGGACTCTAAATTTATTCGTGGACAATTGCATTATCTGGTTGAATGGGTACATTTTGGGCCCCAACACAGGGAATGGGTTAAAGTCTCTGATATCAATGCACCTGATCTTCTTTTTTTTTTTTTTGGTAAAACTCTCCTAAAAAGGAGAGAATTTTATTCTTTTTATAAGAAATGGGGAGGGTAGACAGCTGGAGAAAGAGAAAGATGGAGTGAAGTTTTCTCTGTTAATAAAGGTTAATTTTAGTTAGTAATCAATACCATTTTTGGCATCTATCGCGATTCGAAGATCTTCTTTTAAACTTTACAAAGTCCAGAATCACTCTGTTAATACAGTTAGTAAAGTCCATTGGGGTTAGTAATCAAACAGCTCCTTGCAGATGGTACACGAACAGTCCTTAAAATGTCTTCTTTTTAGGTCTCTTCCAGTTGTAGATTGAGTCCTTTTCAACTTTGATGTCTTCCAATTCGTCGCCTCCTTCCCCTGGGCTGCCGTCTTCTTCTCTGCCAATTTTGAGTGCTGCGTCTTCCTCCAAACTGGCGTGTCTCTTCAAAGATTTTTGCTTTTTAAAGGTGTAATACATCTTCTTTCTTTTCTCTTTTTCCTTATGTTTCCGACCTGCAAATTCCCAGGGCGCCATAATTACTACACATGGAATCGGATCTCTGGTATATTGCCTGCTGCGTTCAACATCCCCTTCTACTGGCAGAGTATCTTCTTTTATAAAAGCGGAATAGGCTTTGAGAGCCATGTCCACCTCTTCTTTTAATTCTTTCGCTTCACTGCCAGTTAGGGGTGCCAAAACATTTGTCGAGGTAAATCCGAGATCCTCTTTCTCTTCTTCTTTCACGCCCTGAAAACTTAGAATCAAATCCGATTTCTGTTCTATTTCCTCCAATTTCCCCTGTCGACTAATCAAGACACTTTCCACTTTAAGCAAAGTTTCATTGATTTTCTGTATTTGCTCCAGTAGAGGGCGCAGATCCTGTTGATTGACAGCTAGCTCTTGGGGGGGCTACCCGGGCCGGAAGTCCCTCCTCTTATCTCTTCTGGTTTCTGCAGGACTTTCCCCGTTGTCGACATTTTGTTTTATTATTTACTTTTATAAAGTTCGTGCCGCATCCCCCAGGAAGCTAATAGGATCGTAGTCTTTTATACAACTCCAACGGTACTTTCACCAACACTGTTTTCCTCTCTGCCCCCCCTCGCGCTCCCTTTGTAAATCTTGCTTCTCAAAAGGGATGGGGACTCCTCCCTCCTCCCATATGCTTAACCGCTTACGGGGGGGCTCGAATTCACGCTTCAAAATCGATCTTCAACTCACGGTTCGATGCCACTTCTTCTTTTTATATTAAATCGTAACGCTGTCTTCACTCCTGGAAGTCGGTGGCACCGCTAAGTCCCATTGCGGGCATGACGCAGCGGGGCCGATTGGGGCGGGGAGAAAGCCTCAATTTCCCGGCTGTCTGCCAGCAAAGAGGCTACTCCCCAAGCGCCCCCGGTTCGGAGCCTTTGCCTAAGGCTCACTAGGGTCTTTCGCACACGCGAAGACCCCCCCTGACTGCGTGTGGGCTAACCGCCTCTGGGAGCGTCCTGAGAGGCGGCCGCCATTCGCAGCGCCGAAACCGAAACCAATGCACCTGATCTTCTGAGGGATTTTCACACCCGTTTCCCAGCCAAACCAGGGGCCCCAAGTACTCCCCTTCCTGAGTGGTGGGTGGGAGGTATTTTGGGAAGGGCAGAGTGTCAGAAAAAGGTCTAATTAATGTTTCTCACTGAGTCCATTGTTATGTGTTCCCTATTCTGCTTTGCGCTTGCGTAGGTATGCAGGCAGTAACGTGGGAGCTTCTTCCCTTGCCGCTTCTCCTTATCACGGTGGCCTTGAATGTAGGCTTTGGGCTATTCTTGTGTTGATGAGAATTTTCCAGTCCTGTGAAGGGGAGGGGAGGGGGGAGTCGTCTCCCGCTCATGAAGTAACTCTCCCGCCGGGAGTTTCCCACGCGCGCGCTTACAGTTCATTCGCTAGTCGCTTGTATGCATCATACTATAACCCTGCTCGCTTTGCTCTTGCCCCCCAGTCCTGACAATGACCTTCTACTGTGGGTTTTAGCACTGTAATCCAATAAAGCCTTTCTTTTGATCAAGAATGCCTGGACCTACTTGCTTTTGAACCTGACAGAAGGGTCTATATAACCAGTGTTCCCTCTAAGCTGGGTTAGTGTGAGCTAGCTCACAGTTTTTTAGCTCCGGCTCACATATTCTTCTCTTACCTCAGGAAGGATGGCTTCAGAGCAAACTAATTTATGCAGTAGCCAAATCACTCACTCACAGCTGTAATGCCAGTAGCTCACAAAGTAGAATTTTTGCTCACAAGACTCCACAGCTTAGAGAGAACATTCCCTGTCCCAAATTTCCATCCTTAGCAACGCCCCCCCCCTCGGCTACAGTTACAGTTGTCATGTAATTGTGCATTTTGGGCCTCAGATGTATTTTTAATGGAAATTCAATAAAGAAGAAAAAAGCAAAATTTGAAGTATAACAATAAAAATGTAAACAATACATTTTAGCATATATGACTGTACATTCTCAATTTCTATTGGAAATTTTCCACACATAACATCATTTGCCTCCAAGAATTTATATTCACTAAACATATAGTTCTCAAAAACACAAGCCAGTCTAACAATGCTTAAATAATCTTTCAGTTTGTCCAAACATTATTGTCAGTTGGGGCTTAAAGTTTTCTTCTGATAACAAGTGAAAACCAAGCATGCAGCAGTGAACAAATATAATACCAGTTATTTATGCCTATTTACCACACAGATAAATAACATTGCTTCAGGAGTAACGTAAGCTTTTTTAAGACAAGCAGCTTTCTGTTCCCCAGGCAATTTTCTGTCTGTGTAGATGACTTTGATAGTATCTGAACCATAACTGCTAAAAAGACAGAAACCACCTGGTGAAGGGCTGAACAGTATTTCCATTGGTTGGGAAAAGAACATTTGTGCTCTTTACCCCTCCAATGACTAGCAGAGAAGGAATAAATTCTGGAAGAATTTGCAAATGTATCTAACTTAGACAAGTCACAGAATTAAGTTTCTCTTCATGCAGGATTGTGATTTTAGCAGAAAAAAAATACACACACCTGATAGTGACCTCATGAATATGCTGATGATGTCTGCTGTGTTTTGAACCATACCAGTGAATTTTTCTGATTCTAACCAAACATAAAATACATCTTCTGTCTCCATGACAGAATGTATGATGAGCCACTACAAACACACAATTAATAAAGACTTTGTCACATGGTCTGGGGTTGTCAAAACTTCTGCATTAAGTTAGGTATGTATCTTACATCTCAGATTTGCAGGCTTTTTATATAAAGTCAATGGAGAACTGAGCACTGGAGTGTAAAAACACCTTGCTTCAGCTATGCAATATCTTTGCATTACACATAATAGTTCAACAGATAGTTGAAAACCTGTATATGTTCTATGAACCAAGTCTTGCATAAAGAAGAAGTAAATGCAAAGTAACTTGCAAACATCAAATAAATCTGTGTGCTGCAGAGTCAACGGGTTTTGAATATGAGCAAACAAAGGAAAAAAGGAGAAACTGCTTCCTGGGATATTTTGTCATGTGATTTCAAAGTTTGTGGAAAGTTTTCTCCCTTGGTCTGATTGATAGTGTTCTGCAGAAGTTTGTGAGCAAACTTCCATTCAGTACTATGACACCATACCCTGGCAGCTGGTTTTCAAACTCCTAACAAGTAAGGAATTTCTTTTTTATTTAGAAAAAAAATAATTGCCCTACTTCAAATTGATGATGCAGGGATATCAACAAAAATACACTGGAGCTTCTCTGGCAGCATTAATTTCCTAATACTTTACCAAGTGATCTGAAGGAGTGTTATTCACAAGCTCATTTTCTGATTGACTGTGCTTCAGAAAGAAGGTTTGTTTTTAGAACATCCCACCTGGAGGACAAGCTCTGGCCCTTCTGCAAAACATGCTTCCTTTTATGACTGGAGGATGGGACAGGTGCTCTGTTGAAAGCCTTTGTTGTATTCTGTATTTTATAATTCTTTTTCAGTAGAACAAGATGCAGCACTAGCAACTCAGCTAGATTTACCAGGATGTATCCTGAAGAAACACACTTCAATTAATCAGTTTCCCAGTTGCAGTAGGAGATGAGATAGCTCTTGCTTGGTTGTCCCTTGTTCCTGTCATCTACATCTTTATGGTAGCTGAAAGAGATCTGGGTGGAGCTTCAGCTCCTTCTCTCTTTGCAGGTATTTAGCCTGGGCATGGCCTTTGATATGAGCTGAAAGGCAAGGTTTTTTGGCCCTCAGCCCATAGCTCACAGCCTAACTGTGAAGTCCTAGGAGCTTTCCTGGAAGTAAGCCCTACTGAGTAGGTTTCAGTAGGATTCTGAGCATATTTGCTTAGGAATGTACAGTTTAAGAGTGCTGGGAAAGTGGATCTAGAATCAACCCAGGTAGACTATACTGTGTTGTTGTTGTTGTTTTCATGTTTGCTTATTCAAAGTGCATTTTCATAAATTCCATTTTCTTATTGTGTATATTGTAAACTGCTGCTTTGGGTTCCCACCCTCCCTCATCTTCCATAACAAAGAGGATTCCAGGTATGCAGCAAAGCCAGGGAAGGAAGGGGTAAGAGATGTTTCTGCTGCCTAAGGGAATTTAAATAGAACATGTAGATAACCTAGCAGCTCCAAGTCAGCCAGATATTACCTTGCCATCATTTTAAATCCAACAACTTGGACAAAATTGCAGTCTCTGTAGTGACAATGAAACATATTTATTTAAAACATTTATATGCTGCCTAAATACAGTCCCTGAGCTGTGTAATAAAAGAGACCTTTTCTCTGCTGTTAAGTGGTCCCTGAAGTATAAGTGGCTTGATAAACAAAAAGAACATTCTTTCCTGAGATCAGTTACATTAAAGCACAAGAAATGGAATTTTTCTTTTATTGAACAAAACTGGTTTCCATAATTGCATTATCCTTTGGATATAATCCAAAATCCTTTTGGATAATCCTTTTGGATTATACAATTAGTTTCAGGGTCCCCCAAAGTCCCTACTACTGTGCTTGCAGTCAAGGTCTGGTAGGTCCCAAAGGAGCATTTGTTGACAGGTATTATTAGATTATTTGGACAATACCATATGACAAAATATGAAGATGTTTCACTCAGAACAATCATGCTCAGCTAATGCCAAACTGTAATGCATTCAGATTTGGTAATATGAGTGAATGGAATCCTGTGCATTTTTGTGGGGACATTAATAGTTAAACATTCATAAATGATTGCCTGATCTTGGACACATTTCATGTTTTACTTCCTCAGAATGCAATGTTGCTGTATTCTGCTTAAAGGGAATTAGGATTGCCAGGTCACCTGGTCAATCCAGTGGGGGGATTTGGGAGATGTTCTGGAGGTAGGCGGAGATGTCCCGAAGCCCTGCCCCAAGCCCCACCCCCATGAGTGGGACAGTGGTATGTGGGCCCGAATCCCAAATGGTGAATCGCCACTGGGAAAAGAGCACCCAGGGTGTTGCAAGGCCCCCCCCCCACTGGGGCTTGGGGGCAGCGGAGCTGTCCTTTAAAGTGTCTTTTTTGCCAGTGGAGCTGTGGCTGGTGGCAGCCCCTCTCCCTCCCTGTTAAAAGATTTAAAGGACTCTCCAGCTGGTTGGCAGGCCACATGCTCCCCAATCAGCTGGAGCCCTTTAAATCTTTTAGCAGAGAGGGAGAGGGCTGGCAGGGGTGGCTGGGGCTTGGGGGCAGGGCTTTCCCTGGTGGCCAGCTGGCTGAGGGCAGAACCCTCACCTGGACCTAGGGGCTGGCAACCCTAAAGGGAACTTGGAAAACTGATGATGAAGAACTAATCTTCTTTGCCTGATATTTTTAACCAATGAATTGATAATGGTTCTCTATTCTTCCTAGTGTACAAGCCAAGTGATTAATTTGAGAAAGGGAGAATCAGGGCTTAGACCCATAATCTCTACTCCGTGCCAAAAATCAACAGTTACAGAATACCTGAGCCTCAGCACAGAGGACTCCACCCCAACTTTGTATTACATCAAGGATGAGTCAGTAATACTTCCTGAATATTTGAGGAAAGCAGCTGGGAAACTCAACATGAAATCCTAAAACTAATCTGTAAACTTTTTAGGACAGTAACTAAGCCCCACACTGGTGTAACTCAGAGATTCATCAGCACAGTGCCTGATTGAGTCTGCAGTGGTGTCAACTAGATGCCAGCACAGTTATGCCACTGTAGGGACCAGAAATGGGGATAGCCCTTTGAGGGGGTCAACAAATATGTGGACAAGGGGGACCCAATAGATGTTGTTTACCTTGACTTCCAGAAAGCTTTTGATAAAGTTCTTCATCAAAGGCCCCTAAGTAAGCTCAATAGTCATGGGATAAAAGGACAAGTCCTCTTATGGATCAAAACCTGGCTAATTAATAGGAAACAGAGAGTGAGTATAAATGGGCAATTTTCAAAGTGGAAGGCAGTAAGCAGTCAGGTACTGCAGGGCTCAGTACTGGTACAGAGCCAGTACAGAAAGAATTACTTTTCTCCCTTTCTCATAATACAAGAACTCGTGGGCACTCAATGAAATTGCTGAGCAGTTGGATTAGAATGGATAAAAGGAAGTACTTCTTCACCCAAGGAGTGATTAATACATGGAATTCACTGCCACAGGAGGTGGTGGCAGCTACAAGCATGGACGGCTTCAAGGGGGAATTAGATAAGCATATGGAGCAGAGGTCCATCAGTGGCTATTAGCCACAAGTTATAGGTAGGAACTTTTGGTCTGGGGCAAATGATGCTCTATATTCTTGGTGCTGGGGGGGCAACAGTAGGAGGGCTTCTAGTGTCCTGGCCCCACTGGCAGACTTCCTGATGGCACCTGGTATTTCTGGCCACTGCGTGACAGAGTGTTGGACTGAATGGGCCATTGGCCTGATCCAACATTGGCTTCTCTTATGTTCTTATGTTAATATCAAAGGAGGAATGTGGCTTACAGGACAATCCTAAGAACACTTTCCTGGGAATAAGAATCCTAAAAACACTTTTCCTGGGATAAACCCATGTAGAATTCTGAGTTGATGAGTTTAGGATTGCTCTCTTAAGTCTCTTCGGCTCATGTCCCTTCCTCACTGCTGATGTAATACTGTACTGCCAAAAATGCTGGTATAAGCATAAACACTTTCACTGTACTCAGTGGGAGTAAGAAATAAAAGTCCCTCTGGTACAGTTTAAGATGCCTATATATGTTGTTTTCAAAATACACAGTGTGGCAACTGGGTAAAACTAATTATTTGTTTCTGCTCTGGTATTTGTTTAGCAAATTATATACAAAATGTACTATGCCACCACCATCCCCTAGTATTCAAATCTGATTAGACATAATCTTTTGTTAAAAAAGCTTTTACCAATGGTAAATTAAGCTAAATGCAATACAGCAGCTTGCAGTTATTAAATTTCATGTAGGTAGCTGTTGTTCCCCCACATTATCATCTACACAGGTTCACACAGCTACATAGAAAAATATTAATGGCACTTGAGAAAGTGATACATAGAGATTGTTACAGCCAGTTATTTTACTGTGACTGAAGCTAAAGTCACTAAAACAGTTGTGTCTGCTCTATGATCATATAAAAATATATGAAATAGTTAATAGACATATATGGATTAGTCATATGACAGATGAGCTATGATACACCAGAAGCTATAGCAATAGATGAAACAACACTTTTAGCAATGATTTGCACTCCGTGGTTCCCGCACCCACCAACTCTCACATAAACTGTAGTTTGTTTTATCTTATACATAAACGGTTTTATCCTGCCGTGTACATGGGTCTCCTCTCATTTATTCTCACAGTTTTGGAGATAACATTAGGCTGAGAGAGTGAAGGGCTCAAGTTCACCTGTTGAGTTTAAAGAGTGGGAATTTCAAGCCACATCTCCTAAGTCCTAATCAGATTCTCTTACTGATGTACTACACTGATTTAACATCTTAACTTTTCCTGAAATGTTGACTATAAAATTCATATGTCTTTTGCACACTTTACATATATGTGCAAAATATCCATGTCTTTAATTGAAGCAAGCAAATAACACTATACAAATATAGAATAAGCTGAATTTGTACAGACAAATATTTTTGTGGGCATTTATTTTCTGTAGATATATGTTCTGTAGTGGTTGGAGTGTTGGGCTAGGATTGGGAGACCAGGTTCAAATCTCCACCCTGCCATGGAAGCTTGTTGGGCAGCCTTGGGCCGGTCACACAGGCTCAGCCTAATCTACCTCACGGGGTTGCTGTAAAGATAACACTGAGGAGAGGAGATTGATATAAGCCACTTTGGGTCCTCACTGGGGAGAAAGGTGGGGTAGAAATAAAGTAAATAAATAAGTATTTTCCTCTCACAATATCTTCTTGTAAAGTACATCTCCTTGTGAAGTGAGTTGTTGCTGTTGTTTACTGTTGGCTCTCCCTTAGAATGGTTAGTTATGTATTTTGCAAAATCTAAGTGCTACAAGAGAGGACCTGCAACAAAATGTTGCTGGAGCCTCAGCTGTCTCCGGCACGGTTGATGTGGGTGGGTGAAATATACTGGATTCAGATGCATAGAGTGATCAGCTCATGGTTTATTGTGATTTCAGCTCAAACTCAAGACAGACAAGATGGGTCTGAGGCCTGCTTAAATCCCTGCAACACACCACACCCAAACACACACCCACTCCCCTTGCTAGGCTGTTTACAGTGCAAGGTTCAACTAGGGCCGGCTCGCCCACTAGGCGAGCTAGGCGCTCGCCTAGGGCGCTGGCCCTGCAGGGGCGCCAAAATGCCCCCCCATGAAAAGCCCCCCGGGCCGCCCAACGCCAGCAGCCCCGGCTTTCCTGGGTGCCTCATGGTAGCAAGGCACCTGGGAGAGCCGCGCCGCCGCCGCTGGGAGGGAAAGGGGGTGTTCTAAGCCCACCCCTTCCCCGGCTCTCCCGGGTGCCTTGCAGCTGCGAGGCACCCGGGAGAGCCGCGCCACCACCCCTGGGAGGGAAGGGGGGCTTCTAAGCTCACCCCTTCCCCGACTCTCCCGGGTGCCTCGAGGCACCGGGGAGAACCGCACCGCCACCCCTGGGAGGGAAGGGGGGGCTTCTAAGCCCGCCCCTTCCCCGGCTCTCCCGGGTGCCTCGCAGCTGCTGGGAGGGAAGGGGAGGGCTTCCTCAGCTCTCCCGGGCGCTGGGCCATCTCCAGGCCCCACCGGGAGGTTGGCATCCCTGGTGGGGTGGGCACCCCAGGCTGTTCTGCCTAGGGCACCCAGACACCTGGGGCCGGCCCTGGGTTCAACCATGGGTTAATTCTAGGATCCAGGTGAGCCTACAGGTCGGTTCCAGAATCCTAGCCAGCTTTTATTACGCAGCCGAAGCTGTGCTTATTAGTGTGAGTGGTAGGAGTTCGTGCACAAGTACATGTGGCCATTCACGTGAGCAGTAGGAGCTCATGCACAAATACATGTGGCCATTCCAATACATAGCACCCCTCTCCCCACAGTTCAGGTGCCCTTAGCTTAGAAAGTCCTTTAATTATGATGGTCTGTGCCACTCCTAGTTCAAGCAGCGGGG
The DNA here is from genome assembly GCA_029375565.1 of Gekko gecko. Lineage (NCBI taxonomy): Eukaryota > Metazoa > Chordata > Lepidosauria > Squamata > Gekkonidae > Gekko > Gekko gecko. The sequence continues at coordinate 130,136,711 of JAPDNY010000009.1, forward strand.
TTCCATCGACTGAGCTGTGGGTTCTGGGACCACGTTGGTGGCAGGGCCCACAGCTGGATGGGGAGAAGGTGTGGCACAGGAGCAAAATGTTGGGACCCCCAGTGGCAGCTGGTGCAGGCGTTCTGCAGGCGGCCTCCAAAGGCTGCTCATTGGCCTCTGACTGGGCATTGCCGGTTGGCATATTCCCCTCATGCTCCGGCTCCCTGGGGCTTAACAGGTCATTGTCACTGTCTTCTGGTGTGGGTGTCCTGGGTTCAGTGGGGAGGAGATGGCTGTGGAGCTGGTCGATGTGCTGGTGTTGCCTCTGGCAAGAAGATGGACCAGCAGAGCACCCTGGGAGATAGCACCTGCAGCATCTGGCAATCCAGGGCCAACAGGACCAAGCCAACAGGCTCCTTAGTCAGGTCACACAACACAGGGCTTCTTCAGAAGACAATGTTTAATGGTGAATCAGAACTAAAGACACGTGTACTGTTTGTGTCAGTAAGAGCCACACACAATACAGTCTTCTAAGTTATACTACATTCAAGCACACACACCCCATGTAGCTGAAGCCAATGAATACATTTTGTGCGTGCGGGCAAAGCTTAGCACAACATTCTAGAAACCGTTGGTTCCCAGCATAAGACTCCAGCAGCTGGAGAATACAAGGTCAGAGATCTGATAACAGACAGTGAGTAAAAGTACAAAGGTTGGGAGACTGAAAGTACTCCCTCAGCATTCCATTCACATGACAGGGCTACCTGACAGTGGTCAGTTATGATGGTGAAGGGCCATCCGTAGAGGTAGTTGTGGAATTTCTTTACTCCCGCCACGATCGTCAGCACTTCCTTGTCTATCTGGGTGTAGTTGTGCTTGGTCGAACAGAGAGTCCGGGAGTAATAAGCCATGGGGACCTCCCAGTCATCAGGCAGCCAGTGCCCCAGGACAGCCCCAATCCTGTATGAGGAAGCGTCACAGGCGAGGATGATGGGAAGCGACTCATTGAAGTGTGCCAGGACAGCATTTGAGGTGAGCAGATCCTTGATGGCCTGGAAAGCTGCAGCTTTCTTCTGGCCCCAGACCCAGAGTGCTTTTTTGTCAAGAAGGTGGTGTAGGGGCTTGGTGACAGCTGCTTTGTGGGCAAAAAGGAATGGTAGAAATTCAGCAGCCCCAAGAAGGCCTGGAGTTCAGACTTGGACGAGCATTGACAGTGGTGTGGACCTTGTCTTGTGTTGGGTGGGTGCCCCAGGAACTCGACCCTCGGCACCCCTAGCAGACACTTTTCCCACTTCACCTTCAGACCAGTGGTGTGGAAACATTGCAGACGGTGCACAGTCTTTCAGCGAAAGCCTTGGTCATGGGTGCCACGATCAAAACATTGTTGAAGAACAGCTGGACCCCGCGGATACCTTTAAGAAGACAGTCCATTAAATTTTGAAAGATCCCTGGGGCCACGCTGACCCCAAATTGCAGTTGCTGCACCTGGATTGCGCCCCTGTGTGTGACAATCATCTGGGCCTATGCTGTGGCATCATCCATGGGGAGCTGCTGGTACGCTTGGGCCAAGTCTGATATTCTGAAAACCTTTGTGCCCGCCAAGGAGGCCAGAACATGGCTAACTACAGGGACTGGGTACGTGTGGTCCTGGAGGGCTTTGTTAATGGTGCATTTGTAGTCTGCGCAGATATGGACATCCCCATTGGGCTTGACTGGGGTCACAATGGGGGTCTACCAGAGGGCATGAGGCATGGGCTCCAGAACCCCTTGGGCCACCAGCTGATCCAACTCCCCATCTATCTTAGGCTTAAGGGCAAAAGGGACACTCTTGGTCTTCATGCAGATAGGCTGCACCGCCAGGTTGAGGTTAAGGGACATGGGTGGACTGGTGTACCAACCCAGAGTCCCATCAAAGACAGCCAGGAATTCATTACACATATCCTAAAAATTGGATGGCCACACATGGTGCATCCCCATTATTCCAAATCCTAAGAGCGCAAACCAGGACAGGCCCAGTAAGCTCATGAGCCGCCCTTCCACTACTAATAAGTCCAAAAGTCCCTTAAAGCCCTTGTACTCCACCTGAAATTTGCCTCACCCTTTCACAAGCACTGGGTTCTTTTGGAAGTATCTTAAGGTAAACCTGAAGGAGGGTTTCCACAGGCGGGGACCCCCATGTGGACAGAGCCTCCATAGAGTCTCTGCCGAGATGATGGAGAAGGAGGACCCCGTGTCCAGCTCCATCTTGCATGGGGATCCCTCAATATACACAGTCACCTTGTCCTGGAGCAAACTCAGTACCTGGTCAGTACTGGCCACGGTGTTCAGTTCTGCTGATTCCTGGTGTGTGGCGGTCTGTCTCCAGAGACCCCTGGAGCAGCAGGCATGTGCTATGTGGCCAATTCTTCTGCAGGTCCAGCAGGATGCATCTCGGAAACAGCAGGAACAGCATGTGTGGGTGTCACTGCAGCTGACACAGGGTGCTTGTGTGGCAGCCCTTGTAGGGCGGGTGGTCGCGGTTGATGGCTGTCTGTCTTCGTGCAGAGCCTCCAGAACCCGTTTCCTTAGGTTGGGAGGCACCACCACCCGATTCCCATATAACAGACAGCCCTCGTGCACTGACAGTTCTTATTGCTGTGAACTATAAGGCTGGAATTCCACAGAGAACCGACCCACCGGCCACCCCCTCCACACCCAGTTAAATACATGGGCAATTGTGGGGTCCTTGGCCGATCCAGCCGCGATGTCGAAGGTGTGCACAGATGGCTGAGGAAGGTCTTCAATGGCCAGTACTTCACACGCAGGAGCCGGGTCAAGAGCTGACCCCAGAATAGGACACTGGCTTAACGCATCTGCATGCCCTATAGCCTTTCCCAGCTGGTGGATCAGGTTGAAGTCGTATGCTGCCAGAAATACAGTCCAGCACAGCATATGAGGCAATAAGACCTGTGGGGTTTGGTGATTTGGTGCAAAAAGTCCCAGAAGTCTGTGACCATGAGGAATCTGCGTCCGTATAAAAAGTCATGAAATTTCTTCACGCCTGAAACTAAGGTGAGTCCCTCTTTATCAATTTGGGTGTAGTTCCTCTCAGCAGCAGTCAAGTCTGGGAATAATATACCAGTTGTGCTTCCCGCCTGTCAACCATTACATGGCTAAGAACGGCACCTATGCTGAAGGGGGAGGCATCCGCAGCAAGGACCAATGGTTTGTTCTCATCAAAATGCATTAGAACATTATTTGACACTAACAAGTTTTTAATAGCCCCAAATGCTCGGTCGTGCCATGACCCCCATTCCCATTTTACCCCCTTCACCAGTAATTTATGTAGAGGCTTTGTTATAGACGCCTTATGAGGCAAAAAGGCATGATAAAAGTTCAATATGCCTAGGAATGATTGCAACTCTTTTTTGTTTTGTGGTCAAGGCGCATTTTGAATTGCAGGAACCTTGCCCTCCGTAGGGTGAACTCCATGTTTGTCTATGAGGAACCCTAAGAATTCTACCCTGGGTACCCCAAAATGGCATTTGTTTCTCTTGACCTTAAGGCCGGCCACCTGGAACCAACCCAATACTGCCCTGATGCGACCAGCCAACTCTGCCTCATTAGCCCCAGCAATTAGCATGTCATCGAAATACGGTACCACTCCTGGCAGATCTCACAGCAACCCTTCCATTAACCCCTGGAAGATTCCCGGGGCCACATTCACACCAAATTGTAGGTGGTTAACCTTGAACACCCCCTGACAATAGTTTGTGCCTCAGCTGCACTTTGATTGACAGGCAATTGCTGGTAGGCCTGGGCAAGATCTAATTTTGCAAAGATCCGCCCTCCCACCAGAGACGCTAACACGTGGCTTATGATAGGCACTGGGTACGAATGTTGTTTTAGCGCCCTATTAATAGTACATTTATAATCGGCGCAAATTCACACAGACCCATCAGGCTTAATTGGTGTCACAATAAAGGTCTACCCTGAGCATGGGGTACAGGTTCAAGTACGCCCTGAGCAACCAGTGTGTCCAGTTCTGCTTCGATTCATGGTCTGAGCATGATGGGTACCTGCCGGTATTTTACTCTGATGGGCGCCACAGAAGGATCCAAGTCAAAAGTTATTGGTGGGCCTGTATACCGTCCCAATGACCCATCAAACACCTCAGGAACTCTGAGTAGTTGAAACTCAATTTATTATCAGAAGTTTGGTTTACCCCTGTCACAGCAATACTGAGGGCATCAAACCAGTCTAAACCTAACAGACTAGCCCCACACCCTTTGGCAACCAGGAGGCTCAGCGTCTCCATGTGACCCTTAAACTGTACCTCAAGCTTGGCCTCCCTGGCCACAGGAATATGCCGTCCCTGAAAATCAGACAGGTGCACCCAGCTGAGTGCCAACTGGTGGCGGCTCCTCCGTGGAAGCAGGTGCTGCAGCATCTCCATGGAAATTATGGTCATAGCTGATCCCGAGTCAACCTCCATTTCGCACAGCTCCCCGTCCAGCATCACAGTTATGTGGATCTTCTTCCTGGCCCTTGATCCGGTGCTCATGACAGTTGTGGGGCAGGAGCAGCAGGTGGTCTTGTTGCAGTCAGCTGGCCTCACTGTTCTGACGTCCTGTGCCTTGTAGTTTTGCCACCGTGAAGAGGATGGTGATTTCTTCTTCCCTTTGGCTCAGCACACTCTGGCCAAGTGGCCCCACTTGTTGCATGTTCGGCTTCTGATATCACGTGCTCAACACCAGTCCCGGTCATGAGCTCTGCCACAACCCGCACAGGCTTGCCTCGGTACAGCTTTCACTGGGGTCCGCCAGGGCCTTGTAACTCGAGTGTTGTTGACATCATCGTCCTCACCCTTGGATTCACTGGCTGAGTCATGATGTACCGACTTCTCTGGATGCTGATGGGGCGAACTGCCAGCTTGTCTAACCTCCTTCTGCGGTGATGGCTTCGGCATAGGCCATAGTATAAGTCAGCTCTGATTTAGCGAAAAGCCTCTGCTGGAGCTTTTCATCCCACAAGGCCGCACACCAACCAATTGAGCAATGCCGCCTCCAGGTCGGGGAAGCTGCAGGTCCTGGCTGCCTTCCGTAGAGCTGTGACGTATTCAGCATCAACTCGCTCGCCCCCTGATCCTGCTTGTAGAACGCATGTCTGCAGGCAATCTGTGAGGGCTTGGGTGCAAAGTGATTTTTCAGCTTGCTTTTGATATCAGCTAGGGAGACGGTTAGAATATCAGCTGGAGCAACCAAAGAGCTGGCCACGTCGAACACGGTTCGACCACAGGAACTTAGCAGTATTGCCATCTTTGTGGCATCCTCCTCAATTTGATGGGCCCGTAAGTGGAACTTGAACCGAGTGATGTAGGAGTCCCAGTCTTCCAGCTCAGGTTCGAACACCTCAAACATCGCATTAGCTGCCATCGCTCTTGCCGGTTCTGCCGGAGGGATGGCAGGGTGTCGTCCTTCTTCCCAAGCCGCAGAATGGTCTGCTTTGTCTGCCGTGGTGGTGGTAGTTCAGTGGAGCTGCCTACCCACTAAATCCCATCCTTGTCACCAGTGTTAAGTATGAGACTCAAGGCAGCAGCTCTTAACAAGTGATTCAGCTTTATTTACAAGGTAGGACAAATACAGAACATGAGAGCAATAGGCTCTCTTTTAAACTATCCAGGCTGGGTAGGCCACACCCTTAGTTGAGATAAGAACCAATCAAAATATGAACATAACAACCAATTAAATCATTTCCCTCCTGCACCCTTCTTGTATCCTGATTGGACTGCTGCGCAGAGTATCCAATCAGCTTGCAGGAGTTACGATACCAGACTTAAATAGGAGATAGACTTCGAGCTCAAGCATTATACATACCAATATATAACATACACAGACACATAAATATGATAGCAAATAAAACTGCACTTATTATGTAAACCATGTTATATTAATCCTGGTTTGTAGTGGACACATAAAGACTCCAGTAGCTATTTGTTTTTTTCTCTATGTAATAAATTATTCCTAGCTACTCTGAATATTTGTTTATGAGGTAGGTTAGGCTGAGAGTGACTGGCCCAAGGTCACCCAGCAAGCTTCCATGGCAGATTTGGGAGCTAACCACTACACCATATTGGCATGAACATTTGTTGGGAACTAACCACCTCACCATATTGGTGTAAACGTTGTATGAAGCTGAATAATGAAAAAGAGAACAACTTTAGAGTCCAGTGGCACCTTTAAGGTCAACAAAAGTTTATTCAAGGTATGAGCTTTTGTGTGCAAGGTCTTGATTAAACCTTTGTTAGACTTAAAGGTGCCACTGGACTCTAAATTTGTTCTACTGCTTCAGACCAACAAGGCTGACCACCTGGAACTATGAAAATGAGAAACCTTCCACAATACAAGGACCAGCCTTGCTCCACCATGCCGAAATTCAATTCAATTCAATTCAATTCAATTCAATTCAATTCAATTCAATTCAATTCAATTCAAGACTTTGGCTCTCAGACAGGCCACTAATTTTGTGTGTATTGAAGGGTGGGCAAATCACTGATAGCATCACTTATGATGTGGACGCTCAGTGTAAATACCTGATTGCACGTAACTTGCTCCTGGTGTGTGTGTGTTTTAGGGTGAAGAACTGCATGATTAAACACTAGTACAATCAATGTGTGGACAAAGAGAGGGACTGTGATGGCTGGCCCAGTCTGAACCTGCATGCATAATGCATCATTTGTGCACCCAGCCTTCATATAAAGAAACTGTTCCCTGCATAGGCTCTTTCTATGTAATCTATTTCGCAAAAAAATCCAGGATACAGTTCTAAAACAAAACCTCTGTAACAAGGTTTGAACAATACATGGAAATCAGAGACAGAAGCTGCTGACATTGATTGTACACGCTTTAAAATTATCATTGGCTATATACAGAACTTTTAATTAAGAACAGTTCATTTAATGAAAACATGTGTCTTAGGCAGAAAATACAACATTCACAGAAAGCCACCATATTTCTTTGTGATGACCTCACAATATTATCTCTGTAATGCTGCACACTGTTATTGAATAACAACTTTCGCAAGCTCTGCCCTTAATTCTCTGAGTGCTTGTTTCCAAAGTGTTGAATGTGAGTGAGTGGCCCTTTCTGCATTTGTATTTTGCCTTGCATTCAGAGCGCATCGAGGAATTGCATTCTACATCACATTCCGCCTTCACTCTCTATTTGCCCCGCAGGCAATTCCCCCCCCCCACATGTGTTCGTCATGTCTCCATCCCAAGAGCGGTTTCATCCCAGTTTTGTTCTGCATTTTTTGAGGCTTGTTTTGCAGTGGATCTTTTGCCTGTGACGGTTTCAGCACGCTCATGTAGAATCACTGCCCATTGTTCCTCCCCTCTGTCCTCTTGTATTTTTTTCAAGCAGGAGATGGCGCTCACATGTACTATTCTCCGTCCATGACCAGCATCATATTTCAGCCAATCCACCCAGCAACATCATATTTCAGCCAATCAACTTTTGCTGGGTGGGGCGTATGGTGGACTCTTCTGTCTTCCTTGCTTTCTTCATTTTATTCTGCTCTACTCACTTCTGCATCTCCTCTGTATGCCAGAGAACATGCAGATAGACACATAATACTGCATTCCAACTGGAGCTACTAGATTATCACACAGGGCCAGTCTATAGTGATAGTGAATGGAACCTGTGAAAAGGGATACCATGGTGATCTTTAAAATGCAGGCAACCAGGACTGAGAAAAAAATTTCCTTTCCCTTTAACAAGGCTTAATGGAATATTATTGACCTGGTGACATTATTTACCAGTTGCCCATTTCCATACATAAAGGGGCAGGACATTTTTATCCAGGCCTATGGGCAAACACTTAAGTGTTTTTTTTAATGAAGTCATATGTAATGTGGCCATATGAAGGGGAAGGGAAGTCTGATCTGTCCAAGACTGCTTGTAGAAGATTATGTCCAGCAGATCTGTCCAAGATGGCTTGTAGAAGATTATGTAATTGTATTTTAATATTGGCTCTGTGAAGAACTTGAGATTATTCCATTGTGTACTTAATGTGAAAAAAATCTTACAAGAAACATCACACTGATTTCATAAAACTTTTCAAGTTTTAATACTAGTATGTCAGTTTTCAATGAACAAATCAGCATTTTTAATTTTTTTGTGAAATATTGCATGGTTAACAGTGTAATCCCAAAAAAAGTCCATTGGTTAATGAATTTAGACTGACTGCCTTAGGCTTGCACTGTAAACCTTCTTGTTAAATTACATTCCTATGTGCATATCTTATTAATGATTTTATATAATAAGAACAATGTGACAGTCTTTTTTTTTGGTAGAATAGCCCTAACATTTGCAAGGGACAGTACATGACAGAAGAAGAGGAGGAGGAGGAGGAGGAGGAGGAGGAGGAGATTGGATTTATACCCCGTCCTTCACTACCCAAAGGAGTCTCAAGAGTGGCTTACAATCTCCTTTCCCTTTCACCCCCCCCCAACAGACATCCTGTGAGGTAGTGGGGCTGAGAGAGCTCTTGCAAGGACTGCTACTGAGAAAACAGCTCTGAGAGAACTTGTGACTGACCCAATGTCACAACAGCAGCTGCATGTGGAGGAGTGGGGAATAAAACCCGGGGGAGCTGATCTCTGTCAGCTGGGGATCAGTTGTAAAAGTGGGAGATCTCCAGGCCCTACCTAGAGGCTGGCAACCCTAAACTGTAATATAAAAAGAAAATACTATGGTGTAAGAATAGTACAATCGGTGCTTCTTCAAAATAAACTAAGGGAGCTAAGGCAGGTGATTGACACGCGCCCCCCCCCTAATAATATTAGCTCTGGGAGAGTCTGAGTGAAAATCTTTTGACTTCTAAAAGATCCATAGATGAAAGACACAAGCTCTCCTGGACCAGGCTGGGCCTCAGTTGCTCTAGTCAGTGTCCGTATGAAGAATGACTCCCTGCTGGGGGCCAGGGAGGCATGAGAGATATATGCAGTATTTTCAGTAGCAGCTTCAGGCCTCACTTTACTTCCATTTAGGTTTGCCAGGTCTGGGTTGGAAAATACCTGGAGACTTTGTGGGTGGATCCAGGAGAAGGTAGGGTTTGGGGAGGGGAGGGGCCTCAGCCTGGTACAGTGCCATAGAGTCCACCCTTCAAAGCAGCCATTTTCTCCAGGGGAGCTGATCTCTGTCAGCTGGGGATCAGTTGTAAAAGCCGGAAATCTCCAGGCCCCACCTGGAGGCTGGCAGCCCTACTTCCATTCAGTCAGCTATGGCAGCAGCCTCCTGAAAGGCGCAGATACCATCAATGAAGAAAACAAGGCAAGTAAAAACCCTTGCTTGTGTCACTGTTTCACCTTTTCCAAGTGGTAGGCCTCAACAATGGCCTCTAGCTCCTGATAGTAGCTGAGCTCTTTTCTGCGTGCTTTTTTTTTTTAAACAGTTCTGGCCCCGTACTGCTTTGGTTTATCCTCTGATTTCTGCATGCATTTTTCTACCATTTTCTACCAATCCATTAAAGGTTTTATAGATTATAATTTCAGTGCAGCTACTGCAACACCGAGGCATTTTGGTATGTCGTTTCCTCCTGAGGTGTTCCAGATAAATATGTAAAATGCATATGCATTGTAAAAAGATGAGGTGTGCTCCAACAACGTAGATAATTTTGAAAATACCCACACCTTATTACTAAATGCATTTATGTGGAATGAATGGTCTGTTTGTTTGATTTCAGGAATGAAAAAATGTAGCCTTGTAATTGCATTTTTACCTGTGTGAGGTAGATTTCCATGTAGTTTAGCTGGTTTAAACAAAAACAACAGGTAAAGAAGACTATATATATTTTTGGAAATGTTAAATAAGGCTGCTAATGGGCCTAGAGGAAAATGTCTTGTCTCTTTAACAGAGATTTAATGGAATGTTATTTACTGGGTGATATTATTTACTTCCATGCCGTGAAAAGCTTTGACTGCCCATTTCCGCATATTAAGCCACTATTAATGGACAACTAACCAGTTTGAAACATGTGACATGGAGCACTGTTTCAAAACCTTGGTTTATACATATAGCATAATGACTTGAAATAGGAGAATGTCTTCAAGTCTTGAAGTAGGAAAATGGACTATAACACATCAGACTGCAGATTGGAAGAGCCACATTTAAAGACTCCCCTACCATGCAGTATTTCACAGGTGAAAATAGGGACGATTCATCTTTCTTACACCAAGATGACCTGTCCTCTCCAGTTACAGTTTGTTGAAGGTCTTCATTTGCCACATGCTGCATTCATCTGCTTTGCAGTAAGGTATCTTACTAGGCTTGCCAGCTCCGAGCTGGGAAATGCCTGGAGATTTTGGGGGTGAAGCCTGAGAAGAGCAGGGTTTGGGGAGGGGAGGGACTTCAATGAGGTATAATGCCATAGAGGGCACCTTCCAAAGCAGCCATTTTCTCCAGGTGAACTGATGTCTGCTGCCTGGGAGATCTCCAGACACCACCTGGAGGTTGACAACTCTATGTCCTACATGGATTAGAAAATCAAGGGGACAACTGGAAAGTAACAATGACAGAATTGTCCTGAGGCATGTTATCAATAATTCAAAATATACCTCTGTGGAATGGCAGGCTGTGTACTGTATAGCATATCCATGTTTGTGCATTTACATGCATGTGTTTTAGAGACAACCAGGGGTCATATGGAGCAGGAGCATGTAGGAGCAGAGCTCCGGCATTAGAAGCACAGGCGACAGCAAGCCCCACCCCAGCTCCCAGCAAGAGCGCGAAACGGCACGTGTAGCATTCCTCCTGGGCCCAGATAGGCTACTCGGGAATGACAGCCCCCAGAGTGGAAAGACAGTCCCTAGAAGTGGAGCCTGGAGCAGTGGATGTTGGCTTCTGACACACTTCTAGTGATGTCAGGGGGTGTGGCATATGCAAATAAGCTATGCTAATGAGTTATGCTAATGAGCTGCTGCACCTCTTTTTCTACAAAATGACTCCTGGAGACAACATACACCCACAAACACACCACAATGATTCTGAAGATTACAGTTTAAATTAATCTTATGTTTTCCCCTTTGTTTTGGTGCTGGCACATGAAAACAGAGGTGCTCTGAGGTACTTATGAAACTGGCTACCATCATGTGAGATTTTAGCACTCGGAATCCAAGGCCTAGATGGTTAAAGTGGTGATTGTCAGTTTTCAGCTACAGGAGCAAAATCTATTATCAGTGGGAAAGCAGCCACATGCTCTGAAAAATTCCAGTTTATGCCAAATTAAAAAGAAAGTTGTCCATCTGCCTAACAACCAAGGTGAATGTGAATGTATAATCCTGTTTGTACTGGGTTATAACCAGTGCTACCCCTAAGCTGTGGAGTCTTGTGAGCAAAAATTTTACTTTGTGAGCTACTGGCATTAAAGTTGTGAGTGAGTGATCTGGCTACTGCAAAAATTAGTTTGCTCTGGAGACTGGAGCCATCCTTCCTGAGCTAAGACCAAAATCTGTGAGCTGGAGGCTAAAAAACTCTGAGCTAGCTCACTCAACTTAGAGGGAACACTGGTTATAACTGGACACATATATAGTTTATAGCCCCCCTCCCCTTCTTATCCAGTTTGGTGTAGTGCCTAGGAGAGTGGACTCTAATCTGGGAGAACCGGGTTTGATTCTCCACTCCTCGACATGCAGGTGCTAGTGTGACCTAGGGTCAGTCATAAGTTCTTTCAGAGCTGTTCTCTCACTAGCAGTTCTCAAACGAGCTCTCTCACCCCACCTACCTCACAGGGTGTCTGTTGTGGGGAGGGGAAGGGAAAGGGATTGTAAACTGCTCTGAGACTCCTCTGGGTAGTGAAGGGCGGGGGATAAATCCAATCTCCTCCTCCAACAACAACAACATTTCAATAGTGTTGGCTATAGCTGCTTGAAATTTTGATCTCTTTCTATGACCATAACTCCTCATAGTAGTGGCATACACAAAAGTAGAACAAAATGGGACACACATAAGTTCAGAAGTGTGTTATGTGCATATTTATGGGACTGACTCCTCAGGGAATGGAAAGGAACCATATGATATAATTATAGAAATGCATTTGGTTGTTTCTTTCACATAGGAGCCCTCTAAGCCAGGGCTTTTTTGGTAGAAAAAACCCAGCAGGAACTCATTAGCATAATAGGCCACACCCAACAGCAGAAACTCATTAGCATATTAGGCCACACCCCTGTGTTACCAGAAATGTGGTCATCCAGCCATACCCACCTTTTGCTTCTTATTCTGTTTACCTTCTTTGTTGCCAAAACCCAGGGCTTTTTTTTGTAGCAGGAACTCCTTTGCATGTTAGGCCACACACCCCAAATGTAATCAACCCTAATGAGTTTCTGCTGTTGGGTGTGGCTTATTATGCTAATGAGTTCCTGCTGGGTGTGGCCAATTCAGGAGCCAGCCGGAACTCCGTTCCTGTGCGTTCCTGCCCAAAAATAGCCCTGCTGTAAGCTAAACATTCTTAGGGATGCCACATACACACAGACAACACAATCACTGCACCTAATGACATCAGCTACCCCATTTCAGGCTTATTCACATGCTCATCTTCTAACATTAAATGCCAACAATGCCCTTCAGTTTTCTACAGAGGGCAAACAGGTCAAATCCTATGCCAAAGGATAAATGGACACAAATCTGACATCAAGAATCACAAGACTGACAAACTTGTAGGAGAACACTTTAATCTTCCAGGACATTCAATGGGTGACTTCAAAATAACTGTTTTATTGCAAAGGAACTTTAGAAACAGACTACAAAGGGAAATTGCCAAGCTGCAAGTTGTTACAACATTCTGAACAACACTCTAAAACCAACTCTTCTTCTTCAGTGAAATCCCCAGGACTTAACAGGGATATTGGTTCCTTATTTCATTACATATGCTAACCTCATTCAGCCCTTACATCTGTATTCTCACCAATCCCTCAGAAGGGCCATACATTCTCTTTTTTTATTTTATTTCATATTGGAATAATAGATTAGAATAGTGGATTGTAATGTATCATAATGAATAGTAGAATGTAATGTAATTTGGAATGGTAGATTGGAATGCATTTCTCCGGTCTGGGGGCAGGGGAGATAACTCTACACAACCAATCACCCCACTTCAAAGAAGGAGATGCTTGAGAGGAGACAGATGGGAGCATAATGGCAGGGTCTTAGTTAATTACTTTCAACATTCCACAATTAAGGATGCATCTGCCCATCAATCTCCAATTTTGACATATTTATTTCCTACACTATGTTTCCCTCTGGAATTAAACCCAAACAAATGATAACCATATAAACTAAGCTTCTTATTCCTATTTGGTCCTTGAATCTGTTAAACATCTTCATTATGCTGTATGCTAATCTGCCTATACGTGTGGACTGGCAACTTCCATTGCATTGTGTCTGAAGTAGTGTGCATACCCATGAAAGCTTATACCTTGAATAAAACTTCGTTGGTCTTAAAAGTGCCACTGGACTCAAACTTCATTCACAGGGATGGAGAGGTTTATCAGTATGGTCTCGTCATAGTTAGATGCTGCCTACTGTGCCCAGTTATTTCACAGTAAATGAGGTTCAGTGCCTGCTGAGGGCAAGGGGACCCTGTTCTCTTAGCAAATATATTACCTGCAAATGTTGGGGAGAAGGATTACTTTTTCCAAGATGCTTAAAAAAATAAAATCTAAACATGATCATTGAAGGTAGTTGCTATTAATGAGAACTTGAAATTGAGCTCTGCTGTCATGGCTTCTTTATATGTTCCCTGTTTTTGGGTTGATCATCTTTTTAATTCTCACCTGCAGTCTCTTTCATAAAAATAATAATAATAATAATAATAATAATAATAATAATAATAATAATAATAATAATAATAATAATAATAATAATAATAATAATAATAATAATAATAATAATGTTTTTCGTATTTCCTTCTGGAGAGAGCTGCTTTCTGGAAAGCCTTTCTCCCTTGTTTGACCATCTCTCTGCCAGACACCACTGTTTTCACCTAATCTTTTAAAGAGCAGCCACTCCCTCCTGTCCTCTAAGTACTATCTTGGCAGGCAGCACTGAGAGGTGGAGCCTGTTCTTTAGAAAGCTTGGAAATTATTCTGTTAACAATAAAGAAATAAAGCAACAAGCCTTTTTAGACGGGCCTTGGAACAACAATAATCCCTTTCCACCTCCTCTTTACCCTTTATCCTAGAGGCTTTTATTATTTAAATTTAGTAAGTAACCCCCCTTCCAAATGTTCCATTGTGAACAATTGAAAGTTTATATGTTAAATAAATAAATATACATTGGGCTAACGGTTCTATGAGTACATCTGCAATAGCTTGGTATCACCGTCTGTGGGAGAGCTGTATTTGAGGGCCAAAATAGTGAAAGACCAAAGCATTAGCAGCTCTTGTTTTGGGTGAAGTACTTCTGTTTTTAATGATCTCCCAGCCCTTTTATCGTTTGAATTAATTCTCCTCTCCATTATAGATACTCTTTCCATGAAAGCAAATTCCAAGAAAACAGGATTTTGATCTACTAGTCTCATGAGTACCTTTAAAAAATGTGATACTATAATATAGTTACTGAAGCTTTTAGATATCTACCTAAAATGCCTTTTAATTTCCTTCAGTGAAATACCAGTTAAGTCCTGAATAAACAGACTTGGGCTGAATGACAGCCATGGACAATTTAGGAGGGAGAACCTTGACTAGTGTTCCCTCTAAGCTGAGTTTGTGTGAGCTAGCTCACAGTTTTGTAGCCTCTGGCTCACACATTTTTGTCTTAGCTCAGGAAGGATGGCTCCCGAGCAAACTAATTTATGCAGTAGCCAAATTACTTGCACACAACTTTAATGCTAGTAGCTCACCGGGTAGAATTTTTGCTCTCAAGTCTCCACAGCTTTGAGGGAACATTGAACCTAACCAATTTTGCAGAACTCAGCACCTCTCCATTTAGGAAAGCTGGCAAAATAGTTCATTTTCTCTGGGGTGAAATTAGGGTAGCTAGCTCTGGGTTGGGAAATACCTGGAGATTTGGGGTATGTGGAGCCTGGGGAGGGTGGGGTTTGGGGTGGGACCTCAGCAGGTATAACGCAATGGAGTTCACCCTCTGAAGCAGCCATTTTCTCCATGGGACTTGATCTTGGTCATCTGGAGATCAGTTGCAACAGCAGGAGCTCTCCAGCTGCCATCAGGAGGTTGGCAACCCTAGGTGAAATAGAAGATTGAATATAAACAAATTATAAATTCCTCCCTCTAGTTTATATGTTGACAGTTTCCTCGAGGTAGTTTCAGAGGGTAGCCATGTTTGTCTGCAGTAAAACAGCTAGATTTGAGTCCAGTAGCACCTAGGAGACCAAGAAGATTTTGGGGTAGGAGCTGATGAAAGGAGCTTTGACTCTCAAAAGCTCATACCTGTTAGCCTGATTGCGCGTTATTATGAATAATAACGAGGGGAATTATATTGATTATTAATAAGCAATCAGCTGCGAGAGCGAACACCAATGTATACAGAGGTCAGCCCCGCCGGGAGGAGTTGGTAACAGACCAGGAGACTTTTATGATTGAAAATAAAGTCTTTACTGAGGTTTGCCACACACAAACAATTACACAAGCTCACACACAATTATTCAAGTCCTAAGAAATACAGAGAGAGGTAAGCACGTTTGCATTAGCAGGTAAGTCGTTGGTGGGTCATATTTACCAGTCGAGTCCTGTAGAGCGTTCCTCAGGAAAAATGGAGGGGAAAGAAACTAAGAAAAATGGGGCCACGCGGTCTGACCAGCAGATTGTCACGTGGAAACTCGGCCTGCAGACCAGAGTTTAAAGATGGAGGTAAGGGTTGGGGGATAGCAAGCTGGACATAAGAGGGTCAAAGGTTCGATAGGGGTCGTAGTAGAGAGAGAGGCCGGTGGTCTGGCATCCCCTTATAAGCAGGAGGGTAGGGGGCTGGTTACTTCCCTGATTCCCGCCTCCTGGTAGTCCGTCCCTGAAAACACTCTATTGGTTGGAAGATGTAGGGGAGGTGTGTGGAGGTGTGCCTGAGGGATGGTCAATACTGAGAGCTAGAAACTTACTCATGTCTAACACCAGGTGATAGCTAGGATGAGTCATTCAGCCACTTCTATTGTGTTGTTGATGGCATTAGCCCGGCTGTTGATGGCTCTCAATCAGTAACTAGGCAACGATGAATAGACCCTGCCAGGCTACGTGAGGTCTTGCAGGTGAAGGTGGGGGGGAGGGAAAGAGGCTGCCTGCTGTAGAAAGAACTCTCAATGGCGTTTTTGGAGTTCCTATTTCTGGTATTTTACTGTGCTTTTGTGTGTACTGGTTTTATTTCATATTTCCTTCGCGGGAAATAGGCTGGTAACCTCTGCTGGGCACTGGAGCTGCTGGGCTGGTCAGGAGAAACGTCTCTTGCCTGGGTGCAGTCTCTGCTGGCATCTGGGAAGGTTACCATGTGGTTCAGTTCCTTACACATGCACTGGCACAGTTTATTATTTTATTGCAGTCCAAAAAGAGGCTAAAAAGCCTTGCAGGGCAACATTTCCCCCCCTTGGGACCCTGGAGACGTCAGGCGAAAGGGTCACACAATCAGGAACGGATGTCGTCGGAGGCAGCGATGTCATCGTCCACTGGAGAGTGCTGTCACCTGGGTGCCACTGACTACTCTATCAATGGGACGGACTTAAAAAAAAAAAACTACCCTATCAAAATGCCAAATTGCCTTTGGAACACTCCACACAACCCGGGCTGACAAGCATGAGCCGGGAGCTAGCTTATGTATTTAAATGACTAACAATACATTCATTATATAAAGTTAAAACAGGCTTAAAAACATGCTAAAAATCCTTAAAAACTAATAAAACTAAAAAGAAGTCTTAAAATTTTAGGCGCTACTAGAATAAATCATTAAAATCTAGGCATTGATTAAAGAAATACATTTAAATGCATAAAAGTTAAAGTGCAATTGAAAGCAAGCTAAAATCATTAGAACTGAAGTTTCACCAAAACATGTATTGTCTCTGTAAGAGAGTTGATTTCATGACATTAAAGGCAAGCATAAATTTATAAAGACACATACAATTTATATAGGTACAAAATCTTCGTCCTTCCTCTCAGGCTGTTTAGTGTAGCAAAAGTCTCTTATGCGCATGAGCGCCCCGTTCGTAATGCGAGAGGAAGGCTCTCTATACATTGTAGCTATTATTTTCCATCGGGCTTCCTTCGGGGACCGCGAAAGATCCCGATTTCCTTCGGCCGTTCGGCTCTGGCGGCTCTCGTCCTCCCTCGGCTCGGACACGAGTCAGTCTGGTCGAGGGGGAGGAGGGTAATCTGCATAACGGGGCGGGAATTCCCCCCCTAGCTTCTTACAGCACTTTGGGTGTGCGGTTTTCACCTGAAGCGGCGGCTACCGGAGCCTCCAAGCATGCGTGCCTTAAAAGAACACAGCAAGCCTGCACGGAGGTCACCGATGCTCACATGGGGTACCTGGAAGAGGGTTGGTTAGTGGATCACCATAGACCTGAAAGAGATTGCAATTTGGGGCTCTACTGTTCCCGTGGCTGACTCGATAATTCTCCCTCCCTCGGGGGTAGGAAAGCCTTGTGCTGGCTTGGGCTGTCCCTCGAACCCAGGCGTCAGTACGAGGTTGGCGCCAGTAAGCTCAGGGCTCGAGGAACAGCCTGCAGCCATTGGCTTTTTAAACGGGAGCCATGGTGCTCCGGAGGGAACGATGTCAGGTCGTACCTCTTTTAACCCAGGGGGACCCTTACGGGGGTTCCCCGATCATTGCAGTAAAAGAATAGAACACAATACACATGAAAAACAGGGGCTCCCCTGTGCCATAAACATAGGCTGCTCCAAGGGCTCTCCTTTTATGGAATGGCCCATCCCTGGGGTTCAAGTCATTTACGGTCGGAGGCTCCTACATATGCAAAACTCCTTTCCCAAAAAGCATGCTGGGTAACCCGATCTTTTCCAAGAAGAAAAATTTATTAAAAATAGTTAGAGACACTTTTTCAGAGGCGAACAAGAGCAGGGTGAGGCTAGGTAGTGTAGGCAAGGCATGGGCACCGATTGCTGGAAGGCTACCTTTCTCCCTGCAACCGTAAGGGCGGAGGGGGAACAAGGCATGCCGAAGTTGGAGCGATTGTCGGATAAGCAACGCCGCCGGGCGTCTGCCGGGCGCCCTGAGCATTCTCCGCTGCTCTCGTAGCAGAGGGAGGACTAACACGCTCAGTGGCCCCAGGGCTGTTCTTCGAGCCCTGTGCCTACTCGCGCCATCACAAGGTGTTGCAGTGGCAGCGAGCATGATCAGACGCACGGGGAGGCCCATCCAACAAGTGCATCGAAACATTTTGTACTGACCCTCGGTTCGAATACAAGGGTCTACCTCGGGCTCTTTAGCCCACCCTTTTCTTGGTTAAAGAATAGAATTAGATACACCTCTGTTTGCAAGTGTCTACTATGCTGGGGAGGACCCAGTGAGGTAGAGAACTTGGAAAAGTGGGGGAAAGCTCAAGAAACTCGTTGTCAGAGATTGTCTCCCGGGCGGGAGATTCCGGGAGTTTCTGTTTGTCTCCCGGGCGGGAGTTGGCAAGCAGCTTTTTAGGGGGAAGGAAGGTGATTTACATATCGGGGTGGATGTCTTTTGTCTGCCGCAGGGGTCTATGGGTAATACATGAAATGGGGAAGTTCTGCACGCCTCGGGCGGTCCCAAGAGTCTTGGAACTGATTTTATTGTGTTTTTGGGCGGCAACCCTTCCCAGTGGTGGTGCCATTCATGGATCGCCTAATTTCTAGGTGTCACCATGACTGGCAAAGTGGTTGTGGGTCAGCTCATGGCTGCTGCTAGCCAGATTCCAGCATCCATTGCTGACACTCGTCTCAGATTACCCTCCGAGCTCAGCACCTCCCACACAGGATGTGTTTCCTGGTGGCTTGCACAGGCGCTGAGTTTAAGGGTCTGAGATAGGGGAATTTTCCCTTTTTAGCAGGGGGCTTTAACGCCTCCGTGGGGACTCTAAGTAGGAGCACCCATTTTAACCTGGGACCCCCTTTGTGGGGTCCCTACCTTTCACAGTTATAAAGATAGAAACCATAAGCAAAAAGGAGAAGGAAGAGGGGAAACATAAAACAATAAAAGGTTGGCGGAAGGCCTTCTGAAGCCCCCCCTTGAGCAGGGAAGGGCATGCGCAGAATGCCTATCGAGGTACTTGTGGTAAGGGCTGGGACGTGCCCTTACTCTAGGTCAGGTGGAAGCGTGCATGCAAATGTACGCACGCCCTGCGCATGCTGGGTTATGAACTAAATTTCACCAAAAAGTGGGAAAAATGCATAAAACAAACTTTTAAAAAGGGTCCTGCTGATTGCTTTTAAGCAAAGCCTGTCCTCCTTTTGCTCGGAGAAGAGGGTTTGCGCCAGGCTGGGCATTCAGCATGACTTGAAAGAGGGCGAACTGAGGTTGGGTAGGCCGAGGTTGCTCCAGGCAGGACATGGCCTACCGAGCTTTCGTGCTTGGGGTGGAGCAGGCGGGAATTCTGGCTCTTGTAGCCAGGCTTACACTCTCGCTCTGTCTGTCTCATAGCCTTAAACTCAACGCCTTTGCAAACCAATGGGTTCCTCAGGAGGAGTTAGTGAGTCTTGCAAGCCTGGTCTCACTCGACCTCACACTGACTGTGGACCCATTGGTGGCCCCAGGACGGAGAATAGGTACCGTGGCTAGCCCTCGGCATTGTACTTGCAGAGGATTTAAGACGCCCTTCCGTACGGTCGTGCTAGCTAGTCGTGTTCCATCCTGTCCCCTGGGAGGCATTGAGCTCGGGCTTTGAGTAACCACCCTAATTTTTGACTAGGGCCTGAGAAGGCCCACCCTTTCCTCAGTTCAAAAATAGAATCAAAAAAAGAAATTCAAGTAAACAGCTGAGGGACACAGAGGCCTAGGAAAAAATGAAATGAGGCCTTCTGTTTAATTTATGAGGTTTTCTAGGGTTGGGGTCTTAGGGTCTGGGGTGGCTAGAGCTGAAGTGGTCGTGGGCAGTGTACTGGGCCACCCTGGCCATGTTTTCTATCTTCTTGACCTGTTTTCTGACCCATATACTTATACAGATCAAAGAGAGGGCCATGAAAATTTGGGCCCCAAAGAGCACTACAATGGGGTGTAGCGCCATATTTAATATGTTATCCGCGGACGGGGACCATCCCAAAAACACCTCCCACCAACTATAACCACCTGCGTTTTTAATGTCCACAGCGAGGTCTGCTATGGTGGCGCCATTGTGGGACACCTTGAGTGAGGCCTGGTCTCCGGCCTCCTTGATTTGCATTAGTTTCTTATGCAAGTCAGGGTGTGTGAGCAAACTACGCAGTGCTTCCAGGCCTATTCCTAGTGGGACTGGAGTGAGAGAGTCATAGAGTTTAGGGGACAAGAACATCTCTTGTTGGGTCCACAAGGGAGTGGAGAACTGGAAATCACAACCACGAATGGTGGTTATGTTACAGAAGCATCTGTTAATTTTTGGGGTCATAGGCTGTATTCGTTGGGTGTTGATGTACACATAATCACAGGCTGTCCTAACACAGACACAAGCTCTCCCCACATAGACTACAGTGGAGGAGACTTCTTCTACCACATCAAATTGGCACTGGCCCTCCATGCCTTTTCTGGGGGCCAGGCAAGGATGGTGTGGCTCGAAGGCCTGGTCTTCACAGATGAAGCCTAAAGGTTCCTTATGGGTGCAACCTTTGACATTAATGGTTTGCCATCCTGTGGGGGTAGCTCTTGCCCACCGGTTACTGTCTCTGGCATACAAAATGGTATTGTTGCTTGCTTGCAGGCCTAAGGGAACTACTGGGTAGGCCGAGAAAGCCTCTTTCGCCAGTACTGTGACTACCACTAGATTCAGGGTCTGGGCCTTGGAGTCATAAGAGGCATTGGCTAAAGACCACCATTGTTCCAAATCTACTTCATTCCTGGTGAGGTTTTCCTTAAGTAGGCCTCTGACTTCCAAGGGAATGTGACCAGTCATGGCTTGCTTAATCATGCTCATGGCAGTGACAATATTTAGGGTCTGGGCTTGGGCACAGGCAAGGGCCAAAGAAATGTTTTTCTGTAGGGACTGAATGCCTCCTAAGAGGATACTGAAATCCTTTTCCATTATTTGCTCCCAGGCCACTAACAAGGGATTGGTGGAATGCTGCATTTCTGAGAGAAGGTCAAAGGACTGTATGATGGGCTTGCTCATTTTTGACATGTCAGAGGAAACCCTTGAGGCTTTGTTGGCTATGACCTCAATGTTGGCTGCATCTAAAACTGCTACCCCAGCACCTATTGGGGCGATCCAGTCAGTCAGACCTCTTTTGGAACGTTTAGGGTAGTCTTCCCCTTTCCATAGCACCAGCCATTTGTCCCAGCCCTGCTGAGTGGGCTGTAAAAGGGAGCACAAGCTGGATGGAAAGAGGTGCCTAGGTCTGCCATGCTGATCTTTATCTTCTTTACTGACATTTGGGGTTGAATTAGGACAGTCTCCCTTTGATTAAATTTAAGGGTATGGGAGCCTATCACTGGGTAGTTTAATTTTATCAGGGGATCTACATTTTGAATTAAGGGGTCAAAGGTCAATACAGTACTGTTGCCTTCTCCTATGGAAAGAGTATAATTCCCTTCTTGATGGGTGGCCTGGAAGGTTACAAGGCCAAGGGAGTTAAAGTGGAATTCCTTAGAGGTGTTAGGGCAGGGGGATCCTGTTAGGCCTAGGGCCCAGTCTGGGGGACCTTGCTGGGTTAGTTGAGTAGCATTAATAGCCCAGCTGAGAGGATTCCAGGTGATGCCTGGTAAACTCTGGTTCTGTCCTGAGGGATCAGTTAAAGTGATTGGAAGCACTCTGTCTCCATCTAGAAAGAGATGGGATCCAATGGCCACTACAACCTTTAAGGGGTCCCCTAGGTTCCAGACTGCTGCAGAAATTTGGGCCACTTCACAGGTGGAGTCCTCCTCTAGGTCAGGTGGTGGCAGGTTTGGATATTTAACCCTGCACAGCATATACACCATCTCATCTATGGTATTTTTTCCAGAGGGGCAGATCAATACCTTCTGGCCTGTAGTCTCACTGGCACAGTTGATTAATAGTGAGGGAGAGCACCTACGAATTTCCAGGTGTGTTTTGAATCTGTAGGTTCTTGGAGGGAGTAGGTGGGATTTTTCCTGCCCTGTTAGGATGCAGGTCAGGTACCTCTTAGGCATACTGGCTCCTTCACATCTCCACCTGTGCAATGTGGCATTATGGCTAGGAGGTAAAGAAGCAGCAGTCTGCCCTATTAGGAATGGCACTATACTCAAAAGAAAAATCATACTTACTTCTCCCAGCTGCAGATTTGGTCTTCTGATGACTTCCTGCAAAAATGATCAGGGGGGATAATATGTATGGGGGTTCCTAATTATGCATGCTGTGGTCGACTCGCGTGTAAAAACGGCACAGCAGGCTTTCCCTTTAAGCTATGGGCTGGAGCGTCCCTCTTAGTTCTTTTTCCTTTTTTAAAATTCCCGCTTGAGCGCACAAGCGGCAAAACGGAGATTCAAACTGCCTCTATTTTCCTGTAGCGGGACTGGTTAGCTAAAGCAGGCAATTATTTCCAGCCCTTAGTGGCAAGGTTCCCACTGGGGTCTCGAACCGGCACCCTTTGGATGGCCAGGCAAGGCGCTTAAGCTTCGGCGCCACGGCTCTGCCTTGGCTCCTTGCATTGCTCCGGGCGTATTTGTTTCATTTTCACTTCCCTTGCCTAAAATCGAAGGTAGCGCCTCGCGGTCAGCGGATGCTTTCTAGAGGCGGGAAAAGGTCGAGAGGGTCTATTCCAGCCTTGGGCACATAAGAGGGGCTTGACTAGAAGGTTACTGCGGCCAGCGTTTATTTTTGGAATGCTTCATAGGGAAGCGTTAAAATTAGGCTTTCAAAAAAAAAAATTCTTTTCCTGGGTTTCGAACCAGGGAAGCTTTGGCTTGGTAGGCTGGTGCGCAGCCTTCTGAGCTATACAGTTTCTTGCAGGGAACAGAGCTCCTGGTGCTTATATCCCGGCTGTTGCCGTTTCTCCTTCCCAGCCTTTCTAATGAGGGTTATTAGTTTAAACGAGGTTGGCTTGGTCCCTAATTCCTTCGAGACTTATCCATGGTCCGGGGCTCGTAGGAGGGGACTTAAGTGGTCGTTTGCATATGCAAGTGGCCACCCTCGGGGGATTATGGGTTGTTTGGGGCAATTTTTAATTATTAATAACTTTTGATCGGGGCTGAACTTTCATTTCGGACCACGGGGAAACTTTCCAGGAGGCTTGTCTCTCCTGGGGGCTGGGGAGACTGAGTTGGTCACCATGACCATAATACTACTCGCTCGCCTAGGCTCCCCTGGATCTGGCTGAGAAAAAATAAGTTAGGGTTTTCTCTCCCCTCCCCTCCCGTCTCACAACTCAGGCACCAACAGGACCACACGGCATCACCACGTCATCGGCCGTCCAGGTCGCAACGATGAATTTTTGGAGGTTCCCACCTAGTGGGAACCACTATGTCTGGTTAAAAATAGAGGAAGAAAAAAACTTTCCTTGCCCCTCAAACTCCAGGGCAGGCTTTGGCCTTCCTTGAGTGGCAAGGTCCCATGGATGGCTTAGGCCACTAGTGGTGCCCAGAGTCTTTTTAGCATCCCTTATCAATCAAGGGGGATGCCTTGTGCTCTGCTAGTTGCTGGGCAGATTAGGGAGCCCAGCAACCTTTTTGTTGCTAGGCAGATTAGCCTAGTAACATAGGGAGACTTAAATAATGCCTAAAAATCAGAAAAATTCAGGAAAAATTGCCAAAAATATTCCAAAAATTATACAAAAATTCTGAAAAATTATAAAAATATGCAAATTTATTAAAATTTATAAAAATTCTAAAAATGCCCAAAAATGGTCCGAAATGACTGTGCAACCCCTAAAATCGTTCTAATTGCTTCCTAACTTTTATGACCTTCTGCAATTGGTTTTAACTGATTGGTGCAGGTGCAGGATTCTCTTCTCTGCTCTACCCTTGCTTCTGTCTCTCTCTCACTCCCCCTCTTGTTTCTTTAGACCGTACAGTCTGAAAGAAACATTTTTAAAGGGTCATGAACGTCTCTGCGAGGGTGTAGAGAGCAGGCATTTTTAATGGGTCGCAGAGGGAAATCTGCCTGAGGGGAACGGGAGGCTGAGGTGAGGATGTAGCCTCGTTCTCTGGGTCTGGTGGCTTAGGGGGTGGAGTGGGGACCGGATCTCCCTTCCAGAGCTTGAGCTGGGAGGAGTGGAAGAATTTGTGCCACGTTTCCCCTTTCTTGCGAGGAATGGCAACTTTGTAAACTGCAGGGCTGACTCTCGCAATTATGGGCACTGGCCCTTCCCACTTTGCAGCTAGGGCATGTCCTTTTCTGGAGAACTTTCTGTAGAGGACTTGCTGTCCTGGGTCCCACACTTGTGGGTTGCGGACCCAGCCTAGCTTTTTATCCACAGCGAGTTGGCTTTGACCGAGCATGCGCGCTACTTGTAGGTGGATGGTGAGGATTTCCCTAGTGAGGTTTTGTATCCAGAGGTCATTTGCGACCTTGGACTCAAAGGAAGCCGGAATGTCTGAGTCTATCCAGAAAGCCTCTGGTAGACGCATCTTTCTCCCAGTCATGACCATATGAGGGGAGTAACCGTGCGTGGCGGTTGTCCCTCTGATGGCCATGAGAATTATGGGAAGCTTTTCGTCCCAATTTCTCCCTGTGGACTTCACCACCTTGCGGAGGGCCTCTTTCAAAGTGCGGTTGGTCCGCTCTATGGCGCCTGAAGACTGGGGATGTCCGGCGATGTGGAACCTTTGCTGAACCCCTAGGGCGTGGCAGAGCTCTTGGGTGACGTCACCAACGAAATGCCCGCCGAGGTCGCTATCTACGACCCTAGGAATTCCCCAGCGAGAATATAAATTATTAAATAAAATTTTGGCCGTGGTAGTAGCAGAATTGTTTTTACAGGGAAAGGCTTCAACCCATTTTGAGAAGGGGTCAATGACCGTCAGGCAGTATTTATTTCCTCTTGGAGTGGTGGGTAGGGGACCAATAAAGTCGATTTGTATTCGTGCCCAAGGTCCTTCTATTCTTTGGTGTTGGATGGGTGCCTTAGGTCCTGAAGGATCGGCATTAACCATCGCACAGGAGAGGCAATTGGTGACCCATTGGTCTACAGAATGACGCATTCCTGGCCACCATCCTACATCTTTAACTCTTTCCAGGGTTAAATCTTTTCCTCTATGTCCCTGGTCGTGAATGAATTGGATCAGGTCCGCCCTAACTTCGACTGGCACTACCCAGTGTTTTTCTCCTGTGGAGTCTATGGCCCAAACTACTCCTTCCTGTTCCTCAATTTTATATTTGCCTGTGGGATCTTTGCCCTTTTGCAAAAGGTCTGTTACATCGGAATCATTACGCTGTAATTCTCCCAGGTCAATAAATACGGGAGGAATCTCGGGTCTGTTGTGAGCGGCAGCTCTACGCGTGGTGACTGGCTCAAGAGGAGCTGTGGGCTCGGGTGGGGGAGTTCCAAGGGTAGCGGCTTCTTTGGCTAACAGATCTGCTTGGTCGTTCCAATATGCGACCTCTGTGGAATTCTTTTGGTGGCCTTTCACATGAGAAATTTGGGTGGGCGCCGTTCTTTCATGGAGGAGATCCACTATAACTAGCCAGACCTTTAAATGTGCTATAGGCTTTCCTTCACTATTCCTCCAGTTTTGTCTCTGCCAATGTGGGAGCCAAATTGTGGCAGCTTTAGCTGTCCAATCTGAATCAGTGAAGATAGCAAGGGGGCAATCGAGTGGCTCAAACTGCATGACTGCTCGGAGAGCTTCCACCTCAGCTGCTTGGCTGGAGTGGGGTCTCACGGCTTCCTGCAGGGTGGCGCCGTCGTGGACTCGGATGGCTCCGAAGCCAGTGTGGGGTGTCCCGTCAACGTGGAAGGATGAGCCATCGCAAAACCAGCAGATGAAACCGTTCTGCCTGGCTTCTTCGAATGACACTCCCCACGTTGCGGGCCATGGTGTGTGGTCCACTACGGGCAAAGGGCACTCGTGTTGCTCCCCAGTTACTATCAGACCGTATGGGACTGGTGGCTCATTTTGCTCCCGCTTATATTCTACTCCCTTGTTCACTAGAGCTAAGGTCCATTGTGCAATTCGAGCATTGGAAACCTGCCCATCCTGGATTTTACCCGAAAGAATGTATTTCAGAGGGGTGTGTGTCGTTTGGACTACGACTTTAGCTCCTCCTATTATAAATTCCCAGTGGGTAAGGCTCCATACAAGGGCTAGGCACACTTTCTCGCAAGGAGTGAATTTCATTTCTACAGGAGAGAGGTTCCGGGAGGCGTAAGCAATGACTCGTTGGGCTCCTGCCTGATGTTGTAGGAGGGTGGCTCCTATACTGCGCTCAGAGGTGGCTAGTTGGATGTAATATGGCTGATTCGGATCTGGATGTGCTAGGGCTGGAGCAGAGGCGAGGCTCTGTTTTAGGATGGCAAATGCATTCTGTTGCTCTGGTCCCCATTGCCAGGGAGTGTTCTTCTTCAGCAAAGCATATAGAGGGCGCGCCTTATCAGAGAAGGACTCTATAAAATCCCGAGAGAAATTAAACGTTCCCAGGAGGGCTCTCAGCGAAGGCACATCGGTAGGGGCAGGAAGTTTGGCTATCACCTCCATCCGCTGAGTATCAGGGGTTCTCCCGTGGGGGCCTAGTGTGAGTCCAAGGTATTTGACTTGGGTCTGCACTAGTTGAGCTTTTTCCCTGCTAGCCTTGAACCCTGTCTTTTGAATGAGGCCCAGGACCTCTCTGGTGATTGCAATCACTGTCTCAGCGTCAGGGGCGTGGACCAAAATATCATCCACATAAGAAAGCACGTGGTCTCTGGAGGATGGTTGGAGGTGTTCCCACATCTGCACCACGTGGGCATGGCAAATACTGGGACTGGAGTGGAAACCCTGAGGAGTCCTTTTAAAGGCGAATTGCTGCCCTCTAAAGGTGAACGCAAATTTGTACCAGCAGGACTCGTGTAACTTGATGGAGTGAAATGCATTCGCAAGATCAATGACACTATAAAAGCGTGATCCCGCAGCAATGGCTGCCAGTATTTCATTGTATTTAGCCACAACAGGGGCAACTGGTGGAGTCACTGCGTTTAGCGCACGAAAGTCCACGGTCATCCTCCATGTGGTCCCATCTGCCTTCAGGACTGGCCACAAGGGGGCATTGCAGATAGACTGCATGGGTATGATAACGTCCCATTCCAAAAGTCCTTTAATGGTCTTCGCTATGCCTGCTTCGGCCTCAGCGGGATATTTGTACTGTTTCTGTGGTGGGGGATCTCTGCCTTCTATGAGCACACACGCATTCCGCACTGTGCCACACTCGGCTTTGTCTTTGACCCACACATCTGGGAATTCGCCCAGCCATGGGTCGTCTGCTATGGGGAGCACGGGGAGGGGCGCTTTTAGGGCCGCACAGCGGTGGACCGCATTGATCAAGCCAGGTCCGTCTGGAATGTGCCAAAGCAGACTGTTGGCCAGATCAATTGTGATCCCATGCTCGCGGAAAAAGGGGACTCCTAAGATGCCGTCACCGTCGGCTCCCGGGCTATCACAGGCAGTCACGCTAGTGGAAAGGGTCCCTATGGATAGGGGCACGTCTTTCCAGACACGTGCGTCATGGTTACCTCCTGCAAAGCCCGCGAGTCGAATAAAGCGGTCTGTCTGGGTCCCTCTGGAAACTAATTGGGGACGGAGTACCGTAAGGGCTGCTCCGGTATCTACAAGGAGAGTGGCAGGCTGTGAGTTCCCTGGAGTCCCAACCCCAGCCTTCACGGTTGGTCTCCCCCAGGGATCCGGCTTAAGTCGCGCCAGAACACCCTTGGGGAGTACCTGGGACTCCGGGCGTCCCTATTTCGTAGCCTTTGCTACTGCCTCTACCAGCTCCAATGGAGCCACCACTGGATGCGTGGGGTACTGCTCCTGCTGCTCGCACTCAGCGAGGGCCTGGAACAGGACCGAGTCTGGCTGTTTATGGAATCTTTCCATTTCGTAGCCTCGCTCCTTTAAACGCATCCAGGCGTGCCACCTTAATGGCTCCTGGCCGTCTGGTGGGGTTTGGCGGGGCTGATTTCCCTGGTAGCGGGGTGCAGGGGTGGGCTGAGGCAGTTGAGGGTAGAGGGGTGCTGACTGCGGCAACTGGGGATAGAGGGTTGGCGGCTGTTGTTGCTGATAGGGTCCTGGCTGATAGTTGTCCCTGTAGGGAGCAGGAGGGGCGGAAGGCTGAAGGTGCGCCTGGGCTGGAGCGGGGTTATTCCGATAGTCCCGTCCATTCCTTCCTTTTTGATAACCTCCTCCTCGAGGTCCTTTTCCTCCTGAGCGTCTGTTATCGCCTCGGAAGTGACCAGTGGCCGGATACTGGGAGTGGGGGCCGTGATTGGCATAGGTAACGGTTTGAATGGGTTCGTCCTCGCCTTTGTCTTTGGTTTTCCTGGTCCCTTTAACGGGTTTCAGAATACCAGTGCTGCGGAGCAGTGTGGCAACGCGCCTTATTTTGCGCTCCAATTCTTCCCAGGTGCCTTCATTGGAGTCAGTAAGGTTCAGGGCCAGCTGGGTTTGGGCTTGAAACCCTTGTACTAACGTCTCCCTAAACTCCCTGTCCTCAAAATTGGGGAGGTGAGTGGTATCATGGACGTCCACTGAATCAGATAGAACGGCGAGAAGCTGTTTCCTAGCTACATATGCCTCAGGATCCTCATTTGCCCCTTGTCTTTCCAGCAAGAATAAAGAGGTCACTGTTCTATGGGGATTTAGGTACGCGAGGACCTCTTTCATCCACTGGTATTTGTTTACCCCAACCAGACCTCCTGCTGTGATGGCAGAATTAAGAGCCACCAAATCTGAGCCCGAAGCGCATCTACGGGCGAGCAGGGTAAGGTCGTCCCCATTAATGCTGTAATAGGAATTGGCCACGTCTGTCATCCACTGAACAGCGTTGTCCCTGGTGAAGGGGCCAACCTGTTCAGCAATGGCCTTCACCTCGTCCGGCTTCCACAAGGCCGTCTCCGTGACAGTCTGAGTCGTCGTCTCATCCCCTGCCCTCGTGACCGTCTTTTTGGTCCGCACTGGGTTTAGTGGAGCCGCCATATTAGCAGAGCACTGGAGTGGAGCGCTGGCTTGCACTTCTCCTGCCTCGCTTTCAGGTGATTCCACTATACCACCAGGGTGGATGGCAGAAATTACCGCCTTTTGCAGACCCAGCTGCTCTTTTAGGGATTCAATTTCCCTCCTACAAGCCTCATGGTTAGCGATCTCACGCTTTTCCTGAGCTCGGTCCGCTAAATATTTAGCGGCTCGGTGGGCCGACATTAAATCTTTCTGAGCTTTCTCCAGGCCAAGCTCAGCGTCGTCTGCTCGCTCTGTAGCAGAAGCGGCTTCTTTCCTTGCCTCTTGCAAGGAGTCAGCAAGCCCCTGCTTTTCTAGGATGAGGTTGAGCCTCTCCGTCCTTAAGCGGAGACTCTCTTCCTCATAATCTCTGCGCAGCTCGCAGAGCTCACTCTTATGGAGGTCGTTCTGTCCCTCCATTTCTTGAGTGACCTGGTCCAGTCTCTTCTGGACCTCTTGAGTCTCGGCCTTAAGGGCAAGACTCTCTGCCTCATGCTCCGCCTGTTTGCGGGCCAAGGCCTCCTCATGTTGAGCCCTGAGCTTCTCTAGCTCCTGGCTGTGTTTTGCCTCTAGCTCTTTGCTAGCGGCTTCCTGTGCGTCGAGGGCCTCCTGTTGGCGCTTCAGGAGAGCCGACGCGTCCTGGAGCGCTGTGTACAGCGCCCAACACCCAAAGCGGTCCTTCGTGGACGCGTTAGGTTTCTTTTGGTCGCAAAAGTCTTGGAAGACATCCTTTGCAACCTTCAGGGGATCCGGACCTCGGAACGATCCAGGCTCCCACGGGGAATCACCTCTCTTAAGGAGCCACTTTTCCAGACGAGGCACAGGGCTCGTCTTACGAAACATGGCTTTGGGCTTCCCTGGCTTCCTATTTACTTTGGGGAAACCTTTTTTATTTCTTAGTGCGCCTGCCTGGGCTCTGTGCTCAGACCTGCGCGTGAACAGGGAATTTCTTCACTCCCCGTTCCTGGACTGACCTTTTCAGTCCTGGAAAAGGGCACCTAGCCTATTTAGGTTTTGGGAAGGAGAGTGATCAGCTGCTCGATTCCCTAACAGGGTAACCTATTGAACCTGTTTCTGGAGGGTTTTGAGCTCTCGGCTCTGACCGGGAAACCACACCAAACCGGTTTAGGTTTTGAGCTTTCCTACGCTCTAGCAGGGATCACCATTAAACCTGCGGAGTTTTGGGCTTTCCTGGCCCTGACTGGTGGACCCTTAACCAGCAGAGTTTTTGGAGACACTATGCCTCAGCGAGATATCCTCCGAACTCGCACTGACTCACGCTCTTAGCCGTGAGGCAAAGCAAAACAAAGAATCGTTTCCAAGGCTGGAAGGGTTGCAGAGTCGCGGCTCTTTAACAAGCGCGTCTCTCAGCTGTTGTGGCAGTTATTTTTGGCGGGAAAGTGGATGGCGTAGGGAGATGTTGATGCCGGCTGTTTCCCTACACTATCGCTCTGGGTCCCACCCACAAGATAGACCGTAAGATGGCTCGAGATAGCCTTGGGGCTTCGTGTGGGAGATCCCTTGCGTTCGGAACACCGCCGGTCACTGGCTAGTCCTAGCAGTCGGGTCCGGTGCGGCTGATCTCCACGACTCTCTGGTGCTTAAGGCACAGAGTCTCACACGGAAAGAGGTGAAGGGGTAAAGCCTCCCAGATAGAGTGCTCGCTAGAGCCAATCACACAGACAGAAACCTCGCACACAAGCCTGTTCCAACACTCCAGCGGGGGTTTCCTCCACGTCTGACCGTCAGAACGACACGTGTCGACTCTCGTGTGCGTTCAGACGTTCAGGGTGTTGCCCGCGTTACTCCACCACTTTGTTAGCCTGATTGCGCGTTATTATGAATAATAACGAGGGGAATTATATTGATTATTAATAAGCAATCAGCTGCGAGAGCGAACACCAATGTATACAGAGGTCAGCCCCGCCGGGAGGAGTTGGTAACAGACCAGGAGACTTTTATGATTGAAAATAAAGTCTTTACTGAGGTTTGCCACACACAAACAATTACACAAGCTCACACACAATTATTCAAGTCCTAAGAAATACAGAGAGAGGTAAGCACGTTTGCATTAGCAGGTAAGTCGTTGGTGGGTCATATTTACCAGTCGAGTCCTGTAGAGCGTTCCTCAGGAAAAATGGAGGGGAAAGAAACTAAGAAAAATGGGGCCACGCGGTCTGACCAGCAGATTGTCACGTGGAAACTCGGCCTGCAGACCAGAGTTTAAAGATGGAGGTAAGGGTTGGGGGATAGCAAGCTGGACATAAGAGGGTCAAAGGTTCGATAGGGGTCGTAGTAGAGAGAGAGGCCGGTGGTCTGGCATCCCCTTATAAGCAGCAGGGTAGGGGGCTGGTTACTTCCCTGATTCCCGCCTCCTGGTAGTCCGTCCCTGAAAACACTCTATTGGTTGGAAGATGTAGGGGAGGTGTGTGGAGGTGTGCCTGAGGGATGGTCAATACTGAGAGCTAGAAACTTACTCATGTCTGACACCAGGTGATAGCTAGGATGAGTCATTCAGCCACTTCTATTGTGTTGTTGATGGCATTAGCCCGGCTGTTGATGGCTCTCAATCAGTAACTAGGCAACGATGAATAGACCCTGCCAGGCTACGTGAGGTCTTGCAGGTGAAGGTGGG
Source organism: Gekko gecko (assembly GCA_029375565.1). Lineage (NCBI taxonomy): Eukaryota > Metazoa > Chordata > Lepidosauria > Squamata > Gekkonidae > Gekko > Gekko gecko. The sequence continues at coordinate 130,168,544 of JAPDNY010000009.1, forward strand.
GGGAGGGAAAGAGGCTGCCTGCTGTAGAAAGAACTCTCAATGGCGTTTTTGGAGTTCCTATTTCTGGTATTTTACTGTGCTTTTGTGTGTACTGGTTTTATTTCATATTTCCTTCGCGGGAAATAGGCTGGTAACCTCTGCTGGGCACTGGAGCTGCTGGGCTGGTCAGGAGAAACGTCTCTTGCCTGGGTGCAGTCTCTGCTGGCATCTGGGAAGGTTACCATGTGGTTCAGTTCCTTACACATGCACTGGCACAGTTTATTATTTTATTGCAGTCCAAAAAGAGGCTAAAAAGCCTTGCAGGGCAACATACCCACCAAATCTTGTCTGTCTCCAAGGTGGTACTGGACTCAAAACTAACTAGTTTCCTCTAAAGAGTAATACTTCGTTTTGAAACACAACTTATAGATCCCTCCCATCTTTTCCTCTAAGGAATGTTTCTTTTGTTTGAAATATGTTGGGAAGTCTGTAAATTTTTCTGCTAACCAATGTGCCTTATACTCCTCAGTTATGTGATAAGGTCCCCTTTCTGGTGCAGTTAAGGCCAGAGATGGAAAATAGGTTAGGCCCCTCCCCCAAGAGAAAGCTGCTTGTGGTGTGTGCATTCATTCAATTTTCACATCTGCTAAAGTATTGCTGGTTTTTGTATTGTGTCAGAAACATGCAAAACCTGTTTGACCAGAAGAGCGAGGCAGAAGAAATGTGAATACAACTTGGTAACAATTACTCTCTCAGTTAGTTTACTTTTCAATCTCTCAAAAAATTGCCTGCCTCTTAACAGAGACAGGACAAGTCTTAGCAGTAGGCTTGGACAGCCAAAAACATATCGAAAGTTTTTAAAATGGTATATATCCGTAGTTGATGGAAGTCTAGCACAGTGTTCATTGTTCAATGTGTATTAGGAGAAAGGACAAGAGAGAGTACAGCATGTGGCATTATGTATGTAAAATAAATTAGAATTTTTTAAAAATCTCACCTCCCTGAAATCAAGGACACAATCGACAGAAACTGTAATGAATCAGCAACGAGACAACATGCAGGTACAAACTTTGCAATCATGTTTGGCCACTGCCAAATGACATTGGCTGCCAGTTTGTTTCCAGGCTCTGGAAGGAATGCTGGAAGATTCCATATGAATCTGCCTGATTGCTATGTTAATCTTCTGAGGCGTGTACTGTGTGACCCCAACTTCTGAGGTTGGGTGCTTGGAATGCCTTCCATCTACCTTATGCCTGGTACCAAACCTGATCTTGGTGATTTTGACTTGCTGATCTGGCTAAGCTTAATGTTTCGTTGAGGTGTCTGGTTCTTTCATCTGATGCCACTGTTTTTGTTGTTATTTCTGGAAGCTTTATTGTTATCTTACCTCTCTGTTATTTCATGTTTCTGTCTTTTTGCTGTCCTTTTATTATTATTTTATGATGAAGGCTAGATTTGTGTTTGTTTAATGCTGTTTTATAGACATTTTCCTGTGTTTTAATCTGCGTATGTTAATGCTGTGACAACTGCTTTGGGATCCTCCAGTACAACTGTCACAAAACACCAGCTCTACTTTATTTCAAACAAGTGGGGGAGGGGGGAGTCCAGGCTCTGGACCAAACAAGAACATACTAGGTTTTACAACACTTTAGTATGCCCATAATAACACTTGTACTTTTTACACAGTGCAAAGTTAGTTTGGTATATAATTTAAAAGTCCAATTTTATTACCTTTGTGGTTAATCATATAATCTTTTATAGCTAGATTTTTTTGGCATGGAACATGCATGAGTGGAGATAGCCATCAGTGTTTTCTGCACAACAGGTCACTTTTGTATGTATGGAAGGTACTAGCAGTGCCATCCTAAGCAGAGTTACACTCTTCTAAGGATCATTGTCTTAAATAACATAGGTGAAACTTTGCTTAGGCATTGTAAATATAGCATTGTGAATATTCAAATAATATTTTTAAATTGTGCCTTAAAATGAAAGAGGAACAATTATATGAAAGTATCAGTTCACCAATACACTGTTTAAAAATAAATGTTCATATGACAGCCTTCCATATCCAGATAGACCTGAGCATTCACATGTATAGGCTAACCTATTGTGTGTATGGTGTGGGCTATACTTTTAAATAAAGCAGTACACGAACTTCAAGGAACCGGCATGCAGACTTCTCTCTTTTTTTAATGAGATATTTGGCTCTGGAAGTTTCATATACTTATTGGAGCTCCTCTGTCCAAAACATATCATTGGATCTGGCTGACAATTTGCAAGATGGGCTCCAAGGTATAAATACTTTTTACTTTGGAATGATCTATATTTCTTATTCCAGCATTTATTGTTTTTATTGAAAAAGAAAGTAGAAATGTAGATTTGACTTCTCATCGTCTAGCTTTGAAAAGTGGGTTTTCAGAATTCAACATTATGGTAATTGCTGCCCTTGTCTCTGAAGTAAATCATATCCCAAAGTTTTGTGTGACATGGGCCCTGGTGTTTGAGATTCCCCCCCTCCAACTCAGTTCCAATTCTAAATTGAAACCCCAGCCTCAGCAAAAAAAGAGGTAAATGATTTTCAAAAAATAAAGCTGACTTTGAATGTTCATATGTACAAAGCATGTTGATAAACTTTATTCTGCCCTAAAAACCCAAATCATAGGAATATATTCCTCAAGAGAGAGAGCACACCACACAAAAAGTTGTTTACACAAGTGCCTTGTAGTGCCTGGCATTGGTGTCACTCTGTTCCATGCCCTACAACAATCAGCAAGCCTCATGGGAGATGTGACTACAGCTTAGGACATGGGACCATTTGTTCACTCACTTTCTGTGAAAAGAGTTCTAAAATGTGTTTTGAATAGACAGCATTTTCTTTGTGTAGTTAGTAAATAACACAGAGCAAAGTTAGTCAGCAAGTTACATAGCTTCTGCATTCTGATTCTTTGTGACTCTTTTGTGCCAAGCTTGACAGGATGTTTTTCACTAAATGGGACCTTGCTGCAAAACCAGAGGTGAGGAGGAAACATTGGGGGTGCTTAGGGAATGTTTTACATAGAACTGACAAAAATTAAATGAAGATCATGGTGACTTTATTTTTACGATGGCTGCTACATTACAGTAGAGGGGTTTTTTAAAAAGTGTTTTTGAGAGTCCTCAAAGAACTATTTTTCAATACAAAGTTCTTAGTTTATGAAACCATTAAGTGTTAGGGTTCTTTTTGGGTTTATAATAAAGGGGGGGGGAGCTGGTGCAAAACAGAGAAGGTACATGAAATACTTATGTTTTTAATTTAGAAAATAATAAGGAAATCAGATCCAGCTTTCTTTGTCAGTCTGAAAAACACAGGAAGAAAAGGGAAAACTGTGAACAAACCAACAAATGGAAGAGTCAGTGACCTCTGGGGTAACTGTACAAAATCCACAAGTAAAGGTAAGGTTATGAAAAATGTCTATTCCTAAATTGTGTGTAGAAATACTAGGCTTGGCATACTTTACTGTTACAACCTTGTAATTGTATATTTTTGCCAACACTCACCTGCAAAAATGTCTCCTGATCTATCAATGAACTTCCATCATTCTGCTGGTATATCCCACTCAACATTTTAGATGCAGTTACTTAAACTTGAAGAAAACTGGTCCTGACTTTTCCCCCTGTAGAATAGCATGCTTAATATAACTGATACTGTTGTTTAAAGGAGATGCTCCAAAGCTGTTGCCTGATGATGCTACTCTTAGGAAAGATATCTGGAAAGGCACTATAAGAAATGAAACCAGGGAAACTGTAGTTTTAGTATTTTTAATTCTTTAGTTACAAAAGCAATCAAACTAGAGCTACCTCCTTAAGCACACCCTGGACAGTGAAGGTATTCCAGGAATAATACATCTGATTATAGTTGCTGACTTGGTTTTTGTAATGTAACTTTTCTGAAACTTATGTTTTATGCCAAAAGTTTCCTCTTGTTCTTTTAATTGGAAATGTTTATATGTTTTACCTCAGATGTGCATTCCATTTGATAAACAAGAGAACCATGTTTGCTTTTACAAAATCAGATAGATTAATATGTTGGTTTGTTTTCTGCTGAAGAACTTTCTTTAATACAGTTACTGCATTCAATATGGTATGTAGTATTCTAAGAAAATGTGTAGGGATGTAGCACAGGCTTTATTGTGGTTAGGTATGCCCAAACACCTGCCAGTTCAGTTCATGTTCTGCTCACAGGTCATAAGTAGGGAGCGGTTTAGATGCGTCTGAATGAAGTTTGGTGTATAAACTGTATAAATATACTGTTTTCTTGCAAAATTAGACTTTATCACTGCTACCACCTGCTTGTCTCTGCCACCATCTCCAATAGTTTTGAGATTTTTTTAGTTCAATTAGTGTTTGCTCATGAACCTAGCTGTAAGCAGTTCTTGTGATGATTCTAGAATGGATGTGGCTAACTGTTCAGGTGCCAAAAAGTGGTCATTTAAAGGATTCATCTAATTGCACATGCACACAGAGGGATGTACAGGAAGAGAGGATGGACAGAAAGTAATGCCAATTATATGTTATATTTGTATGTTTATATTCAACACTAGCCTGATATCCATGCTTCGCTACGATATTTAAGTTCCGTAAATCCAGTTATAATACGGATGATGTGAAATTTGAAATGTGACATTTGTTGTAGGAATGCTAATGGAGAAGATTGTAGTGTAAGAGATGAAGTGATATGTACTTACCCCCCCCTCTACTGAAGGACCTCTGTGTAGACCACATTGGTGGTTCTGCCCTTAGGTGCTAGGATCACCAGGCTGCTTGATGAGCTCACTCTGGAGCAGGTCACATAGAACTGTCCATTTAAGAAGCAGTCGTCTGTTAAGTCAACTCCTGCTACCTTCCACAAAAGCGATGGCCTCTCTACTTGTGTTCCTGGATTGTTTTGCTCATATGGAGACTGTGTTGTTCTGAGCATCTCAGGGTGATCTTGCTGGCACTTGGCCTGTGCAGCACAGTGAACTGCAGGAGTACTATGTGCAAATGTCTTTGCCATATTCCTAAGTTGCCTCCTTCTTGTAGCGTTGGTGTATCTGGCTCGATGTTTGCCAGGAGCTTTCTTGGGGCGAGGAAGAGGTGAGAGGTGTGAGGGGGAGTTGGTATGAGGGAGTGGTGATGTGGTGGACATTTCTTCAGGTTCACGAGGGAGGCACGCATCGAAATGACTCCTAGAAATGTCCTTTACTATCTCCCCATAAACATTCATACCCTGGCCCTGCTCCTATAGCTGACAGACACCGGCCTGTCAGGTGTTGGAGGGAATTGTATTTAAAGGCATTGGGAGGCTGGGCCAGCAGCAGTGCTAAGGCAATCCTGCAGAGCAAGCCTCCCCGGCAGCTGTAAGCATCCCACCTCCTCTCCTACACCTGACAGACAGCTGCCTGTCCAGTGTAGGAAGGGAAGGAGGGAGGAGTATTAGAAGCCACTGTGGAGGTGGGGCTGCACCTGACAGACAACTGCCTGTTAGGTGTAGGAGGTGGCAGAAGTGTGTTGGAAGCCATCCCACCTCCTCTCCTACACCTGACAGACAGCTGCCTGTCCAGTGTAGGAGGGGGAGGGGGGAGGAATATTAGAAGCCTCTGTGGAGGTGGGGCTGCACCTGACAGACAACCACCTGTTAGGTGTAGGAGGTGGGGGGAGTGTGTTGGAAGCCATCCCACCTCCTCTCCTACACCTGATAAGCAGCCGCCTTTCCAGCGTATGAGGGGGAGGGGGGAGTAGTATTAGAAGCCACTGTGGAGGTGGGGCTGCATCTGACAGACAACCGCCTGTTAGGTGTAGGAGGTGGGGGGAGTGTGTTGGAAGCCATCCCACCTCCTCTCCTACACCTGACAGGCAGCTGCCTTTCCAGCGTAGGAGGGGGAGGGGGGAGAAGTATTAGAAGGCACTGTAGATGTGGGGCTGCACCTGACTGACAACTGCCTGTTAGGTGTAGGAGGTGGGGGGAGTATGTTGGAAGCCATCAGAGAGGCTGGACCAGCAGCTTAGCTTCACTTCACAGGTGGTTGTTGACCACTCTTGATTTCCTCAACTGTCATTAGCTCTCTGTAGTCCCCTGTAACTGTTGTTTGTTTGTTTTTACCTCAGAACACTGAGCTCTGCAGCTGACCAATCAGAGAGTCGGGGGTGCAGGGAGGCAGCTGCCTAGCAGCCACATAGGAGTCAATGGGGGAGCACATTTTACCCCTTTTGACCCACTTAGGGGTTGAATTTCTAAAAATCCCTTCTTAGTGAGCATCTACGCCATGATAGGAGCGCTCTCCCCGAATCTGGTGTCTCTAGGTCCAGCAGTTTGGCTTGGATGTTGATTTTACAGTGAGGGGACTTTCTTTTTTATATATAGACTAGCGGCAAGGCCCATTGCAAGTATAGATGCAACGGACGCTAGACAGAGGGGTGTGGAAGGAGCGGGCGTCCTGCTGCGCGTCCTGGTGGCAGGGTGATGTAGCAGCTGCCACCTCCTCGCGGCCCCAGGAAGGTGGTGTTAGGGAGCAGCTCTGGGCAGGCAGGGACAGATGCTGCGGCTGTCCGGCGCTCTTCTGGGAAAGAGTTGGGGGGTGGAGTGGCTGTCTCCATGTGCTCTGGCCTTTGCGTGGCTGGCCCCTCAGTCTCTCCAGCTCCCTGTCCCCACGGCCAGGCCCATTTCGCATTAAGACCCCCACCCTCCGTCCCCATCTGCCATGAGAGTGAGCTGGTGGCCACTGGGGTTGCCCTTCTCTGTCATCCCTGGCCTTGGTGTGGGCACGCACAGCACCCCGGGGGGCATGAGAAGGGAGGGGGCTCCTGTACCCACCCGGAGAGTCCACTGTGGCTCCGAGGCCCCCATCCCCATGGCTCGTCTCCTCCTGCAGGAAGGCCTCCGCCCTCCGTCCTAGGCTGTTGCGACCGCAGTGCTCCAAACGGCATGCGGCAGCAAAGTTCTTGCAGACAGGGGCCACCTCCTTTGGGAAGGTGCGGTGAGTGAGGGAGGTCCTCGTATGGTGCAGGAGCGCCATCCCCCCCCGAGTCCCGGAGGCTGAGCAGCTGCCAAAGCATCCATTCCTTTGGGTGGCTGGGAAGAGACTGTGGGCAAGAGGCTGCCTGCCGGCTGTGTGGGCAGGACTGAGCCCACACAGGAAGGCAAGCCAGCCATTGGCCAAGGACCCAGCCCTAAGTGGCAGTTCCCGCGGCGAACAGATTTTGCCGCGCATTTTTACCATATAAGGTAAAGGAAGCCAACCACTACTCTTTTATATAATAGGAAAGGATAGGGACTGGAATGGCCATGTATGACGTTCCTATTCACTTCCCTCCCTCAGAGGCAAGATTTTCCCTCCATTTTTTTTTCCTTTTGTAACTGAGCTGCTCTAATTATTTGTTTCTTCTTTCCTTGAGAACTCTGGCTGCCCCATCCTGTCACAGTATGATATTCTACTTCTGGCTCAGCCCAGGTACCTGAGGGGAGTTGAGAGCCCCCTTTAACTTAAACAACTGAAATGGCATTCAACACAGTGTTCCCTCTAAGCTGAGTTAGTGTGAGCTAGCTCAGTTTTTTAGCCTCCAGCTCACACATTTTTGTCTTAGCTCAGGAAGGATGGTTCCAGAGCAAACTAATTTATGCAATAGCCAAATCACATGCTCACAAACTTAATGTCAGTAGTTCACAAAGTAGAATGCTTGCTCACAAGACTCCACAGCTTAGAGAGAGCACTGCATTCAAGGCTTTTGGAAGTTCAAAAATAACAAAATATTTTATTCAACATAAAGTAGGAATCAGGGGTGAAATTAGGGGTAAAATAGTTGAGGTTCCTCGAATAAATAATTCTGAGGTAAAATCAATAGATGCACAGATTACAGTGGATATATATCAGGCTAATGAGAATTTCTCAAACTGTTCACAGTGACTTAAAATTTTTATGATGAGAGGTTTTTGTTCCAGTGTTTCGCAAACACTCCAGTACACTTTCTTTGAGTATTCACTGACTCTTTTAGTTTCCAGAAGGCTGGGACACTCTATCCAGTACCCAAACCCCTTCTCTAAACACATCAGTAGTCTTCGTGAGTTTTAACTGACACTTAAGATTTCACAAGGCAGTTTCTAATCACACCAGACCAGAGATCTCTCCACTCTTCAGAGCTATCTCCCTGTTTTGACTGGGTAGGGAAATTCTTCTCTCATTAGAAGATCTATCCCCATTCCTTGGCCCAAATGGGAGTCTTTGCCTAACTACCCACTCTTTTTTTTCAACTTCCTCAGTACTCTGTCTGTGTTAAACTGTTCTCAGTCAGGCCTGAATTCAGATACTGTCAGTACTTGACTCGTCTCAGCTAGGGCTAAAATCAAACTGAATTTCTCCGCAGCATTCAGCTCTCAAGTCTTTCCTCAGTTGATACTAACCAATCTGATTCCTTGGAGCAGCCTGTTACTCAAGTCTCTCTGTTTCTGTGAAGAATTAACCCTCCGCAGCCCTTTAGTTGTTTATGCAACACTTCTAAGCTTTTAAAAGTGCATTCTAAAAGGTGCACATTTAAAGGATGCATCTAATTGCACAGGCACAAAGGGGCAGACAGCAAGAGAGGGCAGGCAGAAAGTAATTCCAATTATATGTTACATTTGTATGTTTATATTCAGTATAAGGACTGGAATGGCCTTTCTCAGGTAAATGATATTTAGTTCTTGAACTAGGCAAAAGAAACTCCAGACTGCAATGTGCATGCACTAACAGCATGTGCACAAACACAGGCATGGTTCCGTGCTTGTGATGAACTTTGTCAGGAAACATCAAGGTGATCTGATCAGGAGGCTGCCTTGCATATAATTCCGGCTGTTCAAACAAGGTATGTTTGCCTGGTGAATATATTGGTTTTGAAATTCTCAGAATTCAGTCTCATAGTGATAGGTGATTTTATCTATATTCAATCTATATCTATATACTGTTCTTGTATTTCTGTGCTCAAATAAATACATATGAATATCTGCAGTCTAGAATATATTAGGAGGAGTCCACAAATAAACTAGAACTCACTGCTGCGGTTTGGGGTTTTTTATTGCTTTTATAATTTTTGCTCCTAATGTATCAATTTTGTAGTTAAATTTATTAACTCTGAATTTGTTAAGATTGACTTTTGTTGTGTGACAAGGCTAGTACTTGTACTGGATGCTGAAATTCACCAAAGTTTGAGTTAATTTTCTTCTCTAAGCAATCCACCAGAGGTCAGTGCAGAGTGCTGAAATGGAGTTTCTGTGCTGAATATATATTAGAACACGAAGCGGCCAAAGTTAAAACTGCATTTTTTTAAGGTCAGTATTTTAATAAAAGTACTAAAAAATTATAATTCTTATGAAGCACACATCATGACCAGAGCATGTTAATACACATGGGAAAAACACATGGAACATTCTACTCTATTTATTTACATTTATGTATTTAAATGTATTCATTTATTTTAAAGTAAGTATTTAATTATTCTATTTTGGTCCAACTAAATGTTCAGCAAGATTTGGGGATGAGAAGAAGGAGGCCATGTCTCACCATATTATGTGGCCTACTGGGCTGTAGCCAACAGTCACCCTGAACACTCTCTGAAGTGAATGTGGCCACATCAGAGATTGGATCAGATCAGTCCCTGACATAGTGTCCTGGTAGCTCTGGCCTCTTTCCTTACATTCCTGCTCAAATTGCACAGTTTTGCTTGAATGGTACCTTGGGTTCTGACTCTGAGTGAGGGGGTGTATATAAATATTACAAATAAATAAAATGCATGAAACTAGAGGCTGTGCCTGATCACATCAATGTCCCATTTCTGTCCCAAGGGGGCACACCTACAGATATGCCCCCAATATCTGAATTCAGAAGAAGGAATGAACAGGTAAACTGGTACCTCAGGAAAGGGGAAAGATCTATTATGTTGGTGAAGGGAAAGGAAGGAGCTGTGATATTGGAAGGAGGGGAGGTATAGTGCTGGTTGTTTGAGGTAGGTTGGAAGGAACTGGAAATACACAATCAGTGTATTTTTCCCAGTAGTGAGCTATCTTTTTGCCATAATCTGTGGCCTTGGCAGTCTGCAGTGTTACGTATGTCATAACCATGGCCGGCTCGCCCACTAGGCGAGCTAGGTGCTCGCCTAGGGCGCCCCGGCTGCAGGGGCGCCAAACCGCACCCCGGCCCTCCCAGGAAAAGTCCCCCCCCGCTACTCCCACTGCCTCCCCGAGTGTCCCGCCGGGGCTCAGGAGGCGGCAGCGGAGCTTGCCCGCCCTATACCCAAAGCCGGTTTCTCTTCTCCCCCCCCATGGCCCTCCCAAGCCCAGCGCCGCTGCTGGGAGGGAAGGGGCGGGCGTTCCAAGCCCGCCCGTTCCTGGCTCTCCCCGGGCGCCTCGCAGCTGCGAGGGGTCCGGGAGAGCTTGCGCCGAAGGGGCGGGCGTTGCAAGCCCACCGCGGGGCTGGGGTTGGTGGGCTGGGCCGCGGGGTGGGCAGGTGGCAGTGGAGCGGCTTCTCTCCCCCCACAGCCCTCCCAAGCCCAGTGCTGCCGCTGGGAGGGAAAGGGCGGCCGGGCGGGTGTTCCAAGCCCGCCCATTCCCCAGCTCTCCCAGGTGCCTCTCAGCTGCGAGGAGCCCGGGAGAGCCGTGCCGCCCATTCCCCGGCTCTCCCCGGCGCCTTGCAGTTGCGAGGGGCCCGGGAGAGCCGCGCCGTCCCTTCACCAGCTCTCCCTGGTGCCTCGCAGCTGCAAGGGGCCTGGGACAAGGCTGGGCCCTCTCCAGGCCCCACCGGGAGGTTGGCATCCCCGGTGGGGTGGGCGCCCCAGGCTGTCCTGCCTAGGGCGCCCAGACACCTGGGGCCGGCCCTGGTCATAACAGGAGGGTGTTATGCCTTTTAGTTGGAGGTTTTTGTACCTCTTCAGCCCCTGGCCTATTACACATGCGATTTTCAGAGCAGTAAGCCTTTAATCCTGACTTTGGATTCTCTGCCCACTTTAAGCACCATTTTTTCCCCCTTTGGTGTATTTATTCTGCAGCTACAATTAAAAAACGCACATTTTCTAAATCAAGGTGGAATGTCACTTGTGATGTATGGGGGGGTGGCATCCAAAGTTTTTTTGTTTTTTTAAAAAAATAATGCAATTGCCCTATTGCAGCTGCACAGTAGCATCCAGCAAGCACCTTCCATTTAAATCTTCATGGTACAGGTTTTGCACAAGCATTATAACGTTAGTTTGTTGAATGAAAGGGAACAGAAAGGAACACAAGCAAAAGGGGAAAACCCACTGTTGAAACTGACCAGACTTTTTCTGAAACTGACAAACAGCTGTGAAGCCCCGTTTTCCATATTGCCAAGCACTAGGGATTCTCTGGTGTGTTATCAGCCACTGTGAAAAAATGGGAAAGAGTTCCATGATCTCATAATTTGGGGAGCATGCTGAGTGTACAGAATGCACGGTAGAACCCACTGACTCTAGCACGTACATTTCCAACTGATAGTTGGAAATGTATGTGTGTGTGTGCGCACACGTGTATGCCTATGCAAAGTCGCCTGCAACTCCACCATGCTTTGCACAGGTCTGCGATTTATATGGGGGAGGAGTCCTCTGGCAAAAGATCTGAAGAGCTTTTTTAGCCTTGTGTCACTGAATCGAAAAAAATTGGGGGGGGTATTTTCACCAATGACCTAGCACAGCTGCATAGAAATGCTAATTTCCTGCCCTCCCTTGCAAGTTTACATGGTTTCCTCTTTGTAATTCTCTAATTTGATCCTGCACCCTGGTCATGATCTTGGCAGTTTTTTAAAGCCTGTCCTGTGAGGATTGCAGTCTTCATCCAAATGGATCGATCCCAAGCTCAGCAGTTCACTGCCATTTCAATGTTAGGCCTCCAAAGACTGCTAAAATGGTTCTCCTCCCCCCACAAGCTTCGGTCATTAAAGCATTAAAGGGAAATTTGTTTTCAAACCTTTAGGCTTCCTATCCCATTCTTTCTCTCTCTCTCTTTACATCTCATGTCAATTTCATTCCCCCTTAATTTTGTTTGCATGGAGCCCTGAAATCCCCCCCCCTTTTTTTTACACTGGGGATGCTGTTGTTTGCCTCCTCTCCAATCCCCCTTTTAAGTCAATACCAGCAGGGAACTAAACCTCACACAGCAACTTTTAAACTCCCCTCCCTTGGTTTTAATTTTTTTTATTCAGCAATCTGAAACTAGCAGTAGTCTCATATCACTAGATTTATGTCACTCAAAAAACCCAAAAATTTAAAAACAAGGGGAAAATGAAGGTGTACAATGTTGAAAGGGGAGGATGGCAGAAGGTGCAGGGTGGATGGAATGATCTCAGTGTGGGTGGGGAGTGATCTTCAAGGGCAAGGAGAAAATCTGAAGAGAATCTGTATGCTTTTGAATTATCTTCAGCTTGGAAGTGAAACAAGGGAAAAATTGGCATGAAAGTACTCTCAGAAAACCCAGGGAAACAGAAAACAGAAAGCAAACTGAGCACTGAAGGGAGGAAAATCAATGCGGAGTGACAAAGAAAAGCTGACAGACATGCACGGTGAAAGCAAGGTGAAAAGTACTGAGTCAGACGCATCATTGAGAGATTTCAGCTCATACTTTTACTTAGTGATTTCAGAAGGTACAGACATACAGGGCAAGCCCACGGGCTGCTTAAATGCACAAGAACAACTCCACCCACACACACCCATACACCCGTGATTGGCTATTTACATAGTCTCATCTCTGATAGGGTTCCTTTAGGATCCTGGACAGTTGATAGGCAGTTACCAGGATCCTATGTGTCCATTGTTTTCTAGATCGAAGCTCTGGTCACCTCGCTGATTGCATGTACAGGAAAGCCACGTGCTTGGTCTAAGTTGGTACACAACTCAAGGGAAAACACCTGTGTATAATAGGCCCCTGTCATTTTGGAGTGTGGCTGAAGTGGGTAGAGTTTCCTGTTCTTGTAGTTAGCTGTGTTCTGAGACAATACACTAGTTATGCTTAAGGCCTTCTGAGCCTCATTTCACTTCTACCAAACGCAAACAACAAACAACTTTTATTGGCATAACAACTAAATTATAACAGGGAGGAAACAGTCTGAACAGTCAAGGCCCTGTCTGCTGATACATTGCTCACCTCCTAGTTGCAAGGTACACAAATCTGGCCACAGTTTCAATCATAATTTGGTTCCGAGTAGATAATAAAAAAATAATTTTGCATTCATCAGATTTCCCTACTTGCTCTCTCAACAAGGGATCAATAAGTGTGGAACGTATAGCAAGATAATAAGTACAGTGCAAAAAAACATGTTCAAGGCTCTCTATGTCCCGCCAATTACATGTGCATAGCCTGTTAGCGTATGGTATTTTATGAAATCTCCTGTAGAAACCACAGATGGTAACACATTGAAACGGGCTAGCAGGGGGTGTGGCAGCTGTCCTTCCAGTCGGTTGCAGCTCTCATGCTCTCCTGCTATCCCCAATGGAAAAACAACGTTTACTCTTTAAAAACCAAGGTAACTTTAGAAAAACTTTCAATGCCAGGCAGGGGAAAAAGGAGATAAAAACTCACCTCTCAAACTGCCAAAGAAGGATACTACCGACTCAGAAGAATCAGAGCGAGAGTACTCCTTGCTAGAGGGAATGGTGCCGGCAGACTCCCAGGCTCCAATTGCACAGGCATTAACAGAAATAAAGGAGGAGATTAAAAGTGAGATAAAAGTTTTGTCTTCTGATGTTGGACAATTAAGAAAGGAATTTGCTCAGCTCAAGCTCATTATTTACCCAGTAAATCAGAAACTAGATGAACTTACATCAAGTGTGAAAGCGACGGGGAAGAAACCTTGAATCGGCACTTCAAATCCCTAGAAAAGCAGCTGATGATTTATTGGAGGTACAATAATTTAAGAAGTGGGCTAAAAATAAAATTATTCTTCAGGAGACCAGGATAAGGGAAAGGAAAGCGAAACTACATGGAGTTTCTTCAAACTTCTGTGTAACAGGACATCTTAAAGAGGAACTAAACAAATGGTTTTTGCAGACGCTTCAGTCAGAGGGAGTAACAGAGACCTCTGAAGGGATAATTAACATCTCAATGAGAGCCCCCCCCCAGGTGTCTCGCAAGATATCATCATTGAATTCAAAGAGCTACACATCAGAAACAAACTTTTTAAAATAGCACGAGAAAAACAAGGTTTGCCCCTTGAAGACACATGTGTGTTTTGTATGCTGACGTCATCCCAGAGGTGCTGATTGCAAGACAAAGGCTGCATGGAACTGCAAAGATATTGAGAGAAAAGAAAATACCATATAGATGGTTAGCACTAGGCCATTTGGTGGTTAATTTAAATAACAAAACATTTACAATGAATAATGAGATGACGGGTAAAAAACTTATTGAGGCTGTTACTAAATTGAAAGAAGGAGGTGTGTGAAGGGAACAATGTATTCTGTTGTGGATAGTTAGGCTATAGTGTAAGCAGGAGAAAACAACTGAAAGCAAGACTTCTTAGTACAAGAGTAGATTTGAACTCTAAATATGTATAGGTAAGAATAGTTATTTGTGTGAATTGTTTGATTAGAGGGTTAGAGTCTTTAGTGAATAACAGGGTATAGTAAGGAGGTGAATAGTGTGCCCCCCCAAGACCTCCGAATACAGGGAGAGAGGAGGATCACCTCTCACTGTAGAGTTGTTCTCTATAGCACCCATAATTGGAGGCAACACTTTCAACTTTTCTTTTCAGGTACAGAAGAAGATGGAGAGAATTATAGTGGTAATTGATGTAGAAATGAACTGTAGATTATGAGATGTATTATGATTAATTATGTTATGGGAAAGTTGGACGGCAATCATAAACGGGTAAGATAGGGGCATATAAAAAGAAGAGGGATCACATGAGAGTAGAAACTTCAGATTGTTGGAACAGTAACCTCAGTTGAATTTTCTTTCCTTTATTTTGTTTGGTTACTATGATTGTTAAAAATGGAAAATGAGTATATCATAATGTGTGTTTGTGGAGTGACATGTTATGCTCAATAAAAAACTTGTCAAAGAAAAAAGAAGAAACGGGCTAGTGAATAAGCTCTGTGATAGTGCAGGGCTGTTAAACAGGTTAAATACTCTGCCATATACCCATAGGGTAAAATCCCGAAACCCAAGGGTGAACATCTAGTTTTAGCAAGGCTCCTAAGATCCTGCATTTCGATATCAAGGAGTCTTTGATCTGTGCAAAGGCTGAACTTTCGGTAAGGGAGGATAAATCATCAATACTGATCCCTATTGAATTGATTTTCTTTTCTATGTGGTTTAACCACACTGAAGACTGAGACTCCATCAGCATGTGAAAAATAAGGCTACTGTTATTATTCTTAAAATGTAGATGTAGCCAAAATTTGATAGTAGTAATCCATGTAGTAGTTTCAGGGAGCCTTTGATTAGTTTCCAGGCAGATAGCTGCATAAGGCACACAAATGGGCAGGCCCAGTATTTTTCAAAGGAAGTTAGATTGTATTCTTTCCATTTCCTTATTGAAGGCCTTGATCCAAATAGGTACTCCATAAAGCAAGCTTGGACTAATCTTATGATTCAATACTCTAATAGCTAAGGGATCATATTGATTACCCTTGGTAAAATAAAAACGGATAAGTGCAAGTACGTTACAGTTCACGGCTTTTATCACTTTCCTGCTATGAAGAACCCAACTGGCTCTATAATGGAAATGTATTCCTAGGTATCTAAAACTTTTAACCTGTTCGATCCGGTTCGATCCATATTGAGGGTTTCCATGCTTTTCCAAAAACCATGACTTTTGATTTCTCAGAGTTCAAGGTCAATTTATTTAGTTCACAGTATTCATAGAAGCGTCATAATAGCCGTTTCATTCCAATTTGTGAAAGGGAAAGTAACACTGCATCATCTGCATATAAAAGCAGTGGAACATGGATTGACCCAAGTTTGGGATTATGGCCATCTATGTCCTCCAAAAAAGAGACCAAATAATTTATAAAAAGATTAAAAAGTAGTGGGGCTAGAATACAGCCTTGTTTCACCCTGATATTTATTGGGATTTTGGGGGTTAGATCTCCTTCACGTGAACATCTGACTTAACAGGTAGTATTGTGGTGTAACTTTTTAATCAAGAATAGCAGTCTCTTATCTATCCCAAAATTCACAAGCTTCTTCCAAAGTAATTCTCTTGGAAAGGAATCAAAGGCACCTTTAAGATCTAAGAAGGCCGCAGACAGTTTGAAGCCCTTCTCTTTCTTATATTTGTTTACTAGGTGGCTTAACACTACACAGTGATCTATAGTTGATTTCCCTTGGCAGAATCCAACTTGTTCAGGGCCCAAAATTTGCTACTCTGTCTTCCATACTTTAAGTTTATTTGACAGGTGTCCTGCATATAGTTTCCCCACAATATATAAAAGAATAATGGGTCTATAGTTGCTTGGAAGTTGGCAACTTCCTTTTTTAAATACTGGCACCAATATTGTGTTTGTCCACGCATCAGGCATTAGCTCTGTCTTGTCTATTTCAGTAAACAGAGTGGCTAAAAAGGGCGCCTACCACTCTGGAAATGCCCTAAGCATTTCAGCAGTTATACGTTATTCCCAAAATTAGCTATGGTCATGTATCATTTTTCCTCCCTTTATAAATTAAAGAAAGTGGGTCACAAAGGCAGGATGAGAAAGATATTACTGAGAAATGTGAAAGTAGTCTGTACAAGCTGGCTTCATGTGATGCTGTTAGTTTTAAGGTTAGTCTAAGGTAGTGGTCTTCAACTCATGGGTCAGAGCCTTGAGGTGGATCTTTGAGCCCAATCTGCTATGTTTTAAGCACTTCTATAGGGACTCAATATGTTTACTTTGATGTTCTTTGGAAGGACCTGATACAGAAGTGCATGCATAGGTGTCAAAGGCAGTACACCTCCTGTCTCTCTTTGCTTACATGCTAAGAGGAGCATCAGGATAGTGAGATAAAAATCACTCAGAAAAGATTCCTCTTTAGCTCAGGCAAATTCAGACATCTCCTTGTCTCCATCGGTACCCCCCCCCACCAGCAGGTGGTCCTCCAGTGCTTCGTGTACGTGCTTGAGAATTGGAGCCCCGTCTCCCTACAAATGCACTCCTTTTCCTTCTCTCTATTTTGCATGCATGGACTCATCAGGTACACCCCTACCAGTTGATCTTTCAGTGTGCTGTGTATGTGTTTGCAGCACAAGGCCCCCGCTCCCTGAGAAAGCCTTTTCTTTTTCAGGTGAAGGAACTTCACAATTCAAGCAAAGGTGAAGAGCCCTGAACAGTTGATGCTGATGATTTTTCCTCACTATGGTACACCTGCTAATGCTTGACTTCTGTTTCCTGATCTCCGAGCTCTTTTTGCTGCCCATTGTCCTTGCCTTGATATTGGCTAGTTCAGGGGTGTCGAACTCATTTCTTATGAGGGCTGGATCTGACATAAATGAGACCTTGTTGGGCTGGGCCATGTGTGTCATAAAATGTAATGCCAGGTAGCGGAGTTATAAACTTTATAAAGGACAGAGACAAACACAATTAAAGGTTTTTTTAAAGCTTTAAATAAAACTGCTTAAAAGACTAGCACTCTTGCAATATTTTGTCTATTTAACAGTCTCTGATAACTGATACCTCTTGCTCTGAATTATTGCATCAAAATGTCTGTGCTGTAGCAATCTTGAGTATGCTGTTCAGGTGTGTATCTGTAAGCTGCAAACCTACTTTTGATTTATTGACATTCATTACCGAAATCTCATGCTCAGTGTTCCTAGGGTAACACCCATGGGAAAACATGAAATGGCTGGGCATTGCAACTTTTTGTACATAAGTTGCTTCATGTGCTGGTCAAGAACATGAGAAAGCATCCTGACACAGACTGAGGGCCATGTATTTGTCTACAGAACTATAGTCTTCCCCAGAGAAATAACTACAACTTCCTACAAAGGAAATATGCTGGATGAACTTGTTGTGGATATACACTTTTGGCCTTATCCATCTCACTGGTTTGTTGTTATTCCCAGGGCTCTTTTTGTAGCAGGAACTCCTTTGCATATTAGGCAGCACACCCTAATGTAGCCAATCCTCCAAGAGCTTACAGAGCTCTTCTTACAGGGGCTACTGTAAGCTCTTGGAGGATTGGCTACATTAGGGTGTGTTGCCTAATATGCAAAGGAGTTCCTGCTACAAAAGAGTCCTGCTCCTCTAAAATAGATCACGTTGCTTTCTTACTGAGAAAGACAAGATCATGAAGGCATAAATACAGTGAAAAGGGGGAAGGGAACCCAGTTGCACCCAGGAGAGTCCTGGCATAAAGATCCCAACAAAACACACACACACTGTAGCAAGGTACACAAAACTCATACCTTGAACAAAATTTTGTTGGTCTTAAAGGTGCTTGTTATTTCTCCCATGTGATTGAGGCAGCAAAGCAAGCTCTCCCTTGTTTCCTCCCTCCCTTCAGGGAGGAGCGTCAGCCAGTAGAAGGGGAGAAAGGCTGCCCTTTGTCTCCTGCAGCCTGGCCAGGAAGCGAGCTCTGGCTGTTCCCTCCCTCCCCCTGAGAGGAGAAGGGGGAGGAGCCTCATCCAGTTCTTTACCAGACTCTCTCAATCACACAAGATAGACTTGCCTACCTATCTCTCCTGTGCAACTGAGAGAGACTGGTAAAGCAAGCTGTGATGTGGTAGCACCAGCAGAACTAGAAAATGAAGGAGGAAATAGCCAGGCAGGCTGCATGTTTGACACCCTGGGCTAGGTTATAAAACTGGCTCCTTCCTTCCTTATTACATGGCTCTAATGGTACATAACACTGCCATACTGACATATGACTTCTTGTCACATGATTGTGATGTCACGTGACTGCATTACATGCTTACAGCTCTGTGGTTCCTTGCTGACATCTAACAATTCAAGATGGACCCTAGGTTGGTAAGGGTAGAAGATCTCTGATGTGAGTAACTGTGTATTTAGTACAGTGGGTACTGAAAAGAACAGCTGTAATAAATTAAATGATTTGGGGGCAAGATGTGGATTTACTATTATATAATTTGTCAGATTCTCCTAAAGCATTTTGCACATTTCTTGCATGTGTATGTGTATGCACACCTGGAAAGTGTTTTGTTGTTGCAGGAAGCAAAGTACAATCCTTTAAATAAACTGTTATCCCTCTTCAGGTGTCACATTTGCCCTCTTGAATTTTTTTGTAGTTGTAGAAAAGTTTGAAACAAGTAACATCCTTGTTTACATTCCTACTTTTTGCTCATGTCCTAGAATGCAATAGGCCAACTATTTGTGTTGCTTCGATGAATTTTGTTTACAAGCCAAATTACATAAACATCTGGTCTGTTCTGTAACATATGGAGTATCAAATGCCTTAAAATTTGCTGATAAAAATAACATGAATAGATAAAGAGAGACTTCAGCCAAATACTGCATTTTAAGGGCTTGTCATATTCACAATTGTTTTGGTACAGCACCAGGATTTAGGGCCCCCAGAATAAAATAAACCTGGCGCTTACTCTGAGGAGTATGTAGTGTGGCTCAGCGGTTGCATTTGCATTGCCTGGGGTTTTGTGACCTCTGAAACCTGTGTAGGAGAAAAGGTATCTTGCTTGGCAGAATTTTAACCTGCATTCCATCTGATATACCCTGATGAGCTCCAAATGCTTATAAGGTACACAGTAAAGTGGCTGTAATTGTTTGTACTAGCTCCCAGCTCTAGAGATGTTTCAAGCTGACAATAAGTGTGATAAACTGAGGTTCAGGAATCATGTCCATATAGTTGCACCAGTGCTTGTTCATATACTAGTGTGAAGGATAGATTTTGATCCTTGACCTGACCAGGAATCAGTTGCATACAATACTGTGCTATTTTGTTTTGACCCCTTGGATCATACATACATTAAAATTAGAATCCATGGAATTAATTCACCTTGGTTTAAATAAAGGTAAAGGTTCCCTTGCTCAAAAGCCAGTCGAATCCGACTCTAGGATTGCGGTGCTCATCTCCATTTCAAAGCCGAAGAGCCAGCGCTGTCCAAAGACGATTCCGTGGTCATGTGGCTGGTATGACTAAATACTTACAGGTTAAATACCTCATGGAAACAGACACTCAACACAATGTATTTAAACCTTCTACTTGCTTTGAACATCTTCTTAAAATAGAACAATCTACTTTTAAGAATATGATTTCAACGATATATAAAGAATTAATCCTAGCAGAATGCTCAGTCCCTTTAAAATATCAAGAGACCTGGCAATTAGATTGTAATTTAAATATGATACCTAAACAGTGGGAATCGTTATGGACCTCATCCATCCTTACCTCACTCTCAATAAATATACAGCTATAATCATACAAAATATTACTGAGATGATACCTTACATCACATAAATGTATTCAATTCACCCTTTGCTGGAAATCCTGTGGAAAATATGGTGATTGTGGCAACCACTGTTGGTGGACATGAAAAATAGTTCAAGAATTTTGGGGTAAGATCACTGTTCAGATCAAAACAATAACCAGTTATGAAATTCCATGAAACCCCAAATTGATCTTACTAGGTTTTTGGCAAAATACAAATATACTACAAATAAGAGAGGAACTAAAATCAGTATTACTAACAGCAGCTAATAGGTAGTAGATCCCTTCCAACAGTGAAACAGTGGTATGCCAAAGTTTGGGAGTTTTATGCAATGGAAAAAAATGCAGACAGTATTTTTGTATCTAACAATACCTTAAATCAATCCACCATAACAACTTAATTGTTACAATTTCTGGAATTATCAATGTAGAATGGATCCAACCTATGTTCTACTTTACCAAACTGCTATTATGATATTATAAACTGTATGTGAACTGTGTAGGTTGTTGTATGCTATACTTTAGATAAGCTGTTCATTTTTTCCTGTTTAAGTACAATTACTGAGGTTTTGACATGTAATTTCTTTAAGCATTTTAAGGTTAATTATGTCACGGTTACCTAAGTATTTTCTCTATGTACTAGGAAGACCTCTATTATATTACTATGCTTTTCACATTTAGGTAAAGCGAACTGGACCTGGTATCAGTTACGTGTGTTATGTGTAAAGTTTAAAGTGGTATGTTATGTTCTAATAAAATAAATTCTGGAGAAGCAGGATATCAATATTTAAATTTCAAAGAAATGAAAAAATCCATTGTTTGTTGGAGGAATCTGTAGGTACTGTCTGCTCTGACTTTAATGCAGCATGATGTTGAAGCATCTGTTATTTAACCTGTGAGCATGTACCCCAGAGTTTCCAATACTTCTTTACATTTAAGTAACATCTTTATGTTTAATAATCAAAAAAATTGCACTCAAAACTATATATAACTTCCCTGAAATTAATCTGTACAGTCATTTGAATTGTTCTCATTTATTCTGTAGCAGGTGTTACCTGCACCTGCTTGAAAGCATTTCAAAAACTCAGAGGCTGTAAGTTGGAGCCAAAGTCTTCAACCCAAAGGTATTCATTTTCCATTTGAAATTTGTATTGCAATGTACATAAGATCGTCAAGGCTGCAGTTACAGGAGTTGGTCCAGCTGTCTGATTTATGAGGCTCACTCCTGCATACTGTATCCTGCAAAATCAACTATCACATTTGCATCGCAACAAGAGGTTTTCTAAGACACAGTATGTGGTGAAGAGCACTACATATTGGCAAGCAAAACTGATCCTTTGCAAGTCGAGAGCTACAGAATGGCTTAATTTCCAAAGCAGTACCTATGGGCCATAGGACTAAGAACCATATGTGCTATGGGGTATATGGATTTGTATGCTTAAATCTGACTTGCATAGCAAAAACAGGAGCCAAGAGCTTTTTGTAACATTAATTCCCAGATGGTTAATTGGAAGGTAACTGTAGGTTGTAGGGATTCTGTGGTTACTTGCCAGGCTGCTGGGTTTATCAGTTTGTAATATTAAGATATTCTGACACTATAGAGATAAGGATATGGGATCAACCCCAAACTTATCAGGTGCCTTTGAAAAAAGACTCTGCATTTTATCTTCAGCTCTCCACCTGTAACTTGGAAATAAAAGCAACTTTCCAGATGATTAACCATTCTTGGGAACTCTGGACCACAGACTCATGCCTGCCAGTAGAGAGAGTCCTACTTTTTAAATAGGGCTGAATAAAACTCAAATAGTTTCTGTTTCCTATTTTCATAGGGATGTATATTTTGCTGATTTTTGAAACTGGAATGAACCTAAAATGAAAGAATATTTTTGTGGGCCTTTATTTGAACCCCTCCCATTTCCAACTTCAGAACCATGCACAGTGAAGCAGATGGAGCCCATATGTTTTTTATTTCCTTCATATGGAGGGGTAAAATCACATAGTTCTACTGTTTGGGGGGCGGGGATGATTTATGAGCTTCTTCCAGTGGCACGACAACCTAACTAGGTGCTGTCTAGGAGGAGGAGGAGCAGGGGGTTGGATAATCAGACACTTTCCTTGCCAAACGGGTGATGTGCAGGATTATATTGCCTCTCACCAAACATTTGAATGTGTGCAGCCCAAGATGTGTACTTATTCTGAACAGCTGGAAAAAATGGTTTCTCTGTATCAATGTTATTTATTTATATATTTATTTATACCCTGCTTTTCTTCACAGCAGGCACCCAAAGGGGCTTACATCATTCTAATTTATATCCTGCCTTGGTATCATAGATATAACACTTAGTATAGTTAACAGTTTTACTGTGAAATATATTAATAAAAATTATAAAATGTTGAAAAATAAAACCATTAAAATAATGGCAAAAATATGAGAAATCTGCTTTGCAGATTCCTAGATATATAGTGATGGTTAAAAAACAAAACACCAAGAGGTTAGGAGAAACTAGAAATAGCCACAGGCAAATTTACACCTGTATCAAATGGTCATTTCAATATACTTGCAAATAGATCTGCAGTGTATATAAGAAGGTCTTCTAATCATATCGGTAAACAGGATGATGGTGAGTCCTACTTAAGTCACTGGCATTTTGTTAAAACATCATTTTCCCTGAAATAAATGAACATTTGAGGGGGGAAAACATAATGTGTTATCTCTGAAATGGGAGGTGGGGGTGATGGAGTGGCTATCCTGTACAAACCATTGGAAAAATGGTAATTACAGAAGAATTTTTTTTCCAGGGGTGGGGAAAATCAATATTTTTTTTTCTTGTTCCCCCTCCCCTTTTCTAAAATGTATGAAGCCATTTCTGGATTGGTACAATTTTTAGTTCAGTCTGCACCTGTGGCCTTTGGACCTAATGTTTATGACAGATGGACTGGACTATATTTGAAGAATTTATTGTAGAATCCTTCTGTATATATCTGTGCCATGATAGACATTGGACATGGCCCATGGGTATATTTATTAGTGCAGGCTTCCTATCCACATTGTGCCTTCAATGTCTGTATATTTTGAGCCCAAAGCCTCATTTTGTATAAGATAATGCACCAAGAATGAATCCCTATTTTAATCTTTTTGTTATCTGTGGAGGAATTTGGTGGGTGAGGAAGGGAAGGGACAAACTGGATGATGCCATTATCAATTATTCTGTGTCCTCTGAGTAGCATAACAGAAAGCAAAATAACAGAAGAAACAAGAAATTCAGTAGAGACACTAACAGTAAAACAGATGAATTGCTGCTACTGATCATGTCCTCTACCCCCATTAGACATATATGCAAGATATCATATATGCGTGGTGGCTGTGGAACTACTCCACTGAGTCAACCACATGAATCTGCAACATTTACACACACATGCAATAGCGTACAACCAGGCAGAACTAATAATGGCATAACTGCTAGAAGGGGAGAAACTAATACTTGTACCATAGGGCCCAGCTCACACAAAGGTTTGAAACATTTTGTAACAAAAATGCAGACAAGCAGCCTGTATACCACAAAACTTTCTCCAGGATAAACAAACAAACAGGGGAATGAAGAGAGGAAGGAGCAATGAAAGGCAGTTTGAATTGCAACAGGAATGCACAATCCGGTTGGAAGAAGGCCAACACAGGAGAAGAGTCTTGAATCCCTCTGAGTTCCTAATGATCCCACATGGAAAAGGTGTCCATTCTATCTCTGTTTGTGAGAGACCATTTACGTCCCAAGGGACAGAATTTGAGAACATTTAATGAACTGAAATTGGAAAAATCCTATTCAGATCATTTTGCTTCACTTTTGGTGAATTGTGTTAGCCCAATGTATTCAAGACAATCTCTGCAGGCAGCTAGATTAAGAAAGGTGAGCACTTCTGTTGTTGCTTGACCTCACAACAGCTTTTGACATGGTTGACCATGATCTTTTAACCCACCATCTCACTGATGTGGGGATTGACAGGGAAGCTCTGAAATGGCTTACCTAATTTCTCTTTGGTTGGGGACAGAGGGTGGTGCTCAGGGAGAGGGTGTCTACTAGGTATCCGTTACCATGCTGGGTCCCTCAAGGGGCAATCCTCTCCCCAATTTTATTCAACGTCTGTATGTGCCCCCTCACCCAGCTGGCGTGGAATTTCGGGCTGGGATGTCACCAGTACACTGATGACACCCAGCTGTATCTGTTAATGGGTGGACATCTAGATACTGCACCACAAAAATCTGGCCAAAAGTCTAGAGGGTCTGAGATGGGATGGTTGAAGAAGAGCTGGCTGAGACTGAATCCAACTAAGATGGAGGTTCTGTGGTGGGGGGAATCATCTTCCCACTCTTGAAGGTGTGTCTTTGGCACTGGCACAAATTGCCAGGAGTTCAGGCATTGCCTTGGATACCTTCTCATCAATGGAGGTCCAGATCATGAATGTTGTCAGGCTGGCATTTTTTTCATCTGCGCCAAGCAAAGCAACTGGCCCCTTTCCTGTTGCACCGCAACCTAGCTACAATAATCCATGCAACAGTCACCTCCAGATTGGTTTATTGTAACTCACTTTACACTGGCCTGTCCTTGAAACTGATCCGAAAACTCCAGTTGATTCAGAATGCACTGCTTCCAGTGGGATACCGGGTCAGGTCCAAGGTTTTGGTACTGACCTTTAAGGCCTTGAGCGGTCTGGGACCTATGCAATTGTGGGACTGCCTCCTCTGGTATGTTCCCTGAAGAGCTTTGTGCTTACTGGTGATTCCCAACCCAAAAGACATCTGGCTATCCCAGCCTGGCGGAACTCTCTGCCATAAAACATCCACGCTCTGTGGGACCTAATGCAGTTCCGCAGGGCTTGCAAGGCAGAGATGTGCCGCCAGTCTTTTAGTTGAGGACAGCGATGGGTACCATCTTGTCTGGCACTCCCCTCACCTCCCCTTTTGCCTCCCACCTCCCCCCTTTCCCCTCTCCTTCCTTTCTTTTCCATCTATGAGACGGTGACACAGGCTGAAATTTGAATTCTCAACACCCTCTATGAAGTGTTATAATTAATTGTAATTAACTTTAAACTCTTGGAAGCTGTTTATATATATATATATAAGTTTATTATATATATATGTAAATATAATTATACATATAATTGTTGTTTTTATTATTTACATATTTATATATATATATATATATATATATATATATATAATTTTATATAATTTTATATATATATAATTGTTGTTTGTTGTTGTTCATCGCTCAAAGCCCTGAGGCTTAGGGAGTGAGTGATTCACAAATCTAAATAAATAAATAAATAAGACTATTGCACTGTCAACTGAGGCAAAATAATTGTCTCTTATGTCTGTCTATGGTATGAGAAGCTGGCTATGATAAATATGCCAAGTATAAGAGGACTGGGTTGTGCTTAGAACAGAACACAGTTGTTGAACTTCAGATTGTACTTCACTAGTTCAAGTGTGCATGGGTGGTGTATGTTTCTATACATAATGTTTAAGAGATGTATGAAGCATTACAAGAAAGTTAAGTGAGCATACATTTTTCATGTATTCTGGATTTCATTTACTGAGTGCTGAAGGATGCAAAAGCATTTTTAGTATTATGGCTATTGTTTTCCAATCCTAAGAATACTCTCCTGGAAGCAAGCCCCGCTGAATAGAATGGGAGATTTCTGAGTGAACCTGCTCCAGATTGCCCTCATGGTATAACTTTGATATTAAATGGGTTGATAGAAAAACCTTTGATGCATAGGATAGTGACCCATAATGGGAAAGGTGCAGGAGGAAAAATTTACTAAGCATTTTGAACATCGTATTTCTTTTACTGGCTGATTGTAAAGTTCAAACAAAATTTACAGGTCTGTACCTATTATTAATGCATTACAAGATAGTAGATGTAAAAAAGAATTGTGAACCTAGGCATTTTACAAGCATGAATCACATTTTTACTGGGTATGTTTTCATGTTTTCATATTATTTCGGTACATGTTGATCTTTTATGTCACTGACTAGTATAAATTACTCATCCTTTTTAATGAAATGTCATTTGAGCATTTTGTTTGGTAAGACAAAGCAACAAAAAGTATGTGGCAGAAGAACAGAATGTATTATTTATGTCACTCTTCTAAAGAAAACATGTACATGTAATATTCCTCTTCCTGTTTCTGATTATTTATTTCACATTGGCATAAAATGCTAAATGGTGTGTATGTGGGGGAGCTATATTTGGAAAGCTTATATATTCCTGCTTCACTGAAACTAGTGTAATAAAAGTTATCTTTGTATCACATAACCTGCAGCAAAACTGATGTAATGCTGAAGTGAGTTCAGGAAAGGCATCACAGAATTCTAGATCCCAAAGAACTAGCGTGTATTCTAGTCCAATTGCACTGGGACAAATCTTAACAATAATAACTTCTGAAGATAGCCTATAAAATATTACTACTATTCTTAGTAGGAGATCTCCCCCCCACACACTATTATAATTTAAACTAGAATTTGTTGCTGGTATTAGCTAGAATTTATATTCATGACTTTTAAAAAACTTATTGTTAATAATAATATACCTTCAGAGGCAATTGTCCAGTCTTTAATGGGCCAAGACTTAACTTTCAAAGGAAAATGGGAGCATGTCTCTCATTGTGTCTCCTGTGTCCTTCATTAGAACTATGAATGCTGTGCTGTGCTAAAAGAAAAGATTATCATTCCTGGAGTTTCTGGTTTTTCAATAGCAATACTGGTAGTAGACTACAGAAGAAAATATGAGTATCAGAGGTTTTAATTCGTAGTAATGGAGTGACTTGTTAAAGCTTTTTCTAACTTCTGTGTGCCCATTTTCTTGGTGTACTTTTTATATTGAGGAATTTCAGACCATATATATTACAGAAATAATTCTGTTGGAGCCTTAGTGTTTGTTTCATTTTACAGTCTAATCCTAAAAAAGATTATCTTGAAAACAGATTGATTTTTTTCCAAAGACACCTACTCTTGTTAGTAGGAGTTGTTTTCAACATAGCTCTAAACAAGGCGCAAGAACTACATTTGCAGGTCCAGAGGCACAAAGGGGGAGGATGTGCAGGAGGCAATAAACACAGTGATTTGAGTAGAATAGGCCACATCTTTTATTGATTACACTGCAGGAGCATTAGCTCTGCATGGGGACAGATCCTGAATTGGGCTACCCGCCTGCTGCCCAGTGAACCCTCACACCCACAGCCCGCCTGCTGGGGTGCACCTAAGGAGTGGCAGATCCACTCTGCAAGAGCCATGTGGTCACCGGCTGCTACTGGTTCCACTGCCACTCAGTGGTAAGAGCCCTGCTGACAGCCCCCAAGCTGGGCATGCTGATAAATTAGCTCTACCCCAGAACCCTTAAGGGAATCCCCAGAACTGCAGGCTGAGGCCCAGGTAGCCACTGCCTTAATCGGGGGTGGGCAGGTAGGCAAAGCCCACTGGCCCACCTGTGGCTCAGCCCCAGATGTGCATCCCACATGCCAGGGGCGATTGCCACCACCAGACCCCACCCCCAGGCCAGACCATATGGCCCACTGGACAACAGGTGAATTGGATGGCTACACTTCTCCCTCGCCTGTCCCCAGAGCCCACAAATCAGTGTCAGGTTAAGTCCCGGCCACGTCTTGCCTTTAAATTCAGCAGCTCCCTTGTCATCAAGCGATAATTTTAATGCTCCCAAGTGTTTCCATACTGAATAAGAAAGTGAATTGAACTACCGTGTGCTTACAACCTTTGAGTGCATATTAGTTGGAGACACTGAGATTTTGGCCAGTATGTTTTTGACAGCTGGTACCCAGCTGCCATCCCAAGCTATGCATATGAGACAAACGCACTACACAATCCTTTCGATATGCACAATCACGGTTTCTTCTGAAAGGGGTGACAACACATATATTGCAATTTTGGATCATGCATATTGGACCCTAGATTCAGCTGCAGTCTAGTGCATGTGTATAATGCATTTCTTTCGTATATATGGTCACACTGCCAGGCACCTAACATCTGAAAAGGACTGCTGTCTTCTGTGTTTCTTTCCCTTGTGCTCTCATTCGTTTTTTTCTTTAATGTTTTCTGTTTTGCCTTGCTATTTTCCCCTTCTAACATCCTGTTTTGTTTTTTTTAAAAATGCAAGTCACAGTGATCCGAGACAAACAAGCTGCTGTGCTGTAAAATAAATAGCCTTGAAATGCTACAAAGTAAATCAATTCCCTTCAAGATTAAGCTGAAATGTTTGCTTGAGCTTCATGTCTCAACATCTCAGCACTTAACCAGATGACAGTGGAGTTTTTGCCAGCAAAACATATCTTTACTAAACCAGGGCCATCTTTCAATGAGAACAGAGCAAAATACTGCCCTCTGCCATCAAAATATGCCTCTAGCCCTATTTATTTATGAGAAGCTTTGTACTGGATACAAACTGATATGAATGTTATCCAGCTTTATGCAAGACATCACATGGTATTAGTAATCTGATATAGGGTTTTAAAAGGATAGCAGCACTGCCAGCTTTAAGTGCCAACAGTTTTCTTCCCTAGCTATAAATGTAAGGCAAGAAAGACTATAACCTTCAATGGAAAACTGTGCCTTCAAAGATTATTCCAATGTGTACATTCCTTATAAAGGCTTCATGCTTTTGGCTTGCATGAGATTGTATTCTAGGTAAAACATGTCGCCCCAGCACACTTCATATAAATTGTCAAACAAACAAAATTAATAAGTTAAGTAAATAATCTTCAGTGGTCAAATACAGCATCTAAAGGTGCCTTTAAAAATAGATTTTTTTTTAACATTTGTCCAACATATTTTAAGCCACTACT
This sequence comes from Gekko gecko, assembly GCA_029375565.1. Classification (NCBI taxonomy): domain Eukaryota; kingdom Metazoa; phylum Chordata; class Lepidosauria; order Squamata; family Gekkonidae; genus Gekko; species Gekko gecko. The sequence continues at coordinate 130,197,747 of JAPDNY010000009.1, forward strand.
CTTTCTCATGGATATTTTCTATAGAGTGCATAGGAAGCAAGGGTTTTTTAAAATGTTTTTCTATGCTTTTCTGTGTCCTAGAGTGCTTATTCAGTGATTCAGAACTACTGAAGGAAATATTAAGAGACCTCAGTGTTTTCCACTCTAACAGAGGGCATCTCTCAAGGGTCTCAGGCAAAGACTATCTTTCACAGGACTTGTTACCTGAGGTCCTTCAACTGGAGATGACAGGTGTTATGTACGTAGACCACCACCAGGGGTCCGCGGATAAAGGAAGGAGCGTGGGTCACAAACACAATGGGACCTCGGATCCTAGACCACCTAGTGTCCACCAATAGGTCATCTGGTGGGAAATTCAAACCCTCCAATGGGACCATGGGTGTACTGGGTGGGGTGTATATAGTTGGCCCTTGTGGGGCTGGTTTTTCAGTCTTGTGTGTGAAATACAATAAACGTGTCTGAGCACATGTCGTAGTCCGAGTCTCCATGTGGTGAACCCAGTACTTTACAGTGGCGATGAGGATGAGATTCAATGAGCAGGTCTGACTCTCTATCCAGCACAGCACTGAGCACTGATCCAGAAGAAGCCATCGTGCCCCACACTGCTCCCAAGCAGCACCGCATCGCACCCTGGTCTTCCAGACACTGCTCCCCACATCACGCTAGAGTCATGGCAACTGCTTCAGGAATCCTTGAAGTTTTCAACCTTACACATCCCAAATTCTGGGATTCGTGGATGGACCAACTAACCTGCTACCTTGTCTACCATGAGGTGACCAATGCCGGCAAGAGATGGGCCCTCCTCCTCGGTTCCTGTGGTATGATGACCATCCAGCTCGCAAAGCACCTCCTGGCCCCTAAGGCAATCCTCAAATGCCCATATGAGGAGATAGTTGAGGCCTTGACCCGGTATTTCACACCCAAGCCAACAATGATGGCCAGGTGGATGGAGTTCCAGGGGCGCATCCAGAAGCCTGGCAAAACAGCCACCGCTTTTATGGCTGTGCTGCACCAACATACCATGGAGTGCGCTTTCACCAAAGTGGAAGAAAACATCTTGACCCAGTTCGTCTGGGGCACCAGCAATGCAAAACTCCACCATAAGATGATCTGCACCACCAACCTCAAAATCGATGATGCACTCCAGCTCGCTATCGCCTACAAGGCCTCCCATCGTAACTGTCCACCAGCAGCGTCCCATCTTGTGCTCCTCGACTCTGCATCTGAGAACTCTGATGAGGAAGTCTCATCCCCCCCACCAGCTGCTGGAAGCTGCCAGGTGCCACCAGAGGCTCTGAGCACACCAGGAAACCTGCCAGTCGAGCCACATGCGCCAGCTGCGGGGAAGCGCATGAGAGAAAGTCATGCTGGTTCCACTACGCTGTCTGCCACACATGCGGGAAACAAGGACACCTTGCCCACGTTTGCAGGTCCAAGGGCAACCGGAACCAGCCACTCCACCCCAGCCGCAGCCATGCTGCCAGACCTCCGCACACTATGAGGCCACCGTGGGAATGGATGACCTCTACCTCCTGACCAGCCAACCCTCGTTCCAGGTACCATGCCTCCCCAACACATCGGCTGCCCTGAAGATACAGGTACAGGTCCAGATTGAGGGGTCCCCCTGCTTAATGGAAGTGGACTCCAGGTCAGTGGGATCCATCATATTGGTGGAAACACTAAACAGACTTTGTCCGAATGGGGGGCCCTGCCTGTGTCCTTCGTCCCTCAGCCTGGTGGACTTCCAAAGGAACCCGGTTCTGATTCAGGGCGCAGGGACTTTTTGGGTAAAGTACTGGGGGGTTGTGGGCTCATTGGACTTGATTGTGGTAGAAGGGAACTTGGTTAGTCTCTTGGAGCAGGCATGGTTTGCTCTGCTGGGCATTACCATTGGGGGGGGTGTGAGGCAATGCACACCGAGGGATTTTGCCGAGATTTGCGGGGAATTCCCCAGGGTTTTTGATGGGGCTCTGGGTTGCTATAAGGGGCCCCTGGTTTCACTGCAGCTAGATCCCCTGGTTGCCCCCATCTGCATGAGGTTCTGCCACACCTCGATAGCATTACAGCCAAAAATAGACATGGAACTAGACTGGTAGCGCAAGAGGTCCTGGAACCCATCTTGCACACGTTGTGGGAGCCCAACGGCAATGTCCACATCTGTGCAGACTATAAATACAGATTAAATAAGGCCCTCCGCAACCACTCCTACCCAGTCCTGGTCGTGAGTCACATGTTAGTGTCCTTAGCTGGGGCCAAGATCTTCGGAAAGTTGGATCTTGCACAAGCATACCAACAGCTGCCCATGGATGAGGCCACGGCCTCCACTCAGACCATTGTGACACAACAGGGGTCATTCAAAGTCAAGCAGCTGCAGTTCGAGATTAGTGGGGCCCCAGGGATTTTCCAACAGCTAATGGACTCTCTGTTAAAAGGGATCCCTGGAGCGACGCCCTTCTTTGATGACATCCTCATTGCCACGGCCACCCCAGATGACTTCGCCTCTTGTCTCCGCTCTGTCCTGCACCACTTCGACTCAGTGGGCCTGAAGGTCAAGAGGGAGAAGTGCCTTCTTGTTGTCCTGGAGGTGGAATTCTTGGGGTTCTGGGTTGATGAGACAGGCCTCCATCCAGTGAGGGACAAAGTCAAGGCCATCGTAGAGGCCCCCATGCCCAGCAACAAGGCAGAACTGCAGGCATTTTTAGGGCTTCTGAACTTCTGCCACACCTTTCTCCCCCACAAGGGGTGGTAGCCGAGCCCCTGCACAGGTTGTTAGACAAGTCTGTACCATGGTCCTGGGGCCCCAGGGAGGCAGCGGCATTCAGGGGTGTAAAGGCCCTCCTGATCTCAAACGAGGTGCTGGCTCATTTCGATGAGTCCCTGCCAGTGGTCCTCGTGTCTGACACCTCCCCTTATGGCGTGGGCGCATTCTTGGGTCACGTTCTCCATGACGGCCAAGAGGTCCTGGTGGCCTACTATTCCCAGACCTTGTCAGCCGTCGAGCAGAATTACGCCCAGATAGACCAAGAGGGCTTGGCAATTGTAACAGGGGTGAAGAAATTCCATGACTATTTGTATGGGCACCCCTTCACGATTGTTACGGACCATAAGCCGCTCCTCGGCCTCTTTGCAGCAGACAAGGAGACCCCTCGGGTACTCTCCCCCAGGTCCTCTGCTGGTCCCTCTTCCTGGCAGGTTACAACTACCACCTGGAGCATTGCCTGGGCAAGGCTATGAGTCATGCCGACGACCTCAGCCACCTTCCACTTCCAGAGATGGATACTGAACCTGCCCCCGGGGTCCTCTTGCTCAAGAGCCTCCCAGATCCACCCTTACAGGCTGCTGACATTGCCCGCCACTCGACCCGTGACCCCATCATCTCCTGGGTCTTGGGCTGGGTGGTGAGGATGTGGCCCGCAGCCTCAGTGGGCCCTGAGTTTATGGCTTTTGCCATTCACAGGGATGAATTGTCAGCTCTTAAGGGATGTCTCCTGTGGGGGGAAAGGGTAGTTGTCCCTAGCGCCCTGTGGCAGCAGGTCCTCACCACACTACATGAGGCCCACCCGGGGATCATCCAGATGAAGGCGATGTCCCAGAGCTACATGTGGTGCCTGGGGATCAATGCAGAAATCGAGTCATGGGTGTGGGGGTGCCCGATGTGTCAGGTGGTCTGCCCAAATCCACCAAGCGCACCCACACAGCCATGGGAGTCCACACATAAGCCATGGTCACGGCTCCACATAGACTTTGCTGGGCCGTTCCAAGGACTAATATTCTTGGTCATGGTGGATTCCTACTCCAAATAGTTGGAGGTCAGCCCAGTAACCACTACATCAACAAAGGCTGTCATCTGGGCACTGTGCCGGATTTTTGCAACACCATCGTCTCCGATAACGGGGCAGCATTTATGTCAGCAGAGTTCCAGGACTTCCTGCAGAGAAACCTCATCCGTCACATGAGATCAGCACCCTTCCACCCTGTGACCAATGGGCAAGCGGAGTGAATGGTGCGCACTGTGAAAGAAGCCCTCAGCCAGATCTCAGACGGAGACTGGGAGTTTCGTCTCGCCCACTTCCTCCTGACCCAGCGGACGACATTCAGCCCCATCAGTGGCCAATGCCCCGCAGAACTCTTGATGGGTCGCCGCCCCACCATCCTGTTGGACCAGCTACACCTGGGCCGGGCACCGGAATCCAGGAAGTTGATGGAGCAATGGGTAGCTCCCAGGGGGCTCTCCCCAGAAGATCCCATCTACATAAGGAACTTTGGGAAGGGACCCCCGTGGCTGGCGGGAAGAGTCATACGGGCTACCGGCCCATGCCATACAAAGTGTCTACTGAGGACGGTCAAATCCTCAAGAAACACATTGACCAACTGCGGAGGCGACAACTTCTGGTAGCGGCAGAACAACCCCCGCAGCCCGTCCATCCCAAGCCAAATGCCCAGACCAATCCACCTAACCACAGGGAGGTGCCAGCAGTAGAACCACCGGCCACAACACTGGGACTCGTGGAACTGCCCTCACCCCCGCAGCAACCAGAGCCGGCCAGTCAACCCGATGTGGTTGTGAGCGACCCTGTGCCCGCGCCACAACATTCTTTGTGAGAGCACAGACTACCAGCCTATTTACAGGACTATGTCACATAGGTTGGGTCAGAACTATGGGGGGAGGGGTGTTATGTATGCAGACCACCACCAGGGGTCTGCGGGTAAAGTAAGGAGCTTGGGTCCCAAACACAAAGGGACCTCGGATCCTAGATCACCTAGTGTCCACCAATAGGCCATCTGGTGGGAAATTCAAACCCTCCACTGGGACCGTGGGTATACTGGGTGGGGTGTATATAGTTGGCCCTTGCGGGGCAGATTTTTCAGTCTTGTGTGTGAAGTACAATAAACGCATCTGAATGCATGTTGTAGTCGGAGTCTTCCTGTGGTGAACCCAGTACTTTACAACAGGGACTGTGAGCTTAGGATCTTCTGCATGCAATACATGTGTCCTGCCACCAAGCTGTGGCCCTTTCCCACTTGGATGTATGAGATGCTTTACCCTTCTGTAGCCAAAAATTAGAGGCCCTAACTTAAGCTTGCTTGCTTATTTATTTATTATTTGAAATATTTATAAGTTGACTTTCTCCCTTGCAGAACTCAAGGTGGCTTACAATATAAATAAAACAATTATAAAAGACACGATAAAAACAATGTGAACATAACAACGATTACAAAAACACATAAAAGTTCACTATTTAAAAACTGGTTTTCTAAGGTGACTACTGTGTCAAGCAGTGCTCTGAAGCTGCAATCCTGGCTTTTAAAGAGAAGTATAACCCCATCCAAGATAGGAGAGATCTTGAGCCCCTGTTCTGCTTTCTACTAACCCAGAAAACCTCTATATTGTCAGGATTAAGTTTCAGCTTGTTCATCCTCATCCAACCCATTACGCACTCCAAGTACTGGTTTATATAATCAAAAGCCAAGGATGATAATTGCATGTTTCTCTTTACTCATCCTCCACCTTCTTTCTTTGTCACAGAATAGACACAAGTGAGGTATAAGCAAGGGTCCCATTCTTCATCAGTGGGCAAAGAGGGATGGAAGATGTATGCTTTAGGCCTCAAAGCAGCTTTGAATCTCTGTATTGCAAATTAGGCCATTATGGCTGTGTACCAGTTATTTTTCTGGGAACAGATGTCATCCTACCTCAAATTAATACCTGAGGAGAAATGCTGATTGGCCAAGGTGCTTTAAGAGGAGGCAGTTAAGCTGTCAAAACAACCAAGAATGCTGGGCAACATGTGGCAGATTGCTCCACTTATTCTATAGCATCCACGGTAACTCTGCTACTGATTGCATGGCTAAATCTACTGCTTTGCGCCCAGAAACATGTGGCAAAGTGGAAGACTTACTTTTCAAAGGTGATCATCTCTTCTCATTGAAGACTGATGATACTCTGGCACAGATATAAAGAAATAAGCAGATTGCCAGATCTTTGGGCTTTACTGCCCCACCTTCTCAGCCCTTTAAGCAGCACATCTAATCACAATCAACAACCTCATCACAGGTATCAGTGGACAAGAAATTCTCTCAAGAGGTGCTAAAAGTTTCCACACAAATTTCATAGACTTAAAAATGGGATAGGTTTTCCTCCTGATTGGTGGGGAAGGGCCACAATATATCATCTTATCCTCATCCACTGATTTTTTTTATTATCTCCTCTACCTAAAGGAGTTGGAGTTGGCACCTTTTTCTGTACATAAGAACATAAGAACATAAGAGAAGCCAATGTTGGATCAGGCCAATGGCCCATCCAGTCCAACACTCTGTCACACAGCGGCCAAAATATACCAGGTGCCATCAGGAGGTCCAGCAGTGGGGCCAGGGCACCAGAAGCCCTCCCACTGCTGCCCCCTCCAGCACCAAGAATAGAGTGCATCACCTGCCCCAGACTGAGAGTTCCCATCTATACCCTGTGGCTAATAGCCACTGGTGGACTTCTGCTCCATATGTTTATCTAATTTCCTCTTGAAACTGTCCATGCTTGCAGCTGCCACGACCTCCTGTGGCAGTGAATTCCATATGTTAATCACTCTTTGGGTGAAGAAGTATTTCCTTTTATCTGTTCTAACCCGACTGCTCAGCAATTTCATAGAGTGCCCACGAGTTCTTGTATTGTGAGAAAGGGAGAAAAGTACTTCTTTCTCAAACCTGTAGAAGTACATTTGATGACCATCTCTGCTTTTCATGATTTTATAGATATGTATATTTGAATTCTGTATGCTCATAAAAACTTTTGTTCTAACTATATGTATGTGGCTGCTCTAGTGAATGTAATAAATTCTACTACTACTACAGTTGGTAGCACTGTTTTTTCCCATTACATCTCTAGGCAATTCCTGAAAGGCCTTTATAACCTTTCTCTACCAGAAGATTATCATAATTGATGTTATCACCTTTTGAAGAAGAGAAGAAGATGAGATTGGATTTATACCCCACCCTTCACTACCTAAAGGAGTCTCAGAGTGGTTTACAAACTTTTTTCCCTTCCCCTCCCCACAACAGATACCATGTGAGGTAGATGGGGCTGAGCGAGCTCTGACAGAAACTGCTCTTTTTCAAGAACAGCTGTGCCAGAACTATGGCTTGCCCAAGGTCATCCAGCAGGTGCAAGTGGAGGAGGGGGGAATCAAACCCAGTTCTTCCAGATTAGAGTCTGTACATTTAACTACTACACCAAACTGGCTCCAATGGCTACATGCCCAATGTGCTTATTGTCCCTGAAAGTTTGTTTCCTAGTTGCTATTACCTCAGCCAGAAGGACTGGAGAGTTGGCAGCCCAATTTTTTCCTTTTGCAGTCTACTTTTTTTTTAAGTGAAATATGACAACCAGCATTACAGGTCAAGTATAACAGAGGAAGAACAATCACTATCAGAACCCTGCTTAACTTAACAAACAGGAAGTTGCTTATATCAACCTGTCCAAACTACTTATTTATTCAAGTATTTATATTCCACTTTTTTCTGTGACTCAAACCAAACTGAATAGCATAACAGGAGTGTGCCAAAAAATAATAATAATTTTTTCTGGTTCCACTGTAGCCTATGAGGACTATTATTGTCAATAGGCCCCATAGACTATAATAGAGAATCGATCTGGGGGTTTCTGAGGCTCGGGGGGCCAGTTTTTTGAGGTAGAAGCACCAAATTTGTACCATAGCTGCTAGTGCCTCTCCTTAACCCACTCAGGTTTCAAAAAGATTGGATCGGGGGTGCAGTTCTGTGGGCCCCAGAAGGAAATGCCCCCATCCTCCATTGTTTACAGTGGAGGGGGAAAATGCCTTATGAGCAGAAGCAGAAACCCCTGTGCTGCCTGTTAATATTTTGTGTTCCAGCACCCCTAGCACAGCTTAGAGGGAACTATACCTGCCTCCACTCAAACATACCTACCCTTCTCTGGCTGTCAGTGGTCAGTGGCTGTCAGAGACACTGACAGAGACAACCCATGTACATGCACTAGCTGCTACACGTTCCGCTCTCCCCAGCCTGCTAACTCTCAAGCTTGGTTAGGTGTTTTGGTCTATGAATGGATAAATGGCCTGGCACTTCACTAAGAGCCTCTTGGTCACAGTCTGAGATCTTTAAGAAGGGGAAAAAACCTTTATTCACTATGTCCAGGGTTAATGACATTGGACCCCCTGCAGCACCTCCACAACATGCTGTGCAGCCTTACAGTTGAGCCAGATGCCAGCCCAGGGCTGCGTGAGCTCTCTCTCTCCTCTCCACTCCCCCAGCAAAGATCCTGGCCAGGAAGGATGCTCAGTGTATATGCTGTGGAGTGTTCCAGACTCCCCAACAAGAAGCAAGCCCCCCCATCCCTCTCAGGAGGTACAGGTTAGTGGTCATCAGCAGGTAAGATCATCCCTGGTTCCACAGTAGGCTCAGGAAAGCAAGAGGGAGAGATGCCTCAATTAAGACCAGCTGTTAGTGTGGTAGCTCTCACTACCACCAGCGGTGGCCCAGAAGAGACAGCTGAGGCAAAGGGCTGACTGAACCCCAGCCCAGTGGAGCACCAAGGAGGCCAGGAAGCAACTGTTCAGCAGAATATCCTATAGTGAGGGGTCTGGGAAGGCAAGGAAGAGGGCCAGCTAGGTTTGAGAAGGCAATTTGAAGGGATAGTACTCCAGCCCTTAGCCTAGGTGGTAGCTTAGGTGGTGAGGGCAAGGCCAGGGGTTGGGGCTAATTGAGGGATTAGGAGTAGGGATGTGGCCTCTTTCGGGCTGCTCTGGGCCGATTCAGATTCTCTGATCTGAATCAACTTGCTGCTGAATTGCCGCCGAAAGGAAGTACTTCTTCACCTAAACAGTGATTAACACATGGATTAACACTGGCGGCTAGTGGCTATAGATAAAAGGAACTCTTGGGTCTCTGTGGCAAGTGATGCTCTGGTGCTGGAGGGGGGCAACCCCTTTACCTCTTTTAATAGTACTGGATCACTTATAGTGGTTAAAAAAAAAACGAACCAAAAAAACTCCTGAATACAAGCAACTGATGGACCACTGCTCTGCTCCAGCCTCCATATGTTTGTCAAATTCCATCTGGAAGCTGTTCATGCCAGCCACCACCACTTCCTGTGGCAGTGAATTCCATGTGTTAATCACTGTTTGGGTGAAGAAGTACTTCCTTTCATCTGTTCTAACTTCTAACCTGACTGCTCAGCAATTTCATTGAGTGCCCACAAGTTCTTGTCTTGTGAGAAACGGTGAAAAGCACTTCTTTCTCTACCTGCTCTATCCCATGCATAGCCTTGTAAACCTCTTATCATGTCACCCCTCAGTCATTGTTTCTCAAAGCCAAGATCCCCAAGCACTTTAACCTTTCTTCATAGGAAAAGTGTCCTCCTTTTATCATTGTAGTTGCCCTTTTCTGCATTTCTTCCAGTGCTATAAATATTCTTTTTTATATGTGTGTGTGTGCTGTGAGTGGTCCAATGCGGCTGCACCATCAATTTATACAGGGCACGGCCTGTATAAATGTTGTTCCTGTTGGTCTTTTGGGGTTTCTGTGTGGTACTGTGGCATGCTTGCACTGCCACCGTGCCACTTGCTTTCCTGGCAAACAAGCACCTCCCAAGAAAGTTCACTTTCCCTGAGATTCTCTGGGAGACTCTGACTGCTAGGTGGCTGCCTGCTTGCCTGTCTTAAGTGCTGCTGGCTGGGTTTCCCCATTGGAAACAATGGAGGTAATGGGGGTAACCTGTTTGGGTGCCCGTAGAATTGGGCCCACTGGCCCAATTATTTTTGGGACATGGGGGTTTATGTGGGAAGAGGCTCCCGAAGCTATCCTGAAAATTTGGAGCCTCTCCCTCAAACCCCCTCTCCCCCCAGAGCCACTAACAGCACTGTGGGAAAAAAGGAACTTTTATTCCCAACATAGAGAACAATGGAGAGGATGGGGGCAACCTGTTTGGGGGCCTGTAGAATTGGACCCCTTGGTCCAATGTTCTTGAAACTTGGTGAGTATCTTAGGGAGAGGCCCCTGCAGCTACTCTATGAGTTTGGAGTTTCTCCCTCAAACCCCCTTCCCTCCATCCCCCAGAATATATCCTATGTTTTTGCCATTGACTTCAATGGTCCATAGGATATAATGGGGCTGAAATTGACATTCGACTAGCAGAAAGACTCCCGAGTCCGCTGGTTCTGACAAAATTGACATTCAGGAGTCTTTGGGCCAGCCGAAATTGATTCTCCCAATTGGGCTGAATCCGAATCAAGCCGAATTTATTTTTTTTGCACACCCCTAATTAGGAGGATGCATTTAGGGAGGTGCCAATACCAGGTTAAGGAGGAGAGAGAAGATGATTGCCTTAGCTAAGGGAGCAATCTGCTGGGGAAGAAGATTTAACCATTGGTCCTATCCTGTTCACCCCTGCTCTGAGTCTTGAGGAGTCCCAGGAACTGGGACATGAAGGTGGAGGACAAGGGAAGGGAATGCCGCCCCCCCACACTAATGTACATCTCTGCTTTCTATGAGCACATTATACATGGGAAAGAGGTTATTGAAACAGTAGCAGAAGAGTTAACAGAAAGTAATAAGAAGAAACATAACCCTGAGGCTAATTAGGCTGTACAAGTCACTCGTTTTATCTGACATTTCTTTTGGTGGAATGGATACAAACAGATCTGGAACTTTGAATTTGAGCCTTATCGATGCAGGCTTCACTACATTTCTCCCAATTCTCTTGGTCTTCGTTTGTGCATATTCACAGAGTTTGTCAAACCTTTTAAACTGTCTTTCACCATTGGGAGGGTTTCTCTTCAGCCTGTCCTGAAAATGGGGATTGTGTCCCCATGCTTTCCACCAGCAATCTACCATGCTGATTCTTGGCAGCTGAGCAAATGGTTCTTGCCACCCTGCCTATTTTTCTCCTTAAGGCAGAACGATTGGCTCTGTGTCTAAAACTGGAGGATTTTATTGCTTGGTTCCCTGGATGTATATATGAGTTAATCAAGGCATCTATGTGTTCCTTATCGTAACAGGGGTAACCCCAAGATTTGCTAGGGGGAGTAATTGGGGATTTAACTCCCCTCAACATATCTGTGACATCTGTTCATGCAGATTTTGTTCATGCACAGACTTAGCAAAAGGGGGGGGAACTGGCTAATATCTTGGGTTCCTAGCAACCCTTAATGCTATATGAAAAGGTGGGGGGGAGAAGGGAGGGAACTGAGCAATTTGGTGGATTCAGGAAGGGAAGAAAATCCAGTAATTGGGAGGGTTGAGAAGTGGGTAAACTGTAAGATTGGATGGATGGGTAAGCAGAGAGGCAGAACAAGGGGTGAAAAACGGGCTGACAGGGCAAGACATCTGTCTTTTCTTCTGTGAGTCATCACTGGGCCCTCACAAGTAGTATATAATGTACAAATGTTTATGTGGCTAAAAAGTGTCAGACCAAAAACATGCCTTAAATTTGTTTATTTACGTCATTTATACCCCACTTTTCTCTCCAGTGGGGACTCTAGATGGTTTACATATTTCCCCCTTCTCCATTTTATCCTCACAACAACCCTGTGAGGTAGGTTAACTTGGAATTATAGGGTAGCTGGCAAAAGAGTAATTTCCAGAACAATCACTGGCTCAGAATCACTGGGAAAAACTGTTACATTATAATTACTTTGTTTGAAAGTACATGGATATGTGAATACATACATGAAGCTGCCTTCTACTCAACCAGACCCTTGGTCCATCAAAGTCAGTATTGTCTACTCAGACTGGCAGAGGCTCTCCAGGGTCTCAGGCAGAGGTCTTTCATATCACCTACTACCTGGTGCTTTCAACTGGAGATGCCAGGGATTGAACCCGGGACTTTCTGCATTCCAAGCAAATGCTCTACCACCAAGCCACAGCTCCTCTGTTCTTTCAAGTTTTCTAGAAGACAACTAAGCTTGTATCCTTATTTATTTACACAGCCAATGTGCCTAGGGTTCCATACATTTATGAAAAGGAATCTGCATTTTGCTTGCGCAGAATAGCAAATGTGTCGAATTATCAGTTTCATTGTCTCCTTGTTAAACTGTTAAAATAGCATTACTAATGAATAAGCAAAGAGATATATAATGTGAGTTATACACTGACAGGGTAGAGCCCTCATGGACAAAGAAATATAACGCCACAAAGGCTGTAGTATTTGTTAATTACAGATATCTCTAGCCACAAAGATATAAACCTTTTATACTTTTGTTAAATGCTTTTCTCTATAGGAAATAATATAAACGTAGAGCTGTGCACCATGGTATGAAAAAGAGCTAAATTTTATAGTGTGTGCTTTGAAATCTTTAACTGTTTATACTGAGAATCCTGTCCTATTAAATAAAAGGGTAGTGGTCTGGCAAGATTCTATGCTTCGAAAAATCAATTCGCTCCCTGGTATGTCACTCAGAATCTGTCCCTATCCACTAGCTGCATTGCCTGAGTTCTCTCCCACCCACTGCAGCCTAGGCCACTCTTCTCTGATTGGGCCAGCATTTCAAGCTCATTTGCATACAGAAGCTGAGTGGACTTCACTCCATTTCGCACCTCAAACTCACCCCCCCCCGCAAGATAGTTGGAATTGTCAGTTGTTAATGCAACCTGTTGTATTCTGAGGTGAAATATGTCCTTACACCACTTCCCCTTAAAAAGAAACAAACCCAATAACCCAACCATGCCACACCACAAAAAAGACAGGTCACACCACAAGCAGAATACCACAAGGCAAAAAAAGCTCTGGTACTAATTCTGGCAGGGGACACTGTGAGTGTAGAAAATCATTTATCAACACAGTGGGAAATCTTTAGGAATTGTTTGGTGCATTTACCATGGGGCACCCACCCAGAGCCTCTGGCATTTTCTCACTCTGCTGGCATCAAAACCAATTGAAGGCAAAATAGAGATATGGAGACTTTTCCATCCTCTTTTGCATCAGTTTGTCTTTGTTGGCAATGGCAACCCTAGGCCTGGCTGCTTGCTCCTGTTCAGCAGGAGCATCCCTATGGAAACTGCCTGGGTGATTTCGGACCAGCCGGAGACTTTCTGCCTAACCTGCCTTACAGGGTTGCTGTACAGATCACAAAGCCAAAAAGAATGAAGTAAACTGCTTTGCTCCCCGCTAGTGAGAAAGACAGAATTTTGCCTAGGAAGAGGCTGCTGAGAGGGGATGAGGTAAAGTTGCCAACTATAGGTATGGAAATTCCTGGAGATTTGAGGGGTGGAGCCCAGAGAGGGTGAGGTTTGAGGAGGGGTGGGACCTCTCTGGGCTCCACCCTCAAATCTCCAGGAATTTCCATACCTATAGTTGGCAACTTTATCTCATCCCCTCTCAACAGCCTCCACCCTCCAAACCAGCCATTTTCTCCTGGGGAACTATTGTTGCCAATCTTGGCCCAGTGGCCATCAAACCATTCTCTTCCACCCCCTGCTGTGCAGCTGTCTTTCCCCTAGGGTTGCCAATCTCCAGGTGGGACCTGGAGATCTCCTGCTGTTACAATTTATCTCCAGATGACCATGATAAGTTCCCCCGGAGAAAATGGCTGCTTTGGAGGGTAGACCCTATGGTATTATACCCTGCTGAGTCCTTCCATCCCCCCCCCAATGCTGCCCTCCAAAGGATCCACCTCCCAAATCTCAAGGTATTTCCCTACTTAGAGCTGGCAACCCTACTTTCTCCTCAGTGCCTGTTGGTAGGCAACCAAGCTTGGTCCTTTCACCTGTTTTGGCCTTTGAGAGAAAACTCTTTGGGGCCAGTTCTGATAGGGTTGCCAACTCCAGATGGGAAATTCCTGGAGATTTGAGGGATGGAGCCTGAAGCGGGTGAGGCTTCAGGAGGGGTGGGACCTCAGACAGGTACATGCCATAGACTCCACCGATCAAACTAGCCATTCCATCCTGGGGAACCATTGTTGCCAATCTCCAGGTGGGGGCTGGAGATCAATCAGCATTACAACTGCTCTCCAGGAGAGGGGGGGAAGAGATGGAAAGCTGAAGTCAGGGGGCAGATAATGCTAGGTTGACAATTGGCTGGGAGGGAGACAGGGTTGCCAACTCCAGGTTGGGAAATTTCTGGAGATTTGAAGGGTAGAACCTGGAGATGGTAAGGTTTGAGGAGGGGTGGGGTCTCAGACAGGTACAATGCCATAGACTCCACCCTCCAAACCAGCCAGTCCCTCATGAGGAACCATTGTTGTCAATCTCCAGGTGAGGGCTGGAGACCACTCAGAATTACTGTTAGCCTGATTGCGCGTTATTATGAATAATAACGAGGGGAATTATATTGATTATTAATAAGCAATCAGCTGCGAGAGCGAACACCAATGTATACAGAGGTCAGCCCCGCCGGGAGGAGTTGGTAACAGACCAGGAGACTTTTATGATTGAAAATAAAGTCTTTTACTGAGGTTTGGCACACACAAACAATTACACAAGCTCACACACAATTATTCAAGTCCTAAGAAATACAGAGAGAGGTAAGCACGTTTGCATTAGCAGGTAAGTTGTTGGTGGGTCATATTTACCAGTCGAGTCCTGTAGAGCGTTCCTCAGGAAAAATGGAGGGGAAAGAAACCAAGAAAAATGGGGCCACGTGGTCTGACCAGCAGATTGTCACGTGGAAACTCGGCCTGCAGACCAGAGTTTAAAGATGGAGGTAAGGGTTGGGGGATAGCAAGCTGGACATAAGAGGGTCAAAGGTTCGATAGGGGTCGTAGTAGAGAGAGAGGCCTGTGGTCTGGCATCCCCTTATAAGCAGGAGGGTGGGGGCTGGTTACCTCCTTGATTCCCGCCTCCTGGTAGTCCGTCCCTGGAAGCACCCTATTGGTTGGAAGATGTAGGGGAGGTGTGTGGAGGTGTGCCTGAGGGATGGTCAATACTGAGAGCTAGAAACTTACTCATGTCTGACACCAGGTGATAGCTAGGATGAGTCATTCAGCCACTTCTATTGTGTTGTTGATGGCATTAGCCCGGCTGTTGATGGCTTTCAATCAGTAACTAGGCAACGATGAATAGACCCTGCCAGGCTACGTGAAGTCTTGCATGTGAAGGTGGGGGGAGGAAAGAGGCTGCCTGCTGTAGAAGGAACTCTCAATGGCGTTTTTGGAGTTCCTATTTCTGGTATTTTACTGTGCTTTTGTGTGTACTGGTTTTATTTCATATTTCCTTCATGAGAAACAGGCTGGTAACCTCTGCTGGGCACTGGAGCTGCTGGGCTGGTCAGGAGAAACGTCTCTTGCCTGGGTGCAGTCTCTGCTGGCATCTGGGAAGGTTACCATGTGGTTCAGTTCCTTACACACGCACTGGCACAGTTTATTATTTTATTGCTGTCCAAAAAGAGGCTAAAAAGCCTTGCAGGGCAACATTTCCCCCCTTGGGACCCTGGAGATGTCAGGCGAAAGGGTCACACAATCAGGAACGGATGTCGTCGGGGCAGCGATGTCATCGTCCACTGGAGAGTGCTGTCACCTGGGTGCCACTGACTACTCTATCAATGGGACGGACTTAAAAAAAAACTACCCTATCAAAATGCCAAATTGCCTTTGGAACACTCCACACAACCCGGGCTGACAAGCATGAGCCGGGAGCTAGCTTATGTATTTAAATGATTAACAATGCATTCATTATATAAAGTTAAAACAGGCTTAAAAACATGCTAAAAATCCTTAAAAACTAATAAAACTAAAAAGAAGTCTTGAAATTTTAGGCGCTACTAGAATAAATCATTAAAATCTAGGCATTGATTAAAGAAATGCATTTAAATGCATAAAAGGTAAAGTGCAATTGAAATCAAGTTAAAATCATTAGAATTGAAGTTTCACCAAAAACATGTATTGTCTCTTTAAGAGAGTTGATTTCATGACATTAAATGCAAGCATTAGTCTATAAAAACACATACAATTCATATAGGTACAAAATCTTCGTCCTTCCTCTCAGGCTGTTTAGTTTTGCAAAGTCTCTTATGCGCATAGGCGCCCCATTCGTAACACGAGAGGAAGGCTCTCTATACATTGTAGCTATTATTTCCCATCGGGCTGCCTTCGGGGACCACGAGAGATCCCGATTTTCTTCGGCCGTTCGGCTCTGGCGGCTCTCGTCCTCCCTCGGCTCGGACACGAGTCAGTCCGGTCGAGGATCTGCATAACGAGGCGGGAACTCCCCCCTAGCTTCCTACAGCACCTTGGGTGTGCGGTTTTCACCTGAAGCGGCGGCTACCGGAGCCTCCAAGCATGCGTGCCTTGAAAGAACACAGCAAGCCTGCACGGAGGTCACCGATGCTCACATGGGGTACCTGGAAGAGGGTTGGTTAGTGGATCACCATAGACCTGAAAGAGATTGCAATTTGGGGCTCTACTGTTCCCGTGGCTGACTTGATAATTCTCCCTCCCTCGGGGGGAGGAAAGCATTGTGCTGGCTTGGGCTGTCCCTCGAACCCAGGCGTCAGTACGAGGTTGGCGCCAGTAAGCTCAGGGCTCGAGGAACAGCCTGCAGCCATTGGCTTTTTAAACGGGAGCCATGGTGCTCCGGAGGGAACGATGCCAGGTCGTACCTCTTTTAACCCAGGGGGACCCTTACGGGGGTTCCCCGATCATTGCAGTAAAAGAATAGAACACAATACACATAAAACAGGGGCTCCCCTGCGCCATAAACATAGGCTGCTCCAGGGGCTCTCCTTTTATGGAATGACTCATCCCTGGGGTTCAAGTCATTTACGGTCGGAGGCTCCTACATATGCAAAACTCCTTTCCCAAAAAGCATGCTGGGTAACCCGATCTTTTCCAAGAAGAAAAATTTATTAAAAATAGTTAGAGACACTTTTTCAGAGGCGAACAAGAGCAGGGTGAGGCCAGGCAGAGTGGGCAAGGCATGGGCACCGATTGCTGGAAGGCTACCTTTCTCCCTGCAACCGTAAGGGCGGAGGGGGAACAAGGCATGCCGAAGTTGGAGCGATTGTCGGACAAGCAACGCCGCCGGGCGTCTGCCGGGCGCCCTGAGCATTCTCCGCTGCTCTCGTAGCAGAGGGAGGACTAACACGCTCAGTGGCCCCAGGGCTGTTCTTCGAGCCCTGTGCCTACTCGCGCCATCACAAGGTGTTGCAGTGGCAGCGAGCATGATCAGACGCACGGGGAGGCCCATCCAACAAGTGCATCCAAACATTTTGTACTGACCCTCGGTTCGAATACAAGGGTCTACCTCGGGCTCTTTAGCCCACCCTTTTCTTGGTTAAAGAATAGAATTAGATACACCTTCTGTTTGCAAGTGTCTACTATGCTGGGGAGGACCCAGTGAGGTAGAGAACTTGGAAAAGTGGGGGAAAACTCAAGAAACTCATTGTCAGAGGGTGTCTCCCGGGCGGGAGATTCCGGGAGTTTCTGTTTGTCTCCCGGGCGGGAGTTGGCAAGCAGCTTTTTAGGGGGAAGGAAGGTGATTTACATATCGGGGCTGATGTCTTTTGTCTGCTGCAGGGGTCTATGGGTAATACACGAAATGGGGAAGTTCTGCATGCCTCGGTCAGTCCCAAGAGACTTGGAACTGAATTTGTTGCGTTTTTGGGCGGCAACCCTTCCCAGTGGTGGTGCCATTCATGGATCGCCTAATTCCTAGGTGTCACCATGACTGGCAAAGGGGTTGTGGTTCAGCTCATGGCTGCTGCTAGCCAGATTCCAGCATCCATTGCTGACACTCGTCTCAGATTCCCCTCCGAGCTCAGCACCTCCCACACAGGATGTGTTTCCTGGTGGCTTGCACAGGCGCTGAGTTTAAGGGTCTGAGATAGGGGAATTTTCCCTTTTTAGCAGGGGGCTTTAACGCCTCCGTGGGGACTCTAAATAGGAGCACCCATTTTAACCTGGGACCCCCTTTGTGGGGTCCCTACCTTTCACAGTTATAAAGATAGAAACCATAAGCAAAAAGGAGAAGGAAGAGGGGAAACATAAAATAAAAGGTTGGCGGAAGGCCTTCTGAAGCCTCCCCCTTGAGCAGGGAGGGGCATGCGCAGAATGGCTAGCGAGGCACTTGTGGTAAGGGCTGGGACGTGCCCCTACTCTAGGTCAGGTGGAAGCGTGCATGCAAATGTACGCTCGCCCTGCGCATGCTGGGTTATGAACTAAATCTCACCAAAAAGTGGGAAAAATTCATAAAAAAACTTTTTAAAAAGGGTCCTGCTGATTGCTTTTAAGCAAAGCCTGTCCTCCTTTTGCTCGGAGAAGAGGGTTTGCGCCAGGCTGGGCACTCAGTGTGACCTAAAAGAAAGTGAACTGGGGTTGGGTAGGCCTCTGTTGCTCCAGGCAGGGCATGGCCTACCGAGCTTTCGTGCTTGGGGTGGAGCAGGCGAGAATTCTGGCTCTGGTAGTCAGGCTTACACTCTCGCTCTGTCTGTCTCATAGCCTTAAACTCAACGCCTTTGCAAACCAATGGGTTCCTCAGGAGGAGTTACTGGGTCTTGCAGACTTGGTCTCACTCGACCCCACACTGACGGTGAAACTATTGGTGGCCCCAGGGCGGACAATAGGTACCGTGGCTAGCCCTCTGCATTGCACTTGCAGGGTATCTAGCACGCCTTTCCGTACAGTCGTGCTAGCTAGTCGTGTTCCATCCTGTCCCCTGGGAGGCATTGAGCTCGGGCTCTGAGTAACCACCCTAATTTTTGACTAGGGCCTGATGAGGCTCACCCTTTCCTTGGTCAAAAGAATAGATTTCGACATACAAATCAACATACCAGGTATAGGAAAGTTAAAAGTCAGAAGATAGGAGACAGTTGCCTTTATTATGAAGCAAGAGTAGAAAAAGGGAGGGGGTTTTAGGGAGAACAGACTTCAGATTTGAGGCATCTGAAGGTTGGGTACTTGGCAATATGGGTGAGAGTTTCTATTTGGTTCACTTGTGTTGTGACCCAACACCCTATACAAATTAATGCAGTACTCAAAATAACTTGAAATCCCACAATGATTACCATGGGGTGCAGGGCTAGATTTAAAAGGCCCATTGCCCTTGGACTCCAGCTGAGAATTGTTTAAATTCTTTGCCTAGATCTGTCATTTCCTTGCCATTATTTGAAATAACCATGGAGGATGTGTCTCCATCCCTTTTTGATGGCTTGCAATAAATGCTGTAGCTGAGGTTGTGTTAATAATTCATAAATTGGTTCCAGACCCATTCCAAAGAAGATAGGTGCCACATCTTTGTATAAGGAAGGGGAGATCAGGATGTCTTCCTGGGTCCAAATAGGGGCAGCATACAGGAAGTCACACCCTGTCACCATAGACAAGCTGCAGAAGCATCCATTCATTCTAGGGAGTATGGCCCGGATTCAAAATGGATTTAGAACAATGGACTCACAAGGAGTTCTAATGCACACACAACCCCTGCCCACATATACTGTAGCAGAACCATTCTCTTGAACTAAATTGTAATGGCATTGGTTAGCAGAATCTAGTTGGGGAGTCAGGCATGGATGGCGTGACTCAAAAGCATGGTCTTCACATATAAAACCTACATTTTCCCTGTGCTTAATTGCTAGGTTCATGAGTAAGTTCCAATACCAGGATGCCCATGGTATGAAACTTTATTACTATAGGCCTGGCCTGGTGACTGGCTGGTATGGTTTTGGATAGAAATCCAGTCAGGTGGGCCTTGTTTGGAAAGGTCCTTTTTCAGTTACAAAACGGTTCTTGTATAAATGTCTTTATACATAATTTAAAAAAATTAAAATTTTAGGCCTTCAGGCTGAGGAGAAGAGAGATACCACTTCCCCCCTTGAATCCATAGGAATCCCTGTGGATTCATAAAATAATTGCCATGGCTGCCAAAGGCTGGGAGGCAATAAGTAGCAACACACACATACACAAAGGAATGCACTGTCCTCTGCACAAGTTGTGTGTGAACAAACAGTCCCTCTGAGCATGCGTAAAGTTCCTTTTCTCACTAGGGGGAGCCAGGCGGAAGGGGGTCTGTGCATGCAAAATAAATAAATAAATCAGTCTATGGCAGCTATAAAGACTTCAGATGAAATAGCGAGATAGCTAAAATGATGGTGTAAACGTTCTGTGGCAGCTACATTATAAACTGGTACCAAGAGTAAAGAAATGTCTGAGCCCTGAAGGTGGGGCTTTAAGAGAACTGTGGATCACAAACTAAACAAAGTTGTGTTGTCATAAAATAAATTTAAAATGAGACGTAGTGATGCCATACACTACATCTGGAGAGTACAGGATTCCTAATATGAGATATGCTCCAGAAAATTACAATGAAAAAGGGATGCAGAAAGGGGAGAAACATTTTGTTTTCAGAAGGAAAATATTTCAATTAAAAGAAAACAAAATCACTACATAAGCTAGTAAAGCCGCCTATTATTTATAAAAAATTAAAGCTGTAAAAACAATATAAGCAGCAAAAAGGACTTTTCTTAAAACAAAATGAAATTTGCAAAAATGGACCTTAAAATAGAGATTGTCCAAGGCAGAGACTAGCTTGTAGAGTTAAAAATTAAGAGGAAAATCCTTTAAAACAAACAATGCATTGGACTTCTGGAGAAAGAAAAAAACTTTCAACCTTAACGGCCCTTTTTACAAGACAAAGGCTTGCAAACGACAGGGTGGGTGAAGGAGAAGAGTGATCTCCTTTAAGCCTAAGGAACTGCACATTCAAGAGAGAGGAGGATATCATTACTCCCAGAGCATTGTAAAATAAAGCTTAGGGTTGCCACCTTCAGGCCACATGTTCCTGGATGTTTGGGGATGAAAATTATGGAGAACATGGCCTGCAGGTCACTGTATATAGAATGCACTTTTCCCCAGGGACACTGACCTCAGTATTCTGGAGAAAAGCTGTAACTTTGGGGGATCTCCAGGGCCCACCTGGAAGGTGGCATTTCTGCAATAGTGACTGCATTTTAGTTTTTCAGAGAGCCTTCATAGTTGCTCCTCTTAACTGGGGCTACTGTAATACTTATAAAAAGCCCAAACATGAGAGCATATGCTCCTTGTCCTGGGAAGGTTTTCAGATAGACAAAAGACAGACATCTGAAGACAAAAAAGAAAATTTTAAACAGTGCACCATATTGCTTCTGGATTGGATCTTGCTATGCCTTGGGTGGCCGCCAGGGGCATACAAGACAAGTGGGTTGCCAGATCTAAACCTGGAGATTTGGGACTGGGTTCTGGAGAAGCCAGGATTTGGGGATGGAACCCATTATGGAAGTGAAGTCATTTTCTCCGTGCAAAGTTGCCCTTTCTCACCAGGGGAAACTGAATTTAGTCTCAATTCTGAGAGGATCTCCAGGAGCTCCCTGGAGGTTGGTAGTCCTGCACTAGTGGCTGCTTCTAGCCTCTATATTCATTCCTATGGACTCATGTTGATGTCTTATCCATAAAAGACATGAAAGCATAGTCTCCCTTTTTACCCAGGCATTTTTCCTTAAAAGAGATAAGTTTCTCAGATAGACTGCCTCTGTCTGAGGAGGCTTGATCACAAACTATGTGCCACATGGCCAATTTTTGAATTTTCCATGAGTCTCACTGTGCCCTCTCCCCCAGTTCCAAAGGGAGGAGTAACAATCACTAGCATCTCTCTATCTTAATTCCTGCCAGTAGGTCTTTTCTTATGCATAATTGGAACAGGGGGAAACACCAAGCAGTTTGCTGTGATGCAAATGTCTGGAGGTTTAAACTTAACGTTTTTCCACATTTTTAGGTAAGGCTGGAATGGGCTCAATTTTTCCTCCAGGGCAGGTAACACTGAATTTAAGTTCTGTTGGAGGTCTGCAGAATTCTGGTTTAAGAAAGCACTGGAGGCCAGGCTAGGAACAGGAAGTTCTTTGTAACTAAAAGGGAAGCTTGCCTCTGCAAAGACATCTGTGTCAAGCCTTTCTCTGCCAGGGGAAATACCTTGGGCAATAGGTTTGGAACTTTGTGTAAGCTCAGAGACTAGGTTGGCTGCACTAACTATTTTCTCATTTTCATGGGGAAGAGGTGAGGTTTGGGTTTGCACAGCTTGATCTCTAAAGATGCTGTGTTTTCCTTCACTCAGTTTTTCCAGTATTTTTAATTCCTGGTTTGTGTTTTGCGCTAAAATGGATGGTTGTCCTAGCTGAGTCTTGACGTTAGCAAGTTCCCCTTGGAGTTCTTCTTTCTCTCTAAGACTGGTTTCTAATTTTTGTTGAAGTTCCTGATTCTTCCTGGTAAGTTGTTCAATTTCTAAATCTTTCTCTCTATTAAGGTTTGTAAGTCTTCTCATTTTCTCTTGAAGGGGGAATTTTTCCCAAATGGGGAAACTTCTGCTTTCCCGCGCAAGCTCTGTTGCAGTGAGAGGAAGGTCTCTGTGAGAGGTTGGATTGGGGTGGAGCTGACTGGCTCCTGTGTCTATCAAAAGGGTAGCAGGTTTCAAATTCCCGAGAGTCCCGACCCCTGCCTTCATGGTCGGCCTCCCCCAAGGGTCTGGCTTAAGTCTTGCCAGAACTACTTTGGGGAGCACCTGGGACTCTGGGCACCCCTATGTGGTAGCCTTTGCTACGGCATTTACCAGCTCCAAGGGAGCCACCACCGGGTGAGTTGGGTACTGGTCGGCCTGCTCACACTCAGCGAGGGCCTGGAACAGGACAGAGTCTGGCTGCTTATGGAACCTCTCCATTTCGTAGCCTCGCTCCTTTAAACGCATCCAGGCGTGCCACCGTAATGGCTCCTGGCCGTCTGGTGGGGTTTGGCGGGGCTGATTTCCCTGGTAGCGGGGTGCAGGGGTGGGCTGAGGCAGTTGAGGGTAGAGGGGTGCTGACGGCGGCAACTGGGGATAGAGGGGTGGCGGCTGTGGTTGCTGATAGGGTCCTGGCTGATAGTTGTCCCTGTAGGGAGCCGGAGGGGCGGAAGGCTGAAGGTGCGCCTGGGCTGGAGCGGGGTTATTCCGATAGTCCCGTCCGTTCCTTCCTTTTTGATAACCTCCTCCTCGAGGTCCTTTTCCTCCTGAGCATCTGTTATCGCCTCGGAAGTGACCAGTGGCTGGATACTGGGAGTGGGGGCCGTGATTGGCATAGGTAACGGTTTGAATGGGTTCGTCCTCGCCTTTGTCTCTGGTTTTCCTTGTCCCTTTAATGGGTTTCAGAATACCAGTGCTGCGGAGCAGTGTGGCAACGCGCCTTATTTTGCGCTCCAATTCCTCCCAGGTGCCTTCATTGGAGTCAGTAAGATTCAGAGCCAGCTGGGTTTGGGCTTGAAACCCTTGTACTAACGTCTCCCTGAAATCCCTGTCCTCAAAATTGGGGAGGTGGGTGGTATCATGGACGTCCACTGAATCAGATAGCACGGCGAGAAGCTGTTTCCTAGCTACATATGCCTCAGGATCCTCATTTGCCCCTTGTCTTTCCAACAAGAATAAAGAAGTTATTGTCCTGTGGGGATTTAGGTACGCGAGGACCTCTTTCATCCACTGGTATTTGTTTACCCCAACCAGGCCTCCTGCTGTGATGGCAGCATTAAGAGCCACCAAATCTGAGCCCGAAGCGCATCTGCGGGCGAGCAGTGTAAGGTCGTCCCCATTGATGCTGTAATAAGAATTGGCCACGTCTGTCATCCACTGAACAGCGTTGTCCCTGGTGAAAGGGCCAACCTGTTCAGCAATGGCCTTCACCTCGTCCGGCTTCCACAAGGCCGTCTCTGTGACAATCTGAGTCGTCGTCTCATCCCCTGCCCTCGTGACCGTCTTTTTGGTCCGCACTGGGTTTAGTGGAGCCGCCATATTAGCAGAGCACTGGAGTGGAGCGCTGGCTTGCACTTCTCCTGCCTCGCTTTCAGGTGATTCCACTATACCACCAGGGTGGATGGCAGAAATTACTGCCTTTTGCAGACCCAGCTGCTCTTTTAGGGATTCAATTTCCCTCCTACAAGCCTCATGGTTAGCGATCTCACGCTTTTCCTGAGCTCGGTCCGCTAGGTATTTAGCGGCTCGGTGGGCTGACATTAAGTCCTTTTGGGCTTTTTCAAGACCAAGCTCAGCCTCGTCTGCTCTCTCTGTAGCAGAAGCGGCTTCTTTCCTTGCCTCTTGCAAGGAGTCAGCAAGCCCCTGCTTTTCTAAGATGAGGTTGAGCCTCTCCGTCCTTAAGCGGAGACTCTCCTCCTCATAATCTCTGCGCAGCTCGCAGAGCTCACTCTTATGGAGGTCGTTCTGTCCCTCCATTTCCTGAGTGACCTGGTCCAGTCTCTTCTGGACCTCTTGAGTCTCAGCCTTAAGGGCAAGACTCTCTGCCTCATGCTCCGCCTGTTTGCGGGCCAAGGCCTCCTCGTGTTGAGCCCTGAGTTTTTCTAACTCCTGGCTGTGTTTGGCCTCTAACTCTTTGTTAGCGGCCTCTTGCGCGTCGAGGGCCTCCTGTTGGCGCTTAAGGAGGAATGACGCATCCTGGAGCGCTGTGTACAGCGCCCAGCTCCCAAAGCGGTCCTTTGTGGACGCGTTGGGCTTTTTCTGGTCGCAAAAGTCCTGAAAGACATCTTTTGCAACCTTTAGAGGATCCGGACCCCGGAATGATCCAGGTTCCCATGGCGAATCACCTCTCTTAAGGAGCCACTTTTCCAGACGAGACACGGGGCTCGTCTTACGAAACATGGCTTTGGGCTTCCCTGGCTTCCTATTTACTTTGGGGAAACCTTTTTAACTCTGAAGGTGCCTGTCTGGGCTCTGTGCTCAGACCTGCACGTGAACAGGGAACTTCTTTACTCCCCGTTCCTGGACTGACCTTCTCAGTCCTGGAAAAGGGCACCTAGCCTATTTAGGTTTTGGGAAGGAGAGTGATCAGCTGCTCGATTCCCTAACAGGGTAACCTATTGAACCTGTTTCTGGAGGGTTTTGAGCTCTCTGCTCTGACCGGTAAACCACACCAAACCGGTTTAGGTTTTGAGCTTTCTACGCTCTAGCAGGGATCACCATTAAACCTGCGGAGTTTTGGGCTTTCCTGGCCCTGACTGGTGTACCCCTAACCAGCAGAGTTTCTGGAGACACTATGCCTCAGCGAGATTTCCTCCGAACTCGCACTGACTCACGCTTTTAGCCGTGAGGCAAAGCAAAACAAAGAATCGCTTCCAAGGCTGGAAGGGTTGCAGAGTCGCGGCTCTTTAACAAGCGCGTCTCTCAGCTGTTCTGTCAGTTATTTTTGGCGGGAAAGTGGATGGCGTAGGGAGATGTTGATGCTGGCTGTTTCCCTACACTATCGTTCTGGGTCCCACCCACAAGATAGACCGTAAGATGGCTCGAGATAGCCTTGGGGCTTCGTGTGGGAGATCCCTTGCGTTCGGAACACCGCCGGTCACTGGCTAGTCCTAGCAGTCGGGTCCGGTGCGGCTGATCTCCACGACTCTCTGGTGCTTAAGGCACAGAGTCTCACACGGAAAGAGGTGAAGGGGTAAAGCCTCCCAGATAGAGTGCTCGCTAGAGCCAATCACACAGACAGAAACCTCGCACACAAGCCTGTTCCAACACTCCAGCGGGGGTTTCCTCCACGTCTGACCGTCAGAACGACACGCGTCGACTCTCGTGTGCGTTCAGACGTTCAGGGTGCTGCCCGCATCCTCCACCACTTTGTTAGCCTGATTGCGCGTTATTATGAATAATAACGAGGGGAATTATATTGATTATTAATAAGCAATCAGCTGCGAGAGCGAACACCAATGTATACAGAGGTCAGCCCCGCCGGGAGGAGTTGGTAACAGACCAGGAGACTTTTATGATTGAAAATAAAGTCTTTTACTGAGGTTTGGCACACACAAACAATTACACAAGCTCACACACAATTATTCAAGTCCTAAGAAATACAGAGAGAGGTAAGCACGTTTGCATTAGCAGGTAAGTTGTTGGTGGGTCATATTTACCAGTCGAGTCCTGTAGAGCGTTCCTCAGGAAAAATGGAGGGGAAAGAAACCAAGAAAAATGGGGCCACGTGGTCTGACCAGCAGATTGTCACGTGGAAACTCGGCCTGCAGACCAGAGTTTAAAGATGGAGGTAAGGGTTGGGGGATAGCAAGCTGGACATAAGAGGGTCAAAGGTTCGATAGGGGTCGTAGTAGAGAGAGAGGCCTGTGGTCTGGCATCCCCTTATAAGCAGGAGGGTGGGGGCTGGTTACCTCCTTGATTCCCGCCTCCTGGTAGTCCGTCCCTGGAAGCACCCTATTGGTTGGAAGATGTAGGGGAGGTGTGTGGAGGTGTGCCTGAGGGATGGTCAATACTGAGAGCTAGAAACTTACTCATGTCTGACACCAGGTGATAGCTAGGATGAGTCATTCAGCCACTTCTATTGTGTTGTTGATGGCATTAGCCCGGCTGTTGATGGCTTTCAATCAGTAACTAGGCAACGATGAATAGACCCTGCCAGGCTACGTGAAGTCTTGCATGTGAAGGTGGGGGGAGGAAAGAGGCTGCCTGCTGTAGAAGGAACTCTCAATGGCGTTTTTGGAGTTCCTATTTCTGGTATTTTACTGTGCTTTTGTGTGTACTGGTTTTATTTCATATTTCCTTCATGAGAAACAGGCTGGTAACCTCTGCTGGGCACTGGAGCTGCTGGGCTGGTCAGGAGAAACGTCTCTTGCCTGGGTGCAGTCTCTGCTGGCATCTGGGAAGGTTACCATGTGGTTCAGTTCCTTACACACGCACTGGCACAGTTTATTATTTTATTGCTGTCCAAAAAGAGGCTAAAAAGCCTTGCAGGGCAACATTACAACTGCTCTGCAGGAGAGAGGGCAGAAGTCAGCTGAAGTCAGAGGGGAAGATAACAGTAGGTTGATGCTTAGCTGGGAAGGAGATGGGGTTGCCAACTCCAGGTTGATAAATTCCTGGGGATTTGAGTGGTGGAACCTGGAAAGGGTGGGGTTTGAGGAGGGGTTGGACCTCAGGCAGGTAGAATGCCATAGACTCCACCCTCCAAACTAGCCATTTCCTCCTGGGTAACAATTTTTGCCAATCTCCAGGTGAGGGCTGGAGATCACTCAAAACTACAACTGCTCTTCAGGTAGCAGAGATCAGTTCCTCTGGAGAAAATGGTGGTCTCTGTCATTATACTCTGCTGAGGTCACCACAGCAAATTCACACTGTGTGCCCAAAGCCAGGGCACTCTCCCAGAGCCTCTTTCTAGAGCCTGTTGTATTTATTTCCACAATGGGCTTTACTCCTAGTTTTAGATAATGCTTTAGAATAAACATAGTATAACCGCTCCCTGTGGTTTTGCATCCTGAAAGGGCTCTTGGCATTTTAAAAAAAATGCTTGGATTTTTCCCACTGTTTTTCCACATAAGATTTTGGTTCAAGAAATTCAGTATACAGATGTGTGAGTCATTTGATCTTGCCTAAAGTTTTTTCTGACTGATTGAGTACATTCTATATTTAATTGCACAATATGTCTTTTACAAATCCAAAAGAAGACAAATAGAACACAGTCCTTGAAGAATGCCATTGTGAGTCTATTCCTGAAAAAGGCATCCAACATCCAAATGACCTGAAAAAGTATTACCAAAGAGCCAATAACCCATTCTTAGACAACCCATTCCTGAGCATATGGATGCCCTTCAAGCAGTCGTGAAAGAAACAGGTCTTCCAGGCCCATTTCAATATGGGATTTAGGCCTGGGTTTGGGAATCAGATTTCCTGGTTGTCCTGACTGGTCAGTGGGAGAATGATGGGAACCTCTCAACAGCTTTTGAATCTGTCAACTGTAGAGGCTGGCTGGGTTGGGTTGTTCTGTGTTACAGTGATACTATTAGAATCACAGAATCATAGAGTTGGAAGGGATCTCCAGGGTCATCTAGTCCAACCCCATGCACAATGCAGCTCCCCCTCCACACCCGCAGTGACCACTGTTCCATGGCTGGCTGTTTATAGAAGGTGGACTGCTGCTTGGCCTGCTGGCATTTATACTTAGGAGTGCCACAGCATTCCATGTTGTTCCCCAGGAAGCCACTGGGAGGGATCGTCCAGGGGGTTTCAATATGGACCCACCAATATGTGCTCTATTCCGCCCTAACAGTAGAATTGAGTGGGTCTGTAGATGTCCCAAACAAAGGCCTGTAGAAGGTAATGGGGTGGGGAAGTGACAATTGATGCTCAATCAATAGTGCACTATATCTAAAGCTGTCTTTGAAGACTATCAAGAAATTTTGGGTAGTCTAAAATGTGTTGCCCAGATTGCAGTCTGGGGCTGGATACGGGGATGTATCACTCTGTGCTGAAAGTTCTGCACTGCCTACTTGTCTGTTTCTGCAATGTGTAGCGCAGGTGCTTGCCTTTCAAGCCCCAAATAAGTATCAGAAGGGGTACCAGAAAGATCCATACTGTCCTGCCTGCCACTTAAAATCATCACTCTAAACCTTGGACTGCTTTTACCATGAGATTTTTACCTTGAATGGAGAGCAGCATGTCCCCACATTTTGGGGGAGCTTTCACACAATGCCATGCTCCTTTCAAGTATGACACGTGGGGCTGACTCCCGTTTAAATCAGATCTCCTGGCACAATGTCATGTTTTAACCCCATTGTGTTTATGATGTTTATTTTGCTGATTATTATTTTTACTCCTGATAATTTTATTGTCTGTAATTTTCTGAATTGTTGTTAAATTGTTTTAAATTAGCTGTATTTATTGTTTATGTCTCTTTGATTTCAACAGAAGATATTGGCAGTCTGTAAACACGATGTGCATGCACTTGAAGGAGACTATAAATAGGATTCCCTTGAAAGCAGGTCTTTTCCTTTATACATTTCCAGATATGGCCTTTTCCTTTATACATCTCCTTTGTAAACTTGTTTGCCCCTTTGTAAACATTTTTTTAAAATTGTGCTCTTTAGTGTCTTCTCATCAAAATCAGCTATGGCAGTGTAAGCATCAGTGTTCCACAACAGCAACTGTAGAGGCCCAGGCCTAGCAAGAAGGTTGGATTGTTTAGCTTTCCCTCTACTCATCTCTTCACATAGAGTTGACCTCAAAGTTCTTCCTGGCTTTTCTGGACACTGAGCATGGAGGGGAAACCATGTTTACTAAGAAGTAAGTGCCACTGAGTTCACTGGCACTTACTGTCAAGTAAGTGTACAGAGGAATGCAGCCTTAACAACTTTAGGATAACCCAAAAAGTTCTGACAATTTAAATTGATTCCATGCTTCATTATTAATAACTGTGCAGCTATTATATGGTTATTAATGATGATACAGCTATTGTAATTATGGCTATTGTAATAAAAAGAGAAATGATTTCACTGGTTAAAGCAGAAACATCATTTTATCATCTACATAAAACAGCCTTTCCCCCTCTTTCCCTCTGCAAATACTCGACGTGCTTTTCTACTTGCTCCTTCCATATAAAAGTCCAACAGCCTGAGCCTGATCTGGATAGCCCAGGCAGGCCCAATCTCATCAGATCTCAGAAGCTAAGCAGGGCCAACCTTGGCAAGTGCTTGGAAGGGAGACCTCCAAGGAATACCAGGGCTGGGACACAGAGGCAGGAAATAGTAAGCCACCTCTCTGAAACGTTCAGGCCCCACTAGGGGTCATCAGAGGTCAACCATGACTTCCAGGCACACATGCGCGCATGCACACACACACACACACACAGAATGAGAGAGAGATCCTTAACATTAAATACATGGTTGCAGAAATTTATAAATGGGTTCAAGTTGCTTACATCTCCTGCCAGCTGGGAATTGTTACCCAACTAGGTATACACATATCAGAGCTGTAATGTACAAAAGTGGCTCCCTGTTTGCATGGAATAAATGTGCGTATTTTGGACACCAATATGATTGGGATTGTTTAGCCTATGTATTCCAAGATCCAGATTCAGATCAACACTTCAGAAAAATGGGGGGGGAGACTCTTTATAAATTACAAACAGAAAAAGAGGCCAAATTAAACTGTATGGAAAGGCAGAAGAGTAATGACAAATAAATGTAACACAGTACAATAAGACATGCAACCCTGTCTGAAGAGAAGGGGGGAGAGGAGAGGTTGGTGGTGGTGAAGAAGCTGCTTCAGGTTGTGAAATTGACCAGGCAGGGGAAGATGGTGCAGCAGTAGACCCGTGGAGTGGAGAGCAGAGAGACAACGAGGGGCCAACCGTGAGGCTGGGGTAATGGGATGAGTCCAAAACTGGCTACAAAGACTTAAACCATTCTAAACTCACTGAAGAGGTGTAATTGTCCCTAGATTTAGGGAGAGCCTAGCTACTTTTTCCTGTCAGACGAACATAGGTAACAGAAGAGGGAGGCATTTGGAGTCTTTTATTCTATTTGGTTTTAATTTGGAATGATTGGTTTTTGTCATCCTTCTTGAGCCACAACGAAAGTCAGGTTATAAATGTTTTAATCCATAGGTAAATTGCAATTCTTTAGTCAGACCTTGTTTTTGTAACCAATGTACATGAAGTGAGGATGCTCATGATGAGAAACAGGGCCTGTCATTAGTTACCTCAAAACTTGGGAAATATTTGCTCCAGAAGTTCTTTATTTATGTTAGTCCAGAGTAAAATGGAAATATGAAACTATTTAATACCCTTTACTAAACCAACTAAAATAACACAACACATTGTGTAATCTCATAATCTCATGCAGAGTCACTCCAGTCTAGGCCCATTGAAATCACTAGTTGGAGTAACTCTATAGAGAATTGCACTGACTGTGAGTTCTCTAGAATGTTCCATCAGGCTACAGAATTCAAAAGCATGCACATTGTGCTATGTCCTAGTCATACCACATTTTTATTAGATGTCTTCTACTGTTTGATTGTTTTTTAAAAAAATTGTAATCCACTTTGAGCATCACTAAGAAAGGGGGCAATAAATGAAGTAAATAAATAAATGTTACTTTGGTCTTAATAGAAATTATGTGATGTTTGTTTCAGGATTTAATTTAGAATTAGATTCCCCTGAAATTAGTGAAGGACAACCTATGTGTTAAATTTGTGAAGGATTGGCACACATGGATTTCACTGCCAGACCTAAACTCTGCAACACAGGAGGAACTCATACATCTGTGTGCATGTAAGATCTATAAGACTCCTTGTTGCACTATACTTCTTTGAATATTCAAGAGAGATTAGACTACACATATCAGCAGTAAGAGATCTGGCCCTTATTTTGAAGTTAGTATTCTTAAGATCAAAGTGTTTGACAGACATCTTGCCTGTTGAACCAGGCAGGCTGCTACTGGTGCTAATGGAAGTTCCATAAAACTGGATTGGTCCCCATGTATCAGATCTTGGGGGAGAACTTTATAATTGAGGTTTAATGACATAACTGTCTATGGTTAGTACAGTCAAGGACATCTTTCCCAGGTTTGTGAATAAAAGTTATTACTGCCTCACATAAAGGAGGAAGGAGAGATGAGGTGCACAAACCTGAACTGTGCATCTGGGACTAGTTTAAGGCACAGTGCTTTGTAAAATCTGATAGTAAAACCAGACTTCCCTGAAGTTTTATTTGGCAGTACAGAAATAACCTGCTCTATCTATGCATATAGGTCCATGCCTTGTGTATCTCAAGGCTTTCTTTAGTTGTTGAAGCTGAATTTTTTAAAATGTTTAATGTTTAAAATGTTTAAAAATGTTTTTAGATCCTCATAGTAACTTGTACTTCAGGGGACACAATTCAACAGCCCATGGCCATTCCAGCCATAGGGCTGGGGGGGCGCCTTTGCCTCCCAGCCAGAAGAGGCAGACTGGGATTTAGGTGCCAAAAGTGCAACATACGGGCATCAGGAGGGGGTGGGGCCAAGAGGGCTTAAAGCCTGGCCCCACCTCTCCTCCTCAGTAGTCCTGTGCAGTCGTCAGCCCACCCTCCCACCCTATTTGTAGTGCAGGTGTTTGCTGGTTGCCCAGTTTTTGGGGACCAGGTAGGAATTTTTCACCCCTTCCTGATTGGCAGTTGGGAGGGGTGTTTTCGCCTACCCTATACTGTAGCAGTGATGCAGGTGTTTGTAAAGGTGAGTTGGTTAGTTAGGTCGGTCACTTTTGTTCAGGCAGGTTGCTATGCGGTATACAGGTTGCGGTCTGGTAAGCATCAGCTGACACCCCTCATTTGGGATTGAAGAGGTCCTGTGAGTACAGTCTTTGTGCCGTGCGGCATGGGGTGGGGAAAACGGACTGCCTTTTGGACGGCCCTGTTTAGGTCCTCTCTGTGAACCTTGCGGCTTGGGGGATGGGGCTACAGGGTTGTCCTGCAATGGCTAGCCGGCTGGGTGGGAGCCCCTGTGATGGGCTCTCATCCGGGGAAGGGTGGCTCACCCTATTGAAAAGGTAAGGGAGGGGTCCTCGACCTCTGGCCTTGACCATACCACAAGCTGTGTTGCCCTTGCCTTTGGTTCCAGTTAAGGTTGTCAATTAATAAAGTGGTCCTATAGTTAAACCCAGCACTTGTGTCTGCCTTGTTATTCCGGCTTGGGGGGCAAGTATGGATGCTGGTCATAGTAGCAGAAAAACAAGAAACAGTTCTATGACATTTACCTTAGAACCTAATGTATTAACAGATTATTTATTCATTTATTATTTGCATTTATATCCCACCCATCCCACAAATGGGCTCAGGGTGGATAAAAACAGGTTGCTTACCTGTAACTGGTGATCTTCGAGTGGTCATCTGTGCAGTCACACCTATGGGATCTAGTGTGCCTGCGCTGATTTGATCAGTGTTGTACAAAGCTCACAAAAGGATTTTCATGCCTCTGCCCTGAGCCTGTACAGGAACCCTTACTTCGCATGCCCAAGGGGGCGGGCTGCTGACATCCCGCCAGTTCCTTCTGACCGCTATCAGCCAAAGACACTTGAGAAAGCAGAACTGAGGATAACAGCAGTGGGGAAGGATGGGCGGGCAGTGTGACTGCCAGTGTTCCCTCTAAGCTGAGTTAGTGTGAGCTAGCTCACAGGTTTTTAGCCTCTGGTTCACACATTTTTGTCTTAGCTCAGGAAGGATGGCTCCAGAGCAAACTGATTTATGCAGCAGCCAAATCACTTGCTCACAACTTTATTGCCAGTAGCTCACAAAGTAGAATTTTTGCTCACAAGACTCCACAGCTTAGAGGGAACATTGGTGACTGCACAGATGACCATTTGAAGATCACCAGTTACAGGTAAGCAACCTGTTTATCTTCTTCGTGGTCTCTGTGCATCACACCTATGGGAGATTTAAAAGCAGTAGGTCACTTGGAGGTGGGTGCTGTCAGACTTAGTGCACCGCAGAGGACAAAACCAAGTGACCCAGATTGCCTTTGTGCTGTGCACGAATGTCTAGTGCATAGTGCCTGATGAACGTGGTAGGTGTGGACCACGTGGCAGCTTTGCAGATAGAAGACAATGATGCACCCTTCAGGAAAGCAGTAGAGGTCACCATAGACCTGATGGAGTGCGTCTTCAAGTGAGTGGGGAAGGGGTGCTTTGCCAACGAGTAGCACAACCTAATCGTCCCAACAATCCACTTGGACGGACGTTGGCTCGAGATCCGCGACCCCAGGGAAGCGGTGGAGTAAGAGATGAATAAGTTTTTGTCCTGTTCAATTAGAAAAGGAGCACCCTCTTGACATCCAGAGAATGAAACAAACGTTGTTCTTCCCCTTCAGGGTGTGGGAAGAAATCAGGTAGGAAAATGTCTGAGTTTAAACTCTAAGATGATTTTCTGTAAAAATGAGACGTCTGGCACTAGACAAACACCATTTGGCAAGTATACTAGGTATGGTGAGTCGTGGCATAGTGCCATGAGTTCGCTGACCCTCCTGCCGATGTGATTGCCACTAGGAAGGCTGTTTTCCAGGCTGCATATTGCAAGTTATAGGTTGCCATAGGTTCGAACGGCTTCCTGGTAAGGTGGTGGAGCACCAATGGCAAATCCCACAGCTCTGTAGGAGCACTGACAGGGGGATGCAGCTGAATGAGACCTCGGAGGAACTTCTTTGTAGTCAGATGGAAGAAAACGGAGTAGCCATCCAGGCCATTGTGGTGTGCAGAAATGGCCGCCAAGTAGACCTCGATGGAGGAGTGGGAAAGTCCCCAATCCATGAGTGATAAAAGGAATTCAAGGATCCTGTCCAGGCCGACAGACATTGGAGAAGTAGCCAACATCTGCAGGAGGGAAAGGAACCTGAGCCACTTCCTGTGGTAAGAAAGATGGGTGGTTGCCTTCCTGGCGTTAAGCAGAACCTCTGAGACACGGTCAGAGAAGGTTATCACCCTATCCACCAGGCTGTCAATTTTAAAGTGTCCACCTCGGCATGGAGAAGTGTTCTGTTCTCCATGAGAAGGAGGTCCGGCACCCTGGGGAAGTGGTGGTACCTGCCCCTCGCGAGTCGAAGCAGCGTGGTGAACCACGGTTGTCTGGGCCACCAGGGAGCCACGAGGATACATTCTGGCATGACCTTGGCCAGTTTCTGGATGACTTGTAACATGAGAGGTAGAGGAGGAAACATGTACAGGAATGTCTGTCCCCATGGGTGGAGGAGGCCATCTCCTAGAGAGAGAGGATCCGCTCCTGCCCAACTGCAGAAGAATGGGTATTTCGCAAATTTTCTGGAAGCAAAGACATCTACCTCCGGAGTGCCCCATTGTTGAAAGAAAGGACAAAGGTAAGACCAATACAGCTCCCATTCATGATGTTGCATGAGACCCCTGCTGAGGAGGTCGGCCTTTGCATTGCAGGTTCCTGGAATGTGAGTAGCTAAGGGGAGGATGTAGTTTGCCACACACCAGTCCCACAGGTCGATTGCCAGATGGCAGAGGCTCCGGGACACTGTCCCTCCTTGATGGTTGACATAGATGAGCGCCGTGGTATTGTCCATCAGAACAGCTATGCAAAGTCGTCGAAGGATGGGTTGGGAGGATCTCAATGCCAACTTTATTGCAAGCAGTTCCAGGTAGTTGATGTGCTTGGTTGCATTGAAGGCATCCAACTGGTACCCTACGTTTATGTCGTTGAGCTGGTCTCCCCATCCCCACAGGGAGGCATTGGTGGTCAGTGTGAAAACAGGGCTCAGCGGGTGAAAGGGAGCACCTTGGGTCAAATTGGATGTTATTGTCCACCAAAATAGAGAGTCCCGCACATTTGGTGGAGGTGTGAGGTGCTCGGATTGTGCCATTTTGTGCGGGTTGAATCTACACAAGAACCAAGGTCTCATGCGGAGTTTTTCTAATGGCAGCACAGCTGTAGTGGTTGATATGTGCCCCAAGTGACATTGAATCTGAAAAGCCATGGATGAAACCCATGTCTGGACCTGTGAAGTCAGAGACGACAGGGTTGTCGTCCTGTCTGCAGGAAGGTAAGCCCTGCATGTTACCGAGTCCAGCACTGCACCAATAAATTGTACCTTTTGTGAAGGTTGCAGATGTAATTTTCGGTGGTTGACCAGAAGTCCCAGGGAGGACCGAAGATGGAGCATCTGGGAGATATGGTTCACCAGGAGCATTGAAGTCTCTGCCACTAAGAGCCAATTGTCTATAGAGGGAAAAACAGCAATCCCCTGTAAATGAAGATGGGCCACCACCACCACCATCGTCTTGGTGAAGACTCTTGGTGCCGTGCATAGACCAAAGGGGAGACACCTGTACTGGAAGTGGAGGTCTCCTACAGCGAAACAGAGGTACCTCCGGTGGGATGGATGGATGTTTAGATGAAAGTAGGGGTCCTGGAGGTCAATGGTCGCCATCCAGGAACCTCGAGCTAGAAGAGAGAGAATAACTTTCAAAGAGATCATCTTGAATTTGCGACACTGTACGAAGATGTTGAGGTCCCACAGATCTAAAATTGGGCGCAAACCCCTGTCTCATTTGGGAACAGCAAAATAACGGGAGTAAAAACCTGTCCCCTTGTATGCCTTTGGCACAGGCTCTATCGCATCCTTCTCCAAGAGGGATTTGACCTCTTGGAGGAGAATGGGAGAGGGAATGGTGGAGGTGCGAAAATCCCTTTGTGAGCTTTGTACAACACCAATCAGATCAACGAAGGTGCACTAGATCCCATAGGTGTGATGCACAGAGACCATGAATCAACATTATAATAAATACAATTTCAGTTTAAAACATGATAAAACATTATAACAATTAAAACAATGGGTACAGCTTGAACCAGTGTCAGTTGGCTATAAAGTTCTGGCCCGATAGTGAAGTTAGTTAAAGGCCAGTTGTCAGTGGTCAATAAATGGATGGGTGACAGCAACCTCAGGGAGGCCATATATGGGTGCCTGTTGCCTCAACCAAAGACCTGGTGGAACAGCTCCATCTTGCAGGCTCTGCAGAATTGAAGAAGATCCCTCAGGGCCCTGGTCTCAATAGGGAGCATATTCCACCAGGCTGGGGCCAGGACAGAGAAAGTCCTGGCCCTGGTTGAGGCAAGACGGGCATCCTTTGGGCCAGGGACCACTAGGAGGTGTTGATCTTTAGGGTGTAATGCTCTTTGGGGCGTATATGGAAAGAGGCAGTCCCTTAGATATGCTGATCCCAGGCTGTATAAGGCTTTAAAGGTCAAAACCAGCACCTTGAAGTGAATCCAGTACTCAGCTGGCAACCAATGCAGTTGGAAGAGCATGTGCCTAATGTGAGCCTGCACAGGCGTTGACGTCAGCAGGTGCACAGCCGCATTTATTTCTTAGTTCTTTTGCTTTTATATTTATTAAAACATTTATATCCCACCTTTCCTGTGGTTCAAGGCAGCTATATTAATATGGGGTGTAAACAACTATATTTAATCATTTAATAATATATAAATAAGTTATTAAAATAAGAAGACAGTCATATTAACTAACCAGTTGTTTTTTTTGGGGGGGTTGTAATGTGTTTCCCCATTTTTCTTTACCACACATATAAGAACAGGTCCTATCTCCATCCATACATTCTTCCTATGCAACCAGCACCAATATGTAGAGATGGAAGGAACGGGGAAAAGATGGGGTTTCAATAACTGTTCCAAAGTGTAGAGTCAGGTGAGTAGCCATGTTGATCTGAAACTGTAAAACAACATTTGAGTCCAGTGGCACTTTTAGGACAAAGTTTTATTCTGGGTATAAGCTTTGTGTGCATGCACACTTTTTCAGATGCATTGAAACAGAAGTCACCAACCATTACATATAGGTAGAGGGTGAGGAGGTTGTTGCCAGGAAGGGTCAATTAGAGTCAAGATGCATAAGCAACTGAGTGGTAAATATAGCTAAGATTGGATGAAGGCAATTGGTAAGACCTCTGAATAGCAGCAAATTAGCATACATCATAATAAAGGAGTTTACAAACAGATGTGAATGAAGTGCTAAAGCATCTTTTTCTTAGATGGAAAAGCTCATCCTTTCCCTCTCACTCCTTTTATTGGAAGCATTAGCAAGTTGGGTTTGTTTGTTCTTTCTAACACAAATTTAAGCAAAGTATAATGTTTTGCAAATTCTAATGCTGGTCTAATGTCCTAAGTCTTAAATTAGTCATGGTGCCAGGATGTTGCTTCCTAATGTTCAGCTCATGGCTACTTAGGTGGTTATTTGTAGAAGGACGCTCAGCTGTGGATGTGTCTGATGGTGAAAGGAAAGTCCGATGCTGCAAAGAACAATACTGCATAGGAATCAAGAATGTAAGAGCTATGAATTGAGGTAAGTTGGATGTGGTCAAAAATGAGATGGCAAGACTGAACATCAACATCTTGGGAATCAGTGAACTAAAGTGGACGGGAATGGGCAAATTTAACTCAGAGGACCATTATATCTACTACTGTGGCCAAGAATCCCATAGAAAAATGGTGTGGCCCTTATAGTCAACAAGAGAGTGAGAAAGGCAGTAATGGGATACAATCTCAAAAACGACAGAATGATCTCAGTCCAAATCCAAGGCAACCCATTCAACATTACAGTAATCCAAATGTATGCCCCACCACTGACACAGAAGAGGCTGGATCAGTTCTATGAAGACCTACAACACCTCCTAGAACTAACACCAAAAAAAGATGTCCTTATCATCATAGGGGACTGGAATGCTAAAGTAGGAAGTCGAAAGGTAACTGGAATAATGGACATGTTTGGCCTTGGAGAACAAAATAAAGTCGGGCAAAGGCTGACAGAGTTTTCTCAAGAGCACATGCTGGTCCTAGCGAACACCCTCTTCCAACAACTTAAGAGGCGTCTCTATACATGGACATCACCAGATGGGCAACACCAAAATCAGATTGATTATATCATTTGCAGTCAAAGATGGAGAAGCTCTATACAGTCAGTAAAAACAAGAAATGGAGCTGACTGTGGCTCAGATCATGAGCTACTCATTGCAAAATTCAGGCTTAAACTGAAGAAAGTTGGGAAAACCAGTAGGACATTCAAGTTTGACCTAGATCACATCCCTGATGAATATACAGTGGAGGTGAAGAACAGGGACTAGATTTGATAGACAGAGTGCCTGAAGAACTATGGATGGAGGTTTGTGACATT
This sequence comes from Gekko gecko, assembly GCA_029375565.1. Taxonomy (NCBI): domain Eukaryota; kingdom Metazoa; phylum Chordata; class Lepidosauria; order Squamata; family Gekkonidae; genus Gekko; species Gekko gecko. Next base: position 130,236,143 of record JAPDNY010000009.1, read on the forward strand.
GTACAGGAGGCAGCAATCACCACCATCCCAAAGAAAAAGAAATGCAAGAAAGCAAAGTGGCTGTCTGATAAGGCTTTACAAATAGCAGAGGAAAGAAGGAAAGCAAAAGGAAAAGGTGAAAAGGAAAGATTTACCCAACTGAATGCAGATTTCCAGAGAACAGCAAGGAGAGATAAGGAGGCCTTCCTGAATGAACTATGCAAAGTAATAGAGGAAAACAATAGAATGGGAAGGAGTAGAGATCTCTTCAAGAAAATTGCAGAAATCAAGGGAACATTCCATGCAAAGCTGGACAAAAATGGTAGGGATCTAACAGAAGCAGAAGAAATTAGGAAGTGATAGCAAAAATATACAGAGGAACTATACAAGAAGGACTTCAATGTCCTTGACAACCACGATGGTGTGATCACTGACTTCAAGCCAGACATCCTGGAGTGTGAAGTCAAATGGGACTTAGAAAGCATTACTAACAAAAAAGCTAGCAGAGGTGATGGTATCCCAGCTGAGCTATTCAAAGTCTTAAAAGATGATGCTGTTAAAGTGCTGCACTCCATATGCCAGCAAATTTGGAAAACACAACAGTGGCCACAGAATTGGAAAAAGTCAGTTTACATTCCAATCCCAAAGAAGGGAAATGCCAAGGAATGTTCAAACTATCGCACAATTGCATTCATTTCATACGCTAGCAAGGTCATGCTCAAGATCCTACAAGCTAGGGTTTTAGTGACTTGCTGGATGGGTGTAATCCATTGTGCTCCAATGTGAGCGCCCCAAAATTGTGGCAGATGGGAGGGGTCTCGGACAATTCCAGGTCCCCCTAGAACCCTTGTAGAGGGCTTGTAGCCTGGGGCATGAGAGGTGCCTCTTCCAAGGTGATGGATGAGGAATCGAGGCTCCCCTTTGCCCCGATAGGTCCTACTGCTGCGAGCCCAGTATGGAGGCAGAGGTGCATGCCAGACGAAGCGAGCAAGCAATCCAGCATTTGGTTGTTCTTCCCATCTTTTGAAATAAGCATTGGAATGAACTGTGAGTCTAAGCATCCCCATAACTAACCAAGCATTAAAGTGGATAACCATTCCAAAAGCCCCAAGCTGACTTGGAGCAGGGGGGAGGAGTTGAGATCCCTCCCCTGGAAAAAGCGCCATTTGTGAGCGAAAGCGAGGGGCAGAGAGACAATTTTACCAGGAAAGCTTCAGTCTAGCCGAGTGCAGGGTAGAATAGTTCAAAGCACATAAAGCAGATAGTCTTTCAGAGTGCTTAAATGGACCTTATCTTGTGTAAACAATGTCGCTGTGAGGAAATAAAATGGCACTTAAGAAGAAATTTTCTCCAGGAACTGCCAGCTCAGTGACTTCGACTCTTAAACTAGAAGCAGCTATTGACTTCCCAAGCATGTTGGCTATGGCACTGTGCCCTTTGCTGGACCAGATGACTAATCTCAACAGCAAATTTGATGCCCTCCAGAAACAGTTGAAAGAAACTGTTACAAAGGCAGAAGAAACTGATAAGGCGGTCAAGCAAGTTGATTCTAAGGTAAATTTGATAAATCAGAGACGGGAGGTCATGGAAAAAGAGCAGATCTCCAATAAGGAACAGTTGTTACAGCTACAAATGGAGAAATCACTATATGTCCTGAGGTTCCAGGGTATCCCAGAACAGAAAGGGGAGAACTGAAAAGAGTTATTGAGCGAAGCATTGGCACCAGTGACAGATCTCAAAGCAGAATTTATACAAAGTGATATGGATATGGTTTACCGAACCTATCCAGATTTCATTAAGAAAATAAACTGCCTGGTGAAGTATTTGCTAAGTTCTCCAAGAGATCAACGAGAGATATAATTTTGAAAGCAACTAATGGGATAACTCTGAAAATCAAAGGCAAAGAAGCGAGAGTTTTAAAAGACATTACATTTGAGATACGAAAGCAGAGGAGACAATACAAAAATCTAACTTTTTTTCTACACAAACATTCCATTCCCTTCAGATGGACATTCCCAGAAGGACTTATCTTCATCTACAAAGATAAAAAAAGAGAAGATTGATTCTGTGTAACAAGCAAAGACATTTCTGGAGAAGCACCAAACAGCAGCTAAATAAAAAGGGAAAACAGAGGACAATAATCAAACAGAAGAAAAGAGTGACCATGGATTGGAAAACAGTGGAAATACTTCTGGCAGTTCCTCAGAAGATTCTGACTCTGAGAAAGGAGCAGTAGCTCCTAAAACCCTCAAAGTTAAACTGAGCTACAATAAAAGCTACACAAGAGATTTAAAAAACTGCGATGTGTAGTTTAATGCTGAAAGCCTTACTTATTTTTCTCTCTCTTTATTATATAAGAAACTAGGATGCACCTATTTTGACTAACTGTGCTTGAATTAGTTTGATTTTGAAATAATTATAAACAATAACATTCCTTTTTTGTTTTGCCTATAACTGTGGGAAGACTAATATGGTGTCCATGTGTAATGATGCTTGCTTTAGCTTTTGTATTTTATGTTTAGCTTTAGTTCCCCATATTTCCCCACCCTTTGTAGTCTTTGTAGTGGAAAAGCAATGAAAAACTTATATACATACATACATACATACATACATATATATATATGATCCTACAAGTTAGGCTTCAGCAATATGTGGATAGAGAACTGCCAGAAGTACAAGCTGGGTTTCAAAGAGAGAGAGGAACTAGAGATCAAATTGCCAACATTCGCTGGATTATGGAGAAAGCAAGGAAGTACCAGAAAAACATCTACTTCTGCTTCATTGACTGTGCTAAAGCCTTTGATTCTGTGGATTACAACAAACTATGGCAAGTCCTTAAAGATATGGGAGTACCAGACCACCTCAAATGTCTCCTGAGAAACTTGTGTAAGGGTCAAGAAGCAGCAGTTAGAACCAGATATGGAACACCCGATTGGTTTAGCATAAGAAAAGGAATATGACAAGGATATATATTGTTACCTTGCTTATTTAATTTATATGCAGAGTACATCATGCAAAATCTGGCCTGGATGAATCACAAGCCAGAATTAAGTTTGTCGGGAAAAACATCAACAACCTCAGATATGCAGACGATGCCACTCTAATGGCAGAAAGTGAAGAGGATCTAAACAGCCTCTTGCTGAGGGTGATAGAGGAGAGCACAAAGGCTGGCTTGAAACTTAACATCAAAAAAACTAAGATCATGGAATCTGGACCCATCACCTTTTGGCAAATAGAAGGGAAAGTCATGGAAGCAGTGGCAGAGTTCACGTTCCTGGGATCCAAGATCACTGTAGACAGTGACTGCAGCCATGAAATTAAAAGACACCTGCTCCTTGGGAGGAAAGTGATGGCAAACCTAGACAGCATAATAAAAAGCAGAGACATCACCCTGCTAACAAAAGTCTGTATGGTCAAAGCAATGGTATTCCCAATAGTAATGTATGGCTGTGAGAGTTGGATCATAAGGAAGGCTGAGCGCTGAAGAATACTTTTGAATTGTGGTGCTGGAGAAGACTCTTGAGAGTCCCTTGGACTGCAAGGAAATCAAATCAGTTGATCCTAAAAGAAATCAACCCTGACTGTTCCCTGGGAGGCCAGATACTGAAGCTGAAGCTCAAATACTTTGGCCACCAAATGAGAAGGGAACACTCACTGGAGAAGACCCTGGTTCTGGGAAAGATTGAAGGTCAAAGAAGAAGGGGACAGCAAAGGATGAGATGGTTAGACAGAGTTATCAATGCAACAAACATGAAATTAAGCAAACTCCGGAGGACAATGGAAGACAGGAGGGCCTAGCATGATGTGGTCCATGGGGTCACAAAGAGTTGGACACGACTGTGTGACTAAACAACAACAAAACCCAAAAATGGTTTGTTTGGTGTAATTTACTTTGCACAATAGCAATTTACTTGAAGTAGAAAGGGTTGGATCCAGGTAGCTTTTTCATTCAATCTCACTTATTTCCCTTTCTTGCTATAGCCTCCATCCCACATAGCTTTTATCCAAGCAGGTCTCATGCTCCCCAGGATATCTCTTTTGATAGTCAATAGGAACATTTTCTCCCCTTTTCACTTTTGAAGAAGGTAGTTGTATCCAACCCAAAATCTCTATATGGATTGCACTGCTAACTGTTTAATAGTCAGTGATAGAGAAATTTTGTGCACCTTTTTTGGGGAGTAAGATCCACTTAACACAGTGGGACAGAATTGGACTACAGACTAGCTAACCATTTTGCTGGGTGGTGTTTATGGTCCATTACAAAAGCAGCAAGCAAGTATCTTCATAATGAGCCATTCTCTACTGTACTTCAATATCATTGATCATAATGGATTATTATAAACAGGCTTGTAGTGTATTTTGAACAGAGTGAAACCAAAATCATATACCACAAGTGAGAAAATATGTGAGTCACCCATCAAATGTTTCTTCTTTTATATACCAGCATAATTGAAATGGACATGAGAGGAGCACACATTTTAGATAACTTTGCAAAAAACAAATGTAAAATAAATCCGTTATAAATTTACAAAAGGCATTTCATTCTACACTTGAGAACATTAAGCATATTATAAAAAGACATATTTTACATTTCTGCTGGAGTAATCTTTTTTCAAAAATAATTTCACTATAAGCAGAATTTTACCATAGCCATCGTTGCAAAGTGCATATTGAAATCCATTCAGACATTTTGAAGTGCTATTATTATTCAATGTAAATGGAGTTTTCTAGTATCCATCAAAACCTAACAGTATTTTAGTGTGGAAATTTTATACTGTGAATAATATGAGAACAAAAGTTCATGGCAGTGTGCTGTTCTGTAAAGAGTTTATGTCCATTAGGTTAGGGAGAATTAGTGTTGGAAAAACAGAGTAGGTGAGGTTTAATAAAGTTACACTGTGTCATACCTAAATAGCTGATTCTACTTGCAATGATGCTTGCAGAGCTGCTGAGAGCCATCATGGGCTAACAAAGATTTACTCTGGGCACCTGCTCACACGATCCAATCCAAACATAATATGAAGATAGATCACTAGGTTTGCCTGGTTCAGTGGGCCCTTAAGGAATACCTGAATATTTTCCTAAATTAAAGTAACAGGAAGACAAAAGAGTTCATCAATGGTAAGTAATGAAATAAATTAAAAAATTCTTAGTTTTGAATCAAGAAAATAGTGTTCTAGAAATTTATTGTTCTTCAGTACCTATCTAAATAGGCAGACAGCTTCAGCATCTGTGAATACAAATATGGGAGTTCAGGAGAACTCAAAAAATATTGGTATTTCCCAATATTCCTGAATATCCTGACTGATATTGGGATATGGGAAATAACCGGAAATGATGAATTTATTTGGCTCCATTATATGCCCCATATGGTATAATGAAGAAGAGTTGGATTTATACTCCACCCTTCACTCGGAGTCTCAGAGCGGCTTACAATCTCCTTCCTTTCGCCTCCCCACAACAGACACCCTGTGAACTGAGAGAGCTCTGAGAGAACTGATCTTGAGAGAACAGCTCTGAGAGAACTGCAAATGACCCAAGGTCACCCAGCTGGCTGCATGTGGAGGAGTGGGGAATCAAACTCCATTCTCCAGATTAGAGTCTGCCACTCTAAACCACCACACCAAACTGACTCCCTAATGGAGAACAGGGCGGGTGAACTTGCCCCAGTTCCAGGTTCACTTGCACATGATGCAACTTGCAACAGCCATTTAAAGGAAAAGCTCCATTTAAACAGTTTTTGCAAGCCAAGCCACGTGTGATTACACTCAAAGCGGGGCAAGTTCCCTGCAGGCTCTGCTGGGCAGCCTGCCATCAGAAAGAAGATTCGAGATCTTCCCCCCTTCCATTCTGCTGGCCTCGGAAGCCACGGCCTTCCTTTCTGTTGGCCTTGGAGAGAATTCTCCCTGAAGGATCAACTCCTGGGAGGGCTCTGTTGGGTAGTTCGGTTTCAACCAGGCAGCAGGGCTGAGCCCCAACAGAGCCTGCAGGACCAGTCTGCCCTACAGAGCCCCCGCCAAGGCTGTGAGGAGAGTTCTTCCCCCAGGTTCAACTCCTTTGCAGGCTCTGTTGGGCACTCCAGTTTGAACCAGGCTGCCCAGCAGAGCCCCCACTGAGGCTGCAGGGAGAGTTCTCACTGCATGATCAGCTCCTTTGCAGGCTTTGTTGAGTAGTATGGTTTAACTGGGCTGCCCAGCATAGCCTGCAGGCAAGGGAGGATCAGCTGGAGCGGCATGGAATTGTCAGCTTTTGCCGCCCCAGCCAATCCTGGGCTGGCTCCTCTTGTGGCTTGGTTTAAACCTTATCAGTATTTTGGGGGTATTTATTAAATTTGGTTTATACTGAATACATATCCCTAGTGCAACTAGCAACTAGCATCCAAATGTCACTGTTTGGAGCCTGGGACAAATTTGTAGCATGGGGCCTTGCTCACATACAATTTCATCCAATATATACAATCTCATATGTCAAAAAAAATAAATAAAAATCTTTTATTTCTGAAATGACATTAAAAAAACCCCAAATAATGATAATTAGCTAGTAGCTCAGGCCAGCTGCCCCTAGATCCTGTCCCCCAAATGCTACCTCCCCAGCAGGTTTTCTCCAGCAGATTATACAATGGCAATTCCATTTCGCATTGCGGGATTTAGGTGCAGGAACATGGCACAATCATGTTTTTATGGAGAATGATGCTGACATAGAGCTGTGCAAGATCAGGATTCTATGTTGACAGCATCAAGCACAGCCTTGCCTGCCACAGAAACAATTTGAATGTCTGGATCTCTTAAACAGTTTGGTATTTTCTGCCTCCCCATTAATCTGGATTACAGTGTCCAGTACTGTTCTGGTCAGGATATATATTAATGTTAAATAGGGCCTATCTAAAACAGAACAAATGGCAATTCATATTGGAAGTACAGTGTAATCAAGTGTTGCTGTCTACCTCAGATGGTTTCTGATCTCATAGTGAATTAATGACAAAAACACAAGATCCAAGATTACAAATGAGATTTCCATAAGGCAAGTCCCTTGTAACTGAAATCCTGAAATAATTATCTGCAATCATCACCAATGGTTCCAGTTGCTTTGGGAGACTATTCTTCCTTTGGGAGTATATAGTTTCAGTGCTGTGGTTTATATTTCTGCTTTGCATTTCTAAAATTGAATATTTTCTCCAAGCCTTTCAACCCATTAGTTTAACCTAACACACATCCAGCAGAGTAAAGATACAACATAGAAATCAATACATGACTCATAAAAGGCTGGTCTCAAAATATATACAACTACATCTAATCCACTTCAGTTAACTAGAATACCTCCATTAAAAAGAAATACTTTTTTGGAAAAAAAAATATAAACATTTGTTATGGAAAACTAGGCAATCTTAAAAGGACTGAATGCATGGAAAAATCTCAAATGTGCTAAAAACTTTTGATCAAATGCAAACTGCTGAAATAGTATAGTGATGAAACCATCCCAAGTGAGTTTAGCGCATTAGTTTAACTAAGACTAAAAGTTAGCAACAAGCTCAGTACTGTTGATATCTGCTCTGATGGTCTCTTTACACTCACACCATAAGACATATTTAGCCTTCCAATCACTGACTGTAATGCCTGTGCCTGGAGATCAGTAATCTTTCTTTTTTCCACTAATACCTTTTGCTTAAAATATTACAGACTTTCCTAGAAACATAATAAATTCAAATTGCTGGTGTATCCATGTTAGGAAATAATAAGAAGCAAATCAAGGAAAATTGATTTAATGAAGTAATATTTTAGATTGAAGCCTTCCATAAAACTGTTCAGTATCCAACTTTTTTTTAAAAAAATGTAATAACTCTAAAATCCTGCTCAAATTATGCCAGATGTGTTTAAATTCTTGCTGGCACTGTTTAACTTACTGCAAATGCAAATTTTGTTTTCCTGCTATAGTTTATTCATATGAAATATCATTTAAAAAACAGACCTCAAAGTATATAATAGTTTAAATGCGCAGTCTTAATTGTTAATGGAGTTTATTTTCCATTGAACAACTAATATGCATGTTTGGAATGTAACAGCTGACCCTTCATGATGTGATTAAGTATGTTGCTTTCATTTTCATTTCAAACAGAATGTGTGGCTTTCTTGGGCCCATTGTAAAGCTGAAAAACAATTATTTTATGCATGACTGATGATAGTGATGGAGACTCTGTAGGGTGCACAGCAGGAAACTCCCGAATGCTTAGAGCTTCAAATTCGTATATTCAAATGTCAACATGTGTAAATTTGGTTTAAGTTTATTTTACATTACATTTTGGAATTTACAATTTCATCATAATTTGCCTTTTTGAAAATGCATTTGAAAACTATCTCTTTTCAAGAGGGTAGACCATGTCCAAAACAAAACTCTACTTTAAAAAAAATTGTTCAAAGTTAATTGAGTTTTAACTAGTAAGTCCATTTATTGGCACGATCAAGCTTTTGCAGAACTGGCTCAATCGCAACAATATGTGATGCCTGAGAGCAAGTAGTTAATGTTTCTAATGATTTCAACATGATAACAAAAACCCTGCATGTATAACATGTATATTTTGCGTACTGGAATATAGTGAAATTGTCTTGGTAACAAATACATCAGGTATATCATTATTTCCCTCCTTTTTATATTAATGTACCCAGCATATTTTAGGAATGATCAGCTGTACTGAAAAGAATCATTACCTAAATTTTGAAACATTACCTAGCTAAAATCTTACTATTGTTTTATTAATAACATCCTTTTGTAGGAAAAACACTTTTTTAGCTTTTTTCCTAATTTGAATCCAGCCTGTATTTATTATTATTAATTTGTATCACAAGTAAGCACTTTACAATAGGGGGACCCATAAGACCTGCTCAAGTCCTATAAACAGATGACACATGTAGGCATATAAGATGGGGGGGGGTAAGGGACCATTAGGGAAAAAAGAAGAGGAAGTACAATAAAAAAATCAATATAGGAAAGCCTGACAAAGGCTTATGAATCTTTGGAGACCAGTTCAACACTGCAATAGCAGGAGCAGATAGATGTCAGTAGGAAGACCATGCCAAAGATAATGTCCAATAACAGAGAATGAACAACACAAGAGAGAGGAAGAGAGAGTATGTCTTCACTAAAAGAGAATATGTACAGAAAAAATATCAGCACTGGGAAGACACATATAGCTGAAGAAGAAATTAAAGACCAGGAAGAAAAAAATCACGTGGTTTAAAAGTGTGGGATAGAATTTTAAATTTCATATAGAGGACGAAAGAATGCCAGATAATACATTTACTAGGCTAGAGGCTATTTTGCAAGGTACTTAGGTATAAAACATTTTTTTGTTGACATAAAGGGGAAAGTGTTGTGATGCCTTGGACAATAATTGCTTTATGCACCCTGACCCGGATAGGCCAGGCAAGCCCGATCTCATCAGATCTCGGAAGCTAAGCAGAGTTGACTCTGGCAAGTACTTGGATGAGAGACCTCCTTGAAATACCAGAGGCGGGGGTCAGTCACCAGAGGATGACATGACTTCCAGGTATGCACACATGCACATATTAAAACTACAAAAAAAACGCCCAAATTGCATTGACATTATTTAATGTCATTTTTCAAAGAAAAGTCTATAGCAGTTGATGGCCACAGTTCTACTTAAATTCTACCTAACTGATACTCCTCTTGTCTCATGCTAGAATAGGGATTAGAATTAGTTTAAATGTGCAATCACGCAGTGCACTTTTTATTCTTAGTTATGGTGTCTAGAATTATGTCTAATAAGTCTAGAATAATGTCAACCCTTTGGGTTTGTAAATTAATATAAATTAGAATGTTTATTCCTATATTATATGTGAACTAAATGGTGTATACTACAGGAGCAGTCTTAAACAAGTCTACTCAGAAGTAAGTCCCATTTTATTCATTAGGACTTACTCCCAAGAAAGTGATTTTAGGACTGCAGTGTACTACTTTTAAAACAGTTTCATTATGATAACAAAGGAGTACTTAGGGATATAAATGGGTAATTCACTGCATTAGGTGATTTTGAGTATTAGCCCATAGTGCTGGCTTGAATATAAGATAGCAAAGTGCATCAATAAATGTAATTTGATACTTTGTAATCTAAATTCTTGAAGCTGTAGTGTGGGAAATGGGCTGCTGACATATGTTGGACAGGTAATTTTCCTAGAAGAGAAATGTATGATTGCTGATAACTAGTATATATTGATTTATGCACATATATGCACATTTAAGAAAAACATAGGGAACCTAACTCTGTTGCATAGTAAAGCTAACAGTGGAGGATTCAGCATATCAGTTTATCATTATGCTAAGGTGAGCATTCTGAAGGCATCAACTGAATGAGGTAGGGGAAATTTCTCAGACCAGGCCCTCCTAGCTTCCAGAAACTGGGACAGAAACCCCATTGTGGATATCATTATGCTTGATTTCTTGGCAAGGGAGAAGTGATATAACACACCTCCCTTAAACATCAGTAACTGGTAGGGAGGAGTTTAATCATACTTGCACTTGACAATGCATAGCACAGAGCATGGCACCTAGATTGTAAGGAGGCATGAGTCTTTTGCATCCCACTGGTTACTGTCACTAGAGGTAAGCATCATTTGAGGAATTGAGGAATCTGCCCCACTGTAGATCTTCGTTGTTATAATAAATAAAGTTGGTCATAGAAAGAGTTGGAAGGGGCCATGCAGGCCACCTGTTTCAAACCTAGTTCAAACCCCTGCTCAATGCAGGATCAGCCTAAAGCATCCCTGACAAGTGTTCATTCAGCTGCTGCTTGAAGACTGTCAGTGAGGGGGAGCTCAGCACCTTCCTAGGCAGCCAATTCCACTGATGAACTACTCTTACTGTAACCCCCCCTAATCTCCAGCTGCTACCTTTCTGCCCATAATTTAAACTAATTATTGCAAGTCCTATCCTCTGCTACCAACAGGAACAGCTCCCTGCCCTCCTCTGACAGCCCTTCAAATACTTAAAGAGAGCAATCATGTTCTGCCTCAACCTCCTCTTCTCCATATTGAACATTCCCAAGTCCTTCAATCTTTCCTCATAGGGCTTGGTCTCAAGGCCACCATCATTGTTATCACACTCCCCCCCCCTCCATTTTTATAGAATCATATTTATATTTATAGAATCATATGGAAGGGATCTCCAGGGTCATCTTGTCCAGCCCCTGCACAATGCAGGAAATTCACAAAATACCTCCCCCCCCACACAGAAGATCACACACACAAAAAAAAAAAACAACCCTCCAGGATCTCTAGCCAAACTGGCTTGGAGAAAATTGCTTCCTGACCCCAAAGTGGTGATCAGCATTTCCCTAGGCATGTAAGAAAGGGCCACAAGAACTAAGCACTGAGGCAACCCATCCTGCCTTCCCTCTCATGATCTGCCTAAATTCACAGAATCAGCATTGCTGACAGATGGCCATCTAGCCTCTGTTTGAAAACCTTCAAAGAAGGAGAACCTCCCACCTCCCAAGGAAGCCTGTTCCACGGATGAACCACTCTGTCAGGAAGTTTTTCCTTATGTTTAGCCAAAAACTCTTTTGATTTAATTTCAACCCATTGGTTCTAGTCCAATCTTCTGAGGCAAGAGGACATAATTCAGTACCATCCTCTATATGACAGCTGTTCAAGGACTTGAAGATGGTTATCATATCACTTCTCAGTCATCTCCTCTCCAGGCTAAACATATCTATCTCCTTCAACCTTTCCTCATAGGACTTAGTCTCCAGATCCCTCACCATCTTCATTGCCCTCCTCTGGACATGCTCCAGCTTGTCAATATTCTTCTTAAATTGTGGTTCCCAAAACTGAACACGATACTCTAGATGAGATCTAACCAGATAGGAGTTAAATGGTACCATCACGTTGTGTGATCTGGACACTATACTTCTGTTGATACAGCCCAAAATTGCATTTGCCTTTTTAGCTACTGTATGACACTGTTGACTCATGTATGGCCTACTAAGACTCCTAGATCCTTTTCGCACATACTACTGCCAAGACAAGTCTCCCCATCCTATAATTATGCATTTGATTTTTCCTACCTAAAGGCAGAGCTTTACATTTATCCCCACTGAAATTCATGTCATTTGTTTTAGCCCAGTTTTCCAGCCTGTCAAGATCATCCTGTATCCTGACTCTGTCTTCTACCATATTTGCTACCCCTCCCAATTTAGTATCATCTGCAAATTTAATAAGCATTCCCTCTATTCCTTCATCCAAATCATTGATAAAGATGTTGAACAAATTAGGTCCCAGGACAGATCCTTGAGGCACTCCACTTGTCACTCCTCTCCAAGAGGATGTGGAACCGTTCACAAGCACTCTTTGGGTGCGATCTGTCAACTAGTTACCAATCCATGTAACAGTCATAGGATCCAAACCACATTTTACCAACGTCTCAACAACAATATTATGTGGAACCTTATCAAAAACCTTACTGAAATCAAGATAAACTATGTCTATAGCATTCCCCTGATCCAGCAAGGTAGTAACTTTCTCGCAAAAAGAGACAAGGTTAGACTGACATGACTTGTTCTTGAGAAACCCATACTGGCTCTTAGTAATCACAACCATCCTTTCTAAATGCTCAAGGGCTGTCTGTTTGATGATTTGTTCTAAAACTTTCCCAGGTATAGATGTCAAGCTGACAGGTTGGTAGTTACCGGGATCCTCCGTTTTCCCCTTCTTGAAGATGAGGACATTTGCCTGCCTCCAATCTTCTGCCATCTCACCTGTTCTCCAAGAATTCTCAAAAATGATGGACAGAAGCTCAGAAATTACATCTGTGAGTTCTTTTAGTACCTTTGGATGCAGTTCATCTGGCCCTGAGGACTTAGTTTCATTTAAAGAAACTAGGTGTTTATGTACTACCTCTATGTTGACCTTAGGCTGCAACTCCCTTCCCTCATCACATGTTCTGTTTTGCCGTGTTGAGCACCGTTTCCCTCACAAGAGAAGACTGAGAAAAAATAGGAATTGAGCAGTTCTGCCATCTCTTCATCACCTGTTAAAATTTCACTTTCCTGACCCTGCAATGGGCCTACCATGTCCTTGCTCTTTTTCTTACTTTGAAAAGAACACTTTTTTGTTATTTTTATCATTTCCCGCTAGCCTAAGCCTAACTCCTATCCCTCTTGAACTCTCTTCTCCTTAAGTATTTCTGACCGTGGGATTCTACCCAGCATAACATCAAGTTTGTCAAAATTTCCTTTCCTGAAGTCTAACCTGTATGTCTGACTACATACAACTTTTAGCTCCCCCCCTTTTTTTGGAAATTTTTTATTATAATCAACAAAACATAAATGCAACATGCCATAGTAAAAGTACAACTATACAACCAAAACATAACAAAATAAAACTGGGAAACATTAGAATATGTAGCAATAACATTAAAAGATACAGTGTGTAAGCTTTTACCTTCCAGAAGATTGTACATTCCAAAACTACATGGTCACTAACTTACCCAGGGGGCCCACTGCTTTTACCTCGTCAACCAGTTCTTCCCTGTTGGTAAGAATCAGGTTCAAAATAGCAGTTCCCCTTGTTTCCCTATCCACTTTCTGGAAAATGAAGTTGTCAGCAAGACAAGTCAGGGATTTATTAGACCTTTTATTTTAGCAGAGTTGGACTTCCAACAGATATCCTGGTAGTTGAAATCTCCTATGACCACCATATCCCATCTCTTTGAGAATTTTGTACTCTGTTCTAGGAGTGTCTCATTCAAATTCTCTACCTGGCTTGGTGGTCTACAGCAGGCCCCCACCATAATATCACTATTATTTCTTACTCTTTTATTTTTACCCAGAGACTGTCAACTGGACTACCATGCTCAGATTCATGTGTTTCCTCACAAGTATATACCTCCTTTACATATAAAGCTACTTCTCCTCCCTTCCTTATTTGTCTGTCCTTTTTAAATAAGTTGTACCCCTCAGTCCTAATATTCCAGTTGTGAGTGTCATCCCACCAAGTTTCAGTAATGCCTATTAAGTCATAGTCCCCTTCCTGTATTAGGACTTCAAGTTCCTCCAGCTTGTTTTCCGTACTGTGTGCATTAGTGTAGAGACACTGGAATCCATGTTTTATGCACCCTGAAGTTTTCATTTCTGTACTTACTTGTGAGTTAATGTTACCTAGCATACATGCCACTCCCTGCAAAATTTTAGAGTTCTTGTCTCCAGTTATTGGCATCATACTTTGTCTTGCTCACCCATAGGATTTAGTTTAAAGCTCTCCTTATTTGTTCACATCTTTTTTAAAATAAGACCTCCAGAACTACACACAGTACTCCCAGTGCAACCTGACCAATGTGGTGTATAGCAGGAGTATGACATCTTGTGATTTGGGTGTTGTGTCTCTGTTGATACCCCCCAAGATTGCATTAGCCTTTTCACTGCAGCACACTGACTGCTCATATTTGGCTCACAGTCCACCTGTACCCCAAGATTTCATTCACACACACTGCTACCCAGAACGGTATCTCCCATCCAGTATGCTTGCTGCTCATTTTTGTTACCCAGATGTAGAACTCTGCACTTGTCCTTGTTGAATTGCATCTTGTTCACATCTGCCTACTTTTCCAGTGTGTTCAGATCTTGTTGAACTCTATCTCTATCTTCCAGAGTGTTTGCTACTCCTCCCAGTTTAGTGCTAATGCAAATTTAATGAATAGTCCATGCACCCCCTCATCCAGAGCACTGTGGCACCCACTGGGCACCTTCCTCTAATGAGATGAAATGCCATAAACAACTACACTTTGGGTGTGGTTCTCCAATCAGTTCCCTATCCACCTAACTGTCCTAGAGTCCAGTCTGCAGTTCTCCAATTTACCTATCAGGACAACATGGGGAACCCTGTCAAAAGCTTTACTGAAATCCAGGTAAACAACATCAACAGTGTTCCCACAATTCAGTAGAACCATCACTTGATCAAAGAAGGAAAAGAGATTGGTCTGGCAAGACCTATTGGGGTCAAATCCATGTTGACTTCCCTGCCTCACCATATTGTTCTTCAGATGCTTGCAGATTGACCCCTATAAAATCTGCCCTTGGACAGAGGTCAGACTTACTAGCCTATCGTTTTCTAGGTCATTCTTCCTCCCTTTTTTGCAGACTGGGATAACCTCCTCCAGTCTTATGACACATCTCTTGTCCTCCAAGAGATCCTGAAGATGATGACAAAGGCTCTCCAAGCTCTCTAGAAAGTTCTTTGCACACTCTCAGCTGCACACCATCTGGCCAGGGAATTTGCATGGATCCAGTGTAGCCAGGTGCCTCTTAATAACTTCTCTGTCCATGTCAGCCAGCAGCCTGGATACCATGCCTTGCCTTCTGTAACCTCTAGATGAGCCTGTTCTCTTCTTCAGGGGGAAAAAAGTGAGCCAAAATAAGCACTGAGCCTTTCTGGTTACCCTTTCTCCTCTGTCAGAGTTTCTCCATTTTCACCCAACAGTAGGTCTATCAGCTCTTTTACCTTGTGTTTGCCCCTCACATAGCTGAAAAAACTTTTCATGTAGTGAGCCTCTGGCTAGCCTCAGCTCACTCTGAGCTTTGGTC
Source organism: Gekko gecko (assembly GCA_029375565.1). Lineage (NCBI taxonomy): Eukaryota > Metazoa > Chordata > Lepidosauria > Squamata > Gekkonidae > Gekko > Gekko gecko. Next base: position 130,251,711 of record JAPDNY010000009.1, read on the forward strand.
CTTTATTCTTCCCATTAATTGTGTCAGCCCTCTTTGTTCCACACTTGCTTGCAATAGATCACGGTTCACCATTACTGCAGAGGGAGGATTCTTCCTTGTAGGTTTCATATAGAATGTTGAGCTGGAATTCATGCTTTCCTCTTGGCCAGTGACTGCACTGGTCTTTAACTGCTTTAAAAAAAAAAAGAGGCTGCATTATGAGCATTGCATTGTAACTATCGAAATACAGAGGTGCAGTTTTTCAGCACAGAGGAAGGTAATCTGTATTCTGTGTTATATTTGTAAATACCGTTTGTTATTACCTAATGGAGGATCAGATTACCCTATCGTTATTACCTACTGGGGGATATTTTCTGTATAGTTACATTTAAACCAAAAGCCTGAAACAGATTTGAAAGAAAGAAAGGTCTGGAATTCTGCTGTGGGGTAAGTAGTACTGAGGATATGAAATCTAGGCTCTCCATTTCTGTTTACAAATGAACTCTGAAGATGAGTGTGATACTGAAAATCTTCTTTCATAATCCCTTCTGGGGGGAAGTATAGCACCACCTGTTACATTCACAAAATCATTTGGGTTAGATAAACAGCTTTAAAACATATAACTTCTCCATTTATATACTTAGTAGAGATGCTAATGGAATGGTAAAAGGAGAGGTTTTCTTTCAGCATTTTCAGTGCATATTTGTATTTGTTTTGTGCTTATGGAATTGGGCCATAGTGTTACTCTGACTTCACTTTCAAATGCAGACTTATGAGTATGCTTTAATTTAGAAGGTATGAACATAAGAGCCCTGCTGGATATGACCAATGTCTCATGTAGTTTGACATTTTGTTGTTGTTCATATACTCTGAGCATGGTTCCACTTAGCCACCATAGCTAATAGACATGAATGGACACATCCTTCATGAATAAATCTAACCTCCCTTTAAAGCAATCTAAATTAGTGTCAATCATGTCTCATAGCAGTGAATTCCACAAATTAACTATGTTTTGTGTGAAGTACTTTTTTATTTTTCTTGTATCTATTGCCTATCAACATCATTGTGTAGCATGAATTCTAGTATTGGGGGTTCTCTGTATATCCTCATCCAATCATAATGCTCATCTGGTTTCCCTGGGCACGTTGCTGTCTTGTAGACTATCCTTTACCCAAGGCTGATATATACTGAAAAGGGCTTTTGCCATTGTATATATAAACAAGTGGAGGGCCTGCAAAACTCGGGGGGGGGGGGCAAAATCCCACTACCCCCATCATTGTCCAGTTCAACTCCCTTGGAGCCCAGTCACAGCAGTGGTGGTATCTGGGAGCCACTCTGAGCCTGGAGGGGCTGCCAGGCTCCACTGACACTGTGGTCGAGCCTGGAGTGGCTGCTGGGCTCCACTGCCAGGCTCGGAGCAGCTACCCAGCTCCACCATCACAGCTGGGTTTGGAGTAGCTGACAGGATCCACTGCCACTGTGGCTGGGCTCAGAGTGGCTCCTAGGCTCCACTGCCAGCATTCCCAGGCCTGGCAGCAGCATCCAAACTTCACCACTTCCATGGCCAGGCCCAGAGCAGCTCCCACTCCCCACTACTGCAGCTGGGCTTGGAGTGGCTCTCGGGCTCCACCATGGCCATGGCCAGGCATGCCAGCAGCTCCCAAACTCCCCGCCAGCACCTTCCAGACTCTGTTGCCACTGCAGCCATGGCCACTGCAGCAGCAAGTGCCAGACCCTTCTCCAGCTGCTCAGTGGGGGAATTTAAACCATCCAATGATTCCCCCCCAACTTTTCAGATTTTTCTGCAAATCTAGGGGTTTCCCCAAGTTTGCAGAAAAATCTGTTTGGGATAAGTGTGGCCCGAATCCATGTGTTTAGCTATCTGCAGATTGGGGGGAAGGGGGGACTCTTGGGAAATAGATGTGGGCAGTCTGGCAGAACCATCTTTACTATTTTTAAGTGCCTGCAAGTCAGCTGGTAAGTCAGTTTTAAGGTTCAGTAACCCTTGGCTCTTGTATACATCTATGCATATAATGCAGCAGCATGTTTCCTTTTAGGTAGTGTATATTCATATGCACTATATTCATAATTTTTGGTTTACTATAAATTCCCCAATATTTATTGGGGCCCCACTTTTCAGCTTGATTGGCTTCCAAAGTGATAGCAGTGTAACAATTTCAAATTAAAGCCAATTACTTGCACAGCACTGTTTGTTTGTTTGTTTTTTCAAAAACCCACATCAAGGAAACTTCAGATTCTGGAGTATTGCTGTTATGACATATTTGTTGTGACCTTGCCTAGCAACATGTTTCCTGTTCTTTTTCTTCTGCCTTTGTATAGACAAGCACTAGGCATGCTGTCCACACAACTCAGTTCAATAAAAGTACTGACATTTTTAACCTATTTCGTTCTATGGATTTAATAAATGGTGCTAAATCGGCTTGAATCCAAATATTTTGACTTAACCAGGTTGCAGCTCAGGGCTGTAAGGTTGCTGCTTAGGGCTGTAAATCATTCTCTTTCTCTGCCTCATGAATTATATCTGTTTAGGATGCCAGCTGCCATCACATCTATCTTCTAGTCTGTATCCCTTTCTGTTCAACACCTAGTCTATTTTTCTCAGAAACAGAAAGTCAGTGAAAGACCATATTAAGCATATTTACATGACAGCACTGGACCCAATTACACCTGTGTTGGGCCAAACTTCAATACTTACTTCCAGTCCTCTAAAAGTGGGCAAATTGTGTGGCAATGAGCATAGGCCACACTTTTGCACACCATAATGGGATCTCTGTGAGGTTGGTGGAATGCACAAGTTTAGGGTTGCCAGCTGTCTGCTAGCTACCCTCAGGAACTTTGGGGAGGGGCACGATGATATTGTGGTGTATGACACTGCAATGCCACTTCCTATTACATCCCCAGCAGTAAAACCTCAGTGTCACAGAAACACTCTAAGAATTCCCCAAAGCTCTGTGGTAAAAGTAAACATAATGGCATCATTTTGCTTTTGCTGCTTTACCAAGCATCAGCGGGTGCCTGGCCGCCCTAACAAGTCACAGTCTCTGCCTGCAGTACAAATTTCACACAACCAGTTCATAACAAGCCCATTTTTAGTAGCACTGGAAATCTAGAGGAGCTAGCTATCACTTTGATTGTAGAGTTGCCACTTAAGTTCATTACTAGCAAAACTGCTGAAGAATGGCCATGTTTTCTTCCTTCCTTGCATATTCTTATAGAATTTTGCCTGTACTGAGATTTAAGGCATATTTCTAATGTCTTGTTCAAAACCAAACTCTTTTGGACTTTAAATAAGGATATAAAAATTAGAATTGATCAGTAAAAGTAGTAACTTTTTTCTAGGATTACATATTTCTGATTGATTACAGTATGTGTTCAGATAACGAGGTGCAAGAGGGCACCCAAATGATTCACTGGTTTGGAAACATTAGCAACTATCCATTGCTTAGAATGTCACAAGGTAACAGTGAGGGCTATATATAGACACTAACCTGAAACCTGTGCTTCGCTACAGTATTTAAGTAAATCCAGTTATAATACTGATGATATGAAATTTGAAATGTAACATTTGTTGTAGGAATTCTAATGGAGAAGACTGTAGTGTAAAAAATGAAGTGAGACATACATACTTTTTCTCCTCTCTACTGAAGGACTTCTCTGTAGACCACTTCTAGAAAGGTCCTTTACTATCTCCCCATGAACATTCATAAACTGCTGGCTATTATGAGAATTGTCTATTCAGGAGTCTTGAATTGTTGATTTCTGTAACTGTCTTCAACTGTCTGCAGTCTCTTCTGACTCTGTTTTTACTTCAGAACATTGAGATCCACAGCTGAGCAATCAGAGGGAGGTGGGTACAAGCAGGCAGGTTTTACCTCAGAATTCTGAGTTACACAGTTGACTAATGGGGGGAGGGAAGAGGCGGCAGCCTGCCAGGCACATGGAAAACAATTGGGGGAACACATTTTGCCCCTTTTTTACCCCCTTAAGGGTCGTGTTTCTCAGAAATCTCTTCGTAGTGGGGGTTGATGTCATTGTAGGAATGGGCTCCCCTTATTTTGGGTTTCTTGGTGCAGGGGTTTGGTCTGGGCATTGAATTTGGGGAGGGGGGGTGCAGGGCATTCTTTTTAAAAAATGCTTCTCATTGATGTTACATTTAAGAACTAGGATATAACTACATATTCAAAATAAGTTCATATGAACCAATTTTCTAGAACCCACACTGTGAGACGTTAAATAACCTAATAGAGGAAACCACTTTTCTACAAATTTGAGGTATGTTTCCATAGTAGGTGGGAGTGTGGCTAAAGCCACTGGGAAATCTGGGCCAGCAGCATTGCTAAAGTGATCCTGCTGGGGCAGCTTCCCTGATGGATTAAAGTACCCTAGCCCTGCTCCTACACCTGACAAACACCTACCTGTCTGGTGTAAGGGGGGGGACTTGTGTTTAAAGGCATCGGGAGGCTGGGCCAGCAGCAGCACTAAGACAATCCTGCTAAGCAAGCCTCCCTGACAGTTTTAAGGACTCCATGTCCCTTCCAACCCTTGACAGGTGGTTGTCTCTCAGGTATAGAGGGGTAATGTGTCTGAAGGCATCGGGGAGGTGGGGCCAACAGGATTGCTAAGGTGATGCTGTGTGGGCAGCCTCCCTGATGGCTTTCAATGCTCTGCCCCTGCTCCTGCACCTGACAGACAACTGTCTGTCAGGTGGAGGAGGGGTGTGTGTGTGGCAGAGGCTGGCCCAGTAGCATTGCTAAGCTGTTTCTGCTCAGGCAGCCTCCCTAATGGATTAAAGTACCCTGGCCTTGCTCCTACACCTGACAGACACTCACCTGTCTGGTGTTGGCGGGAGTGTGTTTAAAGACATTGGGGAGGTGGGGCCAGCAGCAGTGCTAAGGCAATCCTACTGAGCAAGCCTCCTCAACAGCTGTAAGCATCCCACCCCCCTCCTACACCTGACAGGCAGCTGCCTGTCCAGTGTGGGAGGGGGAAGGGTATTGCAAGCTATTTTGGAGGCTGGGCCAGCAGGATCACTAAGGCTTTTTGATGACTTTAAGCACCCTGCATCCGCTGCTGCACCTGACAGACCTGTCAGGTGTAGGAGGTGGGAGAGTGTGTTTGAAGGCATTGGGGAGGCTGGGCCAGCAGCACTGCTGCATCTCACAGGTGGTTGTTGGCCATTCCTGATTTCCTTAACTATCATTAGCTCTCTGCAGTCTCCTGTAACTTTTTTTTACCTCACAACACTGAGCTCTGCAGTTGACCAATCAGAGAGTCGGGGGTTCAAGGAGCCAGCAGCCTAGCAGCCACATAGGAAGCAATGGGGGGAGCACATTTTACCCCTTTTGACCCCCTGAGGGTTTGAATTTCTAAAAATCCCTTCTTAGTGAGTGTCTACATCATGGTAGGAGTGCTCTCCCCAAATTTTGTGTTTCTAGGTCCAGCGGTTTGGCCTGGGCATTGATTTTTATGGTGAGGGGACTTTCTTTTATATATATAGATGGATTACATGATTTATTCTGACCAGGCATTAGACATAGCAATGTTTTCTTCTTTACAACAAGAAGCAATTCAGATATACAGTGATGAAAGGAAGATAAGTAATATTATGAATGATACTATTTCAAGCTATGCAACAGAAATCAAATGGCTTGAAATCAGTCCAATATCATTCTTCAGCATAAATCGATCACTGAGAAAAATCAAGAAACAAAAATGTCCTAAGCAGCTCTACTTTGAATCTTTATATATTTAGATATTCATAAGCCCATTTTTCTTCCCAGTGACAACCAAAAGTGGCTTACAGCATTGTTATCCCTTCCTCCATATTATTCTCAGAACAACAGCCCTGCAAGGCCAAAAGTTACTGGCCTGTGGCAGAATAGGGACTGAAACCTGAGTTAGCTGATCCTACTTCAACATTCTAATTACTACAGTCAGGTTCATTCAGTGGGGCTTACTCCCAGGAAAGTGTTCTTAGGATTGCATTGTATGGGAGTAAATCAATAATGAACATCTGTATTTGGACATTAACATAGTTGTGCAAGAGTTGGATACTTAGCTGCAAATGACTGTGTAATGTTCTATACTGTCCCCTGTTGAGGGATCCCATGGCAATATCAGGAACGTTTATTAAGTTTCTTCGTATGCCAAAACAGTTATTCCCAAATGAATGCAGTAATTCTGAATTCTTTTACACTATTTAAAATCTTAATGACTTGGTCAAGTAACTTAAAAAAACTGTGCCTATTAAAATCACCATAGCTAGGGAACCCAGCCTTAAATCCATCTGTTATGTGGAGATTAGAAATTTCCATTCTTTAGATTTGTGTGAATTGTCATAAACACAATAAACATACCTGGCACAATTCCATATTATTAATGACTCATTTATCACCCTAAGGTGCAACTTCCTCAATTTAGTGTTGACCAGGAGTGAAAAAGGAGCTTATGGTGATATATACAGAATCATCAACCCCCCCCCAAGCTTTGCTTAAATATGATTCTTCTCTATTCCCAATCTGTTGTATTAAAAAATAAAGCTATACATTAGAGGTCATCCTGAGCCTGTGGAAATAGAATATAGTTAACAGAGGATAGCATAAGTCAGTCTAATGAAGAAACCTCCTACAGGAGGATGAGCAAGACATGCGTGTATAATCTCATATGTTTTCTTTTTCTCAGCCAGCAGGATGACTAATTATTCCTTTGAGATGCGACAATGACTTAGATAATCTTCAGTGTGTTGTAAAAGACTATACAGGAAAATAGCCTATTATGTATAACTGAAATCTTATTTTCTCACTGAAGGGTGTATTGAAAAACAAAATTATTTGGTGGGGCAGAGATTAATTTGTACGAAGAGATATGTTGGGGCTTTATATGCCTTTCTAGATGTCACAATGCATGATGTAGAAGCTTTCCCCATAAACACAGATGGGTGCAGGTTGGTCATGGTGACGAAACAGATATACTCTTCACCAGGGGTCATTTTGTAGAAAAAGAGCTGCAGGAGCTCATTAGCATAAGGTATGCTAATGAGCTACTAGGCTATTAGCATAATAGCTCGTTAACATATGCCACACCCCCTGACATCACCAGAAGTGATATCAGAAGGGAAAGCAAAGGGGGGGAAGGCATTTTCAAAAGCCTCCCCTTCCCTTCCCCAGCCGGCCTGGGTGGGGGGGAAGTGAAGAGAGAACGGGTTTAAAGTTTAAATCCCTTCTCACTAGAGATGGGCCACAGAAGTAGGAAAGAGGGAAGGAAAGAGAAGGAAAGGGGATAAAAAGAGAGAAGGAAAGAGGGAAAGAAAAAGAAGGAAAGAAGAAGGGAAAGGGGAAAAGGAGAGAATGAAAGGAGGGAAAGAGACCCAGCTGAGCTCTGAGACGGAGCAAGGAGTTAGAGCTGCTGGAGGGGTGAGTGTTTTTTGGTTTTTTTATTTACTTTCAGCTGAGGTGCTTTAGCTGAAAAGGTACTGTGTGGGGGACTGTATTTGAGAGTGTGTGGGTGAGTTGTGAGTTGCTGCAGACTCCTGGCTGCTTGAGTTAGGATATGAAAGCGTCATTGTTTGCCTGTAACTGAGTGCCTGGATGGATTTGAAAGGGTCATTGTTTGCCTGTAATTGTGTACCTGGGTGAATTTGAATAGCTGCTGGCCACACCCTCTCCTGGGGGACACTTCTATTTAAGGCAGGAAGCTTGCCAGAAGCAGAGTTAACCCAGCTGAGCTCTGAAACGGAGCAAGGAGTTAGAGCTGCTAGAGGGGTGAGTGTTTTTTGGTTTTTTTATTTACTTTCAGCTGAGGTGCTTTAGATGAGAAGGTACTGTGTGGGGGACTGTATTTGAGAGTGTGTGTGTGAGTTGTGAGTTGCTGCAGACTCCTGGCTGCTTGAGTTAGGGTGTGAAAGGGTCATTGTTTGCCTGTAAATGAGTGCCTGGGTGGATTTGAAAGGGTCATTGTTTGCCTGTAATTGTGTGCCTGGGTGAGTTTGAATAGTTGCTGGCCACACCCTCTTCTAGGGGATGCTTCTATTTAAGGCAGGAAGCTTGCAAGAGGCATGAGCCTCTGGCACGAGCTGAAGGGTGAGAGCCAAAGGGTGAGGTTCTTTGCCTGTGGCTCTTAGACTAGGGACTCTTAGCCTACGGGCTCTGTAAGACACCCAGGAAGAGCCAGAAAGCCAGGGACCTGGACTCCTTGGGTCCCCAATAAGGTAAGTAGACTTCTACAACAGGAACCACATAAATACAAAGGGGTTTGAAAGGGGGATTATATAAAAGTTTTATTTTAAACCAATTATGAAGCCAGAATGCCAGCAGGGGGTTGGGGGCTATCCAGTGTTTTGCATGGAGTGTCACATGTATGACTATTTGCCCACTGGTCAGAAGTCTTGGGGGTGTGCTCGGTTCAAGGACCTCCTGGTTCTCAGGGAGTAAGTTTGCTCCCTGTGGCTGATCTGGAGGTGGCTGATCTGGAGAAGCAGAGACAGTCAGTTAGGTGTACAGAGAAGACTCTCGGGGACTTGTTAGACCTGTCCCACTCTGGATCTGGCAGCCCTGCTGCTGCCAGGGTGCATGAGGGTCAAGGGGAAATGGGGCACCATGCTGAGGATAAGGGGAATGTGCCCTCAGAAGGGACCTCTTCTTCAGCTGGCGAACAGGTATCCTTTCATACCAAGGAACCATACCTGGGAAGGGTGGGAGGGGGGCTCTTGGTAGTTGGTGATTCAATCCTTAGGCAGGTAGACAGCTGGGTGGCAAACCCACGTACTGACTGTATGGTGACTTGCCTGCCTGGTGCGAAGGTAGCGGACATTACGTGTGTTTTAGATAGGCTAGTAGATAGTGCTGGGTAGGAGCCAGTGGTCGTGGTGCATGTCGGCACCAACGATGTGGGGAAATGCAGTCATAAGGTCCTGGAGGAGAAATTTAGGCTGCTGGGCAGGAAACTCAAGGCCAGGACCTCCAAGGTAGCCTTCTCAGAAGTGCTACCTGTTCCACGCGCTGGGCTGGAGAGACAGGCACCAATCAGGAGTCTCAATGCGTGGATGAGACGATGGTGTAGGAGGGAAGGGTTCAAGATTGTTAGGCACTGGGATGCTTTTTGGGACAAGAGGGAGCTGTACAAAAGGGACGGTCTCCACTTGGCCCAGGAAGGAACCAGGTTACTGGTGCTCAAAATCAAAAAGGTGGCAAGCAGTTTTTAAACTGAATAATGGGGGAAAGCCGACAGGAGATTAAAAGTCTCTGGTTCGGGATGGCTCATCTCAAAGAGATGAAGGGGTAGCTGTTACTTTTGTACAAGGAATTGGATTAAAATTGTCCACTGAGACTGTGGCTAACAATAGGGACTGCCTGGCAAGGTCTCGAGGCAGCAAGAGGAAGGTTGTGGGCTTAACAAGCATGGGAAACTATAAGTGTTTATACACAAATGCTAGAAGTCTCTGATGTAAAATCGGGAAGTTGGAATGCTTGGCGTTGGGGGGGGGGAATAGACATTGTGGGTATTTCAGAAACTTGGTGGGATGAGGAAAATCAGTGGGATACGATGATTCCTGGTTATAAATTATATCGGAAGGATAGGGGGAAGGGTTGGAGATAGGGTGGCTCTGTATGTCAGAGAGGGTATACAGCCCAGTAAGATTGAGAGGGTAAGAGAGGGGTGACATGATCGAGGTTTATAAGATTATGCATGGGATAGAGCAGGTTGAGAAAGAAGTATTTTTCTCCCTTTCTCACAATACAAGAACTCATGGGCACTCCATGAAATTGCTCAGCAGTCAGGTTAGAACAGATAAAAGGAAATACTTCTTCACCCAAAGAGTGATTAACATATGGAATTCACTGCCACAGGAGGTGGTGGCAGCTACAAGCATAGACAGTTTCAAGAGGGAATTAGATAAACATATGGAGCAGAGTTCCATCAGTGGCTATTAACCACAAGGTATAGATAGGAACTCTCAGTCTGGGGCAGGTGATGCACTCTATTCTTGGTGCTGGAGGGGGCAGCAGTGGGAGGGTTTCTAGTGTCCTGGCCCCACTGCTGGACCTCCTGATGGCACCTGGTATTTTTGGCCACTGTGTGACAGAGTGTTGGACTTGATGGGCCATTGGCCTGATTCAACAGTGGCTTCTCATGTTCTTATGTTCTAGAGAAGAGAAGAAGGAGGGAAAGAAAGAGAAGGGAAGAAGGAGGGAAAGAGAAAAAGGAGATAACAAAAGGAGGGAAAGAGAAAAAGGAGAGAAGGAAAGAAGGGAAAGAAAGAGAGAAGGTAAAGAAGGAGGAGAAGGGAAAGAAAGAAAAGGAGGGATAGAAAGAGGGCAAAGAGATGGGGAGAGGAAGGAAGGCTCTCCCACCCCTCCATCAAGGCCCCACCACCTCCACACCTGTGGATCCCTCACTTACCACGATCAAGGCTTTCCCAAGGTGACGGACCTCCTTGTGCCTCCCCAGGGCCGTAGTGCTCCAGCGTGAGCCCGGGAGGCCGGTGATGGGCCTCATCATGCCTTCTGCGGGCTGCAGTGCTCCAGTGCAGGCCCCAGGAAGCCAGCAATGGGCCTCCTCGAGCCTCCCCTGGGCCACAGAACTCCAGCGCAGGCCCCGGGAGGCCAGCGACGAGCCTCCCCAGGGCTGCAGCGCACGGGCCCCTGAAGTCTGGCCTCTCCCGGGCTGCAGCGCTTGGGGGCGGGGAGCTGGGGGCAGGGCTTGCCACCATCGCCCTTTGTGCCGCACCTGGGCTGCCGGAGCAGTGCTCCGGTGCACTCTGGCCCCCAAAGACCCCTGCTCTTCACATGTTCAGAGCCTTTCTCTACTTCATTATTACTGTGATGTGAGGAGAATCCGATGCCCCCACCTGGATTTCTTTGAGAGAATAAGCAACATTTTTAAAAGGCAGTTGGCTGATGGTGTGACATCACTTCTGGGGAAACTCTGAACCATAGAATTATAGAATCATAGAATGTTAGAGTTGGAAGGGACTTTGCAGGTCATCTAGTCCAACCCCCTGCACTCTGCAGGAGCATAGCTGAAAGATAGCCCTACATACCTACAACATACCCGAAAGATGGTCATCCAGCCTCCACTTGAAAACGTCCAACGAAGGAGCATCCACCACCTCCCGAGGCAGTCTGTTCCACTGCTCAACCACTCTTACAGTTAGGAAATTTCTCCTGATATTTAGCCAGTAACGACTCCCTTGTAATTTCCACCCATTAGATCTAGTCTTGCAATCCAGAGCAAGAGAGAATAGATCTGCTTCATCTTCTACATGACAGCCCTTCAAATACTTGAAGACTGCAATCATGTCCCCTCTAAGCCTTCTCTTTCCCAGGCTAAACATATCCAACTCTTTCAGCCTTTCCTCATAAGACTTGGATTCCAACCCTCTCACTATCCTGGTTGCCCTCTTCTGGACAAGCTCGAGCTTGTCAACATCCTTCCTAAAATGTGGTGCCCAAAACTGGACACAGTAGTCCAGATGAGGCCTTACCATAGCAGAATAGAGCAGAACTACCACCTCCCATGATCTGGACACAATGCTTCTGTTAATGCATCCTAAGATTGCATTAGCTTTCTTCACAGCCACATCACACTGCAGGCTCATTTTTAGCTTGTGATCAACCATAACACCTAGATCCCTTTTACATGTGCTGCTGTCAAGCCAAGTCTCTCCCTCCCATTCTATATCTGTGCCTTTGATTTTTTGTACCTAAGTGTAGGACTTTGCACTTATCTCTATTGAAATTCATTTTATTTGTCTCAGCCCACTGTTCCAGCCTATCTAGATCATTTTGAATCCTGACTCGTGTCTTCTTCAGAATTAGCAATCCCACCCAGCTTCATGTCATCTGCAAATCTGATAAGCATCCCCTCTATGTCTTCCTCCAGGTCATTTATAAAAGCATTAAACAACACTGGGCCTAGGACCAAGCCCTGTGGCACTCCACGCAAGACTTCCCTCCACGTAGACGCAGAGCCATTTATGAGCACTCATTGGATATGATTTTTCAACCAACCATGAATCCATCCAATGGTTGCACAATCCAGCCCACACTTAACCAGCTTATCCTCAACAAGCTTATGCCTCTTTAGGATTTCGCTAAAACTCTATCGTAAAACCACAAAGTTTTTTGGTGATTTCTAGAAAGGACTGATGACACTTCTGGTTTTTTTCTATTACTTCACCTATTTCAAGACTGGGTCTGGGCTGTAACAGTTGCTTCAGAGACACAATGGGTCTTGGGTACTGACTGAAGAAGGTATTACACATGGACTGAATAGGTATTTAGAAGCAGTTGCTTGAAATGTAATATGGCCTGAATGCTACTGTGTGATGAACTCTGTATTTTCCTGATTCAAGGATGCATTCTGATTATATTATCTCTTATTACTAATTTATTGTAATCTACCATCCTTTTTAAGCATTGCAAATACACACTGCACATGATGCTCTATAGGATAAATTTTAAGGCTGTGTGACATATTTTATTCTGAAATAAAAAATGTTATTAAAATAAGGTTTGAAAAGGTGAATTTATCCATAGGCCATACAAGTCCAGTTCCAACAAGCTTGCAGTATAGTACTCTCCCCACCCCTCAACGAAGAATTACCGATTTGCAGAAACAGAGGAGCCAGAACTAACAATATACTATAGAGAAGAAACAAAACAATCTTGTGGCACCTTCAAGACAAATATTGGCTGAGTTCAGAGTGGCAGTTTGAAGTGGGAGCCAGTCGTGGCAAAAAAGCCCCGGAACAATGGGGCTGACTGATGTGGGAGTATACCGGGAGGAGGTATGCAGGAGCATTCAGACTGCTGGCCCGGAGGTGCAGCTGTAAATGGCTTTTTCCTGGCAAATTGGCTGGATGACTATGTGTGTATGAGTGCGTGAGCGCATATCCAGCCGATTTGGGGAGGATCCCATTGCGCCGCCACCGCATTGGGTGGTAGAGTGGAGCACAGCCAATCATATCACTGCTGCCTTATGCACAACACGGGTTGCTCCTGGCTTTTTGGCTGAGCATTCACACTTCCGGGAAGCGGAATGCAGCGGGATAAAGGCACTCTCCAGGATTTGCTACCACTTTCAACAGGTATCTTTTAATCCTGGGAGTGAAGCGGAACAGCATGGATTGCCTACGGGTGGGGAATGCCAGGCAGATATGCCTGTGTGAATGCCCCCTTTAATCTGCTTGGGAAACATGGCTAAAACATGGCTATAGCGGGGCAAATTGCCAGTCTGAACTCAGCCTTTGGGTGTGATATTAAGATTTCATATGCTAGCAGGCTCTGCCCCACAGAAGCTTGTGTCACAATAAATCTGTTAATCTGTACAGTTCATAATACTGTGCAGTACACAATACACAATTTCTGTTTCTCCAAAGAGTGACACACAAGGACACACACATACACAAACATAGAATTAGCCCTGTTTTAGAAGATGTTTAAGATCATTGAACAGGCAAACTGAAGTTTCTGGTGAATTGTCAGGGGAGCATGCATACATACTGGTCTACAGGGAGGGGCTGATATCAGGAAGGACACAGGAGACAGCTCTTGGTTGCTGAGATTCAAACTTCTGATAGCTGAAGAAAGGCAAGTAGTCTCAGTGCTGGGTCTCAGAGGAGAATATGGCCTGTTCAGTTTATCCTGTGAAGCTAAACTTATTTCATTGCTATGTGTAATTCGCCCTCTGGAAGCCCATAGGGTTGGCCTCCCTACTAGAAGACTGGAAGGCAACACACATAATGGTGATTTTTTAAAAGGAGGATCATGGGGGATTCCAGCGGCTTCTTTCCCAGTCTCTTCTGAGTAAATAGATGGAAACAATTATTACAGATAAAATTATTAAACATAGAAAAAAAATAGAGATATGAAGGCCAAAGTGGGGAGAATATTATGGCAGGGAGTTCTCCCCCCCCCAGGTCTTTGTTTTTATTTTTCCAAAGGAAAAATTAAGAAATTATGAAGAGCCCTGGAAAAAAACACTCCTATGAAAGATTTTCTTTTTTAGAATGTGTGAAATGCTTTTGAGATTTCATAAATGATTCTTTTTCACACTTAGCATGTGTGAGGACTTCCTTAATTTCCCCAAAATAAAAGCTCTGCAAAGTTAAAACTCTATTTTTTTCTGAACCCAGTTCTGTGAAATTCAGAAGCCACCTGGGAGCATGATGAAGTTTCCAGGTCTCAAGTCCCTAAACTCAGTCCAGTCACCCCTTTCCCTCTTACCTTGCCTTGTATGGCAGCTGGGTATGGCAGTTGGGTGGCTTTTCTAAAGTCCTTCATCCATCCTTGGCATTCCAGTCCAGCTATTATGGAATGTGGGGAAAGTAGGCACCTGAATCAACACATCTTGGCAATCATGGGAAAACTGTATTTCTTGATGCCTCTGACATACTAGTTATTTAAGTTTCCAAAGAGGGATGGAAATATTTCTTCTCAGGCTGAGTTTCAAATACAAGACAGAGGCTCATGTTTCAGAGTGTAGCTAAACATTACTTTATCTGGGCAAATTAATATTTGGAACAGCCCTCCTACCTCAAATTTCAGCAGAATCACTGATCTTATATACTAACACACAAGCATAAAATTTTCTTCCAAAACGAGTGTTCATAAATTGACTTGGAAGACAAGTAGATGATGCTGATAATGCCTTTTTTAAAGGGCAGATTGGATAGATAGAACTTTAAACTGAAGAAAAAATAGGATCCATGGTGGTTTTGCAAATGCTTCTACAAAATACCACACCATGCAATTGTAAGTAGATTATATACCTGTCCCCCCACCATCTTTTCTTTTTCTTGCTTGTGTACAAAGCAAAGAAGTTGCATAATCCCTCAGGCAAGCAGAACAAACACCTTTGGATTTAGTTTCATTTTTACTACCATGTTCTAATAATAAAGCCCCTCTGAGAGTGGAAAACACACAGGAAGGATGTCAGATTTTTTTTTTTTACATTCCTGTCATTAATGATGCTATCTTTAGATGCTTTAGTAGCATTACATATTGTGCCCATGTTATCAATAATAATATCTGTACAGCAGCCAAGATGCATAATTAATTTCCCACCACCTCTTCTGTTATGCTGCATGAAAGAAAAAATTAGGGGCTTGGCTCTTACATGTTCCAAAAATTTCAGCACCAGGACCACGAAGCATAAAAGTGGAACAGAAGGAAAATAGTGAATGGAATACAAAACAACAATTTGGCAACACAATCGTATATCCTTTTGGAACAGTTATACATGACCTCTAGGATCTGAGTATGTTCTGAACTGGTCTTGACAATGTGCAGCTTACATTTCCAAATTAGTCCCTAACTATGTTTCTTGATCATCTAAAATATTTTTTTTCATGTTAAAAGGTGTCATGCAATGTTCCAGAGTTACGTCTTATATTTTTTCAAGTTATAATTGCAGAAATTAAGAATGGATGTGAGGTTCTTGTAAGTGTCCATTTGGGGTAAAAACCATACACAGAAATATATTTTCTGGATTAATGATAGCAATGGTGCGACTTCATTTGGAGTACTGTGAAAAGTTCTGGTCACCACACCTCAAAAAGGATATTATATCATTGGAAAAAGTGCAGAAATGGGGAACTAGAATGATAAAAAGGTTGGAACACTTTCTCTATGAAGAAAAGTTAAAATGTTTGGGGTTCTTTAGCTTGGAGACATGATGGTTATGGGGTGACATGATCGAGGTTTATAAGATTATGCATGGAATAGAGCAGGTTGAGGAAGAAGTACTTTTCTCCCTTTCTCACAATACAAGAACTTGTGGGCACTCAATGAAATTGCTGAGCCATCAGGTTAGAATGGATAAAAGGAAGTACTTCTTCACCCAAAGAGTGATTAACATATGGAATTCACTGCCACAGAAGGTGGTGGTGGCTACAAGCATGGACAGCTTCAAAAGGGAATTAGATAAGCATATAGAGCAGAAGTCCATCAGTGGCTATTAGCCACAAGGTCTAGACAGGAACTCTCAGGCTGGGGCAAATTATGCTCTGTATTCTTGGTGCTTGGGGGGGGGGCAACAGTGGGAGGGCTTCTGACCCCAGTGCTGGACCTCCTTATGGCACCTGGTATTTTTGGCCACTGTGTGACAGAGTGTTGGACTGGATGGGCCATTGGCCTGATTCAACATTGGCTTCTCTTATGTTCTAATGGTCATTTGGACACTTTTCCCCACATGCTTCCTCATGACCGTGGTATGTACCTCCAAAACTATCTTTTATCAGAATGTTGTTTCATTGTCTTTATTATTCTGATTAAACCTTTCCACAAAGCTCTGTTTATCAGACCTTTAGCAATGCCTATATTACCACATCTTACAGTGTTGCCCTTTCAAAGGCACTTTGCCCTTTCTCTGTCTCAATTTTGCTCACTCTAGAAAACTTGGCACTGTCTACAAATGTGTTTGCCTGACCTGTTTTATAATTTATTCCAAATAATGCAATGAATAGCCAGTAATTGTGACAGGAGGAAGTGTCTGCATATTGTAAGCTAGTTACACTGGGCATAAGCTTTCAGAGCATGTTGTTCGGTGACAACAAACCACAGAGTACAAAACAAAATCTCTGTGACTGCAAATGAAGTGTGCTGGTACCAATGCAGTCTAAATAAGAACATCTGAGAGTGGAGTGTGCATGTGTGCACATGCTCATGCATTTGTGTAGGGGAGCTATTTTATGAATGGCTGATTCTGTGACAGAAGTTGTCATGAAGAATCTTCACATTTGCTGTTAGTCCAGGTGTTAAAATGTGGCTATGATGTAAGAACATCATGATGGGGCCAGCATATCGACACTGAAGAGGAAAAGATAGTGACACCCTGTGGCATTGTCTTTGCACAGGGATAGAACTATCCAGCTCCAGAACAGCAGATACAAATTGAATTAGTAAAGCAAGATTAGAAAGGAGTAGCCCTGTACATATTGTTAGTAGTCTTCTCTAGTACTGAAATCGTAGCTCCATTTACCAATATTTACGTTTCAAAGAAATTTTGTAAGACAACCAAAGCAGTATAATGGAAAACAATAACACAACCTCATGGATATCATAGTTTGATTCTACTTGGAATGATTCTGAAAAACTGAGGAGAAATTGTTTAATAATACTATATTTATGGAGCATCACAATCTTTTAGGTGTTATGTAATCAATAGTCACTGTGAAATAAATGTTTCCAAGTATCTTTGTTCCCTTATTACATATTCTACATCATTTTTATGTCTTTGTCACCACTCAATGTCGTATCCCAGGGAAGAGTGATAGGGGAAATTCACTGACCCTCATGAAGTACATGGAAGACACCACAGTTGTTTGATGGGCAGAGGGCCACACGCTAAAAGTGTGGCCACACGCATCCAGCATCTTATTTGCATTTTTTAGTGGCCAAAGCCATGCAGAGAAGATAAAAATAATGTGCTTTCTAGTTAAGGCACTTCAGGTGAACATGATGAACATCCACAGTCTATGGCCACTTTCACAAGCAATTCCTAAATTGCTCGCTGTGTTGCCTTGCATCTCTGCAATAACATCATCCATCTTATTAAGGAGGTTTGAATATTAACTTCTTTTTTCACACTCTTGGAAATACCATACCAATTTTCCAGTGGCAGGGGAGGACGTGCCCCAAGAAAGGGGACCAGTGTTCTTTGTTTCTCTTTAGCAATAAATAGGCACTCTGTGAAGGATGATCCCCATAATTCTGTTCTTAGGAACAAGAAGATGCCTATCCACCTGACCATTTGATTGAAGTACATGCATTAAAAATGACTGTTTCTCATACTGAATGTTGCATTAATTCTACTCATTTTTAAAAGGGGTCTTAGGAGTAATTATGGCCAAGTTCAGACTGGCAGTTTGAAATGGGAGCGAGTCATGGCAAAAAAGCCCCAGAACAAACTGTTCCAGGTTTTCCCGGTCACACTGTGGCGATTGATGTGGGAGCATACTGGGGAGGAGGCATGAGGGAGCATTCACACTGTTGGCCCGAAGGCGCGGCTGTAAGGCGCGGCTTTCTGTTTCGCTAATCTGGAGATATGTGCTTATGCGCATGAGCAGACAATCAAAACCTCAGATTTTAGCATTCACACTTTGTTGGTGCAGGATATATGCAGGGTAGACATGCTTACCAGGGTTTGATGCCACTTTTAACAGGTATCTTTTTAACTCGAGAATGAAGCATTACAAGACAGATTGAGTATGGCTGGGGAACGCTGGACGGATGTTCCTGTGTGAATGCCCCCTTTAATCCGCTTGTGAAACGTTGCTGAAACGTGCCTCTCTTGGGGCATACTGCCCGTCTGAACTCGGCCTATGAATGGGCCTGTATTTTGCATCTTGGTATAAAAGTTTGGGTAAGTTCATAAACAATTTCGGTGATAGATTGTTACATACTTACTCTTTTCTAGTATGGCTCCAATTCTTTCATAACTAATGAGGTGAAAATCCATAACAATTTATCATGTGATGGCTGATAACACTTTGCACTTTTAAATTTTCAAGTAATAACTGCAAGGTATGATCCCACATTTTACGTATCTAATGCTAAGTGCCAGTGCTTCCATGTATGCTGAAGTGGGCAGCAGTACAATACAGGGTCTGATTTTGAACCTAATCTGTATTTATTGGTTGCAACTTGCTATTTATCCCTTCTGGACATTATAAAACATTGACAGGATTCAAAGTTTTGGAAGTACAAAATGCTTTCAAACTTTGCATATACATTAATGAGGAAAATATAACCCAATACAGACACATGCATAAATAAATGTAGCAAACCCTTCTGTTGTGTCAGTCCACTATTGGTGTCCAAGATTCAAAAAGAAAACTTCTCAGATACCATGGGAGTATGTCTGGCTTCATACTATATCTGCTTTTCATGTATTCTTCTGTTTGATCATGATCATATTATTATTTTTAAAAGACTGGCTAGATATTTACACTAACCTCACTATGTTGTAGTGGAGGAAGAATTCTGATTCTGTGGTACAGGTACTTGTGTGAGTCTCCCTCCAGTCTATAAGCCATTTTGCCACTTCCTAAGAAGTACCTGGTCAGTCACTATTGTTGTCAAAGGACAGCAGACAGTGTCTAAACAGAGCAAAATCATGCACATGTAATGTCCAACCCAACTTACATATCATAGGCAAGAGTTCATGTCAAGCTGGGGGAAATTACATTGTCCCAAATTTTCTCCAGCAAGACATCACAGACAATTTATCTGGCTGCCTCTGCTCATCATGCTGCAGCTGCTGCTGAGCTTGGTTTGTCTGAACCAGCCCCTACAACTCCACTTAAGTCAAATGGGATTCAGACCATGCTGTGAGACAGGTTGGATTAGCAATAATAAGGAGGCAGATTGAGCAATGAGTGAAGACTTGGAAATGACTGGTGGTGCAAATCCATCTTTACAAGAGCTTTTGTTTGCTTTGTGGTACAAGAGCTGTGTGAGGTTTATCCTTCTAAGCAGTAGGGAGAAAATGCATTGATGTTTTTGACCTCAACATTATCCCTTTGGTTTGTTTCTGACCTCCTAATTTTATACCCAAGGATGTGGCCTTGCTGGAACATGTTTAGAATAAAAAATGCAGGGACTATGGTGAAGAAATTCTGAGGCAAAATGTGGTCTTTCAGATGGTTCCAAAGCCTTCATAATTCTACAGCCATATACAAATGATCCATTTGTTAACCTGGATTTCTGGGGTCATTAAAAATATTTTTCTCTCACTCCACAGTAGTTAATTACACAGAGAGAAGGGGGGTGGATCAGTTTAAAACTAGGTATGGGAAGAATGCTGACAAAAACATAAATTAGAGGAAGAACTTAATTTAAAAAGTGTCAAAAAGGATAGATAGTCTTAGTTCAATAATAAAGCCTGGTTCAGGAGCCTTCTATCTTTAAATAAAGCATTCACACACTCGATTACCTGTACACAACCAATCTTTGATTTCCAATCTAGGTCTGTTTGCATTTTGTATGATTAGCATACAAATGCCAAAAAGACAAAATGTGACTACATGGGTGATGATGATTAGGAGGGCATGCCTGTGACTTTCACATAAATGGCATATCAGCTTGGAAGTAAAACTGTTTGAGATGTTTGTTTTGAAATGACTTGATGTACTTACAGCCTGTGATCAGTATAAATGTATGTTGTTTGGTTATTTTTTGCATGATCCAACTGTAGAAGAGATACGGGGAGTAGAACTTGGGCTAACTCGCCAGTACAAGTTGGCAAGTATATTTTTAGCTGACAGTGTCCTCTGTACAATCACCCAAGATGACAATGAGGAAAAAACATTGCTGTTGTCTAAATCTTGTAAGGGAGTCTCTATTTGAAATCAGTGTCTTTGAGAGTTAAAAACAGCTGTACTTTATGAATCCAATAATGAAAACCAAAGGAATTATGGGGCATTCTGATTTTAAAATTCTAGCTTCATGATTACAGCCCTGCTGATTAGCACCCTATCACCCTGCCTTCAATAGTAGTCAGGGCATTGTTAACAGAAAAACAGAATTTATTAATTTAGAAAAATTCTTATTATTATTTTACTGTTCTTCTAACTCAGCATTTCAAAATCCAACCCTCTTGCAGGCAATCATCACAGCTAAATATTTAGCAGCTATTAAGGTGGTTTTCCAATCCTCATCTACAAGAAAAAAAATCCCACCCTCCCCACAAGCAGGCTCAGAGCAGGTTACAGGTCACATAGGACAGGGCAATAAAACAATAAAATATCATAAATTACAAAGTTAGAAATTTAAAAGGTAAAGAACAATAATAAAACCAGCATAAGGCATTGCCTTGGTAACAGCGCTATGATGTACTTCTTTTGAGCAGTGCCAGTGACATTGGCCACTGGACACAAGGCCAGGGCTGCCGGTAGGGGAGGCCAAAAGATGGGAAAATGTGGACACCCTCCACTTCACCTAAAAGCTTTTTGAGATGATAAATTCTCATAACCTATTAAGAGGGAGAACAAATACCTTCTTCTCAGGTAAGATCAAATTTCACAGTCCAATAGAATATGTTCTAATAACTCAAGCTGACCAGATCCACATTGAGAAACTCTGTCCAAATACACTATGCCTGTGAATTGGCTGTCCAGTATATCAGAAGGGGGAAAGGAATTAATAGAGCAAGTGTGAGTGCTCTTCTATAATGAGGGATTATTAGGTCTTTCTAATAGCTTAGGATAACACAAGAGGAGGGAACTCCAGAGAATGCTGGTGAACATACACAACCTGCCCCCAATAAGGTGCTTGTTCTGTTCTACAAACAGGCATAAAGAGAAAACTGGTACAAAATGTTTTTTAGATGGTATATAATGCCAAAGGATATTGAGAAAATAGACAAAAACTACAAAGGAAAATGCTGAAAATGTCAAGACATAGATGGAACCTTTTACCATATGTTATGGACTTGTAAAAAAGCAAAAAGTTATTGGAAGGAAATACATGGAAAAATGCAGAATATGTTAAAATTTAAAATCCCTATGGAAGCCAAGAATATGCTATTAACAGGCCTCATTTTGGGCCAGAGCTCGCCGGAGTGATGCTCTGGCAGAGAGGAGGCCAGGGGGTGGGGACATGTAGCAAGCTCCCCCTGCTCCCAGCAGCTCCCCCAGTCAGCCTGGGAGGAGAAAGAAGAAAGAAGGTAAGTTGTGGTTCCCCCTTTCCAGCCCCTGGAAAGGCATCTGCAACCCCCTCCCCCGGTCTTTCCAGGCCTGTGCTAAGCACGGGGCCCTGGAAAGGCCTCTGCAAATCCACCCCCTTGTATTTCCAGGCCTGCACTAAGCTGGGCCCTGGAAAGGCCTGCACAAATCCCCCCACCTTTCCAGGCCCACACTAAGCAGATCTGCATGTTCCCCCTCATAGCTAGCAATGCAGAGTCCAGTGGCAGCTTTAAGACTAAGGGTTATTGAGGTAGAAGCTCTCCCTCCTCTGTGAGGGCAGATGTGCATGTCCCCCCCCCCATAGCTAGCAATGCAAAGAATCCAGTGGCACCTTTAAGACCAAGGCTTATTCAGGTAGAAGCTCTCCCTCCTCTGTGAGGGCAGATCTGCATGTTCCCCCCATAGCTACCAATTCAAAGGAGTCCAGTGGCACCTTTAAAACCAAGATTTATTCAGGTACAAGCTCTCCCACCTTCTGACACACTTCCAGTGATGTCAGGGGGTGTGGCATATGCAAATAAGTTATCTTAATGAGTTATGCTAAGGAAATCCTGCATCTCTTTTTCTACGGAATGACCCCTGGCTATTAGATATATTACCTAATAAATTACCAAAATTTTGGAAGAGATATTCAAATATATGGTGACGGCAGTTAAAATTATCTATGCAGCAAAATGGAAATTAGACATCTGTCCAAGTTTAGAAGAATGGGAAAATAAACTTGTGGATTAGGCAGTAATGGCAAAGTTAACAACCTATTTGGGAAATAGATCAATTACAAAATTTGAGAAGAGATGGAGTGTGTATTATGCAAGCAGAAGACAAATTTAGAATGAGAAATAGTTTAAAATTGTATATAAATGTATTGCAATGCAGAAGCAGAATGAGAACAAGTTTTGAATATAAATATATAAGGAAGTGGATTTTGAGCAGAAAAATCTTTTATTTTCTTATTATGAGATATACAATAGACATTCCTTTGTACTTTGATATATTAAAAGTTATAGTATGTAGAAATAGTTGCAAAATAGATCAGTTATGAAATTTGAAATTTAAAAATATTGAATATAAAAGTATCCCAACAGAAGTAAGGACCATTGCATTTTATAGACAATGTCTTTAAAATTATAATGAAGGGGTTGGTGGGAAGGAATATTTTCTGTTTTATATACTCTGTAATATATCATTATCTTTGATATCCCTCTTCTCCTTTTTGTATCCCCTCTATACGATTACTTTGAATTCCTGCTGCCGTTCCCATTGGTCCCCTTTAGCTGGAGCCAGGAGCCTCAGTCCCATTGTTCTCTGGGACTCAAGCTCAGGCTCTGTTGCTGATGCTTATGGTGGTCAGTGGACACAACACCCCTCCCCCCATAGTTCATACTCTCCCTAGGGAACATAGTCTTTCAAGTATACTGGGGCATGGCATTCTCTATGTCAGGTTCAATAACAAGTGGATCCAGGCATTCTTATGCAAAGAAAGGTTTTATTGGATAATCTTGCTAAAACCCACAGTAGGAGGTCATTGTCAGGAATGGGGGGCAAAGCAAAGCAAGCTAACTTATAGTGTGATGCAAAAAAGCGCCTAGCAAATGAAATATGAGCGCGCGCGCGGGAAACTCCCGGCGGGAGATATACTTCATGAGCGGGAGACTACTCCCCCTCCCTTTGCCTTCCCAGGACTGGAAAATTCTCAGCAACACAAGAATAGTCCAAAGCCTACATTCAAGGCCACCGTGATAAGGAAAAGCGGCAGGGAAGAAGCTTCCACGTTTCTGCCTGCATAGCTACGCAAGCGCAAAGCAGCAAAGCAGGGTAGGGAACACATAACAATGGATTCAGTGAGAAACATCAAAGAAGCATTTCTGACATTCTGCCCTTCCCAAAATACCACCCACCCACCGCTCAGGAAGGAGAGAATGATGGGCCCCCAGGTTTATTTGGGTAGCGGGTGTGAAACTCCTTCAGGTGATCAGGTGCATTGATATCAGACACTTTCACCCACTCCCTGTGTTGAGGCCCAAAGTGTACCCATTCAATAAGGTACAGCAGTTGTCCACGGAGGATCTTAGAGTCCAAAATGTCAGCAATTTCATAGTGCTCCTCATCATCGACCATCAGTGGTGGGGGAGGTGCTGGAAACTCAGGATGCCATTTAGTCAGGGGTAATGCTGGCTTGAGGAGGCTGTAATGGAAAATTGGATGTATTGCTTTAAGAGATTTAGGTAAATCCAGTTGTACAGTCACTTGATTTATACATTGCACTACTCTGAATGGACCAATATATTTCCAAGCAAGTTTTCGGGATTGTTGTGCCAGCCTTAAGTTTTTGGTGGAGAGGTAGACATGGTCTCCCGGTTGCAGATTCCAGCCACCCGCCCTCTTTTTGTCTGCTTGTTTTTTGTATTGTGCCTTGGCCTCGTTTAAAGTCTCAATGATTAGGGGCCAGGACTCTTGAAAAGTTTTACACCATGTTGTGGCTTTCCCACCAGCCTCGCCGGGCTTCAAGAACGGAAGAGGGGGCTGTCATAACCCATGGCAGCTTTAAAGGGAGACATATTTGTGGAAGCATGCCATGAATTGTTATACGCAAATTCTGCTAGTGGTAATAAATCTACCCAATTGTCTTGTTGATAGTTAGTGAAACATTTTAGGTATTGTTCTAAAGTTTGGTTTACTCTTTCTGTTTGCCCATCGGTTTCTGGATGATAGGCACTACTGAGAGCGTGTTCAATACCCATAAGAGTCATCAACTCCGACCACAGTTTTGAAACGAATTGAACCCCCTATCAGAGATTATTTTGAGCGGTAATGTATGTAGCCTGGCAATGTGCTGAAGGAAGGCTTTGGCCAAGACTTTGGCCGTTGGCAGGCTAGCAAATGGTATAAAGTGAGCCTGCTTAGAAAATAAGTCCACTACCACCCAAATGACTGTCATATGTTTGCTGGGGGGAAGATCAGTGATAAAGTCCATGGAGATCACTTCCCAGGGTCGGCTCGGGGTGGGCAAAGGCTGTAAAAGACCTGGAGGTTTCCCTGGTCTAGTCTTGCAACGATTGCATGTAGGGTAGGATTGTATATAAAGGGATAAATCCCGTTTCATTCGGGGCCACCAGAAGCTGCGTTGCAGTAGGTGTAGCGACTTTACATACCCGAAATGCCCAGCAGATTTGAAGTCATGGGCTGATTGCAACACCTGGGCTCGGGTAGCTTCTGGAACAAAGATTTTATTTCCCTTATACCAGCAGCCATTCGTGCTACATTCCACGTCTCCCCGAGCTCTTAAGTCAGCTGCTTCTTGTTTAGTAATGTCAGTGGCAAATTGCTTTTCCCAGGTCGTGCCAAGGCTTGGGGTTAATGATTGTGCTTTCCGGGTTTTTCGGGTTACTACTGCCCCAACTAGTTGTTCTGGGGTGAACATAGACTCTCTTATTTCTGTCCTCTTACAAAGGGGAAGGCGGGAGAGAGCATCAGCCAGATGATTAGATTTGCCTGGAAAATGGTGGAGGGTGAATTGAAATTTGGAGAAAAACTCAGCCCACCGGAATTGTTTTGCATTTAGATTCCGAGGCTTACGCAGCACCTCAAGATTCTTGTGGTCAGTCCAGATTTCAAAAGGTACCCGGGACCCCTCCAACCAGTGCCTCCAAGTGATTAACGCTAAGCGTATAGAGGCTGCTTCTTTATCCCAAATGGGCCAAAATCTCTCCGTATCATTAAACTTTTTGGACACATAGGCAAGGGGTTGTAGCTGCCCCTGAGCATTCTCTTGCAAGATCACCCCCCCCATGGCAGTATCCGATGCGTCTACTTGGACCACAATTTTTTTTGTCTCATCGGGGTGTGCTAATATGGGTTCAGACGTGAATAACTGCTTTAGTTGTTCAAATGCTCCCTGACATTGGGGAGTCCAATTCAAAGGGGACCCGGGCATTGAAGCTTTAGCCCCTCTCCCTTTAGTCTTCAGAAGGTCTGTGAGGGGGAGGGCCACCTGGGCAAAATGAGGCAGGAATTGACGGTAAAAATTGGCGAAACCGAGAAAACTTTGGAGCTGCCGCCTGGTTTTGGGGGTTCCCAATCCAACACATCTTGGACCTTTTTTGGGTCCATTTCTAATCCAGCGGAGGATATGCGGTACCCGAGAAAGTCAATGCACTCCTGGTGGAATTCACATTTTGACAGCTTAACAAACAGTTTGTGTTCTAACAACGTTTCCAATACTTCCCGCATGAGCGTGGTGTGGGATTTTTGATCTGGGGTGTAGACCAAGATATCATCCAAGTAAACAACCACCCCTTTGAATAAGTAGGGGTGTAACACCTCATTGATTAAGTTCATAAAGACCCCGGGTGCCCCCTGTAATCCAAAGGGCATAACCCGATACTCAAATTGCCCCAGCGGGGTATTAAATGCAGTCTTATGTTCATCCCCCGGTCTAATATGGACCCGAAAATAAGCATCACGTAAATCCAGTTTAGAAAACACTTTTCCCTTTGCCACCTCTGCCAACAAGTCCTTGATGAGGGGCATTGGGTAGGCATTGGTTGTAGATACCGCATTAAGACCCCTATAGTCCGTGCACAGTCTGAGCCCCCCATCTTTTTTTTTACAAAACAACACGGGTGCTGCGAAAGGGGACGATGCTGGCCTAATAAATCCACGGGCCAGATTCTTATCGATAAATCGGCGTAGTTCTTCCTTTTCTATGGGACTCATGGCATAAATTTTTCCTTTTGGTAATTTGTGGCTGGGAAGGATTTCAATTGCGCAGTCGGAGTTACGGTGGGGAGGTAGTTCGTCCGCTTCCTCCTCCTCAAACACCCTGGTTAAGTACCGGTATTCTTTGGGGATGCGATTAAGGTCCTCCGTGGCTAGGCAAGCCCGTGGAGGTTCATTGCATGGGGTTTTTCCCCACCCCGGGTCCCATTTATGCTCTGCACATTTCGGGGAGATAAATCGTACGCTCCCCTCTTCCCAAAGTATATAAGGATCGTGGCCATGTAACCATGGGCTACCCAACACTAGTGGGAACTGGGCTTGAGGGGCTATTACAAACGAGCGTAGCTCCCAGTGCTCACCAATGCCTACTCTCAAAGGAATAGTTTCAAATCGACATGGTTCTTTCATCGGTGACCCATCCATTTGAGTAAAAGTTATCGGGTCTTTTAGATTGACAACGGTCGCCTCCAGTCCCATAACCATAGATGGGTTTATCAAATCCCTCCCGCACCCCGAGTCAATGAGGGCTCGAACCCTGATATGGGTCATCATCGCTGGATTCATCACAAGTACAGTCACAAAGAAGAGAGAGGGGTAATTGCTCACCAGTTTAGGCGCCTCAGGGACCGGGTCCTGTTGTGTAGCACCATTCACAAACAGGACCAATTCATTTCCCTGCATCTCACTCTCCTCCTCCAGCATCATGGTATCCGCTTGGTCGGGGTTGGCGAAAAGGGCTCGTGTGCTGCGTGGTTTCGCTGTTCCCTTTCTTGGAGTAGGGGTTGGCCATCGTCTGGGCTCCTCTTGTGGTAGGGCTCTGTTGGGATCCCCTCTGGGACAGGATGAGGCGAAGTGCCCCTTCTCTCCACACTGCAGGCAAAGGCCCTGTCGCATGCGCTGATCTCTCACCCCGCTCGGGGTGGAGGTTGGTCTGGGTCTGGTTTGTCCTGCCGAGAGGCTCGGGCGGTTATTACCCAGAGATAGGTCCAGTTTCATGACACGCAGGCGGCTTTCAGCTTTTTCGGCCTCCTCCATCCAGCCTTGGAGAGTGCGAGGCTGTTGAGAGCTGAGGACATTGTTGCGGACATCTACTGCTAGTCCCATTCGATATTGTTGAGCCAGCACAGCATCAGTCCAGTCTCGAATTTTCACCGCATGTCTTTGAAACTCCCTTGAATATTCCCGCACGGTGAGTTTACCTTGTCTGAAAGTGCGAAGGAAGGCTTCTGCCTTCTGGGCCGCCCCCGGATCCTCAAAACGGTTCCTCAAAGCCCACATGAAGTCATCGACATTCCCCAGTTCCGCTGCCTCCAGATCATGAAGGGCTACGTACCAGCTGGTAGCACTCCCCCGGAACCTTGAAGCGATAAACTCCACCTGTTGCTCCTCATCCGGGAACACATAGCCCCATCTCTGCACAAATTTCCCTACTTGCAATATGAAAAAGGACACAGTTTCGGGATCCCCGTCAAAAGTGATCTCCAACATGTCCTTGGGGCGGATCACCGGGGGAGCAGGGGCCATGATCGGTGCCGGAGCCGGCTGCGGGAAGGGTGCTGGAGCAGGGGGTTGAGGCGGAGGCAAAGCGGGTGGCTGGATAGGTACTGGCGGCCCTGGCCCGGGTCCCGGTACTGGGCCGGCTGGTGGAGGTGGGGACGGTGGAGCAGGAGGCCCCACTGCTGGACCTCCTGATGGCACCTGGTATATTTTGGCCGCTGTGTGACAGAGTGTTGGACTAGATGGGCCATTGGCCTGATTCAACATTGGCTTCTCTTATGTTCTTATGTTCTTATGAGGTGGTTGTACCGGTGCCACCGGTGGTGCAGGCGCTGGCGCTGGTCTTGGTTGCGTCAGCGGATGGGCTCGAATTGCTTGATCCATCATCTGTGGTAGGGATTGCAATAATTTGCCCATGTCCCGTACCAAACGTCGGGTATCCTCTTGAATCGAGTCTATGCGAGCCTCTGGATCGGAACCGGACCCTGTTCTGGGAGATCCTCGAGACATCCGTCCCTGGGGTAGTCCGAAGTTCCCTCTGGGATCCAACAGGCTGTCCCGGCTCTGGCTCCCCGGCATGGACCAGGTCGTCTGGGTAGTGTCCAACAGGTTCTTAGTCCAATCGCGCGACCTGCGCTAGGTCACCCCTTTGTCCCACGGTGTTGGGGCCCCCGGCACGTAGGCTCGTGGAACGGCTCCCCCCTGACTCTGTGTTGGCCCGGCCGGGCTATAGATTGGGAGAGTGTACGAAGCTCCCACTGTGCTGATCGATGGAGGGGAGACCAATCCTGCCGCGGACTGCGGGGTCGGCGCGGCCACTACCGAAGTTGTAGTCACTGGAACAACAGTGGTAGTCGGAGTGGTGATCACTGGAGTTGCCACGGTGGTAACCGGGGCCGTGGCTCCCGAAGTGGTAGTCACTGGGACTGCGCCAGAGGTTCCCCCCCTAGCTCCGCTCATTGTGGTAGATGGCAGAAACCGAAGGTGGGGAAATGATGATGATTCCTGACAATTTCTGTCAGGTTCAATAACAAGTGGATCCAGGCATTCTTATGCAAAGAAAGGTTTTATTGGATAATCTTGCTAAAACCCACAGTAGGAGGTCATTGTCAGGAATGGGGGGCGAAGCAAAGCAAGCTAACTTATAGTGTGATGCAAAAAAGCGCCTAGCAAATGAAATATGAGCGCGCGCGCGGGAAACTCCCGGCGGGAGATATACTTCATGAGCGGGAGACTACTCCCCCCTCCCTTTGCCTTCCCAGGACTGGAAAATTCTCAGCAACACAAGAATAGTCCAAAGCCTACATTCAAGGCCACCGTGATAAGGAAAAGCGGCAGGGAAGAAGCTCCCACGTTTCTGCCTGCATAGCTACGCAAGCGCAAAGCAGCAAAGCAGGGTAGGGAACACATAACAATGGATTCAGTGAGAAACATCAAAGAAGCATTTCTGACACTCTAGTGGACCGCCGTGGTGCTGGAATCGGGACTTCTTCCCTGTTGAGTAGTGGCTGTGTGGGAGGGGCCACTGCTCCTTCTTCCAACGCTGGTGTAGGAGGCACTGGTGGCTGCTCATCCGGCGTTCCCTCCAGGGTTGGGGCTGGTGTGTTGAGTTGGGCCGCATCCCTGGGGTCCCGTTCCTGTTCCAGACTTTCCTCCGCTCCTGGGGTTTCGCACATGTCCCCTTGATTATGCAGCTCACCTCCCTCTGGAAGCATGCGCTGCCGCAGCTGTTCCACGTGGTGATGCAGTACCTGGCCACAGTCCATCGACACCTCATAGGAGACTGGCCCGGTGACGTGGATGACCCGGCCGGCGACCCATTCCGTACCCCTGCCATAGTTCCTTACAAATACCAGGTCTTCCGGGAAGAACCCCCATGGCACCTCCTGCTGCTCGGTCCTGTTGCGTGCCTCTGGGGCCCGGTCAGGGTGTAGGCAGTCCAGGAGGATTGCAGGTCTCTGGCCCATGACGAGCTTGGCAGGGGAGCAGCCGCTCACTGGGTTGGGTGTAGTCCTGTTCACTAGGAGGAACTGTGCAATGCGAGACTCCCAGTCCCCTTTGGTCAGGCGGCTGAGTGCTTCCTTTGCTGTGCGAACCATCCGCTCCGCTTGACCGTTCATAGCAGGGTGGAACGGCGCCGACCGGATGTGTAGGATCAGATTGTCCCTTAGGAACTGCTGGAATTCCTCGGATGTGAATGCTGACCCGAGACGATTATGTCCAGCAGACCACGTGTCGCAAAGATCTTCCAAAGGGCCCGGATGGTGGCTCGGGAGGAAGTAGCAGAGACTGGACTAACCTCCAGCCACTTCGAGTATGCATCCATGGTTACTAAGAACATCAATCCATGGAAGGGGCCGGCAAAGTCGATGTGGAGCCAGGACCATGGGGTCCTTGTCAGTTCCCAGGACTGCCTGGGGCGCGCTTGGTGGGCTCGGCCGGACCTCTTGGCAGATCTGGCAATGCTTCACCCAGGCCTCTATTTTCCCATCCATGCCCGGCCACCAGACGTAGCTCTGGGCGAGGGCCTTCATCCGCACAATGCCGGGGTGCGCCTCGTGCAGAGCCTGCAGGACCTGGAGCCAGAGCACGCTAGGGACTACAACCCGGTCCTCCCACAGCAGGCAGCCCTTGTGCACCGACAGTTCCTCCCACCGCATTATGAAAGCACCATGAAGAGGCCCAGCAGTGGGTGGTGGTCCGTGGCAATGGTGAAGGGACGGCCGTAGACGAAGTCGGGAACTTCTTCACTCCGGCCACGACTGCCAGTCCCTTACGGTCTATCTGGGCATAGTTCCGTTCGGCCACAGATAGGGTCCGCGAGTAGTATGTGACCGGGACCTCCTGGCCGTCTGGGAGATGGTGCGCCAGCACGGCTCCCACCCCATAGGGAGGCGCATCACACGCCAGGACCACAGGCAGGGACTCGTCGAAGTGGGACAGGACCGAGTTCGAGATTAGCAGGGCCTTGACGGCCTGGAACACAGTGGCCTGGCATGGGCCCCAGACCCAGGGCACCTTCTTGTCAAGTAGCCAGTGAAGGGGTTCAGCTATCGCCACCTTGTGGGGGAGGAAGGCATGATAAAAAATTAAGGAGGCCAAGGAACACCTGGAGCTCTACCTTGGAGGTTGGGGGGAGCCTCCACGATGGCCTTGACCTTATCCCATGCCAGGTGTAGACCGTCCGCATCCACAGTGAAACCTAAGAAGTCCACAGAGTCCATCCCGAGCTGGCACTTTCCCCGCTTGACCTTGAGCCTGGCGTCCCTGAAACGGCTGAGAACCATGCGGAGGCAGGTGGCGAATTCATCGGGTGTGGCAGTGGTGATCATCCCATCATCAAAGAATGGTGTGATGCCGGAAATCCCTTTGAGGAGAGAGTCCATTAGTTGCTGGAATATCCTGGGTGCCACGCTCACCCCGAATTGCAGGCGCTTGACCCTGAAAGCCCCCCGGTGGGTCACAATTGTCCGGGCCTCTGCGGTTGGCCCGTCGACCAGCAGCTGCTGATACGCTTGGGTGAGATCTAATTTACCGAAGATATTAGCCCCTGCCAAGGTGGCCAGGACGTGGCTTACTACTGGGACCGGGTAGGAATGGTCCTGCAATGCCCTGTTGATCGTGCATTTGTACTCCACGCAAATGCAGACCTCCCCATTAGGCTTTACTGGGGTCACGATCGGGGTCTCCCACACTGCATGGGAGACTGGTTCCAGGACCCCCTGGGCCACCAGGTGGTCCAGTTCCGTATCTGTCTTGGGTTTCAGTGCAAATGGAACTGTCCTGGAACGCATCCGGATAGGGGCCACCTTGGGGTCGAGCTGCAGCGAAACTGGGGGGCTCGTGTACCAGCCTAGCATCCCATCAAAGATGGATGGGAACTCGTGGCACATCTCCTGGAAGTTGCAGGTTGCGCAGTGCTGGACCCCCTCGATCGCAATTCCCAGGGGTTCAAACCAGGCCTTTCCCAGGAGACTGACTAGGTCGCCCTCGACCACTAGTAAGTCCAGATAGCCCTTGAAACCACGATACTGCACCCTGAAACTCCTGACCCCTTTCACTGGCACTCGGTTTCCTTGAAAATCCATGAGCGTCACGGGCGATGGCCGCAAGCAGGGGCCCCCCTTTGGGCAAATCCATCTTAATGTGGCCTCTGAAATGATGGAGCCCGAATCAAGCTCCATTTGTAAGGGGACCCCCTCTACTTTAACTCGGACATATATTTTAGGGGTAGAGGCCTGACCAGGGAGTTTCAGTACCTGTTCAGGGGCTGCCGGGGCATTGGTCAGGAGGTAGAGGTCTTCTCCTGGGGCCGTGCAGTCCTCGTAGTGCGCCTCTGTCCTGCGGTGGGGCGGTTTTTGTGCTGCACAGGATGTCCTGGAGCGGCAGACCCTGGCAACACGGCCCGTGCGGCCGCAGTCCTGACACATGGCGTCCTGGAACCAACACAATTTTTGCTTGTGCTGACCGCCACAGCTGGCACACTCCTGCGCCGCTGAGCCGGGTTGCTTGTGTGTGGAGCTGGTGAGCGGGGCTGGCAGGCAATGCTGGGTTTGCGTGCGATGGACCTTGGAGTCCTCGGATTCGCTGTTCCCGGTGATGGCCACCTGGTGTGTTCTACAATTACGGGGCCACAAGAGCAGAGCAGCAGGCCTCTCTTTCGATCTTCGTCCGTGATCTGATAGAACACGAAGGCTTGCCGCAGACCCGTAACCCAGGCTCCCTGTCGCTGGGGCTGGGAGGTGTCAAACGGAGGCAGCAGCCCGGATCCTGGAGTGATGGCTATTGTGCTAGTCGGTGGCTGAGACACAGCTCTTGGTTCACCCTCGGAGTTGTTCATGTACACAGCACGTGGAGCAGTGGAGTGAGTCTTCGATAGTGTTGTCCGACAGCCTGGCTGGAGCGCTCAACAGGATCCCACCTTCGTCGCCATTGTTGTATAGTGGGTTAGACACATGATGAAACCACAGACAACGATGTAATGATCAGCATGGTTCGCTATTATACAACAACAAGACAAGGTTACCTGGCCAGGTGGCCAACTATATCCAAGCTAAAGGGAATGCCCCCTGGTGCCATTGGCGGGTTTGAATTCCTGCCGCCATTCCCATTGGTCCCCTTTAGCTGGAGCCAGGAGCCTCAGTCCCATTGTTCTCTGGGACTCAAGCTCAGGCTCTGTCGCTGATGCCTATGGCGGTCAGTGGACACAACAGGTTTGGAGGGTGGAGTCTACAGCATTGTACCTGTCTGAGGTCCCACCCTTCCTCAAACTCCACCCTATCCAGGCTCCACCCCTCAAATCTCCAGGAATTTCCCAACCTGGAGTTGGTAACTCTATCTCCTTCCCAGGCAAGCATCAACCCATCATTATCTGCCCCTCACTCTTCAGCTTTCCATCTCCCCCACACACACCTGCAGCCTCTATTGTGCTCTGAAGCCCTGACTGCTACTTCACATTGGCTGTCATAGGAGGGCCATCTCTGCAGAGTATAAGGACACAGAGTCTACCATTTTCTCCAGGGGAACTGATCTCTACCATCTGGAGAGCAATTGTCACTCTGAGTGATCTCCAGCCCTCACCTGGAGATTGGCAACAACGGTTCCCCAGGAGGAAAAGTACAGTTTTTCTCTGCAATGAGGACCAAAGCAGCTTATATCTCCCCCTTTTGACTTGCACAAGAACCCTGTGAGATAGGTTAGGCTGAAAGTCTGTGACTGATCCAAAATCACCCATTCAGCTTCCACAGCAAGAACCTGGATCTAGCAGACCCTGCTCTGAAGCACTGACTGCTACACCTACGGTAGCCAACCTCCAGGTGGAGCCTAAAGATCTCCAGGTATCATAGACTTTATCATAAAATCTCCAGGAATATCCTTACCTGGAGCTGGCAACCCTAGTCAGGACTATCCCAATGAGTTTTCTCACAAAGGCCAAAATAGGCATGGAAAGGGCCTTTTACTGACAGAACCAAGTTTGGTTGCCTAGCAACAGGCATTGAGGGGAAAGTAGGGTTGCCAGCTCTGAATAGGGAAATATCTGGAGAGTTGGGGGATGGATCCTATGGAGGGTAGCATTTGTGGAGGAGAAGGACTCAGCAGGGTATAATGCCATAGGGGAACTGATCTCTGCCTGGCAGACCTTGCTCTGAAGTGCTAACTGCTACGCCTAGGGTAGCCAACCTGAAGATCGCCAAGTATCACAACTGAACTCCAGACAACTCCTGGAGAAAATAACCACTTTGAATGGTGGGCTCTATGGCCTTCTGTTCAGCTGAGGCCTCTCCCCTCCCCAAACTCTAGCTTCCTTAGACTGGCTTCCTTAAACAGAATAACCAGGAATTTCCCAACCTGGAGCTGGTAACCCTATTTAGAACTGGCCCCAATGTGTCCCTCACAAAGGCCTAGAAAGGGTTTCCTTCTACCAGCAGCCACTGAGGGAAAAGTTAGTCCCACAGAGGAGCCAAATGTCTTCATCGGGAGAGACAGTCGTTTACCAGTAATTCTGACAGGGAACCGTGACTGAAGGGGGAGTGGGTGGGTAAGAGGAGCAGACCAGCACCTGGCCCAATGGCATGCAAGTACTCTTGAGTGGTGGCTGACAGGCCAATGGGAGAGCTGGAAAATGCCACCCCACTACCCAATTATATATAAGGAGAGAGATGTGTGTGTGTATATATACATACGCTTACACATATAAATGTATGTATATATAAAATAAGGTACATTCTATTTATTTGTTTTATGATGTCTGTATCTTTATCATCACATTTTAGCCATGCTTTATGCTCCTTCTCCAAAGAACTGCTGGAGGCAGCTTGCAACTAATAAACTAAAACCACAAGCATTAAAACAAATTCATTATAACACAAGCATTAAAAGATAGGCCAATGCCTAAAAAACAGGACTACACCATTAAAACAAGCTAGGATATAACAACAACATTAAATACACACTGAGCAGTCTAGAATTATGTAGATAAAATAACCTCAGGCCAGAAGCAGACCATAAAACATTAAAAAGGTTAAAAACCCTTAGTTAAAAGACTGGTTCCTAAAAGAAAATAAAGGAGTGAAATCCTGGTGCCTGCAGGGCTAGGTTCGTGGGGGGGGGGAGGACGCTGGCTCCTCCATGGCTTCTTTTCTGGCCAGTAGGCTCACTGGTTTTGCCTCAGATGTTGCAGGAGGACTAGTTAAAGTACCCTATTTCTTCTCTCTTGTTCATCAGCTCTCTGAGTGGTCTCTCTGACCTGCCATGCACTGCTCTGAGAGTCTTGTGCTCTTTCCTGAAGCCTCCTGTCTAAATCTCTCCCTAGAGGTAGGCACGCCTCCAAACCCACCAATCCCTCCCCTCCCTCAAAAAGGCTGACAGGGACCTCCCAACTGGGATCCAATGGTACCTTGCCCAAGAATGGAAAGTTGGCTACTGGGTGGGTGGTGTTTAGGCCACTGGGGTCCAGGGATGCCTTCCTCAGGAGGGTCTTTATGAACCCTCCTGCAGAGAGGCATTTAATTACTTGCTGGACCCAGTTGACCAGCCCAGCCTGTTTTGGTACCAGCAGCCACGAGGGACAAGGATCGAGCCTATACATGGTGGGCTGCACGCTCCTAAGCAGATTGTTCACTTCATCGGAGCTCACAAGCTGAAATTCATCCATGCAGTTAGTATAGACTGTGTTCTGATAACATCCTGAGATTTAACCAAACCAACCATGGCATCAAAATTGTGGTGGATGTGAGCATCACATTTTGTCACATTTTATGTGCAAATGCATCACAAAAGTGTCACATTGGGTCTGCATGTTTCCTGGATTGACTTTTTAAGTGAAGATACAGATGCCCTCGTTCTTGGTTTCCTCTTCTCCAAGAAATGATCAGCATTCCTGGTGACTTTATTTCAGTCTTTAAAATGTTGGGAATTCCTACCCTGGATCTTCCACTTAATTTGAGATCTGCTGCACATGATTGATGGGAGTGTAAATGCAATAAATATTGCAAATAGTTATACATATGAAAAAGTCTCCGTGAACATTAATGGCATAAAGTACAGTATACGTTTCAAGTGACATGCCAATGGTGACTGAAGGAGGATCCTAACAGTTCTTTCAGTTGTGCAGTATCTTTCAGTACTGGAAGAATCTGGTGTATATAAATATTTGGGTGCATTTTCATAGAAGTGATACCATATATGACAAGATAACATTTAATTATTATAGTGAATATTAATATTATTGATAATAATGCCAAACTTCCCCCAGCTCATGTTCTCCAATTTTTGCCATTAATTTCTGCTCTTCTGACTTTATTATAATTAAAGTGGCAATAATGAGCCTCTAAATGCAAGTACCTCTGAGAGCAGTTTGTTTTATTTGTATCTGAGGGCTTTACTGTACACGATGATGGGAGATCTGTGAATGGGAATGGACTCACTGCTTTTTAAACTGCAGATAGCAGTTATGTCTCCCTTCAGTTCAGATCAGGGCCATGACATGGGGGAAGAACTTTTCACCCTTTTCATTTTTGCAGTCTCAGTTGCCCTCTCAGACTCCTGGCATGTGTGCCAAACTGCCAAGTGCCAGATCAGTTTGCTTGCCATGCAGGCCCAGTTCTTTGCTCAGCACCCAAGGCAAACCCCTGCAGGCAGGGCTGCCAGAGATCAGTGTTGCTGGTATCCAGCTTGCTCTGTGTATGCCTGGCCAGGTAAAATTCTTGTCTCCATCTTCCCATTTTGTTTGTTACCAAACCAACATCTTTACAGGTAGACTTTGCAGGTTGTTTGACACTTGGATCCAAAAGGCTACATATCCTAGGGCTATAGTACCCTTTTCTAGAGTTAATACTTTTCTAGAAATTTGGTACTGAATGCCTAATCTAACTACTGTAATTTTGACAGTTATAACAAATACATCTATTTTGTTTACATTATTACTTTCTATGAATTTGTAGCAGAACATGAAGAGAATATAGAATGCAAAGACATCTTCCATAGATTGGGAGAATGGGCAACAATGTTGACCCAGCTGAGCTCTGAGAAGGAGCAAGGTGTTTGAGCTGCCAGAGGGGTG
Organism: Gekko gecko; assembly: GCA_029375565.1. Lineage (NCBI taxonomy): Eukaryota > Metazoa > Chordata > Lepidosauria > Squamata > Gekkonidae > Gekko > Gekko gecko. The sequence goes on from JAPDNY010000009.1 coordinate 130,288,673, forward strand.
AGTGGTATTTTTATTTATTTAGTTTCAGCTGAGGTGCTTTAGCTGAAAAGGTACTGTGTCAGGGACTGTATTTGGGAGTGTGTGGGTGAGTTGTAACAGACTCCTGACTGCTGGAGTTAGGGTGGGAAAGGGTCATTGTTTGCCTGTAATTAAGTGCTTGGGTGAGATTGAATAGCAGACTCCTGGCTGCTGGAGTTGGAGTGTGAAAGGGGCTTTGTTTGACCGTCATTAAGTGCCTTGGGTGATTTTGAGTAGCTGCTGGCCACACCCTCTCCTGGGAGACAATTCCATTTAAGGCAGGAAGTTTGCAAGAGGCACGAGCCTCTGGCACGAGCCGAAGGGCAAGAGCAAAAGGGCGAGGCTCTTAGCCTGTGGCTCTTGGCCTAGGGGCTGTGTAAGAAGCCCAGGAAGAGCCAGGAAGCCAGGACCTTGGCTCCTTGGTAAGGTAAGGTAAGTAGACTCCTACAACAGGAGCCATATAAATACAAAGGGTTTTAAAAGGGGGTTATAGAAAAGTATTTGTTTAAAAACAATTATGAAGCCAGAATGCCAGCAGGGGGTTGGGGGCTATCCAGTGTTTTGCATGGAGTGTCACATGTATGACTATCTGCCCACTGGTCAGAAGTCTTGGGTATGTGCTCGGTGCAAGGAGCTCCTGGTTCTCAGGGAGCGAGTTTGCTCCCTTGAGGCCAAGGTGGCTGACCTGGAGAAGCAGGGACAGTCAGTTAGGTGCACGGGGAAGACTCTCGGGGACTTGTTAGATATGTCCCACTCTGGATCTGGCAGCCCGGCTGCTGCCAGGGAGCATGAGGGTCAAGGGGAAAAGGGGCACCATGCTGAGGATAAGGGGAATGTGCCCTCAGAAGGGACCTCTTCTTCAGCTGGTGAATGGGTATCCTTTCGTACCAAGGAACCGTCCCTGGGAAGGGTGGGAGGGGGCTCTTGGTAGTTGGTGATTCGATCCTTAGGCAGGTAGACAGCTGGGTGGCGAACCCGCGTACTGACCGTATGGTGACTTGCCTGCCTGGTGCGAAGGTAGCGGACATTACGCGTGTTTTAGATAGGCTGGTAGATAGTGCTGGGGAGGAGCCAGTGGTCGTGGTGCATGTCGGCACCAACGATGTGGGGAAATGCAGTCGTGAGGTCCTGGAGGAGAAATTTAGGCTGCTGGGCAGGAAACTCAAGGCCAGGACCTCCAAGGTAGCCTTCTCGGAAGTGCTACCTGTTCCACGCGCAGGGCCGGAGAGACAGGCACAGATCAGGAGTCTCAATGCGTGGATGAGACGGTGGTGTAGGGGGAAGGGTTCAAGTTTGTTAGGCACTGGGATGCTTTTTGGGACAAGAGGGAGCTGTACAAAAGGGACGGTCTCCACTTGTCCCGAGAAGGAACCAGGCTGCTGGCACTCAAAATCAAAAAGGTGGCAGAGCAGTTTTTAAACTGAATAATGGGGGAAAGCCGACAGGAGATGAAAAGTCTCTGGTTCGGGATGGCTCATCTCAAAGAGATGAAGGGGTAGCTATTACTTTTGTACAAGGAAATGGATTACAATTGTCCACTGAGACTGTGGCTAATGATAGGAACTGCCTGGCAAGGTCTCGAGGCAGCAAGAGGAAGGCTGTGGGCTTAACAAACGTGGGAAACTATAAGTGTTTATACACAAATGCTAGAAGTCTCCGAGGTAAAATCGGGGAGTTGGAATGCTTGGTGTTGGGGGGGAAATAGACATTGTGGGTATTTCAGAAACTTGGTGGGATGAGGAAAATCAGTGGGATACGGTGATTCCTGGTTATAAATTATATCGGAAGGATAGGGGGAAAGGGTTGGAGGTGGGGTGGCTCTGTATGTCAGAGAGGGTATACCATCCAGTAAGATTGAGAGGGTAAGAGAATTGGATTCCCTTCTGGAAATGCTATGGGTTGAAATAGTGGGTCCAAAAGGAGGCTTAACAGTGGGAGTTTGTTATCGCCCACCAGATCAAAAGATAGAGGAGGATTATAAAATGACGAATGAATTAAAGATAGCGGCTAGACGAAATAACTGTGTTGTAATAGGCGACTTTAACTACCCACACATTGATTGGGTCAATATGAGTTCTAGTCGGGAAAAAGAGATTGCGTTCTTAGACACTCTCAATGACTGTGCTGTGGAACAGATGGTCACAGATCCTACCAGGGGAGAGGCGATCCTGGATTTGGTCCTAAGTAACACCCAAGACCTGGTGAGAGATGTAAAAGTGATTGCACCACTTGGAAACAGTGACCATAATGTCATTGAGTTTAACATTTGTACAGATAGGGAGTTGCCCAAAAAGACTGACGCAACCACTTTTAACTTTAAAAGGGGTAACTTCTCTGGTATGAGGGGACATGTGAGGAAGAAATTGAAAGGAAGAGTGGAGAAGGTCAAAACCATTGGGGAAGCTTGGAGCCTATTTAAAAATACAGTCCTAGAAGCTCAGAAAAAATATATACCGCAGGTTAGGAAAGGTACAAATAGGTATAGAAAAAAGCCTGCATGGTTAACAAATAAAGTAATGGAAGCTGTAAAAGGTAAGAAGGATTCCTTTAAGCGGTGGAAAGCTAGTCTTAGTGAGGTTGATAAAAGGGAACACAGACTATGGCAAATAAAATGCAAGTCTGTGATCAGGCAAGCAAAAAGGGAATATGAGGAGCATATCACAAAAAACATAAAGACCAACAATAAAACTTTCTTCAAATACATTAGAAGTAGGAAGCCAGCCAGGGAGGCAGTGGGGCCCTTGGATGACCAAGGGGTAAAAGGAGTAGTGAAGGATGATAGGGAAATGGCTGAGAAGCTGAATGCATTTTTTGCCTATGTCTTCACTGTGGAAGAGGAGAAGTGTTTGCCCACTCCAGAAGCACTGATTTCGGGAGGGGGTTTGAAAGACCTGAATCAGATTGCGGTGACAAGAGAGGAAGTCCTCCGACTGATGGACAATTTAAAAACTAATAAATCACCAGGCCCGGATGGCATTCATCCGAGAGTTCTGAAAGAACTCAAATGTGAACTTGTGGATCTCCTGACAAAAATATGTAATCTTTCTTTAAAATCTGCCTCCATTCCTGATGACTGGAAGGTAGCTAATGTCACTCCCATCTTTAAAAAGGGCTCCAGGGGAGATCCAGGAAATTACAGGCCAGTCAGTCTGACATCGATACCGGGTAAGTTGGTGGAAACTGTTATTAAGGAAAGAATTAGTAGGCACATTGATGAACAAAAACTATTGAGGCAGACTCAGCATGGGTTCTGTAAGGGAAGATCTTGTCTCACTAACCTGTTAGTGTTTTTTGAGGGAGTGAACAAACATGTGGACAAGGGGGACCCAATAGATATTATTTACCTTGACTTCCGGAAAGCTTTTGATACAGTTCCTCATCAAAGGCTCCTAAGTAAGCTCAATAGTCATGGGATAAAAGGACAAGTCCTCTTGTGGATCAAAAACTGGCTTATAAATAGGAAACAGAGAGTGAGTATAAATGGGAAACTTTCTCAGTGAAGGGTGGTAAGCAGTGGGGTACCACAGGGATCAGTACTCGGTCCGATGCTTTTCAACTTGTTTATTAACGATTTGGAATTGGGAGTAAGCAGTGATGTGGCTAAATTTGCAGATGACACGAAGTTGTTCAGGGTGGTGAAAACCAGGGAGGATTGTGAGGCACTCCAAAGGGATCTGTTGAGGATGGGTGAGTGGGCGTCAACGTGGCAAATGGGGTTCAATGTGGCCAAGTGCAAAGTGATGCACATTGGAGCCAAAAATCCTAAATATAAATACACGTTGATGGGGTCTGATCTGGCAGAGACTGACCAAGAGAGAGATCTTGGAGTCGTAGTGGATAACTCGCTGAAAATGTCTACACAATGTGTAGCTGCAATAAAGAAGGCCAACGCTATGCTGGGGATTATTAGGAAGGGAATTGATAACAAATCAGCCAGTATCATCATGCCCCTGTATAAATCATTGGTGCGACCTCATTTGGAATACTGTGTACAGTTCTGGTCACCACATCTCAAAAAGGATATTATAGCATTGGAAAAAGTGCAGAGAAGGGCAACTAGAATGATAAAAGGGTTGGAACACCTTCCCTATGAAGAAAGGTTAAAATGCTTGGGGCTCTTTAGCTTGGAGAAACGACGGCTGAGGGGTGACATGATCGAGGTTTATAAGATTATGAATGGGATTGAGCAGGTTGAGAAAGAAGTACTTTTCTCCCTTTCTCACAATACAAGAACTCGTGGGCACTCTATGAAATTGCTGAGCAGTCGGGTTAGAACAGATAAAAGGAAATACTTCTTCACCCAAAGAGTGATTAACATATGGAATTCACTGCCACAGGAGGTCGTGGCAGCTGCAAGCATGGACAGTTTCAAGAGGGAATTAGATAAACATATGGAGCAGAAGTCCATCAGTAGCTATTAGCCACAGGGTATAGATGGGAACTCTCAGTCTGGGGCAGGTGATGCACTCTATTCTTGGTGCTGGAGGGGGCAGCAGTGGGAGGGCTTCTGGTGCCCTGGCCCCACTGCTGGACCTCCTGATGGCACCTGGTATATTTTGGCCGCTGTGTGACAGAGTGTTGGACTAGATGGGCCATTGGCCTGATTCAACATTGGCTTCTCTTATGTTCTCTTATGTGGCAAATGAAGTTCAGTGTACGTGGCTATAAGGTGATGCACACTGGAACAAACTTCAAATATATGCTAATAGAGTCTGAACTTACTGATAGTGAGAAAGAAAGAAAGCTTGGGGTTGTAGTGGATAGCTCAATGAATGGGTCAACTCAGGGTGCTGCTCCAGTGAAAAATGCAAATTCTATACTGGGGATTATTAGGAAAGAGATTGAAAACAAAACAGTCATATTATAATGCAAGGAGAAATATTATAATACCCCTGTATAGATCTATGGTGCAGCCTCATTTGGAATACTGTGTGTAGTTCTGGTCACTGGGTGCGTTTAGACAGCGTGCTGGAGCGGTTTAAACTGCTCCGGCATGATGCGTTTTTTTTTTAAACTGGAGAATCGCGATCAGACTCACCTCCTCCTTCCGAGCTCCCCGCCGTCCTCCTGCAGGTGGGGGGGGGTTTCCCCTCTCCTTTGAGCATGCGCACAGGCAGCCCTCTCCCGAACAGGAAGTTTGGCGGGTGCGCAGAAGAGCGAGCTCAACAGGTCCCTTTAAAGTTTAAATGAAGACTCCTTTTAAAAATGGCCTCCCCGAGATCCCGGACTCCTCTAAATGCCTAAACTAGGCACCAGTGAACCTTTTCTTTTTTTAACTTAAGTGCGGAGCTCCGCTCAAGCGCACACCGGTAAGGAAAAAAAAATGGAGGACTAAAACCGGAAGCTGGAGGCAGCTTCCCAGAGGGGAGGGGGGGTTGAAGCACCCGGAAGTGGCTGGATGGAGCGATCAGACAGGGAAAAGTGCGGCTTGAAACGGAGAATCATGGAAAACACCACTTGGGTAAGTGGTGTCAAAATACTCCGTTTCAAAGGGGGTTTGCTCCAGAAAGCGACGGCTGGGGACGGTAGGCAGATGTTGTGTGTGTGAACGCGCAGGTAAAAGCCGTTTCTGAGCCGTGCCGAAAACAGCTCAAACGGCGCATCTGAACGCACCCACTGTATCTCAAAAACAGCAATGCAGAGCTGGAAAAAGTATAAAAGAGGGCAACAAAGATGATTAGGAGGCTGAAGCACTTTTCTTTCGGGTTAGAAAAAAGAAAACTAAGGAGAGACATGATAGAGGTTTATGAAATAACAAGCAAGAGACCCACAGGAGTTTTTGGGGGTATCTTGTTTTATTCTCCCACACTATTTTCTCTTTCCTTTCCCTGAAAGCCCACATAGCCTCTTCCCCTTTCCTCCTCCTCATTTTCCTGCTTTCTTCTCTCCTTCCCACAAGGCAGCCAACTATCAGAGCCCCTGGAGATATCAGTTCCCAATAACAATAATTCATAAGAAGTAAAGTTTATTGAGACATTGATATGATCTAGACTTATACTCTGTTAAGACTGAGGTCCAGCGCACGAGGCCAGCAATTATAGCATAATCAAACATAATCAGTGGCTCTTGGCCAATCACTTCTAAGCTAAAAGCCCGCCAAGCTAACACTCTGAGATTCCCAGGGGAAAAGAGATACTAAAGGCAGTACAGATCTCAAAGTTACATGACTATACCAGACAGATAACGGTCAGAAACAAAACCATACATTCAAGTTTGCACACACCCCACCTCTCCATGGCAACCAAGCTCCAAACAGGCACTTTGGTTGACACCAACCTACATTTATCTGTCCCCCTCTCATCTTCAGCTTTCCCTCCCTCTCCCCCAGCAGCCTCTACCTGGAAAACTATGGCCCAGTCATGTAGTGCCACTAATCACTGGGCCCAGCTGACTTGCAAAGGGAATTTTACTTTCCCCTGTATCCCTCTGTCATTCCTCCTGGCAGACCCCCCCCCCCATATCTTTTCCTCTTTCCCTGCCTCTTTCTCTGCTTCTCAGTGATTTAACCAATCTGTCTCCTATCTTCAACTATATTTATTAATTTATACCCTGTTTTTTCTCCACAGTAGGGGTCAAAGCAGCTGACATCATTATCCTCTCCATTTTATTCTTCCAAAAACCTTCTGAGGTAGTTAGCCTGAAAGTAAGTGTCTGGCTTAAGGTCAGCTAATGAACTTTACTGGCAAATTGGTGATTTGAACCTGGGTCTCCCAAACCCTATTCTGAAACTCTAACCACTTCACCACGCAGACTTTCATAGAGTGGCTACTGGTTAAACAGTAGCAAGCAGCCAGACTCAGGGTGTGGTCACACAGACCTTTTGATCAGGGTTCACCGCTGTTCCCTCGCACATGTAAATTTCATGTTCACATGTGCCAATCCGCCTCCCATGCCGAAGTGGGCTTACTCCTGCAATGCTCCCGGGTTTTCCTGCCCCCTGGAAAATCAGGTATTCTCCTGGCATTTGCACTTTGAATGCACGATTTCGCCCGTCTGGACAGCCATCTTTTGCAATGATTGCGATTAGGGCCATCTGACCGCTCTTTTTTCCTTTTAAAAAAAAAAAACTTCTGGTTTGAGCGCTTGCATAAACATGCGCTTAATAAATCCATTTAACATTTAATAATGGATTTATTAAGCACATGTTTGCTCAAGCGCTGAAACCGGAAACTTTTTTAAAAAAGATGTACAAAGACGGCCCTGGAGGTGGGAATGAGAGGTGGGGGCTCCGGCAGCCTCGACAGGGGCCGGCAAGGAGGAGCCGGCAAGGAGGATGATGGAGATGGCAGAGCCTTTTTTTGTGGGGCAATGGTGGCAGCAGCAGTGGCGGCACTAACCCCCCACAGCAGCGGCAGGACAGCAGCTGCCTGAGCCTGCCCCATGGCTGGCATGATCTCCTGGAGGGACCAGGTGAGTGGGTGTTGGAAGAGAGGGGCTGGCTGCATCTAGTCAGCCCAATTTTCCCGATTTAAACAAAGCGAGAACAAGGCACGATTACCTTGCCAGTGTGACCGCGCACCTAGTTGAATTATGCAAGTTGTGTGGTAGCAAGCCACCCAGTGGTTGCTACTACATCTGGTCTTGATGGGTCCTCCCTCAAAGACCAAAACAGCCCTGGAAAAGGCCCTGCCCGTTTCCCCTAGCTTTTACTGACAGAAATCAAGCCTGGAATGTTGGCAAAACTGTTGAGGATACCTAGCAATGGCCACTGAAGTTAAAGCTATAGGTGCTCCTTTTCATTTTTTTAAAACTCCACAGTACATTTTTTCTAAAGATTTCAGAGCTTTCTGCAACTTGGGACTTTTTTATGTTTGTAGACCTGTTTTGTCCATTCACGACTCCAGTATTGAGATTTAAGTATCCTGAGATTTGGCCAGAATGAGAATCAGAAAATACAAGTAGGGGCCCATGAGAATCACAGGGGGGATTCCTCCTAACCTGTCTGACCCCAATTGCACCATGGAATCATCCCCCCAAGCTGCAGGACCCCAGCTTTGCCACCTCAGTGGAGGTAGTAAGGATGGCAGCAGCACCTCCCACCTCCCACCTCCATTTGGGACAGATCCATGGATTTAAGTATCCACAGACTGGGGTACAGTAGGTTATTAGAATATATGTTGATGCACAGGACAGAGAAAGGAAACAGAAATAATTTTTTCCCCTCTCCCAAAATACTAGAACTTGAGGGCATCCAATGACATTAATGGGAAATAGATTTAGGACAGCCAAAAAGAAATACTTCTCTATACAATGAGTGGTTAAAATATGGAATTTGCTGCCAGAGGACATAGTGATGGCTTTAAACGGGAATTAGACCAATTCATGGATGATGGGTCTATCAGTGACTGCTAGCCATGGTGACCAGGGGGAATTGCCACATTCAGAGGCAGTAAATCTTTGAATACCATTGCCATAGGCAACATCAAGGAAAGGGCTTGTCCTCTGTGTCCTGTTGTTGGCCCTCCAGAATAACTGGTTGGCTACTTTGTAAGATAGGATGCTGGACTAGATGGACTTTTTGTCTGACCTAGCAGGGCTCTCCTTATGTTCTTATGTTTTTTTCAAAAAATATTAAAAAGAAAAAATATTTAAAAGTATATATGTATTTTTTCCTGTCCTCAAAACTGTGTTAGAAGCAGCAGCAGCAGATCTTTACAACTGAAATATTACAACTGAAACACTATGGTCACTGAATCTGTATTCTGCTCCACTACATTGTTAATTATTGCAAAGAATGAGGAATTAAATTATTAAACCAAGGATGTCAGATTCTTGCACTTGTCTTAGAACATTGTCCTGTGACATGAAAAGACCATCATCGGCTTAGATGAGTCACAGTTGTATTAAGAATTAGCAGGAAGATTGCTCTTTGGATTGGCATCTGTATCATCATCAAGCCACTATTAGCTGTGAGCTAAATTCTGTTAGCTCTTCCTTCAAGACAGGAACCTGACACTTGGATTATATTATTAACCAGAGTCAGAAGACTTGTAGAAGAGTGAAAGAGCTGCTCCAGTGAGCTTCTAAGAAATCTACACATACTTTTGATTTTTTAAAAAAATCCTCCTATTTTGCTTTCCCATTTTGTTTCCTGTGATTTCATTTTGGCTCAAAAACAGTGCAAGGGGAGGGCAGAAATCCCTCCTCCCATTGTGCCATGTTCCTGATCTGAATCGGGCCCTTATCGTGCTTTGTATATTAGTTCTTCACAGCTGCTGTGGGGGAAAAGAGTTGTGCTCAGATAATTATTTGTCTGGTTTGGCCCTGAATGGAACCTTCATATTCAAAATATATTCATACTACCCTGTGAATACTAATGGTAGGAGGAAGCAACAGAGGGAAGCTTTGGGCCTCTGGACTCTGCTTGTAGAACCCTATGAAATGGGATGCTGGATTAGATAGGCTATTGGTTGATCCAATTATATTTTTACAGGAGGGGGAAACTGAGAATCAATAAGCAGCAAGGGAAGATCACTTAACTCTTTTTCTCTGTGTTGTTTCTCCCCTAAATATCACTTCTAAACAACTGTACGTTCTTGTTGAAAGTGAAGGACTGGATGCCATCCCCTGCCTCAGCCTCCAGATTAGAGAGGGCAAATCCTAAAATTCTTCCTGTGTTTACTCTTCTGCCCCCTTTGATATGTAGATTGTATTCTCAGGGAAAACTTCTTTCCTTCCATTCATTCTCTCCCACAACTCTCTTCTTGCATACACCAAGAAGGAGGACACACTGTCCTTATTTTGGCACCATGACACAGATGGCCTCTCACAATCTGTATCCATCATTAGTATTTGATGATGATGTATATTTTACTGTATTGATCAGAGGTCTTAACAATATAACAGTATTAAACCCAATTAACAGAATTCACAGTGTTACAAGGATACTACCAATCAGAACCCATATAAAATCAATAGCAAGTTAGAACATAGCTGACAGATTATAACTAAGATCCCATACCATTTGATCTAACCTTCTTGCAGCTAGTGCAAACAGAGCAACTCTATCAGAGACATAAGCATCCTCATCTGCAAGCAAAAATATTACTTTTTCCAGATCTGAGGCTCCCTCCTGCATGGATAAAATATTAGCAATAAATTTGTTTTGGGGTTCATAATGGAGGGGGCATTTCAAAATATCATGAATCAAATAATCTATTTCTTCTAAACCACACACACAGCATCGTAATGGGGCAGGCATGTTTAGAAAACATCCCAAACGAACCGCTGAAGGCATAGCTTGGAAACTTAGACTAGTAAAAGCCATCCTCAATTTCATTGTTATTAAAGTCCTTAAATATGAGGTCCTGACATGATCTCTACAGGAATTTAAATAGGGGGACTGCTATGGCTCGATCAATTATGTGACTGTCTATTTTCCCATCCATTTTGAAAATACATTCCTTCAGCTTCTGGCCTGATCATTTGGCACTTAGTAGATCATTCGGAATTGTATACTTTGACTGAATGAAACCCAAATAGTCATTGTAGCTCTTAGCATGTTTTAAAAGAAGATGGAGTTTTTGGGAGCCCAATTAATCCTGAGAGCTATCGAGATCCTCCATCCAATAAGACAAAACTCTGACATTAGCTCTAGCTTTCAGAGATGGGATACCTGGCTTGACCCTCATTAATGCTACTGGGGAATCCTTAGGAAACACAAGAATCCATCTCATAAAATAATTTTGTATTTTTTCCAGAGTTTCCAAAATCTCCCCAATCCCATATTTCAATACCATAAAGTATATTAGGGATAACCTTACTATCAAACAGTTTAATCACCAGATCAACCATACCATCTCCCTTAAAAAAGAAGAATTTCACTAATGGCCCCATGGTCTTCATGGAAGAGGACTTCAACAAGGACAAGTGAGGCTGCCATGTAAGAGTTTCTGAGAACATTATTCCTAGATACTTATATGTACTACATTGCTCAATAATAACTTGTGCATTTTATATTCATATTTACATTGTTGTTTACCTATTGTTTCTTGTGTAAACTGCCCTGAGCTTGCCTTGGTGGGGAGGGTGGGGTAAAAAAAAATCAAATAAATAAATCATTTGAACACCCAGAATTTTCCATACTGACTTTCTAGGTCATTTCCTGAAAACCGTTACTTTAGACTTAGCATAATTTATATATAGGCCTTCTTCAGCCTTTGATTCCCTTTATAGGGATAGATTATGGCAGAAACTCCTTAACATTAATATTGACCCTAGGTTGGTCTATCTGATAAGCCAACTGTATCAAAACACTACTGTGACAGTTAAGGTTGGAAAGGAAGGTATGTTCAGAAGGGGGTGAAACAAGGTGTTTTTTTGGCCCTCACCCTGTTTAATCTGTATATAAATGATCTAGTTGATAGACTAGAGGGCATGGAATTTATGCCCCTGGCAATAGGTCAAAATAAGGTACTGATTATGTTATATGCGGATGACATGGTTTTATTGTCGTCGATCAAAATTGGCCTGAGAAGGCTGTTTAATACATTAAACTAGAATATTATCCTATCTCTAAGCTTTCCTAAGTGACTAATATTAGTCTTAAACTAGAAAAGTGGCTCTGTGTAGCTTTGCATGCTTGGTACAAAGATGTTCCTGGATGTGTAGCTTTGTTCAAAGCACTCTCCTAACCAGTGGGTACTGGATTAACTATACCAGTTAACCCAACAGTTCTCAAGGGCAGCTAGTAACTTTTTATATTACTGCTATTTTTGCTAATTCAAGAATGTAAAGAAAATACACATACACAGAAGCAATTTTAAGCAACTGCTGCTTTCCCAGCAGTTGCTCAAATGGCCTTTATGCCATATCAAACCAGAAGTGACATATGGTGATGTTGTGTAGCAGCGATAGTCTAAATAAATCCTCCAACTTTTAAGATATAGAGAGAATTATTTACCATGGATACAATTCTCCCTAGCTGCACTTTTGATGCCATGATGAAAAAAATGATTATACTTTGGACCTTCAGTCTATGACTGATTGCATTTTGCATGGTTTGGTAACATGGCAATGTGTTTGTTCTAAGACCAAACCATTTTGTAACTGATAAAGTGAAATAAATTATTCTAAACTTGAAATTAACTTTCAAATGAAAGGCATCTGTTTTTATTTTCTTATGGTCAAGATAAATAGAGAATTTAGGACAGACAGAATCCACATGGGCTGTGTGAATCAAGGCTTTTAAAGGTCTTAGTGGACACAAAAGACCATTATGCAGACTGAAACTGCCTAATATTTTCTATATTAAGGGAAATTCTGTAACCACTTTCCAGCTGCATGTGTGGAGTTTTCCCCAGCACGGGGGGAGGGGGGAGGTAGCAATAATTTGCCTGAAATAATAGTGACACAATGGAGTGCTTACCTGGGGATTATCCCAGCACTGGAGTACTTGGGCTGATTTTCAGATATTTAATAACAATTATAAGACAGCCATATTATAGAGTTGTTGGTGAGCTGCTAAAACTGCAAACTGAATAAAATGCACCAGGGGCTTCACTTCAGTCAGGAGGAGCAATTGGGTGCAGTCATGAATGAAAAGATTGTAGAGCACAACCCACTCTTCTTGCTGTTAGGTATCACCCCCCCTCCCGATTATAAACTTTAATTTTCTTCCCAGCTAAACTTTCTTCTCCAGTTTTTATATTATTTTAACTGGCTTCCTAATCATTTCTAAAGTGAAATTTGTCTTTTTTAAGTGCTTCACAGGTCTCTGTTTTAGCCACTATGCCACACTGGCTCTAAAGGGTTAAAAAAACCCTAAAAATCGTAGATGACTTCATTTTAAAATGGTGGCTTGTGCATTATTGGAATCTGAAGCATATAACTTCTCCAGCCACTGTTAAAGTTTTTTGGGGGAGGGGATAGATTTGTAACAGCAGTTTTTAAAAAACAAATAAATAATTCCCCCCCCCATTTAATTTGCACTTTTCTTATTAACACTTGATAATTGTCATCATTATCATTCACTTCCTCAACCTGATATACTTTGCTATCTGGCAGAATAATAACAAAACACATTTCCCAAAGAGGCTTGCAGGCTAGATGCTAGACAGATGTGCCTGATTTCACTATATACTCTAGAAAGGATAGATGGCTTGTGTATTCACAGAAGATTCATCTGAAGCATCATGAAATAAAATGTACGGAAAAATATAATATTCCCAATTAAGATTTTTAATGAATTGCCTTGTTAATCCATACAGTGTATGCATGTTGCAAAATTTTCAGACTTAATTAGTATACTTGGTGATTATGTTTATTTCCTGATGTACACACTGATTAAGCATTGTCCATACACTGAAGCTTGAAGCTGAATCAGTCTATAAAGTAGCACCTTGTTTTGTAACTGGAGACTCAAAATGCAAATAGATCAACTTACGTAAAATTAAATTAGCTCTAATAGAACCCATTTGGCTTGAGCAGCTGGTGTCACATTATAAACAGAGTTCTCTTGTTATGAGAAATAAAGGGCTTCTGTTGACAGATGCTTATATACTTTTAAGTGACACATACACAGGAAAAAAATCCCTCAAGTAATGTTTAAGAATGAGCCTTAAGTGAATGAATAAGAGTAAATGCTGAATAGAGTTAGGTAATGTTTTCCACAGCTCTTCACATTGTAGATATAAGATTAGCTAGTAGTATACATGACTAAAATAGACATATTTAAAATCTGCTAAGCATCACATGTATTATTACAAACAATACAGTACCTCCATTCTTCTTAGTTAGTACTTGGTACTCAAATTGATTTGAGAGATGATGTTCTACAAGAAGTTTGTTTTTGATATTCAAATCCTAAATGTGTTTCCTATCACTATCTCCTTCTCTTCCTGTCACCTATCCTCTTATCACCACACAGAGCCACAACAGTTTCTGAAAGCTCTGGTAGGGATGTAATTTTTGAAATTTTATCCAGGTTCCGGTTTGGTAACCATTTCCATTGATTTGAATTAAAATGCATTTCCTCTTAGAACTCCCCATCCAACTGAGATGAAGTTCCCAGCAGTTGTTGCTGTCATCCAAGGGATCCCCCTGCCAAATTACCTATGGAGAAGAACACTAATCAGGCCATTAAGATTCTCCCTTGCAAGCTAGGCACAAGGAAATATGATGATGAAACATGGAAAACCAAAACATCTGGTGGAAAGTTACAGACATATTTCCCTTCTGAGCTCCTGTTATAAACTGACAGAATTAATGAAATGTCCCTATAGAGCAAGCAGGATTTAGACCCTGTCATAGTTGTGAAGACCAAGTTCTCACCTTAACAACTTTCATTGAGGCAGGGTATCAGAAGTGTCTTAAGACATCAGAAGTTTTCATCTATCTGACTGCCACTTATGATACAGTCTGGAGGGATGGTCTGCTGTGCAACTTTTTACAAGTTTTCCCCTTCAGAACATTATTTCAACTTCTAAATAACATGCTGAGTGACAGAACTTTCCAAGTAATTATGGGTCAATCAATCAGCAAGCAGAAGAAACTGAATAACGGTCTATCCCAGGGCTCCGTCCTCACTCCAGTTCTTTTTAATCTATATATCTCTGATGTTCTTGAGATGTTATCCAGGAAGTTTGCTTAAGCTGATGACATGGCGATTGCAGTAAGGCTCAAATCAATTGAAAGGACTGAGGAAATATTGACTAGGGACCTCAAAATTTTGACTGAATAGTGCTGTTAATGGTGGCTTATGCCAAATCCAGGAAAAACAGAATGCTCCTATTTCCATCTCAATAACAATCTTGCCGACCATGAACTGAATATCTACCTTCATGGCACTTGACTTACACACAACCATACACCAAAGTACTGTGGCATTGAGCTATAAACATCATCTTACCAATGTAGCAGCAAAAATATGCACGCAAACAACATTCTCCAGAAATTATGTGGTACAACTTGGGGTGGGTCCGCTACAACACTTAGATGCTCAGCTTTGGAAATGGCATAAAGTACTTTGGAATATGGTACTTCAGTGTGGTTCAACAGCTCCCATGTCCACAATCTTGATGTCCAGCTCAATACAACAATGAGACCTATGAGCAGATGTATTAAACTCACTCTGATCTATTGGCTACCCATGTTGTGCCACATCGCTCCCCTACATCTCCGAAGACAAGATGCTCTTCTTTGTGAATATAGAAAGATCACTGAAAGCAGAGAGTTGCCTATCCACAAAGACACGGCTCATGCAGGCCTATCATGACACTTGACAATAAGATCTGCACAAATCCTGCAATTACAAAATTTCGATCTAGAGAATGAATGGTTGTGAAAATGGATGCAATCAGTACCATTTGATATCTATAACCTAGTAACAATGAGAGGCCCACAGGATTTGACTTGCCACTTAAAGTATGGAAGATGGCTAATAGAATATGAACAGGCTTTGGCAGTTGTGCAGACCTGTTATTTAAGTGGGGCAAAATACCAGGACCAAAATGCAGTTGTGAAGCAGCCTGCCAAACTATTCTCCATCTGTTACAGGAATGTGAGCATCGTGTTTTCCAGGGAGATGAGAATGAGATCTTTAAACTCTCCCCAGCTGCAATTGAATGGATTGAAAATTTAGTTATTAGTATTTAGGGGGATTGACCAATCAGTCTGCATACCCATTGTATCAACTTGGTTATGTATTTTATATTATTATACGTTTCCTGTGTGTAACTCTGCTATACGGTAAATTAATAAACTTACCCTTGGACGACATAGTGTGTGTTGGCCTACTGAGCATGTCACACATTTGCAGGCTTACTGTTTCCCCTTCCCCCTTCATGTCCTGGGTGAAAGGAAATAGGATCCGTGAATGAACAATGAGGATCTCCCAGTGTTTCAGAATGAAATGCTTCTGAATGTCTGAGGTAGTTTTGTTCGAAGTAGTTACTCTTTTGAGAGTAACAAACAGGGTCAGGTTTCGATTACTTAGGTTCGGAATACACATATCTAACTAATTTTGTTAGATTTTTATGATGTTAGGGATCTGTCTATGCATATTTTACTGTATTTTGTGTTGATTGTTTTATTGTTTTAATGTTGTTCGCCGTCTTGAGCCGGTTCCTGGCAAGGTGGGATATAAATTGAAAATAATAAATAATAATAATAAATAATTTTGGATCAATTTTTAAACAAGTAAGGGGGGGATTTTAGAATAGGCTGACTAAAAAATGCAGGGATCCAAGCAGTTATGGGAGGCATTTCTTCACTGTCATGACCAGACGCTACAAATGGCACTTAATGATATAAAACCTCAGGTAAAAACACCATAGAAGAAAGAATGTACATGTCCTTAATATAGAAGATTGTGGTAAATAAATGCAATGAAGGAATTCAGATCTTTAGTAGTGTAATAATTTTGTATGGTAGGTGAAGTCACTAGGCAGTCCAATGTTATGGGTGAAAAAGTTTTAAAGAGGAAATAACTAAATAGACATGTATTCACTTCCCTGTTTATTGCAATGCCATATTCATATGATTTCCTTTCTACATGTTCTGGGTGGGATCCTGTGGGTTTGTTGTGCCAACAAAGGATACTTCTTCAGCAGAAGAAGCCTTCCTCTCACACAAGATGGACTTCTTTCTGCTGGAGAAAAGTGCTTCTACTAGCAGAATTGATCTGTGGGATCTTTTAGAACAAATAACTCTGAATTAGATCCAGATACTTCTATCTACAAAACAGAATTTTTCTGCCTCCATCCCTCCCACAATAGTGACTTTTCTCCCCAAAATGATGCTCTTGAGGGAGAGGGGGCCATTTTGATTCCATTAACAAAAATGTCTTCCATTAATGAAATCCCAACTTTGGATCCAACCTCCTGTCTAAATAATTACACTTAGTATGATAGCTATACATACAACCTCCCCCCCCGCCCAAGTTTAGTAGCAGTTGAACAACACCCTTCCCCAATAGTGTGGAACCAGAATGCAGTTTATGTTTCTAATGCTTTCTCTGTGGACTCTCCATTTTAAGCCCAGAGAAAGGAAAAATAGCCAGCACTC
The DNA here is from genome assembly GCA_029375565.1 of Gekko gecko. Lineage (NCBI taxonomy): Eukaryota > Metazoa > Chordata > Lepidosauria > Squamata > Gekkonidae > Gekko > Gekko gecko. Next base: position 130,305,695 of record JAPDNY010000009.1, read on the forward strand.
ATTCCAGACTGAAATGAAAACAGCCAAAATCATTGTACCATAAAGTAAAAGGACAATACAGAGCAAGCAAACTAAATCCAAATGTGTTTAAATTGCTGCTGTTGTTTGTATGAGCTTTTCAAATGGCCTTTATAGAAATGGGGGAAAATAATGAAAATAAGGGCAAAGTTCCAAGGGAATGCAAAGCTTTGACATTTTCCCATGCTAACTTTTAACATATTCCTGAGCTATGCTGTTGTGCAGTGTAAAGTGGCTCTCTCCCTAGGTTTGTATATTCTGTTCATTGATGGGGGACAATGAACATAAATGGGTAATTTGTCTGTTCTTTGTCTAAAACTGCTTTTGAAACATACTCATTGGCAGAATGGTAGGATGCTGAAACTGGTTTGCCCAGTCTGAGTTTAAAGAATGTGTGCAAGAAGCACTGGAGACAGCTGTTTGGATTTCGGAGAACTGAATTGATATTGCTGTGAATTTAGGTGCTCTCTGTGTGCTCACATCTGCAGCTTGGTCAGTAAACAGTCTATTAAAAGCAACCTGAACAAAATATCCAGTCTTCTCTCTTCAAAGGGATGATTGACATAGGACATCTGTTAAAAACACCTCACTTTTTGGGCAGGGGTAGGGGTGGAGACTGTTTTGTAAAGCTGTGGACTTCTGTCAAATTAAAAGCGGCTTGGGTTAAAATATTTTAAAAATATCTTAAACAAATAATGTAATTAAGAACTAACGTAATAATGATTTGCAGTATACAGAATACAATATGCAGAATACAAAAGTGAAGGCTGGATAGTTGTCGGTTTTTTTGAATATTTTTAATTGGTTTTTAACAAACATACAAATAAACAAACACATACATGAGAGTGGTAGTAACAACATCATGTCTCTTAAATTGCCTCTTGCATATAGATTGATATTCTCACCATATAGAACATTATTATTTTTGTAAGTCTGTGTTTTAGATTAACAATTTTAATAATCCTAGCTCTATATATGTAACTACAATTTCATAATCATAACAATCATAACAATCTATAATTATTACATCTCTATTTCTATCCAAGCCAATTCTCTTCTGGTTAAACATTCTACAACAGTCTTCTATAAAATAACTTTATCTTTACCTATTAACTAACTCTATAATATTTCTATTCGTGCTAATATCTTCTGTTGTTAACCTTCCTTAAATATCCTTCTTAATATTTTATATTGTCTTCTGTTTATAAAACTTTCTAGAACTCTAAAAATCTTCCCTAATTTTTTTTTGGCTATAATATATACATGCATATAAAAAGAGAGAGAAATATAATTTCAGTTATAACCAATATTAATTTATTGTCAATACAATTTCCCTTTGCCCATTTTAATCAGTTGCACCTAAACAAGGGTTAATTTTATTATGGGCTATAATTTTATAGGAACATAAAATATATATTTGTGTGTGTGTGTATACCACCATTGCCACCAATGTTAGTTTATTGCCAATACGTTTTCCCTAGCCCATCTTAGTCAGTTGCACATAAATCAGAGTCCTCTAGATCAGCATTATTTAAGTTTTATTCTTTTCTTCTTTTTGAAAGACCTTTTTTTCAATAAAGTCATTTTTCTGTGTCCCTCTTGTCCTCTGTATTCCATTTTTATGGTGGTTAGTGTTTTCATAGCTTCTGTTTTGTCTTCTCTGTGGAGTATAACTTTGAGGGTTGCAAAATCTGACAGTCTTTTAGTTGTTCTCACTGTAGCCTTGTTCATCTTGATTGCAGGATTTTTCTGAGTCTTGCAGTTTTAAGCTTCCAAAAGGAAGCTTAACAGTGGGAGTTTGTTATCGCCCACCAGATCAAAAGATAGAGGAGGATTATAAAATGATGAATGAATTAAAGATAGCGGCTAGACGAAATAACTGTGTCGTAATAGGTGACTTTAACTACCCACACATTGATTGGGTCAATATGAGTTCTAGTCGGGAAAAAGAGATTGAGTTTTTAGACACTCTCAATGACTGTGCTATGGAACAGATGGTCACAGATTCTACCAGGGGAGAGGCGATCCTGGATTTGGTCCTAAGTAACACCCAAGACCTGGTGAGAGATGTAAAAGTGATTGCACCACTTGGGAACAGTGACCATAATGTCATTGAGTTTAACATTTGTACAGATAGGGAGTTGCTCAAAAAGACTGACGCAACCACTTTTAACTTTAAAAGGGGTAACTTCTCTGGTATGAGGGGACATGTGAGGAAGAAATTGAAAGGAAGAGTGGAGAAGGTCAAAACCATTGGGGAAGCTTGGAGACTATTTAAAAATACAGTCCTAGAAGCTCAGAAAAAATATATACCGCAGGTTAGGAAAGGTACAAATAGGTATAGAAAAAAGCCTGCATGGTTAACAAATAAAGTAATGGAAGCTGTAAAAGGTAGGAAGAATTCCTTTAAGCGGTGGAAAGCTAGTCTTAGTGAGGTTGATAAAAGGGAACACAGGTTTCGGTTTCGGCGCTGCGAATGGCGGCCGCCTCTCGGGACGCTCCCGGAGGCGGTTAGCCCACATGCAGTTAGGGGGGGTCTTCGCATGTGCGAAAGACCCTAGTGAGCCTTAGGTAAAGGCTCCGAACCGGGGGCGCTTGGGGAGTAGCTTCTTTGCCGGCAGACAGCCGGGAAATTGAGGCTTTCTCCCCACCCCAATCGGCCCCGCTGCGTCGTGCCCGTAATGGGACTTAGCAGCGCCACCGACTTCCAGGAGTGAAGACAGCGTTATGATTTAATATAAAAAGAAGAAGTGGCATCGAACCGTGAGTTGAAGATCGATTTTGAAGCGTGAATTCGAGCCCCCCCGTAAGCGTTTAAGCGTATGGGAGGAGGGAGGAGTTCCCATCCCTTTTGAGAAGCAAGATTTACAAAGGGAGCGCGAGGGGGGGCAGAGAGGAAAAAAGTGTTGGTGAAAGTACCGTTGGAGTTGTATAGAAGATTACGATCCTATTAGCTTCCTGGGGGATGCGGCACGAACTTTATAAAAGTAAACAATAAATCAAAATGTCGACAACGGGGAAAGTCCTGCAGAAAACGGAAGAGAAGAGAGGAGGGACTTCCGGCCCGGGTAGCCCCCCCCAAGAGCTAGCTGTCAATCAACAGGATCTGCGCCCTCTACTGGAGCAAATACAGAAAATCAATGAAACTTTGTTTAAAGTGGAAAGTGTCTTGATCAGTCAACAGGGGAAGTTGGAGGAAATAGAACAGAAATCGGATTTGATTCTAAGTTTTCAGGGCGTGAAAGGAGAAGAGAAAGAGGATCTCGGATTTACCTCGACAAATGTTTTGGCACCCCTAACTGGCAGTGAAGCGAAAGAATTAAAAGAAGAGGTGGACACGGCTCTCAAAGCCTATTCCGCTTTTATAAAAGAAAATACTCTGCCAGTAGAAGGGGATGTTGAACACAGCAGGCAACATATCAGAGATCCAATTCCATGTGTAGTAATTATGGCGCCCTGGAAATTTGAAGGTCGGAAACATAAAGAAAAAGAGAAAAGAAAAAAGATGGATTACACCATTAAAAAGCAAAAATCTCTGAAGAGACACGCCAGTTTGGAGGAAGACGCAGCACTTAAAATTGGCAGTGAAGAAGACGGCAGCCCAGGGGAAGGAGGCGACAGAATGGAAGGCATTAAAGTTGAAAAGGACTCAATTTACAACTGGAAGAGACCTAAAAAGAAGACATTTTAAGGACTGTTCGTGTACCATCTGCAAGGAGCTGTTTGATTACTAACCCCAATGGACTTTACTAACTGTATTAACAGAGTGATTCTGGACTTTGCAAAGTATAAAAGAAGATCTTCGAATCGCGATAGATGCCAAAAATGGTATTGATTACTAACTAAAATTAACCTTTTTTAATAGAGAAAACTTCACTCCACCTTTCTCTTTCTCCAGCTGTCTACCCTCCCCTTTTCTTATAAAAAGAATAAAATTCTCTCCTTTTTAGGAGAGTTTTACTAAAAAAAAAAAGATAAAAGGGAACACAGACTATGGCAAATAAAATGCAAGTCTGTGATCAGGCAAGCAAAAAGGGAATATGAGGAGCATATCACAAAAAAACATAAAGGCCAACAATAAAACTTTCTTCAAATACATTAGAAGTAGGAAGCCAGACAGGGAGGCAGTGGGGCCCTTGGATGACCAAGGGGTAAAAGGAGTAGTGAAGGATGATAGGGAAATGGCTGAGAAGCTGAATGCATTTTTTGCCTCTGTCTTCACTGTGGAAGAGGAGAAGTGCTTGCCCACTCCAGAAGCACCGATTTCGGGAGGGGGTTTGAAAGACCTGAATCAGATTGTGGTGATAAGAGAGGAAGTCCTCTGACTGATGGACAATTTAAAACTAATAAATCACCAGGCCCACATGGCATTCATCTGAGAGTTCTGAAAGAACTCAAATGTGAACTTGTGGATCTCCTGACAAAAATATGTAATCTTTCTTTAAAATCTGCCTCCATTCCTGAGGACTGGAAGGTAGCTAATGTCACTCCCATCTTTAAAAAGGGCTCCAGGGGAGATCCAGGAAATTACAGGCCAGTCAGTCTGACATCAATACCAGGTAAGCTGGTGGAAACTGTTATTAAGGAGAGAAATAGTAGGCACATTGATGAACAAAAACTATTGAGGCAACCTCAGCATGGGTTCTGTAAGGGAAGATCTTGTCTCACTAACCTACTAGTGTTTTTTGAGGGAGTGAACAAACATGTGGACAAGGGGGATCCAATAGATATTATTTTCCTTGACTTCCGGAAAGCTTTTGATACAGTTCCTCATCAAAGGCTCCTAAGTAAGCTCAATAGTCATGGGATAAAAGGACAACTCCTCTTGTGGATCAAAAACTGGCTTATAAATAAGAAACAGAGAGTGAGTATAAATGGAAAACTTTCTCAGTGGAGGGTGGTAAGCAGTGGGGTACCACCGGGATCAGTACTCGGTCCGATGCTTTTTAACTTGTTTATTAATGATTTGGAATTGGGAGTAAGCAGTGAAGTGGCTAAATTTGCAGATGACACGAAGTAGTTCAGGGTGGTGAAAACCAGGAAGGAGTGTGAGGCACTCCAAAGGGATCTGTTGAGGATGGGTGAGTGGGCGTCAACGTGGCAAATGGGGTTCAATGTGGCCAAGTGCAAAGTGATGCACATTGGAGCCAAAAATCCTAAATATAAATACACGTTGATGGGGTCTCAACTGGCAGAGACTGACCAAGAGAGAGATCTTGGAGTTGTAGTAGATAACTCAATGAAAATGTCTAGACAGTGTGTAACTGCAATAAAGAAGGCCAATGCTATGCTGGGGATTATTAGGAAGGGAATTGAAAACAAATCAGCCAGTATCATCATGCCCCTGTATAAATCATTGGTGCGACCTCATTTGGAATACTGTGTACAGTTCTGGTCACCACATCTCAAAAAGGATATTATAGCATTGGAAAAAGTGCAGAGAAGGGCAACTAGAATGATAAAAGGGTTGGAACACCTTCCCTATGAAGAAAGGTTAAAATGCTTGGGGCTCTTTAGCTTGGAGAAACGACGGCTGAGGGATGACATGATTGAGGTTTATAAGATTATGAATGGGATTGAGCAGGTTGAGAAAGAAGTACTTTTCTCCCTTTCTCACAATACAAGAACTCGTGGGCACTCCATGAAATTGCTGAGCAGTCGGGTTAGAACAGATAAAAGGAAATACTTCTTCACCCAAAGAGTGATTAGCATATGGAATTCACTGCCACAGGAGGTGGTGGCAGCTACAAGCATGGACAGTTTCAATAGGGAATTAGGTAAACATATGAAGCAGAAGTCCATCAGTGGCTATTAGCCACAGGGTATAGATGGGAACTCTCAGTCTAGGGCAGGTGATGCACTCTATTCTTGGTGCTGGAGGGGGCATTAGTGGGAGGGCTTCTAGTGTCCTGGCCCCACTGCTGGACCTCCTGATGGCACCTGTGTGACAGAGTGTTGGACTGGATGGGCCATTGACCTGATTCAACATTGGCTTCTCTTATGTTCTTATGTTCTTAAGTGTTGTGGACCCTTTTCTCTATAGGTTAAGTCCAGTTGTTTGTAGTGTTGTCTTGCAGCTGGCAAAGGTTTGCTGCTGGGATTCTTTTCCTCTATAGGATGGGTCCTGGCATATAGTTTGGGTTGATGTCACAGAATATTTATCCTTTACAGGTTCTAAAACGTCCTTGAATGCTAAGTTGATTGCATTCACAATCATGTCCCGAAGCTCCTTCTGACAGACTTGTAGTTGATCAATTTTTATAGGGCTCTCTGGGCAAATATCATCTGGCATTTTTCTTTTAGATCTTGCCCCTCTATTTTAAAACAATCACACAGACCCAGCAGTAATCTTTTCAGAGTTTGTCAGTGATTCTTTTCAAAGCTGACCATGCTTAAAGTTGTTGACAGCTGAAAATTCGTTCGTGTATATCAGATGTTTACATCTCCACTAAAAGGTAGTCATAATAAAAGGTAGTCCTCCATTCCATGCCATGAAGCGTGATGTCATAAAAAATTGCCACGAAGAAACAAAATCAACTCTAAATAACTTTCTTTCTTTCTTTCTTTCTTTCTTTCTTTCTTTCTTTCTTTCTTTCTTTCTTTCTTTCTTTCTTTCTTTCTTTCTTTCTTTCTTTCTTTCTTTCTTTCTTTCTTTCTTTCTTTCTTTCTTTCTTTCTTTCTTTCTTTCTTTCTTTCTTTCCAAAAGTAGTATCAAACAGAAGTCTCACTTTGCCCCAAGCAATATTTCACTCAACTTTCTTTAAGTAAATTGTCTCTGCCACTCCTCAAAGGGGTGGGGGTCTCACCCTCCTATCCATGTCCTTTCTAAGATTAATTACAGGGGCATGAAACGAAAGTAAAGAGGAAGTCTTTGGCTTAATGTTGTTTTTCCAGGTAATTACTTACGTCATCTGATGATACTGACGAGGCTGAGATTAACTCTCTTGCTTCCAGGGTATAGCACAGCTGGTGCAGTTTATGGCTCCATAACTGTGTGTCTTTGTTCTTTCCCTCGGGACAATCCAGAGCTTCCATCCATTTTGCAGTGAATGAGGGGCCGAATCAAGTCCCATGCACCTGACCTCTCTCTGGGAGGTCTGGTGGAGCTTGAGTTCCCCCCAAAACTCCTCTAAATAGAACAAAGAGCCAGTGGCACCCAGGAGAAGTTCTGGGAGCCGACTATGTTGCTGTGCCCGTAGCCCTGCCCCCTGACCTCTCAAGGTTGGATTGTTAAAGAGGGACTCTGGCATCCCTTTTGGGGGGGGGACACATATCCAAAAATGAGGGGACAGGTCATCCAAGGCAAAAAGTGAGTAGAGCTCTAATCTCATTTCTGTTTTCTTCAGTGTACAAATGTGCCTGTTGTCTTACACAGCAGTGTCTTCTAGTTCTCCCTTTATTTATTCATTGGAAGGATGTATGTTCCTTTCTCCTCTCATCCTGAAAAGGTTTATGTGTGGTGGATTTTCAGAATGATTTTGATGGCAGTATCCAGGTTCATTTTAAAGTGTATGTGTGTGGGGAGAAACATACTAATTTTGTTATCCAGCAGCAATAAACTAGATCAGCACTGCTCCTGAGCTATATGCAGACAAAGAGAACTATAGATGTGGCTGGAGATTGTTTTGGAATTTCTACTGCTGGGTTTACCAGGCGAGCCACATCTTAACTGTGTAGTAGAAACATCAGAAACACTTTCACATGGACATATAGTTCTCCACTGCACTCACATCTGAGCTTTGGAAAATTATAGCTGGGATGCTGATGTCCAAATTAATTCTTGTGAGGAAAGTGCAGACAGCTCTTTTTCAGATGCTCTGAAGACTAACCAGTTCGAATTCAGGAAAAGTGGATTTGGCTGTCTAACATCTCACAGTTGAGTCACATGACTTTTTGTGTAAGATCTTCAGAAGAATGGTGTATAAAATGCTTTTTGCAGTGAAAAGTGTCATAATATTAACAGATAAATGGCCATTTTACATGTGCAAATTGGCTATTGATATTAGGAAACTTAGAGTTTCTGACCACAGAATTTTGTGATCTTCAACCTATGCAATAATTGCCCTGATCTCCACTAAGACAGGTAACAAAATGGAGGAGTTTTATTGTCCATGCTAGTGGGATATTGTGCAAAGCTGCACAAGAAGATATCTCCTTTTCTTTTGTGCCCCACTTACATTTCCAGGTTGTCTTAAAAATGTTGCATTGGGAAGTTTCCTTGCAGACATTTCCAAGAAGAAGCAGAAAAAACCCAAAGTCTTAATGTAGAACAGAAGGATATTTATGGTATGTTGATTACTTGCCCATCATTAACTTTACAGTTATTTTATTATTCATTTCCTTGGATTGTTTCAGAATGATCTGAGACTCCTGGCAACTGTGCGAGAAACATACGATAATGGGCATGCATTCCACACAATTTCTTATTGGTTGTTACCCATTCATAATTTGAATTCTTGATGATCTGTCATCTTGCATATTTCTGAGAACATTGTGTTCTGAACTTATTAAGTATGGACACAAACTGGGAAAGTGCAGTTCAATTCTTGGTTTGTGGTGTACACAGTTTGTGAACCACATACTATCATGAACTTTTTGATGCTAGATGAACTGGTTTCATTTGTGAGGTTTGCAATTCAGTTAAACCCCCACCCAGTGTTCTAGAAACACCAAACTCACAGAAGATCTCTGGCTGACTCTCTCCTACCTGCTTTCCAAGTTTGGTGAGGCTTGGATTTATGGCAGTTGAGTTATGCCCCCCTCCAAGAAGGTGCCTCCAGAAAAGTTCTTTCTGGGGAAATGACAGGTGCAGGCTCAGGAGGTTCAGGATTGTATAGAAGTGATCCTGCGCAAGCTAGAGATACCAAACTCACAGTGGATTTCTGACTGACTCTCCTCTGCCTTCCAAGTTTGGTGAGGATCAGATTTATGGAGTCCAAATTACACATCCCCAAGAAGGTCCTCCCATCCTTTATTGTTTCCAAGTCCCTGAGAATCTCTGCAGTAGAAACTGAAGGTGGGGGGCATTTTTGCAATCTCAGCAGAAACAGTGCAAAATGCCCAGCAGAAACAGTGCCACTGTGGCACTGCAAATCCAACAGGACTAAGGTCAAACCAGGAAAGTGCTTTGGGGGAAAATGTCAGGCATAGGTTCAAATGCCTATTCAATGGACCCCCTGCAAACAACACACAGCAAATGCACAGGGAACCTCACCCTGCTGCCCACTCCTCTACAGTCTCCCCAAGTTGGGGATGGATTAAGTTTCTGGTGTCCCAGTTATGGACTTCCAAAAAAGGGCTCCCTAGTGCTCTCTCTGAAAAAGACAGCTGCAGTTCCAGAAGTCTATGGAATGGCTCAGGAACAAGCCAGTGACACCAAATTCACAGGGAAACTTCACCTGGACAGACACACACACACCCCAGTCAGCCAGTGGAAGCAAGGCAAGCATCACTGCTACACTCACAGTCCCTCACCAAGTCTCCAAAGGTATGTTCTGAAGGTCAGAAAAGCAGACATAACTAGAGACTTCCCAACGGTGCTTCCCAAAGATACCACATGGCAGCTTGGTGGGCACCCCAGGCTCACCAGTTCAGTAGAAAACAGAGTTTTCCATTTTATGTGATGCAATGACAGAAAGGGAGACATCTGACAGGAGCAAATTCTTCTACTGTGCAGAGGGAAGGAAAAAACCTCTTGGGTTGTCTGGGCCACCCAGAATTCCTCAAAGATAGATTTGGAAGGAAAGGAAGTCAGACATGACAGGAGGTTTCCAACAGGGGCTCCTGAAAGTTACCCCACAACCACTTGGTAGGCACCGCAGATGCACCAGACCACTGGAAATCACAGTTTTCCATTTAAAGTGATTAGTGATGCAAACTGAGAGGTTCCAAGAAATGATTGATTTTCCATTGGGTAAGAGTAATTTTTGTGACCATTATTGTAATGATCTATGTATTGAATTCTGTAATAGTGATAGTAGTGCAGTAAATTGTATGTTTATGGTATTATGTTATTGTATTTATGAAGAAGTCACTGAGGATTGCTGTATCTGAATGACACCTTGTGGATGTATACACGTATGTATGAAATGTTGAATCCAGCATGATTCTTGAAAAAGTTATGGAAACTGATTTATAACCGGAGGTCCATTGAGTCGGCTGGTAGAGACACTATATGTGAGGAAACACATCCTTAGAATTAAAAGGACTCTCTTGAAACAATTATTACAAAACATCAATGGAAAAAACTTTACCTGTTGAATTTCTACCTGTCAATTTACTTGTAATACGTGGCTTCCGGTCTGGGATTCATGGCGTCCTGACGTGTTCTGGCTTTGCTCTTTGAGCTCCCAGAGCATACGGAGGGTCTTGACGACAGGGAGGGCTTCTTACAACCCTCCGCAGATCCCCCCAGGCAGGGGGGTGACTGGCAGCGAGCTTTTGGCCCGAGAGGGAGTTGAGATCGGCTGATAGCAGGGCTTTAAAGAGCGTCGTGACCAGCCTTGATCCCCTCCCCCAGAGAAGGCACTTCGGAAATTCTCTACAAGACCCCACCAAGTTGGATTCTCAACATAAGAACGCATGACCCAGACCTCCAAGACATTCTATGCAAGCTGATATTAAGGAAACACTGCTATAACAAGACACGGACTTTGAAGGTAACTTTTTTAAAATTGCTCACCGGAGACGCGTTTTGGCCGAAAGTAAACAACATCCGATGAAGCGCATGATCGTGCTGTATCTGTCATACTAACATCAAACTTGAAAAAGTGCAGTTAAACAGCTTAAAAAGGCCAAAAAGCCGGTTTGTTGATCATTCCTGCGGTTGGATTATTGACTTTGAAATAGAAACTAACAACAATCTCCGCGAGAATTAGAGTGGAAAAGTACTCGAGCTGCAGCAGAAATCGTCAGAACAGGAAGTGACCTCAGACCAGACAAGAAATCGTCCTAGAGAAGTCCAGGGAGGCCGGAAGAAGGGAGGAAACCAGGGACAAGGGGACCTTTAAAACTGCCGGACAGGAAGTGAGTACCCGGAAGATCCATTTACCATAGAGAAATTGCGCCCGCCATTTTGAGAAGGTCAAAAAAAATTATTTCGATTTTAAACGAAAGACTTAATAGAAAATAGTGAAAATAGAGCGATTTAGGTGGGCCTCCTGATGGCACCTGGTATTTTTGGCCACTGTGTGACAGAGTGTTGGACTAGATGGGCCATTGGCCTGATTCAACATTGGCTTCTCTTATGTTCTTATGTTATGTTCTTATCCAGTACCTTCAAGGGTTCTCATTAGATGAGACACTGAAAGACACATGACAGGAAGGACTTCCTGTTTCAGCGGCTTGCTGGTGGGTGCACTTCATCACAGCTCCGATGAGAGCGACCTGCAATTGTGCTGGTTGGGAGGGGTCCAAGTTAATCTTGGACCCCTCAGAGCCCTTGGAGGGGGCTCACAGCCTGGGACATGAGAGGTGCATCTCCTGAGGTGCTGGCCAAAGGATCGAGGCTCCTCTTTGCCCCAATAGGTCCCATCGGCACGAGACCAGCTATGGCACCAAAGACGCATACCGGAGAGAGTGAGCAAGCAATCTGGCGATGGAAGATGTTCCCTACCTTTTGAAGTGAAGAAAGAGCAAAGCGTGAGTCGATATTCGTTCATCCAAACAAGCGGCCAAGTGAAAATCCAAAAAGCTGCCCTGAAGCCCTAAACATAGCAGAGGGGGGGAATCTGCCCTACCCTGGGAAGACTAGCTTCTTAAAAAAAGAAAGCGAGGAGCAGAAGGGCAGCTTGAAAGGGAGACTGATTATTTAGCCAAGTGGCATGCAGATTAGTAACAAGAGCGCAATTCAACAGACTTTCAGAACTTTTCCTTTAATGTAAACAGTGTTGTATCAAGCTGAAAAAATAGTGACCACGGTGAAAACTTCTTCAGGAACTGCCAGCTCATCGACTCCAGCTTTTTAATTGGAAACAAATACAGACCTCCCTAAGATGATTGCTGCAACGCTGTGCCCTCTGCTGGACCAGATGACTAATCTCAATAATAACTTCGATGTGCTTCAAAAGGAACTGAAAGAAACAACTGCAAGAACAGAGAAGATAGCCCAAAAGTTGTAAAAGGTCGATGCTAAGACAAATAGGCTAAATCAAAGACTGGAGGCAGTGGAAAAAGAGAAGACCTCCAAGAAACAACAGCTTTTATAGCTACAGATGGAAAAGTCAACATATGTCCTGAGATTTCAAGGTATCCCAGAGCAAAAAGGAGAGAACCTGAAAGAGATCTTAAGTGAAATTTTAGCTCCACTGGCAGGCTTTAAAGAGGAAGCTCTACAAAGCGACATAGACATGGTATATCATACTTATCCAGAGGTTATTAAGAAAAATAAGCTGCCTGGTGAAGTTTTTGTGAAATTCTCTAAAAGGTCAACAAGAGATGCAATATTGAAAGTGACCAATGGGATTACCCTAGAAATCAAGGGAGGAGAAGCTAAAGTTTTAAAGAATGTTCCATTTGAGATCAGAAAGAGGAGGAAGCAATATAGAGACGACACTATTTCTACAGAAAAACTCCACTCCCTACAGATGGATTGTAACAGAAGGACTTATCTTCAACTTCAGGGAGAAAAAAGAAAAGATTGACTCTGTTATAAAAGCCAAAACATTTTTGGAGCAGCAACAGAGGCCAGTGAAAGAAACTGAGAAAGTAGAGGACAAAAATGTTGCAGATGGAAATGGCGGAAATGGTTCAGGAAGTTCTGACAGCTTCTTGGGCAGCTCTTCAGAAGAAGCGTCTGACTCAGAATCAGATTTAAGAGCAGCCGCTCCTAAACCTCTTAAAGTTAAAGTGATCTTCGATAAAAATAAGCCTAGAGAAAAGAAAGCTATAAAATAGCTTAACTCTGAAAATCTGATGCACCTCTTTTTTTAATAAGTGAAATATTAAGATACACTTACTAGAGCTGATTATGATTTTGCTTGTTTGACGTAGTCATATTAATAGCTAATTTTTACATGTTTTTGTTTAAGTAATAGGGAAACTTCAAGAATTTGATATTTTAACTGATTCATGATCTTTGCTACACTGTATTTTAATTTAGACTATCCCATGCCCCTATTCCTGTAGTGAGTAGTGATAAAATGCAATAAAATCAATAAAAAAAGAAAGACACATGACGGTATCCTCCCAGCTTTTTTGTTTGTTTGTTTTTGCATGAAGTTCAGATTCTGATTAGGGCTATGAAGGGGGAAGGGGTTAAAATCTTCCACCCTGCACAATATTAACAATTGGTACTGACATCCTCTCCTTGCTATTGTTAGCTGAGGAAAGAGAAAAGATGCTTGCCCATCATCATCTTTTCCATTGTTAATGGGGGTGATGTGGCTATGCTTGATGAAACCATGGTAGAAAAGTTAAAGCCTCCTTCTCCAGTGTATTCCCAATGCAAATTGGGTATCCACAATCATGGAACTCCCAGTGCTCTGACTAGTTACACCTTAAATGACTGAAATCCTAGACTCTAGCAAAGAAATCTGTTCATCACATTTCCTGGCTGATTTAACAATCCATAGATCTGAAAGAGGAATGCTGCTCTATGAATCTGGTTTGAGAATTTTTATTTTGTATGCAGTGTCTCCTTTTAGAGTGCTTAGATGTTCACACCCTATGTGTTATCTTAAAGGAATGAAGTTCACCAGTAGTGCCACTAACACACTAGACCCAACAGCTGTTACCTTTAATCAAATCAGTGTTTTTTATTAATGTAAGTAGGACTTGACCTAATCAGACTCATTATAGTCCTTTGAGCCAAGAATCTTTACAACCAAAACATTCATGAATTATGATGCAGTTTAGAATGTTACAGTTATCTCTGTGCATGACTTGCAGATTAAACTGTTTGCTATAGTTTTACTGATAATGATGAACATAATGATTGTAATGGAAATATCTTATAAAGACAAGCCACAATTTTTGGTGTTGACATTCATTTTCCTTCCATTCACTGTATACTCTTAATACCAACTAGCGGAATGAAGGTAAGATTTACATACCTTTGACATTTTCCTCCAATTTAAATAATATTTTTACTTGAAATAAATTCCATTAGTACACCAATCAAAGCTGCCTTTAAGAAATTAATTTATTAAATTCACCTTTAGACACAACTATACAATAACTAATGAGGTTGCAGCTAGATTTTAAGGGGAAGAAGATAACCATTCACTCATCTATAACTGTTTCTTTCTTTATAACAGCTAATATAAAGTTACTAAATTAAAAGTAAGCATGTTTTCTGTGAAAGAGATCTAAAATTATAATTACATTTCTTTGTGTTTTTACAAGATGAAGGGGGAAAGTATTTATGAACCAGCAGGTTTCCCCCCCATTGCTTTCTGGTTTAATTCTATATTACAGTGGGCTGAGTTTCTTTATTCTGTTACTGTTTCATGGATTTGACTATCAAAAATATCCCTAGTTCTTGACTGAATGCATGAGAATGATATTATCTGAGAGGTTTAGGACAGTAGTACTCAAGCCACACTCTAGACTTCAGCTCAAGGCCATCAGCTCATCTTGTCACTTCTGGTGGTTGCCCCCACTTCAGAGCCTACCTGCTTACATTTTCATAGGCAAATGCATGAATGCACATGACAATGTAATTTAAAAATGGATTTCAGGATTACATCATCAACAGGCCAATCAGATTGGCTAGCGGAAGTTAATGTGATTCACAAAACATGTTGGCTGTGGTTAGGGATGAGCTGGTATGGACATTTTCTCAGTTCTTTTGCTAGGTGTACCACAGATTTTTCTGTGCTTACTTTAAACCATTACATCTTCACCTTTTCAATATGTCATAGCCCAGTTCTCTGACTTCAACCTATCAGAGGAAGAGGCAGGAAACTCATCAGGGGGAATCTCCTTAGCATTAGGTTCCCACAGAGGAGCAGAAGGAGCTTCAAAGGGTAGAGGAATATCCACTTTCTACTTCAGAAGATGCTGCCTGCCCTTACCCTCTGCCTCAGAGTCCTCAGAGTCATCAGAAGACACTTCACTGCTTTCTTCTGAGCTGCAAAGCATAAAAATAATAGAATCATAGAATCAAAGAGCTGGAAGGAAACTCCAGGGTCATCAAGTCCAACCCCCTGCACAATGCAGGGGATTCACAAATACATCACCCCCAGTGACCCCTGCTCCATGCCCAGAAGATGTAAAAAAAAAAAAACAAGCCTTACAGGATCCCTGGCCAAACTGGCCTGGAGAAAATTGCTTCCTGACCCCAAAGTGGTGATCGGCATTTCCCTGTGCATGTAAGAAAGGGCCATGAGAACTAAGCGCTGATACAACCTTCTCTGCCCTCCCTCTCATGATCTGTCTAAGTTTACACAATCAGCATTGCTGTCAGATGGCCATCTAGCCTCTGCTTAAAAACCTCTAAAGGAGAGCCTACCACCTCCTGAGGAAGCCTGTTCCACTGAGGAACCACTCTGTCAAGAAGTTCTTCCTAATGTTTAGCCAGAAACTCCTTTGATCTAATTTCAACCCGTTGGTTCTGGTCTAACCTTCTGGGGCAACAGAAAACAACTCTGCACCATCCTCGAAAGAGGCAACCAAGTCCCACCAACCTTGAGCACAACTTCTTTAACTCATGGAGTGAGGTAGCAGTGGTGGCTGGACCCTCTGGCTAGACTATTTAATGCTTTGGTAAGCTTAGAACATTGCTTAATCATTTATCTCAGCATCTTACTTGGTAGTTAATGTCCAGCCAGCTCCAAAACAAAGTCTGAGTCCAGTGGCACCTTTAAGACCAACAAAGTTTTATTCAAAGTGTAAGCTTTTATGTGCAAAGCACACTTCTTCAGATAAATTAGAATAAAGTCTCCTCAAGGGCTACTTACAGGGAAAAAGAGGGTGGGGGGCAGCCATTAGGAGAAGCCACTCAGAGCCAAGATGCATATGCAGAGCTGAAATTGGATCAGGTGGCCAGTAAGATCAATGGATGCTAGAGTTAACAAAGAGATGTGAGAATGAAGCTAGAGTCCAGCAGCACCCCCAAGACAAACCAAGCTCAACCCTGTGTACATGCGAGAACAGAAGTGAAGTGTGCTTTGCATATGGAAAGCTTACACTTTGAATAAAACTTTGTTGGTATTAAAACTGCCACTGGACTCAAACTTTGTTTTGCTACTTCAGACCAACATGGCTACCCACCTGAATTTTTCTTCATGGAAGCTAGCTCCAAGTGAGCTATCCATGGTCCTGTCTGACTGCTGTTCTTCCAAGTTTCCTTTATCACTTTAATGGCGAGTTTTCCAAAGTTCTTACTATTGGGACTCCTGCTAAGTTGTGTTGTATCATCTCTGTAGATACCAGAATGAAGTGAGACACACTGTGAATCACTATCAGTCATAGGTAACCCCCTCCACTTGCCTCAGAATCAAACTGGACAGTAAATCACCATATAGCTCAAGTTATCTTGAGCCAAACTCCAAGCACTTGGGGCACCGAAATCCCCTAGACTGCCAAGGGGTGGCAAGCATAGGCCAACTGCCCAACCCACCACTGATTGCTGCCACTACCACAGCTACATCCCTCTACAGCAGTAACAAAAGAAGGCATATTCCAGAGGGAACAAGAGTTCTCTCTAACTCAGATCAAATATCCAAGGCAGAGAAGAATTTTAGGACTGCATGGTCACCACTTTATGAAAGCAAACATCACAATTTGCTGAAATTGCTTCAAGACACAGGAGTTCAAACATCAGCAAGAATTCTAGATAGAGATGCTGCATATGCTCATGTTAAAAAAATTGGATTGTCTCCTATTTCATAAAATTAAATAAGTAGCATGCCTTTCTTAATTAACATTGCTATACATGCTGCAGGGAGTGGCAGATTATTGTGGCTGCCTGGTATGTTTTCAGGATGTCCATTTGCTGGAAAACGTATAGGTGAATAATCACAGAAGTAGGTATATGCTAAATTGTTAAGTTACCTATTTCAATATATGTGTGAAACAAGTATTCTCAGCAACATACACGTTATTTCTGTGTTCTGTTGAACTGTTAGTACTTAGAACCCAGTTTGTGTAACTGATTTTGTTTAACAAGATTATGTTTAATGCAGTTTATTTAAAACATTTCTCTCCTACCTTCTCTTCTCAAAATCAAGGCAGCTAACAATAAAACAACCCAGGTGTGAGGACACAAACTGTGACAGTCCAAATTAGCAAAATTAAAACACAGATCAAAAAATACAGATTACAATTTTAAAATCACTCAAGATATAAATCACACTGAAACATTTTATAGAATCTTATGTGTAGATCTAACACCACTGTTGTTAAATGTTTGTTTCTACTTTATAGTTGCTCAATTTGAATTTTTCCCTTCTTGTTCTTCTTTTTTTGTTGAATAAGTAGATAAATAGAATTATAATCACACCAGAATTAAGAACACAAAGAATTGGAGGAACTGACAGAGAGCAGGGGGTGCACGCAGGCAGCAGTATGTCAATCAAACTGGGCTTTACAGTGAGGCATTAACCCTTAATCTCTCAGCTCTTTGCTTTTGATGCACTAAGCATCCTGGTTTTGGAGGTCAGTTCGTCACCCCCCCCCTTAAGTTTCTACTTTGGAGATTCTCTGATTTGATTTTAGTCCTGTTCGGTTTGCACTATAATAGTGGTACTGGTTCTGCTAGGCACATTGCACTGGTTCTGCTGGGCTTGCAAAAATGCCCACCTTCAGTTTCTACTGCAGAGATTCTCTGGGACTTTGATTCTGTTCTGCTGGGTTTCTATTACTCTTCTTCTTCTTCTTCTTCTTCCTCTTCCTCTTCTTCTTCTTCTTCTTCCATTTTCCCCCCTCCTTTCCTCCATACCAGTATTGGGATTCGGGAATATCTGGAAATACTGATATTTTCCAGGTCCAATATACCTAAACCTGAAGTTATTTTTTTGTACACCACTACTGTAAAGCACTCTACAGAGACCTTCTCATGAGGTCAGCTCAGAGACTCCAGTTGATGCTGAATGCCACAGCTCAGTTATTATCAGGAGCTAGATGGAACATGCATATGACTCCCAGTCATTTCATTGGGTGTCCATCAGTTACTGGGCTCAGTTTAAGATGTTAGATATCATATACAAAGCTCTTCTTGGCCTTGAACCCTCATATCTGTATGACCACCTCTCCCACTATGCTCTGCCATGACAGTTTCACTCAATTGAGCAGAGCCTTCTGCAGGTGCTGCCCTGCAAATGGGCAAGTTCAGCAACTTCCTGTACATGTACATTCTCTGTTGTGGCCCCCACTTTATATAATGGTTTGCTTGAGGAGGTCAGGAAAGCTCCCATTCTCCTCAAATTCTGGAACTATGTAAACTTGAATTATTCAGTAGGACGTTTTTATATAGGTAATAAGCTATACTATAACAGAATGGTTCAGGAAGATTTTTTTTGTTTTAAATCTTTACTTTGCTTTCCTAAACTACAAAACTACAGGGTCAGGGGAGTGGATACAAACTAAAAGAAAGAGTAGCAAGGATCATAATACAATTATTTTTTAAAAAATTGATACTTCCCTTTTGTCCACATAGTAAAAAGTGAAAATAAGTTATAAAAAAGCATAAAGCAAACAATCACATTCTTATTCCACTGTAGTGTGTACATCTTAGCTTTAAGTTTATGTATTAAAGATAAACATCAGGCTATCAAAAATTAATCTATTTTGCTATTTTCTTTCCTCTAAGCTTCTTTTTGTCAAAATCCAGTTTAATTTTTAGAGGTTTAGGGGCAGCAGCCCCTAATTCTGCTTCCAAGTCAGACGATTCTGCTGAACTGGTTAAGGTGTTGTCAGAACTTTCCTCCTCTTTCTCTTCTTCAGCTTCTGTATCTTTTTTATCCTCCACTGTCTCAGATCCCTCTGTCACTTTCTGTTGTTGCTCTAAGAACCTTTTCACTTTGAAAACAGAGTCAATCTTTTCTTTTTTTCCATTGAAGTTGAAGATGAGCCCTTCAAGTATTATCCATCTGTATGATGTGTTATTTTGCTGTAAGAACAGTGCCAAGTCTCTGTATTGTCTCCTCTTTTTCCTAATCTTTTAGTAGTTTAATTTGTTCTCCTTTAATTTTCAGGTTATTCCGTTTGTCACTTTCAAGGCAGTATCTCTTGTTGATCTTTTTGAGAATTTCACATATACTTCCACAGGTAGCTTGGGTTTTTTTTTTTTAATAAATTCTGGATATGTACGATAAACCACGTCAATATCATTTTGTAGAGCTTCCACTGTTAAGTCCACCAGGGGGGCCAGTTCCTTGCTTAAAACCTCTTTTAAATTCTCTCCTTTCTGCTCCAGGATGCCTTTAAGTCTCAGGACATATGCTGATTTTTCCATTTGGAGAAGAAGCAGTTGCTGTTGTCCAGAGATTTTTTTGTCCAGATTCTTTGGATTTAATGTCAACTTTTTTCAGCTAGATTCAGGAAAATGTTTTAATAAAGGGATCATGCACTATCTTAATGTGTACAGTATATACCAAGTATGACTATTGTATGCATTTTCCTACTATGTAACCTGTTAATTTAACATGTTAATAGTTACACCTTATTTCAAGTTTGTTTCAGATTTATGCTTGGTTTCAGATTTCTCCAGTTCTAATCCTATTACATTACTCATTGAATGTTCCATCCTATTGATTGTATTGACTTACACTATGTAATTTGCCTTGATTCTCAGTGAAAAATGAGGACTATATGTAATGTAAAGCCTCCAAAACCTTTACAAGATTGGTGTAACAGATATCCTGGAGGCTAGTCACCACCTCACACAGGATTGTTTCCTCTCTCCTATCACAATTTTAATTCCCCACCTATCCTATTGCATCTGGTTTCCCAGTGAGAAATGTAAAAGAAGAATATAAACTGGGTTTGAGGGGTTAGATTTCAGAATGCATAGTGAAAGCTGTTTCAAGTTTCAAAATACAAACACTGTGGAATACTTCTGACTAAAATTATTTTATTACAATAATTAAATAAAATGTTATTTACAGAGAGCCACCTAACAGGTCTGCCTTCCTTAATTCCTTACTGATCTCTGAAATTAGGCAACTTTTTTTGCTTACTGTAAATTTTGTACTTTTCTTGTTCACAGGATACAAAGAATTACTATAGAGAAGGCTGAGTGATCTAGCTGAGATGTGATATCCTATGCCCATTTCACCCCCAATGCTCTTTAATCTCTATATAACACCATTGGCCAAGATCATCAGGAGTGTAGAAGTAGATTGTCACCAGCATGCTAACAGCACCCACCTTCTTATCTTATTACTTAAACATCCAAAGGCAGCTATGAATGTCTTAGACCAGTATCTGGAGACTATGGTCAAGTGGCTGAGGGTAAACAATTTGAAGCTTTATCCAGATAAGATAGAGATAATGTTTTTTGTGAGGACAGATTAGTTGGTTGGTGTTGATCTACCAGGCTTAGCTTTTCATACTATATCAAATAAAGATCTTAGGGATGCTCTTGGATATGGTCTTGTTAACATATAAACAAGTCACTGATATTGTTAGGAGCATCTTTCATGGAACAGCAAGAGAGACAAAGAGAAGCAGAGAGAGAGAGCATGAAAAATAAATGTACCATAAGAAAATGAAAGAAATTTAGTTAAGGGCTGAATTACCCATTCCTCAAAGAAGTGGGGAAACCACCTCATTAGTACAGAAGAAATCCCCCTGGCATTTTTGCAAGCCCAGCAGAACTAGTGCAACCACAGAGTGCCCAGCAGAACCCAGTGCCATTGTGGCAATGCCAGCTCAACAGGACTGATGTGAAGCACAGAATCACAATCCAAGGGGGGAGTTGAAAGCCCAGCACAACCAGTTCAATGTATAGAATGCCCAGCAGAACCCAGTGCCACTGCTGCAATAAAAGCAAAAGAGCACTAATGTCAAACCAGAGAATCCCTACAGTACAAACTGAAGGGGGGGACATTTTTTTCAAGCCCAGCACAATCAGTCCAGTGTACAGAATGCCCAGCAGAACCCAGTGCCACTATGGCACTACAAGCTTAAAAGGACTGATCTCACAAGAAATCCAAGCCGGGGGGGGATTTGCAATTCCAGCACAGCCAGTTACAATGTGCAGAATGCCCAGCAGAACCCAGTGTCACTGGTATTGCAAGCTTAAAAGGACTGTCAGAGTCACAAATCTAAGCAGGGAGGGGATTTTGCAAGCTCTGCTAAAAAAAAAATGAGAAGAGAACACAAAGGAACCTGGTAAAGTGGGGGAAAGCCCCTTGAAACTGACAAGACTAGATTGAAACTGACAAGAGCAGCAGATAAGCCCATAGGAACCTGACACAGAAACAAAAAAGAAAAGAAAAGAAATAGTCCCAAAGAGCCTCCAATACTGGCTCCCGATCTTCCCAGAAAATCCCAAATATATCCAGGATTTTTTGAGGATTTTGTTTTGTTTGTTTTGTTTTCTGAAAAATCCTGAATATCTTGGGTATGCCAAAATATATCAGAAAAATACGAATATGTTTTGATTATATTCTTGGCTTGGTTGTATCCGAATGCACACCCCTACTTTACAGTAGTCTTGTTTTGCTAATATGATGAGTATTGGGTAATGGCTTGTTCTCTTAGTTTTATTTCTGTTATGTTTCTGTGGACTGAGATTTTGTCTGGTTTTAATTATGTATGCCACTTTGACTCCAACAGATATATATATATATATATATATATATATATATATATATATATATATATATATATATATAGAGAGAGAGAGAGAGAGAGAGAGAGAGAAGAGCAGACAAGTCTTAAAATCCACCACGGTTTTGCATGTCCCAGGCCCACTCTGCTATCATTTTTTCTAGTGCTATCCTAATTTGCATCCATCCTTTGGAATCAGTTCAGCATTTGTTTGGGCATCCTTAATTTTTATTATTTAAACTTTGGAACATGGTGGTGGGACAGAAGAGTAACTCATGAACCTATTTAGAAGAATAAGTTCTATACATACTGTGGCTCAGTGAAAGAGCCTCTTCTTGACATGCAGGCCTCAGGGTCAGTTCCTGGCATCTCCAGCTAAAAGGGCCAGGCAGTAGGTAATGTGAGAAACCTCTGCCTGAGACCCTGGAGAGCTGCTGCCAGAATGATGGGACTTTGGACTAAGGTTCAGATTCAATATAAAGCCACTTCATATGTGTTCTCATGTGTCTATAATTGTATTTACTCGCACTAGGAAAAAAATAAGTAACCAGTGCAGTTAATGCAGCAGTGGAGTTATATGTTCTAAGTGGCTGACCCCAGTCAGTAGGCTTGACACTGCATTTTATACAAATCTGAGCTTCCAAGATGTCTTCAGTGGCAGCCCTATTTACTGCGAGTTACAGTACTCCAATCTGGAGGCTGTAGTAGAGTGGATCAGCATGGCAAAGTCAGTAGAGACTAGATAAGGGCCAGCTTACAAGTCAGATGTAATTGAAAGAAGGTGCTCCTCACAATGACACTGACAGGAACAGCTTTTAAAACCATAGAAGTCCTCTATGAACATAAAGATTGGCCAACATGTGTAATTATCATTCTTTAAGAACTTTGTTTACACTGTCGATCATGATAATTAGGAGGTGCTCTCCTTTATTACTCACCTGGCTATCTTCAGGATGGGCATACTTCATGGCAGAGGGTCTTGTGACCTGATCTGAGACTTGAGCCATTCTATGAAAGCATAGATAAACCAAGGAGTGGAGGGAGACAAAGGAGAAAGGCCTTGTAGGCACTGGCAGGAAACAAAATGAATGAAGAGACATATCGCTTGATGGGATGAAGGGGGCTGGGCAAATCCTGAAGCATCTAAGAGCCTGGCAATTACCTATAGGCTCAATCACCCTATTGTTGGTTAATGCATTGTTAGATATGCTGGTAGTTGTGGTCACCTTCCTAGTCTGTAAAGTGGGAGACTGTTTCTGAGGCTTGAACCTAAGAGCTCATGTTTCCTAAACCTAGTGCTGTTCTACTGTCCTGTGGCTCCATTTCAGTCCCTCTCAGTTGTGGTCTATATGGCTTGGTCTGAATATGATTGGAGGGAGGGAGGGAAAATGAAACTACAAAATCATGTACCTTTGTTGCATTTATTATGTTAGAGGATTGTTCTACAGAGTAGGAGATTTGGGTTTTAGTCCTGTTTCTCTTATTCCTGCATGATTTTGCCTCTAAAATCATTATTGATGTCTAACTACCTAAAAGGTAATGTGGTCACTTAATACTCTCTCACAAATATCCCTCTCATTGCAGAACACAGCCTCCCCCCTTTATTGTAGTGTTCTTTCATACTGAGCTACTAACAGGGTTCCTGGTGTTGGTCCCTGTGAGGTTCATGTTGTGGTTTCCACTCTTCCTTGTACATGTGGCATCTCTTTTGAAAAAGTTTTGCTCCTGCCAGCTAGGACTGTGCTCTTTAGAGCAGACTTTATGTTTCTGGTTGCTACTTAACTTTGTTCAAGGGTTTCTCTCTCTGTCTCTCTCATCTATCTGTCACCTACCTACCTACCTACTTACCTACCTACCTACCTCATGCTGCTTCTTATCTTATTAGTTCTAATCAGGTTACTAAAATATAGAAAAAGCTAGACCTTATTTGAACAGCTGCAAAAATCTATCACAGACATAAAATTTTGCAGCTAAAAGAGTGATAGGTCTGCAGTTATCTTTTAATAAAAGAGGTAATGTCTCCATGTGATCTATATTTTGGAGCAAAAGAAGAATGAAAAGATTTCTATGCTCAGAAAAGTATTACATTAAAAGGTCACATGATACAGGTTTCCTACACTACCTGACCACAGTCTCATACGGTCTCAGACTATGGTATATTAAGATATCTCCCTTGCAAAACTCTGGATGGTAGAGCATTAAGCCATGCCAACATAAAGGCAATATATAGCAAAGAACAGTCTAATATGAGCAGTAATTGGGAAGTTCTTCAGGTGGAAGAATACCAGCAAATTGAGTAGAACAAGCACATCATGCTCTACAGATTGTACTGTTATACTCAGATAGGCATTTCTTAATCATTCTCATGGCTTCCTGTCCAGTAACTGAATAAAGGGAGTCCAAGGAAAGTCTGAGGAGCTGTAGTCATTGCTCGACAAATTTATCCCAGTGGGAATCATAAGAGTCCTCTCTGACTAAGCCGATGTAGCTCTCTTATATGCCAGAGTGTATAATTTTAACTTTAAGGGGGAAAGCCTTCAACCAAGCCCATGCTTCAAGAGATGATTGTCCCAATTCAGCTCAAAGGGCTATCCCCTCTACATAGTTTGGGATTATGCAGATAGAATGTAGGAATTTAAGAACTGAATCCAAGGACTCTCCTATTTTAACAATCCAGATACCAGCCCCATATAAACTTTGCACAGCCAACTTGGCATTAAACAGCTTGAAGGTGATTGGGATATACTGAGCCTTGGATTAATAAAAGAAATGACAGAATATCTGGTGCTGGTACTCACCTATAAAGCCCTATATGGTCAGGATCCAACATACCTGAGGGACCACCTTTCCCCATAAATACCCCAGAGAGCACTATGGTCGGGGTCTCAAAATCAGTTGACCCTCCCTGGTCCTAAGGATGCCAGGCTTGCTACCACCAGAGCCAGGGCCTTTTCAGTGGTGGCTCCATACTGGTAGAATGAGCTCCCAGAAGAGATCAGGGCCCTGCGGGTCCTTGCACAGTTCCACAGGGCCTGCAAGACAGAGCTCTTCCACCAGGCCTTCCAACTAGGAGCCACCCCCACTATTACCACCAACTCTCGGCTGCGGTGGCTGGCCTGTGTGAAGAACATTAAGTAACTGGAAAACTTATAAAAAGTACATTGTCTTGTATAATTAGCGAAACCATCGACAGCACGTTATTATTATTACTAAAACTGAACTGTTCTATATTGATTTTAATGGATTTTAATTTATATATTATGGGATATGTTTTAATGAATGTAAGCCACCCTGACCCTGCTTTGCGGGGAGGGCTGGGTATAAGTTGAAAAATAAATAAACAAATAAATAAATATTTGATGCCACTGTAGCCAGTCTTTTTACATGAGCAGCTTGTATGAAAATTGCGGAGTTTCAGAATAGGTATGCAGTGCTCAGTAAGGGAACTCAGTAATTGTCCCTTTAGGGGGGAAATATGCAGTTACTTCTGCTTTCACTAGAAGAGGTAGATAACAGTTTTGATGTAAGGTGAAAGAGTCCATAGCATACTCTTTTCCCATCCAGAGGAAGGGTACATATCCACACACATGAGGAGGAGAGGAGGCAAATGGGGAAGTGTACAGTCATTTTCCTATCTAGAACAAAGGTACATGGATGTAGGTGGCTGTGGTCAAACGTGCCTTTAGATCCAACTCAGCTGTGAATGCCTGATGGATCTAAGGGCATGATCAGACAGAAACATCTGGAAAAGGTCCTGCAGCCATCAGCATCCCAGGCTATCCCGCCACAGAAGTGGAGTTAAAAGACACCGGGAAAAGTCCGGTCCTAATGCTTGCTGACAGGCTATGGGCAGACTTTCCTGTTTGATCGCTCAAGCATGGTCTCATGCTGTCAGGATGGTCTGCTCATTCCATCCTGACTCAATGCCATTTCCCCTCCCCTTGCTTAGCAGCATGCGCATCACCTCATACTCCATGGGGAACCCTCAGTGCGGAGGTGCAATTCCTTGTTTATGCACATGGAAAACAAAAGGCAACCCCCACACACACACAGTCAGCCAAATGTGCCGTCTGATCGGGCAGTAATGGGCTGAGCCCGCAGCTACAAAGGATGTGTGATCGTGCAACGCCATGTCAATTTCAACCAGGTGGAATAGGCTGACTCCCCGTCCATTTTACTGTGGTCTGTGCATCCTTCTCCTTTACACAAAAGAGAAACAGGAGAGAAGCTGGTGCTGTAACATTAAAAGGAAGGAAAAGAAAGCAATTATAGCAGCACAGGAGGGAAGGCAGAGAGCTACTTTTAATTGCTTGGAAAGTGACTTATCATTCCCGAGTGACCTTCTGCCCACCTCTGCCTTCATATGTTCTAAGTGCTCATGTGTGGACATTATTCCCCCTGCAGGAGTTGAAACCTTCCTTTGGGGGCAACTATGAAGCTGCAGAATGTGTGATTGAAATTGTCCAGTCTTCCTTCTCTGCTTGTTAGGTTGGTGCTTGAACCAGCTGTGCTGCCAGGAGGCTCAAGCTCCTGTCCTCAGGAGGCCTGTAGCATCCTACTGTAAAAGTTGTTTGTTTGTTTGTTTGTTGTGCCATGGTGGTCTGTTCTGGGAAAAGTGTTATAGTATCCCTTGTGGCTGCCCTTATATGTTTTGAGTGTGTGCTGCGTAGG